>CM028351.1:78802508-80139029 GCA_016618105.1 Dendrobium huoshanense | reverse complement strand
GAAAATGTGCTGACTTCGCAAGTCTATCAATCACCACCCATATACAATCATGTTCTTATTTTGATCTGGGAAATCCTGTAATAAAATTCATAGTTACTTCTTCCCACTTCCATTCTGAAATTGGTAAAGATTTTGCATACCACTGGGCCGGGTTTCTAATACTCAACTTTAACAACTTGATATTTTTCACATTTAACCACAATAATATGCAATATCTCTTTTCATTCCTGGCCACAAAAAATATTTAAATCCTTATACATCTTTGTGCCTCCTGGATGGATTGAATAATCAAAAGTATGGGCTTCATATAGGATTTCTTGAATCAAATCTAACTTCTTTGGTGTTCACAAATGCATATTACTCTAGATTCTATCTTGTTCATCAACGCTGAGATCCTTTCTTGATCCTAATTATACTTCATAAACTTCTGATATTTAATATTATTCTTCTTAGCTTCCTTGATTCTTTCGTCCAACGAATAATGAACTGTCATCTAATTAAGGCCAATTGAGTTTTGATCTCCTTTCGTTATGACTTCTAATTGTAAGACTTCCATTTCTTTTAATTAATCTTTCCTCTAGAGTTAGAGTCAGTATAAAATTCACCTGATCTCTAGACTTTATGCTTAATACATCAGCTTATACAATAGCTTTGCCCGAACCGTACTAGATATCAAGATCATAATCCTTTATTAATTCCAACTATCTTATATGCCTTAGATTTAATTCCTTCTAAGTGAAAATATATTTCAAACTTTTATGATATGTAAAAATTTCATATCTCACCCCATACAGGTAGTGTTTCCATTTTTTTTGGGTGCAAATACCACTGCAGCCAACTCAAGATCATGGGTTGGATAATTCTTTTCATAAAGCTTCAACTGTCTAGAAGCATATGCAATTACCTTTTAATTTTGCATTAACACACAACCCAATCCATGAAGTATTACCGAACAACTGAAATCCCTCAATTCCATAAGGAATTGTCAACACTAGTGTAGTTGTTAAACATTGCTTCAACTCTTAAAAACTCTGCTCAAAATCAACAGTCCCCTCAATTTTGATATATTTCTTGATTAACTTGGATAAATGCAAAGCAATTTGAGAAAAGCTTTTAACAAACCTTCTGTAATATCTGGCTAATCTCAAGAAACTTATAACCTCAATAAGATTCATTGGTCTTGGCCATTCCACTTCTGCTTTATTGTTTTCTGGATCCACTGAATAACCCTCACTACTTACAATATGCCCCAAGAAGAAAAATTTCTTCAACCATAACTCACATCTAGAATATTTAGAAAACAATTTATGTTGCCTCAATTATTCCAGAACAATTCTCAAATGATCTGCATGCTCTTTATCGTTCTATGAATAGATCAAAATATCACCAAATTGATCTAAATAAGACTTGAAAATCCTATTCATCATGTCCATAAACACTGTTGGAGTATTAGTTAACCCAAAAGGCATAACCATATATTCATAAGGCCTATACCTGGTACCAAAAGCAATCTTCTCAACATCACATTCTTTCACTCTAACCTGATGGTAATATGATCTTAAATCAATTAGTAAACCGGTTGAACCGTGAACCTCTCCTTCTTCCGGTTCGTTGTCCGGTCCGATTTTCACAGCCTTGATATATACATATATTAGCAAATAATATAACAAATAATATCATATAATAGCATATACTTTAATATATCTCATCAGAAATTTAATTTATAGAACTCTATGCTACACTTAAAATATATAATTTTCCCAAAAAAAAAAACACTTAGAATATATTTATGCTTAAACTTATGAATGATTGTGTCTATTAAAATAAAATTTTATGATCAGAAATGAATAGAATCACATGATAATTTTAAATAGTAATATATTTATATATTTGCTCTGCTCATCATTTGTAAATATATAATTATTTTAATATTTATATGATGAGACTTATTTATTTCCCGCCAAATTCGTTCCATATATTCCGCCTCCGACGGTTTACATAGCTCGGTTAGGGCATCGACGTCGATTCCAGGATGGATGAGGAGCAACTGATACCCCACGCCGACGAGCTCGAGTGGCTTGAAACTAACAGCTTTTTGGTCGAATGCGATGGGGAAGACGACTTACCTTTCATCGCAGAAGAGATCAGGCAAGATGATGGGGATCTTCCATTCTCAGCTGCCTTGCCTCGTGAGCTCATCAATTTCAAATTTTGGTACCTGTGGATCCACTTAATTTCCGATATTGAGTGTATAATTTCAGTCTTTTCCTGGTTGTTTCGCTGCAGGCCCACATGAGAGTCAGGTCTCCAGGAAGCGTAGCTGGTCGGAAGAGGACGAGGGATCTGAAAATATCGGAGAAATTATTAAGAGAGAGGAGAGTGGAAATAAGAGAAGAGCATTGGACTTTCTGGAGAGGGAGCAAGACGAGGATTGGCTCCGGTATTCCCCGCCGCAGAAGAAGGCCCCAGCTGTTCATATTGCATCGGAGAGTGATGTTCTGATGGTGGAACCTCCCGTCAAGGAGAAGATACTGTCCAGATTTGCTGTGGAGATTGAAGGGGATTGCGTACCTGTGACAGGACCATATGGTGACCGTGTCTATGCTAAGATGAAATCTAGTAAAACGGATATTGAAGGCCCAAAAAAGCAAAGAAAAGAACATCCTAAATATGGTTTGTTCGTATTATCTTCTTTCCTTCTTGCATGGACGCACTATATAGCTTTATGTTATGTTAATGGTAATTTTTTGCTGGAGAAGTAAATGGTAAATTTTTTGTGTTATGTGTTGTCGCTTTAGATTTTCTCAAATCTAAGTGGTGCAAGAGCCACCCCACCTCCTGGTTCCATGCATAGTATAGTAGTTTAGTAGGACACATATTCAGTTGAATTAACTTGCCAGTCCAATTAAAATATTTAGAAATTGTAAGTATCATATTATTTTATGATAACAATTCTATATGTATGCTTTTACTTTTGTATTACTGACACTCAACTCATCGCACCACTCTCCCATGCCCTATGCCCTTTCTTTATTATTGTTGTTTGGATATTAGATCCAAGAACATTTAAATCAGCGCAAAAAAAAAAAAAAAATTGACTATAACTTCATTGCTTAGAAAATTATTTCAAAGACCAAGCAAACTCCATATAAGAAAAAAATATGGTTGGAATGATCATCTCATTATGATGATTCTAAAGACAAAAAATGTTCAAATATTGACCCAAGCCAAATCAACCTAAATCAGTTAATTTATCCATATCCTCTTCCTCTCTTTTTCAAATGCAAAGGAACATTTTGTGTGCACCCATTTAGTGGTGATGATAGCCCTTGCCACCCTCAAGTTGCATGGGGGAGAATTATTGAATCTCTCATATGACTTCTCTCCTTAGGTATCAATGTGGAATTTGATTGTGATGAGATGTATTCGTTTCATTTCAAGTAGTTTGTTTGACTAGAGATGAACTTCTTGGAGCCATTGCAAAATTTATAGGCATGCAATTCATGTATTGTTTATAATAGGGTTGCCAATAAATGTCCAAAATGACAATTCGACATAGGCCTAACTTGAAAAATTCAGGTTCGGGTTGACCCAATTTAATTTCAAGATGGGTCTAAAATCTTGTATTCACTAAATTTCATGTTGATCCGAAAATCCCAAATCGACTCAAGGTTCGGGTTAAATGGGTTGGGTTCAAGTTAAACGGATTGTGTTCCAGTTAAATGGGTAATGTTCTGATTAAAAGAGCTGCGATAATTCAAAATTTCCATGATTCATATAATAAACATGTTAATGGGTTGGGGTTAGATAGGCTCAAGTAGTTGTTCTAGTTCAATGTTTTGGCTCATATAATAAATGGGTTGGGTTTGGGTCAACTTTATGTCATACTCTAACTTGACCAGCCAACTTGAAGTGACACCCCTAGTTTGTGGCATATGATTGCTGTTGAGGGTACAAAATTTTTTATTTAAAATTGATGACATGCTGTCATAATTTTTTTGGCAACCCTGAATTTGATTCATGAGTCATTTCAAAATTATTCTCTTTAATTTATTGTAATAATTTTGATTTTTCAAATCTTCAGGATTTATGTCTTGAAATATACAAAATAATATATTTGTTTGTTTATTGGAGACATCGTTGATAACGATTCGATTGTGGCTTGTTGATTGGGCCACTCAACATAGGCTGGTTGACTGAGCCAACCCATCGTGTCATGCCTCTTAAGGATTTAATCATCTCCAAAAATGTTGGCTCAAGGAATTCAACTAACTTGCTCGCTAAGATGTAGTTGTAATTTTGCTTGAAAACTCTTCAACTTGTAAGAGGTTTGGTACCACCAGCCACTAGGTGCTACTTGAGGCTTTTCTATTGAGTAGGTGCCTAGATTTGGCTCTTGCAGTTAGTGTTTGCTCGGCTTCCTTGGATCCTCTATATTTGGTTCACTAGAAGGAATCTATGAAGGAATATAAATTATAGCGGGAATAAAAATAGAAGCTTTTATATATAGGGAGCCATTTCTTAAATGGGCATTGTTGGATGATTTTAACTTGAGTTCATGCAATACTATTTTTTCCTCAAATGTTTAGTCCAATATTGGACATTAAACATGCCTTTTAACAATAACTCATATTTAGCGCATGTGGAAGTACAAGGTTTTGTGTTTTTTCTCCTTTTGGGTTTTCCATGTAAATAATTTTATGCCCTTTGCTCTACTTTACTGCTCGAATTGTGTGTGAGATGTTGTTGTAGTGAAGGTGATCAAATCCTCTCTATACATACGACTTTTAATGCTTGACATTTATGTTTCACAACTTGTTGCATTGGCTATCAATATTTTGTTTAGCTTTATACTTGTTACTTATGGAATTAGCAAGAAGGAATTATTATATACTCTCTGCATATTTTAAGTGTAAAGGGAAAAAAGATAGAGGATTCAAGCACTATGACATTTGCATATCTATAAAACAAAAGCATGATTTTTTTGGGGCCTACGTCCTATGTTTTTTCCCTTTACACTCATGCTTTTGTTTTATAGATATGCAAATGTCATAGTGCTTGAATCCTCTTTCATTTGCAAGCTTTATGTTAATATGTTAATACCTTGGTGAAGTCTATAAGAATATGAGATAATTTAATTAGGTCATATTTGTTATTAATGAGTAACACTTCAGAACATGAAGGCCTTTTGGAGTTATAATGCATGTCGTGGCCCCAATATTATAAAAAATAGCATAAAAAGTTAAATAATCATTAACAATTTATTGATAATTCAACAATATAAAATATTCTAATGTAAAAAGACATTATCAATGACATATAAATAGATTATCACTATAGTGACTACACATAATAGATTATCACTTTAGTGGAAAGTTGACAAAAGACAATTATATTTAAAAATAGATTATCACTATAGTGGAAATAACTAGATTTTTTGCAAATCTAGTTATTAGGCCAAAATACGAAACATAGATTATATCAATGCAACTTATACTAAACTGATAGTTCTACAAATTAAACAATGAAATAATAATAATCAAACAAACTCAAAGTGATAAAATGGTAATGTAAAATTGCTAGCAATCAACTAAATTAGAAGAAACAAAACTAAGCATTAATTAAATAATAATAGAGGAAGACAATGCTTGAAAATACTAGGATGGAAAGAACATACATGATTACTGGTTAAAAGATGGAGCGCACGCACATCTTTGCAAGGCAGTGTTTGGCAACATTGAGGACTAGGGGAAGAAAAAGGAGTGCTTCTAGGTGGACTTAGATCATCATCGAAAACCTTCTTCTATGTGTTTGAAAGACTCAATTCACTCCGGTCCAATGTTTAAAATTGCGTATTCGGGTATTAAGGCGTTTCTCATTCGTGAGGCGAGCCGTAAGCCTCAAGGCGTTTTGAGGCGTAAGCCTCAAAATCAAAAGATTGCGTAAACATAAAATGATAAATTTTTTATATACTAATGAGTGAATAAAATAAAACATAAAAATCATAAGATATGAAGTGAAATCAAAATATCCCAACAATAAAACAACATGAAATATAGTTCAACTCAAAATTCTATCTTTCCCAAATCTCAATATTCTTTTCATTAACATATAATTCAAATTTCCAAAAATAAATAGCAATGACATATCATATAAGAACTCATAAGTCATCATCACTGTCATCACTAAGGGGTTCTTCATTTAAATCATCATTATGATGAACTGCACTCTCCCCTTTCTCCTCTCCTATAGAGTCCAATGTCGGGCATTTACTTCAAGATTTATATAAGTTTTAATATATATAGCGTGAGGCATAAGCCTTATGCCAGTGAGGCGAGGCGGGCCTCAACCAAGTTGAGGCGCAAGCCTCATTAAAAAAACTTGAGGCGTAAGCATCGAGGTGTTTTTTATTGGAATTGCTCAAAGGCGGGCCTCAAGGCGAGCCTCATATTGTGCAATTTTAAACCATGCTCCGGTTTTTATATCTCACATAATATTTGCTTCTGGATGCAAATACTTGAAGTTCATTAGATGATGGTGATAATGTTTTCTTCGGATTATGATGATGACAATTTTATGGTCCTTTGATTTCTTGTGTTTTCTATTAGCGTAGACTATTATTCTCGCCTTTTATGTTTTTTGGGAATTTGTTTGTTGAAAAAGTTAGAAATTGCTAGAACTGTGAGTGAGCATGAGTGGTTATGTAAGTTGAAATCCTAATATATTTAAAAAAGCTTTAAACAAACAAATTAAGGATAAGTAAATTTAAAATAAATTAAAAAATCAGAAAGGTCAAAAACATAAATTGAGAAAAGGAAGAAATAAGATAACGCATGCCATTCACGCTAAATATTATGTGTTATTATATGCTCATGGTGCATATATCATGCACTTTTTTTTGTTGTACCTTGCTATGCTAATAATGTGTGATGTGAGCTACACAATTATGGGATATATATAGCGTTCTATTTTATGCTATTGACCAGTTGAAAGAAGACTGAAATTTAAGTTATCGATATACGATGTGCCTTGGTATAAAAAACAACAACAAACTCCAAGAAATTCAATACAAAAGCAGATTTTTATTGATAGAAAATCAAATACGAACAAAGCAAGATATGATGGTCCTCTTTTGAGAGGACCTTCTCTCCCAAATCCTAGATGCCGCTAGGATCCCTTACAAAAATAAAATTACATCGCTCTCAAATCAAATTCTGCATATAAACATGACAAAAACCCTCCTACTTATAGCAAACAATAAATAATAAATATCAAAACAACCCTCTCCCAATTCCCTCCCAAATCAGCCTTCTTTCCTTATTGATTTCCCTTTCATTTTTGAATTCAAATAGGAGATCTTTCCCTCTTTAATTATCTCCTTAATTTCCTCTGTAATTATTCTGCTAACATAATAAATTATTACTTTGTTGGGCCCCACAAGAGGTGCCAAATCACTTTGGATTTTATTTCAGATTCCGCCCCCTCCATTGCCGGTCTAACCTCCCTTGGCTGTAGCTGTAACAGTACTTCCCCCCCAAAGACGCTCCTTGTCCTCAAGTTGGAAGGATGGGTCGCTATTCAAGGCTTTCTTCAATTGCTCAGTTAGTGGTTATGCTATCATCTATTAGAACCAAGCTAGAGCTTTTCTCTCCAGACATAGCCATGTGGCCATAAACTTCTTCTCATGATTTAACCCATTCACCAAGAAATACATCTCCACCTGATATACCCATCCATATGCATCCTCCTCTTCAAATATTGGCATCCTCAACTTCCTCACCCTAAGATCACTACCACCACAATAATTTCTTCCTCCTCCAGTGTAGCGGTTGTTGTGATCCCTCCATATTCCCCTGCGTATCGAGGGCGAGACTCACACATTTCTTCCATTCGTTCTTGCATGACATGATCTCATGATTCAGATCAACCCCCTCCATCTCCGTTCGCCCACTCCTCTTGCCTGAAATACCTCTCATAATGGTCGGCCACTCCACCACCTCCACCACACAATTCCCTCCTTGTTGTCTCCTCTTTTGGAAACCTTGATCCACCCTTTATTGGAGCTCTATGAGGAGGCTCTAGATAATAATATAAAATTTTATTACTTTTATTTAAAAAAAGGAGGTTATTGATGGACGAAACTCTCCTCGTCAAACCCCTTCCGTCTAATCTCCTTTCCCTTAGATTTGGCTAAGGAAATTCCGATCAAATCTTGGTTAGGGTTAGTAATTGGAACCACCGGTGAAGTTTTGGATTGCATCTTCACGAGTTTCCTTAACATCTCTTCTATCCCTCTAAATCGGCTCTCCATCCGATTCTTCATAGTTAAAAACTTCTCCTCCATGCTGAATTTGAATTGCTCTATTTGGTCTTTCAACGAATCCACTTTCTTTACTGCCATCTCTCCAAAAATCTCACTCTTATACCAATTTGATGCGTCTTGGTATCAAAGACAGCAACAAACTCCAAGAGATTCAACAAAAAAAAAAAAAAACATATTTTAATTGATAGAAAACCAAATACGAACAAAGTAAGATGCAATGGTCCTCTTTCGAGAAAACTATAGCCTCTAAATCAGCCCTCAAACCCTAGACGTCGTTAGGATCCCTCACAAAAAAAAAAATTACAGCACTCTCAAATCAAATTGTGCATAGAAACATAACATAAACCCTCATACTTATATCAAACAATAAATAATAAATATCAAAACAACCCTCCCCCAATTCTCTCCCAAATCAGATTCCTCTTTAATTATAAAACATCACATAATTAATCAGCCCCCAAATCTACCCTCTTTAATTATGAAACATCTCCTAATTAATCTCCTCTAAATTAGCATCCAAATCATTTGTCCATTTTAATTAGGAAACATTTAATTAATCTCCTCCAAATCAGTCCCCAAATCAGCATGCTTTCCTTATTAATTTGATAATTTCCCTCTTCTATTTGAATTCAAATAGGAGATCTTTCCCTCCTTAATTATCTCCTTAATTACCCTCCTAACATGATGAATTATTACTTTGTTGGGCCCATAAGAGGTGCCAAAATCTCCCTTGATATGGTTTCAAGTTCATCCGCTCCACCTCCGGTCTAGCCTCCCTTGGCCTATAGTCGTAACAGTATGTCATAAATTGAGGAAAAAAATTAGTGGAGTATTTACTTTGCTTTACTTATCTCTCACTGCTTTTTGGAAGAATTCCAAGCACAATGGTCTTCCATGATGGAACCAACAGGTACACTCCTTCCCGCAATCTATTTTATAGAAATTAAAAAGTGATGTTTATATTGGTATTCTTCAAAAATTTCAGAGTTTCCAATGTCGCACCCTCTACTCTCAGTGGTCTTCCACCCACCCATAAGAACTTATTCTTGATCTATCTTTGTTTTTTAGATGCCAAAGCATTTCCATTTGCACTTACCTTTTCTCCGTACCAATTTCGATGGTCTTGTTTTGTCTTCTTGATTCTAAACTAGTTTTAGTTGCATTGAGATGAACTGGAATCCAACCTGCAGAAAGTTGATGCATGAGCTGACTGATACAATCTGGTGTTTGTTTGACAAAGTTTTGAGAATCTCTATTTACTTTTCTGGTTTCATGTATATGTATTAGAATCCAGCGAACCTTTCATAATTTTCTATCTGGACAGGGTTTAATAAAATATTATTATTTTTTGTCTCTAAACTGTAAATTGTTCACCATTTTTTGACTTTTATTTGCAGGTTATTTATTGTTTTGGATTGGAATGTGCTTTGTCATTTTCATGCAAAACCAAAAAAAAAAAAAATTACTTCTTTCTTTTTTTCTTAACTTGCATTGGTGTTTTTTTGGTAATTTAGAATGTTTATACTTTTCAGCTTGTAATTATGTATAGTTTTATTTTGGTGTTGTTGATGACATTGCAGGACTTCTTTCTGAGCCTATTGGCATCATTATAAAAAATTGGACCATGAGGCTTTTGCTAAGGTATGATTAGATACACCAACTTGCAGGGTTTACTGAACTTGCTATAACTATAATTATTGAATTGATGGTTGCAGCTATAATTATAATTATTCTGTAACAACTTGCTATAACTATTTTTTCTACAATTAAGGTTTCTATGATAGGAGTGGACAATAAGTAGGTTATACTGAACAATTTTGCCTAACTGAAAATCTGGTTGGTTCGGTTTGATATCAATTCATAATATTGTATGAACCTGTTGGTTCACTTTCTCACAAACCATAGGCAAGCCCTTTTGCTAAATCATACTTGATGAGCAATGTGACTTAAGGTGTGAAAGAATGAGGCAAGCTTTTTGCCTTAATTGAACTGATGGTTGCAGCTACCTTTTGACAACACAGATCTAAATAGACCTATGCTATGTATGAATTTTTATCAGTCATTTAATCCAAAACAAAGCTTGATCATAAATATTTGACATAAAAATGTTTTTCATAGTTTATAATTTATGTTAAACTAAATTGAATCAGCCGAGCTGAAGAAGCCAAATGAAACCCAAGCAAATAAATCTAAACCATAGCTTTAAGTTTCCAACCCTAAGCCAACATATGTGCAAAACTGATCTGAATGGTATTGAATGTTTGACTAAAAGAGCTTTGGTGGTAGGCATTGACGTTGTAACGAATATGATGATGTGCAAGGAGCTTACTTCCTTGGCTCAGTTTTAAATACTAATTTTATTCTTTACTTTTAGATCTCATATCTTGAAAACAGCCATTTTTCACATCTTAGTGCAAATATTTTTGAAGGCCTTTGAAGAAAATGATTGCTTATCATGTCATCAAACTCATTCAGAAGTGCCAACTTTCAGTGAGAAGCTTTGGGTAGAAAAGTATGCTCCATGCTCTTTCACGGAGCTTCTAAGTGATGAACAAACTAATAGAGAGGTATACCAAGGATATTGTGGCACAAGTTATTTCTATATTTTTTATTTAATTTAAGCAAGTAGTTATTTAGTCCATTGTTATATAAACTAGAAATTCATTGGCTTCCAACTGCAGGTGCTTCTGTGGCTTAAACAATGGGATTCATCTGTATTTGGCTCTCAAGTTAGGTCGACCACTGATGATGTTTTATCTGCTTTGCGGCGTCATTCTTCACCTGTTCAACATAAGAGGTTTTCTGGTGGCGAAACCTTCTTTGAGCAGGGTCGAGCAGCTCCTTTTACCCGTCAAAGTCTTAAATCTTGGAATGCAGATAAGCACATTGAGAATGTAAATGGTTTTTCTGAATCATGGAGCAAGAAAGCAACGGTGGATCATCCTCTTGAGCAAAAGGTGTGTGATGAGATGCATTTTTTCTTGAAGATTACAACATTAAAAAGAGAATGCAACATCATTCTAACTTGCTATGCTATCTAAATAATAGTGTCTTATATTTCATTTTATGCTAATAATAATCTTTCTCAGTTGTGAATTTTTTCCTTTTAGTTTCATTTAAAAAGTTTAATATAATTACAATTAATATAAAATATGCTGAAAGAATTCTAAACAATTGAATGAAACCTAAGGTCTAACAATAAAAAACAGTGTTTTTTAATGGCAATGTTCATACTATATTGTGGGCTCCGAAAATTCACTCCCTGGCCTCACCGTGCCCTTTTTGTCGATGAGGAGAGTTTCAATGAATCAGGTTTCGAGTAAATTTTAATAAGACAAATTGAATTTTAGATAAGACTCTACTTAGAAATATTTCCCTCATTTTGTGAGCACTATGATCTAAGGTTTGGTTTCCTTAGATGCATGCTCCTATGGTTAATTACCTCTCATGATAGTGAGAGAGAACTTTCGATTAAGGCTAGCCGTTGGATAGAGACTAAGTATCCAACGTATAATAGTACAAACTTTCAAGGTTTGAAAATTAGATTTTTAGGATTTCTAAGATTTGAAATTTATCACCATATACTTAAAGTGAGTTATAGGAGAATGGTGACGCGTTAGATTAAGATCTCATGATGGAATGATTCCATCATCCCAGGTTGTCATGGTCCTTAGTTTACTTAGGCGAAGGAGATAGTTGACCTAACCTGATCAAAGGATCCATGTTGGCAGTCATGAGTTGTGTCGTCCAAGGGTATCTTGTAGTTTTTGGGTAAATATTTGACTAAAGGGACAGATTTGAATTGACCTTAGCGAGTAAAGGGTTTTGTGCGTTATTAACTTTACTCCATGATTCATTACTCAAGAGTTTAGAGTCATTGGGGAACATACGGGCTCTGGCTGTGATCGTAATTTAGTGATACTATTTGACAACAAAACCACTGTGTCAGAGGGCACCAATCATAATTGATTACTTGTGCCATTTGGTGGCAAAATCATTGATTAGTGGACACTTATCATATTATTATTAGCGAGAGATAGTTTGAGAATGAATCTTATGATATATCTGACATGATATTCACTCTTTGTCAATTTAGATTATACTCATAAATTATCATCATTAACAAATTGTTGATTGAGGGCGGATGGATTTGCTTTAAGTTTTTATGATGTTTAATTTCATTTTTTAATTTTAGATTTTTGATAAATATCAAGATTTGAGGTTTTATTGGAATTTGAACCGAACAATTATAAATTTTGGCATTTATGAGATTTATTTTGAAATTTATGTGGACCTTTTTGATTGAGATTTACATTTAAATAGGCCATCATCAGGATTTTAGATAATTCAACTTTTATTATTTGAATCTTGTCAACTTTTCCCATTTGCTCGTAAAGGATTGGGTTCGGTCAAGATTTATTAAGCATTTTGATCATAAGGTCCCTTTAGATTAATATGCACTTTAAACATGGCCATCATCAAGGTGATGTTGAAGTCATGCATAAAATGCTTGCATTTTCATCAAGGTTTCAGGGTATTTAAAAGACATATTACCTCCAATTGATATTTTCTATCGACACTACTATCATCGGTGATTTTAAATAATTTTATTTTTATAGTGTGAACCCTGCCAACTTTGTTTGCCTGCTAATAGAGGATCAGATTGGACTACCGATTTTAGGAATCATCGTACATATACTAAAATTGGGAAAATTGTATATTCACTTAGGAATTCAGATCTTGTCGACAATGGTTCTTTCAAGGATGAGGATTATATCTAAAATTCAATAATTTACTTTTTTTTTTAATTTTAACCCGTGCAACATTCTTAAACTTGAATTTTGGAGTTTTGGTTTGACAGTCGGAGCACATGCGAGTATGCTTTTCAGTGCACGCACTTGCACATTTTTAGCATATTTTGTATATTACATATTTGCATATTGTGTATGTACATCCTATATATATATATATATATATATATATATATATATATATATATATATATATATATATATATATATATATATATATATATATATTGCAAAAATCGTTAATCCTTTTTCACCCTCTTGGTGAAGGCAGAGAACCCTAGACCCTGACTTTGAAGCTATTCTCGCAAGAGCAACTCCAAGAACTCACCAAGGCCACTGAAGGAAACAAGGTGCAAGCTTGCCTGGAGCAATCACGTGAACACCCCTCACGCACAACCTCACATTCTCCCTCTTTATGCCCAAAGCTCTCTCAAGAATTCTCCCTTAGAGCTCCTTCAACAGTTAAAAGTCTTTCTAAAAGACTCCATTGAGTTGCTTAAGTATAAGGCTTCAAAAAACCCTAATTTTTAAATTAGGTCGTCATTGTTCGTATAGCACGATCTGGGTTCGTACAATACGATTAGTTCAAAATAGGGGTTCGTTTAGTACAATGGAACAGTCATTCAGACAAATTGTTCAAATTCTACATACTTATCATACAATTCGATTGTAAGTTTGTACAATACAATTAGTTTAATTTCACGCTGTTTGTATATGATGATTATTGGGATGATTGGAAATCGTCTCTGTTGATCGTCCGATACGATTAACATTGTATAGTACATTTAGTTCAAATATCAAGTGTTTGTTAGTACGATCAACATCGTAATGTACGATTAGTTCAAAAAATAAGGTTTTCATCTAGTACGATCTCTTGGATGATCAAATTTCATTTCTATCAATCATACGGTACGATTTGAATCGTATGGTACAATTAGTCACATTTATTAAACTTTGATTTAATTGATTAATCATGGAGAATAATTTAAATAAGATTTCAAATATCATACAATATGATTCGGATCATATCTAACGATGAGTTCAAAATTCAAATTTTTAGAATACTTATTTAAATTATATGGCGGCTAGGTTTTTTTTTATGGAAACAAATCGTGCAATATGATTTACATCGTATGATACGATTAGTTCATTATTATTAATTACACAATTAGTTGTTAACCCTCTTTTTTCGTATAACTGATCGTACAATACAATCGTAATTGTACGTAGGATTAGTTCAAAAATCTCAGTTCAACTTTTTCACTCCCTATGTGTATGTGCACATTCACCAATTTAGCATATACCATTACATGGCTAGAATCAAGAATTATAAAATAAAGGAAAATGAAAAATACATATACTTTTAAAATATATCCTATTCTGCCCAAACTTGAGTCTTGGGGCCCCTTAGGGCTGAACAACAAAGAGCAGAGCGCTGCAGTGGTATAGATACGACGTTGCAACGGTGTAAGACATAGGCTTGAGTGCCGCATCGCCCCAAATTGGCACTGCGAGACAAACTAGATTGTTTTCTTTCTCGTTTTTCTAATGGGTTGCGTCCCTTCGGGTTATTTTACTTGGCTTTCTCTTGTATTTTGATAGAGTAGACATTGAGAATGGTGTATGTGAGAAGAGAAGGTTTCTCTTGTATTTTGATAGAGTAGACATTGAGAATGGTGTATGTAAGAAGAGAAGTAAGGAGAGAGAGAATAGAGATTTGTACTTATTTCTTTCAATTTTCATAGTGGATTTCTTAGTGTGGTGTGGCTCCATGATTTTTTCCCCTATTTTAGGTTTTTTCCCTATTAAATCTTGGTGTCTTTTACTTTTCTACTGCTTTTACTTTCTTGCTTGTTTCGTCTTTATGGTGTTTACTCCTCATCTTCCTCAACAGTAGTGCCCATAATCACGGGAAGCGATCGAAGAAATGCCCCTATACTAACAAAGAAGCCCTAAATCACTAAAGTCATCGCTGCATCATGCTCGTAATCCATTGATGACACGTCAATTACGTTTAGCAGTAGAGATGGGCCAACCAGGAGCAACCCTCTCAACGAGTACCTAAACCATTGTCATTACTTCTCTAATTGCCAATTATTAGATCGTCTACATTTTGATAGATATGGGGAGTCTAGTGAGCATAATCTTCGATAAAATGAATATGCTTGCTTCTCAATTTATCCCACTGCAAGACACCTTTACGAATTTTCAGGTGAACGAAGGGAAACCAAAGGAACAATCACCCTACTAGTCCCTTGAATTGAAGGAGATCGCCAGTACATCGCCATATTCAACGCTCCGACTGCCTATAATGCCATATTCGATAGGTCATTGCTGAATACACTCAAGGCTGTGGTATCAACCTACCATGTCACCATCAAATTCTCGGTTGAAGGAAATGAAATTATCGTAAAAGACCATCTAGCCCAGTCATGCACTTGCTACCTATGGGCGATAAGTCTGGCTGACACCTCTGAGGGAATTCTACAACTAGACACAGAATGAGACCCGTCCCTTGAAGTGATTGAGGCCATCGAAGAAGTACTAGTAGTAGAAGATCAACTTGGTTGATCCTTCAAGATTAGCACCTCTTTCAACAGAGAATATCGAGACGATCTAACACAAACTCTCCGCAACAATCTTGAATTGTTTGCATGGACAACCGTAGAGATGTGGGGCATAAGCAAAGAAATCACGTGCCATCGGCTGAACGTTCAAAGCAATGTTTAAAATTGCGTATTCGGGTATTGAGGCGTTTTTCATTCGTGAGGCGAGGCGTAAGCCTCAAGGCGTTTTGAGGTGTAAGCCTCAAAATCAAAAGATTGCGTAAACATAAAATGATAAATTATTTATATACTAATGAGTGAATAATATAAAACATAAAAAAGCATAAGATATGAAGTGAAATCAAAATATCTCAATAATAAGACAACATGAAATATAGTTCAACTCAAAATTCTATCTTTCCCAAATCCCAGTATTCTTTTCATTAACATATAATTCAAATTTCCAAAAATAAATAGCAATGACATATCACATAAGAACTCATAAGTCATCAGCACTATCATCAGTAAGGGGTTCTTCATTTGAATCATCATTATGATGAACTGCTCTCTCCCCTTCCTCCTCTTATATAGAGTCCAATGTTGGGCATTTACTTCAAGATTTATGTAAGTTTTAATATATATAACGTGAGGCGTAAGCCTCATGCCTGTGAGGCGAGGCGGGCTTCAATCAAGTTGAGGCGCAAGCCTCATAAAAAGACTTGAGGCGTAAGCATCGAGGCGTTTTTTACTGGAATTGTGCAAAGGCGGACCTCAAGGCGAGGCTCATATTGCGTAATTTTAAACCATGGTTCAAAGAGGCTCTCGCGCCATCATGTAGAAAATCAAAAACAGTCGCTTTGCTCACCCAACCTATTCGAGAAGAAGTGGATAAATTACTCGCCACTTTATCAGGGAAGCCGATTCGATTGTCAATGTGGTAATGGTTCATAAATCAACTTGTAAATGGAGAATGTGTGTAAATTTCACTAATCTAAACTCAGCATTTCCCAAGGAAGGCTACCTGCTTCCAAGGATCGATGCCCTAGTCTACTCCATGGTGGCTTATCCCTTCTTGAGCTTCGTAGATGTCTTCTCAGGTTACCACCAGATCAAATCCATTCTGAAGATTGTGAAAATAGCGCATTCGTTACAGCAGAAGGTTCGTACTATGACAAAGCTATGCCTTTTGGGTTGAAGAATGTTGATGCGACCTATCAGAGAATGATGAACAAAATCTTCAAAGAGCAAAGGGGAAGAAACATTGAAGTCTGCATAGACAACCTTCTTTTCAAAAGCAATTTGCCTGGCTAGCATCTTAAAGATCTTCAAGAAACCTTTCTCACTCTCAGAAAGTACAAAATGAGAATTTGACTCTTAATTGGATACAATGGAGAAAAAGGATTCTTGTAGCTGACCTCATGTAGTGGGATAAAGGCTTGTTGTTGCTCAAAATAGCGTGCATAGGAGTTCCCTCATCACGTCAATCACAATGTCGCGAGTTTCAAAGTTTTTAGGCTTATGACGCATTATACTTGTGCACATTAGACTAGTGAAACAACTGCAAAGTGATAATATCGGTAGTGGCTCAATGGTGGCTAGTGGTCGGTGGGATAGTGACTGAGGAATGGAGAAAGATGTTGGCCAGCGACGGAGCTTGGATGGCGGTAGGTAGTCAGCCTTGCTTGAGTTAGGAAGAGGCGATGGGTCTGGCTTGTGCTAGAGAGGAGAGAACGAGAGGCCAATTTATTACTAGACTTGGCGTGAGGAACACTAGATTGAGAGGCCTAGGTGGCTGGTTAAGCAAGGAATAAAGAAAATGAGTGCTTAGTGTTTTGGGTTAGGTTTGGTTTAATTTCCTTTTTGCCCTTCTACTTCTATTAGATGATAAAAAAATCAAAAGGGAAAAAATGACTTTTCAACGGCAAGAGGACAACTGGACAAGATACAATGTATTATTTTTCCAGAAATATTTCAAGATTTATTTGAATTTTTGTATACTCTTTTAATTAGATTTTATAAATTTAAAATAGTGAAATTTAAATTTTAAAGTCAATTTTTTTTTTTTAAATTTCCATAAAAGAATAAATAAATATTTATTTTAAATTCATGTTGACTTGCTCGTGAAAATTTCGGCGACCACACACAACAAGTTTCATTTCGTTTAGTGCACACAGGTGGCAATTTTTTTTGAACTTCTTGTGCCGGAACATTGACAGTTTGGGTGCATTTTCTTATGTTTTGGGACGTTCCGGACGCACTCGCACTATTTATTTTGCCAATGGAGGTCTTCGAATAACCTCACGTATTGTCGCGCAAATAATTTGACTTTTTCGACCGTGTTCGCTCGATCTGCTTGCAAGAGGTCTCATTTGGTTAATTTCGATGTCGTGATGGCAATGACGTGATCCGTTTCATGATCAGAGGTCATTTTGAGTTTCTTCGGTGTATGGCATATCAACTTATGTGTTGTGTCATCAATCAATCATCAACCTCATCGGATGTGGTAGTATTCATCATTAACACATTTTGGAGGTCTACATATACTATCTAATAATGTTTATGAACTTTGAAGATATTGTTTTCACTGCTAACTTTGTTCCATGGGATTAAACTCAAATAAGATAGAACTCTTATTTTGAGCATCTTGTTTGGTGTTTCTAAGGTAGTTTATATTCAAAATTGAATGACAATAATTTTAATCAAGCCTTTTAGTGTAACACATTGATAGCATCCCATCAGCAAGATCCAATTGTCTTAGTTTGATCAAATAGAATGTTGCATTATTCTGTTAGTGGCCTGCTTATGTTAATGTTGTGTTGTTGGTTTATGTTTTGAGGTTATAGTTGTGTCAATATCCTATTTGGTTGTAACATCTCTATTTATGCCATATTTGTATGAACACTATTAGTATGCTTATTGGTGTTTCCGGCATTTTGTTTATAAACCATATCAATTCAAATAATGAAAAAGTTATGTGCGTGTTTGTGTGTGTGTCTATATATATATATATATATATATAGAATATATTTTAAATTATTTTGTACAAAAACAATATACACAAAATAATTTAAAATATTGAAGTTATGTTGGGTCTAACCCACGAGCCAAAACTAGCTTAGTGTTTTTTTGTTTTTTGTTTTTTTTTTCATTTAGATGTGATGAAGCATTGGCTACTTGCCACAACTCAAGCTCTTTGACATTCTCAACTTCACACTTTCTTCCTCTCAGGGTAGCTTTTCAAGAAAGCCAGCTATCCTAGGAGTTTTCTAGTATGAGTATGCTTAACTTTTATTTTTTTGATGAAACATCAACCATTAAACTAATAATACCTCAATAATTTAAAATATTTACTTCATTATATTTAAGGGATCTTTCATTCTCTCCAACATGAGTTGACAGTCTTATCGAAAACCCTACACAATTCAGAATCATTGACACGGTAGAAAGAATCTAGACGTGGCTCCTATAGGTTTCAAGAGATGGTTCACACGATGTTGCTTTTTGTCCCAAACAGGTTCATGGGGTGGCTCGTATGACGTTGCACTTGGCTCATATAAGTTTTAAAATTCTTACTATTGTATTAATTTGATATTATTTGTCACGTCTTAAAATTGTATCCAATAAGGTATTGACTGCTTTGGCCTTATAGGTTTCATGCTTTATCTCTTTGGTATAACTTTCTAGAAAAAGATAGTGTATTCCAAAATGCTTGTTAGACATGATACCATGTGGTATTGAGTGTCCTATTGTACAATAGGTTGCATGTGGTATCGAGTGTCCAGTCGTACCATTTTACAATAAGGCGTCCAAGAATACTGAGTTTGTGCTTTTAGCCTAATAGTTACTTGGGGTCTTCGATTTGATTGGAAACAAAAGCCATATGCATCAACCCTACTTAGAATACTCTATTTATGGTAGTCTTCTATATTGCGCACATCAAGAAGCGAATGCCAACCGTTTTATTTTTGACATGTCTCTTTCATCATTATCATTCTCGCACAAAATTTATATTCAGCAAAAAGAAGTTGCAACATGAACAGCTTTCTCCCCTGAACTAGGATTGCTATAAAATGAATGGGAAAAAGTTTCCATTTACTTATTTTAAGAGTTTACAACCTATTGTTTGAATAAAAAAAAAATGATGATGATGATGGCCATGTTAACAGTTTCTGTTTTATTGTTTTCCATTTATGTTTTTTCTTTCCATGGATCACCGGAAAAAATCTATTTAGGTTTCTTTTAGAGTTTGAAATACCATATGTTAATGTTTCAGGTACTTCTACTTTGTGGCCCTCCAGGGCTTGGAAAGACAACACTTGCACACGTAGCAGCTAAACATTGTGGATACCGAGTTGTTGAGGTCTGCACATATACTGTTTTTTTTATTTGTTTTCCAACACATTTGCTTTGATTCAACATAACTTTGGTGGGTTTAAACTCTACTTTATGTGTATGGACGAGTCATATTGATAGTATGCGAATTCTTTTAGTTGGAAGTATTTTGTGCTGCCGATATACAAAAGCAACTCTTATTGCCTAAAAATGACTTGCAAATCTGTTGCTCAGATTGGAGTGCATAAGGACCGTATTGTCTGCTTTTAGTCAGTAGTAAATAAAGGACTTGTTTATGGCACTGATGAGAAATGTTGAGAAATGCCCTATGCAGATCAATGCAAGCGATGATAGGTCTTCTTTAACACTAGAATCAAAAATCCTTGATGCAGTCCAGATTGCATCTGTCACTGCTGATTCCAAACCTAAATGTTTGGTGAGCTTCATCTTTATACCATCAAGCTATACTTATTATGAGACTAAACGTTTTGGTTTTTAATGTTGTGAAGGTCATTGATGAAATAGATGGTGCACTAGGTGAAGGGAAAGGTGCGGTGGAGGTGATTCTAAAGCTGGTAACACTTTTGAATCTTCTAGTTTACTATGATTTGACGAGAGCCTTTTATTGTATTTCATTGATTTCTTTATGTATAATCAGAGTGTACTTAGCGAGAATTTATTTTACAATATTATGTATGATTTCATGACCTCATCTTAGTGAAACATTGCAGGGTAAATTAAGGTTGGAATATATATCAGAAGCTTCAATAGATGTTGCCATTAGGCTGGATTCTAATATTGGATTATAATTTCAATGATTGCTTCCTCCTATTGGTGTATATCGGTTAGCTCAACTACATCCTAAGCAAAATAAGCAAATTATATATTTATAACATAAACATTAGGAATGGTAAAAAAATATACTTACATTTTTATTCAAGAGCCATAGCAAGAAATTCTTGCCAAAGAGCATATTGGTGCTTATACAACTTTGCATCCATGACTCTCTTTCTAATAAACTTAGCGCATCTCTTTCCCAATTGTAGGATGGTTGTTGGGGATGGAAGTAAAATACCGTGAAGAAATAAAAAGGAATGTAAAAAAGCAGCGGAAAATAAGAGGACACCATGATTTAATGTGGAAAAACACAAAATAAGGAAAAAAAAACCCATGTAGTCAAACCACACGAAGAAATCCACTATGAAAATGCAGATAAATAAGTACACATATCTCCTCTCTCACTCTCATTCTCTCCTTGCTTCTCTTCTCTCATACATCGTTCTCACAGTTTTCATGTTCTAACTACTCACCTAACTACTCACAATACAAGAGAAAGTCAAGTTAATTACTTCGAGGGATGCAACCCTTTAGAAAAAACGAGAAAGAAAACTGTCTAATCCTCCTCGAAGCGCTATCGCGCCAATTTTAAACGCTACAACGCTCAAGCCTCTGTCATATGATATTGCGGTGCTCAAGCTCGCAGCGTTGCGGCGCCAAATCTAGAGTGCTGTGGCGCTCTAATCTCTGCCGATCTGCGCGGGGTGCTTTGGAAATAGCGTCGGAGCACCATGATTTAACGTGGAAAGTAAGAGGACACAATGATTTAATGTGGAAAAATCCAAAATAAGGAAAAAAATCATGTAGCAACACCACACCAAGAAATCCACTATGAGAATAGGGAGAAATGAGTACAAAGCCTTCTTCTCTCTCACTCTTGCCTTGCTTCTCCTCTCTTATATCATTGTCACAATACTCCTATTCTAAGTACTCACAATACAAGAGAAAGTCAAGTTAATAACTCCTAGGGATGCAACCCTTGAGAAAAAACGATAAAGAAAACTGTCTAGTCCTCCTTGAAGCGCTGACGCACCAATTTTAAGCGCTACGACGCTTAAGCCTCTGTCATATGATGTTGCGGTGCTCAAGCTCGAAGAGCCAAATCTAGAGCGCTGTGGAGCTCTGCTCTCTATCGATCAGCGCTGGGGTGCTCGGGAACACATTGCCAGGGCATTGTATGAACAAAAAAAAAAAATTTCGGGTGCAAAGCACCCGAACCCCCACACCCCTTAGAAAGCACGAGAAAGTGGCTTGAGGTCCTAAACAACAGTACAATCTAATTGATCAACACAATCAGATTTCATATGAAATTAACAATTACTTCATAAGCTCAATATTGTAGTGATATTGCATATTCGTTTACATTGTATTGGGTTGGGGCGTTCTTCTTAAGGATAGTGGCCTCATAGCACACCATGTCCCTTGTTAACACTTTTAGCGTCCTCTCCTAGAGAAATTATTCTATGTGGAGTCCGGGCGTAGTATATTCAATAAATATTTTTAGTTTCTGACCCAACAACCCAGCCCAGCAAATTCAATTGGTGCTTGTTTTTAAGAAAATAACTAGCGAAAAGTCCCCAATTTTTTGAGTTTTAGTGGAAAAAAAACTTTTGGTACTGAAAAAGAAAAATGAGAAATAACCGATGAAGATGGAGACTGGTTTGGAGAATATTCATTCTTCGAGGAGATGATGTATTGTAGGTTTCAACTTATTGGTAAATTTGTAACTCCTTACAAGTTTTATTATGTTTTTTGTAATTGTATGTTTTATTGAGCTTAGTTTTTTCAACAGAGAAACCTGTCATAGAAGCAACTATAATAGAACAATTTTTGCCTTCAAGGCAAATCAAGTGCTCAAACATGCCTGAATGCTTCAATGAGTAATTTGTTTTGAGAATATATTCTTCAATTATTTATATGTCGAATGCCGCAAATAGGAACTATTTTTGCCTTCAAAGGCATGCTTCTGAAAACACCCAGTGTAAAATTTAATAGAAAATAATAATTTTTTTAACTTATACGTCGTCGTGTGTATAGAAGAGATTTATTTTGAATTATGCTTTTTTTAATACATAGTATTGCTTGTGTATTATATTTTAAAAGTTAGGAATCAAAGATATGAATAATTTTTATATACATAGTTGATATGTAACAAATACGCAATAAATACGTAGCAAATATGCTACAAATACATATCAAATACACAGCAAATATGCAATAAATATGAAGTAAATAAGCAGTTGATACGTATTGAGTGTGTATTTAGTGTGTATTAATTTATATCTAGTGTGTATTGAGTGTGTGTTACTATAATAAATATTTTATTACATGTTCAATTCTGAATGTGTATTGAATGTGTTTTACCTGTAATAAATATTTTTTATTACAAGTTCAATTATGAATGCAAAAAAATAAATTTATTTACAAGTTCAAACAATGCACATTTGATACATCATTGAGACATAGTAAATATGTAGCAAATACATATCAAACGCATAGCAAATACTAAAAAAATACGCAATAAATATGCAACAAATTCGCAGTTGAGACGTATTGAGTGTGAATTGAATGTGCATTGTGTGTGTATTGATTGTGTTACTTGCAATAAATATTTTTTTATTACAAGCTTATTCTGAATGTGTATTACTTATAATAAATATTTTTTATTACAAGTTCAATTATGAATTTACAAAAATAAATTTATTTATTAGTTCAAAAAATGCACACTAAATATATCATTGATAAACAGTAAATACACAGTTGATACGTAATAAATACACATTAAATATGTAGTAAATATGTAGCAAATACGCAATAAATATTTTATTTCATTCTTTCAAGACTTTCATTTTTTATCTTTCATTATATTCATTTCTGCTTCTCGCCCTATTCATAATAGAGACCAATGCTTCAAAAAATTTTGAAATTTTATTTTTGTTAGAAGAAGTTATTCAATTTATGTAAAGTTTTTTAAGGATTGGGATGTGATTGTAGTTAGAAAAAGAGAAATTATATTGAATCTAAATACAAACATAAAATTTTGAAGTAATATACTTTGAAGTGTTTGATTTCAATAAACATGAGATAATTTGAGTACATTTTAATTAAATTTATGTAAAAAATGTTACAAATATATTTTTCTTTATGAAAAATTCAGCCTCGGCCTCCCTTGTTACTTTTCGGGGGAGTTTTAACGGAATTAAATTCTGGGGTAAATTTTGGAAGGCAGATGGTTTGTAGATAAGACACTACCCATAGATTTCGCTCTCATTTGGCAAGGACTTTATGATCTGAGTTCTAGTTTCCTATAAGCGCAAGCCCCTATAGTTAATTACACCTCCCGATAACAAGAGAGAATTTTCGATTAAGTCTAGTCGTCAATCAGATATGTAGAGATACTTAGTATCTGGTATATAGTAGCAGCATGGGCTTAGGAAATGTAATATTTAAAATTAAAAATTTCACCATCTTGTACTTAAAGCGGATGGTGGGGGAATGGATGATGGACCCGATCAAGATCCCATGGTTCTGTCGTCCCGGACCATTGTGGTTACTGGTCTACTTAGTCAGAGGAGGTAGTCGACCCAACCTGAGAGAAGTATCTTTATCGGCAATCATGGGTTGCATCGTCCAAGGGGACCTTGTAAACCTGGGGTAAATACTTATCTAAGGGGACAAATTTGAATCCACCTTAGTTAACAGAGGGCTTTGTGCCCTGTTGATTATATCTTATTGATTCATGTCACTAAGGAACGTATTGGTTCTAGCCATAACTGTTATCTTCTGGTGCCATTTAGCGGCATAACCACTCGGTTCATAGTGCCCCGAGTTATAACCGTTTATCTACAGTGCCATTTGGCGGTGAAATTGTCAGTTAAAGGACGCGTACCACATCCTTACTAGCAAGATATTATTTGAGAATATATCCTAATGATATTTTCTATTAGGCATTAGCTCTATATGAGCTGAAGTAAATTTAAATTTGTCCACCTCGACAAACTGTTGCATATGATGGATAGAGTTTGCTTTAAGAATTTGAATTGATAATTTCATTTTTTAAATATCTTTGGATTTTGGTATTTTTGTAGGGTTTGAGCTTTGTGAGTATTTTAGAAGTATTTGGAAATATTTGGAACTAACCCCTCGGGTTGTGATATGCATTCAACATGGTCATTATCATGGTGATTTTGAGGTCACTTGAAAATATTTGAATTTTGTGAAATTTTGAGGGCATTTTGAAATATTTGAAATTAACCCCTCTGGTTGAGATCTGCATTCAACACGACCATCATCGGGGTGTCTACGGGGTTATTGCATTTTATCCGTTGGACCTTGTCAACTCTGCCAACTTGTCCACAGAGGATCGGGTCCATAGGTTTTATGTTTTTATTGATGAATATCTTTTGTCATAGATTTTGAAGGTCTTATATGAATGTATAAACATATATTCATGTCGACATCTTCACCATATATCTGTTTGATAAGTCGAGCCTTGTCGATTCCTATCTATCCATATAAAAAGATCAGGCTCGAACTTGGGTTTATTTATTGACCCACGCATCATCTCTAGACATCACGTGTGTACCCATAACACGCTCGTCGGGGTTCATACGAGTTATGTGATTGCATATGCCCTTTTGCGTATCTATGTGCATACATATTATAGTGCATTTGCAGGGGCATTTTTGAAAATATTTGATGTTAGTCAATTGTGCGACAATTGCCATTTGAGTGCAGCATTCTATTTTGGAACTTGTATACGCTTTCTTTCTGCTTGTACGAGTGTTGTAGATCCAGTGATGTGACGTTGTAGCTTGTAGACATCTTCTGTTTGCTTGCATGAGTGTTGCGAATTCGGTGGGGTGGCGTTGTACTATAATCATTTGCCCATTTCATATAGGTAGACTATCGTGCACTACTTATCGCTTTTTGTAAGTAGATTGTAGTGAACTAACGAATCTTCTGCTTTGGGTCGTAGGAGCTTGCACTTGTTGAAGCCCTTCTGTATTTGCTCGAGGATAGCACTTCGTGGACTTGATAGGTTCCCTACAGTAGTTTTTAGGTATTTGCATTTGCTGCATATCATCCTCCCTTACTTGCAATGGATCAACGTATTTGTTGGTCTTTTGAATGGCAGTTGATCGTAGGGGTACTGCGTGCTATTGATCATCATCCATAGTTATATCATTATACATATGGAGAATTTTCTATTGGTGCTAGCGGGCATCTGTGCTTGCCACGATCTTTTATCTCATGCCTATAGAGGATCCACCAATATTAGTGATGCATTCACTATTATAGCTTGGAGATAGGTTCGTTGTATGCATCACAAGCTTTCTGCAGTATGTGTGGGCAAATTGCGCTGAATGCGGATCTTCTAGTGCCTCTCGTAGGCATTCACATTTGGTATAATCGTTTTGCATTTTGTTTGCGTACGATAAACTGGATGCATAGGGGTCTTCTACAGTAGCTCGTAGGAGCTCCTATGCTTGCATATCTTTGTTGCATTTGCTTCTTATCGTTCTTCCCCGCTTGCAAAGGACCAGTAAACTCAGTACGGCTCCTTCTAGTGTCGGTTGTGAAGGGTGCCATAGTGTTCACTACTTGTTATTGGCTGCCATTTGTAGGAAAACTATTGTGTATACGACAGATTTTTCAGCATTGCCAGCAAACACTTGCATTCATTGTGTGTTAGATCCCTCTGCTTGTAGGGGCCAAGTGTATTGGCTTAATACTTAATGGTTGTCGATAGTAGAGATGTTACTGCATTTACTTAACACTGGAGTGTTGTTGATTGTAGGAATTTTGCTTCATAGTGCTCGCATTTCAATTATCATGACGACTCTTTGACATTCATTAGAGATTTCATGTCATAGCTTATAGATAGAAACTCTTGTTGATTTCTCTTTGCAAATAAGTTGTGTTATCCATTGAGAACATCATATCGTCATGAGAAATTTGATTATATTGTCTATAATTCATCATTATTTACAAGCAAATGGTGTTTACAAGTTTCTCATTCACCACCAACCTTGCATATGTTCATTTGCATTTAAGTTGGTGCTTGTAATTTTCCAACATTCCATTTGAAAATAGTGTTATTATTCAAATGGAGTTCCTTATCAATTATTCATTTTATTCTTATTGTAAATTCAAGTCAAGCTCAAAGTCATTTGAATTCAACTTCTTGTAAGACAAGCAGGTTCGGGCTCCATGTAATGATGTTCAGTTCTTTATAGTTTGCTCATTTCAAGTTCAAGTTCATTATAGTTTATTCAGTCCATTTTGTTCAATTAACAAGTTCAAATTGAATCCTTTATGTTTGTTCAAATCCATGTTAAATTCATTATAGCTTGTTTTCAATTCACCGTCGGTTCAAATTCAAGTATGAGTGCGGTCCTCTGTTCACCAGAAATTTTGGCAGCCTCCCGGCGTCTCTCCCGTTGAGGGGAAACTATGTGAAACTCGACAATCCCACCACGCTATTATGGTTGGTGTTGGGTGACACCGTGGCCGTACATCTTCAATCCCACCACTCTATAAGAGCATGTATAGGGGTTCCAACGTACCTGCATGGGGTTCCAATGTACCTGTATGAAAATACAAGTGGCTTTCCCTTCCATGTCTCAAGGGTGTGTACATGTACTTAAGGGACGTCCCCACCATACTACAAGAGCGTGTATAAGGCTTACCCATCTTGTTGTATGTGTCGCACCAGGCTCCCTCCTACCATGCTACGAGAGCATGTATAGGTGATTCTTTGGTTCACCACAAATGCCAAAATTGGGATTTTAGATGATTACTCGTCTCTTTGTAGACATCGCATCGGGCTCCCTCCTACCGTGCTACGAGTGCGCATATAGTTAATTCCCTAGTCCGCCGCAAATGACGAGAATGAGATTTTGAGTTAAATGAACAAAAAGGATCTCCCTCTCCCTTCTTTTTTTTTGGATTATTTTTCTTTTTGTTACTTGTTTTTTTTTTTTACTTTTTACCTTTTCTTTTTCTTTTCTTTTTTTACTAACATATATATACATATATATAAGGCAATAGTATTAATTAACTAAATAATATCTATATACCTACAGGGCTCAGTTGGAGTCGATGGATTGCTGTGAGCAGGGAGGTCGGTAGAAGCCAGAGAAGTGGTGGGAGATTTGGCATCGACTGCAGACAGAGGGTAGGAGGTCGGCACAGTGATAGGAGGCAAGTCGGGTATGACTTGAGGGAGAACACAGGTAAGTATCGCAAGAGATGGAGGGGTCGGTTACAGGCAGAGGAGCTTGAGCCCACAGGTAAGTATCACAAGAGATGCGATCGGGCCTGAGCAGGTCGGCCAAGGCTTCTGGTAGCTTGTGATCAAGTATTCCGATTCAAATGGTTGGAGGTCGGTCGGGTCTGAGCTTGGAGCAGGTAGGTAGGTCGGTTGGGTAGATGGAGGAAGGGCTGCAGACGAATGGAGGAGATGGAGATGGTCATCACATGCAGGTCTTCTGCGGCTTGGTTTCGGCTCAAGGGTTCGGACAAGATGAGGAAGGCTCGGGTTGGGAGGGGACTTGTGAATGGAAGATGAGCGAAGCAGAGACAACGAGAGCAAACAAAGAACTCGTTCTCATTTTATTAGTTGGAGCAGTAGTAGAATCGAGGTGTCATCGTGGCTTATCCGAGAAGAGATCGCGAAGCAGAGTAGATACGTGAGATTTTGGGCTAGACTCGTGGATTTGACAGGTACGAGGTATGATTTTATTTTTTGTTTCCTTGTACAGAGGTCAACACTTCCCAAAAATTATTATTTTCTATAAAATTTTACATAGGTTTTTTATAGAAGCATGACTTTGAAGGCGAAAATTGTTGATCTTTGTGACATTCGACATATAAATAATTGAAGAATACATTCTCTAAAAAATTCCTCATTGAAATATTTGGGCATGTTTGAGAACATGATTTGCCTTGAAGATGAAAATTGTTCTGTTTTAGTTGCTTCTATGACAGGCTTCTCTATTGAGCTCAATAAAACATAGTAAAACTTGTGAGGAGTTTCAAATAAGTTGAAACCTAAAGCACGCCATCTCTTCAAAGAATGAATATTCTTCAAACCAGACTCCATCTTCATCAATTGTTTCTCATTTTTCTTTCTCAAAACCAAAAGTTTTATTCCTCGAAAACTCTAAAATTTTGAGATTTTTCACAGGTTATTTTCTTAAGAACGAGAGCCGATTGAATTTGCTGAGCTCAGTCATCAGGTTACAAGCTATAAAAAATATATATTGAATATCCATGTGTCACGATTTTATTGGAGCCCAGACACAAAGCTACATCCAGACTCGCACAGAATAATTTCTCCCTTTCCCATGACATCCTATCCTATGGGCATCTAAAAAATTTGTCATCTTTGACTATGAGAAGCATTTCATTAACAATGATACTTTGTTTGTCATAGTTGAGAATGAAAATGTCTACAACGAAGCACGACCCAACCTTTAAAAATTTATTTTTGTGAATGCACTTCATGAAAGCATTTTTTAGGTCTGTGTTCTTAAAATTATTGTCTCAGTCCAATTAGCTCTCGTGCAGCTTGTGACTTCTAGTGATTCTCTCAAGTGTAACAATGATGATGAAGGTGTGATGATGATGAAAGTGTTCAGTTGCAAATATTTTTCATTTGGATGTGAAATCGAGTGTCAAGTGAGCTTGTTGTATCACAATGGAATTGTGATTAGACGCCAATAATTATGCATTAAAAATAGAAAGCCCAATGGTGCACCACGATGCCTGTGCGCACACTTTTTCTGTCCATCCATTTTTAGTGAATGCCACCTTTTCTTGGTCTCATTTTACTAAACACTGCTAAATGTTCGAATACTGCCTTTTTTGTTATTTCTGATCCAACCCAACTATATATATATAAGTGTAAATATTCATGGATGGAAAAATAAATCTTGCTATGTTCGTGGGTGTTCATGGATTCTGTCATATTCAAACTGTCTTGTGGAATCTAAGTCATTTTAATATTTGTTCAAGCAGGTGGTTGCTGATAAGAAAGCCAAGGTTGAGAAGCCTAATTCCACGCAACAATCTTTATCAGAGTTTTCCTCTAGAAGAGGGAAAAATTCGGCTACATTGTTAAGGCCTGTAAGGGATGGAAATGATTGATTCTTAAGCTCATTTTATCTGATGACTCTTCAATTTTTTTAACAATTTACCTTATGTAGGTAATTTGCATCTGCAATGACCTTTATGCACCAGCTTTGAGACCACTCCGCCAAATTGCAAGGTGAGTTCCTTGATATAGCTGGCAAGACCAACATTGGATATAATTTTCAGATTTATTTAGTAATTTTTTTGTTGCTTTCAGCTTATGTTGCATTGCTTTATTTTGTTTCTTTTACAGGGTCCACATGTTTGTGCAGCCAACAATAAGTCGTGTGGTGAACAGGTTTGAAGAAAATTAAACTGAAAAGTTGATGTTAAAGAAGTTCATTTTCTCTCTAGAATAACATTACCATAATTTTTTCATCCTTTAGGATGTTTTCACTTGTGCAAGAAAATCTCATTTTTATTGACAGAAATCATTCTTGATAGGCTTAAATATGTTTGCCAAAAGGAAGGATTGAAGACAAATTCCATAGCACTTGCAACCCTAGCAGAATATACTGGTTGATTTATTATCTTTCTCCCATGTTATCCATTGGATTTTTTGCATGCATAAAGCCTTTTATAGTGGGAATTCTATTTGCAATAATAAAAATGGAATTATGAAGTTTGTTAGGTTTCTGGTATTTCTTATGTCAGCTATTCCTATGAGAGCTTATCTTCATTCTCTTGACAACCAAAAGTTTTACAGAATGTGATATACGCTCGTGCTTAAACACGCTTCAGTTCTTGAACAAGAAGAAAGAAACCCTGAATATTGTAAGACTTCATCTTTCTTATTGGCCTTTTTCTTTTTTATTTACTTTGAAAATATCGTTTCATCTTCTTTTTCAATATTCAGTTGGAGGTTGGTTCCCAAGTAGTTGGTCACAAGGATATATCGAGGAGTTGCATTGATATATGGAATAAGGTATTCTGTTGTTTCCTTGCCTTGTCCTGATCATTTTGATTGCCTTCAATAGTTATAATTTGTCACATATTTTTGCATTTACGAAATATTGCATGTGCGCAGATTTTTCAAAATGGTAAATCCAAGCGCGCAAAGAGTTCAACAACTAACTTAAATGGTCATGGGGATTTTGAGTTTATGTATTCCCTATTATCTAACCGGTAAGACAGATATTGTTGCTTTAAAATAGAAAATTCTCTTTTAAAATGGCCAAATTGATAATAAAGCATAGATTTTTTTCTCTTTTGTTTTCCATTAAGACTTTAAGCAATTTGCAGTGGTGATTATGACTTAACTATGGGCGGTATTCATGAAAACCTCTTAAGACTTTCTTACATTGATCCAATGATGATAAAGACTGTAAGTTTTTTTTTTTGGATAAATTCCTCATGTTCTTATTCAAATGGTTATTCTCATTGACATTCTCCATTATACTGGCTGCTCAATTGACCGTGTCCTTGAAGGTTGCGTGCCTTGATATGCTTGGTGTTTCTGATTCGTTGCATCAGTATATTATGCGAACTCAACAGATGTCACTTAATGGTTACATTGCACTGACTTCTTGAATTTATGCCTGCATAGCCATTTAATACTTAGAATCGATAATATCAACCTTTTTGTCTTCCCTCAGCTTTTCAGCCTCCTTTTGCAATAGCTATCAAACGCTTGATTGCACTTGTTGATAAGCCAAATATTGAATGGCCAAAGTCTATACAGAGGTAGAATACACTTGCAAATCATTCATCAGTACTATTGCATAGATTAACTTCAATGTCTTTTTAGATACCGAGCAATGTCTTTGGAGAGGAAAGACTTGTTGAAGAACTGGCAAAGCAAAATATCACCAATTATCTCTAGGCATCTTTCAACTGAGTATTTTGCCGAAGATTTCGTCTCTCATTTTTTGCATATCCTAGTCCCTCCAACTTTGAGGCCTGTAAGTTTATAACAATTTATTCATGTTACCAGTTTGCTTTCCATATTTAAAATTCAATCAAATTAAAATCTTGGTACATTAAGAGAGAATCTCCTACTTTGCAAGCTCGTGCTATCTCATTAATTTCTTTATCCACATGCTTACTGATGGGGTTGTTTCTTAGTTCCTTCTAGATAGCATTGCATCTATTTTCAGAAAGGGAGAAAGATGATCTAGCTCAGCTGGTGGATACTATGGTTTCCTATTCCATTACATACAAGAACTCCAAAGCTGAGCCCTTAAAGGGTGCTCATAACAATGGAACCGCTAAGGATGTCTCTATACTCATTCTTGACCCCCCAATTGGTGACTTCATTAACTTTAAGGTCTTCTTCTTCATAGTGTTGTTTTCTTAGTTATAAATCAAGTTTTAACATTATCTTTACCAATTGTTCACTTTATTTGAGCAGGACTATCAACCAACACATTTAGAATTATCTCTAGCCATGAAGCAGGTTTTGTTGCATGAGGTATGACATCACTATGAATTTCATATAAAGGGTTACTTACGTAGTGTCTAAATCATGTCATTCTTTGCCGGTTGATAATTTGCCGAAATAATCAATAGGACTACAATATATGTGACCTGATATAGAGGCAGAAAACAAGCTTTTTGGCTACATGGTGTTGTTCACAATGTGTCATCCCATTATTATCATAAACTAATTTAAAAATCTTGTGCTTGCTAATCCAACTAGGACTAATATGATGTGATCCTTTAATCCTTCTCTACATAGTTATCTTTCTATCATACTAATAAAGAAAGTTGGTTAACAGGTCGAGAAACAAAGAATACTGCGTGAAAACTCAGGAAGATCATTGAATCCTGGTAATGAATGTAACAAGGACAGCCAGGATTCAACTATTACCAAGTTAGAAGTATTACATGACATCATCACTAAATCTGCATCCGTTAAGGGTAATGATAAACCCAGATTGGCAATGCTAAAGTTGGAAAATGAAGACAATCATAAAAATTTAAATTCAAAATCCAAGAAAATTGTTTCCAATACAAGCATAACTGCAGAAGTTACTGGCGACTTGAAGAAGCCTAGCAGGCCAACTAGTTTCTTTGATAGGTAATGTTGTGTTTATAAATCGCCCTTTTAGCTTTGATAGGGCATTGCAATGCGTTTTACAAATCTTTTATGTTTACCTGTTTCATAATCAGATTTAGGCAAGGATGTAACATTGACTCAAAGAATCATGTCAGCAATTTACAAAAGGCTGCAACTGCTGAAAGAGATTCAAGGCCATTTCTCTTCAAATACAATGAGGTAAGTGCTTTTGTCGTCTCCATGATCAATAATTTCTTCAATACAATGCTTTGTATGATGACGACCCCCATAAAATTCTAGCATAATTAAGTACAGCTTCAGCTCAATCCCATCCCATGCCTGAAAAACTATTGCTTGATTATCTTACAAAATTTAATGAGTTGGTTATTCTAAAAGTTGCCTATTGCAGGGCTTCACCAACGCTGTGAAGAGATCGGTGAAAATTCGTGATCTGCTGCTCTGATGCAATTATATTTTTTAAGCTTGTTATTAACTGTCCACTGTTCTCATTTATTTTATAATTTTGCTTTTATGTTTATGTTAATGGAAATTGTTGCATGTTGGACCATGGAAGTTGTTTTTGTAAATTGTGTAAGCATTGGAATTTTAAGTTGTCTTGGTTTTGCAAAATAAATAAATAAATAAACGATAGCGTGAAAATATTGAAAGAGAAAAATAGCTAGGTTTAATCTAATATTGAAAATCATTTTTTATTGAAATTTGCATAAAAGTGGCAACTTCGAAACATTCGGAAAGATTTATTAAGTTGGCACATATGCATACTTAAAAGTTTCGTTTATATTAAAATAAAATATTTAACTGGTAAAATAGCATTTGTATCTTCGCAAATCAATTATTACTGAAATATATTTTAAGATGTGCAACCAAATAGTCTAACAGGAATTTTGAATTTTTGTTAATTTATAATAATAATAAGAATATTATTGCAAATTACATATTATAATTTAAGTTCAATATATGTACACACGTGTGTACATGTTCTAAATTTATTTATGAATGGCATTACAAATTAAAATGTGCTTTAGAATTGTTAAAATTGTAACGTAAGGTCAAAAAAGTATGCTTTGAAATAATATAAAATAAAAATAAATATACATAACAATTTAATGTTGATGAAAGTGCTCATCTTATAGAAAACTATAGGGTATTTATTCTTTAAGTATTAGATAAGTGATTATGATTTATAAGATATAATTTGTCAGAAGGCCGTGATATCTTTTGGATAAAATGTCAAGTACTTTTTTATAATGGTATAAAAAAGACACTTGCATATAATTATGGATATATGGATATATAAAAGTAAATTTATACATGGTGAATGCGAGCCTTGAGAGAAGGAATGAGGTTTGCAGAGGCTTGAAGGTTGGTCGGGATTGGAGGTTGCAAATAGGTTGCTGGAGCTCGTAAAAAAATGGAAAGATTTTGTTCGGCCTCCTCTTAATAGCTAGAATGGGATTTAATCAAAATGACTGCATTGCCAGTGTAGAACGACAGCGTTTCAGCAGGATTTCTGGAGAGTAGCGGTTGACAGCGGGATTTCGGGGATTTTCTATCGACAGAATGAGATAAAAATTAATTGAGATGGATTTTTTTTGTTTGACTTCCCATTTTTGATAAGATTAATTGGCAATGTTAACAATGCACTATCATAATTAGTAATAACATTAATTAGGTTGACATACATGTTCCAATCAATTTGAAAGCATCCCGATTTACGTGTTTTCTCGATTCGCTTGCATTTTGCCTTGTTTAATGTGTCAAATTTTTCGAACAGTCAAAATTGGATGAATTAATAGTGAATTTAGAATATTGCTGATGTTCCAGTAGTAATGATGCAGTTCGTTTGTTGATCCGACATTGTTTCGTCACCGACAAGGCTAATTTCTTTAATTTGCATATTTTGCCTTGACATTCATGTCACCACTCCGGATGATCAAAATTGAATATAGAAAATGTAGTTCTTAAGTATTTGTATTATTCTGATCACAATGGAGAAATCTGTTTCACGAACATACATCATTTAGACAACAATGAGGTCAAATTTCCTTGAAATTTGTGCTATTACATCGATATTCGTGCCTCCAATATGGATGCTTCAAATTGAATAAACAAAATATAGTTTTCAGATGTTGACAATGTTCCGGACGCAACAGTGAATTTTGTTTGTCGATCCGACGTTATTTGATCAGCCTCGCATTTTAATTTTTGGTGTTGGTCATCCATTTTGACCGATCTCTTTCAGTTCGACTACAAAGGGTCCCGACATAGCAGAATTTGACATCCTGATCACAACGATTTCATGCATTTGGTAATCAGAGGTCGTTTGACCCTTCAAGTGACGTGCGTCACTGAGGCGCTTATCGCTTTATTCACCAATTTGGGTCCTTTTTGCGTGGTTGAAGGTATATAGATCAACAAATGCCTCCCAACAAATGTGGTTCACGTCTAGAGTGAATCACGTTTGTTGTAATCTAGATGACCATGTGGATCTCCAGATATTCACTATGAATGTCACACAGTGGTTCTATTTAGCGGATTTAAAGAGTTTGATTGGATGTCACGCTGATATTTTTATTTAGTGGATCTCCAAGAACTTGTTTGGATGTCACACTACTATTTTTTATAGATCTTTATATGTGTCTATAGGCAGTTGACATGTTGGCTTCAGTGGGGGCCCATAGGATAGTGATATAACACTTCGTACTTAGGTCTCTAGAGCATGACTTTGTAAATTGACATTAGTAGTTATCATTGCCACCACTTCGCCTTCTTCAGCAAATTTTTTGCTTTGGTTTATAACCTTTTTATATATGCTCAATATTTTTCCATCATCTAGTTGTATCTTGGAAAATTTTTAAATATTTATTTGGGAATCTTAGCATGCAGCGTGATGTCGACCCGAATAAATATTTAAAAATGCCCCTAGTCTTTAGGGAGATTTGTAGGTATCATCATGGGTGCTCATTCTATAGCTTTATCTCGAGTCTTGAGATCTTGATTCCTTCTGCCTAATGCTCTGAGTGACGAACTAGGTGAAAGGTTATCTGATTTGTCTTTACTGACTTGTCATAAGATTTACATGCCTTCCGCCCTTTGCTCCTAGTTTTATCGGGCTTAATGAAGGGGTAGATGTCATTGACCTAAACCTTTTAGGTTTATACTGGGTCGGTGGCGGAAAGTCATCGGTCCAGAGCTTTGTGCATAACGGACTTATTGATGACAGAATCCACTTAGTCCAGCCTTAGGTTTTGTGTGAATTTTAGGATAATTTATTCGGTCCTTTGCTTTGTGCTTAGGTGGACTTGTTGAATAAAAATTCCTTCGATCCTTGCTTTGTGCTTTGTGGAATTATTGAAGGATTTGCATGTTTTGGATTTGATCGATAGTATCAAATGCGGGTAGTATCTTGATCCTTAATCACTTGAGGAGACTTTAATCTGAGTCACTTGAGTTCATCAAATCGGAAGAGCTAGGATTTAATAGCTCTTCGTCCTCTGGTTGCTGAGATGGGGGTTCCTCTACTACGGCCTTTCTTATGGCATGTTGAGTAGATGGAGCCGCTAGCGATCCGGCCATATTTGGGCGTGTTGGATCTGACCTTTTACATCTATTCAGACTTCAGACTTGAGCTATGGGAAATGTGTTTCCCAATGCTGATTTTACTGAAGTTGGTAGATTTGGAGTTTTTCTTTGTGGTTGAAGACTTGGAGCCTACAAGCATTCGATAGTTGTTCGCGACTCTTCCTTTTCACTGGAACTTTGATTCTTCGAACAATTAGGAGAACTTGGTAGACTACGAACACTTGAACCTTGGTACTTCCTACAGTCCCTACTAACGGGTTGAATAAGTGGGGGATCCGCTACTATGACCTTTCTTATGGCTTGTTGAGTAAATGAAGCTGCTAGCGATCCGGCTATATTTAAGCATGTTGGATCCGGTCTTTTACACTCATTCAAACCTTAAGTTTCAGGCTGTTTGAAGACTTCAAATTGTTTCGACTCAATTTATTGGAGTGTGTAGTCATAAAAATCACTTTCTTGACTTTTGAACCTTGGTACAATGAAGAAGATGATATCTTAAACTTTTGAAAGATCACCTGCATATACTTTGAAAAAAAAATCGTTGTATTCTTCAGCATGAAAAAATATTTGTATTCATAATTTTAAATATTTATTCAGGGATCTCGACATGCAGCACGATGTAGACCCAAATAAATAATTAAAATACTCTCTATCTCACATGGACATTCTATAGCAGAATAAATTTGAAATTTTGAAATTTTAAATATTTATTTATGGATCTCGGCATGCAGCGCGATGTCAAACCGAATAAATATTTAAATGCCCCTATCTCATAGGGGCATTCCAGAGCATAATAAATTTGATTTTTTTTAGATTTTAAATATTTATTTGGTGATCTAGATTCATAGCACGTTGTCAATCTAAATAAATATTTAAAATGCCCCTATCTTTGAGAGTGGTTGTGAACGTTATCATCGTGGCCACTTATTGAGGTTAGTGGTCGTAATTTTAGTTCGAATTTTAGGGATTTTGACTTTTTCCAGTCCTGTGATTTGTACTACGGACTTATTGGAAAATATGCAGGTTTTAGATTTGATTGATAATATCAAATATCAGTATCATCCTGATCCTTAATCACTTGAGGAGGCTTCAATCTGAGTCACATAAGCTTGTTAGATTGGGTGAGCTAAGATTTGATAGCTCTTCATCCTCTGGTTACTGAAATGGGAGTTCCTCTACTGTAGCCTTACTTGTGGCGTATTGAGTAGACAGAGCTGCCAGCAATCCAATCATATTTGGGCTTATTGGATTCGGCCTTTTACACCCATTCAGGCTTCAGACTTAACTATGGGAGATACGCTTCCCAATGCTAAATATGCTAAAGTTGGTAGATTCGAAGTCATCCTTTGTGGTTGCAAATTTGAATTCTACGAGCATTTGTAATTGCTCATGACTCATCCTTTCCACTGAAACTTTGATTCTCTGGTCAATTAGGAGAGTCTTGTGGACTACGACTAAAAGAACTCATCGAGTGAAATTGGCCTTCATTCTTCTTGCAGTCCCTGCTAACGGGTTGATGAAGTGGGGGTTTCGCTATTACGGCCTTTCTTCTGGCGTGTTGAGTAGACGGAGCTGTCAGCGATTCTTCCATATGTGAGCTTGTTGGATCTGGCCTCTTACACTCATCCGAATTTTAAGCTTCAGGCTGTTGGAAGACTTCAAGCTACTCAGGCTCAACTTGTTAGAGTGCATAATCATAAAAGTTTCCTTTTTGACTTTTAAAATCTTGGTACACTTGAAGAAGTGTTGTCACAAACTTTTAGGAAAATCACTCACATACACTTTGAAGAAAATTTTGTTATATTCTTGAGCATAAAATAATATTTATATTGATAATTTTAAATATTTATTCGGGGATTTTGGCATGCAGCGCGATGTCAACCCGAATAAATATTGAAAATGCCCCTTTATCTCGCAGGGACATTTTATGATAGAATAAATTTGGAATTTTGAGATTTTAAATATTTATTTAGGGATCTCGGCGCATAGCACGATATTAACCTAAATAAATAATTAAAATGCCCCTGTCTTGTAGGAAGATTTTGCAATACATTTTATTCGGGGATCTTGGCACGCAGCACGATGTCGACCTGAATAAATATTTAAAATGCCCTTAATATGATGGGGGATTTTGAAATCCATTCTTGCTACACAAGAGAATTTCAAAATAAAAATGTATTGCATATAAACGTGTATGAAATACATAGCATTTTCTTGGGCAATTTTATGCGTGGTATTTCTTTAGATATTGATCGTTGATTGGCGGCATAGGTCTCTAACCCTCCAGGTCGAATAACTGATAAGCTCCTCCTTAAAACACCTTCTCAATAACAAAGGGGCCCTCCCAATTGGATACAAATTTGCGACCATTTTTTTTAGGGATGATTGGTTTCCTCAACACCATGAACATATTACTCGATCTTTTGATGTATTAGCTTATCAAATATACGTATCATTACCCATTAATAGGTGGCACTAATGTTCTTTGGGCCGAAAGGCATGATTGTGTAGTAAAATATGTCTATAAGTGTTCTGAATAATGTATGATTTTCATCTTCAATTAATTCTAAGATGTCTTAGAAATTCTCCCATAAGACAGGGGGCATTTTTAAGTTTAAAAATGCCAAAAATCTGATGATTGATGAAATTTTCCTTCAAGGCAGGGGGTATTTTAAATATTTATTTGGGTTATCATCGAAATAAATATTTAAAATCATTCATGAAGCCATCATTGCACCAATATAAGGCAGAAGCTAGTGTCTTCAAGCAATCAAAGATACGATTATTGCAAAAATTGAAGATTGATCTTTAAATTTTGCCAAGATCTTAAAGTTCATATTGAGAAGAAATTTTGATTTGACAACTTCAACAAATCAAATTCGACAAGTATGAATTGTCATAGTACAAGTCCATTGCTCAAACAGATATAATATCAGTCTCAACATGCCTATATGCAGCCGAGCCACTGATAGCTTTACCTACTCAACAAGCCGTTATAAGAGGCCGTAGTAGGAAAGCGCCTGTTTTGTTAGCCCGATGACAAATACTATCAAATTTAATATTTGTCAAATTAAACAAATCAAAGCAGTTTGAATTCAGAAGATTTTCTCAACTAACAAATGGATTGAGGCAAAATTCAAAAAAAATCTCAATCAACTCAAAGGCACCAAGCCACAATTAAAAAAATTCCTATCAAATTTAAAGGAATTATCCTTCAATAAATCTATCCAGCACAAAGCTAAGATCGAAGGAGCTTCATGTCTTCAACATGTCCGATAAAGCGCAAAGCTCAGGACCGAAGAAGTCATCCCACAGTTCTTACAAAGCCATAGGCCGAACAAAGGGAATATTGTCATCATCAAAGTCCGTCATGCAAAAAGTTTTGGACAGATGAATATTTGCCACCGACCTAATATCATTCTAAAGAATTTAGGTCATCAATATAGATTCTTCATCAAGCCCATGAAAGTACAAAGCTAGGGCAGAAGAAATGTTAATTCCTGACAAATCAAAAGGATAAATCAGGGATATCTAAAAGACCCTCTATATGACATCTAAAATTTAGTTTTATAGATCTGTAGGGTCAACCAGTTTACAACAAACATGATCTGCTATAAGAGCATATCATGTTTGTTGGGGGGCATTTGTTGACTGTAATTGTTGCACACGACTAGCTCCACATAGGACAAAACCGCTCCCGACCGAAATCACCAACATATCCAAACGACACATCCGCTCCTTCACCGCCTCATTCACGACATAAAAATAAATCCTCTCATTCGGTTCCAATGAAGGCACACTCAGGCACTCAGAAACGCATAGAGAAGGAAGGAATCAAGTTCAGAAATACCTCGAGGGCTCCCACTGAACTCTGAACCATTCGCTGGCCTCCGATTCCCGCTCTAGCAACTTCAAACCCACGGGCGAACAAACAGAAGTCGTTGAACCCGCTGCTGGCCTCCAATCTCCATATCTACCTTCGACCTGATCACCGATCGACTCCAACCGCGACGTCACCTCTGATTGCTGCATTCGACATCATGCCTTAGCCCAAACCGACAAAGCCATGACTCTGCCTCCAAATCGGCCAGCCTACCTGCAGCCGCTAGTCCTACCGTAGCCGACGTTGACTCCTGTCGTCGTCTCCTCCCGCCGAGCCCGATGCTTGCTCCCGTGCATGGCTTCCGCCTCCAGCCGAACGGGCTCTGCCCGTCTCTTCCTCCCTCTCTCTATATAATATAATATAAGTTATATTATTATAATATAATATATATAATGTTAAGTTATATATATTATATATAATATCTTATATATATATATATATATATATATATATATATATATATATATATATATATATATATATATATATATATATATATATATATATATATATATCATATATTAAATTATATGTATAATATTATATATTATTAATAATATAAGATTTATATGTAATAAAAAAAATAAAAAGAAAGAGAGATAAAAATAAAAAAAGGTTTTTCAAACAGGTGTCGAAGACCCCGGCCGTCGTACCTTAGGTCCGACCGGGATGATTTCAAATTGAAGACCATACGCCGTCGATCTTTGATCCGTGTATGATAGTTTAATTATTGAAGATCATACCCCGTCGATCTTTGATCCGGGTATGATGGTTTAACTATTGAAGACCTCGCGCCGTTGATCTTTGATCCGGGCGGGAAGAATTACGGCAGTGCCATCCCGATTTCTCCCTCGGTGGGGAGGAGACGCCGGGAGGCTGCCGAAATTTTCAGTGAACAATACAAGACTTGGAAAAAAATTAAAAAATTGATTTGAACAAAATTCAAACATAAAATCAATTTTAAATTAAAATTTGATCAAATAATATTGGACTTAAATTTAAACTCGAATCGGACTCAAATTTGAACTCGAACCATACTTGCACTCAACATGACTATAAGAACTTTAACTTCAATGAGCCATTTGGAATTGAATTTAAACTAAGATATAAAGAACTTGACTTGAATGATCAAATCCATCATACATATTGAACCATCCTTAAAGACAAAGGATTTGTAATTATAATTTGTTTGCAAGAAACAAAAGCTTATTTTGGGAGAATAACTTGACTACAAAGTCATAGTATGGGAGTTCTTTGGACTTTGATAGACCTCTTTCAACATTGAACTTGATATGTTCTTAAATAACAATTGAGGAAACACTTTGAAATGCAAATCTCCGATCGACGATAACACTAGTGATATCTACAAATATGTATAAACCTAGTGCAATAAATACTACAAATCCTCTCAACGCCACCGGATCCGCAACATGTGTACAAGATGATAGAAGGCGTTCGTAAGCCCCTTAAATAAAATTTTGGGCATTTCCTAAATAAAATCACTCTTACATAATGGATCATATTTAAATATTTTAAAATGCCCCTTATGTATTAAATATTATCCATTAAACTAAAACTACCCCTGCATGTGCTCCAACAGAACTATTAAAGTTACAAGCATAAATAGTCGAGAATGTTGCACAGGGTCAAATACTACAACACTTGCATCTGACGATTCGAGAATGCTGCGCAGGTATAATATTCAAGTTTCATCCTCCTCCTTGAAAGGACCGGAGTCAACACAACTTGAATAACAAATGTCTCCCAAAATCCTACGAAAATACAAGTGATTTTATAATCACCCCGATGATGGCCGTGTTGATCGAAAATCTCAACCGGAGGGGTCAAATTTCAAATCTCAAATGTCAAATCTCAAATCAAATAAGAGCCCAAATTCTTAAAATCAAATCTATCATCTAAAAACTCAAAACTAAAAAAAAAATCATCCATCTCCCGCAACCATTTGTCGGGGGTGATAAATTTGAAATTAACCTCAGCTCACAAAGAGCAAATGTTGTGTTGGGTGTATCACTACGATTTATCATCAAACAGTCTCTTGCCAACAGGGACATGGCACGTGCCCTTTTATCGTGTGGTTTTGCCGCAAAATGGCACCATTATATTACGATCACGGCCAAAGCCCATATGTTCCCTAAAGGCGTCAAACCCTCGAGCAATGGATCATAGGGTATATTCGATAGGCATAAAGCCCTCTGTCAACTAAGGTGGATTCATATATATCCCTTTAGACAAACATCAACCCAGGTCTACAAGGTATTCTTGGACGAAGCAACCCATGGCTGACGACAAGATGCCTTCTGTCAGGTTGGGTTGACTACCTCCTCTGACTAAGTAGACCAGGGATCATGTTAGCCCGGGATGCCGGAACCATGGGATCTTGATCGGGCTCGTCTTCATTCCCCCTAACATCAGTTTTAAGTTTGTGGTGATAAACTCTAAATTTCAAATCATCCAAATTCAAAATTTAAACCCTAAAATTGTTGCTATTATATGATAGTTTTTTTTTAACCTATATAACTACTTTAATGACTTGCCTTAATCGAAAGTTCTCTCCTATTATCGGGAGGGGTAATTAACTATAAGGGCTTGCGCCTATAGGAAACCAGAACTCAGATCAAAAAGTCCTCACTAAATGAGGGCGAAATCTCTGGGTAGTGTCTTATCTAAAACCCAATCTGCCTTCTGAAAATTCCCTCGGAACCTAATCTCGTTAAAACTCTCTATCGTCGTCGTCACACAAACACTTAAAAATAAATAGACCGATGGCGCAGAGTGGCCGGGATCACATATCCTAAAATGGAATTTTTCGAAGCCCACACAATCGCCATCTTGATTTGATTGTATCCTGACAATTCTTTCGTGTAGGAGAACTTATCATAGTTGAAAGTAATATCAATTAGAAGTTCTGATACCATGAGCGAAAAATAATCTTTTCGGTACGCCTTATTGAGGTCCCAAAAATCGATACATATACGAATCTGACCATTCTTCTTCTTCTTCACCTGGATAATATTGGTGATCCACCCAGCATATTTTTCTTCCCAAATGAAGCCTGCCTCTATGAGCTTCTTTGGCTTTGCAATCACCTGTTCTTCAATCTCCAATATCATTCTCCTTGAAGCTTGTTTGATAGCTGCGGCATCTGGCTTGATGACTAATATGTGAATCGCCACATCAGGGGATAAGCTAGATATCTCAGCGTATGTCCAGGCAAAGCAATCCCTGAATTCACAGAGAATCCCTTTCATTTCCTCTGCTTGCACTTTGATAAGAACGTTACTGATGAAGTCGGGCGATGATCTTCTTTAGCCTGAGAGGATATATTTGAAAAGTAATGGGATTTCTTGAAGGATTCTTCAAGGTGTCGACCAAAAAGAGCATTATTGTAGGGGCCACCTTTGGGACTTACTTTTGATTCATTTCTTTAATGGCAAATCTCTAGGGGTACATGCTAGATGTTACACCATTCTTTTGAATATAGTTTACTAGAGAAATAGATATCCATTTTTTTTTTATGTCGGGACCTTTCGATGGTGGATTCTTGGATATCGTCTAAGTGTCACACCCCGATGCTCACCGTACATATCTTGATTCTTTCTTTGCTTCATCATCATCATAGATGGATGCTTTACCTCTATTGGGACCTTTATTTGACGGCTTTTTTGGACATAGGGATCAAGTGTCACATCTTGATGTTCACAGTATAGAGATCAATATTATCATTTTTACTACTACTATTGTATTTAGACGACCAAGCAAAGATGGAAAGAGAAACCAATCCCCAGCAGAGTCGCCAGAAATTTATGGGCTCTGAAAATTTGGCCCCGACCTCCACCGCACGTGTTTGATTTTTCTTTTCGACGATGGAGTTTTAACGGATTAAGTTCTGGGGTAAATTTTGGAAGGCAGATGGGTTTGTAGATAAGATACTACCTAGAGATTTTGCCCTCATTATGCGAGGACTTTATGATCTAAGTTCTGGTTTCCTATCATCACAAGCCCCTATAGTTAATTACCCCTCCCAATAATAAGAGAGAACTTTCGATTAAGGCTAGTCGTCAATTAGATACATTATATCCATATATATGTAGTATCAGACATATAGTAGAAGCAATGGACATTTGGAATTTAGGAATTTAAGGTTTGGAAGATTTGGAGATTTGATATTTAAAATTGAATATTGCACCATCTTGCACTTAAAGCGAATGGTGGGGGAATGGATGATAGACATAATCAAGATCCCATGGTTCCGTCATCTCAGGTCATTATGATCCTTAGTCTACTTAGTCAGAGGAGGTAGTCGACCCAACCTGGCAGAAGGATCCTTATCGACAGCCATGGGTTGCTTCGTCCAAGGGTACCTTGTAGACCTGGGGTGAGTGTTTGTCTAAGGGAACAAATTTAAATCCATCTTATCTAACAAAGGGCTTTATGCCCTATCAATCATATCCTATTGATTCATATCTCAAGAATTTGATGTCACTAAGGAGTGTATTGGATCTTGCCATAATCGGTATTTTGTGGTGCCATTTGATGGCAAAACCACTCAGTTCAGAGGGCCCCGGGTCATAACTGTTTATCCTGCGGTGCCATTTGGCAATAAAACCGTCGGTTAGAGGACACGTACCACGTCCTTAATGACATGAGATTATTTGAGAATGGATCCTAGTGATATTTTCGACTAGGGATTGGAGGTTGCAAATAGGTAGCTGGAGCTCGTAAAAAAAATGGGAAGATTTTGTCCGGCCTCCTCTTAATAGCTAGAATGAGATTTAATCAAAATGACTGCATTGCCAGTGTAGAAAGACAGCGTTTCAGAAGGATTTCCGGAGAGTAGACGGTCGACAACAGGATTTTGGGGATTTTCCTTCGACAAAACGAGATAAAAATTAATTGAGATGAGATTTTTTTTTGTTTGACTTCCCATTTTTGATAAGATCAATTGGCAATGTTAATAATGTCCTACCATAATTAGTAATAACATTAATTAGGTTGACAACCATGTTCCAATCAATCTAAAAGCATTCCGATTTGCGTGTTTTCTCGATTCACGTGCATTTTGCCTTGTTTAACGTGTCAATTAGCCGAACAGTTAAAATTGGATGAATTAATAATGCATTTAGAATATTGTTGATGTTCCGGTTGCAATGACGCGGTCCGTTTGTCGATCCGACATCGTTTCGCCACCGACAAGGCTAATTTCATTGATATGCGTGTTTTGCCTTGAAATTCATGTCACCACTCCGGATGATCCAAATTGAATATAGAAAATGTAGTTCTTAAGTATTTGCATTATTCTGATCCCAATGGAGAAATCTGTTTCACGAACAGATCATTTGGACAACGACAAGGTTAATTTTTCTCGAAATTTGTGCTATTGCCTCGATATCCGTGCCTCCAATATGGATGCTTCAAATTGAATAAACATAATACAGTTTTCAGAGGTTGACAATGTTCCATATGCAACGATGAAGTTTGTTTGTCAATCTGGCATTGTTTGATCAGCCTCGCACTTTAATTTCGGGTGTCGGTCATCCCTTTTGACCGATCTCATCCGGTTCGACTGCGAGGGGCCCCGACATAGCAGAATTCGACGTTCTGATCACAATGATGTCATCCGTTTGGCAATCATAGGTCGTTTGACCCTTCAAGTGACGTGCGTCGCTGAGGCGCGTATCGCTTTATTCACCAGTTTGAGTCCCTTTTTGCGTGGTTGAAGGTATAGGGGTCAACAGAATAATCACTAGTTTGATCAGAATTATATAACTATTCTCAAAACTATTGTATTAGTTTATCCATCTTGACCAAATTGTGCTATGCATGTTCTGATTCTTGCCCTAAATTCTTTAGAATACAAAGTCATATTGATTGGATTTTATGTATCATATTAGGGTGCAGAGAATAAAGAAGCATACAATTCACGTATGCCAAAGAAGCATACAATTCATGTATGTCACTAGTTTTTCTTACAGCAAGTTAAATCTTCTGTTTCCCCCTTTTGTTGTAAATCCCGGATTTACTAAATTCGGGAGTTCAGCAAATTTATTGGATTTGGATGAAGAAGCGTGCGGAAGGAAGAATAATCGATACCTTCACAACAACCAATCTCACGTTGTCTTTATTCCATATAATCCAATAAAAGAACGATAAGGATGTGTGACTTTGGACGCGACATGAAGAAACATGATCATCAAAGGAGGCGAATAAGTTATTTAGCGACTTGTCCAAAATAACTCTCAAAATTCAAATAGCAATGAATAGCGAAGAACAACCGAATAACACCCCTAGCGGCGGAGGAGGCATAGTCGAAGAGCAAAGCAAAAAGAAGAAAGGACGGATGAGAAAATCGAAGAATTGAACGTGCAAATGAAATGAATCATAACCAATACATTAGTAGGTTAACTACTCCGACCCAACACCGCATGTTGAATTTAGAATTACTATAGAACAAAGGCTCCAATGCTGCCGCAGCGATTTCTGGCTACGCTGTGTTCTCAAGCATAACACTGCAATGCTACCAAGCATAGTGACAAAGCGCTCTAAATCAAACAGAAATTCAAAATTTTATTTTAAAATACTTTTTCATATTTTGGGTTGTTACACTCTTAAATCTTTAGCCAGAGATTCTCTTTATGTAGAGAGTGGAAAATACTTATAGATTTTTTGTAGTGGTATACCTTACAAATCTAGAGAAAATCCAAAAAAAAAAACTATTAGACAGTCCAATTGATTTTCTATATCATTAAGCATTCATTCAACATTTAAATTCCTTGATGTTTTTGAAATTAAGAGATATTGGGCTCCTTAGATTCATCTCATCAAAATGCTCGATTTGACAATTAGCTTTACAAATTTGAAGATTGTTTAGTCCTCAAAATAATATTCTAAAGTTTTCAACTATACTTCAAGCTCAAGAGCTAGGCTTATTTGGGGTTGGATTGGATCCTTTTGTATGTCATGTTTATTTCGTCAAGCTGATCATTTTGATTATAAGTTTGTCGAAATAAGAGTTTAGATGATCCTGAATTTAATTATGAGAATTTTTAATTGAAATAAATATTGTATGTGATCAAGCTTTGTTTATATATATATATATATATATATATATATATATATATATATATATATATATATATATATATATATATATATATATATATATATATATATATATTACATTAGCTGACACCCACATAATATCAACGAATTTACGAATGACCAAAGTACACAGTTCATTTTGGTCAGTTGGTTGGGAGCTTTGGCTACCAATCAAGAAGTGTTGGATTCGAGTCTTATATATATGATTTGTGTATGAATTTGTCTTAATTAGCCTAAATGTCTCCCAAAAAAACAAATGACCAAAGAAATTTGTTGAAGTACTCATAAGCGAAATTGCATGCCCTTTTAAATATACATGAAAAAGCAGTGTGCTAAGTAAACTTTATTGGCATAACATTCGAAGCTATATTTTCGATAAATATGATTAGGCCAGCTGAATAGCTCAAAGCATGCATTCATCCATTTTATTCCTGAGACCATATTGACTGGGCAGCGTCAATTGAAATAAAAAATCTTTTACAGCAATTCCTAGAATATATTTCAGCGTTTGCTAAAGTTGGAAACCACCGGACTGTTTGGTTACAGTAAGCAACATTAATCTGCGTACTCCATTAATTACATCAAAGATAAATACAATACTCATGCTTTTTTTAATTGTTTTGCTTCGATGTATAGTTCATCAACCAGGTCCTGCAAGCATTATCCACCACTCTCGTGTATCAGTAATGTTATTAATTATATCGGGTAAAAGCAAAACAATTAAGTAGTGCAGAATTGTCATTCATAGCGATCGATGATTAATGACCTTGTAGTATTTGAGCAACTGAACTCTTTTCAACTTAAAGGTTGGAGTAATTAGGTCTCTTTCAATGTCAAATGGCTTTGGTTCTAAATGTACTGCTTTCAGTAGCTCAAAACCTTTCAACTGTGTTATAAGTCAATACTAAACTGATCATGATCTGTTAATGAATTTGCCATGAAACAAATGATCGAAATTAGTTAACGACTGCATACTTACTTGCTGCCTTTTACCAGTGTTATTTAACTCGTTAAGGATATGCTTTCTTGCTTTTTGATGCTTACATAAGTCCTCAAAGCTGCCTGCATAAACTTGATTACTTTGTGCCCATTCCTCCAATGCCTTCTGCTCTGGAATAGCAACGGCAACAAGAAATGACTCGAAACTGCTCCCGTAAACCCATATCTACTTGTCAACAAAATTCAAGCACGCATGATCAGTAACATTTACATATGTATACTACTTATTAGTAGCTGTTTCGTTACATACTGATGCGACAAGAGGGCATTGGCAATATGCACTTTCAATGATTTCAACAGAAACGTATTCTCCTTGTGACAGTTTAAAGATGTTCTTTTTCCTATCAATTATCTTCATTGCACCATTGGGTTGCCATTCTCCTATGTCACCTGCAAGCACGAGGTTAAGGGTTAATATAATATAATTTATTGTCAATCAAAACATCAAATAAAATTTAATTTACCTGTATGAAACCATCCGTTTACAATTGCTTCATTTGTAAGGTCCTGGCGCTTGTGATAACCAGAGAAGAGTGTTGTGCCCCTTAAACAAATCTCTCCACGAGGTGTATCAGAAAGAGCGTCGTAACCCATCTCTGGTACTGATTCCAGTCTAGCCTCTATTGTGGGGACTGGAACACCAACAGACCCTATCATTGGGAAAACATTGGCTATTGATGTGAAACAACCAGCACAGCTTTCTGTAAGACCTGAGTCCGACAATCAACGCATGAATCCAACATTCATTTTCCACGCTATATATATTGTACGTTCTCAAACAATATAAATGCAAGTTCAACATGATTACCATATCCTTGCAAAAAAACACTGCAGCTTGTGACCCTGAAGAATTCCTCAACATGCTTAGGAACTGGTGCAGCTCCTGATAGCATCAAGCGTATACGACCTCCAAGTCCTTGTTTGATCTTCAGGTCATATATATATTAACACATGAAAACTTTGATTACTATACTAATTAGAAGATATAGAGATAGTTAATACTGACTTTATTGAAGATAAGCTTGTCAAAGAAAGGTGAGGCCTGGTCCTGTTTGAACCCATCCTTTAAATTTTTCAACTTGCTGAGTTGAATATATTTATAGGAGGCACAAAACAAATCGTTTATCTGATGTTAGTAGAAGCTGGTGCACGACAATAGGTAACAATTGAGAACAAGTGCTAATGAACTGACTTACTGTTGATAAGCATATTCAAATATTTTTTTTGCTAATATTCCTCCAGATTGAATCTTTTGATTGATGCCTTCATTTCAAAGAAACACCCACCATTATATGAGGTAGCTGCAGAGCTCTTGTTACGAGGTAAAAAATAAATAGATCCAAAGTATATATATGTATGTATGTATATACTCATCATGTTGGGGAGAACCTGTGTAGATTCGGTCGAAAACCCTTGGCACACCACAAAAGAATGTGGGCTTTAGCTCCTTAATGTCATCCATCAGAAGTCGAACATCCTAATAGTTAAATTTAAAATTAAGGCTCCAATTGACTTCTTTATTTTTGTAGATTAAGAAAAAGGACAAACTAGTAACCATCATATATACCCCTTGCCAAAATCCGATTGAGGCGCCCTTATAGATACAATAGTTTTCCACTATCTGATCAAAAACATGGGCTAGCGGGAGAAATGATAGGTATGAGTCTTCTTCACTCAGCTACATAAACAAGTACATGTAAATAAAGGAGTTGCTCACGTAGTAAAATTTTAGGATTAGTAAGAGAATTAAAAAAAATGCAAATTAGAAGTGCTTAGAAGAAGCTAAAGGTAGATTTGGATAGAAGGAAAGAAACTGCTTAAAACAATAGAAACAATTAAACTAATCGGCCACAAAAAATATCTTGATTAAGCTATACAAGATTGTTGGGAACGATGGCCTCACCGCTTTATCAGTCTCTAAAAGTAGATAATCTATGCTAAGAACTTGAGTCACAATAACTTTGTTGGACAAAACGACTCCTTTCGGTTCTCCAGTAGTTCCACTAGTATACATAATTGTGCAAATGTCATCCTTGGATTTTGATGGAAGTTCACAGCTCTGATCATATTCCTGAAACAGAAAGCTAGCTAGCATATTGCCATGGCATTTGTGCTCAAATTGTGATAGTTATTTATGTTCATTTTCATATAAAAAAATTGATCATGATCAAGGCAGATAAAGTAAATATCAACTTTGCACGTACAAACATGAAGAATTGAATATAACCTAGGCTCTAGACTTATTTGCGTTGTCTATCTTATGCACACTAATAAACCATGTTGGAATGAGAGCACTTTTAGAACTAGAAAATGTTTTGCTATAGAAATAAATTAAAGAACTAGAAAAAGTTGAGAAAAAATAATATAAAAGCGGCTACTTGGACTGAGAAGAAGATTACAGAAGATAAAAGTGACAATACATTTCAATCTAATGATTACAAATAACTCTCTAGAAAATTCTTCTATCATAAAAGACATTAAATATTATTTTTGAATTTTCTAAGAATTATTCTAGAATAGGTTTCTAGCATATTAATTCTTTATAATATTATTCTAGAATATGAGCTCTATTTAGACAACAAAAGCCTAAATAGTGAGCCAAAACTAAGTTTAACTTCTAACACTCTCTCTTAAACTTAATTTTACAATTCCAAGTAAATTTTTTATCTTGATAGAATCTTCATACTTAAAAGGCTTGGTGAAATATCATCAATTTGGCCTTGTGACTTCATATACTCCACTTGCAATTCATTTCTTGTCACGAATTCTCTGATATGGGGATAACATGTATCAATGTGCTCAAGTCTATCATAAAAAACTTAAATTTTTGCTAGTGCTATTGCTGACTTATTATTAATATGAATTTTCGCTATTTTTTTTCTTATGGTAAGCATAATTATTTTAACAAATTTTGAAGCCAAATTGTATGATAAACATATGAGGTTATAGCTACGTACTCTGTTTTGCAGGTACATAATATGACAATTGATTGTTTCTTTAACATCCAAATAAAAGTAGTCTCCCATTAAGAACACATAACCAATGGTACTCTTTCTATCATTCATTTCTCTAACCCAATCACTATTACTATACCATACAAGATTGAAATCGTTAGATGAGGAGTAAAGTAAGCCAATATTAAATATATTGTTAATATAATGTAGAATTCTTTTAGTGGTCATTATGTAAGTGGTAGTTGGAGTCTCCATATAGCAACTGGTTATTAGTTCTGTGTGAAATTTGATTGTATCGATCAATCGGGTTATATCGTTGACTCAAACCTCAATTTAATTGGTTGAGCTCATCAGAGGTTACAAGTGAGCCTCGCCCTACTTTGAGTTTGAGGGTCTCCCATGCAATGTTGTACACTCGAGCGTGTGGGCTCCAAAAATTCAGCCTCGGCCTCCCTGTTGCTTTACTCGGGAGTCTTAATAGATTAAGTTATGGGATAAATTTTGGGATGGTAGATTAGGTTTGTAGATAAGACACTACCCAAAGATTTCGCCCTCATTTTGCGAAGACTTTATGACCTAAATTTTGGTTTCCTATAGGCGCAAGCTTCTATAGTTAATTACCCCTTCCGATAACAAGAGAGGAACTTTTGATTAACTGGTCATCAATCAGATACATAAAGAATACGTGTATCTAGCACATGGTAACAGCATGAGTTTAGGTGTTTAATAATTAAAATATAGAAATTTCACCATCTTGCACTTAAAGCGATTGGTGGGGGGAGTGATGATGAACCCAATCAAGATCCCATGGTTCTATTGTCCCGAGCCATTGTGGTCCCTAGTTTACTTAGTCAAAGGAGATAGTCGACCCAGCCTAACAAAAGGATCCTTGTCAATAGTCATGGGTTGTGTCGTTCAAGGGAACCTTGTAGACTTGGGGTGGATGTTTGTTTAAGGGGATAAAATTAAATCTACCTTAGCTAACAAAGGGCTTTGTGCCCTATCAATTATATCCTATTAATTCATATCTCAAGGATTTGATGCCATTGGGGAGCATACGGGCTTTGGTCATAATCGTAATTTAATGGTGATGTTTGGTGGCAAACAAACCCGGCTCAGAGGGCCCCAGTCATAACCATTTACCTACGGCGCCATTTGATGGCAAAACTGTCGGTTAGAGGACACATGCCACGTCCTTACTGGTAAGAGACTATTTGAGAATGAATCCTAGTGATATTCTCGACCAAACATTAACTCTTTGTGAGCTGAGATGTATTTTCAAATTTGTTCACCTCAAAAAACTACTGTGGAGATTGGATGGGTTTTACTTTAAGTGTTTGATAGTTTATTTCAATTTTAAAAATTTTTGAATTTTGGATGATTTTTGGAAATTTAGATTTTGTGGGATTTTGAATGTTTGATGGGTATTTGGAAGCATTTTGAATGTTTGGAGTATTTGGAATTAATCTCTTCGGTTTAAATATACATTCAACGCAACCATCATCGGGGTGTATGGGGTTATTGTATTTTATTTGTTGGACCTTATCGAATTTGCCAACTTGCCAACATTGGATCAGGTTCTTCATTGACTTAGATTTTATTAATGAATTTCTCTGTTCATAGGCCTTGAAGGCCTAATATGAACGTATAAAGAAAATGCCACGATCGCGGCATCGATACATTCTTTTGATAGGTCGAATCGTGTCACTCCTATTTACCAGCATAAGAGGATTGGGTTTGAATTTAAGTTTACTTATTGACTCACTCAGCATCTTTAGACGTCACATGTGTGAATACATCACTCTTATCGGGGCCCATACGGATTTTATGATTGCACTTGTCCCTTTTGTGTACCTATGTGCATACATATTACAGTGCACGTGTGGGAAGAATTTTGAATATATGATGGGTTTTCTACAGTAACTTGTAGAAGCCTGTGTTCGTTATAATGCTTATGTATTTATCCATAGGTGGTATGAAAGCCTCAATAATCTTATTAACTAAGTGTTTTGAGTATGGTCGAACTGAGATTCACTCACTCCATCCCCGAAAATAATGATTTGACCTGATTTTCTCCTCCCAGAACTCGTATAGGATAAATATGATGGCTGGCAAGTATTATAGACTCAGCAGAGAATGTGAAGTAAAAATGCATTGCTACAAAACTTATAGCAAAATATAGTTTCTAAGGTCATTGGGCCGATGACTCATGCTACCAGAAACTGAACCTAAGAACTTTATGTTGACTATATTTGAGCACCGTATCATTACTTGAAAGTAAACTAGCATAGCGTTGGTTATTAGATTATTAATTTGGGTGACTGACTATCAAAACTTGAGTTATAATTTAATAAATTGTATATACGAACAAAAGAAATGAGATGGAATACATTGAAGAACACGCGTATGTGAAAAATGATGATGCTAGAAAATTATGTGCCTTTTCGAATTTGAACCTCACCAATGAGATAAAATCATTCCACGAAAAACAGCTTACTCCAACTTTTTCGGCTTCCTTCTTCTGTTCGCCAGTAACGATACCAAAACTTACAATCGCTGTCAAGTTAAAAACATTTTTTTTACCTCCATATTATGTAGTTGAATATATACAAGTGTAATAGATTGATTACAAACGATTTTCTTTTTGACATACTTCTGAGAAAAGTAGAACAGCTTGGAAGGCACTTCAAGATCTGTGAAGATTTAAATATAAGAGCATTCACTCTAATGAGGTTCAACAAGTAAGCAGGAGATATTCTACCATAAGGTGGTAAATAAGTTAAGCTTACATATGGTATCTTCTTTTGTTGAACAAAAGCAATTGAAACTTCTGCATGGTTGAGTATGAATTCTATTGCATCAGAACCTGCACCACACAAAATTTCAAATAATCAATTTTTTTCTAAATGAATACCAAGCAATTTTTTTCTAAAAGGTGCTGATTATTCTTAGCTGTAACATTTGAGATTTGAGATTCTCTATTTTGGTAAACAACTAGGAGAAGCTTCTCATAAGAGGCATCAAATTATGCAACAAAGCTGGTGGAGCTCATCCACACTGATATTTAGGCTGCCATAACTCCAGCAACATTTTGGAGTAAACATTATTATTTGTATTTATATTCATGATTATAACATGAAAGCTGAGTTTATCTTTTGTGGACTCCAAAAATTCGCTCCCCGGCCTCTCCGCGGCCCCTTTCTTTTCTTTTGGTCGTCGAGGACAATTTTAACAAGTATATTCCGAGGCAAATTTTCAGAAGACAAATTGGGTTGTGAATAAGACATCACCCAGAGATTTCACCCTCATTTTGAAAGGACTTTATGATCTAAGTTCAACTTTCCTATAGGAGCAAGCCCTTATAGTTAATTACCCATCCCGATAGCAAGAGAGAACTTCTTATTAAGGCTACTCGTCAAACATATACAAAATATCTGGCATATAGTAGCAACATGATTTGGTATTTGACAATTTAGTATTTAAATTTTGAAATCTACCACCTCACACAAAAAAAGTAGATGGTGAGGGGAGTGATGAAAGACCCGATCAAGATCTCATGGTTCTGTCGTCCCGAGCCATCATGGTCCCTGGTCTACTTAGTTAGAGGAGGTAGTCGACCCAACCTGACAGAAAGATCCTTATCAAAAGCCATCACTACAAAAAAATCTTCTATTAATGTCAGACTTTCCAACAAATTTACATGCGTCGGAAAAAGTGGCATACAAATCGGAGGATATTTCAACGGTAAAGTTACGGTGGAATATCCAACGTATTTACCGTCGATAATTTACCGGCGCTTATTCCGCCGGCCAATTCTCTGGTATATATTATATTCCGGCTCTTTTTTCCATTAGAAATTATCGGCGAAATCACCGTTGTAAATTGCGCCGGCTTATTCAAACTTGACGAAAACCCTATTTCGCCATCTGTCGTCTTTCTTCTCATTTTTTTTCCTCTTCATTTCAGTTCTCTTTGCTTGCATCAGAGACCTGGGTTGAATGTTGCCGCCATCGAAACTAGTCCGTTGCTGACGTTCGTCGTTGACCTTTCTCACATTCGTTGCCATCCTTGCTGAAGTTTCCTGCCTCTTTTGCTGATGTTCGCCACCGAATGCCATAAGTTTTTCTTTTTTTCATGGATGTTCTCAGTAGACATTTGCAAGAAATTGTAACATGGTGTATGCATTTTGTTCATGATATTCTTCGTGTTGATGAGTCTAGAGAGGGAGTTGATGTGTATATTTTTAGTTGAGATTAGAATGCTCTTATGGAATGAGATTAGAAAGAGCGAGAGTGAGAGATGTGTATATTATTAGTTTAGATTAGAATGTCAGAGATTAGAATGCTCTTATGGAATTACTCTTATAGATATGATATGAAATGAGCATATACGTTAAATTGTTGGAGTAGCTCTTATGGAATATAATATTACAGAGAGCGAGAGATTTGCCTTAGATGGTTTGCAGAGATTAGAATGTTTATGAGTGGCTAGCTTTACTCTTAGGGACAAGATATGAAATAAGCATATACGCAAAAATGTTGGAGAAGCTCTTATGAAAGATAAGATTAGAGAGAGATAGATTTTCCTTAGATGGTATTATCACGTGAACTACATTTTTACATGTCAAGAAAATTGGTAAATATGTTGGAAATATCTCCAGTGCAAACTACATTTTCATACAGGTACCCCCTTGAAGACCTATACAAACCTTTCTTGGCGTGATAAAATTAAAAACCACAACCGCAATGTCACTTGATACCGACCGTATACATCTTTTTTGACGTTGTGGGCAAGCTAAGACTCTTTATATTTCCCCTAAACGAGGGAGATGCCGGGAGGCTGCCAGATTTTTCATTAACAAGGGACCTCTATAAAACAACACTATTTAATTTGCAAATAAATTAAAATCAATCTATATTTCTTCAATAGATGTTACAACAATATATAATATATTCATATTATATGTAGGTTATATTATGGATATCAGAAATCAAAGAAGTTGGATGTATAACCAATTAATGCAAGGACGAAAGACGTTAACATATGAGTTCATTAAAGGGGTAAAGTTTATCATTAAAATAGCTTCTCAACTGCCGAGCTTCATCTCAGATGGAAATTTTTGATGCTCATATTCTAAACATAAAAATCAAGTGCACCTATGCCTAGATGATGTAATTATTGATCTATACAATATAGGGTTCATGCTAGAATATTAGTATTGGACTTCTCATGGTGAGTATGAGCTACATTTCAATTCTCGATATGGCCCGTCTGTAAGTTCTAATATAGCTGAGGAAGAAAATATTCTACTTGATCATGAGAACTTAGTTCTTGATACAACTGGAGCACAATTTTAACAATATATAGAAGAGTCACCTAATAAGGAGGCACAAATTTTTTTTGATTTGTTACATTCTTCTCAACAACAAATATGGAAAGGATGCACCACTCACTCAAAGTTATCCTTTGTTGTAAATATATTAAGCATCAAGGCATAATATAATATCACCTGTACGGTTGCAAGCGAACCAAACGTTTGACGAGATGCTCGTTGCTCGGTTCGATTAAAGCTCGTTGTGATCATTTAACTAACTAAACAAATAAACTTAAACAATATTTTAAATATTCAATCCTTAAATAAACAAACTTGAACACTAATGTGTTCGGTTCATTTATGTTCACGAACAACATCATTTGAAGCTCATGAACAAGCTTGACATTAAGCTCAACAAGAAGCTCGATTCATTTTTGATTAAGAGCTTGTGAATAAACTCGATAAAATTTTGATTAATATTTAATTATAAAATTGATAAATATAAATAATATAAATATTTTTAATTTATTATAACATAATGAATTTGTTCATAAACAAGAGACATCTTACATTTATCATGTTTGCTAGATTATTTATTTAAGATGTTTGTGAATAAATTTAAGGTTTATTTTTTCAATAGATTATTTGCTAAATATGTTCATGAACATAGCTCATTAATATTTATTCGTTTAAAGCTCGATAAGCACTAAACAAATTGAACATGAACCAAACATGAACACTAATAAATTAAACGAACCAAACATGAACACAAATAATAAAGCTCGAATAAAACATGAATCGAACTTGATTAAGGTAATAATAAATGAACTCAAATATGAACACTCACATACTCGGCTCGGCTTGGTTCGTTTGCAGCCCTAGTCCCCTGTAAATATTTTAATCAATTTATTGGCCTGCTTAAGGAAATCAACCCGATAAATAATATAATTCCTATAGATTTATATCATACTAAAAAATTAATTTTCGAACTTGTTTTGACATATATAAAGATAAATTATTGTGTCAATGGATGTATGTTATACTATAAAGATATTAATAAGAGATTGCATGCCGTTGCTATAATGCACCAAGATTTAAACCAAAATTTGTGAAAAAAGAAAGCTGAAGGAAGTACGTACTAGTCAGTAGGATGTTTTACTTAACCATAATTCCTAAACTACAACGGTTATATGCATCCATGATATTTGTTGAACATATGAGATGACATAAAAAAGACATCTCACAAGAAGGTATTATTACACATCTGTCATAAACAGAGATTTGGAAATACTTTGTTCGTACACATCCCGCCTTCGCCATAGAATCAAGAAATATAATATTAGGTTTATGTGCAAATGGTTTTACTCCATTTAGCCAGTTTGCTTCACCTTACTTATGCTAGCCCTAATACTCACCATGTATAATCTTCTCTCATAGTTGTGTATGACCACTCCTTACATGTTTATGATGCTTATCATTCCAAAGCCACATAATCCAAAAGTAAAGATCAATGTATTCATACAACGGTTAACTTATGATTTAAATTTATTATAGGAAGAGGGATTAAGTACATATGATATCTACACCAAATAAAACTTTATAATGAGGACATCATTACTTTGGACAATTAGTGACTTTCCTGCTTACACTCAGGTTGGAACACTTCGATAAGTTAGATTATCCATATTATATGGAATATACAAAGTCATCCACTTTAAAGCATGGAGGAAAGAACACTCGGTTCAATTCTCACCGCATGTTCTTACATATAAGTCATCCTTATAGACAAAATAAGGATGCCTTTACTAAAAATAAAATCGTGATGTCACAGCCTCCTCGTAGATTAACTAGTGAAGAAATATTTGAAAGAGTTAGGTCCATGCCCACAATAGTAGATTCTCTAACATTATCTGATTACAAATTATCAAGGTATGGTGTAAAACACAATTGGACCAAGAAAATTATTTTTTTTCATTGTCATATTGGAGGAAAAACCTGATTAGTCATAACTTGGACGTGATGCATATAGAGAAAAATATTTTTGATAATATATTCAATATAGTCATGAACATCAAAGATAAATTTATTTTATTTTTTCTATACTTCATTTATTTAATTGATGTGTTATTTTATATTAAATTTTTATTATAAATTATGTTGATAATATTTCTTAAATTTTTTAGGTCGATGGCTTTAGGTGATGAGCGTCATAGAGGACTGATCAAAAAATTTTTTTGGTAGGCACAACAAGAAGACGATGAGGCCCACCTAGTAGGTTCCTACGTATTGAGGAGATCTCTTAGTCTTAGCTTGCCACTCAAAGTCATCCTAGCCCATCTTTACCTACTCTAGCAACTATTAGCCCATAGTTTTACTCATCAGACCTCCACTTTCCTTTGTCAGACGTCACCTAGAGTACTCACTTCTATCCTTACTACCCACCCCGACCTTCTTATGGAGGACCTCCTACTTATCCATATCCACCATATGTCCCGCCATACTATCCCCCAGCACCCCCTCATCCTACTGTAGGTGGACCTTCCACCCCAGCTGTAACATAGTAGATAAAAAATGGTCACATGTTGATTGAACATAAAGATAACACGTACGTACTTATTATATTGTTAACATGCAACTAAAATTAAATAAATATGCTTCTGACCTAATATATTTGTTGTAGGTTTTACTTGTCAAAACAACAAATGCATAAAATACGGGACAAAATACAGAGCAAGTATGATGCTCCTTTTATTTCTTGGAAGAAAGTCCCAAAAGAAGTGTGGAACTCATAATTTAGAGGTTAATTATTATACAAATATGTTATGTATTATATATTTTTTACTTAAGCTAACAAAAATATATATTCTATATAGTATGTTTTTAATAGGAAATAGATTTTTGTTGTCTTCCCCAACACAATGATAAAATCAGAAAGAATTTTGAGAAGTGTGGTTTAACTCACATGCTAAATATATTTATAAATACTAGAATGTCAAGCAAGCAAACACTTTAGATTGGTGAGAGTTTATGGGCTAAGCTGAACAATGCTTGGGGTAGCCTAGAGTATAGCAGGAGAAGGGACCAAAATAGATAGAACAAAGCTTTTAATGTTGGGGGGATTGGTAGGTCCCTTCATATCGAGGATTCAATTCCACATATTGAGCACAGGTAACGTTTGGTAAGAAATTTTAAAATATTTTAATAATTTACTTTAATATAAATACTAATATAAGTTTATTACATAAATATGTGCTGGGTAGAGAACTGGCCCATATTGAATTGCATAGCCATACTCACAGGTAGCAGGAGGACCAATAAAGGGTTGATGAGCAAGGAAGGAAAGCCTATGTAAGTATATAAGTTTAATATTTTTAATGTCATGTCTAAATTGATTAAATTTTTATTAACTTTTATAGAAGGAGTATACACAACTTCGAGAGAACAAGACTTTAATAGGTGAAGGTACTTATAGAGGATAAGTAGAATATTATGACAACCATATTTACTCACAAGCGGTAGGAGGAATGCAACATGATAGGGTTTATAGTTTAGGTTCGCAATCTTATGCATACAAGGGGCAGACATCTGGTGGCTTTAGCTTCTCAACAAGTACCTAGGAGTCCTTATATAGCCAATAAGTAGTTTCCCTTACAGTCGAGCTAGAGCAGGCTAGGAAAGCACAAGCTGACTAGCAGATACAAATGTAACAAACTCAGTTATTGGATGAAAAGCAAAAAATGAGGGACTAATTCAGTGGAAATAAGGAAACTTCAGTATAGGAGAAGACTGATTCAAATTAGATGTTGTGTAGTTTTTTTTCTGGACATCTATACTTAATTATTTTTATACAACTATAATTATTTATTTTTTGGACATCTGCGCTTATTTATTTTTGGACATTTGTGTAGTTTTGTACATTTTGATAATGATATTTATCTTGTTTATGTTTATGTTTATATATTTATATTCAATATTTGGTGATATTTTTTATTAGATGTTTATGTTTGGATGTATATATTATTGGAACATTTGCATGTATGTTATAATGTAGAAAAAAGTATCCTAAGAGGGAAGGTCTTTTTTTTTTTTTTTTATGCTACAAGTTTTTGACGGATTATCCGCAAGTAAATCTGATACGATAAAATATATTTAGTAATTTCGGCGAATCCAATACGTCAATATTTTGGCGGATAACCCACCGATTTTATCCGTTGATAATAGTTTAGCGAAAAAGGGTGGTGGATTATCTGCGAGTAATTTTGGTGCAACATTTCCATCAAAAATACAGGAAAATCAAAAGCCAGAATTTGTTCAAAGAAAATGACATTCAACCATCATTTTTTTAGTGGAATTGCACTGAAAAATTTGTTAAAAAAAGTTTTTGACTGAAATATTTTGCTAGTGAAGATTTTTTGAAGTGCGAATTACCATCGTATGAATTTTGATTGGAAATTCATCGAAAAAGCAAAAATTTTGGTAGATTTTACTAGTTACTACATATTTTGTCTGCTAGTAACAAGCCATTTTCTTATAATGCATAAGTTACTTTGTCCAAGGATACAGGGTACAAATATAAATCCATCTTAGCTAATAAAGAGCTTTGTGTCCTATTGGTCATATCTTATTAATTCATTACTCAATGATTTAACACTAATGGGAAACATGCAGGCTTTGACCATGACCATAATTTAATGATGTCATTTTGAGGCAAAACCACTCGGTCATAACCATTTACTTACGGTGACATTTGGTAACAAAACTATCAGTTAGAGGATACGTGTCACATCCTTACTGGCAAGATATGGATTGAGAATAAAAACTAGTTACATTCCTGACTATACATTTTCCTTTGTAAGCTAAAGTGATCTTTAGATTTGTCAACCTCGGCAAACTATTAATTGTGGAGGGTGTACTGGTATTTTTGTTTTAAGTATTTTGGTGATTTGATTTCAATTTTAAATATTTTAGTTTTGGTAACTTTTAAGTCTTGAATTTTCATCAAAATTTGCAGAGGCATTTTAAATGTTTGGGAACCCTCTGGTTGAGATTTTTTATCAACACAACTATCATCAGGGTATTTATGGGTATTATAGTTATATTGATCCAACCTTATTGACTTTATCTACTTACCGATAGATGATCAAATTTGTTGTTGGCTTTATGTATTTATTAGTGAATTTCTTTTGTTATAGACTTTGAAAGCCTAATATGAATGTATAACATAAATATCTCAGTCAATGCCGCAATAGTATATTTATTTGATAGTTCGGCCTGTGTTGACTCATATCTATTCACATAGAAAGACCAACTCAAACTTAAGTTCATTTCTTGACCCGTGCAGTATCCTCAAATGTCATGTATGTATAAAAGGCTCATCGGGGCCCATGCAGGTGTATGATTTCACTTGTATTTTGCAAGATGCATTTATATAGTAAATGTGAGTATATAGTGCAATGGATGTACATATCACATTTATATTTTAATACACTCACATATGTATTTGTGTATTTATATGTATGCATGCATGTTGGTATATGTATTTGCATGTTACGTGATGTGCTTGATATGCAATGTAGAGATGTAAAGCGCTAGCATAACATATGATGTATTTATATAATATGCATGTATGATATATTTTGCATTTGCATGTTATTTAGTCATACTTGCATGATTTTTTGCATGTTATGCAACAACTTAATGTAGTAGCGTACACTATGTATGTATAATGCGTGTTGCATATGTTGCAACTCGAGCTTATGAGTTTATATTTTTGATGATAACAAATATTATGGCTCACTTTTTGTTATCTACTGTATTTACAATATATGTTTGTTTGTGTGTATACAAACATTTCAAGAATACCATGCAACATCAAAAAAAGAATCAGAGCTCAAGATTGGGTATAATAATGTTATTATAAAAGGGTTTGTAATATTCATTAATGTAATTTTTTATTACTTGAGTCAAGTCTTGTAAGGGTATATGCTTGCTTGGTGACCAAGCACACACACACTCAATGGAGTGAGATCTAGTCAAATCTAGAAGATCGAGTTTTGAACTAATCGTACTAGACGATTTTGGATCATCTAGGACAATCCTTTATAATCTTAGAAAAAAGCAGTCAATGACAATTTAGGCAAGGATCTAAGTTTAATTTTTTTTTCAAATCATTCTGGACGATAAGATCGTCTCGGACGATCAATACAAATCATGCCTAAATTGATCCTGTTATTAGGGGACTAATTATGGTTAAATTTTTTAATCTGATCATCTTGGACAATCTGTATATCGTATAGGACGATGTTTGCCGACATAATTAATTTTCCTAAATCATCCTAGCCGAAAAACCATAATTTTTCTTCTAATCGTCCTGGACGATCCACAACATTGTCCTAGACGATTTGTACATTTTTTGTACTAATCATCATGGACTATCCTAATATCGTCCAGGACTATCAAGTCAAATTCTGCACATCGTATTGGATGATCCTGCGATCATTTAGGACGATTCTGGGCACCGAAATTAAGTTTTAAAGGTTTTCTAAAGCCCTCTTTTTAAGCACATCGTACAGGACGATCCTGAGATCATCCTGGACGATGTTTGTAGTCAAAATTGAGTTTTTAGAGTTTTTGGAAGCTCTCTTTTTATGCATATCGTACGAGACGATCCGGCGATTGTCCTGGACGATAATGTCGGTTTTGCAAATCTATTTAAAGACCTCTTGCTTTCTCATGAAGAGTGTCGTTTGCAGCCATTGTAGCTTCATTCTTTTGGAGAGAACTTAAAGAGAGAGCTTGAAAGGGAGAGAGGAAAAGGTAGAGTTTGAGAGAGGGAGAAGATCCTTGGAGGGGCTTTCAAGTGGTATCAGAGCGGGATTCATAAAATAAGTTTTTGAAAGCTTTTGAATTTTGATCCATGGCTAATTTTGGTAATCGTAATATTGCGGAAGGTTATTCTATCACCAAACCACCTTTATTTGAAAATATTTCGTTTGATTTTTAGAAAATTTGCATGTCTACTTTCTTGTAGTATATTGATTTTCGAATGTGGCAAATGATTTTAACTAGTTATTCTATATCGTCGCGTATTATATATGGAATTAAAAGTGATATTCCTTTTAATCAATGGAGTAGAGAAGAACAAATCAATGCTCAATTAAATGCTAAATCATTAAACTTTTATGTGCTTTAAATTCTGAAGATTTTATATTTGTTTCCACATGCACTACTAGCAAGGAAATTTGTGATAAATTACACACTATATACGAAGGCACTACTGAAATCAAGCAATCCAGATTAAATATTTTAAAGCATGATTATGAATTATTTTGCATGAAACCTTATGAGTCGATCTTAGACATGTATACTAGGTTTATTCAAATTGTGACATCATTGTATGTTTTAGGTAAAGAATTTTCAAACTTTGAAAAAGTCAATAAAATTCTACATTGTTTACTTGACAAATTTGATGTCAAAGTTGTTGCTATTTGTGAATCAAAAAATTTGAATGAATATTCTATTGATAATTTGATTGGCTCACTCATTGCCTATGAGCAAAGTTTGGATCAAAGACTTTTAGATGCAGCTGAGATGATATTGCTAAACGCTGAAGACTTGGAGAAAAGTGGCTTAGTTGATGATGAAAGCGATGACTTATCAAGCAAATTAAAAGCCCACCAAAGTATAAGCATCAACAAAAGTAAATAAAAGGTAAAAATGATAAGAATGTTAAGATTTCTTCTAACATTATTTGCTTTGGGTGTAGGAAGTATGGACACATGAAAAACCGGTGCCCTAATTTGATAACTCTTCCTGCAAAAGAAAAGGGTAAAGCTAAGCAAAATGTAAAAATGATAAATAATGAAAAGAAAAAAAATCTCCTGGGCATACCTAGGAATCATCATACCAGGAGCAAGATGATGTTTAAACCACTGTTTGTGTGTTTATTTTTCTGTATATGCATGTTTTGTTCGTTTTTGTGTTTTATGTTTTTTCTTTGGATTTATTTTTCTTTTTTTTTTCTTTTCTTCTCTTTTTCATAAATTTTTTTTTAATTTGTTTTCTTTTTTTTTGTGAAGTTCTCTCTAATCAACACACATGTTCACCTTTCTAAAAATGAAAAACCTACCTCTTATTTTTCTTGAATTCTTATGTAAGTTGTGATTGACTTCTCTAAAATAGTCAAAGGAAGGAAACTCATGATTTTATCTCTCTATCTCTTTCCTTAAAATGGTTATTTTACTTTTGATTCCAAATCTTCATCATATTATAAATTAGATTTTGAAATTGATCTTTTTCATCTCCCTACATTTTGTTTATTGCATAGAGATCCTTTGCAACTTATTGAATCTACCTCATAATTTTCTTAATTAAGTAATTTGTTTTATCAATAGTATGGGTTTACTTTTGTTTTTAAAATTTTTAGAAAGGTAGCATATTTAAATAAAAAATGACCAATAATGACAAATAAAAAAAGTGGTCAATGATGTCAAATCAAAAGATGCGCAATGATGCCAAATTGAGAATAATACACAAAGTATATAAAAAAAAGATGCACAAAGTATGCCAAAAATTAACAAAAGGCATAAAATGAGCCCACAAAGAGTATGCTTACTTTTTCTATATTACTTAAAGCTAAAAAAAACCCTTGATATTTTCTATACTTGATCTTGAAAGTCATGATTCTTGATTCATCAATTTTTGCATTAATCTTCTATTAGATATATTTTATGAAAGGAATTTTGAAAAATTAGTATTTCTTCTTCTAATTTGTTCCTTGATTTAGATATTGGATTAAAAAGTTTTTGAGCCTTTAAAAGAACTTGAGCTTGGATTAATAATTTCTGAATTTCTAACTTTTTCTAAATTATGCGTTGTCAATCCATTCCTTACTAAGTTTTTGAAAAAAATCAAGAGGTAACTTTCTCATTTTAGAATATTTGATTTTTTTTCTTTTCACTAGATCAGGAATCGTTTTGATTTTTATTTGTTATTCTGATTGTTTTGTGCCCCTCCTCTTTTTGATAATGTTAAAGGGGGAGAACGTACTATTGTATTTATATCTATTTTCTATGTTAAAAAAATATTAAAAAAAAACAACAAAAATTTTGTCTTCTCCTATTTTTAAATTTTTATTCTAGTGAGGCGGAGATTAGAAGAAAATATTTTCAATTTTATAAATTCAACCAGTAAATATTTGTTATCATCAAAAAGGGGTAGATTGTTGCAACTCGAGCTTATGAGTTTATATTTTTGATGATAACAAATATTATGACTCACTTTCTGTTGTCTACTTGTATTTGCAATATATGTTTGTTTATGTGTATACTAACATTTCAAGAATACCATGCAATATCAAACAAAGAATCAGAGCTCAAGATTGGGTTGAATAATATTATGTTGTAAAAGGGTTTGTAATATTCATTGATGTAATTTTTTATTTTTTGAGTCAAGTCTTGTAAGGGTGTATGATTGCTTGGTAACCATGTACACATACACTCAAGGGAGTGAGATCTAGTCAAATCCAGAAGATCAAGTTTGGAACTAATTGTACTAGATGATTTTGGATCATCCAGGATGATCCTTTATGATCTTGGAAAAGAGCCGCCTGACAATTTAGGCAAGGATTTAAGTTTAAATTTTTGTTCAAATCATCCCGAACGATCAATACAAATCATGCCTAAATTAATTCTGTGATTAGGAAACTAATTATGATTAAATTTTTCAATATGATCATCCTGGACGATTTGTATATCGTACAGGTGATGTTTGCCGACATAATTGATTTTCCTAAATCATCCTAGCCGAAATACCATAATTTTTCTTCTAATCGTCATGGACAATCCACAACATCGTCCTGGACGATTTGTACATTTTTTATACTAATCATCCTGGACTATCCTATTATCGTCCAGGACAATCAAGTCAAATTTTGCACATTGTACTGGACGATCATGCGATCGTCCAAGACAATTCTGGGTACCAAAATTACATTTTTAGGGTTTTCTAAAGCCCTCTTTTTAAGCACATCGTACAGGATGATCATGCGATCGTCCTGGACTATGTTTGATGACGAAATTGAGTTTTTAGGGTTTTTGGAAGCTCTCTTTTTATGCATATCGTATGGGACGATCCGACGATCGTCCTGGACGATAATATTGGTTTTGCAAATCTATTTAAAGACCTCTTGCTTTCCCATGAAGAGTGTCTTTTGCAGCCAATGTAGCTTCATTCTTTTGGAGGGAACTTGAAGAGAGAACTTGAAAGGGAGAGAGGAAAATGTGAAGTTTGAGAGAGAGAGAAGATCCTTGGAAGGGGTTTCAATGGAGTGTGGAGGGGGATTCCACACAGTTGCTCCGGCAAGCTTGCACCTTAGTACCATCGGATTCAAGGCTTGTCTTGAGGGAAGTTCTAGGAAGAAGAAGATCTCTTTGATGTCAAAAGACCCAGCTACTCCGCCACACCAGGGAAGGTGGAAGTGATTTTGTAAGGGATTCTTCGCCTAGCTGTGGGGGAAAAAGACGAGACACTGAGTTTAGTGCAATACTCGGAGGGTGCCTCTAAATAGTGGACATAGGTCAAGGTTTGACCGAACCACTATAAATCTGGTGTGTTCTTTCCTTTCTTATTTCCGCATTTAATTTTCGCATTGTACTTTCTTTGTGGTGGATTTTGGGTTGACTTTTTTATTGCGAAAGATTTTTTTAAATACCTATTCACTTCTCTCTTAATTAGCCTTGGGCTAGTTCATAAGGGCCTAACATCCCTCAAAAACTTTCAGCATATTGTAACATATACTTTGCAAGCAATAATACATAGGCATCTAGTACATTCATATATTAGGTGAGGATATTTGTAACATGTTTACTCATCTCTAACTATACGCAGCATGATATGCTTGTGTCATAAACTTGTATATGCGTAGCCAATTTTACATGTATATGTACAGTGCATTTTGTAATTATAGTATGTATATGCATGATTTATTTTACTCGTTGAATGGTGTATTTGCATGATGCATCCTACCTATTTCAAATGCATGCATGCATACAAATGTATCATCATACAGTTTGATGTATGGGGGGGGGGGGGGGGGGGGGGGGGGGGGGTTGCATTTGCAATGTTCAAATATGATCAACTGTGTGACTGACTATTGTTGATGAGCATGCATGATTTCATTTTGGAAATTACAAATGCATTATGTCCGCTTGTATGAGTATTTTGAATCTGATGGTGTTGTTTAACATTGCACTAGTTTTCATTTGTCATGCATTGGTAGTGTAGTCTAGCTTGTTTCATCCTCTATACGTCACTGTCAATTTCTTCAATTTTAAATATGTGGGATTGTACTTCAACTTGTAAATGAGCTGACATCGCATCAGAAGCATATGCCCATTGCTTGCAAGCGAGCTAATTTACCTGGTGTGACATCCTGGCATTGTAATAATAGGTGCCACAATTTATCAATGGCCTGCAATTTTTTTGCTATTGATGCACTGCTTTAGCTTACAGCGAAGCATAGTGTTGCATTATGGATCATTTATTTTTTTATGCAGGTAGACTATTATGCACTAATGAAACTCCTATAGATGCATGTAGATATTTGCATTTATCACGGCCTTTTCACATTTGTTGGTAGATGGATAATCTTAATCAATGACACTTAAGTGTCTGCATTTGATGCATATAGATCATTTATAGTTGCGAAGGATTGATGTATTTACTTTCCATTTAGTAGTTTTCAACTATAGGGGTGTTGTAACATTCATTGCTTATTGTTGATTATTAGATGTAGACAAGCTATTATACATACAACAAATCTTATGTCATTGTTAGAAGGCATTCACATTTATCATATGCTTCACTATATATGTTTACAAAAGACTCTGTTACGATGGTTGCATGTTTCTAGCCATCACCCATAGGTGGACTACTGTATAATGAGGAGTCTCCTACAGTGGTTCGTAGGAGCTCGTATGAATTGCAAATATATTATTCTTGCTTGTAGGCAATTTTATATGTGTGTTGCAAATCTTTCATCATTGTTTGCATGAGAATTTCTCTTTATCTCGAGAAACTCATTTCCTTCCCTTCATGTCAGCTCCTTTCATCTGCAAGGATCTTATGCATTTGCTAGATACTTGATTGGTTTTGACTGTATGAATGCTCTGACATTTATCGAATGCTGCCTGTATATATTTGCGAGCAATACCATCATTTTCAATTAGGTTTAGTACATGCATTTTCAGTCTTCTATTGCTATCCATGGGTAAGTATATTCATCACGAATTTACTTCTCTAGCATGCAAGTAGACTTACATGTGTATAAGATGTCTTCTAATATTGCTTGCATTGCTGAAGTTCTGGATTTGTTGTGATCTTCGGTCCTTGCTTTTAAGTGACATATTGCATATCCACAATCACAAAGGCTCCTTTATTCTTGCAGTATACCTACTACTTCTGCTTGAAAGCAAGCTGATTTGTTCAATTGTAGATTGATACTGACTATCAGACGAGCTACATTCATTATCAAATTCCCTATGCATTTTGATTAGCAAATTGTCGCACTCGCTTACATGTCTTTAAAAGTTTGTAGGGGTTGCCACGTGTATCTATAAGCTAGCTAATATTGGTTGTAGGGAGATCGTTACACTCTTCACATGTTTTTTTGAGTGTATTTGTATGGTGGATGTCAATGTTATCATTTACAAGCAAATGAGTTCATCCGCAAGTTAACTGGCACTAACTGTGAGTAGGTTGTGGTGTAAATGATGATTTATATACTGTTGCTTATGGATTAAACATTGTGTACATAACGAGTCTTCTCGTATCGCAGGTGTTTACTTTCATTGCAACTCTACTAATGTTGCTTATAGACGAAATGTTGTGAGCATCATAAGTTCTTATGTCCATAGGTTAATTATCTTGTTCATTACAAGTTCTTTGCCTAAGCTCATGAGAGCTCATGCTCAATCAAGTTCTTGGTCATCACTCGTAAATTGGCTAGTTGAATATGACATGTTAATTTAATTTCATCATTTATAGGCATGTCATTATATACACTGAGAGTTTTCTTGTCATTGACCTTTATTTACTTATTGATATTCAGTTAAATAAGCAGGATTATTTTTCATTATTTGTATTTTAAACTTGATCAAGTATTTATTGATTTAATGTCTAGTTTCTTGTATATTATTTCACAAATTTTGTTCTGTATGAGTCGTTCAAGTCAAGTCTACTATATTTTTGTTCAAGTTAGATCCTGTGTTTAGTTCGAATTTTGGCAGCCTCCTGGTATCTCCCCTATTTAAGGGAAATTGCGGGAGCTGGGCCTTTTCTACCACGCTACAAGAGCTTATAGGGTTGGTGTCAGGTAACACCACAGCTATGATTTTTAATCCCACCATGCTACGAGAGCATGTAGGGTTCTTAGAGGCATATGTCTGAAAATCCATAGTTTTTTCCCCCGCTTGCATAATGGAACATACATTGGTACTTAGAATTGTTCCTGCCATGCTACGAGAGTATGTAAAGGCCTACCGCCTCGTCACAAGCATCACACCAGGTTCCCTCCCACCATGCTAGGAGAGCATGTAGAGTGGTCCACCGGCACGCCACTAGCGTCAAAAGTGGGGTTTGAGACTAGAATAATAATAATAATAATAATAATAATAATAATAATAATAAGGATAGAGAGAGGATCGTTGTGGAGAGGAGTTGTTGGTGGTTTTTGAGGGGATTACATGTGATTGAAGTGGAGGAAATCGGTCCAATGAGCACATGTGAGAATTATTTGAGTGACTATGAGTGTAGTTTGAGTGATTGTGAGTGGATCAACTACTAGAAGTTGGATAGGGAAGGGAGATTGGATGTATTGGCCGAGGAACTGCAGTAGGAAGATTTGATCGGGGGGGCGGGGGGGCGGGGCGGCGGGGGAAGGGTTAGCAGTTGGTATGGCGAATGAGAGGAGTTCGACATTGTGAGGAGCCTTGCTTGAGGAAGAATTGTGAGCCATGATATATAGTTCAAAGAATAAAGATGCTAGAATTGGCAAAATAACAAAGAGAATCATCTATTGGAAGAAGAAGATCAAGCAAACAAAGAGCAAAATCCCCACTGCCATCATCTTGTACAACTTTGGAAGATAGTCCATGGCAACAATGAACTTAAGTTTGCAAAAGATACATGAGATAGCCAATGAGCTTAATGCCATTTTTCATTTAGTTAATCAATAATTCCTTTTATATGAAGAAGTTGCACAAGATTAAAGATTGAGAAAAACCATAAAAAAAAAAAAAAAAAAAAAAAAAAAAAAAAAAGAGACATTGGAGCTTGTCGTAGTTTTAGAAAGCCATGAAGCTATGGATATGAAGTGGGTCTTCGGGAGCCAGTAGCAGATAAGTGGAAGGGGGCAAAGCAAGATTAGTGGTTAGATGATACAAGCAGTAAGCTGATATCAATTACGACAAGAATTTGCTTAATGATGCCTGTATGAAATTACATTGATATTATCTATTGTAACTCAAAAACAAACGAAGAATTTTCAGTTGGATGGCAATCAATTTTCCTGAAAAACATGTGTATGTACAACCTATGTGATATAAAAGAGTACCAAGAAAAAATCTTGAAGATAAAAGAAGATAATATATGGATTGAATTAAACAAGCATCTCGAGCTTGAATGGTCATATTTATTACTATTATATCATAAACTTTAAATTTGGAATTTTATTGTATTTGAACATTTTCATTGAGAATATTAATATTGATTATATCAACTTGAGATGAAAAGCAAAGATATTTGATCCATAAAACCTCCCAAAATTTTATTTCTATTTTCTTATCCCATTTTGTGTTAGTAAATTTATCTTAATTTTCATCAAGTTTTAAATAAATACATTGCTATGCAATGTAAATTGAAGATGCATAACAAAACGAAACGTTTGGATATTTTCTCATATTTTGCTATATAGATATGGTGATGCACAACTTTGGCTCAAATTGAGATAAAATAAAGTCATTCTATAATCTACATGGCTCAACTTGAGATCAAATTGAAAGACTTCGAGCCAATTTTGATTGGGGCGGAATCAATTCAAGATTAGATCGTTAACAAATCTACATAATATCAATCAGATTAAGAACATTAAAAGATAATTCAGTGGGCAAAAAAAGAGTGATAGAAAGAAGCTACATACCTAAAGTGTCGTATAAAGGTACATAGCAAATTCTTTGACTGTAACAAGCCTACAAAAAATAGATATCGGTTGGACATGTTTATGGAAAAAAAAAATTTATTGTTTTCTTTTTTCTCTATTTCCATGAAGCTTTTTTTTTTAATTATTTAGAAAATAAACCAAATCACTTGCAAGTTATTATTTTTATTATGAATTTTTGCTAATTTTCTTATAGAAACTAATTGGTGTAAAACTTGTGATATAGGTTTAATATCTAGATTATGAAGAAACACTATCACTCAACTATTGCATATCTAAAATAGTAAGTGGAAAACTTATCCAAGTTAATCCTAAAATAATAGTGTATAGTTACCCATCAACTTAAATTTTAAGTTCATTGCATAAGGATCACTACCATTATAATAAGAACAGGTTAAATTTTAAAATAGTGCCTCTGACTATTCTATATAATATTTTTAGTCCTAAAGTATAACATTGCTCTAATTTAGTCCCGTGACTATACAAAATTGATCCATATGATCCCTTTGAGACTAAATTAGGATTAGTTTTATAGAGTTGATGTACTAAATTAGGATCAATTTTATATTACAATTACAACAAGAGGGACTATTTTAGATCAATTTTATAGAATCAGTTGATTAAATTGAAACTAGGCGATACTTCAAATTAAATTGGTTATACATGAATAGTTTGGGGACTTTTTTGAATTTTTTTTAATATGAATTTAATTCTTATTTCACTTTTAATATGTGAGTACTTTTCATTCTGATATGAATCTCAACAATCGCTTGCTCGTGTGAGTCCAAGGTATTGGTCATTATTGCCCATTATATAAAAGGTGTACATGATATCTGCACTCAATCGCATGGAACCTACATGGCAGCCACCTACCCTTCAAGTTTGCTCAATCATAATAGAAGTATTCAAGTTTGATTAGAGTCGTAAATTGGATAAAACACTTAATCCCAACTAAACTATGTGCTATGATGCCATGGAATGTCAAGAGACTAAGTTAAGTCTAGTACTCTTGTAGATAGACACTAAACATCAAAAGCTTAAGCTGATAGGTAAGAGCAAATACTAGTATTTTAGAAACTGAATTGTTATTTGAAGCAAACTTCAACAGAACATGCAATTTTTTTCAGTATGATGAGTGGTTCTTTTAGTTGCTCGGTAAGGGTGAGGTATAAAAAAGCACATTAGTTCGCATTTATGGTTGTACCTCCATGACAATCAACCACTCAGGGCAGTTTGATCCATAAATGCCACATCGATCACCCTGCAGAAAAGTAATTAAGAAATATCTCTGTAAAAACTCCTGTAACTTGCAAGATAAAGCTATATATGTTAAGGAGTGGGATTAATATGCTCACAGAGCTAAGACCACATCTTCGCATGGCAGATCCAATCTTGATAGCTTTTTCATAAACTTGTTCGAATGTTTGCCAAATATAAGGGCTTGCCTGAACATTGAGTATAAATTATGCAACTATAGATGTTGAAAATTCATAATAGAGAAAACATTTTTGAAATAATTCAAGTAATTAACGAGTTAAACTACAACGTTAAAGTGGCCGTACGGGCATTCCAATCGTTTGGAATAGTTTTTTTTATTATTTTTAAAGAATTTTTTCAGAACAAAAATTTCTTGAAATTGTAATCTTTTTACTATAAAAATGCTTTAGAAAATAGTAAGAACGTTGTTCCAAATAAAATCTTAAATTTCATACCCTCTCATCGATAATTTGCCGATGACCAAGCATTTGTTTTTGAGGAAATCTTTTAACAGATTTGCTGCAAGGGAATGAGTAAAAAAAGTCATATTAATTAAACTTCAATTTCGATTTGATTTTGCTTACAGCTTATGCAAATCAATTCCGCAAAAGCTTCTAAAAAGAATAGTTCCAAACTCAAAGCTATGCTAGTACATAGAAATAAATGTAAGAGATTTTTTGAAGGAATTAGAGCGGGTTAGATTTTTTTTAGGCTAGCTATAGCATGAAGCAGTAGTTGGAAAGAATAATTACAATGTTATGACAAAGATTTGGGGAACTATTATCTAATGCGCTTAAAATTAATAGATAGATATTTACCAGAACAAATCCCAAGGAGAATCTATTCCTGGAGGCAGCTCGAGGAAACCATTTTGGGCGTAAACGCATCTGTAGACAGGACCAGCCGATGGGTTGCTTCCGACAGCCGGCATTGATTCTTCCACCTCAACTCTGTAGACCTCCATTGCTTCCTGTGAATGTTTTTCTTTAGCAGCGATGCAAACTAATTAAGTAGCACACAGATGAGAGAGATAAGGATGAGCAGCTTCAAGTTTAACACCATTCATATTGTCTTAAATTCTCAACTAACACTTTAGTAGCTGTTATAAATAGGATGCCTTTCCGGTTGGATGGTGATCGTTATTTAAAATGTCGGCCGCCTGATTAAAAACTACAAAAAAAGTGGTTACAAATTTATGGGTTGCATTAGAAGCATGGTGTGAATAGATAAAGTGTTGAGTCTGGATTTCAAACTCGAACAATGAAAAGTATGACGAGGTAATTTAAAAGCAGTAATAAACAATAAATTTTTACTGTCAAAGCAGTGATATTTCACTGTAATTTTTAAGAAATCAAGGGCATTTCTCCGCCTTGACAGAAAAGCAGTTGTCGGATGGAACAAAAAAAAAATGCTCGTAAACCAAACAATGATTCCAGAAGGTAAATTTGGATCACTATTCTTTTAGGCGCTATGGGCATAAAGATTGTACAAATCAAAAGTTAGGCACTCTCAAACAATTGTGATCATAAAGTCCTTCGTAAGAACTATGGGATTAATAACTTCATCGCTTTTGGTTATCTCAACTCCACAAATCTAATGAGGTTGAAGGATTGAAGCCCAAATAGTCAAATTGAAGTTCAAATAGTTAGATTGACAAAAATAAATTTCAGAATATTTGTAAACCAAATTAGGTTCATAAGAATGATGATGATAAGCCATCATTTTATATCAAAATATTTGTCTCATTAAGAGTAATCATTCATTATACAACTTTGTCCATAAGCGATACCTTACTTTACTAGCTGGTTTGCTAGGAGAGCAAAAGAACCTATAAGCAAGAGTGTAGAGAATAGAGGAAGAGTAGTAGAAGACTAGAGATCTCACACAAGTAGAAAATTTCCTACTAACCAAGATACCTCTTTTGAAAGAAAAAAGTTTGTTGAATAGTATCCATCACCTCTTATTTATAGGATTTTGGAGCAGGACTACATGAAAAAAAGATAAAAAAAATACAACGTTATATAGATTATAAGCGTAATGCTACATCATGTTATACACACGTGTCGCCCCTTGATTGGTGTGAGAGTTGCGATGGAAGATTCGTTTTTGAGTGAGTGGAGCAATGTCGAGATAGTATTGGCGAGCGGCATAGAGTGTGAGCTCCATGATGACAGGTGCATTGTGGGCTAGTGCTGAGTTAAACAGATACTGTAGTGGCAAATCGGTAGGGGGTTGTGGTCTTATACTAAGTCAGAAATTGACATGGGAGAATAGGTGAGCGTACTAAGGAAGCTGTGGTTTGATGCAATGGTGAGCATTGGTGGGGCGAGTAGGGTGTCCTAGGTGATGGCCTTCATGTGATCGAGCTTGGGTGAAGGGTGATGGTTCTGCGAGGGGAGCTAATGACTAAGGTAGTGGCGAGCGACGAGTGATTTGCCTGAAGGACTGCCCTTAATTGACTCACCTTATTTAGGGTGAATAGTCTGGTTGGTTCTGGTGAGTGTCCAAAGGATATCCTCTTGAGGACCAATCACTTTATGATGACCTAACCACTACCTGTTAAGATACCTGGGAAGATATTTTTATATGTGTACATTAGTTCCTTGATTCACTCAATCATTTGATGGATGAGTGATGAAAAGAATGAGTAAATTAAATTAAATGTAATTGAATCATAAAAACAAGTGTGTATTTATGACCCTATTTTACCATAGCCTCACAGATTGCATTGTGCCAATGGTGATGATGTGGCACCACCATTCATAGTGGCTCTATAAATGGACAGCTTGTGCATTGTAAGTCATAAACTACTATAGCGATTTTGAGATCGAGTGAGTTTGAGCAAGCTTAAGTAAGAAGGATGAATCTTGCTACAAAAGCTCGCTCTTACATGAAGGCTTTGAAGAAAGCTTCCCTTTCACAAGATATGTGATGAGTGGATCACGAAGAACATGACTTCTTCTATCGAAGCCTCATCGAGCAAGGTGACTATAATCATTGAGATCTCACCAGGCAGGGCGGTCGACGCCATTATCACCTTACAAAGTGAGGTGATTAACATGATTATGAACTCACCAAAGAGGTTGGTGAGATTGGTTCTAAGAGGAAGGTTGTGTTTGGGGAACTTGTTTCCAACCCTCATGCAAAAAGGATTAAGATTGAGGTGGTGCTTGAGGCAATGGTTATATCCACTGTGGCAAGTAGCGGTGTCAAGCCAATTCATATAGAAAATGTGAGCTCTCATGTGGGTTCACCTTAGCAATGGAGGGGGATGTTGAAACTCTCTCCCAATTATTGAGGAGGCGATTCTTATTATGGAAGGTTCCACAAGAGGAGCGTAAAAAATGCCTCCCCTATTAGCAAGAGCATGGATGTGGAGTTATTATTTACTAGTACAAGTAAGTTTGATTATTTAAAAATAATGTTATTAGGAAAGAAGGTACCCACTATGCAAAAAACTATAGTTTGTCTCCTTTAGTAAGTTATTACAATGCTTGCTGAATAAGAGAAAAATGAAGGCTCTGAATCAATGGGTGACCTTCAACCTTCATTGAGGGACAATCTTGTAAGATGAACTTTAAAATTCCCCCCTTAGATTCATTGATTTGCATCTTGATGAGCTTTCAATGTTGATTATATAGATATTAAACATGTTAGAGTCTCAAACTATGAAACCCATTGAGGTGGTTGTGCTCGACAAGGCTAGTGAGGTGAGAGGTGCTGTAAAATAAGGGGGTGCTAGCGAGAATGTGAGAACGAGTGAGTTAGAACCAAGGATAGCTAAAATATCAATCGAGGAAGCTATGGAGGAGAGAGTGGATGAAACCAGTGTAGTGGTGCCTAAAACCCTTCTTGAGGATGCCCACTACAATTGATCCCCCTTCATTTGAACTAACCTCATTGGACAACATTGCGAGGAGAATGGTAATTATGGAGCGAATGTTGGCTCCCCAGGGCATTGATGATCTAACAGCTAGCAAGGAGAGAAGTGTCTAAGCTAAATGAGGAGGTCAGGTGAATTAGTCGCAACCATGAAGTGATAAAGACATTAGTTTGTTCTATTAGGGGAGAGATTACAGCATCTATGCAGAATGCAAAGACATCCAGTTTCTTTTCTAGTAGCAAATTCATGTTGGATTACCTATAGGGTGTGAATCTATTAACATGGGGTGTAGTAAGTGACCCTTAATATAGGATGATACGAGAGGGCTAGTAGATTTTCCTTCTTTATGATAAATTTCTTTCTTCCATTCACTTATACTTTGTCATGTACTAAATATTTATTAGATGATCATTATTTGTTTCTTATTCTCCCTATTGATGTCTTTTTTATTTTCTTACTTTTGTTGTATGGTGAGTTCTATATTGTGAGGTGAGGAAGTTTATTATGCAACTGCTAGGTAGGATTTCAATGAGAAGACTGATGCTTGGTGACCTCTTGTGCACCGAATGAATAACTTAGAAGAATTTTGGATGAATTTATAATTCCAGTTAAATAGGAAATAAACATGCAACATGACTAATTCAACGAATGAGTAGTGAAAGGTTCAAAAGTAGGCGAGTGAGTGGTAGAATTAGGAGAGAGAATGCTCTCAAGGTGAGCCAAAGGAATGATGTACAAATCTTCCTGTAATGATGGAAAGACAAAAGTGGATATTTGTGTTTCATAGGATTTGAATGTCAACTTAATTCCTGCACATGATGCTTTCTCCTATAAATTGATTGGGTAGGGTCTTGTGGATGTTATCGTCTTTGCAAATTTCCCACCTCCTTTGATATTTAATATATTGTGAGTCCTCCTTCCTTGCGAGTGCCTAAAGAGAGAAAGTTTATTGTTGCCTTCTACAAATGTGTTGTGGTGTTCTCTATCTTATCTGGGTTGCTAGAGTTGAGGTCATTGGATGAGGCTAACAACTTTTGGTACCATGCTCACTTCTTTAGGCATGAGAACTTTTTGACAAGGTCGACCAAGGTGACATGTTGGTTGTGTCTTATGATCATTTCCTACTAACTCTCCACTTCCCACTCTAGTTGAGTTAGAGGAGATACTAAGATATTATGCGATCATCCTAGCCTAGATAATGTCAAACTCCATGGCAACCATTATGTTCTTTACCTCATACCTATATAAGCGTAAGTTCTATTGGTCACTAAATCTGTTCCAACATGTCTTCTCTATCTAGATGACAAAGGATAATTTTTTATAATACTCACTGACCATTATGAAGGTGATGAGCTTGGAGAACAAGGTCTAATACTAGAAGGTGACGTTTGTGTTGGTATATGGTTTATTCTCCTGGACCATACTGACTCACCCTGTTTCCTTTGTGAGGAAAAATCAAAGAGGCTCTATCTGTTAATGAGTGAGGAGCATGTGATCTATCAAATCAAGGGTGAGCCCTTAATCATCCCTCGCCATTTTAATTGATTCAAATTCTTCTCCAAATTTTATGGTGAGCTATCAATTTTTTCTAAGTCTTTTATTGGCCTTATGTTGATTAGCCTTTTATTTGTGTAGAGAAAATGGAAGGCTTTGACCTCTCCCAAACTCTAAAGTTCTGAAGGCAATTGTTGTAATAAGCTTGAGAAAAGGATGGGGTCCCCTGAGTGGGTCTACATAGTCCACCAAGAAGGATAAATCTCCCAAAGAAGGGGAGGGAAAAAATGGGGGAGGAAGCTCACCTGAAGAAATTGACTGGCAAGATATCATAGGAGGTTAAGGAAGGGAAACACCCCCCCCCCCCCCCCCCCCCCCCAAATAAATAAATAAAAAAAATTATAGAAGGAAACTGTACTTATTTACTTCCAGACTATAGAGAGAGATTTAGTGAGTGTAACGGATCCTAGAGAGAACATGTGGTGCTTAGGTCTTGGATCTTTGTATTTGTTCACTTAGTAGCATGGTGGTATGCTTTTTGCTGATGATATTCTTCTTGTTGATAAGACTAGAGAGGGAGTTGAAGGTAAACTTGAATTATGGAGGTCAACATTAGAGTCTAAAGGTTTTCGCTTGAGTAGATCTAAAATGGAATATATGGAGTGTAATTTTAGTAGTAATAGACCTAGTGAGGGGATTGTGACTTTGGGCGATCAAGTCATTATTAAGAGTACACGTTTTAGATATCTTGGATCTATTGTATAGAGTGATGGTGAAATATATGGGGATATTATCAGCAGAATTCAAGTTGGATGGTTGAAGTGAAGGAATGCATCGGGCTTGTTATGTGATAGAAATGTACCCCTCAAACTTAAGGGAAAATTCTATAAGATGGTAGTGCGGCCTGCAATGCTTTATGGTGCCGAATGTTAGCCATTAAAAGAGAAGCATAATACTAAGTTAAGTGTGGCCGAGATGAGGATTCTTAGGTGGATGAGTGGCTTTACCCTTAGAAATAGGATATGAAATGAGCATATACGTGAAAAGGTTGGAGTATCTCCAGTAAAAGATAAGATTAGAGAGAGTCGCCTTAGATGGTTTGGTCACATAAAAAGGCAGCCTTTAGATGACCCTGTTAGGAGAGTAGAGGTATTAGATTTGACTTGTGTTAAGAAAGGTAGGGGTAGACCTAAAAAGAGTTGTTTAGAAAATATTAGGAATGACCTTTCTTTATTAGATTTAAAAGATAATTTGACTTTAAATAGGACACAATGAAGAAAAATGATTCATGTAGCCGACCCCACATAGTGGGATAAAGGCTTGATGTTGTTATTATTGTATTTAAATGTTCAAAATATGTCTCTACAACATAGAAAAAAAATACAAGGCAAAAGTCTTACGGGAATGAAGTTATCCCATTTTTTCAATTATAAAATATAAATTTAATCATAAAATCTGAAAAATATCATATTTTCAAAAATTAAGATGAGCAAAATGTCATTTATCTCAAAGTTGGGCTAGATGTCGAAAATGGTATGTAGTAACCCAATATGTACTTTCCCTCACTAAAATCACTCTTTCTCTCTCTCTCTCTCTCTCTCTCTCTCTCTCTCTCTCTCTCTCTCTCTCTCTCTCTCTCTCTCTCTCTTATTAATTTTCATTACCCAAAGAAAATAAAATGAATGGAATAGTATATGTGGATATTTTAAATAATAAAAATTGTACAAGCACTACGACACCCTGCAATGGTGGTCACGGTGCCACCCTATTGGACTCATGGCGTGTCACAACCCAACCCGACTAGGACAAGTCCTATCGTGTTGAGCTATGACATGTAAATCCCATTATTTAGTTTTAGAATTATTTCAAATTTTTTGTAAATATTCATTGAAATAAACTACAGTCTACATAACTACTAAAATATCCAAATAATAAAAATACATCATCCATAAAGTTTCTTTCATTTCATTAAAATAAATATCTACACTATAGTATATGGCTATAAACAAGAACTATATAACTAAAAATTTAACTAACCATGATTGTATAAAAAATTAAAATATTAGAATACATATGACCTCAGATCTGGTCCTAAAATACTAGTCCACAACCTCTTTCCCCTTCCCAGATCTTGAAAACATAAAGCAAAATTATAGTGAGCTACAATAGCTCAACAAACCAAACAAACCAATCTAAATTTTTAAATATTCTTTTATCAACTATTTTATTGAATCTTTAAAAAAATTAAATGTAGTTTAAATAAATCACTATGTTGAGTGATGTAATAAATGCATAATAGTTATTCCTTGATTTATATAATAATACATAACAATATTGAACAAGTAAATAACTTAAAATTCATATCATAGAGTAGTTCAAATCATATATTTTGGACCTAGACAGAAACTTAAAAGATTCTGACCCCTTATGACTCCCTTTTTATTTGTGCTTATAAAACTAAAATATATCACATATCCATGTCTCAAAGATAATCTCAAATGATTCTAGCCCCTTATAAGTCTCAATAATTCCATGACAGACAAAATCTTAGAGGATTCTAATCGCTTATTACTCCCAACATATATAATTAGTACATATATATATATATATATATATATATGATCACATTATAGCAATAAAAAACTAATTCAGCATGTATAAAAATTTCACAGTGTTGTATAATGGCAAACAACAGAAAATCCAACTATGTAAAAATATATATTTTCAAAAAATTACAAAATTATCAGGGATTCTGTAAAATAATATTTTAAGACTGTTATTGTACTACATTATTTTTCAACATTCAGATAATTTTTTATTCAATAAAAATATCATAAATTTTGAAACCTTCATTGAAATATTTTCTTAAAATATTCAAAATGTGCATAATAATAATCTCTATAACTTATAAAAAGTTACGCATTGAAAGTTTTATTTGTGCAAAGTTATCTCTATTTTTTACTAACGGACATAATATTTTAATCAAAAAATTTGACAAAAACGACTATGCATTTTAAAAATTGAGATGAGCATAAGTATGACTTATCTTGAGACAAACAAGTTTCTCAATTGAGCCGACAGACGAAAATGGCCCGAAGTCACCCAAAACCAGGGTTTTCTCTTTCTTGCTCTTCCTTTTCTACTTTAATCCTCCTAAGCTATTCTTTGTTTTGGGAAAAATTGAAATAAGCAAAGTCTTTTATCATAATGTAAATGAGTAGAATAAGATATTATTAAAATATAAATAATTATTCTAATTATTTAATATTAAAATATTAATTTTATCTAAATTTATTTATATCTTTAAATTCATAATTCTAAACATTACAAAAAAAAAAATTCATAAATTAACTAATTTTATTTAGAAAATTCTATTGAAATTGGTTGGCAAAACAAACACCTAATGGTCCCAAAATCTCCACTTATATCGATAGGTGTCGATTTCTTAAAAAATTTTAATAGCGTTCAAAAATTATGAAAAAAATAAAAAGCTAAAACACAACATTATAAATATTCTAGTGAAGATGGTTTGTGATTTGGACTTAAGATGACTCCTAAAATAATATTGATTGTTATATGTTTAAAAAATTTATAAGAAAATTTAGGAGTTTTACAATTCACCCACCTTAAGAAAAATGTCATCCTTAACATTCCTAAAGCATAATGAGTCAGAATAAACCTGGATACATCTAACTCATATTAGATTCCTTCTTCAAAGTAGCATCTCTAGCAGTTATATGCTTCCATTGTACTTTGATCATATGAATCTATTTGCTTCTTAATTTTTTCACATCATATGCAAAAATCCTTTCGAGTTCTTCCCTATATTATAGATTTGGATGAACCTCAACTTCATCAGCAGATAATCTCTTCCTAGAATCAGACACCCACTTTCTCAAATAAGATACACAAAACATACTGTGTATATCAGATATATGATCACGTAATAATAACTTGTAAGTAGAACTACCAATCCACTCAATGATCTCTAAAGGTCTAATATATCTTGGACTGAGCATGCTAATTCTCCCAAACCTATTAACACCTTTCATAGGGCTGACTTTAACATAAACTAGTTTGCCAATCTGAAACTCAACTAATATGTATATTTTATTGTAATACTTTTTTTTGCCTATCATGTATAGATTTCAACCTTTCTCTAATCATATTTATCATTATAAAATTATCATTCACAAAGGCTGAACATATCACCTGTCTATCTCCCACCTCTGTCAAAGTTAAAGGAGTCCTACATTTTTCTACTGTACATAGCTTTGTAAGGAGACATGCCTATGTTGAACTGATAATTGATATTATATACAAACTCCAACAACGGGATATGATCCTCCCAACTAACCCTAAAATTCAAAATAGATGGTCTCAAAAGATCATCTAGTACCTGAATAGCCTTTCAGACTATCCATCTATCTACAAATGATAATTTGTATTGAAGTGCAACTTCATACCTAGTCCCTACTGAATATCTCTCCAAAATTTAGAGGTAAACCTGTGATCCCGATTATATACAATCACCATTATCATATCATGTAACTTGATAATATCTTTAACATATATCTATGCTAGCTTGCCCACTGGATATATCTATCGAATCAGAATGAAATGGACAGATTTTATTAGTCGATCGACAAAAAAAAAATAGAAACATGCCCTACCTCAATCTAAGAAAACCTATAGCAAAATCCATTATTACCTATTCCAATTTATACTCTAAAATAGGTAAAGACTTTAGAGAACCTCCCAGTCATTGATGCTCTGCTTTCACTAGCTGAAAGGCCTTATATTTTAACACAAACTCTTTTATATCTTTCTTCAATCCAGACCACCAAAACATATCCTTCATATATTTGTATATCTTACTACTTCCTGGATGAATAGTATAACCTAAATAATGAGCCTCATGTAGAATCTTTGGCCTCATATCTCAAAAAATACGAACCCAAAGTCTATCCTTATAGAAAATAACACTTGAATCAAAAACTCATAGTTCAGATTTCATAACATATCTGATCTTATCAATCAATTTTGTATATTTTGCATCTGATTTATGAGCTTCCTAAATATTTTCTTCTAAAGAAGTCTGAATGATCATCTGATAAAATGATAATCCAGAAGACTTCATTCTTAGAGCATATGCTACTACATTCGTCTTACCAGGCTGATAATAAATAGTCAAATTATAGCCCTTGATCAACTCAAGCCACCTCCTTTGCCTCAGATTCAAATCCTTCTGAGTGAATGTGTATTTTAGACTCTAATAATGAGCAAAAATCTCACACCTAACACCGTATAATGTTGTCAAATATTCTATGCAAATATAATAGCAACCAACTTTAAATCATTTATCATATAGTTCATTCCATGTGGCTTCAACTATCTTAAAGCATAAGCTATCACTCAACCATACTACATGAAAATACACACCAAATCTCTCAGTGAAGTGTCACTAAATACCTAAAATCTTTATGTACCAGAGGGAGGAGCCAAAATTAGAGCAGAAGTCAAACAATTCTTTAATCTCTAAAAACTAGTCTCACACTCTGGTGTCTAAATAAAAGCTACAAACTTTTGATTCAGTCTCATCAGAGGTGCAGAGATTTGAGAAAATCCCTTCACAAACTTCTTGTAATATCCATCCATACCTAAAAAATTGTATATCTCGAACATAATAGTAGGCCTTGGCCAATCAATAACTGCCTGAACTTTTTGAAGATCGGCAAAGAAATCCTCACCACTCACCATATGTCTAAGAAAAGAAATACTCCTTAACCAGAAGTCACATTTAGAGAATTTTGCATACAACTGCTGCTACCTCAAAATCTCCAATACACTTCTCAAATGTCTTACATGATCTTCCTCATAAGCATAATATATTAAAATGTTATCTATGAAAATAATCATAAATTGATCAAGATAATCTTTGAATACTATATTCTCCAGATCCATAAAGATAGCTAGTACATTAGTCACCCCAAATGACATAACCAAAAACTTGTACTGTCCATACTCATTCAAAGCTATCTTTAGCACATCAACATCTCTCACCTTCACCTGATGGTAACCAGATCACAAATTAATATTTGAGAATATAAAATATCGAGCAAGCCGATCAAATAAATCATCAATCTATGACAGTGGATACTTATTCTTGATAGTGAATATATTCAACACCCTATAGTCAATACACATATACATTATACCGTTCTTTTTCTTCTTAAATAGAACATGTGCTCCCCAGGTAGATATAATAGGATGAATAAATCCCCTATCAACAAACTCTTGAAGCTAAACCTATAACTCCTGAAGCACTTTAGGTGTCATCCTATACGTGGCTTTAGATATCAAGGTCGTACCTAGAAATATATTAAAATATAACTCTATCTGAAAAATCTCATACTACTAGAATATCAAAAAAAAGAACTAGCATCTATACTCTTATCCCATACTGATGCTAGAAATACAATGCAACCCTTCTTCCAGAATTTATTTGCTTCCATTATAGAGATCAAACATGATAAAACACCTCCAACGCCCTACAATACGTAACTTTCACTGCCTATACTTAATGTAATTTGCTTCTTTAAGCAATCAAGCCGAGCTCCATACTAAATCAACCAATTCATACCTAAAATAACATCATATAAAAAATAGGTAATAAAATCAAACTAGATTTTCACTTCTTATAAGAAATTTTAATAACACAGAAATAAAATCTACTAGTTATCATACTACTAGGCTAGTACAACTGAAGGTAAGTGCGATAAATTGAAGAAATGCTCAAAAATAAATGAATGACTAGATCTATAATAGAATCAATTTGATATGGATGCTTAGAAATATAAATGATACCTGTCACAACATTTAGAGCATCACGGGCCTCATGTTGAGTTAAACTATATGCACATGGCTGAACTGGAGCTGGAGCTACAGAATTACTAGGCTCTCTTTGATCACTACCAGATGGCCTCCTTGCCACTAAACCTAAACCACCAGCTCTACAAGATTATACCTAAAAAAAGTATGGAGAGGAAATTCCCTTAGTTTCCCTGCTGGTCTAATAAAGCTCTCAGGTCGGGACTTAGAATGTCATTCAAATCCTATATGTGGACACTCTACTCCCCGATGCCCTATTTGAATTCATCTGAAGCACTATCCAGTCATCCTATATTACTAACCAAAATGGAATCGACCACAACTCTGGCATACACGTGCCCCACCAACAGAACAAGAACTGGTTATGTTTCCACTGCTAGAGACTTTTATAAATGCCGACTGTCCACCTTTTCTAGAATCTCCAACTGTAAATATGCTCTTCTTACTAGAAGTCTCACCACTGAACATCTTCCTACTAGCAGTTCATCGCTGTTGAATAGCCATCATGTTGTTCTCTATTAGATGTGCTCTCTCTACAAGCTCAACAAAATTAGAAATATGAAAAAACATATAGACTGTCTCAAATTATCCCAAAGTCCACTCAGAAAATTGTAACACTTCTCTGAGATTGTGCTAACCAACTATGGAGTATATCTAGCCAAAAAGCATTGAACTCTGCCTTGTGCTACATAACTGTCATGCTCCCCTCAACAAGCCACAAAAAAAGTCTCTTGTATTTACTGTCGTGTAGAAGGTGATACAAACCAAGCTCTAAACACATCAGAGAACTTCTCCCATATAATCACAGAGTTTAATCACCCTTGAAATTTTTCCTCCTGCTGGTCCATCCACCAGCATTTCGCCCCGCCATCTAATAAAAATACTACTAACGGTATATTCCTCTCAGGAGGACACTACATACCATCAAATATCTTTTTCAGTCTCCATAACCAATCCTCTACTGCTCTGGGTTCAATACTACGCTCAAATCTCGGAGGCTTTAATCATAGAAATATCTGTAGAAGTTTATCTACCTTTTTAGATTTAACAATAGGAATCATGCTCTTTGACTCACCCATCATATGAGTTATCAAAATAGTAAACTGTGAAACTATATCTGAACCATCTATTGGAGCAGAACTATATACATGAGTGCCTGACTAGCACTCTGTTCATCTATTATGTTTGGATCTAGTGGATCCATGATCACACAAAATATGTAATTGAGCATACATGCATATGAAACAAAAATAATGAGCACCAAGATAGACTTGAAACTACACCACTAAACTTACATATCAATTATAATAGCTCTTTTTATGATCCAATTCCAAAACTATTGCTCTGATACCACAAAGCTTGCCATAACCCAACTCGACTAGGATAGATCCTATTGTGTTGACCTATGATAAATAAATCTCAATATCTACTTTTAAAATTATTTTAGATTTTATGCCAATATTCATTGAAAAAAACTATAGACTATAGAGCTACTAAAATATTTAAATAATGAAAATAACTCATCCATAAAGTTTCTTTCATTTCATTAAAATAAATATATACATTACAGTACATAGCTACAGACAAGAGTTATAGAACTGAAAATTTAACTAGTCATGATTGTATAAAAAACTAAAATAGCAAAATACATATGACCTCAAGTCTAATCATGAACTGCTAGTCCACAACATCTTTTCCCTTCTCAGATCTTGAAAACTATAAATAAAACCACAATGAGCAATAATAGCTCAGCAAGTCATACAAACAAATCTAAAGGTTCAAATATTCTCTTATCAAATATTTTGCTTAATCTTTAAAAGCAGTCAAATCCAGTTTAAATAAATCGCTATACTAAGAGATGTAATAAATGCAAAAATTATTCCCTAATTACATAATAATATATAATAATATTGAATAAATAAATAACTTGAAATTCATATCATATAATAGTTTAGATCATATTTCTTGAATCTAGACATAATCTCAATGGTTTCTGACTCCTAATGACTCCCTTTTTATTTGTGCTTATAGCATAAGAATATATCATATATACATGTCTCAGATAGAATCTCAAATGATTCTGGCCCTTTATAACTCCTAATAATTCTCTAACACAGATAGAATCTTAGAGGATTCTGATCCCTTATAACTCCCAACATATATAATTAATCACATATACACATAAATCATCACATTATAGTAATTTAAAAGCAATTGAGTATGTATCAAAATTTCACAAAGTTGTATAATAGTAGACAAACGAAAATCCAACTATACAAAAATACACATTTTTAGAAAATTATCAAATTATGTGGGAATGTGTAAAATGATGTTTTAAGATTTTTATTGTATTACACCACTATTTTTTAACATATAGATAATTTTTTATTCAATAAAAACCCCACAATTTTCAAAACCTCCATTGAAAATTTTCTAAAAAATATTCAAAATGTGCATAATCGTAATCTTAATAACATATAAAAAATTACTCAATGAAAGTCTTACATGTTCAAAGTTAGCCCCATTTTTTGCTAACATATACAAAATTTTAATTAAAAAATTTGCCAAAACTATGCTTATTAAAAATTGAGATGGACATAATGTGACTTATCTTGAGACGAATAAGTTTCTTAACTGAGCCGACCGATGAAAAATGCCCGAAGTTGTCCAAATCTCTTTCTCACTCTTCCTTTTCTTCTATAATCCTCCTAAGTTATTCTCTATTTTGGTAAAACCCAAAATAAGCAAAGTCTTTTATCATAATGTAAATACGTGGAATAAGATATTATTAAAATATAAATAATTATTCTAATTATTTAATATTAAAATATTAATTTTATGTAAATTGATTTATATCTTTAAATTAATAATTCTAAAAAATTTAAAAAAAATATTTATAAATTAGCTAATTTTATTTAAAAAAAAAATTATGAAATTGGTTTGTGAAACAGATACCTGATAGTCCCAAAAACCCTACTTGCACTAATAGGTACCTATTTCTTAAGAAATTTCAATAGTGCCCAAAAATTATGAAAAAATAGGGAAGCTAAAACACAACATTATAAATGTTCTAGTTGAGACGGTTTGTGATTTGGACTTAAGATGATTCCTGAAATAAATATTGACTGTTCTAAGTCAAAAGTTTTTATAAAAAAAAATTAGGGGTTTCACATGACGCCACCATGAGTTGAAGCGCATAATTTAATTACCTACAACCTGAAAGCATTAGTACTATGGTGCTACCAAACCCAACATCTTGGCACCCTTATAAAAAACTTCATCTTTTTAAAACATGCTAACAGACTTTAGGGATCTGCTTCATAATTTATGCAAACTCTTACATGCACCCAAAATATTCTCATACACATGTATAAATCTTACATGCTCTCAGTTCAGCCTATTTTGATCCAATTGAATAGATTTTATGCCCCCCCCCCCCCCCCCCCCCACAAAAAAAAAAAAATTTCATCCTTGACATTTCAAAACTTAGAGCTAAGACACAAGAAAAAATCATGGCACAACTATTTCATCTTAGATTCTTTCTCCCAAGTAGTCTCATTTTCAGTTCTCTTCTTCCACTGAACTGTAATCATTAGAATCCACTTGTTCCTTAACCTTCTATCATCATAAGGTAGAATCCTCTATGGATCTTCTCTATATATTAGATTTGGATGTACCTCAACTTCTTCAGCAAATATACTATTTCTCGAAACAGATACCCATTTCCTGATAAGTGATACATGGAATACATTATGAATTTCATACATATAATTTAGCATTTATAACCTGTAGGCAATTTCAAATTCTATTAGTGACTTAAAATGGTCTAACGTACCTTGGACTCAACTTTCCTTATATGCAAAATCAACTAATGTCTTTTATTGGCATGATCTTCACATATACAAAATCTCTTACCTAGATTTTCATCGCCCCGTGTTTAACATTTGTTGACCTTCTTTTTGGCATTGGCCACTTGCATAGTCTTATCACTTGTACTTTGTGGGTCGATCCACTTTGCTTGCATATTGCGTTGTTATGTCTGTAAATAGTTAAATCGTGTATTTTACCTTGATTCATTGTTGGCCTTAAGATTACCCCTTTTTTATCACATGTTTTCATGTATTTTATTCTAAAATATATGTGATCAAGTCCATGTCAATCTAACCAGAATTTTATGTGTATTTGAACCCTCCACGTGTATCTTCATTCCATGTTTAATGTCTTTCGATTAACACCTCATTTTGCAAAATGGAAAACACGAGTGTGTTCGAATTATTGAGATCTTTCAAGTGAGCCCATTCACGCTTGAATTGGATATCGTTTCACACATATCGAGAAGAGATATTGAGATCATTGTTATTATTATTATTATTATATGTATTTTCTAATTAATTAAATAAATATATTAAGTTAAAATTCAAAAATAAAAATGAAATCAATAGATATATATAATAAAAAATAATAAATGAAATAAAAATAACATATTATTCAAATTAAGTGTAAACTGGGCTCAATTCAAACTCCAATCTAACCCAATTTCAGTCGATTTTCCTCGATTGAGCCAAATGGAATGCAAACTGAGTTGAATTATGTCAATTTGAACCCAGCTATAGAAGATATGAACCCAATTAACTCAGGCTGAACTCCAAAGCATTTCTTAAACTTGAATAATTTATTTGGCATAAGAAGCATACTCTTAGGTTTTCCTGTTATGCTTGGATGGTAGTTCCGGGAAAAATAAAATGTGCAGATATTCTTATTAGTAGGGGAATTTCGGCTCTCCCCTCCTATTCTTTTTACCTTGGCAATTCTGAATCCCATGCCCATTTGTTTTTCGAATGTGACTACTCCTTCTCAGTTCTTACCATTTTGCTCCCTATGCTCGGTAGGTTTTATCTCAGGCCTAATTACTTGCAAACTTATGATTTCTTGGATAATAATCAGCATTTTAACTAGAAGGAGAAACATTTCTTCTTTTTCATCGTTTCCTGTGTTGTTTGCTATCTTTGGACGAAAAGGAACAAGAGGAGGTTTACTACATCCTGGGTATTATAAAGGATGCTATCATTCTTGCTATTAGTGCAAAAACTAAGAAATGGAATTTTTTGGATCAAATAAAGGACCAGATTTTGGAAAATTTTGGTTAATGCTTTTAGTGCTAATTATTGTTGGTTAATTTTGGTGTTCTTGCCATCTCTGGTCACTTTGGGCATGATATTGTTGACTAATTCTATCGTTTTGTTATCTCTGGGCACTTTGGGCATGCTGGATTCTCGACAACCTTTGAATTTTGTTATTTGCTGAAGTTCTCTGCCTTCGACCTTCTAGAATGGGCATGCTATTTTTTTGTTTTGATTGCCTGCAACCATTGGTTCTCAGGCTGCAATTTTTCTGGATGTGTCTTTTCCTGGAATACAAGCAGAATTATTTGGTTGTGGTTTACTGTTTTGATTTTTTTGGACTATATGATGAGCCAAGGTCTACATCTTACCATTCTTCCTTGGAGGGCCTTATGGCAACCATGGAGTTTTGTCAAATGGGGTTTTGTTCTTTTGGGAGATGTTGTGATGGTCCTGCTGCTATTAATTATGGCATGTGGCAACAAGTGCTCCGCCGACTTCTATGTTCATTCATATCTCATCCTGATCCGAGTTGTGATGCTTTTGGGGTGTAGACCTTATTTTTCTGAGTGCAATTTCTTCTTTGGCTCCTTCTATTTTGTAGGTTTTGAGGGTATAGTTAATTTTATACTTGTATTTTCTTTTGTAATGGTTTGTAATTTCTTTTGATTTAATATAAGGACTTTTGCCCAAAAATTTTCCAAAAAAAAATTCTAGATCAAGAAATTCAAACAAATGAACATGGTGCTACTTCCTGTAAAATCTAGCAGCAACAGGTGCTTCGCAAGAAAAAATCTTTCCAAACTGGCAAAATTTTTAGAAGGATCGCGATTTTAAAATGTATTAGGTAAAGGATCATGAACATAAATAAATTTAAAAAGGATCATATAAGTAAATAGTAATGGCATTTTTGTTTTTCGAATGTGACTACTCCTTCTCAGTTCTTACCATTTTGCTCCCTATGCTCGGTAGGTTTTATCTCAGGCCTAATTACTTGCAAACTTATGATTTCTTGGATAATAATCAGCATTTTAACTAGAAGGAGAAACATTTCTTCTTTTTCATCGTTTCCTGTGTTGTTTGCTATCTTTGGACGAAAAGGAACAAGAGGAGGTTTACTACATCCTGGGTATTATAAAGGATGCTATCATTCTTGCTATTAGTGCAAAAACTAAGAAATGGAATTTTTTGGATCAAATAAAGGACCAGATTTTGGAAAATTTTGGTTAATGCTTTTAGTGCTAATTATTGTTGGTTAATTTTGGTGTTCTTGCCATCTCTGGTCACTTTGGGCATGATATTGTTGACTAATTCTATCGTTTTGTTATCTCTGGGCACTTTGGGCATGCTGGATTCTCGACAACCTTTGAATTTTGTTATTTGCTGAAGTTCTCTACCTTCGACCTTCTAGAATGGGCATGCTATTTTTTTGTTTTGATTGCCTGCAACCATTGGTTCTCAGGCTGCAATTTTTCTGGATGTGTCTTTTCCTGGAATACATGCATAATTATTTGGTTGTGGTTTACTGTTTTGATTTTTTTGGACTATATGATGAGCCAAGGTCTACATCTTACCATTCTTCCTTGGAGGGCCTTATGGCAACCATGGAGTTTTGTCAAATGGGGTTTTGTTCTTTTGGGAGATGTTGTGATGGTCCTACTGCTATTAATTATGGCATGTGGCAACAAGTGCTCCGCCGACTTCTATGTTCATTCATATCTCATCCTGATCCGAGTTGTGATGCTTTCGGGGTGTAGACCTTATTTTTCTGAGTGCAATTTCTTCTTTGGCTCCTTCTATTTTGTAGGTTTTGAGGGTATAGTTAATTTTATACTTGTATTTTCTTTTGTAATGGTTTGTAATTTCTTTTGATTTAATATAAGGACTTTTGCCCAAAAATTTTCCAAAAAAAAATTCTAGATCAAGAAATTCAAACAAATGAACGTGGTGCTGCTTCCTGTAAAATCTAGCAGCAACAGGTGCTTCGCAAGAAAAAATCTTTCCAAACTGGCAAAATTTTTAGAAGGATCGTGATTTTAAAATGTATTAGGTAAAGGATCATGAACATAAATAAATTTAAAAAGGATCATATAAGTAAATAGTAATGGCATTTTTGAAGAAAACACAAAGGAAGATTGCATTTTCTATAGAAAATGCAAAGATGGATTGCATTTTCCATGCAACACGCACAAAAGTTGTGCGTTTTCTTCACCAAACCACTCACACAGCAAATTTTGGGATAATTTGTTCCCCGGACTCCTCCACCTAGAGCAAAATTTTGGATAAAGTTTTGGTGCTTAGAATTTTTTCATGCCGGACCCCTCCAGCCAGAGCAAATTTCAGACAAAAGTCATGCTATTTGACGCCCATGATCTCCTTTGGAATACTCCTCAAACCGTTTTTTTGCTAGCAAAGAAAAAAAATTAAATGACTAATTCCGCCTATAAATAGCAGCCAAAACATATGAGAACAGAAATTGAGTATCTCAGTTGAGGCAAAGTGCTGAAGCATTTAAGAGAATGGTTTATACAATTTTAAGGTTAGATTTTATATAAGTTTTATAGTTGCAAATATATAGGTAAGATTTGTAATTATTTAAAAATATAGTTGAAATATTGATGTTTTTTTTTTTTTTTTTTTGAATTAATTTAGTTTGTAATGCAATTAATTTTGTTTATAATTGTTGCATGTTGTTATGGATGTAAGATATAATATCATACATTATTCCAAAGTTTTTGTAAAAAAAAAAAAAAAAAGTATAGAAAATGTGAGTGTTTTTTTGGGAAAGAAACGGAAAGTTAATATTATGCTTTTATTTTTTATGAATTCTATTTTTTTGTACATGTCTTCCACCGGGTGTACATTTGTATACATATTGGTTAAGCAAAAAAAAAATGTTTTTTTTTTTTTTTTTTTTTGGTTCTGAGATGGATAGAGAGTGACATGTTGTACATGGTAGGTTATGCAAAGTTTTTTTTGGAAGAGTAACGAAAAACTTCCAAAAAAAACTTTATATTATGGTTTATAATTATTACTTGTTGTTGTAGATGGAAGATTTAGCCAATTTGTTTGTTATGAGATGGATAGATAGTGACAGAGAAGAGAAAAGGTAGAGAGGGATAGTATTATAAAAAAAGTTTAGTATTAATTAAAATGACTTTATGATAAAATTGAAAGTTGAAGATTAAATTTATGTAAATCAAATATAAAAATTTAGTAGATTTTAAATTAAATTTTAAATAATTAATGTTATGTTTGTTTAATTTTAAATTTATAGTAACTTATTAATTATCTTTTACATATTTAATAAAATTAATATTAGATAATTTAAAAAAAATTAACATGAAAAAAATAAAAATAAATAAATAATCATGATTAAAATTATAAATAAGATATAAAATTTAAATATTGTAATATAAACAATTAAATTTTAAAAATATAATATTTAAAAAGTTCATATAATATTTAATAATTTAGTAACATACTTTAATTTTATTTAAAAGATAATTTGCTTAAAAAAATTTATTAAATTTCAGATATACTTTCGTGAACTTACTTTAATGAACTTTAATATTTAAATGGATATGATTTAATAATAATTGGAAAGTAAGTAGATATTAAACTTGCTTTAATTAACTGTAAAGTTTCTAATATACTTTTCTACTTGTTTTAAAATAAAAAAAAAATTTGCTATATTTAATAATATTAAATAGTAAACTTATATATATAATTAAAAAATAATAGATTAATCTTATATAATATTAAGAATGAAATAGTAACATCTTTTAATATTATTTAAAACTTTATAAATTAAAAAAATCTAAGTATTTTTTTAAGTTAATAAAAATTAAATGATTTAAAAAGAAAATCCAAAATTAAATCAGTAAGAGAGGGATAGAGAGTTAGAGAGAGTAAGAGATCAGCGACAAAGAGTTAGAGAGGTAGAGAGATAGAGAGAGTAAGAGAGGGAGAGATAGTTGATAGATAACAAATTTTCATAAGATGAGGTAGAGAAAATATAAAGGTAGAGAGTTAGAGAGAGAGTATGAGAGGTAAAGAGATATGGAGAGAGAGTAAGAGAGTAGGATAGAGAGTTAGTGAGAAAAAATTAATTTATTAATTAGAAAGTAAAATAATTTATTATTACTTAACGAAAATATTAATTTTGTAATTATTATAAGCAAATTATTTAAATAAGTATATATAATAAGCAAATTATTTAAATAAGTATATATATATATATATATATATATATATATATATATATATATATATATATATATATATATATATATATATATATATATATATATATATATATATATATATTATTTATTCATGTAGAAGTAAAGGAATATTATACTCTTTAACATTTATATTAATAAGGAAATTAAAAAATTATAATTGGATATGATTTAATATTAATTGAAAAGTAAGTAGATAATAAAAGCTTAAGTAATTACTAAAACCATATTGAATAATTAAGTATATAAAATTTATATAGAACATAAGTTATATTTGAAACAGATTTTTAAATATAGAAGATAAGTATATTTATAGGAAAATATATAGATTGGAGGTTAAAAAACAAATATAACTTAATTTTAAAAAAAAATAAATAATTTAGAGAAATGAAATATTTGATAACAATTTTTTAGAAAAGATTATTAAATTGAGTAAGATTTAATATTAAATTTAATAATCTATTAATTAAATAAGTATTTCTATATTAAAACTAATTTGATAATAACTAAAACTATATTAATTAATTATTTATTTCTATATTCTTATGTTCAAGTCAATGAGAAATATAGAATACAAAATTTTTATTAATAAGTAAATTATTAAACTATTAGTTTAGGAAAAAATTAAATTTTTAATGATTGAAAGCATATAATTTAAATAAGGTTAATAAATATTAAATAATATATTTATAAATATATATTATATAACAACAACAACATCAAACTTTTATCCCACTATACGGGGTCTGCTACATGAATTTTTTTTCTCCATTGTGTCGCATTAAGAGTCAAATTCTTATTTAAATCTAATAAATGAGACCGTAGTTGACATGAGACAAGAGTCAGAAAGACCATTGTCTGAAGATGGAGTTCGGAAGGACCGTAGTAGGTGATGGAGGTCAGAAGGACTATTGCCTGGCGAGGGAGATCAAAAGGATCGTAGTCGATGATGAGGTCATAAGGACCATAATAGACGACGGAGGTTGGAAGGACCATAATCGACAGGAGACAGGTCAAAAAGATCGTTATCTAGCGATGGAGGTCGGAAGGACCGTGGTAGGCAACAGAAGTCAAAAGGATCGTAGTCGACAGGAATATGGGTCAAAAAGATAGTTGTTTGGCGATGGAGGTCGGAAGGACCTTAGATAGCTGGAGATGGGGTCATAATGATCGTTATCTAGTGAAGGAAGTCTGAAGGACCATAGTAGGTAACAGATGTCAGAAGGACTATAGTCGGCAGGATACATGTGTCAGAAAGACCATTGTCTAGAGATGGAGGTCAGAATGACTACTCTGTAAGAGATAGGGGTCATAAAGATCGTTGTTTGGCGATGGAGCTCAAAAGAACCATAGTAGGCGACGAAGATCAGAAGGACCATAGTCGGCAGGATACAGGGGTCAGAAAGACCATTGTCTTATGATGGAGGTCAGAAGTATCATAGTAGGTGATAGAGGTCAGAAAGACATTAGTCAGCAAGAGATAGGTTAGAAAGATCATTATTTGGCGAGGGAGGTCAAAAGGGCTGTAGTCGAAAACGGAGGTCGAAAGGACCATAGTAGGCGATGGAGGTTAAAAGGACCATAATCAATAGGAGACATGGTTCAGAAAGACCATTGTCTAGCGATGGAGGTCATAAGGACCGTAGTAGGTAACAGAGGTTGGAAGGACCATAGTCAGCTGCAAACAGGGGTCAAAAAGATCATTATCTAGCAACTGACGTCAGAAGGAGCATAGTAGGTGATGGAGGTCATAAGGATTGTAGTCGGTAGGAGATAAGAGTCAGAAAGACTGTTGTCTAGCGAAGGAGGTCGATAGGACCATAATCGGTAGGAGACAAGGGTTAGAAAGATAGTTGTCAGACGATGGAGGTCAGAAGGAGTAGCGACAGAGATTGGAAGGACCATTATCTAGCAAGGGAGGTCGAAAGGATCGTAGCCATCGATGAAGGTCGGAAGGACTACAGTAGGTTATGGAGGTTGAAAGTACCATGGTCGACAGGAGACAAGAGTCAGAAAGACCGTTGTCATAAGGAGATGGTCCGGTGGAAGTCCAGGCATTATTCGATAGTCTAACAGAGCTCCAACTTCTGTCAGTGGTTTGACGAAAGTTTGAGCCTCAGCCGGTGGTCTGGCCGTGGTTTGGCAAAACTCCGCCATCAATCTATGGTCATACGGAACTCTAGCATCAAGGGGTGGTCCAGCGGAACTTCAATGTAGGGCGGTGGTCTGGTGAAACTCCGACATTTGGTGGTTGAGCTGAAGTTCAGCTGTGGTCGGTGGCCGGCGATGGATCGACGACGGTCCGACTAAAGTTTTACAGTGTTCATCGGCTTGGTGAAGTTCGGCGGTGGTCTGCGGACAGGCTGTGGTCTGAGGACTATTGGGATGAAGTCTGGCGGCGGTTGGCGGCTGGGTGGAAGTCCGGCGGTAGTCGATGTTCGGGCGGTGGTCCGATGGCAGTCGAGTTGAATTCCGACGACTGTCGGCGGCCGGGTGGTTATCCGATGGCGGTCGAACTGAAGTTTAGTGGTAGTTGTCGGCCGAGCGATAGTCCAACGACAGCCAAGAGATAGTCTGATGACAGTCGGGCTGAAGTTCGGCGGTGGTCGGCTACCGGGTGGTGGTGCTGGAGCTCTTGAGGCTTCAGAGCTCTCTCCAATCATTAGCCCCCTCCACTCTCATATAGAGAGTGGAGGTGTAATTTCCAGATTTTCATGAGTGGCACACCCCGTAAATAATGAGAATATCCAGGGCTGGTTCGGAGTGCTCAATCAGATAGCTCGTATTGATTCCCCCAATCATAGAGAGTTTTTTAACTGTTTAAGTGCCTTAACGATGTTGTAATTTAGTGATCTTGTGCTCATTGGATTCATCTTGTCGAGCCTCTCGATTTGAATATAAGCATGCTATATTTTGATATAAGTATGTCATCCAAATAATGATTTTGTTCATTTGGGGTCGTTAGATTTGTCTCTTTGAGATGTTCAGTTTTACTATAAGTTTGCTGAAATTGGAATTCAGATGATTCCAAATTTATTTCTAAAAGTTTCTAACTTGAATATGCATCGAGATTCATGCTCGATCAAAGCAATATTCGATGATGTATCAATTATAATTTAAAAAATGCTAAAAAGATTTGCATTTTAATTAAAACGCAAAATGCAACTGTTTTGTGTGTTGGATTCTATTTTAATTAAAATGATTTGAGATCTTTTTTTTTTTTTCTAATTAAAATGTAAAAAAAAAATTTCTACACTATTGCTAGGAGAACAATTTTGTTGGTCAATATTAGAGCATATAAATAAATAAATCTTGTATTATTATTATGGTTGTGGATATGATGTGGCATTAGATCATATAAATAAATAAATCTTGTATTATTATTATGGTTGTGGCTATGATGTGGCATTAGATAATTGGTTATATTGTATAGAGGCCACTCATTCTATCTATATATAGCTATGTCCTCTCTGTACTTGATAATAATAGTAATCGAAATAGATTTCTTTTCTTCTTTCCTATCTTGTATTCAAGAAGCAGCTTCTATCTTTCTACATGGTATCAGAAGCAGTGTAATCAATCTTGTTCCATGGCAAACTCAATCTCATCTCATCTCATCTCGATGAACACCTCCACTTACCAACGTCTGGTGATACCTCCATTTCATTGATGCTGAAGTTTGTCGTTTCAATTCCAAGAACTTCGTCATCATTCCTCTCACCATGGACAACTATGTTCTATGGTGATCCCAGGTCATAAAATTTTTTAGAGCTAATGGTTTGACAAGTTTCTTGATCCTACGATCAACCCTCCCACAAGGCGTTTTCAACAACCAGACGTCTCCTCTCTTCCCAACTCCTTATACACTCAATGGATTCTCACCGATCAAAACCTGACAGCTGCTATTTGTTCTACCATTTCATCATTGATTTTGTCGTATGTAGTGAAACTTGAATCTACAGCTGAGATCTGGGTTACGCTTGAAACCTGATTCCAATCAACAAATAGATCTAAGGACATTCAACTCAAGAATGAACTTCATAATGTCTCACTCAAGAATTCAACAATGGCACATTATCTTTCTGAAATCAAATCTTTGGTTGATCAAATTGTCGCAGCTGGCTCGGCAATTGATATTGAAGACAAAATCTTTTACATCTTCAAAGGTCTGCAAGGTTCTTATCAATCTTTCAAAACTGTGATCCGCACCATGCTTACGTTGATCTCTCTTGATCAGCTCTACCCTTTATTGCTTAGTGAAGAAATCAATCTAGTGTCAGATGCTGCTTTTGCTACTCATGCAAGCGATCCCAACACAACTCTTATTTCGTATAAGGGACCCGGACGTCGTAACATAGGCAGAAATTATTCAAACTACACAAACACTCCTCGACCACCAGCGGTATCCATTACTTGTCAAATTTGTTACAAGAAGGGCCACTTGGCGAAAACTTGCTGGCATAGGTTAAATCGTCAGTACATACCTTCGTCTAAGAACAACCAGAACACAACTTTGGTTGCCAGCTCAGAAAACTCTCCCAATAACTGGTACCTGGACTCAGGTGATTCGTCGCATCTCACCAATTCGCTCGACAATCTGTCAATATATTCACCCTATCAAGTATCAGATACCATCACTATTAAGGATGGTCGTTTTGTCAACATAGCTCACTCAGAGGCGGGGTTGTTACCAACCCCATCTCATAAGCTTTACTTATCTCAAATACTTCACACACCATCTCTTCAATATAATCTTTTATCTATTTATAAACTCACTAAAGACAATAATATTTGCATTATATTTGATCCGTCTGGATTTACTTTTAAGGATCTGAAGACGCATCAAGTTCTTCTTTGCGGACCCTGTAATGGCAGTTTGTATCCCATTCGGGCCACTTTCTTACATTATCAACAAAAGGCACTTGCAGCTACAACAAATCATCTCAATTCTTGGCATCATAGGCTTGGTCACCCATATAAGAGAGTTCTTTACCTCATATCTCATTGTAATCCTCATCTTCATATAAATAAGCATTCTTTTTCATGTAAATCTTGTAAAGAGTCTAAAGGTCATAAACTAGCATTTGAAACATGTGAAAATCGTCAACAATTGCTTCTTGCTTTAATTCATTATGATTTATGGGGTCCTGCTCCGACTATATCGATTCAAGGCTACATGTACTATGTAATATTTGTTGATGACTTTTCCAGATTTACATGGGTTTTTCCTATGCGACAAAAATTGAAAGTTACTAATATTTTTATTGATTTTAAAGCTCAAATGGAAAAGTATACTTCACATCAAATCAAAATGTTACGCACTGATGTCGGTGTGAAATATGTTAACCTATCGCTCAATCAATTTCTTAGGATCCATGGCATATCACATCAAATTTCTTTTCTGTATACACGAGAGCAAAACGATGTTGCTGAAAGAAAACATAGACATATCATCGAGACTACTAGGACCTTACTTTTTACTGCCTCTGTTCCCTACAAACACTGGCCAGATGTGATTGACATCGGTCTATCTCATCAATCGAATGCCACCCCAACAACAAATAATCTCTCTCTGTTTGAACTCTTACATCATACCAAACCTGACTATAATCATCTTTGCACATTCGGTTGCGAATGCTTTCCTTTAACTCCTGTTCATTCTCACCACAAACTCCAACTAAAGGCTTATTCATGTGTGTTTCTTGGTTATTCTGATACTCATATAGGATATAAATCTATGGATCTTACTACAAATAAAATATTCATATCAAGACACCCTTATTTTGATGAGCAGTACTACCCATTTTCTAAGATATCCTTTACCTATTTATACTCTTGTTACTACTATCCCACCGTTTCTTCTAACTCCTCTATCCAACAGACCTGCTTCTCAATCCACTAGCCATCATCAAATTAGCAAACAACCTCAAATCGTATCTATTCCCACTCAAACCTCTACTTCTACTTCATCTTCATCTGATCAGGCTAAACTGCGCCATCTCAACTACCATCTCAACCTGTCATGCCTTCCCATTTGATGGTAACTAGGCAAAAAACAAGCTCGCTCAAACCTACAATCAAATTAAACCATTTTCATAATCAAAATTCTCAAAAATCCATTCCCAATCCTACATCATATATGAAAGTTGTAAAACAATATGAATGGCGCCAAGCTATGTCTACTGAATTACTTGCCTTCCACAAGCAAGGGACATAGAGCCTAATCAAGCCACCCTCTAACTCATCCATTTTAAGTTGCAAGTGGACATATCGTACCAAATTTCATGCAGATGGTTCGGTGGCAACATACAAAGCTAGGATCGTTGCTCAGGGAAATCATCAAGAATATGACCTAGGTTATACAGAGACGTTCGGCCCAGTTGCTAAGCTATCTCTATTTGTATACTCCTAGAAATAATACTCTACAATGACTGGCTTGTTCAACAATTGGATGTGGCCAATGCGTTTCTACACAGGACTCTCTCAGAAACTATTTACATGACTTAACCGAAAGGATTTGAAGACTCCTCTCATCTCGATTACATATGTCATCTTCACAAAGCTATCTTGGGCTTAAACAAGCTCCAAGATAGTGGTTCAACGCGTTTACATCATACTTGGTGTCGTTGAGATTCTTGCACAGTCAACCAGATCAATCTCTACTAATTTTTCAACAATAAAAGGTTCAAATATTCCTACTCTTGTATGTTGACGATCTTCTCATAATCGATAATGATCAAGAAGCCATCACAAAGATTATGGATCAGCTAAACAAGGAATTCTCCATGAAACATCTAGGACAAGAAAATTAATTGCTTGGCATCAAGATAGATCATAGCAATCAACAATATTTCCTATCAATAGAAATATGCTTATTACATTCTCCAGCAAGCAAACCTGGCGCAATGCCATCCTCTCTCAAATCCCACTTGCACGAAACTCCCTTCGATTTTATCCGAAGATTCTATGCTCGCAGATCCAACTCTCTACAGGTGTCTCACAGGATCTCTTCAATACCTGATGCTCGCTCATCCGAATTTTGCTTATAGTGTTAATCTATTATAGCAGCATATGCATAATCATCTACCTCAACACAGCTATCTCCTCAAAAGGCTTCTACGCTACATCAAAGGTACGCTTGACTATGGTATACCCATTAAAAAAACTAACTTTGTCCCTAAATCCTTTTTAGATGCAGACTAGGTAGGTGATCCCATCTCTCAGAAATCAACATCAAGTTATTGCTCTTTTCTGGGAGACACGATCATATCATGGACTGTTAAAATGTAGGATATCGTGGCCAGATCCTCAGCATAATTTGAATATTTTGCACTCGCAGCTCTAACGTCAGATATCATTTGGCTTCGCAGAATCCTCACAGACTTTTGCATACCCCAATATTATCTAATAGAAATATACTGTGACAATACTTTTGCCATAGCATTAGCCAACAATCCTGTCTTCAATGCTCACACGAAGCACATTGAAATTGATCAGAAATTCATAAGGGATCACATACAAACTCAAATCATTCGAATTCTTCCTATCAACATGATCGATCAAGTGGCCGACATATTCACTAAATCTCTCTCTACATCGCGGTTTCACCAACTAAGGCTGAAACTAACAATCATCCAGCAACCATCAGTTTGTAGGGGCGTATTAGAGAATATAAATAAATAAATCTTGTATTACTATTACGGTTGTGGATAAGATGTGGCATTAGATAGTTGGTTATGTTGTATAGAGGCCACTCATTCTTTGTATAGCTATGTCCTCTCTGTATTTGATAACAATAGTAATCGAAATAGATTTATTTTCTTCCCCTTCCTTATCTTGTATTCAAGAAGCTGCTTCTATCTTTCTACAGCCAAATCAAACAATAATATGAAATGTTTGTTTGTCTGTTTGTTTGTTTGTTTTTGTAGAATCATTTGTCTTGGTCGCCGTTTCCTTATATATATATATATATATATATATATATATATATATATATATATATATATATATATATATATATATATATATATATATATATATATATATATATATATATATATATATATATATATATATATAATGTTGATTAGCTTTGTGCAAATGACAGTTGGTAATGGCATACCATGTCCAATGTCTACAAGCATTAATTTTTCATTTATGAATGGTGCGCTGTCTTATACCTTTTTCTTTCTCCCGCGAATAAGTCACCATTGCCCGCTGAAAAATATTATATGACAATTACTATGCATTCCAATGAATTACCAATTTAATAGAGAGAATTTTGACCAGTGAGTTGGATAGTGCAGCATCAGTCTTATTATTTATATAATTCTCCTTCCCCAATTGGCCACTATTTTCCTTGTCTGCTTTCTGTAGAATCGATCGATGGCCGGTAAACAACTGCATTTATGGTTGGCCGCAGCCGCCATGCTTCTGGCCATTTTTGATGCTAGCTTAACAAAGAACGCGACGAAGCAGTTCCTTCAGGCCCACAATGAGGCCCGAGCGGCGGTTGGAGTGGACCCTTTGTTGTGGAGCAAGAAGATGGCGTCCTACGCCTCAAAGCTGGCGTCGCATTCGCCAGGCTCGGCATCTTGCGAACTGTCACAAGAGGCAGCATCGTGTGAGTACGGGGCGAATCAAGCGGTAGCCAACTGGTTCGACGGCCTGGCTGCGGTGGTGGGGTCGTGGGTGGATGAGGGTCGACGGTATTATAACTATGGATAAAATTCGTGTGCGGCGGGACATCAGAATGAGTGCGAGAATTATACACAGGTGGTGTGGAAGAAGACAGTGAAGTTGGGATGCGGTAAGGCCAACTGCGGTAAAGATGGTTCCCACGTTATTTGCCTCTATTCTCCTCCTGGCAATGTTCCTGGCGAGAGACCTTATTGATCCATCACAGCAGCACGGAACTGCTTGCGATCTTATTGTTCCCGTATTTCTTGCATTTATTTTTATCCAATGAAACTTTTGTTTGACTGCTTGGATGTGCCTTTACTTTTTTTGTATGCGCATAATAATTTTTCTGTTTGAGTGGTTTGATTTTTAATAAAGTTTTTTTTTTCTAACTCAATGTGATTTTATTTTATTAAGGAACTCTTTATCTTTGAAGAGTTTAGGGTCAAGGGTTAAATTCAGAGGATGTCAGCATTTAAATAAATCTTGTATTACTATTACGGTTGTGGATAAGAGGTGGCATTAGATAATTGGTTATCTTGTATAAAGGCCACTCATTCTATGTATAGCTATGTCCTCTCTGTATTTGATAACAATAGTAATCGAAATAGATTTATTTTCTTCCCCTTCCCTATCTTGTATTAAAGAAGTTGCTTCTATCTTTCTACAGCCAAATCAAACGATAATATAAAATGTTTGTTTGTCTGTTTCTTTGTTTGTTTTTGTAGAATCATTTGTCTTGGTCGTCGTTTCCTTATATATATATATATATATATATATATATATATATATATATATATATCTTTTGCTGATTAGCTTTGTGCAAATGACAGTTGGTAATGGCATACCATGTCCAATGTCTACAAGCATTAATTTTTCATTTATGAATGGTGCGCTGTCTTATACCTTTTTCTTTCTCCCGCGAATAAGTCACCATTGCCCGCTGAAAAATATTATATGACAATTACTATGCATTCCAATGAATTACCAATTTAATAAAAATAATTTTGGCCAGCGAGTTGGATAGTGCAGCATCAGTCTTATTACTTATATAATTAAGGAGAAAAATGCCTTCCCCAGTTGGCCTCTATTTTTCTTTTCTGCTTTCTATAGAATCAATCGATGGCCGGTAAACAGCTGCATTTATGGTTGGCCGCAGCCGCCATACTTCTGGCCATTTCTGATGCTAGCTTAACAAAGAACGCGACGAAGCAGTTCCTTCGGGCCCACAATGAGGCCCGAGCGGCGGTTGGAGTGGACCCTTTGCTGTGGAGCAAGAAGATGGCATCCTACGCCTCAAAGCTGGCGTCGCATTCGCTATGCTCGGCATCTTGCGAACTGTCACAAGAGGCGGCGTCGTGTGAGTACGGGGCGAATCAAGCGGTAGCCAATTGGTTCGACGGCCCGGCTGCGGTGGTGGGGTCGTGGGTGGATGAGGGTCAACGGTATTATAACTATGGATACAATTCGTGTGCAGCGGGACATCAGAATGAGTGCGAGAGTTATACACAGGTGGTGTGGAAGAAGACGGTGAAGTTGGGATGCGGTAAGGCCAACTGCGGTAAAGATGGTTCCCACGTTATTTGCCTCTATTCTCCTCCTGGCAATATTCCTGGCGAGAGACCTTATTGATCCATCACAGCAAAACGGAACTGCTTGCGATCTTATTGTTCCCGCATTTCTTGCATTTATTTTTATCCAATGAAACTTTTGTTTGACTGCTTGGATGTGCCTTCACTTTTTTTGTATGCGCATAATAATTTTTCTGTTTGAGTGGTTTGATTTTTAATAAAGTTTTTTTTTCTTCTAACTCAATGTGATTTTATTTTATTAAGGAACTCTTTATCTTTGAAGAGTTTAGGGTCAAGGGTTAAATTCAGAGGATGTCAGCATTTAAATAAATCTTGTATTACTATTACGGTTGTGGATAAGAGGTGGCATTAGATAATTGGTTATCTTGAATAGAGGCCACTCATTCTATATATAGCTATGTCCTCTCTGTATTTGATAACAATAGTAATCGAAATAGATTTATTTTCTTCCCCTTCCCTATCTTGTATTCAAGAAGCTGCTTCTATCTTTCTATAGCCAAATCAAACGATAATATGAAATGTTTGTTTGTCTATTTATTTGTTTGTTTGTTTTTGTAGAATCATTTGTCTTGGTCGCAGTTTCCTTTTATATATATATATATATATATATATATATATATATATATATATATATATATATATATATATATATATATATATATATATATATATATATCTTTTGCTGATTAGCTTTGTGCAAATGACATTTGGTAATGGCATACCATGTCCAACGTCTACAAGCATTAATTTTTCATTTAGGTGCACTGTCTTATACCTTTTTCTTTCTCCCGCGAATAAGTCCCCATTGCCAGCTAAAAAATATTATATGACAATTACTATGCATTCCAATGAATTACCAATTTAATAAAGAGAATTTTGACCAGTGAGTTGGATAGTGCAGCATCAGCCTTATTACTTATATAATTAAGGAGAAAAATGTCTACCCCAGTTGGCCTCTATTTTCCTTGTCTGCTTTCTGTAGAATCGATCGATGGCCGGTAAACAGCTACATTTATGGTTGGCCTCAGCCACCATGCTTCTGGCCATTTCCGATGCTAGCTTAACAAAGAACGCGACGAAGCAGTTCCTTCGGGCCCACAATGAGGCCCGAGCGGCGGTTGGAGTAGACCCTTTGCTGTGGAGCAAGAAGATGGTGTCCTACGCCTCAAAGCTGGCGTCGCATTCGCCAGGCTCGACATCTTGCAAACTGTCACAAGAGGCGGCGTCGTGTGAGTACGGGGCGAATCAAGCGGTAGCCAACTGGTTCGACGGCCCGGCTGCGGTGGTGGGGTCGTGGGTGGATGAGGGTCGGCGGTATTATAACTATGGATACAATTCGTGTGCGGCGGGACATCAGAATGAGTGCGAGAGTTATACACAGGTGGTGTGGAAGAAGACGGTGAAGTTGGGATGCGGTAAGGCCAACTGCGGTAAAGATGGTTCCCACGTTATTTGCCTCTATTCTCCTCCTGGCAATGTTCCTGGCGAGAGACCTTATTGATCCATCACAGCAGCACCGAACCGCTTACGATCTTATTGTTCCCGCAATTCTTGCATTTATTTTTATCCAATGAAACTTTTGTTTGACTGCTTGGATGTGCCTTTACTTTTTTTGTATGCGCATAATAATTTTTCTGTTTGAGTGGTTTGATTTTTAATAAAGTTTTTTTTTTTCTAACTCTATGTGATTTTATTTTATTAAGGAACTCTTTATCTTTGAAGAGTTTAGGGTCAAGGGTTAAATTCAGAGGATGTCAGCATTTAAATTTAATTTAGAGTTTAGGGTCAAGGGTTTCATTTTTAATTTAAACAAAAAGCACTCAGCTTTAAACAAAAAGTAAGTGCATGTGGCATTTTTTTATTGGGTACCTGATGTATCTCTACATCAGGTTACCTGACCCAATAAAAATTCCAAGATTAGAGCTCTATTTGGAACTGCACCATAGATTAGGAAAGGTCATGCTTGGGATGGGAAATGAGATGTGGCAAGGGTGAAGCAAGAAAGTCTAAAAAATATTGGAAGCTATGATGGGCAAAATTTTCAAAAATAATTCCCAATCTTTCATTTATAGGGACTAGAGTTGTGAAGGTTACTAAAGAGGTTATATTTTAAAATAATAAAATTATATAATATTTAATTATTACATATTCATGAACTAATTGGAGAAGATGAATGTGACCTATCATGTCTTACATAACTTTGGAGCAGTATCATGAGTGTTCTTAATGAGTGTCTTTAGAGAATGCTTCTGATAAGTGCTTAGATCGAGTAGCCCGAGCAAATATTTATGAGCTGAGAATTAGTATGATTGATAGGTCGTTATCATACACCCATGAATGAATATTTAGGTACCCATTCGCAGGTGACTTGTAGGTTACATTCGAGTCGAATGGAAGGAGGATCCACTCCTCCCTTGATGTCGTTCGAGGGACTTGCTTGGGAGCTAGGAAGGAGCTTAACACTTGAACATGATGAACTAGCATCAACAACCTCTTCTCAATTGTCATTCCACTTGACTTTGATGGCTTAACTATAATAAAAACTGATGGGATAGCCACCATACCCAGGACATACTCGTATATTTCTAAAGCCTATCAAAAGGGAGAGAAGTAGCAGACATAAAAGGATGGAGAGAGAGGGCTAGAACATAAGGGAATACATAATCAATCCCATGATAAAACCCATAAGAGAAGAGAGATATTATGTTATTTTCTCTTTCTTAGTTGAAGCTCCACATTTTTAGAGCTCTTGCTTTAATTACTATTGTATCTTTGTCTTGAATAATAAAGATTTTGTTTAGATCCACATTGTATCTTATCTTCTATCTTTTTTCCTTTAATTCAGACATCATTACCTTCTCCCCACATGCTCTCAGCCATAGGTAGCATGAAGTATGGCCCGACATCATCCCTTTAGGTAGCACGAAGTACAGCAAGATGGGATTCAACATCCCCTTAGGTGTAGTGAGTGTGGAAGATGTCGAAGATGAGAAAATCTACCTACCTAGTGACCTAAGACCTTGTATAATACCATGAATCATGAGTACACCACTCTCCATGAACTATAAGAAATGGAAGAATGGATCATAAGGTGGTTCAATCACCTACCTAGCTGAGTGATCACCTCCTTCAACGATTTTAAAAGGATGTTATCGCACAAGTTGTCAATGCCTAGAAACCCCCTAAAAGTATATAGGTTATGCTAAAGATGATATAAGGACCTGGTGAGTTGCTAAGAAGCTTCATATTGTGGTTCCAAAAAAAATGCTCAACATTAAAGATCTTGATCCAACATTCTCCCAAGTAGTCCTAACTTAGGGGCTAAGAAGGTACCTTGGGGTATGCATTATACTTGCAGTAGTTAAAGACAATGGTAGAATTATTGGAGTATAATACTGAGGAGAACAATTGAGTACAATTTTCCCCCATGAAAAAGTAGAGAGAAGGCTTAGTCCCAAAGACAAAGAACCAAGGATCAAGCTTCTAGTGTAATTAGTGGCGCCTAATCCACATAAGGCCCTCGCTCATTTGAGATTTTGGACAATAGAGACACCACTACCATCAAGAATCGAAGAGGTGCATAGAGAGGCTGCTCACCGACCTCAGGAATATCCAATCTATACTTCATTGAGGGTATCCATGGCTGAGCTTGTTGAGGCCATCCAAAATAAGGAATCTTTAGACGATGGCCACCTATAAAGATTTGTAGCACCTAAGATACGTTAAGGTATTGTGTGTTCCACAAAAAACTTATGGTCGAGACATTGAGGAGTGCCACCACCTATGTAATCTATTCAAAGAACTCTTCAAAGGAGGGAAACTTAAAGAATTCATCCTTGCAAATCTTGAGTGACGACCAAGAAAAGCTCCACTTAAAAATGACACCAACAAGCCTAGGTTCACTTGAGCAATCCATATAATAAGGGTAGTACCGACAATCATGAGCATCTATCAAAGAATCATCCTTGTATATGCAAAAAAAGCACACATTAGATAAGTCAACACAATACCATACTCACGATCTACTAACGACATACCAATTACTTTTCATCATAAGATATGAACAAATCGACGAAAACACCAACAACGAAGCCATTTCATTGCAAATTGAATCGCCAACTATTAGATTGACACCATTTTGATATATACGGTCACATCCCAGAATCTAAAGTGGAAGAATTTCACCTATTTTCCCTTTAGTCATATTTATTTTCTTCTTATAATTCATTTTTTCTTATTTAAGTTAACAACTAATATTCATTTACAATCAGATTATTAATAATCAAAGATGACAATTTGTATTTAAAAAAATATAGATAATATAGAAACATAATTAAAATTTCATAGTCAATATTTATATTCTACTAAAAAATCTAAAAGACAAAAATATATTGATAATAACCACCACATTCTACAAAAGAACACATAAAATAAAAAAGCTAACAATAAAATAAAAATAGCATCAATGTATAGAATTACAATGCAGAGGCTTTTCCTTTATCTGAAATCATATAAACATTATGTTAATGAGTATAGCATAAAAGCCTAGTAAGTAACTAAAATATTATAACTAAAGTCAATGCACAAAAAGAGAAATATTATGTTATATATCATAAAATGAAGTTAATAAAATATTGTATATAATATGTACCGGTAACCTATATCAATTTATCAGTCTGTTAAATATTATATGGTAATATTTATCAGTCTATCAATTATATCAGTTATATCTTTTATCAGTCCCTATCATAAATCATTCTTTATCAGTTAATTAATTAGTCAAGTTGACTTTATCATTTAATTAGTTAATCTCATAATTTATTATATCTTATCAGTCGATCAATTATATTAGTAACGTAGTCGTATTAGTATTCTTATTATATATTAATACTATCTATCATATATCAGTACTCTTATCATTTATTAAATATCCAGATGAGGGTATCTTAATCATGCTCTTGCACTTATGACTCTTGTATCAGTCTCCAATTCCTTATGACTCGGGCCAATGGAATGGCAGATTAGATCGCACATATGACTAACCATTGAGGATAGTGGCTCTCGCCAATGCACCCGGTGGGTAGTAATATATATATGACCTGATCACAGTCACGAGATTTTTCCTACTCGATGTATCAGCTTGAGTAGGTTTTAGTTGATGTGGGATTCAATTTCCTTGCTCTTCTTCATTTAAATGGGGTGAGAGAGGCTCGAACTCTCAACCCCAGGATAATTCAACAATGCTATGAGACCTACACTCTAGCCAAGTGCTCCACAAACCCGTGGTTTTGAATTAGAACCCATTAAGAATGAGTTTAATACATTAAAAGCAGATTAATTTTACTCATTTAAGACTTGTGTTGACCAAGTCAAGGGTTGACTTGGTCAACCTAGTCAAATATGTCCAAGGGAGGTGGGGTCAGTCTAAGGTGGATTCAAATTGATTTGAAATTGAGTAGAAAGGAATTCATGTCAATCTGGGTCAACCCAGGTTAATCTGGTCAACCAGTTTGACTGAGGGGCTGGGTCTAGGCTCAGCAGACTTGGCTTGACTCCTTGAACTCATTGGGAAGGGTCATGGGGTATAGCCTAGTCAAATTTGAGTAGGTCAACTCTTTGACCTAGGTTTGGGGAAAATAGGGTCAACAAGTAAATTAGGTGAATTAGTCTCCAAACTCCCACATCAATCTCTAGCTTATTATAATTCTCATAAATAAATCACATGGATTTTGAGGGTACATATGGGGTTATCATATCATATATATGATATTAATCAATACTTCATTTCACCATATCTAATGGTTGTTCATATCATCCATTTAGCTTTCTAATTCTATACACATATATTAAATATTACATTTTATCTTACTAAGTTCTTACTAGTATTAGTGTTACATTTTAATACATATCAACCATATCAATCAATTCAGGAAACTAAATTTTAGTACTATCATATCAAATCACAGAACATCATTTTTAACACATTTTCAACATATATTTTTCATACTCATTTTACATAGAAATTCCTATATACATATATAACTAGTAAAAATATAATAAAATTAAATCAAATTATTTAGAATGATCAAATCTATAACATATCAAAAGTTATATGGTGAAAGCTTACTAAATCTGGAGATGTGTTTTTTGGCAAATTTATGATAGATAAAATTTGCAGAAATCGAAACCATAAAAAATATGAGTAAGAGTATAGTCACTTTAAATAAAATAAAATTTATAATATGAACAAGAGACAAAAATGACCCAAAGTAAATTTCTCGCTCATATCTCTCCCCTCTTCTTCTCCCTTCCCTTCTCCTTCCTTTTCTTTCTTCTCAGCCAAGCAAATTATGTAAGAATGAGGGAGGGAGTGAATGGCAGAGATATTTATATTAAAATATATAAAAACTCATTTTTATGCCTGGCATTGTGATACTCCCAAGAACAGCACCACTGTCCTACATGTGATTCTATAGTTACTGTAGAACATAATGTATTATCACTGCCATGTCAAAACCAAAGCCTTAGCTTTTCTCCTTACAACTCTGATGTGCCCAAAGTGCAATGCAGTAGCGCTCAAAAGAATAGTGCCACGACGCTCCAGTTCAAAATTTTTAGACTTCTTCAAATTATAATTGAAAATTTATTTTCAAAATTTTAGGTTGTTAAAAATAAGGGGAGTTTAGTGAACATAATATTTAAGGCGATCTTTGATAAGATGAATATACTCGCCTCTCAACTTGTTCCTACTTCAGGACCTCTTTAAGGATTCTCAGGAGAGCGCAAGGAGACTTAAGGAATAATCACCCTACCTATCACCTAGGGTGAGAGAAACCATTAGTACACTACATTGGTGGACTATGTCATAGTAGATACCCTAGTTACCTATAATGTCATATTCGGCATGCCACTATTGATTAACTTCAAAGCCACGGTATCCATATACCATATTGTAGTTAAATTTCTAGTCAAGGGAAGGGAAGTCACGATGAAAGGAGATCTAGCCCAGTTGCTTACTTGCTACATGTGTGTGATTGGTCTAACTAATGCCTCTGAAGCTCCAACTATATATAGAGTGAGGCCCAAGCCTTAAGAAAAATGAAGCCATTAAAGAAGTGACTGCAGTAAAAATGAACTAGATAAATCTTTCTGAATTAGTACCTCTTTTATTAGGGAACATCGAGAGAAGTTGGTATAAACTCCCTATAACCATCTCAAAGTATTTATGTGGACAACTATATATATATATATATATATATATATATATATATATATATATATATATATATATATATATATATATATATATATATATATATATATATATATATATATATATATATATAACAGGCATCAACGAAGAAATTATATACCACTAACTAAATGCACAAAGAGACTCTCACCCCATCAACTAGAGGATAAAAAAGATTTCTACTTTACTCACCATACCCATTTTAGAAGAAGCATAAAACTATTCATCATCAATTTCATCAGAGAAGTCCAATATTTGAACTGGATTTCCAATATGGTGATAGTTATGAAATCAACCAGTAAATGGAGAATGTGTGTGGATTTTACTAGTACAACTTCATTATACTCCAAGGATAGCTACCCGCTGCCAAGGATTGATTCCCTAACCAACTCAGCTATGGGCCATCCCATCAAGAGTTTCCTAAATGCCTTCTTAGCCTACCATTATATCAAGGTACATCTTGAAGGTTATGAAATAATTGCATTCATTATAGTAGAAGGCATGTATTGCTATAAGGTTATGCCTTGCAGCTAAAAAAATGCTAAAGCCACCTATCAAAGAATGTTGTATAAGCTTTTCAATGAATATAAGGATAGAAATATTGAAGTATACATGGATGACCTCTTAGTCAAGACTAAATCACCCCATCAACATATAAAAGATCTACAAGAGACATTCCTTGCACTCAAAAAGTATAACCTAAAGTTGAATATGCTTAAATGCACCATCAGAGCCAGTGTAGGAAAAATCTCAGGGTTTCTTATCACACAAGATGAAATTAAAATCAATCATGATAAGGTATAAGCCATACTTGACATGAAGATGCCTAGAACCACTAAAGAAGTCTAGCAAATTACTAGCCAGTTTGTCAAATTCAATGGTTTCATCTCTTGATTAAGAGAGATGCGCTCCCTTCTTCAAAACTCTTACAAATGTGTAGAAATTTCCTTGGGGAGATGACTACAAAGCTACCTTCCATCAACTAAAAAGTCTCCTCACTTTGCCGCCAATTCTTCAAAGCCCTTGGCTAGGCAAACATTTGTCTCTATACCTCAAATTTGGTGAAGATTCTGTCAATTTCATACTCTTTATGGAAGAAGAAGAAGAGAAGCAATGTTTCATCTACTATGTGAGCCGCATACTATGAGACATGGAGAAAAATATTCCATCAATGAACTTGCATGGGCACTAGTCAACTCATTCAGAAGATTGCATCCCTAGTTCCAGGCCCATTCCATCCAAGTGGTAATTGATCATCCTCTTAAGTTAGTTCACACTAAGCCTAACAACTCAGACCGATTACTCAAAAGGCCTATTGAACTAAGTGAATTCTTCATCATATTAGTGGAGCCTCGTCCACGATTGGAATGGGAGTTTTGGTAGGGGTTGCCTCTACCTCGGTTGGGGCGGGTGTTAGAGTAGAATGTTGTGTTATCCTTCGAGATTGAGGTATCTTTGAGCAATTGGATTTGAATGTTGATCTCCTCACTGCAAAGTAGCAAATAGAGGACCTCCAGACTAATGGGTTTTTGCCATGTGCGAATGAAAGTTTTGAAGGAGTTGTAAGCAGCGGGAAGACCATATTATGATGCAGTGATTCATATCTTCATATTCGACTTTGGACGTAACTGTCGCGATATTGTCGACGATGCCTTTAACCTGTGCTAAATAATGTTGCATTGAGCTGTCTCGCATGGTAATGTTGTGAAGCTCGTTCTTGAGTTAAATGATTTGCGAATGATTCGTGGGCTGAAGCCGATTTTCCAGTGTTCTCCATATTTCCTGAGTTGTGCATATGTTCAAAATATAGGGTAATATGGTAGGGGAAATGGTGGAGAAAAGGGCTGAAACAAGATTTGGTCATTGAGCTTCTATAATCGATGGCCTACAGATGTTGCATCGGTAGGCAGAAGCTGAGCGTCAATTAGATACCCTTCAAACCCGTTGGCACAGAACAGAAGAGTCTGAGGGTTTGCAACCTCCAGATAACGTAGTTCTCATTATTGAGCTGAATAGTAACTATTTGCTTGATGTTGGACATAAGAAACTTGAGCGGGGAGGGAAAGGTGAACTCTACCATGGACGCAGACAGAGATGAAACTGGTTGGGATGCCGACTGAGAGCTAGAGGCCTAGTGTTCAGTCATTCTCCCAAGATAAAAGAGTTGTTAAGCTTCACAAGCTCTGATACCATGAAAAATCTTAAAACCATATGGAAAGCATAAAAAGCAAGGAAGCAGAAAAGTATAAAAGCGAAGGAGGAAGGACTTAAAGAAATGTCCCTTGCATCATTTCCATAGCATATTCACGGCAACTTACAAAGGAGTTGGTTCAGCCTATATATAGATGGAAGAAAGTATAATTCCGTTAGAGTGAAGCTTCTGGAATGGTAGTGGAGGCGTGAGTTGTCAGTCGGCTGGCAGTGGGTGTGGTCCGTCCGCGTATACCATGTGCTAACAGTTCCTCGGGTACATTCGAGCAAGCAGGACGAGTTTCGCAAGCCATCATTTTTATCATTTTACATTAATTCATGCAAATACATAACATATACCATGTAGCTCAATCATCAGATAGCCTACAGTAACATTCATCTTCATTCAACTCTACTTAGCTACAAATTCATTTACAAATATGGCGGGGCAGGAAAAAACCAAAAAATGCTGATGAAATTACAACTAAGCAAGAACTATCGAACTACTTGCTAACTGTGCCTCTTCATCCATCTCGTGCGTGCTTGCTTTAATTTCCAAGGAATTCAAGCTAAGCACCTTTAAGAAGCTTCGGCTTGAGTGAAATCTGTTGATAGATCGGCTCCCTCCCATTTTCCTCTCCAACTCTTCAGAGAATGTCTTCAGGAGTTCATCAAATCGGCGCCTCACGGTGGGGTACCTTGATATAGACTTTGTGATTCCTCGCAACCTTTTCAAGGAAAAAAGTAAAACAATCTCAACAGAGGATAAGGACAAGGCTTCGAAATATCGGCTCTTGGCTTGTATGGCGATCAATTTTGATGATAAATTTTAATTACCTCCGAGCTATGGCGCTGATTTCAGCTAGTCTTCGCTCGTTTTGATGTGGCCATGCAGCAGCTACACGGCTAAGTCTCTCAGGATGGCCTAGCAACAAAACCAACTTGAAGAGGTAGTCCTCTTCCTCTTCAGTGAAATTCTCTACCCTGATCTGTTCCTTAATGATCATCAGAGGATCAAAGAAAAAATCGAAGAAGGTATCTTTGGGTCTGTTTTGGGTCATTACTAATGTATGATCGCCTGCATTAAAAAATGGTTATTGATACAAGTTTTTATGCTTCAAAAGTAGACACTTAGGAGTAAACGTAAGAGAATTGATTGAAGAGTTTTTTTACTCACTTAGGAGTAAACCATCCACATTCTCCTTAGCAGAACGAACAAGTGCTTGAAGGATACAGTATGCAGGCAAACCAATGCTTATGATGGAGTTTCCAGCCTTACCAGACTTGAACTCCTTCACATCTTTTGGAGTTATAACTTCTTCAGCAACCAGATTCTCACCATGTAACTTGCACTCAGCAAATAGGTGCTCAAGCAACTGTAACGGGAAGTATGTTTACCCGCTTGCGATCTTTTTTAGCAATGAGTGATCATGAAGATGATTCAAGAGAAAGAGAGAAAAATAGTAACATGTTTCACCTTCAACGGTTTCACTTCTGCCATTGCGTTCTTGAAAGATGCGGTTCGTGAAGGGTTCTTGGAATCTTGTTTTCTCTGACTGAAAGAGGGAGGTCTTGAGAATGTGCTACTTCTTGATGTCTGTTGGTTAGTGCGATATTGATACCTAGCAAAACAATAACCAAGCTTGTCAAAATTTTAAAAAAATGCAATCAAACTACCGTTGAAAGAATAAATTGAGCACCTAGGAAAGCAAGATCCTTCAGGTAAGTCAACAACATCATTGCTGTATTCATCAAACATTGACAAGGAAGAGACTATATATGCCACACCCATCTTGATCGATGACTCCTGAACCAATAATTAAGATAGACAAAATTTCATGATGGCATTTGCTTGTATGTTTTGAAAAATTTTTGTAATAACTAGGCAAAGGGAAGTGTCCTGCAAATAGCCAAACCTGGTAAGCAACCACAGCTGCATATCCCCCTAAAAACAAGCTTGAAATGCTTGAGGCAAAAACAGCACCTCCAACTGCTACCGGCCAGAGGAGAATAGCAAGGCCAGCAAAAGGCACACATACTGTCTCAAGAAATGGACCTTCACGGCCAATAAGATCATGAAACAGCCTGTTCCATCCCTTGAAAAGCATATATGGGCTCTTAAACAGGGAAAGTAAGCTAATCATAGGCAGGTCAACGAGAATTCCAAGAACACCAGCTAACAAGGCACCAGGAAGACAGCTTAACCTGGAGGGGTCCAAAAATGAAATTCGAGCACTCTATATCAGTCACTTTACCCTTTAAAAAATAAAAAAGAAGAAAAACACAGAACAATGGTAAGAGAAATTATAACGTAGAATGAGGAACACAAATTAAAAGTAACATTCACTTTCAGATGGGATTGCAAAGGCTAGACCGGAAGCAAAGAAATGCAATGAAGTCATTGTTATCATATGAAATGTTTATTATGAATTATTATTTTTGGAAAATACATTTAGAAGGATATGCCTGTAGATCCTTCTTAATTACATTAATCTTATCATTTCCTTTTCTTGTCTTTCTTCAGTAAGCCTATTTTTAAGATTTCATATCCTAACCCTAGCCGTCATGTCTCTCCCCATCTCATCAAAAGCTCACATTTCCACTCAAATCTCTTGCCTCCCGACCCTGCTATGCTCAATTGTACCGTCGCTTGCCCGCAACACACGCTTGCTTACTTGTTATAACACCTAGACTGCCATACCAAGCAACTCAACAAGCCGGGTGGAAATAAAATTGTGGGTTGCCCCACTATCTATCAGAACCACCACCTCGTGGTCAGCTATCACCCCTTTCACTTTCATAGTGTGACTCGAAGTGAATCCCACTACAGAGTTCAGGGAGACTTCTGCCACATCCAGGTGCAACTTCTCCTCCTCCTCCACTTCTGACCTGCTCCCACCTTCCTCTTCGTCTTCCTCGTCTTCGCAAACAAGGAGAACCTGAAGAGTCCGATCCTTGCACCTATGTCCCGGCATGTACTTCTCATCACATCTAAAGCATAATCCCTTGGCCCTCTTCTCCTGCATCTCCTTATCAGTAAGCTTTTTAAAATTTCCCCCAAGCCCTCCTCCTCCAGACCTCTCCTTTGGTACTTCTCGTGTACCCCCCGGTGCAGCTCCCTTGGAAGCTAAAAACGTGGTCGTCATCCTGTGGGATCCCCCAGAGCTGCTGCCTCGAGTCCCCCTCTCCAGATGCTTCTGGTCCTCGACCAACTGTGCCAACTCCATGGCCTCCCCCAGGTCGTGTGGTCTCATCACTCTAATGGCGGCTCTGATTTATGGTCTGAGCCCCTTCATGAAGTTCCCCTCAAGCACGGTATCAGAAAGACGATCCAACCTGCTAGCTAGGTACTCAAACCGGTCCCGGAACTCTGCTACTGTCCCTTCCTGTGTCAGCGCAAAGAACTGCTCGTAGAAATCTCCTCCGTTGCTGGTTCGGAAACGCTCTAGCAGGCAATCCTTGAACTCCCTCCAGCTTCGAATAGGTCGCCTCATGTCCCGCCACTGGTACCATGCCAGTGCCTTCCCTTCCAAACACAGTCCTGCCGCTGTCAGTTTCTCCTCCTCTGTCAATCCGTTGACTGCAAAATACCGTTCCACCTTGTAGATCCAGCCATGGCCATCTTCCCCCTCAAAGATGGGCATCTTCAACTTCCTCACCTTCGGATCCCTTCCGTTACCCCGGTACTCTCCATAACCTCCCATTCCTCAAAGATGAGGTGCTCCCCAAGTGTCCCGGTCCTCCCTCCGACGTTGGTATCCGAATCCATCATCATATTCCCCTCTTCCCCTTTCAAAATCAGCACCTCGACGCTGATATTCTTCTCCTCTATTGCCAAAATCTGCACTTCTCTCATATTCCTCCCTCCTGCCTTCAAAATCAACACCTTGACGCTGAAAATCAGCACCTCGACGTTGATTTCCCATGCTCATCTCCTCTCTAGAAAGTGGCTCTAGAAGTGGCATGTCGTCGTCTCCCTCCAAGATCTCTACATCCTGATTCCTCCTCCCCCCACGCGGGTTCGGATTTCCTCCTACGTCGTGGTCTCCGGTAGTCTCCCTTACTTCCGACGTCGTCGGATTAGTCTTCATCTCCAATAATTTCTTCATCTCCAATATATTCCCCTCTTCCCCAAAGCGCAGGAAAACTGTAGAAAACTGTAGGAAATTGTTATGCCGGTCCAGCTTGGACCGGCTCCACCTGGACCGGCCCAGCCGGTCCAGTTTTACCGAAGGCGGACACAGGGCGACCGGGCGGAAGAGAGAGGGAGCCAGGGAGTGGGGTCCACTTGCAATTCAAACATGAGCTAAGTGTTTTTGGAGGGAGAAGGAGGGGTAGAGTAGTCCTTTTGCTTTTGTTTTGAATTAGAATGCATTAAGTAAGGAGAAAGAGAGGGATTAGGGTTAGGTTATGTTTTGGTGAGAATTTCCTTTGTCTTCTTGGATAGTGAGGGCTCTAGATCGAAATCTAGAGATTGGGAGAGTGCGATCCTCCTCTCGAATAGAGGATCCTTGTATCTTTGCTATTTTCCTTGCGCCTACTAGTAAAATACAAGTTGTTTTCTCAGTTTTCTCTCAGATTTCCCCTGTTTTCTACTGTTTTTTTGGCTGTTTTACTGCTGTGGACAGCAGTTTGCATCTTGGATCTATTTGATTTTGGTGAGAAACACTTGGAAATCCAAGTGTTTCCTATCAAATTGGTATCAGAGCGAAGATCCGGACGGTGGGGGGCTGTTTTCCACTGTCTCGCTGCAGTTTTTTGCTTTTCGGAAGGGATCCGGAGACCATCTTTTGGTTCCCATGGCATCTAAACGTGTAGAAGTCTTGGAGACCGAGGTGGGTCAAATTAAGACGGACCTGGAGGAGAAGATGGCGACGTTGAGTGAGAATGTGGAAGGGAAATTCATGGCTTTGGAGGAGATGATGAAAAAATTGTTGGAAGGGCAAACTAGGGTTGTGCCAGCGGAGGAAAGAGGAGAAGGTAGTGGGAGCAAGGGTAAGGAGAAGGCAAATCCGGAAGGAGAAGAGGAGGTGGAACTGCTGGGTAGCAACGGAAGAATGCTACATAGGGAATCCATCAGGAGGGAAGAGCATGATAGAAGAAGAGACTTCAGGGAAGACAGAGAGGAGGATTGGCGTCGTCGGAGGCCCGATCCAGTGGACCGACCATGGGGGATCCATAACCACCATGGCGGAGCGCGAGGGGAAGATGGCTATCGGCGGCCGAGAAGGGAGGATGAGCCCCGATATGGAGAAAGAGGAACTTGGGAAGACCCCATCGCCTGGGACAGGGGAGGCCATGGGGGGAACAGAGCATATGGGATGGACACTAGAGCCAGGAAGCTGAAAATGCCTGTCTTCGAAGAGAGAAACGTGGATGAGTGGATCCACAAGGTGGAAAGGTATTTTGCAGTGAATGGCCTTATGGAGGAGGAGAGATTGATGGCTGCTAGCATGTGCTTGGAAGGGGCGGCTTTTGCCTGGTTCAAATACATGGATAAGTGGGATCCGGTGAGAACTTGGAGGGATTTCAAGGAGGCCATCAGAGAGAGATTCAGGGGGGGCAGCCCATGGGAGATCTCCGAGCAGTTCTATGCCCTCACTCAGGAGGGATCAGTGGAGGAATACAGAAAGAAATTTGAGAGTCTGGTGGGAGACATGGAGGGCTTATCGAACAGCACGTTGGGGGGGAACTTCATGAAGGGGCTTAAGCCAGAAATTAGAGATGCTGTGAAGGTCATGAGACCGAGAGACCTGAGGGAGGCAATGGAGTTGGCTCAGCTGGTGGAGAACCAGAAGACCAACGCTCGAAGTTGGAGGAACAACCACTCAGGAGGTCCCACCAGGACAACTACCACGTACTTGGCTCCAAAAGGGCCAAGCCCTAGTGTCCCTAGAGAGAGTGGAAAGGAGAAGAGCGGGGTGACTAGAACTGCAGGAAGCTTCAAGAAATTGACTGAGGATGAGATGCAGGAGAAGAGGGCCAAGGGCCTTTGCTTCAGATGTGAGGAGAAGTTTGTTCCAGGGCACAGATGCAAGGATCGCGCTCTTCGGGCTCTCACCGTCTATATAGACGAGGCGCCTGAGGAGGGTGATGATTCTGAGGAGGAGCAGAGTGACCCCCAGTTGGAGGTGGCCGAGGTATCCCTCAATTCAGTGATGGGATTTACTCCTAGTCATACCATGAAGGTGAAGGGGAAGATCCAAGGGAGGGAGGTAGTAGTACTGATCGATAGTGGGGCAACCCACAATTTCATATCCACTCAGGTGGCAGAGGAACTGGGGATGGAGCCTACTGAGACAGGCAGTTATGGGGTGATGATGGGGACAGGAAAGATTGAGTCTAGCACCGGGATCTGCAAAGGGGTGGAGATGAGCCTACAGGAGATCAGGGTGGTGGAGGATTTCCTACCCCTGAGATTGGGTAGCACGGATGTCATTTTGGGCATGAAATGGCTACAGACCTTTGGTGAAACCAAGGTGAACTGGGGAACCATGGTGATGGAACTGATGGTAGAAGGCAAGAGAGTGAAGCTGAAGGGGGAACCAGGATTGTCCAGAGCTGGGGTGTCACTCCGATCGATGGTGAAGATTATCCATGAGGAAGGAGGGGGTTTCCTGGTGGAGTTGCAGAGCTTGGAGGATCAGCCGGAGGGGGAAGATAAACCCATTCCGGCGTCGGTTCAACCTTTCCTGCAGGAGTTCGAGGATGTGTTCCAACCTTCGGTGGGACTCCCACCTGACAGAGAGCGGGAGCATCAGATCATTCTGAAAGAGGGAGTCTCCCCTATCAGTGTGAGACCTTACAGATACCCTCAGGTGCAAAAGGATGAGATTGAGAAATTGGTGGGGGAAATGCTAGAAGGAGGGATCATTCAGCCCAGTGTGAGCCCTTTCTCTAGCCCAGTTCTGCTGGTGAAAAAGAAGGATGGGAGTTGGAGGTTCTGTATTGACTACAGAGCTCTCAACAAAGAGACAGTGCCTGATAAGTTCCCCATCCCTGTGATTGACGAGTTGATGGATGAGCTGCATGGAGCTGCTTTGTTCACCAAGATTGATCTGAAGTCGGGCTATCATCAGATCAGGATGAGGAAGGAAGATGTGCAGAAGACAGCCTTCAGGACTCATGAGGGCCACTATGAGTTTCTGGTGATGCCTTTTGGCCTCACCAATGCACCAGCTACATTCCAGGCATTGATGAACCGGATCTTCAAGCCACACCTTCGCAGGTTTGTGTTAGTATTTTTTTATGACATTCTCATCTATAGCAGGACTGAGGAGGAACACCTAGAACACCTGAGAGTGGTGTTGGGAGTGCTAAGGGAGCATCAGTTGAAGGCCAATTACAAGAAGTGCGACTTCGCTCAGGCACAAGTGGAGTACCTGGGGCACGTGATATCCCAGGAGGGAGTGGCTGCAGATCAGTCCAAGATAGAGGCAATGCTGGCTTGGCCTCAACCCAAGACCTTGAAGGGGCTCAGAGGATTTTTGGGATTGACCGGCTACTATAGGAGGTTCGTGAGAGGGTACAGCACCATAGCAGGACCACTGACAGAGCAGTTGAAGAAGGACAATTTTTTATAGGGGGAAGCAGCTTCTGAGGCTTTTGAAAAGCTTAAGAAGGCCATGACAACAGTGCCAGTGCTAGCTCTACCAGACTTCAACCAGGTGTTTGTGCTGGAGACAGATGCCTCAGGCTATGGATTGGGAGCAGTGTTGATGCAGAACCACATGGCCATAGCTTACTTCAGTCAGGTATTGTCGTCCCGGGCTAGGCTGAAGTCGGTCTATGAGAGAGAGCTGATGGCGATTGTACTGGCCATCCAAAAGTGGAGACCTTATTTATTGGGCAGACATTTTATTGTCAGGACTGATCAGAGGAGCCTGAAATACTTGCTAGAGCAGAGGATGGTCACAGAGGAGCATCAGAGGTGGTTGTCCAAGCTGCTCGGATATGATTTTGAGATCCACTATAGGCCAGGACTAGAGAATAAGACAGCAGATGCCTTATCACGTTGTATGGGGGAGCTCCAAGGGATTGCTGTATCAGTACCTGTTCTGATTGATTGGGGAGCCATCAAAGAGGAGAGCATCCAGAATGAGGAGCTCAGGAAAATCAAAGAAGAAGTGCTTTCAGATGAAAACAGCCACCCAGGCTACACAGTTGTGGGGGAGAGACTGTACTATCAGGGAAGGAGTGTGATTCCTAGGTCTTCCATTCATATTCCCCATCTGCTACAGGAATTTCATGGGAGCGCCATAGGAGGGCATTCAGGAGTGCAGAAAACTTATAGCAGGATTGATGCGGAATTGTACTGGAAAGGGATGAGGAAAGACGTAGAGGAGATGGTGGCTAAGTGTGATACCTGCCAGCGGAGCAAGTACATGACGATGGCACCAGGGGGATTACTACAACCCCTGGCCCTACCAGAGAAGGTTTGGGAGGAGATTACTATGGATTTCATTGATGGGCTTCCAAAATCAGAAGGGTACACAGTCATATTTGTAGTGGTTGACAGGTTGAGCAAATATGCTCATTTCATTCCCTTGAGACACCCATACACAGCAGTATCTGTAGCAGCAGCCTTTGTGAGAGAGATAGTCCGCCTGCATGGGGTACCGGAGTCTATTGTTTCTGATAGGGACAAGGTGTTCCTGAGCCATTTTTGGAGGGAGTTATTTAGGATGCAGGGCACAGTATTGAAGAGGAGCACAGCCTATCATCCACAGACTGATGGGCAGACGGAGGTGGTGAATAGAAGCTTGGAGACATACTTGAGATGCTTTGTGTCTGAGACACCGAAGCAGTGGGCTAAATGGCTGGCCTGGGCAGAATACTGGTACAACACCTCCTCTCACTCGGCTACCAAGATGACACCTTTTAAGGTGTTATATGGAAGAGACCCCCCACACCTGGTACACTGCAGCCATAGGAGTACTCCAGTATCTGCAGTGGATCAGCACTTGAAGGAAAGAGATCAAGTGTTGGAGGAGCTCAAGAGGCATCTTCTCAGAGCCCAACAGATTATGAAGAAACAGGCGGACAGTAAAAGAAGGGATATACAGTTTGGAGTTGGAGACAAGGTCTATTTGAAGCTCCGACCATACAGACAGAGGACTATAGCCCAAAGGAGAAATGAGAAGCTAGCAGCGAGATATTTTGGCCCTTTCGAAGTGGAGGAGAAAATCGGGGAGGTGGCATACAGATTGAGGCTTCCTCCAACAGCCAGAATACACCCCGTTTTTCATGTATCACAGTTGAGGAAAGTGGTGGGGGAGCATACAGTAAGCCCAGAGCTGCCCAGCACATTGAGGGAAGACATGGAAGTGACACTGGAGCCTCTAGCGGTGGAAGGAGTGCGCATTAATGAAAAAGGGGAAAAGGAAGTGAAAATTAGGTGGAGCGGCCTCCCAGATTATGAGGCCACATGGGAGCCATTGGAGAGGATTGCAGTGCAGTTTCCTGCCCTCCACCTTGAGGACAAGGTGGTACTTTGGGAGGGGGGTAATGTTATGCCGGTCCAGCTTGGACCGGCTCCACCTGGACCGGCCCAGCCGGTCCAGTTTTACCGAAGGCGGACACAGGGCGACCGGGCGGAAGAGAGAGGGAGCCAGGGAGTGGGGTCCACTTGCAATTCAAACATGAGCTAAGTGTTTTTGGAGGGAGAAAGAGGGGTAGAGTTGTCCTTTTGCTTTTGTTTTGAATTAGAATGCATTAAGGAGAAAGAGAGGGATTAGGGTTAGGTTATGTTTTGGTGAGAATTTCCTTTGTCTTCTTGGATAGTGAGGGCTCTAGATCAAAATCTAGAGATTGGGAGAGTGCGATCCTCCTCTCGAATAGAGGATCCTTGTATCTTTGCTATTTTCCTTGCGCCTACTAGTAAAATACAAGTTGTTTTCTCAGTTTTCTCTCAGATTTCCTCTGTTTTCTACTGTTTTTTTGGCTGTTTTACTGCTGTGGACAGCAGTTTGCATCTTGGATCTATTTGATTTTGGTGAGAAACACTTGGAAATCCAAGTGTTTCCTATCAGAAATCTGAGAGAAAAACACACAATGGACTTATATTCCACTAGTAGATGATCAAAACGAAAGCAAGATACAATGTTCTTCGATTCGAGAGGAAGAACAACTCTCCGACAATCTCCGGCAACGCCAAGAGCCCAAGCAAGAAAACCCTAGATCTCAAATTACATTCAAATTCAAGATGATCCCCTCTCCCTCCTAATCCTCCTAATTAACAATAAAGGATTCCTACAAATTACCTAAACAGCCCTTTGCATTCAAAATTTTCCCTCCCACACAATTAAATCAGCCCCAAGTGGGGTCCACCTTGTCCGCCCCCTCCTCTGGGCGTTTCCGCCTCCGCCTGGTGTAGACCCGGGCTGAACCGGGTCCAGCCGGCCCCTCCTGGGCCGGTTCACGCGTAACAGAATTAAGACTATAGCAGTGAAAACAGTGAAAATGTCCTATCTACGCATTAATATGCATGCAAATTTCAAACTACAATGAGAAGCTAGACCCTAGGATGCATCTAGCACAAGTCAAGCATGCTAGCCATGCTCTGATACCAAGATGAACGTAATGCATGGAACAAGAACTGCTTGGGGATTTTAATATAAGATTGTTAAAGCTTTGCTAGTTATAGAATTAATGCTTACCCAAATTAAGTTCTCGGAATTATCACGTCGAAATTAAGTAAGGCATGTGGTTACAACTAGATTAATGGGACAATATCAAATTGACAACATAGATTTAGATAGTAATGTTATGGAGAGAAACAATAATCCACAATTAACAAATAGAACTTTTTACCTTGGGTCTCTCACTCACTCTCTTGTTGGTGACACTTTTAATGGAGGAAGATTGAGAGCAACCGAGCGATGCCACTAGGAGACAAATTGCGCACAAAGTGTAGTCCGTTGGAGTGGTAGCCGGTGGCGGGTAATCCATGGGATGACTAGAGAGTGCCCTTTCTGGAATTCCGAGGCAGCCAATTGCGGTCTTCCAAAGTGCTGGGTAGCTAGATATCTTTGCTGGCATAAGTGGACAGCAAGCGGGTCTACTGAAAACAACAGTTATAAGGCTTCCAGTTGTTGTGGATGCAATGGCAAAGGCTGGAATTTTCTGGCTGCAGGTTTAAGAGGTAGGAAACTCAATGTTTGAAGGAGTTTGGGAAGGATTAAGTGGAGGGAAGCCAACGCATGAGCCTAGGGAAGTTTCAGCCAGCAGCTATGGAGAATTTAAAATGGGAATTAAACTCCAGAAGTAACAGCTAGGAAAACCGTGGGGGGGCAAAGGGTGAAGAGCCGTTTCAAATTTCATATTTTTTTTGAAATCTGAAATTAACATTGATGAAAGCTGGAATTAAATCTGTGAGAGCGAGGCATTCAAGAGGGGTTTAAATAGTGATGAGGTGGCAATTAGAGAGAGGAGCAATAAGGGTGAGGTGGCCGGCCATATGGAGAGAGAGGGGCTTGATTTTCAATTGAGTAGGGACCACAATCTTAATTTCAGTTTTAACAAAAATCTGAAATTAAATTTCAGTTTTCTCAAGAGGAGGAGTTTCCTAATAGGAAGACAATCAATTGAATTAATTTGAATTTCAAATTCGAAATTGAAATTCAAATAAATTGATTGCAAGAATTAGGGAGACAAATTAGGAAACATTTAATGCTCATAAAACCTTGGGAATTTCAAATTTGAAATTCAAAGGAAGAGGGCCGACGGCTAGAGGAGGGTGGCAAGGGGCGGCCACGGTGTGGAGGTTGACTGGCCGGCGGGAGGAGGCGTCCTGGTGGCCGGCGGTCTGGGCGGATTAGAGGGGAGGCGGTGGCAAGGCCTAAAGTCCGGCCGGCGGCTTTGGGCTGCTTGGAAGAGGCGGCGACAGAGCAAGGGGAGGGAGAAATGGTAGGGGGAAAAACGAGGGATTCAAACGGGAATTCCAATCTCCACAAATGCTCCGATCCAAATCTCCACGTCGGCGAAATGATCAAAAGAACTAAAGAAAATAGTAGAACAAGAACACCTAGAACTCACAAAGAGATCTACTTTCCTCCTATGAACTCACTAAGAGATCGAGGAGGGTGAACTCACAAAGAGAACATAAGTGGCAAATTTTCATTTTCATCAAAACTAACTATTACATGAGAAAAGGGTCATATATATAGGCCACCAAATGACTGTTATGCCGGTCCAGCATGGACCGGCTCATCCTGGACCGGCCCAGCCGGTCCAGGTCTACGTGAGGCGGAGACGGGCCAGAGCACAGGCGGAAGAAGGAAAGGGGGCTGGGGTGGGGTCCGCTTGCAATTCAAACATGGTTTAAGTATTTTTGGAGGGAGAAGGAAGGGTAGAGAAGTCCTTTTGCGATTATTTTGTATTAGATGATATTAATAGAGAGTTATGAGGGGATTAGGGTTTCATCTTGATTTTGAAAAGAAATTTGTCTTCTAGGTTTTCTTGATTGGGCTCTTGGCGTTGCCGGAGATTGTTGGAGAGTTTTTCCTTCCTCTCGGATTGAAGGAAACTTGTATCTTTATTGTCTTTTGCATTGACGAGTGAAATTTCTATCGTTTGCAATTGTTTCTCCTATTCTCTCTACGATTCTTCTCGATTTTTTCTACTGTTTTTATGCTTGGTGGCTGTTTTCCATAGAAAACAGCGGATTATTAGTGATTTGGCTTAGATCCGATAGGAATCACTTGAAATACTCAAGTGGTACCTATCAAATTGGTATCAGAGCCAAGATCCGGACGGTGGGGGGCTGTTTTCCACTGTTTCGCTGCAGATTTTTGCTGTTTGGAAGGGATCCGGAGACCATTTTTGGGTTCCCATGGCATCTAAACGTGTAGAAGTCTTGGAGACCGAAGTGGGTCAATTTAAGGCGGATCTGGAGGAGAAGATGGCGACGTTGAGTGAGAATATGGAAGGAAAATTCATGGCATTGGAGGAGATGATGAAAAAGTTGTTGGAAGGGCAAGCAAGAGCTGTGCCAGCGGAGGAAAGAGGAGAAGGTAGTGGGAGCAAGGGTAAGGAGAAGGCAAATCCGGAAGGGGAAGAGGAGGTGGAACTGCTTGGTAGCAACGGAAGAATGCTACATCGGGAGTCCATCAGGAGGGAAGAGCAGGAAAGAAGGAGAGACTTCAGGGAAGAAAGAGAGGATGATTGGCGTCGTCAGAGGCCCGACCCAGTGGACCGGCCATGGGGGATTCATAACCACCATGGCGGAGCGCGAGGGGAAGAGGGCTATCGACGGCCGAGGAGGGAGGATGTGCCCCGATATGGAGATAGAGGAACTTGGGAAGACCCCATTGCCTGGGACAGAGGAGGCCATGGGGGAAACAGAGCATACGGGATGGACACGAGGGCCAGGAAGCTGAAAATGCCTGTTTTCGAAGAAGGAAATGTGGATGAGTGGATCCACAAGGTGGAAAGGTACTTTGCAGTGAATGGCCTTATGGAGGAGGAGAGATTGATGGCTGCTAGCATGTGCTTGGAAGGGGCGGCTTTTGCCTGGTTCAAGTACATGGATAAGTGGGATCCGGTGAGAACTTGGAGGGATTTCAAGGAGGCCATCAGAGAGAGATTCAGGGGGGGCAGCCCATGGGAGATCTCCGAGCAGTTCTATGCCCTCACTCAGGAGGGAACAGTGGAGGAATACAGAAAGAAATTTGAGAGTCTGGTGGGAGACATGGAGGGCTTATCGAACAGCACGTTGGGGGGGAACTTCATGAAGGGGCTCAAGCCAGAAATTAGAGATGCTGTGAAGGTCATGAGACCGAGAGACCTGAGGGAGGCAATGGAGTTGGCTCAGCTGGTGGAGAACCAGAAGACCAACGCTCGAAGTTGGAGGAACAACCACTCTGGAGGTCCCACCAGGACAACTACCACGTACTTGGCTCCAAAAGGGCCAAGCCCCAGTGTCCCTAGAGAGAGTGGAAAGGAGAAGAGCGGGGTGACTAGAACTGTAGGAAGCTTCAAGAAATTGACTGAGGAGGAGATGCAGGAGAAGAGGGCCAAGGGCCTTTGCTTCAGATGTGAGGAGAAGTTTGTTCCAGGGCACAGATGCAAGGATCGCGCTCTTCGGGCTCTCACCGTCTATATAGACGAGGCGCCTGAAGAGGGTGATGATTCAGACGAGGAGCAGATTGATCCACAGTTGGAGGTAGCCGAGGTCTCCCTCAATTCGGTGATGGGATTCACTCCTAGCCATACGATGAAGGTGAAGGGGGAGATTCGGGGGAGAGAGGTTGTGGTTCTGATTGACAGTGGGGCAACCCACAATTTCATATCCACCCAGGTGGCGGAGGAGCTAGGGATGGAGCCTACTGAGACAGGCAGCTACGGGGTGATGATGGGGACAGGAAAGATTGAGTCCAGCACCGGTATCTGCAAAGGGGTGGAGATGAGGCTACAGGAGATCAGGGTGGTAGAGGATTTTCTGCCCCTGAAGTTGGGTAGCACAGATGTCATTTTGGGCATGAAGTGGCTACAGACCTTGGGTGAAACCAAGGTGAATTGGGGGACCATGGTGATGGAGCTGAGCGTAGAGGGGAAGCAGGTGAAGCTGAGGGGAGAACCAGGATTGTCCAGAGCTGGAGTGTCACTCCGATCCATGGTGAAAATCATACAGGAGGAAGGAGGAGGATTCTTGGTGGAATTGCAGAGCTTGGAGGAGCAGGAGGAGGGGGAGGGAAGACCCATCCCCACTTTGGTACAACCCCAGGAATTTGAGGATGTGTTCCAACCTCCAGTTGGACTACCACCTGACAGAGAGCAGGAGCACCAGATTATCCTGAAAGAAGGAGTATCTCCTATCAGTGTGAGACCTTACAGATATCCTCAGGTGCAGAAGGATGAGATTGAAAGGTTGGTGGGAGAAATGCTAGAAGGAGGGATCATTCAGCCCAGTGTGAGTCCTTTCTCTAGTCCAGTGTTGCTTGTGAAGAAGAAGGATGGGAGTTGGAGGTTCTGTGTAGATTATAGAGCTCTCAACAAGGAAACTGTGCCTGATAAGTTTCCGATCCCTGTGATTGATGAGTTGATGGATGAGCTACATGGAGCAGCTTTGTTCACCAAGGTCGATCTGAAGTCAGGCTATCACCAGATCAGGATGAGGAAGGAAGATGTGCAGAAAACGGCCTTCAGGACTCATGAGGGTCACTACGAGTTTCTAGTGATGCCTTTTGGCCTCACCAACGCTCCGGCAACATTCCAAGCTTTGATGAACCGGATCTTCAAGCCACACCTCCGCAGGTTTGTGTTGGTATTTTTTGATGACATCCTAATTTATAGCAGGACTGAGGAGGAACACCTAGAGCACCTGAGAGTGGTGTTGGGTGTACTGAAGGAGCATCAGTTGAAGGCCAACTTCAAGAAGTGTGACTTCGCTCAGGCACGGGTGGAGTACATGGGGCACGTGATATCCCAGGAGGGAGTGGCTGCCGATCAATCCAAGATAGAGGCAATGCTGGCTTGGCCTCAACCCAAGACCTTGAAGGGACTCAGAGGGTTTTTGGGACTGACAGGCTATTACAGAAGGTTCGTGAGAGGATACAGCACCATAGCATGGCCTCTGACAGAGCAGTTGAAGAAGGACGGGTTTTTATGGGGAGAAGCAGCTTCGGAGGCCTTTGAGAAGCTGAAGAAGGCCATGACGACGGTGCCAGTGCTTGCGCTGCCAGACTTCAGTCAGGTGTTTGTGGTGGAGACAGATGCTTCAGGCTATGGATTGGGAGCAGTGTTGATGCAGAGGCACAGGCCCATAGCTTACTTCAGTCAAGTCCTGTCATCCCGGGCTAGGCTGAAGTCAGTCTACGAGAGAGAGCTGATGGCGATTGTACTGGCCATCCAGAAGTGGAGACCTTACTTATTGGGCAGACACTTTATTGTCAGAACTGATCAGAGGAGCCTGAAGTACTTGTTAGAGCAGAGGATGGTCACAGAGGAGCACCAGAGGTGGTTGTCCAAGCTGTTGGGATATGATTTCGAGATCCACTACCGACCAGGGCTAGAGAATAAGGCAGCGGATGCCTTATCACGCTGTATGGGGGAGCTCCAGGGGATCGCTGTATCAGTACCAGTACTGATAGATTGGGGAGCCATCAAAGAGGAGAGCATTCAGAATGAGGAGTTGAGGAAAATCAAAGAAGAGGTGTTATCAGATGAGAACAGCCACCCGGGCTATTCAGTTGTGGGAGAAAGATTGTTCTATCAGGGAAGGAGTGTGATTCCTAGGTCTTCCATCCATATTCCCCAACTATTACAGGAGTTTCATGAGAGTGCCATAGGAGGGCATTCAGGAGTGCAGAAAACTTATAGCCGGTTAGCTGCTGAATTGTACTGGAGGGGGATGAGGAAAGACATAGAGGAGATGGTGGCTAAGTGTGATACTTGCCAGCGGAGCAAGTACATGACAATGGCACCAGGGGGATTACTGCAGCCTCTGGCCCTACCAGAGAAAGTTTGGGAGGAGATTACTATGGATTTCATTGATGGACTCCCAAAATCAGAAGGCTACACAGTTATACTGGTGGTGGTCGACAGGCTGAGCAAATATGCTCATTTCATTCCTTTGAGACACCCGTACACAGCAGTTTAGGTAGCAGCAGCGTTTGTGAGGGAGATAGTCCGCCTGCATGGGGTACCAGAATCCATTGTTTCTGATAGGGACAAGGTGTTCCTGAGTCATTTTTGGAGGGAACTGTTTAGGATGCAGGGCACCGTATTAAAGAGGAGAACATCCTATCATCCACAGACTGATGGGCAGACGGAGGTGGTGAATAGGAGTTTGGAGACATACTTGAGGTGCTTCGTGTCAGATACACCGAAGCAGTGGGCCAAATGGCTAGCCTGGGCAGAATACTGGTACAACACCTCGTCTCATTCGGCTACTAAGATGACACCTTTCAAGGTGTTATATGGTAGGGACCCCCCACACCTGGTACACTACAGCCATAAGAGTACTCCAGTATCTGCAGTGGATCAGCATTTGAAGGAAAGAGATCAGGTGTTGGCCGAGCTCAAGAGGCACTTACTTAGAGCCCAACAGATTATGAAGAAGCAGGCGGACAGCAAAAGGAGAGATATACAGTTTGGAGTCGGGGACAAGGTCTATTTGAAGCTCCGACCATACCGACAGAGGACTATGGCCCAAAGGAGAAATGAGAAACTCGCAGCGAGATATTTTGGCCCTTTTGAAGTGGAGGAGAAAATCGGGGAGGTGGCATATAGATTGAGGCTTCCTCCAACAGCCAGAATACACCCCGTTTTTCATGTCTCACAGCTGAGGAAAGTGGTGGGGGAGCATGCAGTAAGCCCAGAGTTGCCCAGCACATTGAGGGAGGACATGGAAGTGACACTGGAGCCTATAGCAGTAGAAGGAGTGCGCATCAATGCGAAGGGGGAAAAGGAAGTGAAGATTAGGTGGAGCGGCCTCCCAGACTATGAGGCCACATGGGAGCCACTGGAGAGGATTGCAGAGCAGTTTCCGACCTTCCACCTTGAGGACAAGGTGGTACTTTGGGAGGGGGGTAATGTTATGCCGGTCCAGCATGGACCGGCTCATCCTGGACCGGCCCAGCCGGTCCAGGTCTACGTGAGGCGGAGACGGGCCAGAGCACAGGCGGAAGAAGGAAAGGGGGCTGGGGTGGGGTCCGCTTGCAATTCAAACATGGTTTAAGTATTTTTGGAGGGAGAAGGAAGGGTAGAGAAGTCCTTTTGCGATTATTTTGTATTAGATGATATTAATAGGGAGTTATGAGGGGATTAGGGTTTCATCTTGATTTTGAAAAGAAATTTGTCTTCTAGGTTTTCTTGATTGGGCTCTTGGCGTTGCCGGAGATTGTTGGAGAGTTTTTCCTTCCTCTCGGATTGAAGGAAACTTGTATCTTTATTGTCTTTTGCATTGACGAGTGAAATTTCTATCGTTTGCAATTGTTTCTCCTATTCTCTCTACGATTCTTCTCGATTTTTTCTACTATTTTTATGCTTGGTGGCTGTTTTCCATAGAAAACAGCAGATTATTAGTGATTTGGCTTAGATCCGATAGGAATCACTTGAAATACTCAAGTGGTACCTATCAATGACAAAGAAAATAAAAGACTAAAATGCCCCTTGGGCTACAATAGCGACTAAATACCCATAAAGGCAAAAAACGGAAACACATAAAAATCAAATAAACTACTACATAAATGACTCACAAAATAAAACTCATGATTGTGGCCGTCGATCTCCGGCGTCTCCTGATGGTACATGTGTCAAAATCTCTGACGATGTCCTCATCAGATGGTGGTGGCTATGGCAAAGGCGGTGACAAGAGGTCGAGACTGTATTGTCATAAACTAAAGCCTCTAACAAATCACGTCTTTATGCACTCCCAAGTCGGAACAACTTTCTTTAGGCATACAGCTCACGCTAGTAAGGCAAGGTGCGCCTCAGCCAAGCTGAGGCATAAGCCTCATAAAAAAAACTCGTGGCGTAAGCCTTTAGGCATTTTTCATTGGAATTGCACTGAGGCGAGCCTCAAGGCAACCCTCATATTGCACAGTTTTAAACAATGGAGTAAACCATCTTGGAGGCTCATCATTCCTTACCTTCTTCAATGAACTGGTAGGGACCCTCGTTCCTCACCAAGACAACTTCTTTGTCATTCACACTCAACCGCTAGCCCCACACCCATTGACTCTCAAGTTTGAAACAATTTTATTGGTAGAAATTAATTACTATGAACATATCATTAGCATGAGTAAATATATTGATATTATACAAATTTAGTAAACAATAAAATGGTCAGTATAGGGTGAAACTTAGAAGTCACCATGGAAAACACTAATGATCCACTGAAAAACAAGAAAGGCCGTGAAGCTTATCTAACAACATTACTTGACACATGAGCTGATTGAAGGTGTGACAAAGAATAAAAGCTTCATGTGGATAAGGTTGACAATTAGATTGAAAAGCATATCTTTTGTGTGCAGGGCGTAATGAATTTACAGCTCAATGCAATGCACCAAAAATGTTAAGACCAACCTATGATTACCAACATTCAAGATAATTTTCTCGTGTGCCCAGATATACAAGCTCATTCTCGGACAACATCAAATAGGCAATCTAAATAATTAAGAAAAAAAACTCTAATACGATTTCTACAAAAGTGTGATTAATAAGATTGCCTTAGAAATATAATGCTATGTGTTAGGTATTATTCTAGATTTTATTAGGATTGTTTCTTGTTTTAGTTCATTAGTTTCTTTGGCTGGTTTGTGACTTTTAGTGTAGCTATGCTTTTCTTTAAATAAAGCCTTTAGGCTTGTATTAGCTGACCCCAAAATTAAGAAAGTGTTTTCTCTGTTTCTTTCAGAAAAGTGATTTCCCCTTTTTTTTTTTTTCTTTTCTCCTGAAGAAGCCGAACACGGTTTCTTGGCTTCAGCTCTGGTAAACAAACGTCTTCACTGTTCACTTTGGTATCAGAGCCACCTTCCGACTCTTGCCATAGGATCCGATCGGAGTCTTTCTCTACTTCATTTTTTCTTCTTCCTCTTCTACTCTCTTCACCGGAGAACCGCTTGGAAGCTTTTTTCCCTCACCGGAGAAACGCCTGGAAGAAGAAGTGCAACAGTTCGTGTAGAGGTGAGATCACTGGAGGCGTGAGGTTGGCGAAGAGTAGGGCATGCGCAAGAAGATCGTGTTGGGCTGTGTGAGCCGGAGGAGGTCACAGGACAGCAGGCGCACGGTGGGGTTGCACACGGAGGCCGGCCGGAGACGGGCCGGAGGCGAACGTGGTGCGAGAAGGCGGCGTGGGGCGTGCAAGGGCGCTGGAACAGCATTTTGGAGCGGCTGGGCGCGGAGAACGCACGGGAGGAGGCTGCTCGGGAGTTCGCCGGAGGTGAGTTGTGGTTGTGTTAATGGTTTTTTGAACCGTTAAGCCGCATAGAAGCACGCCGAAAGGATTCGAAAGTAGTGAGGAGCAAATCGCACAGAGGTTTTTTTTTTTAAATCTTGATTTCTTTGTCATGTCGATGCAAAGGCTTGAGATCGACAAGTTCAAGGGGGAGAATGATTTCAGTCTTTGGAGGATCAAGATGAAGGCGCTTTTGGTTCATCAAGGCCTCTCTGATGCAATCTTTGAAGAGAATTTTGCTGCAATCACCGACAAAGCCAAGGTGAGAGAAATTCAATTGAAAGCTCACAGTATTATCCTTCTCTCTATCGGTGACGAAGTTTTAAGAGAGGTTACTGAAGAAGATAAGGCATTAAAGGTATGGAGGAAGCTTGAATCAATTTATATGAAAAAGTCTCTTACAAATTGATTGTTGTTGAAGAAACAACTGTATACACTCCAAATGGAAGAAAATCAAGAACTCAGAAAGCATTTGGACGATTTCAATAAATTGATTCTTGACCTCATAAATGTGGATGTGAAAATTGACGAAGAAGATCAAGGGATCATACTGAAGACGTATGAAAACATAGTTGACACTATGTTGTATGGTAAGCAAACTTTGACACTAACGGAGGTTAAGTTCGTTTTAATGTCAAAAGATGTTCAAAGAAAAAACGATCAGAAAGAAGATAAGAATGGCAATATTTTGATCGCTAGAGGAAGATCAGAATCGCGTAGAATCAATGCCAACAGGAAGTGTTATCACTGTCACAAAGAAGGGCACATTAAGAGATATTGTCCTAATTTGTCACAAGCAGTTGAACCCGAAATCAACCTTGCAATAGCAGCAGATTTGGGAGACGGTTGGACAGATTCTGATGTTTTGTAAAATCTGGATTAAGAGGGTGATTATTAGGTATTATTCCAGATTTTATCAGAAGGGGCTAGCACACTGCTTGTTTTGACATCTCCCAAGTATAATCTGTATAATCATAGCGAGCATATAAACTGGAGGACAATTAAATAAAGTGCATTTAAAAAACCAATGATTGTGGTTGTCAAGCTAAAATAATAATTTTTGCTGAGCATATTTCTAATTTGTATATATCTATTTTCAATCTAAAGTAAATGCGGGTAAATTTTACACATATGTTAACAGACTCCAGTTAGAAAAATAAGCATTATCAACTATTGCAAAATACTAAACCTGATCTCATATGGTGTCCCATTTGGAGCATCTTGAAGACGAAGATCATCCATGATTGAGAAGTATGAGTGGAAGCAAACATCTTTCAAATCTCTAACAACTGTACAACTTCCCCTAATCGTATTCCATGTTCCATCCTACAAATTGAGAGAATCTTCTCTTAGGAAGAACAAATGCATTATGATAGAAAAACTGAAAGTGCACAAAAGCCAAACGACCAGAAATGAATACAAATAACATATTTAAGCACTTACCATAATACAATGAAGAAACTTATCTTGCTTTCCTTCCCCAATAGCATCAAATGTAGCCATTACTGGCATTAGAAATCCATAACCTGCTCCAATGAGGGCACTCCCCAAGATACCTATCAATGGCCACAAAAGTAAAAGAATGGATACAACAACAGAGAGGACAAGTTTAAGGACAGGTCCCAGCTGTTTGGCCCTATGAACGAGAAAAAGAAAGTTAAGACCATTAGAATGAGTGAACTTACAAACAGTCAAAAAAGGCTAAAGAAGAAGGACAAGATAGTAGTTAGTTCTATGGATCGCAAGTTCACCTTGCTATACAATAAAATGTCCAAAATGCATGTACAGGCCAAAGACCCAAAATGATGGCAGAATTGCCGGTGGTCATGACAAGACAGACAATGGGGCAAAGCAAAATACCTGAAGTGGAAAGTTAGGATTAGTGAAATAAAGACGAGTTTTTGCACTAGACAAAGTACATATACCAATTATAGATTCTTTCGATAATAAGAAGAAGGAAGAGAATTGAAAATTAAAATGGACAAGTGCCAAAATACTATTCCGTAAATGATCTATTTTAAGCCAATAGGAAACACCATGCACTTCTTCTATAGAGGGAATCACATCCACTTTTCGCAATTCACAAGGAGACGCTCAGCCACAGAAAAGCAGAACAGAAGCATCTAATTAGGATACGATCTCTCGATCTTATGTGAAAGTTAGTCCAAAACAGGGGAAGACTAGTGTTAATAAAGCCTTTTGTACTACAATTTGTGCAGAAAAATAAGGAGTAAAATATACAATCCAACTTACAAGAAAATGTTACAAGCCATCTAAACAAAGCCATGGAAATGCATCATTGGATCTACTACAGAAAGAGACAGGGAAACTGACCTTTAATGCTGCCCAGAAGTAGCAGACCGAGGAAGAAGGGCAAGAAGTAGAATAGCCTCCAAAGAGTCGACCAAAAACCCCTTGGAGGCTCCATTACACAGGAAAAATATTTATAAAAAAAAAAAAACTAAAGTAGAACCTTTAACAATACTTTCTCAAAACCACAACAAAATAAGGCAAAATCAAGGTCCCCTAGCACGTTAAAATACTTCAAAACCCCTACTTGAGACATCTAACACACCAAAATCCGAAGATCCAAACTTCAGTTTTATCAAAAAAATCGCCCCTTTCCGACTCGCAGTGCTTCGACAATCAAAATCCCATACGATGTAGTGAAGCAAGTGTTCGACTCCAAAACTTGGAAATATATCGATCATATATATGCCGGTTGCGTGTGGAAAAGGGCCGTGTATAATTAAACGCAAATCGAAGCGAAGCGTCATGGGTAGAACATCTTCGAAGAGACGTAGAAAGAACACGATTCTGTGTGGTGAGAAAGTATCTGGTAATAGCTGCGGATGCTTGCTTTTGAGAGCGATAAACCTTTTTTTTTTTTCCTTTTATATATATTATTATCATCCAAGCCATTTAATAACAACAATCACGTGACTCGTCCCTTTCCCCATTTTGTAAATGATGAAGGCATAAATATATATGCGTTTGCATTGTCAACTATTAATTTTTATTTTTTGAGAACAAGCATAAAATAAAACTGTGAATTCTAAGCAAAGATTCTCCATTACAAGTTATTTTAAGGCAACTAGTATGTATTTGTCTTAGTGAACGATATTAAGCTTATTTAACTTCAAAATATTTTGGCCTCACGTGATTGCCTGTAAATGAAAATTAAACTTTAAGAAATAATTTTTTTTATTTTTTATTTGATTGATGTATGAAATGAAATTAACCTATGCGAAATGATTTATGGATCATGAAAGGTTTATGATATTAAAACTAATATTAATTTTTAAGCACATATAGTCAAACAAAATTAGATATGAGATGATATCTGTCGAGGTAATTTCAGTTAATAATTAATATACATTAACAATGACAGAAAAATGATACCCTTTGAGAATAAAGAGAAATCATTAAAAATAACAGTCAGATACCACATCAAGAGAATCAAATATATCATATAATAGGATTTTATTGAACTCATAATGACCTAATTGTTCCACATTAGAACATTCATAGTTCAAAGTGTGAGAGTTTAATTAATATCTTAACTGACGCCGGAGCTGAGCTGATTAATCCGGTTAAACTTCAGTCTAGTTTAATTTTCTATGGTGGCTTATATGGCTACATAGGTTTAGTGCTTGCTTTTGATTGCGTGTAGCCAATTATATTGCTACATGTCAATAAATACCTAGCTATTGATTGTAATAGGGAGATTTGGAGATTAATAAAATTAGAGTTTTACTCTCTTGAGAATTTTTTGTATCCTAAGATTGTTCTTAGGTGGTGGTTTCTTGCTCCAAGAAGGAGTTCTTGGAGTGGTGTCCGGCGACCGCCACCAGATCGTCGACGTGGATTCGTCGAGCCCCGTCCGGTCCGGTGTCATTTGCTATCAGAGTCGACAAGATGCTGGCATTGCTGACGAGGCATAAAGAGCTTTTGAGTTTTCTGATTTAGAAGAAGAAGCCGTTTTTTGGCGCGTCCGCTGGTTTTCTTTCTGTATCCTGAATTAATTTTTCAGGTGGTGAAGAAACCGAATTCAGCTGTCCGTAGAAACGAGTGCAAGGAAGGAGCGTGGAGTCTACCACGATTTTTACGTTCTTTTCAGAATTATGCCTCTTCTTCCATAATTTCGTTCTTTCCAGAATTCTGCATCCACAACTTTTGCATTTAAAATTTCTACAGTTTTCAAGATTCACAACCTAAAGAATTTAGAATATCAAGATTTTGCATGTTGGAATATGCCACCAACGCCACCTTAACTTTCATATGTCATTTACAATATTCAAGATTACGTCAGGTATCAAGAAGAAGCAAAGCGTCATCCATCCTTTGCTCGTGAACCTGGCCAGAGAACGTGGGGTTGATCTCGCTTTCAGCTGTTGGTGCAAAGATCACCTAGGACTTCAAGACTGATCTACGATTTTAAATCTTCGATGTTCTTGTGCTACAGGAGTCCGAGAGTAAATTGGTGTGGGAGATCGCGCAAAACAAGCCAGTGGTGTTGACATACGCGAGCAGGGCGTTCAAGCCGAAACCAAGAAGAAGATCCTTCTTCTCTGTTTGGTCATGTTATCCTCGGCGATCCAGCATCAAGTACTAAGCTCAAAAGCTGAAGTCATCTCATCTTTGCCAAGCCCTCTAGATCGGACGTGTGGTCTCGAGCTTTACAGGCGATATGCGAAGGAGTTGGGAGACTGGACGTTGGACTTGATTGGGCTGCCGGAGGGCGGCAGGGGTTATTGATGCTGGTTCGTGTTTGGATCTAACGAACACTGCCAAAAAGCTTTAGAAACCGAGAGCTTCTTTCCCCTTTGTGAGTGTGGTCCGAGGCGGAGCATCTTCTTCGGGCATAACCAAATTTTACCTCTATAACCGACCATATTTTTCCTGGACAACAACCAAAAAAATCGTTGTCGGCATCTTCTAGGCACTAAGAACCATTTAATATGATTCTTGGTCTAGAAATTAGCAGCTAAACAGAACAATAATTGGCCTCATCAAACTCAACAGCGACCACATCAAGAAGCAGAAATTAAAGATCTCCTACAAGAAATTGTGCGACTCAAACAACTGTTGTCAAAGATTGAACGAAGGAAAGGCTTGAGCCTTCTTACTGGGGACTTTGCTGGCATTCCACCACAGGAAAATTTTGTTCAGTTGGCGGTTTATAGGTCCTCCATTCAGGCCAAATCCCTACAAACCGATGACAGAGAGGATATCTTGGAAGATTAGAGTCCTTCCTACGAAGAAATTCTTGAAGGGTCACCCTGTAAGCCTTCCTCATCCTCAATCGAGTCCATCTTCGATGGGTTTAAATATCTGTTGCCAAAATCGGCATCTTTACCTATCTATGATGAGCCCTTGTATGAAGTGTATGATAATGACATGATTAGTGAAGTTTTTGATTTTGATAAGCCAATATATGATGATGCTCAGAGCGAGTCGAATGTCCAGCAGGAACTATTCACCCCTGGTGTTCACAATAAGGCAACAAACATGAACGTTGTCACTGAAAAAAAAATTGCAATTCAAGATCTCTCAAATGGGTTGGATATTGAAACTTCCACCTACTTCTCTAAGATGCTGAAAGAAACGCAAATGATTTCAAATAATCTCACAATCACAAACGGTCCATCCACTTGGGCTAAACTTGAGATATCAAAGGTTGGTAGACAAATGGACATTGACAGGTTTAGCCAACCAAACCCACCTCCTTATGGTGGCCAATCGGACATCTTTCTATGAGCCTGAAGTTTGTCCTACCCCGGTAGTATGACGCCGGAGCTGAGATGATTAATCCGGTTAAACTTCAGTCTAGTTTAATTTCCTAGGGTGGCTTATATGGCTAAATAGGTTTAGTGCTTGCTTTTGATTGTGTGTAGCCAATTATATTGCTACATGTCTATAAATACCTAGCTATTTATTGTAATAGGAAGATTTGGAGATTAATAAAATTAGAGTTTTACTCTCTTGAGAATTTTCTGTGTCCTAAGATTGTTCTTAGGTGGTGGTTTCTTACTCCAAGAAGGAGTTCTTGGAGTGGTGTCTAGCGACTGCCATCAAATCGTCGACGTGGATTCGTCAAGCCCCCTCCAGTCTGGTGTCATTAACATTGTATAAAGATCTAGCATATATACAAATAGACACCATAGTTTTTACTTTAAAAGTTCAAAAAGATAAAAATCACAAGGGTTTGACCTAAATGAAATGATTTTACTAGTAATTACGTGATTGAAAATTTGTGAGAGTAGAGTATGTGTTTTAATTCTTAGCGTTAGAAAAAAAATCCAGCATGCACAAAATAAAGACATACAAGAGGTATAATCAATAATCTTTATCTAAGTAAGTTGATTCGATTAGGCCCATTATTATTATTCTTGTAAATGACTCTAAATTTAAAATAGTCATTAACCAATCAAATCGAGCCATATTTGATCACGCCAATCTCAATTTTTAGTCGCACATAGATACCCTTGTTTTATTTGATCACAAATCTTATTACAATCATGGTCTTTATTCAATTGAGTTTCTCACTGCAATCATGATCTTTACTCTATAGAGTGTCTTGTCATGATCGTGCTCTTTACTTGATCATGCTACTTGTATCAATTGAATTATTTTGCCCAATTGCATAAATCATGCCTTGATCATGATCTTTATTAATTATATAAAGTATGCCCACAAGCTTTCTAATTTATATGAATTTTATACTGAAAATTAATTAAATTATATATTATATAAATATTATATTATTATTTATTTATAAATATCTTAAGCCACTTAACTAACTTTATTAAAATACATTTCTTAATTCCCTAAGTCGGCTAATGGAGAAATGAATTAGGAAATTAGAGAGAAAATATAGGAGAGAGAAAAGAGAACTTGAGATTTGGAGGTCCTAGAGCGATTTTCGTCTGTTGACACTATGGAAATTTTATCGTCTCGTTGTAAGGAACTATTACCCTATTTCTGATTTCAATAATTTTGTATTTTTTGTATTTCTCTATCAAATTTATATTTTCATTACCGAAAAATAAAAAAAAATTGTATTGATAAAACTTTTACAGTGTAACTTTTTATATGTTATAGAGATTGAAATTATGGACATTTTGAAATTTTGAAAAAACGTCAATTTTTACATATTTAGAAATTTATTTTGACATCTAAAAATATTATTTTAGTTTAATTAAAGCTTCATAATATTGTTATATACAATCTCTAGTAATCTGGTCAATTTTTTAAAATGTGAGTTTTACACAGTAGGATTTTATATTGCCTGATGTTTATACATTTTGACACTTTCTAAATTAAGCATAATTATGACTTATTTTCTACACTGCATTGAAAATGAGTATGAATATATGGTTGAGTAATAGTTCGTCACTATTACTATTATAGTATTGTGATAATAATATTTGTGTGAGAAAAAATAAGTTAAGACTGATTATTCACTAATGTTTGCTTGAGACTGATTGACTTGTATATAATGGTAGTCCGATGAATTTTCCTTTAAATATATGATTTGGTGTTATCATCGACTGATTCACTTGGTATAATCCTCGACTAATTCACGTGATACATTATTGAGAGTTACAAAGTGATGATTAATGTGCTAATGGATAAAGAGTGACAACTCTGTTTACCGAGCCAATGATTTATTGATACTTTTACGATACTGGAAAAATACAACTTAAACTAGGACTTCTTACGTGTGTGACTATATAAATGCATATTGTTGAGGCATTATTTGTATTATTATACTAATTTATTATTATTATACGAATTTGTTATTACTGTATTATTTTACTACTTCTGCTAGTAGACTGTTATTATTATCGATATAAACATTGACTTTATTTTATGCTACTGATTCAATGCACTAATATTAAGCATGTGACATATTGAGCATGTAATATATTGATTTAATACTGATATAAAATACCTAGATACTATGTGTACACTCTTATATAATTTTACTATATTGATATGATTTTAGTAGTATTTATCGATGCTTTGGTTTTATCGTTTTATGTGATTGCTTTACTGATTGATAGTACTAGTATGATGATTGTTTTATTGATTTTACTCCCATATTAATTTATTGATTTCTTTATAATATTGCTAGGGCTGCAAGCGAACCAAACGTTCGATGAACTACTCGTTGTTCGGTTCGATTAAAGCTCGTTCGTGATCGTTTAATTAACTAACAAACAAACTTGAACAATATTTTAAATACTCGATTCTTAAATAAACAAGCTTGAACACTAATGTGTTCAGCTCGTTTAAGTTCGCGAACAACATCATTTGATGTTCATGAACAAGCTCGATAAAAAACTCGATTCGGGTTCGATTAAAACCGCTCGATAAAAACTTAAATAATACGTTACTATAAAAATGATAAATATACATAATATAAAAACTTTAATTATAACATAATAATATAATTATTTTTTTAATAATAACAAGAAACATTTCATATTTGTCCGTGTTTGTTAGATTGTTTGTTTAGGATGTTCATGAACAAATTTATGGTTTGCTTGTTCAATAGATTGTTTGCAAAATATGTTCACGAACATAGCTTGTTTAAAGCTCGATAAGCACTAAACAAACGAACATGAACCAAACATGAACACCCTTAAATTAAACGAACCAAACATGAACACAAATAATAAAGCTCGAATCAAACACGAACCAAACATGAACAAGCTAATGTTAAACAAACACAAACATGAACACTCACATACTCGGCTCGGATCGGTTCGTTTGCAGCCCTAAATACTGCTTTACTTGCTTTCATGCCGTACTATTTTACTATTTATATATTTTATTGCTATTGTGTGTGAGTTTTACCTATAAGTATTATGATTTGACTAACATGCATATTTTCTCCTTTATTTTGCATTGAATTTAGTTATAAGATTTGGTTATTTTATGGGTTGTTGAGTTAATTGTATGTGATTAAAGTATTTCAAGTCAGTGCAAAGGAGCAAGAGTGTGAGATTGATCATGATCTTTTAGGTTCAGGTTCTAATTATCTTTGTTATTCTTTTAATGGAGAAAAAGGATTCATGTAGCCGACCCCACGTAGTGGGATAAAGGCTTGATGTTGTTGTTGTTGTATTCTTTTATATACATAACAGAGTAGTTGTGATGGGATTATATAGATCCTAAAGTAGTTTATATAAATTTTTAAGAAATGAATATATATATATATATATATATATATATATATATATATATATATATATATATATATATATATATATATATATATATATATATAGTTTTATTTTTTCTAGGATTTATATTAAAAGATGAAATTAGATAACTTTTATTATGATATACTAAAAGATAAAAGAATTCTTTCAAATTAAACTTTGGGGCATTACAACCCAATCTTTATTTATAAATTGATCAACACTGTGATGTTGGCTTACGTAGCACTTTCGTGCTCAGTCAAATCTGATTAATATGGGTGCTAGCATTGTGGTGCTAGAGACAGGTAGTGTTGAGGTGGTACTTTTAAAAATTGAATCAATAGGTTTTTTGATTATATGACCATTGTAGTGCTCTTCACATTGCAATGTTATAACACTCAAAGTGACTGGTTCCACAGTGTTTCATCTAACCAATTAAAGTTATGACCAGGCTTTATATATAATATTATATAGGAGGCACTATAGCTCTCAGTAGAATGACTAGAGAGCTAAAAGTCATGGCATTTTTTGCATTCTAGAGAGTGAATTAATATTGTATCGTCAAATTCATCTAGTGCTTTAACTTAGTCAACTTAAATAATATTTTGATGATTGACATAACGCTGCAGTGCTACAAGGTGCAGTGTTGTTATGTTAGATTGAATTTTTTCAAAATAATTCCTATACCCTAAATGAACTACCGCAAAGCCAAGGATAATTCTAAGCTCACTTCTAGTCACAGAATCGTTTAAACTTAGCAAAGATTATCAAACACACAACTTCTAATAACAAACATAAGGATCAATTGGCTTGCCTCCCAAATAATACTAAGTTTATAGTCTTTTACAAGATTATACTCCTAATAGTAAACATAGGGATCAATTGGATTACCTCCCAAATAATGCTAAGTTTATAGTCTTCAACTAAACTATATTAACACCCAATTTAAGATAAGCTAGCTCTGTAGAGTTCCTAAGGTGATGAACATCTCCTCTAAGATATGGTTTTAATCTCTGGTTATTGACCTTTAAAATTTGGGTAGTTTTAGGTTCATAAATATCATCAGCTTCATAAGGATACACCTTTACTCTCGTGAACGGTCTAGACCACCAGGACTTTAATTTTCCTATAAATAATTTTAATCTTAAGTTATACACATGAACTTGTCTAGGTTCCAATTCTTTTCTAATGAGTATATGATCATGCCACTTCTATTTTTTTTTTCTTAAATACTTTACATTTTCATAAGCCTCGTGTATAAATTTCTCTCTCATTCAACTATATCAATCTTTTTTCTTAAGCATCCATAAGATTATAACCCAATTCCATCGTTGTCCAAAGTGTTTTATGTTTTAATTCCAATGATAAATGGAAAGCTTTTCTAAATATTAATTTGTGGAGGGACATTTCAATAGGTGTCTTAAATGCAGTCTAGAATGCCTAAAGTGCATCATCTAACTTCAAAGCCTAATATTTCATATTAGGACTTATATTTTTGTTTAAATTATTTTAATCTCCTTGTTACTAATTTTAGCTTGATTATTAGTTTGGGAATGATAGGAAGTTGCAACTCTGTGTTATGCCATTTTTTTTAAAGTAAAGCATCCACTCTTTTATTATAAGAGCGAGTTCCGCACTGGCTATACTGGTTTGCATTTTCTAGAAACTATTACTTCCGCCCCCATCACTAATAATCGCAACAGGTACTCCAATTCCAGAAAAAATATTTCACTTAAGAAATGTATAAAACTAAGCATTTATTTAGAGGGTTTCTGCTTTTTTAATCCACTTAAAGACAAGCAATTGCTATCAGAATATATCGATTTCCAAATGATTCTACGAATGGTCCCACAAAATCTAGTCCTTAGAAAAAAAATCTCTACTTGCAACATAATGCAAATAGGCATTTCATTTCTTTTAGTAATGTTTCATACCCTCTAACACAAATCATATTCTTTTTTATATATTCATTTGCATCCTTAAATAGGATAAGCCAATAAAATCATATTGAAGAATATTAGAGCATTTCTAAAACCTCCAAAATGACCTCTATATTTGAATCATGACATTGCCTAATTATTGATTCAATTTCATTTTTAGGGACACATTGTAACGTCCCCAAGATCCGTGTAGCGAAAGGATTCGTCTGACATTCTGATCGAACTCCATTCCAGTTGCCTTGCTCGGACCTGAAAATTTTAACCACATATAATGAGCTTACAAAGCCCAGCAGGTCACCAAAGCCTACAACTGAAATCAAAGCACGGCGATGCTATCAATATGCATGTCAATCTATCAATCCGTATCAGTCAATGGTCAATGAGTCTATGCAGCGGAAATCAAATCAGTAGTCGATGCAATCCGGAAATCAATAGTCAATAAAACCAGTCAATGCAGCGGCAGGCAAATCGATAAGTCGACTCAATCAATCAATACCCGTCAATCAAATCGATGCTGTTAGATCAATGAAATCAATCGAGAAAAGCAATACGGAAATCAATACGGAACAGAAATCAATAAAATCAATAACCAGAAGAAAATCCATAAAGCTCAAAATCAAGGCGTCAATCCATTCTCTACAATCTCTATCATAGCAATCGATAACGTCAATTACATCCATACAATCGTCTAGTCGTCTTACTTATGGTATCACATCGGTCAAATCAATAGAGTGAAATCGTATCAATCAATTCTGCCAGTCATTAGTATCAGTCGACTCAAAATCCCAATAAACGATCAAGTCAATACGGCGAAAGATCAATTGAAATCAAATCAATAGATCCGTTCAATAATAAATCAATTCAATAAATCGATCAATATCAATAAATCAATCCGAAATCAATAAATCAATACAGATCAGGAAATCTATATGATGCAATATCATATACATGCAATTTCATACAATGGTCTTACTCGACAAGCACAAACACTAGCTATTATCAATGATGCTGTTGTAGTTATCAATCGTTCAATGGTGCTGTTGTAGTTATCAATCGTTCAATGATGCTGTTGTAGTTATCAATCGTTCAATGATGCTGTTGTAGTTACCAATCGTTCAATGATGCTGTTGTAGTTATCAATCGTTCAATGGTGCTGTTGTAGTTATCAATCGTTCAATGATGCTGTTGTAGTTATCAATCGTTCAATGATGCTGTTGTAGTTATCAATCGTTCAATGATGCTGTTGTAGTTATCAATCGTTCAATGATGCTATTGTAGTTACCCATATGTTGGTTTCTATAACCAACGTTCAACCAGGTTTCCACTTGTCTTTCAGAATCAATCAATCCATGCAATAATCGATGCAATCAGCAATAATAGAGAAATCTAAAACAATCATATCAATAGTCATACACATATCAATTCAATCTATCAATTCCGGGAAAATCAGAAATCGTACGAAAATTGGGCAGAGCAACGGCAGTCTACAGAATTTACACAGAAATCTCCAAAAATCACATTCACCAAATTAATACAGAACGTGCACAGCAACATTATAAGACTATTCTTCTACTGCTCAAACCAATTCGGACATCATAATAAATTACGGTCGAAATAAAACCCCGCAGAACTAAAACGGACCGGACGAAATCTGCCAATAAATAATCAAAACGTGCAGAATAATCACATCTACAACATACCAAAAGTTATGCGGTGAAATCTTCGCCAGTACCAAACCGGGTACGAAAATCACTTACAAAAACACAAATCTGAGCACCATTTTACAAAACCTCAAAATCTTCGAAAACAGAAGTAGGGTTCGGAGTCCTTACCACGAGATCTACACTTTTCCCAACAGCAGCGTCGGACGAAAAGCGCTCCGCGGCCTCCAAAACCAAGCTTTTCCTCTTTTTCCCTTTCTCTTTCTCTCTCCTCAAAATATCTGATATTAAAAATCTGATTTTCTCTCTCCTCAAAACGAGCTCATTCCCTTATATCATACTCAGATCGGCCTGGCCGATCGCCCGATCGTCCCGGGACGATCAGACCAAATTCTGATCGTCCTGGACCTTTCCCAGGGCGATGATCAGGACGGTATTGTGAACAGTGCCGATCGTCCTGGACGATCTCAATATCGTCCTGGACGATCCTGTCCAGAAATCACTCCAGAATACTCCAGAAATCAGCTGTTTTCAATGCACTGATCGGCCTGGACGATCTCAACATCGTCCTGGACGATCATGGGAGGAAAATCCAATTCAGAGAGGAACAGTAAGGGAACGAGATCTCACACACATCACTTAAGGATTTGGTCTTTACACCTAAACAATGGTGATTCATCCCAAAAATAGAATTTAGCATTGATGCGTCATCACAAAATTAGCTTGATCGGGCACGAATCTCGAGGCAAAAGCTAGTTGAAAACTTCAAAAATTAATTCCGGGAGCACCCGAACTTCGATTTCAGCGAGCTTATAGTCAAACTGAGCGTCTCGGAAATACAAACCCAACGACACCAAGATCAACCCAATCCAAGCTCAAATGAGTCCGAATAAAGGACTCGAAGCGCTAATGGAAGGTTCAAACCGCAATTTGAGTTACCAAACGGTCTCCGATTTTAATGAGCTTATATTCGAATCAAGCGACTCGACGAGACGAATCCAACGAGCATAAGATCGCCGAATTCAGACATCATTAAGGCCTCCAAATGTCCAACGAACGGTGCACGATTGAAGTGTTCAATATCGGCCGTCCATTCAAACCACTCCCTATTTGCCCATGATCTCACACCTATTTACGAGCTATGCCACTCCAGAAAAACTATAAATAGAGCCCTCATTCTACACAAAGGGGACTCAAGTGAAGAGAGAGAAGAAGAAGAGAAGAAGGAGGAGAAGGAAGAAGCTCCTCCTCGACCACCGCCGGAGCTCTTCCTGCCGCCTGAAGACGCCAAAACTTTACCGGATTTTCGGAAAACGTTGGGAATTTGCAAAACTTTGTAACTTTGTGAGAAGTTGATTGTAAATTGATCGTCTTGATTTGTAGGACGGATCAACCTTTGTACTTCAAACAAATACAAGTGGAACTTTGCAACTGGGCGAGGCCCAGTAGTTTTTTCTCTCTTTCGGGTTTTCCACATAAAAACCTTGGTGTTCACTTCTCTTTTCTGCTTGTGTGCTGAATACTCGTACAACGCTAGGACGTAAATTTACAAACTCTACCGCCGCGTATATTCTAGCATGCAACAAGCATCATGCAATAATTTAAGTATTTGGGAATAAGACATGTGAGCGGGAAGAATGCCACTAATAATGATATTCATAATATTAGTATACTAAGGCATACCATATGAATTCACAACAAATAAAAGTTTATATAAAAAATCTCATTGATTTCACACTCATCACATGAATGGTTTTCTCAATCTTTTCAAGGTCAGCGATCAACCATTTGGTTCTCAGTTTCTTTCCTATCAAGAATTTATATATCAAATTCTAGCAATAAAAGAATTTACCTTACCAATCTATGCTTGACATCTTTTTTTGTTATAAAAAATTTAATAGTAAAATGATATGTTTAAACCAGAACATGAGTGCTAATCAAATAAGAATGAAACTTATAAAAGGGAAAGACAATGGCTAATAATTCTTTTTTAGTGGTTATATAATTAAATTGAGTTGAGTTCAAAGTTTTGCTAGTATAATTAATATCACATAATTTTCTATGATTTTTTTCCCTAAACATAGCTCCAACAACACAATCAGTAGCATCACACATAATTTAAAAATGCTGTGTCCAATCAAGTGTAGCATTAACAGGTGCAGTGATCAAGAGCTATTTCAAAATGTTAAAAGCATTTACACAATTATCATTAAAGTTAAAAGGGACATCTTTCTAAAGTAAATGACATAATGGATTTAAAGTTTTAGAGAAATCCCTAACAAATCTTCTATAGAATCCAACGTGTCATTTAAGGGTTTAGGGCAAAAATTTTAGGGTTTAGGGTTTAGGATGCCTTTTGGCTTGTGCAATACTCCTGCTAAATTTTAGTGGAATTGATATACTTATAATTCCTCAAACAAAAGTGGGTAGTGGAAGGTTTTTTAATTATTTAAACTTTAGCCCTATCCACTTTTAAACCTTTCTTAGAAATTTATGGCCTAGGACTATGCCTTTTGCTACCATAAATTTATATTTCTCCCACTTCAGTACCAAATTTGTTTCAAGATATCTTTTTAAAACCAAAGTTAAATGTTATAAGAAAGAATCAAAAGTGGTTCCAAAAATAGAAAAATCATCCATAAGTATATCAATTCTACTAAAATTTAGCAGGAGTATTGCACAAGCCAAAAGGCATCCTCCTAAAGGAAAATGTTCCATACATACTAATAAATATTATTATATCTTGGCCTTCTAGTGCTATAAGAATATGGTAGTATCTTGAATAACCATCGAGGAAGTAATAAAAAAGATGTCTTGCTAGCATATCTAACTTCTGATTAATAAATGGTAGGGAAAAAGGGTCATTCTTAATTGCTTTGTTCAACTTAATACAGTCGATACAAAATCTCTATCCACAATTATTCTAGTTGGTATTGGTTTGTTTTTTAATTGGCTATAATAGGTAAACCTCATTTCTTAGGAACATAATGTATAGGACTAACCCATGCACTATTTGAAATGTGGTAAATAATTCTTTCATTTAATCATTTAAGTCCCTATTTAACTACTTTCATAAGACGGTTCAACCTCCTTTGAGGAACAGCTTTTAGAATGGAATTCTCCGCCACCAAAATCTTATACAAGTGCAATGATGGACTTATTCCTTTGATTTCAACTATGTTCTAGCCAAAAGCTTTCTTGTACTCACTAAGAACCTTGATGAACTTTCCTTCTTAATCTTGTCCTAACTCAATAAATATAATAATGGATAAAGTTAACTCTTCTCCTAAAAAGATATACTCAAATAGGTAGACAATGCTTTTAATTCTAACATTGGTGCCTCAACAATATATGGTTTCAACGACATTCCTATGAATAAGGAATCAAGCACTTCAAACCTATCCCTAAAAATTCTAAGGCCTTCATAAATCATTTGAACATAATTTCCACCTCCCTCTCCAATATCATCCTCACATAAAGGACTATCCAAAGAATTATCTAACAACAAATTCTCTACACAATATTTACACAATCACCAACTAAGTCTACTATATGATAATCCTCATTTTGGTCACCAACAAATTTCATCAACTTTGAGATATTGAAGGTCACTTTATGATCTTGAGCTCTCATGTTCAACTCACCTTTTTTTCACATATATCATGTGGCCCTATTGATAACTAGGAAAGGTCTACCAAAGATAATCGATATCTACATCTGCCTATATTCTTTAATGTCTATGATAATTAAATCTATAGGTAAGATAAACTTATCTACCTTAACAAGCCATCCTATATTACCCCCTTCAGATAGGTAAATGAATGGTCTACTAAAGGGTAATATTGGTAGGTTGGATTTTTTCTAGATCAATTCTTTTGAAAATGGAAAAGGACATATTGCTCTTCTATAAAAAATTTTCCCCTACAACCATAGGAATGGTAAACTACCATGATCCTTGAGCTTTTAGGGAATTTTTTTTATATAGAATCACACTGCATTCCTCCATCAAAGCTACAGTCTCGAAATCTCCTAATATTCTTTTCTTACTAAGGATATCTTTCATGAACCTAGCATAGGTGGGGCATTTGTTCTAAGGTTTTGACAAATGGAATTTTAATATTTAACTTTTTAGTGATTTCCAAAAACTTTGAGAACTACTTATCCAAATTTTGTTTTGACAATCTTTAGGAAAATAGTGGTGGTGGCCTTTCTAATATCTCTTTAATATGTTTTTTTTTTTTTTTAATTATAAGGTTGAGGTGGTTCCTTAGGCTTGAGAACTTCTATTGGCTCTTCTATTATTAATTCTAACTCATATTAATATTAATTTTTAGTAAGATTTTCTAGGTCTTTCTCACTCCTCAATTGAATTTCTTTACATTACTCTTTATCTTTTTCATTAGGATTTATTTTTGTATTACTAGATAAAGTTCTTTGGGGTCTGTTACTTAAAGATCTAACTAACTGTTCTAATTGATTTTTAATTTTCCTAATGGCAGATACTTGACTTTACAATTGTACCCATTTACGAAACCAATTCTTCTAATAAGGCTACTTATCCTTAAATTTGGTATTAGAATTAAATCCAGGAGGATAATTAGGCCTTGGTTAGAAAATTCTTGAAAAGGATGGTTCAAGTTAGTAGTTACCTACTTGATTTGGCTAGTGAGAGTTCTAATTAGTGTTATTATTTGGATTATTATTCTAACTAAAATTGGATGGTCTCTCTAGCCAGGATTATAAGTGTTAAAGTAGGGATTTTTAGTTCTAATATTTATTATATTGACATATTCTACTCCTAAGGTATTAGGAACAATAGAAAATCCATAAATATTTCCTTCCAAAATCACTGGTGAATTTGGAGGCGAATTAATTCAAATGTTATTAAATTGTTTAGATATGTCATCTACTTGGGCTGTTAAAGTCGATAAGGCATTAGTTTCATAAATGCTAGCCACTTTTCAATGATTGATTCTTTCAAAAGGCCATTGGAAATTATTGGTATACATCTGCTCAACAAAAGTATAAGTCATCAATGGGCTTTAACATTATACAACCACCAATAATGACATCAATAATCAATCTTAGGGAACCTATCAAGCCATTATAAAAAGTTTGGATGATTAACCAATCAAAAAGGGTGTGATGAAGACATTTCCTAAGAAGTTGCTTAAATCTTTTTCATGATTCATAAATAGATTCACCATCTAACTAGGTAAACGAAGTGATGTCTTTTCTATGTTTGACATATTTTTATTGTAGAAAATATTTAGCTCAGAATTTATGAGCTAGCTTATTCCAAATTATTATTAAGTGTGGGAGAAAAAAAATTAGCCAATTTTAGCTTTATCCCTAAGTGAAAATAGAAACAATATAAGTCTAACAACATCATCACTAAAACCATTATATTTAAAAGTTGCACACATTTTTAGGAAATCAACTATATGTAAATTAGGGTCTTCTAAACGTGTTCCCCCAAACATAGAGTTTTGCATCAATTAGATAATGGAAGATTTCAATTCAAAATTATTTGCTTGTATGTTCAATCAATTTATATTTAGATGAATACCCTCAATCATAGGGTTGGTGTATAGTAGGTTCCCTCCAATATCTTACTATTATACATTCTCATATTTCATTTGATGTCAATCGTATTTGTCAACATATGCATCAACATCAAAATTAGCATTTTACTATGCTCAAACGAATTCTTTGTTATGTTCAAGGGACTATGCCTTGGTCTGCCAATTCATCTTGGAGACTGTCATCTTAAAGCCTTTATTGATGCCAATTGGGTTGGAGACACACTTGACTGCAAATCAATCTTAGAATAATTAATTTGTTGAAAAATATAATTTTAATGAAAACATATCTAATATTACAAAATTCACATTAAAATTTTCAATATAATGTGCAAAATGATAATTATTTTTTATAAAATTATTAGCGAGTATGTTTACTTATAAATAAATACAAGATTTTTTTTTTAAATTTAAGAAAATTTATTTAAAATTAAAATAATTTAATGCATTAATTAGAATATATTTATTAAATGTAATAAAATAGTGCACCGCTTTCCATTCGTCGATGTCCAATCTTCCGCCGCTTCTTCTACTTGTTCTCCTTCTTCAAGCGTATCTGAACAAAGACGAGTGGCCAAGGCGGATTTATTTCTTTTCTGAGGTCAGCCCAAACCCCTCTGCTCTTTCTCTGCTTTATTATGGTCATTACCAGATTTCTTGTAGCATGCTTTCTTTCTCACTCATCTCAGAAACCCGAAATACCAGGGTGATCGGTTCACCCTTTTTGTTTTCTTCTTTGTTTTCGCCGGATCCTGGGTCGTTTGATCTTAAAATATGATTTGATTCCAGTGATTACACTGGCGGCGGGTTGAATCGTGTTTTGATCGCTTCCTGATTCGAATTCCTTCGGCGGGCATCTCCAACCGAACGGCAAACACTTGTTTGCCGTTCTTGCTTTGCTCCAACCGATCTCCATTTTTCACGCCATTTGATCGCGGATGAACAGCGCCAATATTGGCGTTGCACTGTTCATCTGCGGCATTTTTTTCTCTCTACCGAACAGCTTGGGAATAAAGGCGCGAACGAAAACGACCATTTTAGCGGCAAAATGGCGTTGGATTGGAGATAAATACGGCATTTTTTGATTTCCCTGCATTTTGGAGTGAAAAATGACATTTTCGGTTGGAGATGCTAAGCAAAGCCTGCGCTTTGAAGAACATAAATTAACTCACTCACAGATGCTTTTGTGATTATTCACAAACTTACCTCCACCTCCACAATCAGATGTTAAAATTTTTATGGGTTGCTGAAATTGCTTTTCTTCAAGTGACTTGAATTGCAAAAATTTAGAGGTAGTTTCAGATTTAGAATGAAAAGGATACACCCAATAATAGCGTGTAAAATCATCAACAAAGAACAAGTAATATTTATAGGATTGCATTGACAAAACAGGGAAAGGTCCCCATAGATCACTACGGATAATTTCTGAATAGTGGGTACTTTTGGGAGGTGCTAAAGAAAATGATGGACGGTGACATTTGGCACAAGCGCAGGTCGAACAGTTAGATGAAAGCTTGCAGGAAGAAAAGGTTGAGGGAAGAAGTTGTTGGGTAGATGTAGAGGGATGGTCTAGGCGCTAATGCAATACATTTGGTATTGCTGTGGTGGTGAGGAGAGCAACAGAGGTTGCAGAAGATTGCTGCCAAAGTGAGGACGCTGGAAGTTTAATAATAGTGTATATGAAGGATTATTTGGCCAGAATGAGCAATGGGTAGCGCATGATCGTTGCTGACTTGTACGTGAGATGAACCATAATATGTTTGAACAGATTAAAGTTGTGACGATTGAGAAGTAAGGTGAGACAATGCTCCCGAATCCAGAAACCAATCAATAGAGAAGAAGCATTAGAGGCAGTATATACTGAAGGTGTAGGCTGATATGAAGGTCTGCACGATACTAACAGTGAAATGCCGAATGCCCAGATTTGTCGCATATCTGACATCCAATGGAAGCATGAGGTCGGAGACCGCCACAGGAAGCTCCAGGCAAGGAGCGACCACCACGCGAATTACTAAAATGGGAGTGACCTTGGGTAGAGGTAGGATTGAAGGCACGACCACGAGACTGTCCATGAATAGCTGCTAGAGCAAGAGGCTGAGATGTATTTCCTAGAATTGAAGTATTGCATGCAGTTTTAAAAAAAAAGTGGATAAGGCAATGTTCAAGAGTCTTTGATACCATGATAAATTTATGCAGTAGCTGCAATTAACTTAACTTTAGCAGTACAGGAAAATAAATAAATAGAATGCAGATAGTAGAAGAACTGAGAGCTCCATTTCTTGACAATATTTACAAGCTACAACAATTAGTATTTATATTTACTTAAAGTTGAAATTAAAATTGAGTTTCACTGCCCTTTTAATAGGAGAAATTATTTTGTGTGGAGACTGGACGGCGCGAACCTGTCCGGATTTGCTGTACTTTGACTGCCCTTTTGCTACTCTTTTGCAAATATTTAGCAAAAGGGCAGTAAATATATTTGCTGTCATTTTGTTGAGTATTTGCAAAAGAGCAGCAAAAAGACAGCTAAAGCATAACAAATTTCCTACTAATTGAATATTTGCTGCTCTTTTGTTGTGCTTTTGCAAATACTCAGCAAAATGATAGCAAATATGCATGCAATTATGAATGCATATTTGCTGCCCTTTTGTTGAGTATCTGCAAAAGCGCAACAAAAAGACAGCAAATCCGAACGGTTCTCGCCGTCCGGTCTCTGCACAGAATAATTTATCGTCGGACTGTGGTATGCTGAGCTTTGTTTAATTGAGGTGTTCAATGATGTTAATGGGGTCTTGGCTGGGAATATGACTGTCCGAGAGGGATGAAACTTCTTGCTAGGTAACACTTTGTTTTGGGAGAAGAAAAATGAACATTAAAAAAAAACAATAAGGCTATGATTACATTATTATGCTATTTTTTTTTCTTTGGATTTATATTCATTACTAAAGGAATATCTGTATGGCAGGGGATATACGTTATCTTAGCAGAGCTATGTATATCTTTGTCCCTTTTTTTAGGTTTTTCTTGTAGAATTTTTCATTTATCTTCATTTTCAAGTTATTGCTCTCGCATGAAATTTACCCCAACAGTTACACCTCACATTGGTGCCGGTTCTACTTGGTGGGAAATTTTCTTCATTGTATGCATGAGCTCTGCTTCTTAGAGGATGATAATCATGAGCATTGATTCTTCAAAACTTAGCATATTCTGCTAGCCTAGTTCTCCATTTCTACTTTCATTGCCCCTGGTATTATTCTCATTTTTTAAATTACTTATTTTAGTTATATGAACTTTTGACCTTATTTACTAGCATTTATGTGCATCAATAGTGCAATGTTTAGCTTCTACATTCCATGTCTGTTCTACTTACATTTTCCAGATTATTATGAATCTGAATGCAATTCACCTCTTTGGACACTGATAGTGTTAAACATGTGTTTTACAGTCTACACATCATACGGAACAGCAGGGACAACACCATATGCAGCCAAGGCAGTATGTAACTATTGTCTGTTCTACTTATTGAACCATATTAAAGTGTCGAGGAAGCATCACTTCATTGTTGCATAGAAAGGATGATTCCCAAACACATAAATGCAGATGGTTCACATCGACGCCATCAGCTGACTGCCATAAGGGTTGTCCGGGGTATATTATGTTTAGCGGTTTTACTCACAACTGCCTGTATGACATTAATCTACTGTGCACCTTTATTTACTCTACTCCTGAGGCTTTTCAGCGTACATTATAGTCGAAAGGTGGTTGCATTGTTGTTTGGTGCATGGCTCTCTATGTGGCCATTTCTATTTGAGAAGATAAACAACACTAAAGTTGTTTTTTCTGGGGATAGTGTGCCTTCAAAGGAGCGAGTGCTGCTCTTTGCCAACCATAGAACAGAAGTCGACTGGATGTACCTATGGGATCTTGCATTGAGGAAGGGTTGCTTGGGATCTATTAAGTACGTCTTAAAGAGTAGCTTGATGAAATTGCCTGTGTTTGGCTGGGGATTTCAGGTTCTGGAGTTTATTTCAGTGGAGAGGAAGTGGGAAATTGATGAGTCAATGATGCGAAGGAAGCTTTCAACTTTCAAAGACACCAGAGATTCTCTTTGGCTGGCAGTTTTCCCAGAGGGCACTGATTATACGTAATTCTTGTTCTCTTATATTTTTTTTTCTTACTATTGATAAATTAGCAATTCTTGTATTAATGTTAACATAAAAAGCAATCTTGCACTTTAAACTTATTTTTGGTGAGAGAATCTCCCGGCATCCCCCCTTCCCCCCACAATCAAAATTTATTGGCACATGCCTAGCTTTGCTGTATTTCTTGAAGTGCAGTGATTTTAGTTTTTTATGCAGCTAATGCACAGATAACATTTGTTATCAATTTATCATGGTATATTTATTCTTCAAATTGTGTTATACATCTCAAATATATATATATCTGCTTCTCACTTTTTTCAGCCCCTTTGTGTTTACTTGTCTCAGAGAACAGAAATGCTTGATGAGCCAAAAATATGCAGCTGAAAATAGCTTACCAATTCTCGAGAACGTGCTCCTTCCAAAAAATAGGGGCTTTTATGCTTGTTTTGAAGCTCTGAGAGAGTCCCTGGATGCTGGTTAGTTCATTGTCCTTATATCTTTGAAGCTTGCATTTTAGTTTCAATAGTTAGTACTTAGTAGTCATTCTGTTGATTTTCTTTAATTTGAATAAACCTTTACAATTTAATTACACTTGCAACAGTATATGCTTATTGTTTAAATGCTAATATGAAAACATTATGTTGATTTTTTGGATTAGTTCTCTCGTCAAGTTTAGTCATGTATCGGAATAGTAGTTCCTTGATTTTACCATGAAGTTTGACATACATTTGTTGTTTGTTATGATCCCTAATAGTTAATACTTCATCATATAAATGTAAGCCCTGAGGGTTTGATAACTAGGAGATTCTTTTTGCAATAAGCCTTTAACCGAGTCCTATCTCTCTCAAAAAAAGGGTAATAGACTGATCTTATTGAGAACTTGAATTTTTTTTTTCTTTTGGAGACCCTTACGCCTCATTGATAGTTGACGAATAACAGTCTCTTAATCATGATATACTGTTTTGGAAAATTTTGATGGTACGTACTGTACATATTTAGGGAGCCGTGAAGTAGAGGAGCTGCTTAAGCATCATAAAATTAAAAGAAGCAACCTTTGTATAATGGAAGCATTTTAATCATTACACTGCTACCAAATGCATTTTGTTAGATCCAAATGTCAACTTCTGAAATTTTTTTTTGGTTTATCTCATTTGCCTCTAATTTTTTATGGCTGTTTTAGCATGTCAATGTTGGGAACAATTATTGCGTCCTCTGACCTGACGTAGAGCTACGTTCGGCTGCCAATAACATGTCGCCACGTGCTCTTACTCTAAACCGCGCGGCCCGACGACTTGACCCGGAGCGGAACCCGGAAATGCTATGTTCGCGATTTTCTCGGTATTGCTCGGTATTTGCTAGGTATTGCTTTGCAAAAATGAGAAATACCGCTATGTGAAGACCAATACCATGCAAATACCGAGTTGTACCGAGTTTTTTACAACTTGGTACAACTTGGTATTTGCTCAGGATTTGCTCGGTATTGCTAGAGATTTGCTCGGTATTGCTAGGTATTTGCTCGATATTGCTAGAAAAAACTCAGTACAACTCGATAAAACTCGGTACAACTCGGTACAACTCGGTATTTGCTCATGATTTGCTCGGTATTGCTAGGGATTTGCTCAGTATTGCTAGGTATTTGCTCGGTATTGCTAGAAAAAACTCAATACAACTCGGTACAACTCAGTATTTGCTCAGGATTTGCTCGGTATTGCTAGGGATTTGCTCGATATTGCTAGGTATTTGCTCGGTATTGCTAGAAAAAACTCAGTACAACTCGGTACAACTAAGTATTTGCTCAGGATTTGCTCGGTATTGCTAGGGATTTGCTCGGTATTGCTAGGTATTTGAAATATATCCAAAAGGTGATGGGATGTTGTTCGGCTCGTCAAGGATTTAAAAAAACGCACGTGCGAGAACCCAAAAAACAGCTGGTCGGGTCGGCGTCTTTTCTTCCTGTTACGTGGCGCTAATACATTGGTGGCCGAACGTAGAGGAACATACGCTCACCGGACCAAATAAAAGTTCCAATGTTGGACATAATGTTACATTCCTTTGTGGTAGCGTGCTCATCATATAAACCACTCATGTTAAAAAAAAGGAATCATTGTCTTTAAAAAATCATAGATGTGCAGGCATGCTCAAAATTTTAAAAATCTACATTTAATACCTTCTGATTAATTCCATGTGATTTTCTTGATATTAATATTAAATATTTAACGACACCAATCTCTTTCTCATATTTTTAATGCGAGGAGAGTGTTGAGGAGCCGTGGGTAGGGAGAGGTTTGAGAATAGTTCGAGGGGAAACATGTCAATAAATCGGGCATTTCAACCCGTCGGGCATAAAAAAATTTCGGGTCGATTTACCCGACAAATCCGACCCGTATTTTATATGAACGGGTCAACCCGAGGACCCGACCCGTTTTTATAAACGGGTCGAACAAATAAAAAAATCCATTACCCGTCGACCCGCTCAAACCCGAGCGCTACAGGTCATACGGCCGTTCGGACCCGACAGTTGACCCGTGACCCGGTTTTTTCACTCGCCGCTGCGAGGCAGCGACGGCAGCATGCGGTAGCGGCGAGCTTCTTCGTCGCGGGCGCGGCAGCGCGGCATCGCTTCTTCCCGCGGCAGCGGTACAGCTTGCGAGGCGCGCGGCAATCCTCAGCATGCAGCTCCATCCGGCAGCGAGGCGCGCGGCACGCGGTAGCGAGGCGCGGGCGACGCGGGCAGCGCCTCCAATTCCTTCTTCCAGCCGGGAAACATCCAACCCACGCGGGGCAGCTGGGCAGCGCGGGGCATAACCCCACGCGGGCTCCCTCTTTTCAGGCGGGCAGCGCCTCCCAGGGGCAGATCCCCTCAACTCGGGCACCGCAGCGGGATTGAGCGGGAAATTCATTTTTTTTTAAATTAAATGGGTTTTCGGGTTGACCCGGCAACCCGCCGGGTCAACCCGACCCGACCCGTTTTATTAAACGGGTTGAATCTGCAAAGCTAAAGCAACCTCACCAATCTCACCAATCCCTTTATCCCTATACCTAAAGCAACCTCACCAATCTCCCTCTTAACCTCATTAAAACCACATAAACCAGCCCACTCCATTGCTACAACTTATGAACTTCATATTCAGCCCACTTAATTTCTACAATTTACAAACTTTGAAACAACAGGTATAAAATTTTATCTATCCCTATTACTATTAGCTAAGTACTATTAGAATTTACTATTGTTAATTTCTTACGCATAATATGATGTGAAACGTACATGCGATGATGGGTTTCATAATGAAAGCTTGCACGCTTAATTATAGATAGAACAAATAATTATATCTTTATAATAATTTGAACGACGAGATAAAACATTAAAACGGAAAAACGAGCTTACGGTTGAATCACACGGGTAAGAATTAAGATCATATAACAATCAAGTCAAACTAACGTTGCGTACATGAATGGTTTTTCCACAAATATCCCTAGACTAACAATGAGATTAATCACTAGAAGTGTCCACTCACTTAACTCTCTAATTCGCTATGCTTTAGCGGAGAAGCGTCAACTTGATCATCATGGATTTACTATGCCACAATTGAGAAGCGCTATGAAGATAAAAGAGTCGGGGAAAGAGTTTACCCAAAGACGAGAGAATACGAAGCTTCTGGTTTGATCACCAAGGCACTGGATGAAGAGCAATCAGCAATGTCAAGGCTTGAATACATTTAGGAAGGTGATCATTGATTTCTTGGACAGCAGGGCAGCAAGAATGGGCCACCAAACGGAATGGGCAGCAGCTGGGAACTTGTGGGCAGCAGCTGGGAACTTGTGGACAGCAGCAGGTGATGGTTGAAACCCCCCGTTTTAGCACACAAAGACTTCCAATCAACAGTCAAAACAGCAACCTGGTGGGTTAAGACAGCCGTCTGATAAGACCCAGAAAACTCCAACCAAACCAATACCAAGGAGGAGCTCGGGTAGTAGAGAAAAGCTTCAAACAATGGCAGTTTCAGATTTCTGAAATTGGATTTTAGTGAGGAGAAATGGGGGAAGCTGATTTGAAAATCCAATTAATTTTCCAAAGGAAGTGCCAACGGTTAGTGGGGGATTAGGGGTTTAATGTGAGGCAATTAATGTAATTGAAAAGAGAATTAATGGGCAAGGGTGGCCGGCCATAGAGCAAGGAGAGAGAAGCTTTGGAATTTAACAGGTGGGGCCCAAGATAATTGATTGGCAGATTTTAATAAAATCTATAATAAAACAGATTAGGAAACCTCCTTTTCACGGGTGGGAGCAATCAAGCAATTGTTTGAATTTCAAACTTGCTTTGAAACCAATTAAAAGATAATTGCTTAAATTCAGGAAACATTTAAGGAAGGTAATTAAGCTCACGAAAATTGAAATTCAAATTACAGTTTTTAGAGAGGGGCGGGATGGGGGTATGGGGGCTGGCCGGCAGGGAGTTGGCCGGAGAGTTGGGCTGGACGGTGGTTGCTGGCCGGCGGATGGGGCTGCAGGCCGGCGGCTTGGGCCAACCAGGGAGGGGCAGCGGCAGTGAGCAAGAGGGGGAAATCAGTAGGGGAAAATCTTGGGATTCAATCGTGAATTCCACTCTTCACAAATGCTTCAACCGGATCTCCACAACGATGAATCGATCACAAAAAAAAAAAAGGAAGAAAAATGGTAGAACAAGAAGATCTAGAACTCACAAAGAGATCTAGCTTCTCCTACGAACTCACTAAAAGATCGAGGAGGGTGGAGGCACTCACAAAGAGAACACAAAATAATTTTTTCATTTCATCAAAAACTAACTATTACATGAGAAGAACCATATAAATAGGCCTCACAATGTCAAAGAAAAACAAAAGACTAAAATGCCCCTTGGGCTACACTAGCTATCAAATACCCATAAGGGCAAAAACGGAAAAACATAAAGTAAAAATAAACTACTACATAAGATGATGAAAATACAACTCATGCTCGTGGCCGTCGATCTCCGGCGTCGAAAATGCTGACGATGTTCTCATCATAATAATATTGATTATTTTTGTTAATGTCATTAATAGTGATCATCGTTAACATTATTAATGGCAATTATTATTAATGTTATTAATAATTATTACCAATCATCATAATAATAAGTAATTATTATCACTATGATTATCATTATAATCATAATAATAATAATTACTATTATTTACTTTAAAAAAGAGGGAGATAAAAAAAAAGAATAAATAAAAAGAAGAAAATGAGATAAAAGGGGAGAAAAAAAAAAGTGAGGGAGGAGGAAGGGATTTTGTGCATCATCGCCGTCGCCACATCCTTCGTCACGCAGGTATAATTTTCTTTAAACTCAAACCCCGTTTTCGACATTTGCAGCGAGCCGGTGGATCACCCTACGCGTTCTTGTTGCCTGGTGGGAGGGAATTCGATGTGAAGCTTGCGGCGAGGCGGGTAGGCCTCAAAGTGCTTTCATAGCGTGACAAGGATGAAACTAAGTACCCTTAAGCGCTCTCGTAGTGTGGCGGGGGAAAGAAAATTGTGTACTTTCAAACAAGTACCTCGAATACCCTTAAGCGCTCTCGCTGCGTGATGGGGATTGAAGAAATATGGCCGCGGTGTCGCCCGAAACCTACCTGAAGCGCTCTCGTAGTGTGTAGGGGAAATTTCCCCTAAATGGGAAAGACGTCGGGAGGGAGACTATCGAAATTCAGAGCAAATGCAGATGACCTAAACTTGAATAAAAGGACAACATGGGACTATATTCGGATTTCCAAAATTGAATGACAAAGAACTTGAACTCAATATGACTGTAGGGAACTCGAACAAAATGCACAACGAACCTGACTTAAGAGAACCGAACTTGCAACTAAACTAACAATGAATGGAACCTAAGCCACTAAACAAGGAATCGAACTTGTAATCAAAACAACAGGGAACCAGATCTAATACCTAAAATAAAGTTGTAATTTGCAAGACAATGAAATTCTTAAAAGCAAATGAACATGATGTTTGTGATGCACACATCGGAGCACCTGTTAACGACAACAAAGGTGTAACAAACAAGACAACATGCTTGCAAGCAAAGGTAAATGCAAAATATGATGACACGCTTATAATCAACAACATGAAATTGTCATGTCAACTAAAACACAAATATCAGCAGCAAATTCATTATGTGAGCCATAAGCTATCTTCAAAGGCATTGAGTAACTTGTTATATTTGACATGACTCGTGCATAAGAAATGACCAATGAATATTGTAGGGACTGGGGAATATGACGATTTGCTTGCAAACGATAGTATGAAACCTTCAATAGATACTACAACTCATTTACAATGATTGTATAAGTTGGAATGTAAATGCCAATAAGGCAGTTTTATCATGCATATTGCAAGCCACTCTATAAACACACTAATAAAGCATGTAGTGAATATAGTGATAATTTCCTGTGAACAAGAACAATAGAGCTACAATGAACACAAGCACCGACAAGAAGTGGTGAAGGATTCATCCTGCACACAGCGGTTATGCTTGCATGCAACATTGGAAGATTTACGTTTAGTGCCGCTTGTTGTAATGCTCATAGTAGTCTTATCTACGAGCAATGTTGAAGGATGTTGTATTGGAAATAATTCACATCATCATGCAACGAACAATGACGGTTGGCATGCACAAAAGATAGTAGTTCACCAACATGACGTATTAGAGGAAGTTGTAATGAATGTAACCTGCTTGCTTGCAACTAATATCGATTAGCTTGCAAGCGAATTCATTAATCCTCTTGCAATTAACAATGATCAACATACAACAAGTATAGTAAATCCTTACGCTGAACAATCTACTAGTTTGCAGATGAATGCATTAATCCTGCAGATGAATACATTAATCCACTTTCAAGCAATAACAACAGATAAGCTGTGAACGGAACGACTCGCTAGTCAACATACAGAGATAAAACAGTGACGAATGTAGCTCAGCCAACAACCAATAGTTGATTGCAGGCAAATGTATCTGCCTCATATGGAAATTGGAGAATCGACCTGCAGTAGACATAACAACTCGCTAGCCAACATATATGAAGAGATTGGGAGCAAATATTACTTGATTGGCAGCCGACAACGTCACAAAAATGAACAAGTCAATCTGCCTGCAAGCGGTGATAGTAGATTTGCTACATGACTACAACGAACGTAAGCTCCCATGAAGCATTGTAGGAGACTTGTTATCTATACAACAAGCTACCTACAAGCAAGGACAACAAGCATATGATAAATACAAGCATCTACAAGTTGCATAACTAGAGGCAATTAATAATGCAACACCCTTACAATTTATAACCACACAATATCAGACAAATACATCGGTCCTCTATCGATAGGAACAGATGACATGCAACAAATGCAAACATCTGCGGGTTGTTGTAGAAGATCCAGTAAATACCCAATACGCTGTCTATATGCATAAGCAACAAACTTGTGATGAATGCAAGCATGTACGAACTAATGCAGAAGATTCTCCAGTACACAATAACTCGTTAGCAAGAAGTGATAAACATCCCCACACATACAATGCAACATGTATACACTCAAATATGAAAGTGCACATGCAAACACATAAACCCGTATACATGTAAGAATATATACTCACATGGGCCAGATGAGCATGTTATGGGTGCACATGTGACATTTGAAGATGCTGCGTGGGTCAAATCATAAACCCAAGTTCGAGCCTGATCCTTCTATATGAGTAGATAGGAGTGGACACAGCTCGAACAAGTATACGGTCGACTAAGATATTTATTTTAATACGTTCATATTAGACCTTCAAGGCCTATTACAAAAAAAAATTAACCAACAGAAACATGAAGCCGGAAACAAACTCGATACTATGTCAGCATTTAAACAGAGTCAACAAAGTTCGATAGATAATTTCAAAAATGCCCCCTAAATATCCGCATGGGCCCTGACGAGCGTGTTATGGATTCACACATGACGTCTGAGAATGCTGTGTGGGTCTAGAAATGAACTTAAATATGAGCTCGATTCTTTTATGTGTATGGATAGGAGTCGACACGGCTCGAACCGTTAAAAAAATATACGGCCACGGCATTGATTGGGATATTTTGTTTTATAGTTCATATTAGGCCTTCAAGGTATACAACTAAGTAAATTCACTAATAAAAGTATACAACCGATAATGGACTCGATCCTATGTCGACAAGTAGACATAGTCGATACGGTTCAATCAATGAAGTGAAAATGCCCATAAATTTCTCGATGATGTCCGTGTTGAACGTATACCTCAATCGAAGAGTTTAATTTCAAATATGCAAGCAAAGACTTCCCAAATACCCATAAAATTCAAAACTCTATGAAAAACTAAAATTCAAAATACTTAAATCAAATTTAACCGTCAAAACACTTAAAACAAAACTCATCCACCCTCTGCAGTAATTTGCCGAGGTGAACAAATTAAATATCACTTTGGCTTACAAAGTGCTAATGCATAATCGAGAATATCACTAGGATTTTGTTAGGCCGGCACCTGAGCCGGCTGGATCGGTCCAACCCGGACCGGTCCACACCTACTTGAGGCGGAACCGAACAGGGCGGGCGGAACCGAGCGGAATGAGCACATCCGACAGGGGCCAAGGAGGAGTTTTGAGAGGGAAATTTTGAATGCGAGGGGCTGTTTAGACATTTTGTAAAACTCCTTTATGGTTAATTAGGAGGTTAGGAGGAAAGGGGGGATTATCTTGTATTTGAATGTCAATTTGAGATCTAGGGGTTTTCTTTGTTTTGGGCTCTTGGCATCGCCAGAGATTGGAGAATTGTTCTTCCTCTTGGATTGAAGAACGATTGTATCTTTGCTGATTTTTATTCTCTACTAGTGGAATACAAGTGTTTGTGTGGTTTTCTCTCAGTTTTCTAGCTGTTTCCTCTGATTTTGTGCTGATTTATGCTGTACATTGCAGAAATCCTGCTGTTTGCTTATCCGTTTGGCTTGGAAGTGCTTGCGAACTCAAGTATTACCTTAGGGTTACTTGTGGACTCAAGTGTTTCCTATCCAATTGGTATCAGAGCGTCGATTTGGGACCAGCAAGTTTCTCGTCTCCGGAAGAAGATTTTTGGGGATCCGTTAGAAGAACGATGGCCAGAAAGAAGGTGGACGTTTTGGAAGGCGAAGTCGGTCAATTGAAAACCGATTTGGAGGAGAGATTCTTTGATTTTCAAAATCAAATCACCACCAACAATGAAAGGTTGGGGGGCAAATTTACGGCCATGGAAGAAATGATGAAGAAATTATTGGAGATAAAGACTAATCCGAGGACGTCGGAAGCAAGAGAGACTCGCAGAGACCACGGCGTAGGTAGGGGGAGGAGGAATCAGGATGTAGAGATCCTTGAGGGAGAGGACGACATGCCACCTCTAGAGCCACTTTCTAGAGAGGAGATGAGCATGGGAAATGATCGTCGAGGTGCTGATTTTCAGCGTCGAGGTGCTGATTTTCAGCGTCAGGGGGATGATTTTGAAGACAGGAGAGGGGAATATGAGGGAAGTGTAGGTTTTGGCGAAAGAAGAGAAGAATATCAGCGTCGAGGTGCTGAATTTCAGCATCGAGGTGCTGATTTTGAAAGGGGAAGAGGGGAATATGACGACAGATTCGGGTACCAACGTCGGAGGGAGGACCGGGACACTTGGGGAGCACCTCCTCTTCGAGGAATGGGAGGTTATGGAGAGTACCGGGGTAACAGAAGGGGTCCGAAGGTGAGGAAGTTGAAGATGCCCATCTTTGAGGGTGAAGATGGCTACGGCTGGATATACAAGGTAGAGCGTTACTTTGCTGTCAACGGGTTGATAGATGATTAAAAGCTGACAGCAGCGGGGTTGTGTCTGGAAGGGAAGGCGCTAGCATGGTATCAATGGCGAGACAGGAGAGAGCCTATCAGGAACTGGAGAGAGTTCAAGGATTATTTATTAGAACGTTTCCAAGCCGATGGGGGAGGAGACTTCTATGAGCAGTTCTTTGCTCTGACTCAGGAGGGGACCGTGGCTGACTACCGGGACAGATTCGAGTACTTGGCTAGCTGTCTGGATCACATCTCTGAATCAGCCCTTGAGGGGAATTTCATGAAGGGGCTCAAACCTGAGATAAGAACAGCGGTCAGAGTGCTGGAGCCAAGGAACTTAGGCAAGGCCATGGAGCTTGCACAATTGGTGGAAGATCAGAAGAGATCAGAAAGAGGAGCTCGAGGCAACTACTCTGGGGGATCATACAAGATGACTACTGCTGTATTACCCTCAAAAGGGTAGCCCCAGGGAACCAGAGGGAGGTGCCCAAGGAGAGATCCGGTGGAGGAGGAAATGGGGGACAATTCAAGAGGCTGACAGAGAAGGAGATGCAAGAAAAGAGAGCAAAGGGGTTGTGCTTCAGATGCGATGAGAAGTACATGCCGGGGCACAGGTGCAAGGACCGAACTCTTCAGGTTCTCCTTGTCTGTGAAGATGAGGAAGACGGGGAGGGAGGAGGCAACAAATCTGATAATGAGGAGGAGGAGAAGCTGCACCTGGATGTGGCAGAAGTCTCCCTCAACTCTGTAGTGGGATTCACCCCGAGTCACACTATGAAAGTGAGAGGACAGATAGCTGACCGCGAGGTGTTTGTGTTGATTGACAGTGGGACAACACACAATTTTATTTCCAACCAGATAGTGGAGTTATTGGGGATGGAGTTAGTGGATATCGGAGGCTATGGAGTGATGATGGGCACGGGGAAGGTGGAGATGGGTAGAGGAGTCTGTCGAGGAGTAGTATTGAAGGTTCAAGGGATCCATGTAAAGGAAGACTTCCTTCCCTTGGAATTGGGGAGTACGGATGTCATCCTGGGGATGAAATGGTTGCAGACCTTGGGGGAGACCAAGATCAATTGGGGGACATTGAGAATGGAATTGATGATGGAGGGAAGAAGAAGGGTGATTCAAGGTGATGCGGGGCTGGCCAAGGCTGGGGTGTCACTTAAATCCCTAATCTGAACCATCCAGGAGAAAGGGGGAGGCTACTTGGTGGAGTTACACCGTCTGGAAGGAATCAGAATTGAGGAAGAAGGCACTATTCCTTCCTCAGTACAGCCTCTTGTACAGCAGTTCATGGAGGTGTTCCAACCCCCGCAGGGTTTGCCACCTCAGAGGGAGCTGGAACATGCCATCACTTTGAAGGAAGGGGAGACACCGATCAGTGTCCGCCCTTACCGTTACCCACAGATCCAGAAGGATGAAATTGAGACGTTGATCCGGGAGATGTTGGAGGCCGGGATCATCAGGCCAAGTGTTAGCCCTTTTTCTAGTCCAGTCCTCCTGGTAAAGAAGAAGGATGGGAGTTGGAGATTTTGTGTGGATTACAGGGCTCTGAATAAGGGCACTGTACCAGACAAGTTCCCAATTCCGGTGATTGATGAGTTACTTGATGAGCTGCATGGGGCCGTGTTGTTCTCTAAGTTGGATTTAAAATCGGGTTACCATCAGATCAGGATGAAGGAAATAGATGTGTAAAAAATAGCATTCAGGACACACGAAGGACATTATGAGTTTCTTGTGATGCCCTTTGGGTTAACTAATGCTCTGGCTACTTTCTAATCCTTGATGAACAGAGTATTTAAGCAGTACCTCAGAAAGTTTGTTCTGGTATTCTTTGATGACATCTTGGTGTACAGCAAAACTATAGGGGAACATTTGGAACACTTGAGGATGGTTCTAGAAGTCCTACAAGAGCACCAGTTAAAAGCTAATCTAAAGAAGTGCAGCTTTGCCCAGACCAGTGTGGAATACTTGGGGCATGTGGTGTCCCAAGGAGTGGCGGCAGATCTGAGTAAAATTGAGGCAATGCAGAAATGACCGTTGCCTAGGAACTTCAGGGAACTGAGGGGATTTCTAGGATTGACTGAATACTACAGGAAGTTTGTGAAAGGATATAGTACCATTGCCTTGCCTTTGACCGAGCAGCTGAAGAAGGACAATTTTTGCTGGGGAGAGGCAGCCACACAGGCGTTCGAGAGGTTAAAGGAAGCCATGACGACTATTCCTGTTCTAGCCCTGCCAGACTTTGGTCAAGCATTTGTGGTAGAGACCGACGCGTCAGGATATGGGTTAAGAGCAGTGTTGATGCAGAACCACAAGCCTGTAGTATACTTCAGTCAAGTGCTATCAACCAGGGCAAGACTGAAATCAGTGTACGAGAGAGAGCTGATGGCGATTGTCTTGGCCATTCAGAAGTGGCGCCCCTACCTTTTAGGGCGACATTTCATTGTCCGTACTGATCAGAGAAGTTTAAAGTATCTACTGGAGCAAAGAATGGTGACTGAGGAGCATTAGAGGTGGCTCTCCAAACTATTGGGCTACAACTTCGAGATCCAGTACAAGCCGGGTTTGGAAAATAAAGCAGCTGACGCCCTATCCAGATGTGTTGGGGAGCTTCAGGAGCTAACTCTGTCAGTACCATTGATGGTGGATTGGGGGGCCATCAAGGAAGAAAGCAGGCTAGATGAAGAATTGGGGAAGATCAGGAAGGACCTACAGAAAGTCAAGAGTAGCCATCCGGGCTACTGCATTGAGGGGGAGAGATTATTGTATCAAGGGAGGTTTGTGATGCCACGAACGTCCGTACATATCCCCCACCTGTTGCAGGAGTTCCATGGCAGTGCAGTTGGAGGCCATTCAGGAGTCTAGAAGACCTATAGGAGACTAGCAGCGGAGCTCTATTGGAAGGGCATGCACAAGGATGTCGAGGAGTTGGTGGCAAGGTGTGAGGTGTGCCAGAGGAATAAATACATGGCAATGGCACCAGGAGGGTTACTCCAACCATTGGCACTTCCAAACAAAGTTTGGGAGGAAGTGTCTATGGATTTCATCGATGGCCTACCCCGTTCAGAGAGTTACACAGTCATTTTGGTAGTGGTGGGCCGCCTCAGTAAGTATGCACATTTCATCCTTCTATGACACCCGTACACCGCGGTATCAGTGGCAGCAACTTTTATCAGGGAAGTGGTGAGATTACACGGGCTACCAGAATCAATTGTGTCCGATAGAGACAAAGTATTCCTTAGTCAGTTTTGGAAGGAATTGTTTCGAATGCAGGGCACTGTTCTCAAGAGAAGCACCGCTTATCATCCTCAGACAGATGACCAGACAGAGGTAGTAAATCGGAGCTTGGAAACATACTTGAGGTGTTTTGCTTCAGAAACACCACGAAAGTGGGCAAAATGGTTATCTTGGGCAGAATATTGGTACAACACTTCGTACCTTTCTGCAGCTCAAATGACCCCTTTCAAAGTGCTCTACGGGAGAGACCCCCCCACACTTAGTGCATTATGAGAGGGGAAACACACCAATATCTTCAGTAGAGCAGTACCTAGAGGAGACGAATAATGTGCTAGAAGAATTAAAGAAACATCTTGGAAGGGCACAACAAATCATGAAGGAGCGAGCCAACGCACACAGGAGAGATATATAATATGAAGTAGGGGAGAAGGTCTACTTGAAGATAAGGCCCTACAGGCAGAAATCAGTGGCACACAGGAAGAATGAGAAATTAGCCCTGAAGTACTTTGGCCCATATGAGATCTTGGGAAAGATTGGAGCGGTGGCTTATCGTATGAAATTACCCCCCTTCGCTACCATTCACCCAGTGTTCCACGTGTCCCAACTGAGGAGAGCACTCGGGGAACATGCAGCTAGTGGGGAATTACCAGCATTGTTGACAGAAAATTGGGAGGTGGTCATGAAACCCGTGGAGTTGGAAGGAGTAAGGGTAGACAAGAAATGAAAGAAAGAGGTGTTGATCAAATGGGAGGATCTTCCAGACTACGAGGCCACTTGGGAGCCCAATGAGATGGTCAGGCAACAGTTCCCTGACTTTCACTTTGAGGACAAGGTGAATTTTTGGGAGGGGAGTAATGTTAGGTCGGCACCTGAGCCGGCTGGACCGGTCCAACCCGGACTAGTCCAAACCTACTCGAGGCGGAACCAAATAGGGCGGGCGAAATCGAGCGGAACGAGCACATCTGACGGGGGCCAAGGAGGTGTTTTGGGAGGGAAATTTTGAATGCGAGGGGCTGTTTAGACATTTCGTAATACTCCTTTATGGTTAATTAGGAGGTTAGGAGGAAAGGGGGGATTATCTTGAATTTGAATGTCAATTTGAGATCTAGGGGTTTTCTTTGTTTTGGGCTCTTGGCATCGTCGGAGATTGGAGAGTTGTTCTTCCTCTCGGATTGAAGAACGATTGTATCTTTGCTGATTTTTATTCTCTACTAGTGGAATACAAGTGTTTGTGTGGTTTTCTCTCAGTTTTCTAGCTGTTTCCTCTGATTTTGTGCTGATTGCTGCTGTAAATAGCAGAAATTCTGCTGTTTGCTTATCCGTTTGGCTTGGGAGTGCTTGCGAACTCAAGTATTACCTTAGGGTTACTTGCGGACTCAAGTATTTCCTATCAGATTCATTCTCAAATAGTCCTTGCCAGCAAGAATGTGACATATGTCCTATAACTGACAATTTTGCCATCAAATGACACCCCAGGTAAACGATAATGACTGGGGCCCTTTGAATTGATTGGTCTGCCACCAAATGGTACCACTAATTATGGTCATGATCAAAGCCTGTATGCTCCCCAATGACACTAAATCCTTGAGATATGAATCAATAGGACAAAGCCTTTTGTGAGCTAAAGTGGATTCAAATTTGTCTCATTTGATAAATATTCACCCTAAGTCTATAAGGTACCCTCGGTCGTAGCAACCCATGACTGCCGATAAGAATCCTTCTGTTAGGTTGGGTCGACTACATCCTCTGACTAAGTAGATCAGGGACCATGATGACTCGGGATGACGGAATCATGGGATCTTGATCGAGCTCATCATCACCCCCACCACCCGCTTTAAGTGCAAGATTTTAAAAAAACTGCAAATTTTAAATATTAAAATTTCAAATACCTAAATCATGCTGCTACTATATGCTAGATACACACTACATATCTATTTGACGACTATCCTTAATTGAAAATTCTCTCTTATTATCGGGAGGGGTAATTAACTATAGGGGCTTGCGTGTATAGGAAACAAGAACTCGTATCTTAAGTACTCACAAAATGAGGGCGAAATCTTTGGATAGTGTCTTATTTCAAACCTAACTTGTCTTCTGAAAATTTATCCCAAAACTTAATCAGTTAAAACTCCCCCAAAAGAAGGGAGGTCAGGGCGCGAATTTTCGGAGCCCATAAATATTTGATCAGATATAGATTAATTTTAAACTTCAAAAATCTCCTCACAAGTTGTTTATTTTCTTACACATGGAATTAGTGATAATGAACTCCGTATTTTTTAGGATAGATTTCATACATGATATTGACAAAAATATAGTATTTGCATGTAAGAGAGTCTGGATGGAAGGCTGGTTGTTAATATGAAAGATAAAGACTGATATCAATTGATTGATAGTTGAGCTTAATTAAGACTGATACCTAATTGTGCGACAATTGGGGTTGACTGATACCAATTAATTGACAGTTAGGTTTTGGTTAAGATTGATACTCAATTGAAGATAATTGGGTTGGAATGACGAAAATACCACATTAAAACTTTTGCATTTATGATTGCATTTACATAATAGTGCATTGAAAATCATACTGACATAAATATTGATACAATATAACATGACATATTAATATGACTCATTAGGTGATAGTCTTCTTTACCGATTTTTCTTATAGTTTGATATAGTACTCTTTATTTTATGTCTAATAGTTTGATAGATTTTTTTTTTTGACTAATAGTTTGATAGATTTTTTTTTTACTAATAGTTTGATAGATTTTTTTTTTTACTTCATTAATCATAATGATTTTATTAGTCGATTTTGAAATTTTCTATTACTCGTATTAACTGATGATTGATATTGACTGGAACTAGAACACACATATTGAGTCTTTTTCCTTGCATTGAATACATTGATAGAGTTTGATTACTTGTTGGACTTTTATACTCATTATCTGATTTCAAATGATTTCATATAAGGAGCTTACAGCTTGAGGCTGTGCACTGATTCTAGTATAATTTTTATTTCAGCTTTTGATTTATGTATTTTTTTGTAGCAAGTATGTATAAATTATTAAATTATTAAAGATGTGTAAAGAAATTAAATTATAAATATATAAACAATTTTATAAATTTATAATATATAAATGAATAAATATTGGTTGTATAATAAAAAGATAGAGAAAGAAAAAGAGAAAAAAGAAGAAGAAATCCTTTCATTATAGATCTTGGCGTGTTACAAAACTGATGCTTAACTCTCTTGTATGGTTCGCATGCGGCGTCATAGTCGAGTAGGGTCTTCCACTTTCTCAGCACTTTCTTGAACCCACTTTCTCCTTGCCATACCCTTTCAGCTCCAGGGCTTCCAACACCAAACCTCCAAGTCCTTAGTTAGTGTCATGGGTAGTTCTGAACTAGCTGCATGATCCCCAATAACTCTTCTCAATTATGAAACGTGGAACACTGGGTGTATGGTGGCGGTCGGGGATAACCTCAATCGATAAGCCATAGCTCCGATCCTCTCCATTATCTCGTAAGGGCTAAGTACCTTATTGCTAGCTTCACATTTCTCCTATTAGCTACCATCCTTTATCTATAAGGATTAAACTTCAAATATACCCTATCTCCCATCTCAAATTATATGTCCTTCCTATGCCCATCCGCTTGCTTATTCATGATCTGCTGAGCCCTCAATAAGTGCCTTTTTAATTCCTCCAGCACGCTATCGCTCTCCTCTAAGTACTATTCCACTGAAAAAATGGGTGTGCTACTGCCCAAAATACACCAAATGGGGTGGATCCCTTCTGTACAACATTTTAAAAGAAGTCATATGGAAGCTAAATGATGCAAAGTATTGCAACAGTACTCTGCTTATGATAGCCACTTGGCCTACAACCGAGGTATCTCTGAAGTGAAACATTGTAGGTAAGTCTCTAAGCTCCTGTTAACCACTAATCTCTACTCATCTGTCTGAGGGTGGTAAGCGGTGCTCATCTTCAGTACTGTCCCTTGCATCTTGAATAACTCCCTTCAAAAGTGACTGAAAAATACCTTATCTCGATCGGACACTATAGACTCTGGTATCCCATGCTGTATGACAACCTCTCTGATGAACGCCATTGCCACTATCACCGCCGTGTAGGGATGTCATAGGGGAATAAAGTGAGCATACTTGCTCAATCTGTTAACTACCACCAGAATCACTGTAAACCTCTTTGATCAAGGTAAATTATCCATGAAGTCCATAGTGACCTCCCACACCTGGTCTGGTTGAGCTAGTGGTAGAAGTAAACCCCATGGTGCCATGGCCATGTACCATTCCACTAGCATACATCACATTTCTTCACTATCTCTTCCACATCCTTGCGCATTTCCTTCCAATACAACTCTACTGTCAATCTCCTGTAGGTCCTTTGCACACTAGAATTATTCCCAACATTTTCATGGAACTCATATAGCAAGTGTGGAATATGGACCGAAGGGCAACACAAACCTCCCATGGTACAACAGTCTCTCCCCCTCTAGGTAAATAGTTAGGGTGGCTATTCTTATCCCTTGGTAGATCTGCACTAATCTTTCCCAACTACTCATCCTGCACATTCTCCTCTTTAATATATCCCAATCCAACATTAGTGGTTTCAACATAGCTAACTTCTGGAGCTCTCCCATGCTTCTGTACAAGGTATCAACCGCTTTGTTCTCTAATCCTGGCCTATACTAGATCTCAAGGTCATAGCCCAACAGCTTTGACAGCCACCTTTGATGCTCCTCGTTCACCATCCTATGCCCAAGCAGATACTTCAGGCTCCTCTAGTATGTCCAGACAATGAAATGTCGACTCAATAAGTAAGGCTGCCATTTCTGAACGGCCAACATGATAGCCATCAACTCCCTCTCTTAGACTGACTTCAGTCTAGCTCTGGCTATTAACACTTGGTTGAAGTAAGCTATAAGCCTGTTATTTTGCATGAGCACTATACCCAAATCATATCATGATGCATCAGTCTTTGCCACAAAATCTGGCTGAAATCTAGTAGGGTCAATAAAGGTCTTGTGTATGGTTTAAAATTGCGCAATATGAGGCTCACCTTTGCGCAATTCCAGTAAAAAACGCCTCGATTCTCGCCTCGAGTTTTTTTATGAGCTTGCGCCTCAACTTGGTTGAGGCCCGCCTTGAGACCCGCTTCGCCTCACTGGCATGAGGCTTACGCCTCACACTATATGTATTAAAACTTACATAAATCTTGAAGTAAATGCACGACATTGGACTCTATAGGAGAGGAGGAAGGGGAGAGAGCAGTTCATCATAATGATGATTCAAATGAAGAACCTCTTAGTGATGATAGTGCTAATGACTTATGAGTTCTTATGTGATATGTCATTGCTATTTATTTTTGGAAATTTGAATTATATGTTAATGAAAAGAATGCTGAGATTTGGGAAAGATAGAATTTTGAGTTGAACTATATGTCATGTTGTTTTATTATTGGGATATTTTGATTTCGCTTCATATCTTATGCTTTTTTATGTTTTATATTATTCACTAAGTATATAAAAAATTTATCATTTTATGTTTACGCAATCTTTTGATTTTGAGGCTTACGCCTCAAAACGCTTTGAGGCTTACGCCTCAAAACGCTTTGAGGCTTACGCCTCGCCTCATGAATGAAAAACGCTTCAATACCCGAATACGCAATTTTAAACATTGGTCTTGTGGTCATGACCTTCTTTAATCTCTCAAAGACTTGGGTAGTCGCCTCTCCCCACAGGAAGCTATCCTTCTTCAGTTGTTCTGTCAAGGGCCAGGATATGGTGTTGTATCCCCTCACTAATCTTCTGTAGTACCCAGCCGACCCTAGGAAACTCCTTAGCTTCTTCAGATTCCTAGGTCGAAGTCATTTCAACATTGCCTCAATCTTGGCCTAATCAGTAGACACCCCCTTTTGGATACGTGCCCCAAGTATTCCACTTTGAAATACATAAAACAACACTTCTTTTGGTTGGCCCTCAGCTAGTTCTTCTGCAACACTTCTAAGTTCTTGGTGATGCTGGTAATCCACACAAAATCTCCTGCTCCCATCCTTTTTCTTGACCAGTAAGATTGAGTTAGGAAAATGACTCACACTCGGCCTGATGATCCCTCCCTTTAACATCTCTCGGATCAGCTTCTCAAATCTCATTTTTTTGTATCTAAGGGTAGCGATATGGCCTAATACTAATCAGCGACACCCCCTCCCTCAAGGAGATGACGTGCTCCTGCTCCCTCGGTGGTGGCAATCCCTAAGGTGGTTAAAAGGCTTCACTGAACTGCTATATAAGTGGTTGTACTAAAGGAGGAATGTCTCCCCCCTCTTCCACCAATTTGATCCCCTCTATGCTTTGTAGTTCCACAAGAAATCATCCCCTCATCTCCTGTTTGGTCCTCACCATGGCTTTGAGTGACACAATGACTTTGGATAACCCGCATCACCCCAAATCATCACCCTTCTTGCCTTCACACCAGCTCCTTTGTTAGTGTTCCCAATTAACCTTGGAATCCCCCAATATTTGTAGTCACTTCATCACCCCGAATGACATTAGTGCCATCCAACTCCAATGGAAGGAATTCCTTCCTCACCTATACCCCCTTTATGGTTAGAACAACTTCCCTACACACTCCTCTATCGATCTCCACCTTCTCAATGCCCATCGTCACTCCATAGAAACCTGTATCCACCAGTCTCATGCCCAATTGGTGTACGACCTGGTTGAAGATGAAATTGTGGGTAACCTCGTTGTCTATCAACACCATCACCTCCATGTCCGCTATTTCTCCCTTCACTTTCATAGTGAGGTTTGGAGTGAACCCCACCACGGAATTCAAGGAGACCTCTGCTATATCTAGATGTAGCTTTTCCTTCTCTCCTAGTGCCTAACTATCACCTCCCTCACCTTTTTCATCATTATAGTCGGTGAGAACCTGAAGAGTTTGGTCCTTACATCTATGTCCCGGTGTGTACCTCTCATCACATTTGAAGCACAATCCCTTTGTCCTCTTCTCTTTTAGCTCCTTCTTAGTGAGCTTCTTGAAGTTTCCTTTAATCCCCTCTTCCACATACTTCTCCATTGAGATCTCTTGAAGGCTACCCAGTGTTTGCTGCTTGGGTGCTAAAAATGTGATAGTCATCCGGTACGAGCCTCTTGAACTGCTTCCTTTGGCTCCCTTCTCTAAGTGCTTCTAATCTTCCACTACCTGGGCTAGCTTCATATCCTCTCCCAAATCATGAGGTCTCATCACTCTAACTGCCGTCCGGATATCTGATTTGAGCCCTTTCATGAAATTCTCCTCTAGTACAATCGCAGAGAGACAGTCCAATCGACTAGCCAGGTACTCAAATCTCTCACGATACTCCACTGATCCTTCCTACATCAATGCGAAGAATTACTCATAAAAATCTCCTCCCCGGCTGGTTCTAAATCGTTCGAATAAGCAGTCTTTGAATTCCCTGCAGCTCCCTATTGGTCTTCTCATGTCACTCCACTTGTACCATGCTAATGCCTTTCCCTCCAAACACAGGCGAACTGTTGTCAGTCACTCCTTTGTCAACCCATTGACGGTGAAATATCTCTCTTCCTTGTAGATCCAATCATGTGCATCCTCTCCCTACCAGTGGATTGCCTCCGTCCCCCCTGATTCCTCCATAATTTTCATTTCCCGTGGGGTTACGGATTCTCTCTTCTATGCTCGTACTCGTACCCTCCTTCAAAATCCCCCATTCTTTCAAAATCAGTACCCCTACTCTAATATTCAGCCCCTCTTCTTGCAAAATCAAACCCGTTTGCTTATACCAACTACTTATCTCCTCCCTCGAAATAGGTTCTAAGGGAGTCATCCCATCTTCTCCATCTAAAATTTCAACCTCTTGATTTTCTTCTCTCCTCATCAGATTTGGGTTTCCACCACTCCCTTGGCCGTTGGTGTCTCCCCTCGCCTTCGATGACATCGTTTTGGGTTGGGCCTCAAGCAACTTCCTCAGCATTTCTTCAATGACAGTAAACTTTCCATCCATCTTTTAATGGAAGAATGATAACTGATTTTCAAATTTTTAAAACTTTTTCACAAAATCTCTTAATTAGCCAATCTTTCCTTCCAATACTTCTACTTTTCTTTCAGCCATAGGTACCCCAAATCGATGCTCTGATACCAGTTTGTTAGGAAATACTTATATAAATTCAAGAAAAGGGTTGGCGGAAATTGAATTTCAGTAAAGAGCAAAACAGCGGTTAAGAAGAACAACATGCCAAACATGGAAGAAAACCTTTATAATAGATGAACTAGGGAAGAAAACGAACAAGATACAATGTCTCTTTAATTTGAAGAGGAAGATCCGACTCTCACAATATCTAGCTGCCTGCTACAGCCCAAATAACCAAAGAGAAAATTAAATTCAGCCAAACAAAAGATCCCTAACCATAGGAAAAAAGTTCTACTTAAAGCATACAATCATGAAGCAAATTTCCAAAATAGTCCCTCCCTTTGAAATTTCTCTCCTAAACCCCTTAATTCCCTCTATTGGACCCCACCCTGAAGAGGGTGGCATCTATGCGTGCAACATCTTTTCGGTCTCTGGTAGACTAAAGCTGCTGGATCGGCTGGACCGGTTCAGTGACCAGTCTATCAGATGCCACTTTGTTTTAGTTTGGAGAGGAATTAAAACTCTCTGTTGTTGTGATATTTCTTCTTCAAAGAATAAGGCAAATGGATCTTTATTTTGGTTTTTCCTTGATTGTTGTAGTGCTTTTTACTTGCTCCTACTACCAAAAAATTTAGGTTGTGTTTGGGACAAATTTTTTAGCACTTGAGAAAAAAGTTTTTGTACAATGCCCTAACGCTTTGTAACCGAGTGCCCTGGCGCTATATGTACCCGAGCGCCCCGGCACCGTGTTCCCAAGCGCCCTAGTGCTGCAAAATTTGTTGGGAGAAATGACAGAGTGAAAAGTGTCATAGCGTTGTGTAGTGCCACAACGTTGCGGGTTTTTGCGCCATAGCATCATGATGACAGAAGCTTGAGTGCAACAGCGCTTCAAGGCGGACTGAATAGTTTTCTTTCTCATTTTTTTCAAAAGGGTGGCGCCTCTTGGTGTTATTTTCTTGACTTTCTCTTGTGTTTTGTGGGAAGAACAATGTAAGAGAGTTGAGAAGCAAGGAGAGGGCGAGCGAGAAGAGAGATATGTACTTATTTCTCCCCATTTTTATAGTGGATTTCTTGGTTTGATGTGGCTCCGTGGTTTTTTTTTTCGATTTCGGAGTTTTCCAAGTTAAATCATGGTGTCTTTTACTTTCCGTTGTTTCTATTTTCTTGTTTATTCTATTACGGTGGTTTACTTTCATCTCCATCAAATAGTTCTATTATGCAATCTGTTGTACTGAATGACTCTCTGATAAAAAAAACATTTATTATTCCAAACAGGCTAAACAATTCTTAAAAAAGACATCTTTATAATTGTATCTGATGTCCCCAATTTTGTTTATCTAATGCAGTCTATGATATAAGTATCGCATACAAGCATCGCTGCCCAACCTTTTTGGATAATGCCTTTGGCGTTGATCCGCTTGAGGTCCATATTCATATTCGACGGTTCTCACCACATGAGATTCCAGCATCTGAGAAAGATGTTGCTGTTTGGTTGACTGAGAGGTTTAGGATCAAAGACCAACTTCTCACTGACTTTACCAATCTTGGTTATTTTCCAGATGAAGGGACTGAAGGAGATCTCTCAACGTTTTCATGCCTGGTAAAAGTTGCTGCCATGTTATTCCTTACATGCGTATTTATATACCTTACGTTTTTCTCGGCATTTTGGTTTAAGATATATGTTCTTATTAGTGCTGTTTACCTTACATATATCACCCACTTTGATATTCAACCAACTCCAATTTTAGGCTCTCTAAAGGCCTTTATCTGTAGTAAGAAAGAATTGTGAAGTTATATCCTTTTATTTATTCACTTGATCTTAGCCAAAAGTTTTCTTTTCTATCAGAAGTTGTTGAAATTTATGTTCTGCTTTAGTTTTTGTTGATGACATTTTTGTAGCTTGTAACTACTAATAAGTATGCAAAATAAACGCATATTGGCAATTAATTGAAGCTTTGATTGATGTGGTATTTTTGAGTTTTGCGTAATTCATTTGGGTTCTCTCTGTTAGGTAATTTTGAATTTAATTTTAAGACGATCTGTCGGATCCATAACAAATAAATATAAAGCCATTTTTATGCGCCTAAGCTGATGTCACCGTTGTGGATACTACGCGCCGCATGGCAGTTGTACATATCTATACTACTATTATAAAAGGGGCTTGAGTTTCCTTCCTCCGGCAAATCTTGTTCATCCATTCTACTTATTTTTAATTATCTTGGCCGTCCATTCTATTAAATATATTTAATAAATCAAAAAATTCACATTATATAAAAATCATCAAATATATTCTATTAATTATCAAATTACTTTAACATTGAATGCAAACGGTTAGAAATATGAATAAGTATGAGGAACAGATTTTAATTTAATGACTGCTTAACGTTTCGTTTCTATACTATTCGTGATTTCCTCCGCCTTCCTTTCATTTTAATTATTATTATTATAATTATTTTATTACTATCAAATATATTATATTAATTATCAAATTACTTTACATTGAATGCAAACGGTCAGAAATATAAATAGGTATGAGGAACAAATTTTAATTTAACCCAATTAATGACTGCTTAACGTTTCGTTTCTATACCTATTCGTGATTTCCTCCGCCTTTCATCATTTAAATTAAAATAAATATCAACCTTCCGATTGCAGCTGTTTGTTCCTTGGCTATTAAATTCCTAATATCACTATTTCTCATCGCCTCTTCAGGTTTGAATGAAGAACAGTTTTGACTTTTCATTTTTCAATGACTATCACAGCCTCTTCAGCTTTACGTAAAGAACAGTTTCGAATGAGTCATTAAAGAAGCTCCTTCGTCTTCTCCTATACCTTCTATTTATGGGATGGAAGTCACGAAGGGAGCTGCACCGTTTTTGTCCTCTCCAATTTCTCCTGTTCACTCTTGCGCCGTTTGTTTATTCCAAATTTTCTTACGTTATTTGTCTTCTAGGTTTATCTATTCCTCACCGCCTCTTTGGCTTTGTAATGAACAATTTTGAATGAGTCGTTAAAGAATCTTCTTCGGTTGCTCCTACATTTTTCCTATTCGATCGAAGTCACGATGGGAGCTGAGCCGCTGTCTTCACCATTTTCTCCTGTTCACTGGTTTCTCCCGCGCCATTTGTTTTATTTGTTTCTCCTCCATCATTTCTTTTATATGTTTTTATTTGAAAATTTATCATTTAATTCATGCTCTCACAATTATTCCCTTCTTTCTTGTATTAATTAATATTTTTTTTTATATAATTTTTTGAGTTTCTGCCATTATAATTTTTTTATGATGAGTGCAGGTACTGGTGGAATTTAAAAGGCTAAGTGCTGGAAAAGCATGAGTAAGCAACAAATTATTATTTGAAACTAAAACCTATCTTTGACTAAAAACTGACAATTAATTATTTACCTCAAACTACATTGTAGTTGATGATTTTTTGGGTTCAATTCTTCATTTCGGAAAAAAAGATATTACTGATTTTGATTGCTGTAATTGTTTTGATAAATTACCAGTGCAAAGTCATTTATATTATTTACTAATGCAAAGTCATTTCTATATAGATGGGAATTTGAATAAATATATAGTATAATTATTGTTGTGAAATTAGATATTTCCTCAAGAATTTTGAATACTTAAGTAAATCATTTGATGAGTAACAAATAGCTAGAATATATAAATAGATGATCAGTATAAAATGTTTGAGGATAATAGCTATTATTATTGTAAATGGTGTAATAGTCCAATTGTCTCTTTTGATAAGATTTGCTATTCTTCTAAACCACTTATATAAGTTTGCAAATACTAGACTAGCACTACAAACATAATTTAAAGTTGCATATTGTTGTTATTTGGTTTTTAACCATGTAATATTTTTATATTTTCTCTTATGTTTATATGACATTTGAGGATGGTTTAAAACTTCAGAAATTAACCAAAACTATCATCACAAATAGATTCATGCACAATAATATGAAGAAAGCTAATATACTTTTCTTTGTTCATGAATCATGTTGTAAACTAAGCTACTTATTATGCCTCTTCCTCATCTTCTCCTTCATCTTCTTTTCTTTTTGAAATATTATATTTCTAAGTAGTTTGGAGTGCTATACAATGTGCAGTGTGGTAGACATTACTAATTTTGAAATTATAATCATTCTTTTAAAGGTTATTATATATATATTTATAGCAGGCGGGGTGGTTGTGGAAGATGTTTATGTATTTAAGGATGTTTTTCCACTTTTTCAAAGGCCTTGATATTTTTCTTGCTATCTACATCTTAGCAAGTGATGGCTCAAATGTTTAACTTACTAAGCAAAGTGAAATTTTACAATTATATGTAATTTGTTCAGTCGTTGATGCAATATTTAACACTTGGAATTTGAAAATGCTCATTTTATTGCTTCCTTTGTAGGTTCTGTTTTATGTTGATTGCCTATGCATTAGTGAACCATGTGCTTGAATATATTAGTATTTTCACTTCTTATGCTTTCTTAGATTTAAATAAGAGTGGTTTATTTGCGCTAATATCTTTAATGGTAAAGAAACAAATAATTCACCATTTAAAGATGGAGATATTAGCGACATTTCAATAATATAAATAAATTTTAAAGAAAAATCAAATTGACAAATAAATTCAAATATTATAATATCCTACCCATTAAAAATTATCATAGAAAACAAAAATACTAAATTAAAAATTTAAAATTCAGATATAAACTTGTTTTGAAAATTCATGATATCCTAAACTCATTTTGTACCAAAATGAAATGGTTATTTATGAAATATTTTAAGATTTGTGGAGTTTAAAACTGGTGTTGATTTTTTTTAATGTTTTTCTTATTATCATAAATTTTTTTAAAATATTTATTAGATATTATTCTTCTAAATTTTAAATATTTATTATAAATTATCATTGAGATATATTTTTTTCTCAGTTATAAATTTTTTTAAAGTTTTGCAGTAACATCTCATTTCCATTGTATACATCCGCATCAATTCGATATACATCATTTCCAAGTAACCTGAGTCAAATTTATTTTTATTTTTTTTCACCGATACAATTCTATAATTTCATGTTATTTATTCAAATAGTAAAAAAAAGAAAATTAAGATGAGGTTCGACGTCCTATAAACCTAATAACCAAAATTTTATTTTACAAAAAAATAATTGCATTTTATAAAGTTTTAATTTAAATCATTCATGAACAAAAACATTAACATCCATTGCCATGCTTGAAATGTAATCATTAGCCCTGTGATTTTCTTTAGGTATTGTTGTCATTTAGTAAATATGGTACTAGGATTTATTTTGTTGTGGATGATTTTAGATGTTTAATATGTTATATAGTGTAGTGATTAGGTGTTTAGCTATAATTGTAATCAAATTAATCTTTGATTATAAATTCTACTATGCAAATGTTTTTTTTTTTTTTTTTTTAACAATTTTAATGGTAGAACATCGTGTAGGTATGCAACTCTTTGCTCAACTTATTAACAATTTTAATGATAGATCATAGTGTAGGTATGCAACTCTTTGCTCAACTTATTTACATTGATTGCTATTGACATTTATTCTTCACTATTATTATTATGCTCATTATTTGTTTTAAAGTTCTTAAATCATTTTAACTAAATTTATATTGAGAGATTTTGGATGAAAAAAAAAATTATATTCAAGTGCATAAAGATATAAGAGTTGGATGAAAGTGTTGTTAATGTGATTTTTTAGAGGTATATCTCAAGTTTTTTGTATGATTGAAGTATGAAATTAAACATTAATTCTATTGCAGTCAATAATACATTTTTTGTTGCATGTAATATACTATTTGTAATATCTTTTGTGCTATATTTTTATGATTTTTTTTGCATTATGATGTTAATGTCAAAGACAATCTAAATATTTGTAACATATTGAATATTAGTTAGATAATTAGAAATCAAATGACTATGTGTGATGATTTTCTAGAAAAAAATTATAAGATAAATTTGATTAAAGAATGAAAGAGTTGGATTAACTTTTTCGTCGAATAAGAGACTTAGTTTTAAAATGAACAACAAATTTGTATCAACAAGCCTTTTATTATATCAACCCTTAGTTTTTTAACATTTTTTTTAGTAAAAAAAAAAAAAAATTAATTTTAGTTTTTTTTAATAAATTTATTGTAGAAATAAATACAATAATATAGTTGTTAAGCTTTTGATCACACTATCACTCTGTTTTCCATTATCATTTAATTCTCCAACAGCAATGGAATGAATGTGGAATGATAATTCATTAAATTAACTTCTAATTCATAACAGTTAATGTAATATATTTAATTATTTATTAGTTATAGTTTAACTCAAAAAAGTTAATAGTTACAGTAATATAATTAATAATTATAAAAATTTAAAGTTGGTAGTTTATTTATTTATAATAATGATAATATAATATAAATATTTTAAATATGATTTTTTTCTTTAAATTTTTATTTACGTGCATTTAATAAATTTTTTATTATTATTTTAAAGTCCTATTAACGTGCACCTCGTGCACGTGCATTTAAACTAGTAACTTAAAAGTGTGTATGTAGGCTCCCTCACTTAGAATAAGAGTTAGTTTGGCGACTGATAAAAATAAGTTGTGAAATTATTGTATAGAAAATTGTTTTATGAAGTTGCTGTATAAAATTAGTTTATTTTGTTTGAAAAGTAAATTATTGTGCTGCAGTTGTATAAAAATCTTATTATTTTGATACTCTTGTATATATATTTAGTAGAAAAAAAATATTTAGATGTCAATTTTCTTTTAAACTGAATATGAAAACAAATTATTAATTTTAATTTTAAATCGTATCTAATTTTTTACAAATATTTTATAAGCTTTAAATGATAGTTTAATAATTTTTTCATACAATGTATTATATTTTAAAATAATATGGAAAAAATTAGAATATCTCATATGACACAAGTGAATTCACATTTGTTGAATTCTTATAATATTTATTTATAATAATATATTTTAAAAATTAAATACATATATATCTTATATGATTTGCATGAAAATTGTAATTCAAAATCAGATTTAGTATAAAATGAAAGGTTAGTGAAGAGTAAAAAAAAAAAAGGGGGTTAGAGAAGAGTATCGGATGAAGTTTATATTTCACGCCTTCTCAAATCGAGCGAGAAGCCAGGGCAGCAGCCGTGGCGTTTATCGTTGGAGGCATGACAGATCAAGAAGCCCGCTACTTGCTTCTTCAGCTTGCGGATGTGGCGGCCGTCGATGAAGAACTACGTGAGTATGAGCTGCTGTTAATTCTTCTCCCACAAGAACTACTTCAGCTTCGAGAGGAATCGCACAAGAATAGATTTCGTCCCATTTTTTTGAATTAAGCTAATACGAAAGACGGTGCAGCTAGCAAAAGATTCTTCAGAAATTTACCTTTTCAACTCTCGATTTCAGTCCGTTCGAATCTTTAGAAATCGATAACTTGAGCGATCAGGCACCGGAAGATAGTTTTACAGTGTTGAGGCAACGGGTTAGAGCAAGAACAGCTGAGAGTAGGTGCGGGAGAAGCTCTCCTGATTCATCAGTAGAAGAAGGTGAAATGCGGAGGATTCGCGATTTTTCTGGGGAATATCGTCTAAATAAGAAGGGGTTCAACTCTGTCAAATACTAATAGAAAACCAAAGAATAGGTATCGTAGAGCAGAGATCATATGTGGCACTGATATGAATCCCCTTCATGTATTTATAATTTAAGTTCATTCATAAACAACAGTTAAGTATAAATTAATATAATATCTTAGGGAAAATTATCTATATCGCACAAAATTAGATCAATGAAGATCTTGTATGTAAGATTTCATTTGGGATGACTTTTTTTAGTGCTTTCACATTCATGTTACTAATCAAGGAGAAATTATGTTTTCCATTCCGAAGTGGTATATCCCCATCATTAGGAAGACAGCCATAATAAGATTGAAACAACAAGCTTCAATCAAGGAAAACTGACATGAAAGACTCCATTTCTCAGTAATGATAATATCATATTTTCTAGCATTCACCGGGTCATTGAAAATGAAATACTTTCTACTTCCCAAAATCTCTCTTAAAAAAAAAAAACCATTAAGCCTGTTGCGTCCTGGGTATTCGCAGCGTTAGAAAAATATAAAGTTTAACTTCTTAGATTTGTACGAACATCCAGCACGAACACAGGTAAGACTTCATTTATAGGGACACCAAGATTTTTACGTGGAAAACCCCTGAAAAGGGGGAAAAACCACGGGGCCTAGCCAAGTTTGAATGAATTCATTAGTATTTACAGTTGATTACAAATGATGCCCTACTTAGGGGGAAGACCTTAGCTTGATGTACATCCTATAGAGTACATTACATGGTGAAAATACAAAGAATCATTATTGATGTGTTTGTTTGGTCGGAAGGACCGTAGTAGGTGGGCGACATAAGTCGAAAGGACCATAGTTGGCGGGCGATGGAGCTCGGAAGGACCGTAGTCAGTGGACGATGTAAGTCAAAAGGAGCATAGTCGGCGGGCGACGGAGGTCGGAACGATTATAATAGGTGGGCGACGTAAGTCGGAAGGATTGTAGTCAGTGGGCGACGGAGGTCATAAAGATCGTTGTCTGACGATGGAGGTTGGAAGGAAGGTAACAGACCGTAGTCGGTTGGCGACGGAGGTCATAAAGACCGTTGTTTGACGATGGAGGTCGGAAGGAAGGTAGAAGACCGTAGTCGGCGGGCAACGGAGGTCATAAAGTCCGTTGTTTGGTGACAAAGGTCGGAAGGACGATATCGGGTAGAAATCCAGCGATGGACATAAGTCTAGTGTCGGATAGAAGTCCGACGACAGGAAGAAGTCCGGCGACAGGTAGAAGTCTGACGGAATTCAGGTGACGGGCGGAAATCCGGGATCTGGCAAGAATCCAACGTCGGGCGGAAGTCCAACATTGGGTAGGAATCCGATGACGGGCGAAAGTCCAGTGTCGGATAGGAATCTGGCGACGGGTGTAAGTCCGACATTGGGTAGAAGTTTGTTTATGGACAGAAGTCTAGCGTCAGATAAACGTCCGGCAAAAGTCCGGCGACGAGCAGAACTCTAGCCTTAGGTAGAAGTCCGGCGTCGGGTAGAAATCCGGCGATGAGCGGAGGTCCGGCGTCGGGAAGAAGTCTGACGTCAGTCGGCGGCAAGGCAGAACTCCAGCGTCGGTAGACTGTTGGGTGAAAGTCCGGCGGTGGTCGAGGAGGAGTCTCTTCTCTTCCTTGCTTCATTCTCTTATCTTCTTCCTTGGGGCTCCTTCCCTCCCCCCCCCCCCCCCCCCCCCCCCCCCTTTTGGGGTCCTTAAACTAGTGGGTTGAGTTCCTCAAGAACTACAACCCTATAAGAAACAGCCACTTCACTTCAACAAACTCCCATACTTCCTGAAACAGTGGAAGACCAGATTCGAGGTTACCGACTATGATCATGAATGGCATATGAACTACAGAGAAGATTCCCTCGACGACATCGTTACCAGACAACACTTGAAAGCCAACTCAATCCTGATACTGAGTTACAACTTTCACAACAAAAGCGAGCTAGCCTTGTTCCCGCTGAGACTTTGTATGAAGATGGATGGACTACACAACACCATCGTGTATACCAACACTATACGGAAGAAAGAGTACTCGCACTTGACGAACATCAAGTAAATCTGCCATTCATACGACAACAATCATATCAGAGACTTCGCCATGAAGGTATGCAACATGTCCATCTCGGGCTCATTATGGTCCGTGTCCAGACACTCCATCGAAAGGACGCAGGCACTACAGCACTAATAGTCCTTCGAGATACTCGATGGCGCTCCGATGTATCTATCATTGGTACTATGGAAATCGACCTCTCTACGGGTACGCAATTAGTATATATTGCTCCTAATCTCATGCTCTCTATTCATGATTTTCTCAATCACATCGAATTAGTCATTATGACTCATGGTTATGAGGAATGGCAAGGCGGTGAGTCCAATCTCCTTATTACAAGGGCTTTTGTCGCACGACTCACTAACACCAGCCAAACAGGCTTTCGTTATAATATTACTGGTGTTGCTAACTATTTAGCCTCTCATGGTATCTCTGCAATACCCGGACAACGCCATTCCATAACTGAACTACAAGGACACTCATGGAACCTCCGGCCCTCCTCCACAACATTAGCACTCCTTATACCAAACGCGTTACATACTCATCAACGGTTAGACGGCTCCATTCGTCTATCTTTTTCCAGTTATAATCCCCAACCTATTCCACCAGACGTACCTGATCCTGAAGATTCAACGGAATTCGCACTTTATCTTGATACTGATGATCCCCTTTGGGATACTTCTGATCCTGATCTGGTTACAGAACTTGATGATGATGACGACGATGATCCTTTCTCTGATCTCTTATACCTCTGTAACTATCTTAGCGAACCTTTCGCTAATACGGAAGGTGGTGGGGAACCTGCTGTTGATGATGCTGAACCTGAACCTGATGCTGAACCGGAACCTGAGCCTGCTGTTGATGCTGAACCGGAACCTGAACCTGCTGTTGATGCTGAACCGGAACCTGAACCTGCTGTTGATGCAGAACTGGAACCTGAACCTGCTCTTGAGCAAACAATATAGGCTCAATATATGGATGGCCAACCTCATGTTGGTACACTCGGTCAGCCTTCTGGCAAATACGATTATCTGGTATACTACAACCCGCCGGCCTCATCCTCTATTCCTATCACTGACATACAACCCACAGGATGGGGAGATGATATCTCACCCCCACCTTTCCCAGATCCCAATCCACGGGTGGGTTACCTGCGAACTCTTGTAAATCCTCCATGAGGATTACTTGCGGACTCAGGTACACCCTTTCAGCCATTTAAAACCGAATCCCATGAACCAACCCAAACTTGTTTCACACTCAAAGATCAATTAGCAGAACTAGAGTACCCTCAACTCAAGAAAATGGCAACTAAGGCTGAAAATCTTTTTGCTTTCGTCTCTTCAAACTATCTCCCTCCAAATGAACCAGTAATGGGCCCAGTCAATTATCCCCCAGCCACATCTCTTGCTGCTAAACCTGATGCCTCTTCATCATACCCATTTCAACATTATAAGCCAAATATTTCCAATTTCCGAAAAACATTTCAGTCCAATATGTGGACTTTGCCTTCTGCCCACAATAATCAAGGAGTCCTCTTGATCCTTCCAGATGATTTCTCATTATATGGTGGTGTCATATCCAGATGGGAAACCATCACACTCTACTCAGTGAAAAGCAATTCGCAGATAATCGTTCCAAAGTATTATTTATTGAAAATCTACTTGGAAAAATTGAGAAGAAAACATGGATACAATGGCATATGGCATTTGAAACTGAATACGAGGCTCTGATAAACATTGCTGATGATCCACAAAATGTACTATCTCAAGTTAGACGAATCATCACTCTGGAAGATCCATACCAAGGATCAACAGAAGAACAAAATCGAGCCTATTTGGATATGGAACGACTTTTTTGTGACCAGATCAAAAACATGTTCGAATACATGAATGATTATAAAGTCCTCGCTGCAAAATCTGGGAGGATGTACATTAGCTCTGAATTATCTGAAAAGTTCTTCAAAAAGATGCTGCCTCTACTCGGAGAAGAAGTCGAAAAAGCATTCAAAGAAAGACATCCAGGAAACACCATAGGAGTTTTGCCACGAATCAAATTCACGTACCAATATCTAGCAGATTTATGCAAAAAGGCTACTATCCAGAGAGGAATTAAAGATCTCTCTATTTGTCGAAAGATACCAATACCAGGATATTACAACCATCAAAAGAAATACGGCTTACGAAAGGCGAAAAACTATAAAGGAAAGCCTCATGACTCCCATGTTCGGGTCATCAAAAATAAAAACAAACCAAGAAGCACCAAATGCAGATGTTACATCTGTGGGGAAGAAGGACACTTTGCCAGGGAATGTAAGAGCAAACAAGGGAATATGGCTAGAGCAGCCATAATCAGTAATCTTGATTTACCAGAAGACTATGATATTCTATCAGTAGACCTCAACGAAGAACAGTCCGATGCAATTTGCAGCATTTCAGAAGGAGAAGGCGCAAATACACTGGTACATATTCACAATGCTCTTGAAAATACACATGATAAACTCATATTTATGATGCAAGAAGATTTTGGCTGGAGGCAGAAAGTCACTTTGAAGGCTGAACAAGAAGCATGTACTCATGAATGGGAGTTTAACAAACCCATTCAAAGTCCTTTTACAAAATGCACATACTACGCAATCAACTCCAATATCAAGATGCGGATGCACTGCCCAACTTGTAAGATTACTTCATGTCCAATGTGTGCATTATTCTACTTCTTAATTACAATTCCTAAAGAATTAATACTCCAGCCATATCAATCAAGAGAAAAGCTAATTCAGGAATTGATCAAATACTCTGACCATTTAGTAGAAGAAAATAAAAGATTAAAAGAGCAACTTGATAAAATACAAACTGAACAGTTAGAAGCTTCTCAAAAAGAATTACTCATCCATGATATGACAAATGAAGATCTCAAAGAAGACCCTGAAGACTCTGTCATAACTACTGTTCAAACAACAAAAATCATGACGGAAATGGCTAAAGAAAGTGCTGAAAAACCATCCAAGAAGGTACTAAATCGCCTTTACAATATCATAATTCATTTTGAAATACCAGATGTTCCAGGATTCAACATTCGAGCCATTGTTGATACGGGAGCTACGTCATGTTGTGCCAATACAAATGATATACTAGAAGCAGCACAAGAACCATTAAACTATGAGACCTCTTTCAATGGGGTGAACTCTGTCAACCAATCCAGGATGAAGGTCAAAAATGGATCAATGATAATTGGGGATAACAAATTCCGAATTCCTCAAATATACTGCTTTGATATGAGTACCAAAGATGGAATACAAATGCTTCTAGGATGCAATTTCTTATGAAGCTTAAATGGAGGGGTTCGAATTGAAGGCAATATGATCACATTCTACAAAGAAATCACCCCGGTGTATACAACGCCAGACCTCGAAATCCTGGCCAAACAAGCTGAAGAATGGGAATTACATTATGACATTTATGTTTCTCTCCAACCATAATGGGTAGGCAAGGTGACGGAGCCGAACCCTTTCTTAATCAAATTCCATTCACTCCTACAACAATTGAAAAATAATGGGTTTATTGGAGAAGACCCATTACGACATTGGATGAAAAATCAGGTAACTTGTCGACTTGAAATTATTAATCCTGATCTAACCATCCAGGATAAACCTTTGAAGCATGTTACACCATTAATGCAAACACAATTTAAACGCCATATTGAAGAATTACTCAAACTCAAAGTAATTCGACCAAGTTCCAGTCGACATCGAGTGATGGCTATGATTGTAAATTCCGGGACCTCAATTGACCCCGTAACTGGTCAAGAAATAAAAGGCAAAGAATGCATGGTCTTTAATTACAGATCAGTCAATGACAACACATACAAAGACCAGTACTCACTACCCGGTATTAATACCTTACTCAAACGAATTGGGAACAACAAGGTATACTCGAAATTTGATCTTAAAAGTGGATTTCATCAAGTCGCCATGCATCCAGATTCTATCGAGTGGACAGCTTTCATTAGTCCTACAGACCTCTACGAATGGCTAGTAATGCCTTTCGGTTTGAAAAATGCACCAGCCATTTTTCAACGAAAAAATGGACAATTATTTTAATAATTGTTCTTACTTTTTAGTCGTATACATTGATGACATCCTCATTTTCAGTAATACAGAAGCAGAGCACAAACGACACCTGGAAGCTTTTCTACACATCGTGGAACAAGAAGACTTAATCCTATCAGCAAACAAAATGAAGATTGCTGAAAGCAGATTGAATTTCTAGGCGCAGTCATCGGAAACAACAAAATCAAATTACAACCTCACATTATCAAGCGAATCGCCAACTTCCCTGATGACAAATTGAAAGAAAAACAGGGCCTAAGATCATGGTTAGGAATTTTAAATTATGCCCGTAATTATATTCCTAACCTCGGTATTTTGCTAGGGCCATTATATGAGAAAACCTCACCCCATGGTGATAAAAGAATCAAGGAGCATGACTGGCAGTTAATCCGAAAAATCAAAAGTCTGGTACAAAAACTTCCTGACTTAGAAATCCCTCCAGAAAATTCATATATAGTCCTTGAAACTGATGGATGTATGGAAGGATGGGGAGGAGTATGAAAATGGAAGAAACAAAAGAGAGATCCTAAAGGAACCGAGAAGATTTGCGCATATGCCAGTGGGAAATTTGCAACTTTAAAATCAACAATCAATGCAGAAATCCATGCATGCATGGAAACATTGGAGGCATTAAAAATTCATTATTTAGATAAAGTTGAGATTACTTTAAGAACTGATTGCCAAGCAATTATAGCCTTCTACAATAAATCTGCAGCATACAAACCCTCCAGAGTTCGGTGGCTATCTTTTACAGATTATATCAATGGACTCGGGATGACGATACGCTTTGAACACATTGAAGGCAAAAACAACGTCCTCGCCGATAACCTTTCAAGACTAACGTTTGTTCTTTATGCAGGAACTCTATCTAACCAGTCTTCACAACAACTTATCATAGGATGGAACCAACTAAACGGAATGAACAACCCCACCGAGCTGGAAAGGAGCCAGCCCAGAATCGTACAAATGATTCTGAAAAATGAAGGATAAGAGGAAGCCTTAATGACCATTCACAAACCTACAAAGAGTTTGCCAAAGAATATTTTCAACAACGATCAGCTGACCCCACTGCTGAAGAACTCAGAAGAATCTTCAGCGAACGCGAAGAACCACAGCCTGAACAAAAGGTTCAAGAACATGCAGTCCCACGAAAGGAAGATTTACACAGGGAAATACTACGACGGACACTCCAATATCCAATTGAAATCACACAATTGGACCAACTTAGAGGAGCGGCCAGACGAGTCGAAACAGAACAAATCTATACCGTCCTTAATGAACTCTGTAGTCTACTACGGATCTATACCAATAAAACAGAATACTGCCAAAGACTCGTCACAAAGGATAATTGCTACACAGGATTATTCCAGCCACTCCGTACCGATGAAGAAACTTTGGCAGGCATAATTGATATGCTTGAAGCACTCACAAATCAATCATACAGACATCTCATCTGAAAGACATGGTGGGCCCCAACCACTAGACATAATGGACCGCACTACAACCGCACTACTAGTAGAATTATTGCCACCATCACATGGCATAATGGACCACACTACTAGCAGAATTATTGCCACTATCACATGGCATTATTGTACCTTTTAAAGTATCTTTATAGTCCACTAGCTCAAAACCATGGGCTACCCCTGATTTTGAAACCCGGTTTTCTAGTTTACAAATGGCTATATAAGCCAGTGTTTATTAGGAAGAAAACACACAGCCTTCTCAAGCTGAAGTTTTCTCCTACTTTGTAAGTGTGCTATCTAATGTTCTATCTTCAAGTATTTCAAGTTCCTAGCTTTTAATTCTACTTGTTTTGGCAAGAAATTTTAGTTATATACTATTCCTTTGCCCGATCCGCCCGATCCTTAAACCCTTATGGTATCAGAGCCTAATAGGACTCTTATAATCGTGAATAGCTGTTTTTGAAAAACTTAAGACGCGGTAGTGCAGATACGTTAGTTAGTAACCCGTGTGTTCACAAAATTGCTGAGAACTGTAAGCAGTGAACTGAGGTGAAAAGGATTATCTGTATTATACTGGAACTTAGGTATTTGAAAGGCATATATGAGCGATTGGAGACTTTCTATTAGTAGTACTGACTATAAGGCTGCACTTAAAGCAACTGAGTCTATTGAACCACCCGCCGTTGGCTTCATAAATCCAACAGAATCTTGTCCTAATACTGAAATTTGCTTTAAGACCCTGATAAAGCAAAATAATACAATTATTCAACTACTATTAGTAAATCTTGAAAGGATAAAAGACTTGGAAGATCGAGTTCAAAATTTAAGTGGCATATCAGGAACATCAAACTCATTTGAACAATCATTATCATCCTTACAAAATCAATTACAAGCGTTAAACCTTGGAGGAGAACACACAAAACCAAAAACACAAAATAAAGGACAGTTATTTGTTTTCAAAGATCCTAAAAAGATCTTTCTTGAAGAACAAAAGCGATCAAAATGAGTTCCTCAAGAACTACAACCCTGCAAGAACCAGCCACTTCACTTCAACAAACTCCCATACTTCCTAAAACAGTGGAAGACCAGATCCGAGGTTACCGACTACGATCACGAATGGCATATGAACTACAGAGAAGATTCCCTCGACGACATCGTTACCAGACAATACTTGAAAGCCAACTCAATCCTGATACTGAGTTACAACTTTCACAATGAAAGCCTGTTTGGTAGGCATTTTTCCTGTAGTGCTTGTAGTGCTCCCACAATGCTGGGTTGAGATCTAGGAGATTCTGAGAGAATTTGAAATATTATCTATGGGCACTACAGCGTGGGGAATTCGGGTGTCATGGTGCTAAACCAAATTAATGCTTTTTAAATATTAAAAACAACAAAACCCATTAGGCAAACCACCTCCACCTTCTGTTAGGAAAGAAAGGGAGATGAGAAGGAAGGAAATAGAAGGAAAATGAGAGAATTTGGAGTCCAAGATTAAGAAATCGTCTGTCTGACCAATTGGCAAATTGTCAGGCTGAAGGTAGGCACCCCGTATCCTATTTCTGATTTTAATTCACAAGTATTTATAAAGAGATGTTATTTTAAATATGTTTTTCTTAAATTTGAGATAAGTTTTTCCATATAACTTTTATTATATTAATATATTATTATATTATCCGTTCTTGACAATTTGATTGTAATAATGCAAAATTTCACCAATAAGTTCATTCTATATGAAGTTCTGAAAAATAGTAGTACCTTTGAACCCCAGCTTAATTAGTAAGGTGTGTTAATTTATCATTTTACACATCCTTTATGAAATTGGTGAAATTATGGAAACTTTATATAATACCTAAAATTTTAAGTTTTTATAAAATTTGTCTTTATTTATACATGCTTTCAATTTCAAAGTTATATACTGCATTTACATTTTCACACATTTTATAACATTCTCGAGCTCTTATGTGAAGAAAAATAAGTACACTCTCAAACTCTCTAATTGGACCCAATATGGACATATCTTTGTGATTGATTTTTCTATTTTGTTCTGACTCAGAGATGACTCTACTCTACATGTGGGAGGTGAAAGTTAGGAGTTATAAGTGGGCATTAAGGCATGCATTATGCTTTCCATTTTCATATGAAAAGTGATATGCCAAACAATGAAGTAAATGACAATTTTAGTCTTTTGTTATTTTTCATTTTGAATTTTGAATTGAACTCTATTATAGGCCTGGGAAGGGTAGCCTATTGAGTTTCATACTCACCCTATTGTTTATAATACTTCAGGCAAGAGTATGAGTTCGCTGAGTAGACTAAGTCTGATAGAAAGTAGAAAGTTTGATTTTGATAAGTATCTATACTTTTGGGGAAGGGTAGCCTATTTTGATGAGTTTTGATTTGATTTTGAGTTGATTTGAGTTTTGATTGAACAGATTTGATTTATATCGATTTTATACCCAAATCATTAAGGGAAATGCTAGGGATGACATTTTTTTAAGGTAGGTAGATTGTAATAACCCGTATTTTGATTTTGCCAATTTTTTTCTGGAGTCATTATAACTACAAATCTCAGTCTGTCTTCGCCATATTATTTTGATCATAATATTTTGATTATACAAATTTTTAGTAATTTTTTGGGCGCCGGTGAAAATCCTTAAGAATTTAGTACCTATCGGTACAAGTGAGGATTTCAGGATCGTTACGTGTCTGATTTGCAAATCGATTTCACTGATAATTTTTAAATAACATGTTTTATTTTATGAATATTTTTATGTAATTTTTAAATTCCTAAAATGATTTTTTGAATTTTCTATTAAAAATATTGATTAAATTAATTATATAATATTAAATTATTATTTTATTATAAAAATATCTAATGTTGCTAAAGCTTTTAAAAAGAAAAAAAAAAACTTTTTCCCTTCTCTCATTTCGGCAATCAGAGAGTTGGCTTGAGGAAAAAGAGTGAGAAATAGAGGAGAGCGAAAAAAAGAAATTTAGATTTGGAGGCCGCAGTGTGATTTTCGTTCGTCGAGCTAGTTAGAAAATTTACTCGTCTCGCTATAAGGAACATTTATCCTATTTGTGATTTCAAAGATTTTATATTTTGATATTTTTCTAATCAAATTTATGTTTTCGTCATAAAAAATATGAATAATTTTATATTGGTAAAATTTTTACGATTATAAGCATTTTGAGTATTTATTTGTGATTTTTCACTCAATGATTTTGAAAATATAATGATTTTTATCTACCAAAAAATTTATTTTAACGTCTGAAAATAGTAGTGTAGTACAATAAAAGTTTTTTAACATTGTTTTATATAATTTCTGGTATTTTGATAATTTTATAAAAATGTACATTTTGTCTAATATAACTATATCGTTGCGAGGTCTCAAGTCTTGGATGAGAAAAATGGAGGTTTGTGTTAAGTAGTTGATATATTGCGTAAAATTTATCGAATAATCATGACATGAATCCTTGAAAAAATTATGTTAATGCTAGAGCGTCCCTTAGAAGCAATGTGCTGTATGACCTGAATACAGCGACAAGTGTGTAAGGGCTGCTGCATTGGCGCCCGGGTGCAGTGTTAAATAGGCAAGAGTTCCCACTTTAAGGACTTATGTTGGCAAAGAAGCTAGTCCATGAAACTAAAATTAGGATATGAACTTAAAATATTAGTTCATTTATAGAAAATTAATTAAATTAATATATATTATGATCAATATAAAGATAAATATTATGTGCATTCAGAAAATTAAATGAGTTGGAGAGAAGGCTAAGGAGATTGATACTTTAGATTATAAACTATGGTATTCGGGTATGAGTCATACTAGAAATGGTGTATGTGTGATTTTAGATAAGAATTTAAAGGATAATGTTATAAAAAATAATAGAATTAGAGATAGAATTACAGTTTTAAAGATTGTTGTTGATACTAATATTGTTAATATTATAAGTGCTTATGCTCCTCAAATAGGTTTGGATATTAGTTTAAAACTAAAATTTTAGAATAACTTAGAAGAATTAATACAAAAGATATTTCTTGAAGAAAGAGTTTTTATTGGAGGAGATTTAAATGGACATGTTGGTAGAGAGGTTGATGATTTTAAAAGCATTCATGGTGACTATGAGTTTGAAATGACAAATGATGTTGGTAAGATCATATTAGATTTTTCTTTAGCTTATGATTTCTTAATAGTTAATATCTTATTTAAAAAAAGAGATTAGCATCTTATCACTTATAAAAATGGATCTTGTAAAACACATATTGATTATTTTTTATAAAAAATAGATCGTTTATATTGCAAAAATTGTAAAATTATTATGAGTAAAAATTTATGTACCTAACATCGATTATTAGTTTTGGACTTTAAGTTAAAGGTGCAGAAAATAAAAAAATAAAGTAAAATAATTTTTTAGGAAAATATAATGACATTTAAAGAATATTAATAAAAATATTTTTTTAGAGTAAGATTTTAGCTCTTAAGATTTTGTCTGTGCACGAGGATGCTAATATTATGTGGAAAAATTGACTAGTGATATTAAGAATATTGCAAAAGATATGTTTGGAGTTTTGAAGGGAAAAGCTCAAAATAATAAAAATGGATGGTGGTGGAATCCAAATGTACAAAAAAAGATAAAAAATAAGAAGATTTATTATAAAAATTAGTTTAGATATAAAAATTCTAATAATTAAGAAAGCTATAAAGAAACTTGTAAGGAATCTAAGAAAGCTATTTGCGATTCAAATAGCTTAGCTTTTAATGATTTATTTAATAGATTAGACACTAAGGAGGGAGAAAGATATAGGGTTCAAGTGAAATGTATTAAGGATTTAGTTCAAGTGAAGTGTATTAAGGATGAATATAAAAAATTAATTTTCTTAGAAGATGATATTCAACAAAAGTGGATGAGATATTTTGCTAAACTTTTTAACGAGATATATGAAAATACGATTGACTTTATTGACTTTAGCACCCTAAATGAAAATAAAGTTTTTTTTAATCAGTGTATTAGTAAAATTGAAAGTTAGAGAGACTTTAAAGAAAATTAAGTGTGAAAAAGCTGTTGGACCTTATGATATTCCAATAGAGATGTGGAAAAGCTTAAGAGATAAAGGAATTTATTAGCTTATTAAACTTTTTAATATTATTTTGAAGACTAAAAAGATACCAGATCAGTGGAGAATGATTGTATTAATTCATATTTTTAAGAATAAAGGTGATGAGTTATGGAGCATAGGTTGCGACGTGATACTAATGTTTCTCAAAATTAATTTGGATTCATGCCGGGTAGGTCTACTATGGAAGCCATACATTTATTGAGAGGTTTGATGGAGAAATATAGAGAGAATAAGGAGGATTTATTTATAATATTTATTGATTTAGAGAAAGCATATGATAAAGCTCCAATAGAAGTGTTATGGAGAGTTCTTGAAAAGAAATGAGTTAATAACACTTATATTCAAATCATTAAAGATATGTATGTAGGAGCTATTACTTGTGTTCAAATATAAGGTGGTTTGACCAAGTATTTTCCTATTTCGGTTGGATTACATCGAGGATCAGCCTTAAGTCCATATCTTTGCTTTTGCTTTAGTCATAGATGTTCTCACTAGACATTTGCAAGAGGATATACCTTGGTGTATGCTTTTTTCTGATGATATTCTTCTTGTTGATAAATCTAAAGAGGGAGTTGAAGAAAAACTTGAATTATGGAGGTCAACCTTAGAGTCTAAAGGTTTTCACTTGAGTAGATCTAAAATTGAATATATGGAGTGTAATTTTAGTAGTAATAGTCCTAGTGAGGGGATTGTGACTTTGGGCGATCAAGTCATTAAGAAGAGTACACATTTTAGATATGTTGAATCTATTGTTCAGATATGATGAAATAGATATCAACAGAATTCAAGTTAGATAGTTGAAGTGGAGGAATGCATCGGGCTTGTTGTGTGACAGAAAAATTCCCCTCAAACTTAAGAGAAAATTCTATAAGATTGTGGTGAGACCTGCAATGCTTTATGGTGTTGAATGTTGGCCATTAAAAGAGAGCATAATACTAAGTTAAGTGTTGTAGAGATGAGGATGCTTAAGTGGATGAGTGGCTTTACCCTTGATATATCGTGAAAAAATTATCTTGATCGGGCACGAATCTCGAGGCAAAATCAAGCCGGATACTTCAAAAATTATATATGGGAGCATCTGAACTCCGATTTTAACAAACTTACAGTCAAACTGAGTGTCTCAGAAATACAAACCGAATGACACCAAATTCAACTCAATCCGAGCCCAAATGAGTCCAAATCAAAGACCCGAAGCATTGTTGGAAAGTTCAAACCACAATTTGAGTTATCAAATGGTGTCCAAACATAACCTGCTTATAATCGAACCGAGTGACTCAACAAGACAAATCTAACGAGCCCAAGGTTGCCAAATTCCGACATCATTAAGACCTTCAAATGCCTGACGAACGATACATAATCAAGGGATTCAATATCAGCCGTCCATACAACCACTTCCTATTTACCCCTGATCTCTCACCTATTTACAAACCATGCCACTTCAGAATATCTATAAATAGACCCCTCATTTCTCATGAGAGGGGACCCAAGCAAGAAGAAGAAAAGAAGAAAAGAAGAAAAGAAGAATAGGAGGGAAGAAACACTTCGACCACCGTCAGAATTCTGCTCGACTTCCACAGAACACTGGAATTCTGCCCAAGTAACGCCAGAGTTTCACCTAAACTCCAAGTGATGCCGGAATTCCGCTCAACCTCCAAGTGACGTCAGAATTCTGCTTGACCTCCAAGTGACGTCGGAGTTTCATCCAAACTCTAAGTGACACTGGAGTTTTACCCGAACTCCAAGTGACGTCGGAGTTCTCCTCGCCTGCCAACTATTGTCAGACTTCTACCCGACGTTGGACCTCCGCTCGTCGCCAAGTTTCTACCCAACGCCAAACTTCTACCGGTTATCGAACTTTCATTGGACATCTATCTGATGCTGGATTTTTATTCATTATTGGACTTATATCTGACGCCGTCCTTCTGACCTTCGTCATTAGACAACAGTCATTCTGACCTCCGTCGCCCACAGACTACAGTCTTTCTGACTTACGCCGCTCACTGACTATAGTCCTTCCGGCCTCCGTTGCCCGCCGACTACGGTCCTTCTGACTTACATTGCTCACCAGCTATAGCCCTTCAGGCCTCCGTCTCCCGCCGACTACGGCCCTTCTAACTTACGTCACCCACCGACTACAGTCCTTCGGACCTCCGTTGCCCATCGATTACGGTTTTTTTAACTTACGTCACCCACAGACTACAGTCCTTCCAACCTCCATCGTCTGTCGATTAAGGTCCTTCTGATTTACGTTGCCCACTGACTATAGTCCTTCTGACCTCCGTCGCTAGCCGACTAAGGTCTTTCTGACTTATGTCGCCCACCAACTTCAGTCTTTCCGACCTCCATTTCCATAGAACGGTCTTTATGACCTCTGTTGCCCACCAACTATAGTTCTTCTGACCTCCGTCACCTGACTATGATCCTTCTGGCCAAACGAACACATTAACCGTAATTTTCTATATTCTCAACATGTAATGTATCCTATAAGATGTACATCAAGCTAAGGCATTCTCCCAAGGAAGGACCTCGTTTGTAATCAACTGCAATACTAGTGGATTCATTCAAACTAGGCTAGGCCTCGTGATTTTCCCCCTTTTTAGGAGTTTTTCACGTAAAAATCTTGGTGTCTCTAGTGAATGATGCACCCTCTCTTTTTATCTGTGTGTGTGCTGGATCTTCGTACAACGCTAAGATGTTAAACCTTATATTTCTCTATTACTGCGAATACTCCAGGACGCAACAACCCTTAAAGATAGGATACGAAATGAGTATATACGTGAAAAGTTTGTAGTAGCTCCAATGAAAGATAAGATTAGATAGAGTCGCCTTAGATGGTTTGGTCACATTAAACGGAGGCCTTCTAATGACTCGGTTAGGAAAGTTGAGGTATTAGATTTGACTTATGTTAATAAAGATAGAGGTAGACCTAAATAGATTTGGTTAGAAAATATTAGAAATGATATTTCTTTATTAGATTTAAATAAGAATTTGACTTTTAACATGACACAATGACGAAAAAGGATTCATGTAGCCGACCCCACATTATGGGACAAAGGCTTGAGGTTGTTGTTATTATTGTTATGCATTTTGTCTAATATGATTATTTGTTATCTACCATTATGACGTTTTGACATCTTTTTAATTAAACTCAATTATGCAGTATTTATTGTAATGCATTGAAAATGGATATGTATATGTACTTGAGTAATAGCTGGTCCCTATTAATATTATTGTATTGTGATAATAATATGTGTGTGAAATAAATAAGTAAAGATTGGTTGACCCGTTTGTTAGAGACTGATTGATCTGTATAGGATGGTGGATCGACGGGCTTTCCTTTAAATAAAGTGGTTTGGTATTATCCTATATTAATTCACGTGATACACTGATTGGAAGTTATAAAGAGATCATTACTATGCCGACAGAGAAAAAGTGACAACTCTATTTACTGAGCCAACAGTTTACTAATACTGATACTAACACTAAAAAAAAGCGTGATAGTCAGGACTTCTTACTTGTTTTGTGTGACTACTTAAAATGCATATTCTTGAGGCATTGTTCTTATTGTTGTATAAATTTTTTTGTTATTACATGAATTTACTGTTATTATATTATTCTACTGCCTGTACCATTAGATTGCTATTATTACTTATATAAATATTTATACTATTTGATACTACTGATTTACTGTATTAATATTAAACATGTGATATATTAAACACATGATATAGAATGTCTAGATAATATATATACACATTCGTATATGATTTTACTACATTGATTTAATTCAACAGTTTTTATCGATGTTTTGATTTGATACTTTATTCAAATTTCTTACTAATTAGTATTACATATATGACTATTGCTTTATATTTGACACTCGTATTGGTTTAGAGCTTTACTGGCTTTCGTAATGTAGTATTTTACTATTTATAAATTCTACTACTCTTGCATCTGAATTTTATTATTTATGTACTGATTTAATAATCATATGAATGTAATTGTTATGATTTGACTGTTGACAAACATATTGCTCATTAACCGTGCTTTGAATTTAGTTGTAGATTTTGGTGATCTCCTAGGCTTTTTAAGCTCATTATATATAGTTAAATAATTTCAGGTCAGGGCGAAGCGCATGAGTGTGAGGCTGGTCAGGATTCTTCATGTTCTGATTCTTTTAGTTATTTCTTTATACTCATGAAAGAGTATTTGTGATATGATTGATAGATCATGAGTAGTGTATATGATTTTTTAGAATGAATATGGATGTGTACATTGGTGTTTTAAATAATAAAATATGTTTTGCTGTTTAATACACACACACACACACACACACACACACATATATATATATATATATATATATATATATATATATATATATATATATATATATATATATATATATATATATATATATATATATATATATATATATATATGTTGCGGGCTAGATATTACGCGACGATAGAGATTTGATTCTACGTCTTAGCGTTGTATGTATAACTAGCACACACAGAGAACACAAGATTTTTTACGTGGAAAATCCTTAAAAGGGAAAAAACCACGAGGCCTGGCCCAGTTGAAAATGGTTCCTCTAGATTTTGAGTTGGTTACAAAGGACTGAATCACCTCCAGGGGTGAACAGATTACAATCAATTACTTAAGTAAGACGTTGAGTCTTCGGAAAGACGTAGGTACTGAATGTCAGGCCCTGAGTAGGACGTCGGGTCTTCAGCAGAACGTAGGGACTAAGTGTCGGGTCTTGAACAAGACGTCGGGTCTTTTGCAGGAAGTAGGGACTGAGTGTACAGCCTTGAACAAGACGTCAGGTCTTTGGCAGGACGTAGGGACTGAACGTCGGGCCTTAAGGTGGTGGTCCGGCGAGGTTCTGCGGTGGTCCGGCGGTGGTCCGATGAGATTCCTGCGGTGGTCCGGTGGTGGTCCGGCGAGATTCCTGCGGTGGTCCGGCGGTGGTCCGGCGAGGTTCTGCGGTGGTCCGGTGGTGGTCCGGCGACTGTCGTGGAGGAACTCCTTCCTTCTCTTCTTCCTTCTCTTCTCTTCTTCTCTCTCTTGCTTGGATCCTCTCTTGTGAAGAATGAGGGCTCTATTTATAGATTTTCTGGAGTGGCATGGTCCGTAAATAGGTGTGAGATCAAGGGCGAATAGGGAGTGGTCAAATGGACGGCCGATATTGAATCCTACGACCGTGCACCGTTCGCTGGCCATTTGGAAGCCTTAATGATGTCGGAATTTAATGATCTTAGGCTCGTTGGATTCGTCTTGTCAAGCCGTTCGATTCGGGTATAAGCTCGTCAAATTCGAAGACCGTTTGGTAACTCAAATTGCTGTTTGAACCTTCTGACAGTGCTTTGAACCCTTGATTTGGACTCAATTAGGCTCGGATTGGGTCGATCTTGGTGTCGTTGGGTTCGTATTTCCGAGACGCTCAGTTTGACTGTAAGCCCGCTGAAATCGGAGTTCGGATGCTCCAGGATTTAATTTTTGAGGTTTCCAACTAACTTTTACCTCGAGATTCGTGCCCGATCAAGCTAATTTTTTGACGATGTATCAGTTGCCCCCCTATTTTCGGACGTCGAAGCTCCAAGAGTCCGAAAATATAAGTGTCGACAATTTGTATAGGCTGAAATGCCAAAAAATGCATTCCGAAAATTAATGACTTGCTCAAACTTGATCATAGAGGCCTCGTTGAGCTCCGAAAGTGTCGGAATCGAGTCCGGAACGTCGAAAAACATGTCCGGGGACCCCAAAAACGTCAAAATCGGAGCTTTCGGGACGAAAATCGGGCCCAAAACAGACTAGGCGGCCGGACCGGCCGGACCGGCCTGCTTGCCGCCGCCGCCGCCGGCGGCACTGCCGGCTCGCGCTGGGTCACGCGCGGCGGCCCGCCTGGGCCGCCCGACCCGCCTGGGCCGCCCGACCCGCCTGGGCTCTCGCTCCAGCACGGGCGGCGGCCCGCCTGGGCCGCCTGGGCCGCGTCTGCGGCTAGCGCTGCAGCCCGCGCGGCGGCCTGCCTGGGCCGCCTGGGCCACGCCTGCGGCCCGCGCTGCAGCCCGCGCGGCGGGCTGCTGGGCCTGCTGTCGGCCCGCGCGGCAGCCCGCCTGGGCTGCCTGGGCCCGCGCGGTCAACCCGTCTAGAAGCTTCCCACCACCTCTTTTGAGTGAACGGACGGGTCGGTTCGGCCCACCGACCTAGTGGGCCCCACCTGCGCAGGAAAATTGATTTTTTAGCCTTTTTTGGCCGAAAAAATTCCTAAAAAATCCCAAAAAATTCCGAAAAAATTCAGAAAAATTTAGAAAACTTTGGAAAATTGAAAATTCTAGAAACTTCCTTCCTTTCTCCCAAAAAACTATAAATAGGCCCTTCAAGCCTTTAGAAAATCACTCCACTCATCTTCTTCTTCTATTTTCTTCTTATTTCTTCCTCCTTTCTTCTCATCTCCCTCTGTCCTTTCTATTGAGGCCTTCCCTCAGTTTTCTGAGGCCCCTCTCTTGGCAAGGAAGTCCGGAGATTTTCTTCTTTCCCCCTCCTTTCTTCTCATCTCCCTCTGTCCTTTCTATTGAGGCCTTCCCTCAGTTTTCTGAGGCCCCTCTCTTGGCAAGGAAGTCCGGAGATTTTCTTCTTTCCTCCTACACCCTTTGAGAGAAATGTCAGGTGATCGCCCTCCACCGAGAGATCCTGCGATCCGGGGAGACCCTGTCGCACCGCATGACGGCGAACGGAGGCCGAGTAGGGAAGTGGATGAGGCAATGTCAACTGTTACAAATGACTTCCTATTCCTTTTTTGCAAGAATTATTACTTTCCGAATGATGTGAAGACGATGGTCCCTAGGATGTCTGATCGGGCAAATCTTCCTCCTCCCGGGTACGTGACCATTTCTGAGGCCCACTTAAGGGGTGGTTTACGCTTTCCGCCTCCTACTGAGCTGATTGAAGTCTTACAAAGGTGCGGTGTGAACCTATTCCAACTTTCATTTAGAGCGATGTCAGTGGCTATGGGACTGATTGCTCTCTTTCGGGATCGGGGAGCTACTATGACCCCGGAGCACCTTTCACGGATGGGCAAGCTCACCAGCGATACGTCTGGGCGTGTGACTTTTAGATCCAAATGGTTGGATGTACGTACCCGCGATCCTTCAAAGAATTGGGTCAATGCTTTCTTTTTTGTGAAGAATGACTGGGGCTTGATAAAGAAGTGGGGAAAGATGAGGGATTTGCCATCCCCTCTACATGTCAGCGAGGAAGACATAATGAGGATCTTGAAAGTTCCCGATCTTGAACATCTTCTATTTGAGGTTCGTCATATGAGCAAATACACTGAAGAAGAGTTCTTATTCAAGGTTGGGATTTCATTTCATACTGGGAGGTCTGATGCAAGGAAGTTGAAGCCGACATCCAGGATTCCTGAGCCTCCTGCCCCTGCTTCAAAAGCGACTCCCAAACGACCGGCTAGAGGCGACGACCCCCAGGTTTCGAAGAGGAAGAGGTTGGAAGAGATAAACACTGACAAGACCCCACCTGACTCTTTCCCAGCCAAGCTGCATATCCCTGAGGATGTCATGAATCATCAATGCCTTGGACATAACAAGACCAGTAATTTGGTGAGTAACATCTCTCAATATTTTTTATCTCATTTGCTTCTGAGGTGACTTCTAATAAACTTTTCTTTTTATTTCAGCTGTCACGCATTGGGATCGAGATTAATGACTAGAACAGTGAGTTTGTTAAGATCAAGTATCTTCAGGGGGAGTTCAAGCGGAAGTATGAGCAGAAGGTTAAGGATGTGAAGGTGCTTGAAGATGAGTTGAGTGATTGCAGGACTGAGCTGGCCAACACAATGCGCTCTGTATCTCTCCAGAATCGGCAGGCAGATCGGCATCAGATAGATCTTTAGGAGGCTCAAGCGACGATCATCAGGCTTTTGAAGGAGCAGAAAGATTCTGAAGAGAAGATAGTGTCTCTTGAGGTGAATGATAAGAAGTCCCAGGCCATTATAGCTGAGAAGGAAGCTGCCTTGTCTACCCTAGAACCTTCCAGAGTTATTGAAGACTTTAAGAAGTCCATAGCATTCAAGACTATCGTCCAGGATCACATTGAGGAGGCCCGAGATCACATCTATGCCATAGAGGTGAAGGATTTGGAGCAGCAGTATACTGAGGATGGATTTATTAGAGGATTCTTTAAGGGGGTTCGCCTGATGCAGCGAAAGACCGGAGTTTCAGCCGAAGAGGTGACCCCTAGCCAGGCTTCAGCTGACTTTCCTTCAGGCTCTGATGGTGATGAGGTAGAGAGTGATCTACGGAAGGTCCTTGATCTTGATGCAGATGATGAGATAGTAGATGTTGAGTAGGTTTTCTAGTTCTTGTTGTCTGTATTAGTTTATCTTTTTTAGCAATTATGATGTACCTGATGTTTGTACTGTTGTGTGATATCTACTTTGACTTAGTAGTTGATTATTATTATGTTGTTATATGACTTAAATATTTGAGTGTTCTGAGTAAATTTTATTCATGTTTGCTTAAGGTATTTGTCTTCCAACTTGTGTTTAAAAGTTTAGAAGGATCCTCTAAGGATGTGTGGTCTATTCGAAGTTGTACGCCAGAGCCTTGCTTGATGACGCCAACCTGTATGAAAGAGATTAAAGGTATCTATAAGAGATGTCAGACCTATCCGAGATCGCATGTCAGAGTCCTGCTCGATGACGTTAACCTGTGTGGAAGAGGTCGGGAGAATCCACCAAGGATGTAAGACCTATCCGAGGTTGTGTGTCAGAGCCCTGCTCGATGACGTTAATATGTGTGGAAGAGGTCGGGAGAATCCACCAAGGATGTAAGACCTATCCGAGGTTGTGTGTCAGAGCCCTGCTCGATGACGTTAACCTGTGTGGAAGAGGTCGGGAGAATCCACCAAGGATATAAGACCTAACCGAGGTTGTGTGTCAGAGCCCTGCTCGATGACGTTAACCTGTGTGGAAGAGGTCAGGATAATCCACCAAGGATTGATCAGCTAACAATTGAACAATAATCGTCTACTGCTCGAATCAAACATATTAAGGTTTATAACTTAACAAAGTCTTTACTGCCATTAAACGAAGAACATAGCTCCCAAAGACTGTTCAAGGGAGAAGGAAACTAGAAACATCACAAACAACGTTCGAAATTAAAAACACATACGAAAGCCAAACGATATTCTAAAACAAATGACACGATCACGCTCTACTGATAGTATTTGCGGAGGTTATCGATATTCCAAGTTCGAGGAAGCATCTTCCCTTCAGCATCATTTAATTTGAAAGTCCCTGGCTTCACCATAGCTGCTACTAAGTACGGTCCTTCCCAGAGGGGGAGAGTTTATTTAGTTGAGGGCCTTTACCTGCCGCCTCGATGCTGCGTAGGACCAAATCTCCCACTAATATATGTCGCGGCTTCATCCTTCTGTTATAGTGACGGGCAACTCTCTGGTGGTAGGCAGCAACCTTAAGTATTGTCCTATCTCTTACTTCTTGAAGGAGGTCTAGGTTGTGTCTGAGTTTTTCATCGTTGGCATTGGAGTCGAAAGTTTGTACCCTATGACTGGGGACTCCAATGTCAACTGGAATGACAGCCTCTGTACCAAAGCAAAGGTTATACGGCGTCTCTCCTGTTGGAGTTCTTGCTGTCGTACGGTAGGCCCAAAGGACGTTTGGGAGCTCGTCAGCTCATTGCCCCCCAGCCTTCTCCAGCCGCGTCTTCAATCCTCTCAGAATGGTCCGGTTAGTGACCTCTGTTTGCCCATTAGTCTGAGGATGAGCCACAGCCGTATGTACTAAATGGATGTGGGGATCTTTACAAAATGTTGTAAAGACCCTTCCGGTGAATTGTGTTCCGTTATCAGTAATAACTTTTGCAGGAATGCCAAAGCAACATATTATGCTCTTCCATAGGAACTGTTTGGCATTTGCTTCAGTAATCTTTGCTAGTGGTTTTTCTTCTACCCATTTCGTGAAATAGTCGACAGCCAATATGATGAATTTTCGCTGTCCCGTGGCTATAGGAATGGTCCCATTATGTCGATCCCCCATTGGGCAAAAGGCCAGGGACTCTGTAATGTCGATATTTCTACGGCGGGTAGATGAGTGAGGTTGGCATGTAATTGACAGCTGTTACACTTCCGTACGAGTTCTAATGCATCCTGTTTTATCGTTGGCCAGTAGAACCCTTGTCTCAGGACCTTTTGGGTTAGCGCCCTTCCGCCCAAATGTTCCCCACAAATGCCCGAGTGTACTTCGCAAAGTGCATAGTTCGCCTCTGAAGGAGGAAGGCATTTGAGGTATGGCCCTGTGAAAGATCGTTTGTATAGCTCTCCATTAATAATGGTGACGTTGGCTGCTTGCCTCCGAAGTCGTACTGCCATAGCTGGGTCTTCAGGGAGAGAGCCTTTTTGTAGGAGAGCAAGAATGAGGTCGATCCAAGAAGTTTCTTTTGATTCATCTATTGATTGAAGTACCCATGAGCCTTGAATGCTCGGGAAGTGGATCTCCTCAATAAATCTTCTTTTAAAAACATCTCTCGTTGTAGAAGTTGCTAGCTTGGAGAGAGAGTCTGCCCTTGCGTTTTGCTCTCGAAGGATATGGATGACCTGATGCTTTGCTATTTGGGCCAACAAGGTTTTAACTATCTGGAAATATTGTGCCAAGAGTGGATTGTGAGTATCGAATTCCCCTTCTACTTAAGAAGCAACCAGTTGAGAATCAGTGTGAACCACTAAGTCTTGGACTTCGCAATCAATCGCCAATCTCAACCCAGCGATTAAAGCTTCATATTCAGCAACATTATTTGTTGCCGGAAACTTAAGTCTAAGCTCGTATTCGAGTGTGACTTTTTGCGGAGAGATTAATAAGATTCCAGCGTCAGCACCAGAACTCCCAGAAGCTCCGTCTACATACAATGTCCAGCAGGAGGAGGAAGGAGACACATCAGGCGATTCCTCGGAGGTGTAGCTAGTACATTCGACCACAAAATCGGCAAGCACCTGTGACTTGATGTCGGGTCTAGGTAGCAACTGTATATCGAACTCTCCAAGTTCTACAGACCATTTGATCAATCTTCCGGATGCCTCGGGTTTTTGAAGAATATTTTTCAACGGTAGGTTTGTATAAACCCTGATTGCGTGTGCCTGAAAATAAGGTCGTAACTTCCTAGCTGAGAAGACTAATGCTAAGGCTGTTTTGTCTGCCAATGGATAACACATCTCAACATCTGAAAGTATCTTGCTGATGTAATAGACTGGGCGTTGAATCGAATCATCCATCCGAACCAAGACCGAATTTATAGCCTGAGAAGAGACAACCAGGTACATATACAAAATTTCCCCTGGAATTGGCTTTGAGAGTAGCGGTGGTGAAGCTAGATAAGTCCGGAGTTGTTCAAAAGCCTCTTGGCATTTATCAGTCCATTGGAATCCTGAGCTACGAGCCCCTCTAAGGATCTTGAAGAAAGGCAAATATTTATCTCCCGAACGAGCCAGAAATCGAGAGAGTGCTGCAATCCTTCCATTCAGTCTCTGAACTTCTTTGATATTTCTGGGGGGTAGCATGTCCCTTAGGGCCTTGATCTTTTCCGGGTTGGCCTCAATCCCTCGGTGGGTAACCATGAACCCCAGAAACTTTCCTGAGGTGACTCCAAATGCACATTTGGAGGGGTTGAGGCGCATGTTGTAAGATCGGAGGAGGCTAAAACATTCTTCCAAATCTGAGATATGCTGAGATTTCTCGAGGCTCTTCACCAGCATGTCGTCCACATAGACTTCCATTGTACGCCCAATAAGATTCTTAAAAACCTTATTCATAAGTCGTTGGTAAGTTGCCCTTGCATTTTTGAGTCCGAATGGCATTACCAGGTAACAATATAACCCTTTATCTGTTTGAAAAGATGTTGCCTCCTCATCGGCAGGATCCATTTGTATTTGGTTGTATCCGGAGTAGGCATCCATAAAGCTTAACATCTGATGTCCGGATGTGGCGTCAACTAGCTGATCGATTCGAGGGAGCGGGAAGCTGTCTTTGGGGCAAGCTTTGTTGAGATCGGTATAGTCTACACACATTCTCCAAGCTCCACTTGTTTTCCGAACCATCACGACGTTGGCTAGCCAAATTGGGTAGTGTACTTCCCTTATAAATTTTGCTTTTAAAAGCTTATCAACCTCCTGTTCGATTGCCAGCTGACGTTCTAGGGCGAAGTTTCGTTTCTTTTGAATCACTGGTTTACACGCTGGGTTGATCTTGAGGGAGTGCATAATTACTTCAGGGTTAATGCCGGGCATATCAGCCGAACTCCATGCAAATACATCTTGATTTGTACGTAGAAAGTCTACGTATTCTTTTTTCTCTGTATCTGAGAGGAGTTATCCGATCTGTACTGTTCTCGAGGGATGTTCTTCTGATAAGGAGACACATGTAAGATCTTCTACAGGGGAGGCCCTTTGAGGGGTATCTTCATTCCGAAGATCGAAGTCTTCGATGCTTAGAGTAACTGATGAGTGTGGTTGAGCCTGCCTAAGATAGCATGATTGTGCTACTTGTTGATCTCCTCGTACTGTTCCGATCCCCGATGGGGTAGGAAACTTGAGCTTTAAATGAGGAATTGAAGCAACAGCCCCGAAGATTGTTTGGAGTGGCCTTCCAAAGATCGCATTGTAGGCTGATTCGGACTTCACTACAATGAACAGAATGGGGTGCTCAACTTGACGGGGGAATTCTCCAAGCACAACCTGGAGAGTAATGGTTCCTTCAACTCTTACAGGTTGGTTGTCAAATCCGTACAGTGGACCGGCAGCAGGCTGGAGTTTCTCTCTAGATAGGCCCATGCTAAGAAAAGTGGAGTAGAATAAAACAACTACTGAGCTTCCATTGTCTACCAAGATCCTTTTAACATTGTAGCATGGGTCGCCGATTCCTGCGCTAATTACCAGTGGGTCTTGATGAGGAGTCTTTACACCTTCTAGATCAGACTCCTTAAAGGTGATGGAGTGATCGACATGAAGTTTTTTTGTTGGTGGCTCCTTGTTCTCTGCGATTAGAACTTGACAAAGCGTTGAAGGGCCTCCAGCAATAGTTTCAATTTCGCCGACCATCTGGCGATTGTTCGTCGACTTTTTTTGTTGATCTTGCCCCCCAGTTGGAACAGTTTCTTCTCGAGCTGTTGGATTCTTGACGAACTATAGGAGATATCCTTGTCGGATCAGTCTCTTAATTTCCTCCTTGAGCTGCCTGCATGCTTCAGTGGTGTGTCCACGACTGCGGTGGAAATGACAATACTGTTCTTGGTTTCCGGTATTAGGCTTTAAAGGGTACGGCCACTTTACACTCTCTTGGTCTCGGATGGCCATTAATACATTTGCTCGGGATGTATTAAGTGGCGTGTACTCTTTTTCTTGTCGGGGCTCTTATCGTGGTTGTGAGGGTCGAGGAGGAAGATTATAGTTTCCTTGCTTCTTCCTTTGCGAGGGGGGATTCTCCGTCCCTGGGGGATTTTTACGCTTCCCAGCTGCTTGCTCGAATTGCTTCCTATGTGCATTGATGGCTTCATCGGCAGTGATTTGGGCATCTACTCGATGGATTAAATCCGCATAAGAATGAACCGTTTCTCGCATAAGTGCCGAGTAGAAAGGGCCTGGGCGAAGCCCTCCAAGAAATACACCTCGTAGCAATTCGGGATCTACCCCTGGAATTTGTCGGGCTTCTATAGAAAACCTTTGAAAATACTCTTTGAGAGATTCACCTTCGTTCTGTCGTATCCCCGAAAGGTGGGAGGAGTCTTTAATAATCCTTCGATTGGCGACAAATTGTTCGACAAACAATTTGGCCAATTTAACGAATAGGGGAATGGACCGAGGGGGTAGGGAGTAGAACCATGTCCGGGCCTGCCCTTTAAGGGTGGCAGGAAAAACTTGACAGAGCAGAGCGTTTGGGGCCTGCTGGATATGCATAATAGTACGGTAGTGGTCGATATGCTCGTAGGGGTTTGAAGTCCCATCATAAGAATCAATATTCGGGAGTTTGAATCTTGCCGGAACGGGATATCGGAGGACAGCTTCGGTGAAAGGTAATGACTCCTGAATGTCTCGTTGGTGAAGGGACTGTCTGATGCCTCCTGTGGGGAACTCTTCTCGGACTAGTCTCCGTAACTCATGTCGTAGAGTATTACGGGGGAATTCAGTGACGTGCTGTTGATCCAAGTTCTCGGGGACGTCCGGCGGCATATGCTGCCGGTGGCCTGTGCGCGAAGGATGGGTAGAGCTTGCTGTATCAGCAAGCTCATTCTCTGGACGTGTAGGAGGGCGCATCCTTGGCGGAGGAAGGGGGACTTCAACATGAAGAATGTCTTCGAATCCTGGCTGATCTCGAGGGAGAAGAGTATCTTCTTGGGGTACCGGCGCTGGTCCTCGAGCTCCCCTTAGAAGCTGAAGGATCTCATTCTGAGATTCCTCCATTTTTCTAATACGTTCTTCTAGGGACGGCCCTGAAGTTCCTTCTCCTGCAGGGTGTCGGTTACCGGGGTGAAAGGAGGCAGATGCCTGTCGTCCTTGATTCAGGGACTGATTCCTGGATTGATGTGAATTAGAGCGGGAGGTTCCCATGATGCGATGGCTACGCCTGTTGACCATTGGAGGATTCTTTAGTGTAGTGGGATTGACTTTCCCACAGACGGCGCCAATCTGTTACGCGGCGATAGAGATTTGATTCTACGTCTTAGCGTTGTACGTATAACTAGCACACACAGAGAACACAAGATTTTTTACATGGAAAACCCTTAAAAGGGAAAAAACCACGAGGCCTGGCCCAGTTGAAAATGGTTCCACTAGATTTTGAGTTGGTTACAAAGGACTGAATCACCTCCAGGGGTGAACAAATTACAATCAATTACTTAAGTAAGACGTCGAGTCTTCGGAAAGACGTAGGTACTGAATGTCGGGCCCTGAGTAGGACGTCGGGTCTTCAGCAGAACGTAGGGACTAAGTGTCGGGTCTTGAACAAGATGTCGGGTCTTTTGCAGGAAGTAGGAACTGAGTGTAGGGCCTTGAACAAGACGTCGGGTCTTTGGCAGGACGTAGGGACTGAACGTCGGGCCTTAAGGTGGTGGTCCGGCGAGGTTCTGCGGTGGTCCGGCGGTGGTCCGACGAGATTCCTGCGGTGGTCCGGTGGTGGTCCGGCGAGATTCCTGCGGTGGTCCGGCGGTGGTCCGGCGAGGTTCTGCGGTGGTCCGGCGGCTGTCGTGGAGGAACTCCTTCCTTCTCTTCTTCCTTCTCTTATCTTCTCTTCTTCTCTCTCTTGCTTGGATCCTCTCTTGTGAAGAATGAGGGCTCTATTTATAGATTTTCTGGAGTAGCATGGTCCGTAAATAGGTGTGAGATCAAGGGCGAATAGGGAGTGGTCAAATGGACGGCCGATATTGAATCCTACGACCGTGCACCATTCGCTGGCCATTTGGAAGCCTTAATGATGTCAGAATTTAATGATCTTGGGCTTGTTGGATTCGTCTTGTCGAGCCGTTCGATTCGGGTATAAGCTCGTCAAAATCGAAGACCGTTTGGTAACTCAAATTTCTGTTTGAACCTTCCGACAGCGCTTTGAACCCTTGATTTGGACTCAATTAGGCTCGGATTGGGTCGATCTTGGTTTCGTTGGGTTCGTATTTCCGAGACGCTCAGTTTGACTGTAAGCCCGCTGAAATCGGAGTTCGGATGCTCCCGGATTTAATTTTTGAGGTTTCCAACTAACTTTTGCCTCGAGATTCGTGCCCGATCAAGCTAATTTTTTGACGATGTATCAAAATATATATATATATATATATATATATATATATATATATATATATATATATATATATGTGTGTGTGTGTGTGTGTGTGTGTGTGTGTGTGTTAGTAGATAGTTATAGTTATTGTTTACTAAAATATAAGAATAAATCTTCCAATTTAGATTCTGGGGCATCACATGTTTTACTAAAAAAATTTTATTTAATTTGATTTCTTAAACCTAAGTTGAATTAAGATAAAATTTACTTCAATCAATTTAAAATAAACCAAACTTAATTCATTTTGGTCAACATGGTTTATTATTTTTTTGAAAATAACATTTACTTATCTCATAACAATCTTTTAAAACCCTCTCAAATAAATTAAAAACGGATCAAACCGGATTGAAATCCCAAATCCGACCCGACTTTATAAACAAGATTATTATTTTAAAATCAATTGATGAATAATAGTTTCCAGAAACAGTGAATAATTTGGAAGTTTAGGCATCAAGACCAGAGTGTTTATTTTTCCCAATTCTATTTAATTGGCAATATTCACCATGTGATGTAAACTAATGCCTTGATAAATATCACATTGTTATTCTTATAAATGCCACCTTCATGACTAGTGAGCTAGCACACACTGGAATTTTTATTAACTTATATAGAGAGGGGGACAAGTAGGAAGGACAAATTTTTAAAAATATATATTTAAAAAATTATTTTCATCAAAACGAATTAAAATAAATAAATTTAAAAGTGATATCAGTTGTTACCATTGGCAACAACTAGCTATTGAGCTGGTAGATGAACTGGCGGCAGACTGACATGGCGGGCAAGCTTATTGGCTGAGTTTGCAGATCAAAATCACATCAAGTCATTAGTTGTGCTACCGAATGGTTATTTTTTGTTTTTTTTAGTTTAAAGTATGATTTATAAATCTTGGCATATTGTTGAGAGTTTAGGCTTCCAACTAAGAGGTCCAGAATTCGATTCTATGTGTATGCGTTGTGTGTGAATTTGTCTTAATTAAATGACCTAAATGTCCTATATATATATATATATATATTTAAGTTTATATATTTGTAAAAAAATGAAAAATAAAATCAACGACTGGCTAGTTTTTTCTCTTTTAAAATGATATCATTTTAAAATAAACAATTATAATTTTAGTTTAATTAAATAAAAAAAGAGAAAAAAGATAACGTCTTGATTCTTTTTTTTGTAAAGAAACTTTATATTTATATTAAAAAAATCTGTCAGCTTAGTTATTTATATAGTTTAATTAAAATTTATATATATTTATTAAAAAAAATCTTAAAAAGAGACGTTAAACTAAAATTAACTATTTAGTTTTATTTAATTTATAGTATGATGTCATTTAAAAATAAATCATTATAATTTAATTTTCTTTTTTTAATTCATTTTTTAGTTTTTTTCCTTTTATTAAAATAATCATTTAAAATTTATATATATTTATGAAAAACCAAAAAATAAAAGTTCAGAGAGAAAAAATAACCAGTTAAGAGAGCTATGACTTGGTGTTCTTTCTTTTTTGTTACTTTTTTAATTTTATTTTCGTTTTTTATGTTCTATATATATATATATATATATATATATATATATATATATATATATATATTATATAAAAGTAATAAAGTATCTAGTCATTAGCATGCACAACTAATGATATGATGTGGTTCACCAATTTAGCCCGCTAGCTCACCCGCCAGTTCAATAGCCAACGAAATAAATTTATTGTTTTTTAGTTCATTTTGATGAAAATAAAATTTAAATTATATTGTTTTAAAAATTTGTCCCAAGTAGGAGGGGTTATTACAAAAAAGAAAAGATCCTGTACACAATTGACCCAATGGGTCATTAGATGGGAATCATATGCAAAGAAGTCCTAAGCCATGAGGTGAACTTGGACCCAGGAAGAGAGAATCATATGAGTAACAATCCTTAATCAAGCCTGCAAGTAAAGGATTTTGATTCTTACATTTGGGTAAAAGGAATGGTGGAGAAGAAGCCAATTGTTTCACTCAAAACTATATATCTTAATAAATGATGACGCCTAAAAAAAATGCATGAACCAATGATATGATATTGTAGAATCCAATTAGGAATAGCATCTCTCAAGAAGGAATATATTTATACAAAATATTTGTTGTTTTGTATTGATATATGACTCGACAATCAAATTGAATTTGATTGATTTTCATAAACTTATTCAATGTGTTATTGTGCGTATATATTTTTGTGGACTTGTAAAAAAATGTAAATTGTGTACATGTACACTCATATTCATACATGTATATTTATTTTTGTATTTGTGCATGATTATATGGATTGCCTAAGCTTATATTCATACATGCATGTTTGTATGAATAATACATGTCCTATGTCATTTATATTTTATAATTTATATAAAACTTACAATTATGCTTCAGATTCATTAGGGCAAGTAAACTTCATAATTACCAAACAATTTGTTTATTTATGATCTAGTTGACAACACTTTTTTTATTATTTCTTATTTATTTTATTTATTTTGTAATATATTATAAAAAAATGTTTGACTTCTAACACGATTTTATTGATCGGCAGAGAGGCAGGCCTTCATATTGTTAAAGGTGAAACACAACATTTATATGGCATCAGTGTTTTGAACAGCAGAGGCGAACACAAAGACGATATGTTCGCTGAGAACTGTAAATAATGCGAAGGAAGGCCCACATGGAGCTGACAGTGACTTAGACACCAAACCATGTGGCTGCAAGCCTTGTACTATATATAGCTCAATGATTGGGTGGCAGAGCTAATATATATACAAATATATATATATATATAACTCCAAAAAAAATTTTAAATATTTTTAAAAATAATATAATTTATTTAAGAAATTAGAAACATTTATCAAATATGCTTTATCCAAAATTTTAGAATAAAAAAAAGAAGCAACAGTAATGTCAAACAGTTGACTTTTAGCTCAAACTTGGTTCGTTTACAAGTGAGAAGAAGAGGCGTTGCAAATTTGGGAATTAACGCTTTTGAGCGCGTTGAATTTTGACAAATTAAAGCCATGCGATTTCATGAGCCGACTCTGCTTGGCTGCGAAGCGGCTTGAAAAGAAGCCTTCAAAGGAAGGCTCCTTGGCGGTGCGCAGGAAAAAGGCGTAGCCCAGCATGAAGTAGAGGGACGTTGTGAAGAAGCAGATGGGTTCCATCACGTCCCATGAAAGCTCCCAGAAAGTCAGTCGCATAAAGCCCGCAGTTTGGATAAGCAAAAGGCCCAGCCCAGCCCATAGTTCTCTCTTCACCTGGGCCTCTGCCTTCTTATCTATTGCCGCCTTCTCAACCTCCATCTCCTTCAGTTCGTTTGTTCGTACATCCTCAGCCACGCGCGGGATGGGCTGGGGAGTGATCACGCTCTCAATTGCCCGAGCAAGCTGTGCGTGCGAAGAACAAGTTAATTAATTTTGCAAAATTATCTTCAGCATTGTAATGATATATATATCATCGTTTTAGTTTTAAACATTTAAAATTGTAGATGACTCGGTTGAAATTAATTCAATTTAGTTCGAAATTGCTTGATGCCACATAAATAAATGTACAAATGTAAGCCTTCGATGGATTCAAGATTTTAAAAGGTGGAACGTTCCACCAGTTTGCAGAGGAAAGAGAAGGGACGTATTGACGGAAGAATTACCTGCTCAGGGCGAAGGAAGACGACATCTGCAAGGACGATGACAGCGCCGGAATGGTCGAGCGCCGCCGCGATTTCCTGCGCACATTCGTCGGATCCGACGGCTGCCTCGCGGCAAATCTCGGCAAACTCCGAATATCCCACATAGCTGCTCGGAATCCCTCTCAACTTCGCCCTCGCAGCCTCGATCTGCGATGCCTTGAGCACTTTTCTCAAATCCGCCACAGAAATCACCATTTTGGACATTTCCCCTCCCTCCTGCCTTACATGCAGCGGCGGCACGAAAGAGTCAATCCGGATTCGATCCTGCATCATGGATGATCGGATGCGCTCGATCAGATTATCGCCAACAGGAAGAGGATTCCGAATGGATGTCGGCAGCACGGCCGCCCCCGATTGGGAGATTGATCGCCGCTGGAGAAGGATCCGGCGATTCGAGGTGCCGGCGGTTGTGCTGCCGGGGAGGAGCCTCCGGAGATCTGGCGAGGGAGGAGGGTGGGCTGCGCGAGTGGAGGAATACTTGGTGAGATGGAGGAAGCGCCCGGAAAGCATTTTGCGGAGCGCCATGATTTGATCTGCAGACCTGCTCAACGTACAGTTTCCTCTTCAATTTATGTTTTTCAGCCCTGCTTTGGCCTTCTTTGACAGTTCCGAGAGGCAAGGAGATTTCTTGGGAGCTGAAATTATTTTAGAATTGCAGTGAGAGGAACGTTATTTATAGTGACAACAAGTGCCGAGCTCAGGCCAGGAATCGACCAAGCCGAATACGCGACATGGACAAAATTTTAAAAACATATTATATTGATTTTTAAATATTAAAAATAGATCATATTCACATTTGAAGATTCGTTTTTGTTCTTTTCTAATTTATTTATGATTATGTTGTAATATTCTAAAATTTTGTATTTCACATCCAAAATTTATTTTAGTGCACTTTCCAAAAAAAAAATGTATATACACGTACGCAACGCAAGCATGAATGAATATAGTTTTGGTGGTTCAGTTTATGTGAGGTGAAATATAGCAAAGCAGTTTCTTGTAAAAAATTGTACGTGTTTAAAAGAGATTTTATTATTGCTTAAAAATTCTTCAGTTGAGCTCTCCTTTGGGGCTCTTTTTTATGTAGGTTCTGAATTTTGTTAGACAGAAACTGAGATTAGTTACAAAGATATTAAAATGGTTTAATTTGCTCGAAAAACTCGAAATGATAACAATTACTCTAGATTTGAATATTTGAATGTTATATTAATTCATTAAAAATGCTGCTTTTCACGTACAAAACTCTTAATTTGAAAAATAAAATCTATAAATTGCTTTTAAAATAAAATTATCCCATCTATATATTTTAAAATAAAATTTTGAGGGTGCCCACCCTCACTCATTGGTGGATCCGCCTATGATCACAATTGATAGAAGTGGCTCCTTATTGAATTGTCAATGCAGTGAATTCAATTTCGTGCTTCATCACTATTTTGTTCACTTGTTCCAATCTCATGAAAGTCTCATGCATTTGTTGTCAGATTGACGGAGGTATGAACCAATCTACAAAAAAAAAAAAAAAAAAAAAAAAAACAATAAAATCTGACCAACAAGTCTCTATATTCATCTTACCCTAAAATTTCTCTTGCTATTATCATATCCATCATATCTCTGCTTCTGCTTCAAATAGGAACACTTTAAGTGATCATTTTTTATTTTCTTGGCACTACATGTTGTCAAATATTTTCTTTACCTCAACAACTAGTCCTCTACTATATGTGACTCTATGGTTCCCTTGAACAACAAAGGGCTTCAGCTTATAGAATATCTGTAGATGCATATCCCATTGTCTCCTTGTGTCCCACCTGTGATCTACTCTAAGCATCACATATAGCCTATGCAAGCATGCTTGCTAGCTGCATCAAATTGTCCAAACTCACTAGAGCTATTATTGCACTATGTTCATTATGTACTTCCTGATCAGTAGGGTCCATCTAGCCACTAATAAAATTCTCTTTCATAATCAATAATACAAAAGCTTAACATACATACATGCATATGCAATTCAATCAATCAAATGTAGAAATAAAAATCTATAATATCCAACTTCTACCCCACTCATAATCAATTCCTAAAGCTCTTGTTATAAGTCAATTCTTTCAACGACCTTTTTGATACAAATTGTAATGCCTCATTCTTTAATTTGAAAAGAATTATTTATTTTATCTTTTTAATTAAGCAATCAGAAGTTCTATAAATCATCAAAATAATAAATCCATATACCTAGTAAAAGCAACTAGAAATCGTATACCTTAAAATATTTCAATATATTCCTAAAATCAATATATAATAGCTAGGAGATCGATCAGTATAATTATTACTCTATCACAAACTCTTGTCTACAAAAGAATAAAAGAAAATACAAATAAAATTAAAAGAAATTTTGAGGATCTTTAACAATTTCAATATGATTGGTATTGACCCCTTCTCTGACTTGAAATCATAAAAATTAACATAATGAGCATAAATTTGAATAAATAATCAAAATTCTATCACTATTTTCAATGCAAGATAAAAGAATAAATGTATATTTAGTTCTAGTCAATATCAATCATGACAAAATATAAGTAATTAAAATCTCAAAAATTAATAATAAAATCATATGATCAATAAAGTTGGAAGTTATCAACCATCAAACTATAAGAAAATCAATAAAGAGGAATATCGCCACTACAGGAAATTCATGAATTACCGGCGGCCTTGACCGGCGGTTGTCTAGCCACCGGTACTAACGGCGGTTAATCTGGCGGCCCAACCGGCTGTTATGCAAGCTTATGCCGCCGGAAATAGTGGCGGTCACAAAACCGCCGGCCTTAAAAGTACCGGTGGTATACCGGCAGCTAAAACCGCCGGTGTTAAGTGATTTAATTACTGGCGATTTAAGCCGCCAGAACACCACCAGTAAAAGCACTAAAATTAACCAGCCCAAGCCTCCCATTTCATTTATTATCCTCATCTCTCTCTCTTCGGCTGCGCTCGCCCCTCTCCTTCGCCCTCCCTTTCACGCGACCGAGCTCTCTCCTGCCGCCGACAAGCTGTCTCTGGCCGCCGACGATCACACCGCCAACCCACGAACTCCCCACTGCAAGGTTGCCGACGAACTTGTATTTCCCGTGCGCGACGCCGCCTCCGTGGTGAGGTTTTTTTATTTTAACCAATAAAACTATGTTCACTCAAAATGCTCATTTGAACAACATCTATCACATATCAAAAGTTATATGGCGAAAATTTTACTAATATAAAATTATTCTCATTTTTCAGTAATTAAATAAAAATTTAATCAAAGAATACAAAAAATACAAAATTATTAAAATCATAAATAAAATAATTGTTCCTTACAATGAGACGACCAAATCTCTCAATAGGACTGATTGTCAAAAATCACATAATAACATCCAAATCTAAAATTTTATTTTTCTCTCTCATCACTTTTCTCTCTAAATTCTCTCTTCCGGTCTTTGTTAGCCGATTTAAGAAGTGCAAAAAGGATTTAATAGATTAAGTTAAGTGATTTTAAATATTTATAATAAAATAAATAATATAATTACATAGTTTAGTTAATTTTCAGCATAATATATATATATATATATATATATATATATATATATATATATATATCTTTGGACTTTAAAAATTATAGGAAACATGTCTATAAAATAACCAATTTTATTTAAAAATTTTTGGTGAAATTGATTTACAAAACAGACACCTAACGATCCTAAAATTCTCATTTATACTGACATGTGTTAATTTCTTAAGAATTTATAATGACACAGTAATAACTATCCCCTAAAAAATAGCAGCAACTAATATCATTATTCTGCTAAATACATTAACCAATAGATAAAAGCTAGAAAATAAAAACAAGCTTTACTAGGCTTTTATTATGCCACCAAACAAGCATACTAACATACTACATTAAACTATGAAAAAAAAAACAAACTCTTAAAGACATGGTAAAAAAAATTTATTCAATATTTTTCAATTAAAATTCACCATTTGAGTTTGATGTATTTAACATTAATATTTAGTTTAATTTTTTTAATTCTCTTTAAAAAGATAATTTTATTTTGCATTATAAATAAATAAATATAAATTTTTTAGTTTAAGAAAAATATAATTTATATTTACAAGCAAATAAATAAGTCATTTTGGTGGAAGTTTTGAAAAAATTTACTGCCCTAATTTAATGCGAATGCTGTTTTCAAAACCATCCCTGCACAAAGGCAAGCTATAGAATTATATAAATTTAATCAATATTTTCTATTCATACTATTTCATCGGTTTAGAACAATGTGAAATAAATATTTTTTGAGGCAAATTCTCTTAATAATCTCTTCTAATTTTACATGTAATTAGGAATTAGTAGCAAGGTTTTGATATTGCTGTTTTAGGTGGTCAATTTTTTTCTCTTAGTGATTTGAACCCTTTATCAATTAACTTTAGGCTTTTCATCTCAGTCAAATTGCGAAAATATTATCTTGATGAAAGTTAAGCAGGCTCGCGACAACATCAATTACATTTAGATTCTCAAATTACACGCAGTTTTGAAAACAATTGATGGTGCTTACTTTTAGATTAATTTGATTAGACTTATATAAGCGTGCTCGACAACATTGTCTTGTCTGGTTTGAAAATTTTTAAAATTTTCAAAACAAAAGTTTGACTGATAATTTCCATCAATTGTACCATTTTATTTTCTTCTTGGGGTACAACGATTTCTAATAACAGTATCCAACAAATCAATTTCCAAACTATCATCAAAATTTTCCTCCCTTTCAAATAGCAAATCATCGTATAACCAATCACATTGCAACCTGACACAATTCCTAGCTAGGTGGGCTTGTAAGTTAGCATTAGAAATGACCGAAATAGGCACGTCAACCAGCGAAGCTACACCACCCCCGGGAAAATGAACCACATCAACCCCACCTGAGTTAACATCCCCACCACCAGTTGAAGAAACCTAGATAGCCTCTGAAGACTCCACACCACCATTAAATAAAGGAGTACCTACATAAATCACAACGCAAAGAGCAACTATTAAACTCGCACAGCCAGGGTCCACAGACAGAGGGTCCCCTCCCACAATAACTTCACAGGCCTGAGAGCCACCTGAACAATTCATGGCAATAGAAATAGGGGCAGCAGGGGAATATACTGGACAAACCAGATTGAAAACCGCGACAACATCAGCATTAACAAAAGATAAATCACCCAACGAATTAACAGGCAAAGAAACAAGCAAAACTGAATTAGAAAAAAAACTTCCTCCTCTTCAACAATAAGGGGAGATGGAGTTGTGGAGGGAACATTATTAACCAAGCAAGGGGGAGGGCTTATAGCACTTTCAGCATTAGAATTCATGCCCACATTATCTAAAATGATCACAACATTAGAATTCATGTCCGCTTCCTTACACTCACTAGAATCAGCACAGTAAACATTTTTCTTAACCGAAAGAACATGATCCTCTGCCAAAGCCACAGTAACAACCTCACAGCCAACAGTCCCTAAAATCGAAGTAACCATTGGGTTCGGATCCTCCCCAACCTTCTCCTCATTAACAGCCAAAGAGAATACACCCAAAGCATGACGCTTAACATTCCCAGCCATAAGAGTACTATTAGAATTAGACAGAGGAGCCGAAGCACGATTACTTCTAAGATGGCCTAGATGCTTACAAGTCGCACAGAAATCAGGAAAAACCTCAAATTGCACCTTTTGTATATACCCAGAAACCTCTGGCCCGAGCCAAATTTGAGAAGGATAAGTTTTAGTAATGACCAGCTCCACCAAAACATGCGCAAGGGATGGCCTAGATCCTACCGAAGTGGCAGAATCAACCTTCAAGGGTCTACCAAACATAGAACCTAAGGCGTGTAGGATACGGGGAGAGTAAAGATGAGGTCTCAGGTTAGGGAAGGAAACCCAAATCGATATGACCGGATATTCACAGCCGATGTCCAGTAGGGCGGGAGACCATTTATTGAGCTTCATGAAACAGTTATTCACCAGATATGAACGATGGCAGAAAACACAGCTACAGTCTAGGTCGTTAGAAAGTTTAACTAGAACATGTGTCTGATCAAGCACCGTTACAGAAAAATCAGAATTTAGTTTCAGAGCGAAAAAAAAAATTGTGAATAGCGTCTAGAGACGAACGACGCGTGGGGAAAAAACCGACCAAAGTGAATTGAAAAGGCATAGCAAGAGCTCTAATTCATCATCAAAAACCCACAACGATGGTAAACCACTAAAAGAACCTTGACGAAGCTTAGGGAAACAATCTGACGAGGAAGAACTAGAAAGGGCATCAGCAAATGACTGAGATTTAAATGAACCATTCAAAAAGCCCGAATCAGCAACCTGTCAGACCGCCATTCCGGCCACAAAGGGCCGGAGGAGGAAAGACGAGGGTGACAACCATGAAAAAAAGAACGGAGAAAGACGAACAACAATAGGAGAAGGAAAGGCAATTTCCCTAAAGATTCCAGACAGATGCCAACCGAAAAACGGAGGCGGAGAGCATAAAAAACGCAACGGAAGAATAACTAGGGTAAAGCCCTAGCAAAGCGAAAGGAGCGAAAGGAGTTGATGATTTGTTACTTGGTTGGTGAGTGAGCAATACAATTGTGCCTACGATCATGAACGACTGACTATAATAAATAACTTACGGCGCCAACAACTATCTGTAATATTAGCCTTGACTTAATACTTTATTTTAATATTACTAATTAGATAATATAGTTATGACTATTATTGTAAAGGCTGTTTCTCCCAGGATTGTCCGGGACGATCAGGGATTTGTCCAGGACGATCTGTATAGAATTATCAAGAAATCTGCTTGTTCGTCTGTACGAACCTGGAAGAGTTGGGACGAACAGTCGGGACGAACCAAACCCGAGGGTTTCGTCCCGGGACGACAAAATTGACATTTAATTTCGTCTGGACGATCTGTGTATATGGGAGATCGTCCCGGAACGAACAGGAAATCGTCCAGGACGATCCTGTGTATTAAATATCTGAATAGTGTCGTTTTGAAGAGAGAAAGTCTAGGAGAGAGAAAAACCGAAGGAAAAGAGGAAAAAGTGGATTTTTGAGCGACTTTGGTCCGTTTTCGTCCGTTGCCGTAGTTGAAGAAGTTGATCGGTACGAGGTAAGGCACATTTCGCCTTTCTCAATTTTCAGAAATGAGATTTTTGATGCGTTTTCTGTTCCGAATTTTGTTTCCGTTAGCGAATTTCTGGTATGATTTTCTTCTGACAAAGGTTTTACCGCGTAACTTTTGGTATGTCTCTGAGATGATAATTGTGCACGTTTTGCGTATTTTTTGGAAGATTTTTACCGGATATTTTGGATTCTGCGGTGTTTTAATTGAACTGCAAATTATCAGGATGTTGAAAAATATTTTGTCAGTACAATGAAAGTCTTATAATATTGTTATGGATATTCTATGGTAATTTGGTAAAATTCTGAATCTGTAAATTTTGTGTAAATTCCGTATACTGCCATTATGCCGCTGAATTTTCATACGATTTCTGAATTTTCTGAAATGAGATGATTTGAATGTTTGATGTGTTTGTGCTATCAGAAGGGAGTTATAAGGGGCCGGAATCCTATGTGATTTCGTTGTCTGGGTCAGGGAATTCTGAAATTTGAAATGAGCTCTAAAATATGAAAATGTTCCGGAACCTATGATATATGTTCTGTTCTGGTGCTATAAGCACAACGGGAGACATAAGGGGCCAGAATCCATTGAGATTCTGTCTGTGTCTGGGACATCTAAAATCTGATATCTGAATCAGTTCTATGAATTAATTGATTTCTGATTTCCGTACGATTTTGTCTGCTTTGTGATTTGAAAATGTTAAATAGATATTCTGAACTTTGAGATGAAATATGATTTATCTGATTTCTGGTCATTCTGTGATCTGTTCTGTTTTCTGAATTCAGTTCTTCTGTATCTGTAATCTGATTCTGGATCGATCAAGTATCTTATGTTTCATATACGAATTCTATACGAGTTTTTGAATTTTCTGGTGACTATTATTCTGATATGTTTTGTGTGAGATTTCTGAAGATTCTGATTGGTGATTGATGTCTTGCTGAGCTGTTAGCTCATCCTTATTCTCTGCTTAGTTTTCAGGTTCTGGGAAAGGGAAGGAGGTATTGGATTAACAGTTCAGAGTCTGATCTGAGATTAGGTATTTTGTACTTTTGATTTTTGTATAGTCATGACTTATCTGTTCTGTTCTGTTCTTTCTGTCTGTAAGCCATGTACTGTATCTGTATATGATTGTTTTGACGAAAGAAAAGATAGACGAATTACTCTGCATTTGGATGATTATAGTAGCTCTGTGTCTTTCTGTCTATGTAATATTTTGAAGAAAGTTCTGAAGCAAATTCCAAAGCCAGATCTTCGATTTATTTGGCTCCGTCGCGATCCTATGCGAGCGGGATTCGTCCTGGTCGGGTTGGGTCGTGACAGGCCTTTTTAGTGGTATCAGAGCAATGGTTTTGGAATTTAGATTGTAAGATATAGCTGTAGGAAGTGATCTGTGAGTTTGTCTGGGGTAGTTCTGGTTTGTCTGGATTTTTATTGCGTTGTTTTTGTGCCTAGTTTTCTGTGTGCTTATGGATATGCCAGACCCAGATATGACAGATCGGCAGAGTGCTAGTCAGACAGCTCCAGTGGGCAGTACTATTCCAGTGGTTGGTTCTGATACACTTTCTCAATTTGCTACGTTGATTGCTCAGAGGATGAGCGAGACTCACAGTAAAGCCTTTATTGTTCGATTTAAGGATATAGATAGACATCTGCAGATGTTTCTGAGATTGAAACCTCCGAGGTTTGAGGGCACTGTTGAGCCCAGAGCAGTTGAAGAATGGTTGAGTAGGTTAAAGAAGACTTTTGACGGTATGTAGTGTCCGCCGGAAAGGAATGTACCATTGGTAGTTTTTTTATTGGATGGTGAGGCTGAGCGCTGGTGGATGGGCCAACAGGAGGAAAAGTTTCAAGGGAAGCTAAACTCTCTGATTTCTTGGGAAGAGTTTTCTGAAGTATTCCGATCGTGGTTTGTACCTCCTTCTGCACGACAGCAGATGTAGGAGACTTTTCTGAGGCTAGTTCAAAGGAGCAGGACTGTGATGCAGTACGATGCGGAGTTTACTACTTTAGCCTGATATGCTCCACAGTTTGTGAGTACTTCTGCTGAGAAGTGCTACAGATTTCTAAAGGGACTACGAGATAGTCTGAGGCAGCCCCTGGTACCGTTTCATATTTCTGATTTCTCTGAGCTTGTTGAGAGAGCTCGTCTGATAGAGAATGATTTGATGGATACTAAGCAGCGGTGGACTGTGAGTAGGAAGAGGTTCGGGGGTGAGGCTTCTAGCAGTGGTTCCTCTAGCAAGAGGAGATTTGTTTCTGGAGACTCCATGAGGAGTGGACAGTCGAGATCCACTACAGTTTCTGGTAGTGGAAGTATGACCAGTTCTGGATTAGTTAGTGGGGCACCTGTGTGTCAAAGTTGTGGACGACGACATTTTGGCCAGTGCTACAGGATGAATGGTCAGTGTTTCAGATGTGGTCAGCCAAGACATCGGATTGCAGAATGTCCACAGGCTGAATTTGATAGACGATCTGAGTTTCGATCTGATAGTAGACTTGTTGGTTCAGTAGGACGACCGAGGACTGTTCCTCCATCCACTGTGACTGAAGGATCCTTTGGTAGAGGTGATGGATCTAGTTCTGTGGCACAGAGACCACCTACTGGTAGTCAGAGAGAGTCTAGTGGTTCAGTAGCTCCAGCTCTAGTTCAGCCACGTGTGTACAGTTGAGTCAGCAGGAGGCTCTAGATGCTCCAAATGTGGTAACAGGTACGATTTATATTTCTGATCAGCCCTGTCATGTTTTATTTGACTCTGGAGCCAGTCACTCATTTCTTTCCAAGCGTTGTTTTGATGCTTTACATATGGATTCTATTTTGCTACTGATTTCGCTTTCCGTTATTTTGCCGACTGGAAGTAATTTGATCGCCTGGAAGTTTTGCTTTTGTGATATTGATATTTCTGGCAAGAAATGGAAGTCTAGTTTGATTTTGATGTCGATTTCTTCTTATGATGTCATTTTGGGCATGAATTGGCTGAGTTTGTTTGAGGCTCAGATTGACTGTTTGAAGAAGCAAGTGAGCTTGCTTATAGATGGTGAGAGGTGTGTATTCCAAGGATTACAAGGTGTTCTATCCTGTCTGATTTCTGTGTTGGAAGTCAGAAGAATATGGAAGAAGAGTTGCCTGGTATTTTTGGCTTCCGTACGAGATATGAACATAGATGTGAGTTCTCTTTCTGATATACCGGTTGTACGGGAGTTTTCTAATGTATTTCCTGAGGAGTTGGTTGGTTTACCTCCGGATTGAGATGTTGAGTTCTCTATTGATGTTTTCTGGGTACAGCTCCAATATCAAAAGCTCCGTACAGGATGGCACCGAAAGAACTTTCTGAGTTGAAAGTTCAGCTCTAGGAGTTGGTGGATAGAGGATTTGTTCGTCCTAGTATTTCTTCTTGGGGAGCACCTGTACTGTTTGTAAAGAAGAAGGACAGAACACTCTGTATGTGTGTTGATTACAGAGATTTGAATAAGGTCACGATCAAGAACAAGTATCCATTATCACTGATTGATGACTTATTTGATCAGCTTTCTGGTTCTTTTGTATTTTTAAAGATTGATTTGAGATCTGGATAGTATCAGGTGAAGGTGAAGGAAGATGATGTGTTGAAGACAGCTTTCAGTACTCTGTACTGACACTACGAGTTTTTGGTTATGCCTTTTGGGGTAATCAACGCACCAGCTGTTTTCATGGATTTAATGAACAGAGTGTTCAAGGAGTATCTGGATCAATTTGTGATCGTCTTAATCGACGATATTCTGGTGTATTCTGCTTCTGAGGAAGATCATGCCAGACACTTGAGCATTGTGTTGGAGACTTTGAGGCAGCATCAGTTATATGCTAAGTTTTTCAAATGCGAATTCTGGCTGAAGAGTATTTCTTTTCTGGGGCATGTGGTGAGCGGAGAAGGTATTTCTGTGGATCCCCAGAAAATTCAAGCTGTTGTTGATTGGTCAAGGCCTACTACGGTATTCGAGGTACGTAGTTTCTTAGGCATGACTGGATATTATAAAAAATTTGTGAAGGAATTTTCTCAGATTTCTACGCCTTTGACGAGACTGACTTAGAAGTCAGTAGCTTTTGTTTGGACACCGGAGTGTGAAGCTAGTTTTCAGAGATTGAAGGATTGTTTGACATCTGCTCCTGTGTTAGCACTTCCGTCAGGTACAGAAGGATTTCAGGTGTTTAGTGATGCTTCACTGAAAGGTTTGGGCTGTGTTCTGATGCAGCATGGTAGGGTAATAGCCTATGCTTCGAGACAGTTGAAACCACATGAAAAGAATTACCCGACGCATGATTTGGAATTGGCTGTAGTTGTTTTTACTTTGAAGATATGACATCACTATTTGTATGGCATCATATGTGAGATCTTTACGGATCTTAAGAGTTTAAAGTACATATTTACTCAGAAGGATCTGAATTTAAGGCAAAGAAGGTGGCTTGAGTTGATCAAGGATTATGATCTATCTATTCAGTATCAGCCTGGAAAGGCTAATGTGGTAGCAGACGCTCTGAGCAGGAAGTCTTCTAGATTATTAGGTATTCAGCTCACTTCTGATGAGTATCTGATACAAGATATAGAAATATTACAGTTGGAAGTGATTTCTCTACTAGTCTGGATTCTGTTGTTTTGACTTAGATGAACATTCAATCTTCTCTGGAAGAAAGGATTCAGGAAGCTCAGAAGTCAGATTCTGATTACTTGAAGTTGATTACTCAGATTGAATATGGTAAGAAATCTGAACTGCAAATTTCTGATTATGGTATTATTTTCTGTAAGAATAGACTGTGGATTCCTATGTTTGGAGATTTGAGGAAAGAGATTCTGTGTGAATCTCATCATTCGGGCTATACGATACATCCGGGAAGTGGCAAGATGTACGGAGATATGAAGGGTTTGTTCTGGTGGCCTGGAATGAAAAAGGATGTAGCATATTTTGTTTTGAAATGCGAAGCCTGTTAGTTAGTGAAGGCAAAGCATCAGCGACCAGGAGGTCTTTTACAGTCGTTGCCTATCCCTGAGTGGAAATGGGAGGAGATAACGATGGATTTTGCTATGGGTTTTCCTCGATCAAGACAAGGGCATGTTGCCATCTAGGTAATTTTGGATCGCTTGACGAAGTCTGCACACTTTCTTCCGATCAGGCAGACGGATCCGGTGGATAAGTTGGCTCAGGTATATGTGAAAGAAATCATCAGATTGCACGGTGTGCCAAAGGTGATTGTATCTGATCGAGATGGACGGTTTACTTCCAGACTTTGGAAGGGTATTCAGCAAGGATTGGGTACGAAGTTGCATTTCAGTATGGCTTTTCATCCGCAGACTGACGGACAGTCTGAGAGGACTATTCAGATACTGGAAAATCTTCTGAGGTTATGTGTTTTGGATTTTGGAGGAAGCTGGGAAGATCATATCCCTTTGATAGAATTTGCTTATAATAATAATTTTCAGTCCAGTATTGGTATGACACCTTACGAAGCTTTATATGGCCGGAAGTGTAGAACTCCTTTGACTCTGACAGAGGTGGGTGATAGACAGGAAATGGGTGCAATATTTGTGGATGAAACTGTTAAGAAGATCAATCTGATTAAAGAAAGATTGAAAGCTGCACAAGACAGACAACAGAAGTATTATAATCAGAAGCACAGATTTGTAAAATTTTAGGTTGGTGACTTTGTGTATGTCAAAGTCAGTCCGATGAAAGATGTGAGCAGATTTGAAAAGATGAGCAAACTAAGTCCAAGGTATGTCGGACCTTTTGAGATTATTGAAAGGATTGGAAAGTCTGCTTATAGATTGTTATTATCTGATCAACTATCTGATGTGAATAATATTTTTCACGTATCCTCTTTGAGAAAGTGGATGTCTGATGCTGACAACTTCTGACAAGAAGTTGTCTGCTGATGAGGTTGAGATTCAGGAGAATCTACAGTACAAAGAAGAACCTGAAAAGATTTTAGCTTATGATGTACGAAAACTGAGAAGTAAACAGATTCTAATGGATAAAGTTCAGTGGAAGCATAGAACAGCTCGGGAAGCAACTTGGGAGGAGTCGGACATGAGACAGTCCTATCCTATCTGTTTTGACGGAGTTTTTGTTTGGCAATGTCGGGACGATATTTTCCTGAAGTTGGGGAGATTGTAAAGGCTGTTTCTCCCAGGATCGTCCGGGACGATCAGGGATTCGTCTAGGACGATATGTACAGAATTGTGAAGAAATCTGCCTGTTCGTCTGTACGAACCTGGAAGAGTCGGGACGAACAGTCGGGACGAACCAAACCCGAGGGTTTCGTCCCGGGATGATGAAATTGGCATTTAATTTCGTCTGGACGATCTGTGTATATGGGAGATCGTCCCGGGACGAACAGGACATCGTCCGGGACGATCCTGTGTATTAAATATTTTAATAGTGTCATTTTGAAGAGAGAGAAAGTCCATGAGAGAAAAACTTTTGTCTGTTTTTGTCTGTCGCCATAGTTGAAGAAGTTGACCAGCACGAGGTAAGGCACATTCCGCCTTTCTCAATTTTCAGAAATGAGATTTTTGACGCGTTTTCTGTTCCGAATTTTGTTTCCGTTAGCGAATTTCTGGTATTATTTTCTTCTAACAAAGGTTTTACCGCATAACTTTTGGTATGTCTCTGAGATGATAATTGTGCACGTTTTGCGTATTTTCTGGAAGATTTTTACCGGATATTTTGGATTCTGCGATATTTTAATTGAACTGCAAATTATCAGGATGTTGAAAAATATTTTATCAGTATAATGAAAGTCTTATAATATTGTTATGGATATTCTGTAAAAATTTGATAAATTTCTGAATCTGTAAATTTTGTGTAAATTCCGTATACTGCCGTTATGCTGCTGAATTTTCATACGATTTCTGAATTTTCTGAAATAAGATGATTTGAATGTTTGATGTGTTTGTGCTATCAGAAGGGAGTTATAAGGGGCCGGAATCCTATGTGATTTCGTTGTCTGGGTCAGGGAATTTTGAAATCTGAAATGAGCTATGAAATCTGAAAATGTTCTAGAACCTCTGATATCTTTTCTGTTCTGGTGCTATAAGCACAACAGGAGACATAAGGGGCCAGAATCCGTTGAGATTCTGTTTGTGTCAGGGACATCTGAAATCTGATATCTGAATCAGTTCTATGAATTAATTGATTTCTGATTTCCGATTTCCGTACGATTTTGTCTGCTTTGCGATTTAAAAATGTTAAATAGCTATTCTGAACTCTGAGATGAAATATGATTTATCTGATTTCTGGCCATTCTGTGATCTATTCTGTTTTCTGAATTCAGTTCTTCTGTATCTGTAATCTGATTCTGGATCGATCAAGTATCTTATGTTTCATATACGAATTCTATACGAGTTTCTAAATTTTCTGGTGACTATTATTCTGATATGTTTTGTGTGAGATTTCTGAAGATTCTGATTGGTGATTGATGTCTTGCTGAGCTGTTAGCTCATCCTTGTTTTCTGCGTGGTTTTCAGATTCTGAGAAAGGGAAGGAGGTCTTGGATTAGCAGTTCAGAGTCTGATATGAGATTATGTATTTTATACTTTTGATTTTTGTACAGTCATGACTTATCTGTTATGTTATGTTCTTTCTGTCTGTAAGCCATGTACTGTATCTGTATATGATTGTTTTGATGAAAGAAAAGATAGACGAATTACTCTGCATTTGGATGATTATAGTAGCTCTGTGTCTTTCTGTCTATGTAATATTTGGAAGAAAGTTCTGAAGCAAATTCCAAAGCCAGATCCTGGATTTATTTGGCTCCGTCACGATCCGATGCGAGCGGGATTCGTCCCGATCGGGTTGGGTCGTGACAATTATAATTCAAGAAATTAAGTTATTTACGCTTACTGAAGCAAAGAATAAGATGTTAAGATCATATTAGCTAGTGAACGAAGATGATTAAAAAAGAGATAAAAACAAAAAGGAAAAAAATTACAAAAGGAGCTTCATAATGTGCTCTTGTAGGAGGAATATAGGATTTGAGGGGCCGAGGTAAATAATAATTATTTTAGAAGACCTTTAGTTATGTTTGATCAATTAACTTAATTAATGAATATCTTCAAAGTTATCATCAAATTTTTTTTTTGCATTTAAATTCCCATTACAATAAATTTTTATATTTTTGAAAAATTGATAAATGTTTATTTTAAGTTATCTCCGTTAGGAGAAAATGTTAAAATAATAGACCGAAAGAAAAGCCAAATTAAGGATGGTTGTATAAAGGATCAGAGACCTCAAATGAAAGCAGCAGAAGAAGTTTGGAAAAAAAAAAAATATTAATTAAAAGTACACAGGTCGAAGAGAAATACAAAAAACGTTCAGGTTTCGCAGTATAATATATTGGGGTAAGCTGATTAGGTTTTAATTGTGACGATGAGGTGATGGCATTATTTTTTTATTGTATAGAATTTTCAGAAGTCCTAATAAAGTAATAAATAAAAATATAAAATAGATTAGTAATATTTTTTAAATTTTTTACATGCTTCAATATAAATATTAAATAAAATGCTTGAAAATATCAGATAATTTATTTACATGCTCCAATAAAATCTAAATAACAAAGAACAGTCAATATTATCAATTTCACCATTCCAGAGGACATTCTACAAAAAAAGAAAGGATATATTATATGTTTGATTCACTAAGGACAGTTGAGCTATTTTATTTTACAAGAATCACATATAGATTATCAGCCTTAAAATATAGGATATTAGCAAAGTCATAACAAAAATTTATCTGAATTATTGTATTGAAGTGCCATCACAATTTACTTTACCTCATACACAAGAAGATTCCATCATCAAAGAAACACACATAATATGAGCTCCTAATCTAATTAGCTAGGGTATATATATAAAGAGAGAGAGAGAGAGAGAGAGAGAGAGAGAGAGAGAGAGAGAATAATCTTTTATTTTTTGGAAATTAAATATTTTAATTTTAATATTCTATCCTAAGAACATTAATCTGGCGCAATAAATATGAGGGTGGACAAAATAATGATGTAAAAAATAAATCTGGCACAAGAACCTCATAAGATGGAGGAGAATCTCTAGGAATTAATAAATACCACTTGTGACATGGAATCAATGAAAGAAAATTATTCCTAGCTTGTGGCTATAACAGGCTACGTACCCATTTATAGGAATTATATTCATATTCATTCATACCCTAATTTTTATTGATGCCTACTGACTTCTACTTGATTCCTGGACAGAGTCCATCCTGTAGAGAATAAGTTATAAAACCTACTAAATTATTAACAAAAGTATTTTAAATGATCGATCTACATGTTAAAAAATAAACAAAACTATTTATGGATATATAAACAAATTTATTCATAGGTATCCTTTTTTTTTTTTTTTTAAATCAACTCTATTTAATTATTTAAATAAATAAATCTTACATAAAAATGTAAAAATTTTCATGGAATATATATACTAATTTTTTTAAACCTTAAACAATGCAAAACTTAAAAGAAAAACTAAATATGTTGCTTGTATATGAGGAATAAATAGTGCATCCAACTGATCACTAGCTCCCAACTGATGACACGCAGAAGATCGATTACCTATGAAACTTGAACCAATATTGAAATTCTATCATTATCGCCTAAGCCCTAAACATAAAATATGATCTTGCAATTTAAGTCTGAAAACAAAGGGAAAGTATATTCTTCCACATGGCGTGGATCGCACACTGCCAATTTGATGATGACACAACTTGCATTTTGATTTCCTCAGCAGCTTTCCAAAAAGTAGAAACTTTGTCTCTGATTGAGCTTCGAATTAATGCTTGCATACGTGTTATGTTAAAACTCATGCATAACATAAGGCAGGAGAATTCTTTCACGCCGCACTCATCAGCAGGGGCGGAACCGGCTTCAATTTTGAGGGGGCAAATTCAATACAAAAATAATTAAATATTAAAAATAATATATATATATATATTACAAAAAATTGATTAAAAAAGTTAAAGCAAAAAAAATGAAGTAAATAAATTGTGTAATAAAATTGTGATAAAAGTATGAAAGAAAATATTAGAACTAAATGTGAAGAAATACATAGATATTTTAGGGTATGTATTTATGATTAGCAGTAGATTTAAGATCATTGTATTAATAGCATAGAGAAGTAGCTGAGCAATCCCGGCCGGCTTTATAAAGTTGGTAGATTATTATATTATATTCATCTTCATGAAAGGAACTTTTATTTGGTCCGGTGAACGTACGTTCCTCTACGTTCGGCCACCAATGTATTAGCGCCACGTAGCAGGAAGAAAAGACGCCGACCCGACCCAATGTTTTTTGGGTTCTCGCACATGCGTTTTTTTAACTCTCTCTCCCAAAGTATTTGGCCGAAGAACCGCGTATAAGAGAGATACAGCGAGCTCCCGTTTTTGCTTGCGATCAAAATGGAGTAACTTTCTATCCTGAAGAAGGGAATGACGTCGGAGAGTATGGGGAAGAAGCTCTCTCTCTCTCTCTCTCTCTCTCTCTCTCTCTCTCTCTCTCTCTCTCTCTCTCTCTCTCTCTCTCTCTCTATCTCTCTCTCTCTCTGTGCTGAAGGGATCGAAAGGGTTGCCTTCGGCTTGAAGAGGTGGAGGCGTCGGACTTTGCTGAAAAAATGGAGAAAGGTTAGTAGAAGATCAACATATGGAGAAGGAGATAGGGTCGGAGAAGCTTCGGCTTGCGCTGCCTTGGAGTCGATAGAAAATAATAGTTTTTTCTAGCAATACCAAGCAAATCTCTAGCAATACCGAGCAAATCCTGAGCAAATACTGAGTTTTTTCTAGCAATACCGAGTTGTACTGAGTTTTTTCTAGCAATACCAAGTTGTACCGAGTTGTACTGAGTTTTTTCTAGCAAATCCTGAGCAAATACCGAGCAAATCCTGAGCAATACCGAGTTGTACTGAGTTTTTTCTAGCAATACCGAGCAAATCCCTAGCAATACCGAGCAAATCCTGAGCAAATACTAAGTTTTTTCTAGCAATACCGAGTTGTACTGAGTTTTTTCTAGTAATACCAAGTTGTACCGAGTTGTACTGAGTTTTTTCTAGCAAATCCTGAGCAAATACCGAGCAAATCCTGAGCAATACCGAGTTGTACTGAGTTTTTTCTAGCAATACCGAGCAAATCCCTAGCAATACCGAGCAAATCCTGAGCAAATACTGAGTTTTTTCTAGCAATACCGAGTTGTACTGAGTTTTTTCTAGCAATACCAAGTTGTACCGAGTTGTACTGAGTTTTTTCTAGCAAATCCTGAGCAAATACCGAGCAAATCCTGAGCAATACCGAGTTGTACTGAGTTTTTTCTAGCAATACCGAGCAAATCCCTAGCAATACCGAGCAAATCCTGAGCAAATACTGAGTTTTTTCTAGCAATACCGAGTTGTACTAAGTTTTTTCTAGCAATACCGAATTGTACCGAGTTGTACTGAGTTTTTTCTAGCAAATCCTGAGCAAATACCGAGCAAATCCTGAGCAATACCGAGTTGTACTGAGTTTTTTCTAGCAATACCGAGCAAATCCCTAGCAATACCGAGCAAATCCTGAGCAAATACTGAGTTTTTTCTAGCAATACCGAGTTGTACTGAGTTTTTTCTAGAAATACCGAATTGTACGGAGTTGTACTGAGTTTTTTCCAGCAAATCCTGAGCAAATATCGAGCAAATCCTGAGCAATACCGAGTTGTACTGAGTTTTTTCTAACAATACCGAGCAAATACCTAGCAATACCGAGCAAATCCTGAGCAAATACTGAGTTTTTTCTAGCAATACCGAGTTGTACTGAGTTTTTTCTAGCAATACCGAGCAAATACCTAGCAATACCGAGCAAATCTCTAGCAATACCGAGCAAATCCTGAGAAATACCAAGTTGTACCGAGTTGTAAAAAACTCGGTATTTGCATGGTATTGGTCTTCACAGAGTGGTATTTCTCATTTTTTCAAAGCAATACCTAGCAAATACCGAGATACCGAGAAAATCGCGAACATAGCATTTCCGGGTTCCGCTCCGGGTCAAGTCGTCGGGCTGCGCGGTTTAGAGTAAGAGCACGTGACGACATGTTATTGGCGGCCAAACGTAGCTCTACGTCAGGTCAGAGGACGTAATAATTGTTCTCATGAAAGACGAGTGATTTATGCTGTGAGAGCCTCATTGATTGGGTGCACATTATCATTTGTTCACCACAAATCTGAAAAGACACCTTAGAATATGCTTGCTAATTAGGATTATATATCTATATATATATCGCTTATACAGTTACTATGTTATCGTCGCATTATAAAAAAAATTTATAGAAGTTGGATAATTATGAGATGAACCATTGAATCAAATCGATTGGATTTGGTGCTTGACATTAAAAAAAAAATAAGAATAATAATTAAAAAAAGGCTAGAATTAGATTCTCATGACTCGCATGCATTAATTTTAGTACTATAGTATATGTTAGCTAGACCTAGATAACATAAATCTCTTACACCGACCACACTTGTCATCATTAGAATCTCTACTTTGTTAAATTCATATCCTAAATTCCAAATTAAGAAAGAGAGGGATAAGGAATATCCCACGCTTGCTGTGATATGCAATAACCCTAATCCAAAAATTCCCTGCAACTTTATATCCCTTGATGAGTTCCAACAATGCTGCCACCTTAATTTTGATATAAGATATTCATTTTACGGCAGAGGAAGCTGCCTCTTAATTTAGGGTTTAGTTTGTTGTTAGGAAAATGATCATATTAATTTGTTTGTCTTTGAATAATTGATCATTGCTTAATTGTTAAGCCTTTGTCAAAAGTAAACATAAATTTCATTTAATTGATTAAAGAAGCAGTCATTAATTTGTTGGGGTGTGACAAATAATGCTTCAACATGTGAGCATGACACGGTGGAGGGACCGCTAACATTTCATGGATTCCTACTCATTGGGAGTCAAAATTAATAACATGTATAGAAAGTAGTGGTTAATGACTGGTATAAATTGTTAAATTTAGATATTTAATTTTTTTAGGGTAGTGGCTAATTCCTATTCTTTTTTTTTTTTTAACTCAAATTTTTTATATTGATAATAAAAAGAGATACACCAAATAAAGGACTACTCACAAAAAGAGAAAGGCCCAAAAAGAAACTACAGACTCCAACACATAAATCCAAACAAGAGAGCTCAACAGATAGCCGGGACTCCCAGCAGCTCAACTCCGTGCAAGGACCATCCAGAAGAGTGAAAAACACCAACGGTTGCCGCAAGACAGCCGATGAGGCGAGGCGTCCCAGCCACATCATCGCTCCGCAAACTCCAATCCAATCGCCAAGCAAACCGAACAACCACAAAAATTGATCCAAATAAAAAAAGAAATTATCTTCTTCTACCACCTCTATTCTAGAATTTGCTCCGAGGAGCAACTTTAAGCATTTTTCCACGAACCAATTTAAACTCCTCGCCAGGATCTGAATAAGATTCAGAATCAGAATCGAATTCAGACGAATTATTCAACCAATCAGTATTGGGTTTAATGTCTTCACCCGATAGTTTAACAGGGACAGTAACCAGACATTGCGAATTAATCACTAATTCTTGCTTATCCGAAACAACTCCCTGACCATCCAACTTAGCGTCCACATTCAAAACACATTTCTGAAATCGATCAGAGTCCTCCACACCAACAACCACATCACCTCCATAGATTACAGGAACATGCGTAGGAAAAGTAGAATTTGAAACCACCAATTCATTACCATCCGGCACCACCACAACAACCGGCAAAGCCTCCACCACATCTGAATGATCAATACCAACAACCCCACACCCCGGAATAAAAGGAACCGCAATAGGAGACAAAATAGTTTCAGTAGCCACCGAATTTACAGCCACCACCTTATTTACATCAACATCTAAACCCTCGTTAATCTCACCAGATAGATCCAAATTCACTTCACCAGGGACAATCGCCTTCGGCATCCCAAGCTGGGCATCCACAGTTTTCATATTTTTAACAGAAGGATGCAATATAGGACATAGAACCTTAGAATGACCTAAAGAACTACAATGCCCACAGAAATGAGGAATCTCATCAAAAATCACATTTTGAACATAACCCGATTCAGCTGAACCAACCCAAACCTTATCAGCAAATTTTTTCGTAACATCCAACTCAACAAGGATACGCGCCACAGACGGACGGGAACCGGACGCCGTGGCCATATCAGACTTAAAAGGGCGACCAAAATCGAACCTAAACCGAACAAGATTCTAGGAGAGAAAAGATGCGACCTGAGAAGAGGGAAAGAAATCCAGATAGGCACAATGGGAGAATCAACCTCCACATCCAAATTGGGTGACCATTTTACCACTTTCATATAGCAGTTTTGAACAAAATAGGATCTATGAGCGAAAATCCGACAATAATCAAAATCATTCACCAATTTAATCAAAACATTCCTTTGGTTAAGAACAGTAACCGAAAAATCCCCTATCAGTTTTAAATTGAAACAGAACTTTCGAATCGCATCAACAGATGGACGTCTACCCGGAAAACGACCAACTAAAGCAAAATCAAAAGGAGCAGCAAGCGAACGCAACTCATCCTCAGAAATTAATAAAGCCGGTAAGCCACGATGCGAAGATACGTTAAGCTCAGGGAAAGAAGAAGAAGAACCAGATAAAGCATCTTTAAAAGATAAAGGCGAGGAAGGTACATAAAAAACCTGGATCGCGAAGACGAACCGAAGCCATCGAGGAGACGGGAAAAATGGCCCACAAACGGGGAGAGAAAGCTCACACAACTCGTCGGAGAAGACAAGGCGGCGGAACCTAGCGGAGAAAAAACCCCTAGCGGAGCGAAAGAAAACATCGCCTAAACTTTTAAAACTTTGTTGAATTTAGCTAATTCCTACTCATTGTAAAGCCATTTCTTCATTTTTTTTTTGCTCTTATCGAACAAGAGAGATATCCGTCTATTTGATCCTAATATGTTTGTGGGTGATGCATGTCCCAAATTATATATTTAGTAAGCTAAAGAGGGGAGCAGAGCGAGTGAATCAATAAGTATGAAGACTAGATTAGGATCTAAATGAACTTAGTGAATAATAAAAATAGCATGAAGGCAAAAATATACCTCATAACCCCTTATTTATATGGTTAAGAGGGTCATAAGAAAGCATACACCAAGAAAAAAAATAGGAAAATGATATATTATATAACAAGCACATTCTAAAAAAGACGTGTGGGTTAGACTTAAACATTCACACATGATTCTCTATCATTGTTGCACCTAACGTGATTTCAGGAGGCTCCTAGCAAGTACTTAAGTGATGAGTCCTTGGGGCTAGTGCCTTTGGAGAAACTTTAGAAGTAAATGTCTAAGGTGAATCTATGAAAGAAATTATTTTGGGTGAGTGATGAGTCTCTTGGATAAACATTGCTATGAGTAAGAGATGAATATAATCGAAGGAGACAAAATGCAGACATCATTAGTGTGTGCTTCCTATAGCTTAGATTGGGATATTTATGGAAGGCTAATTAAATTTCCTTACCTGAGAAAAACTGCTAAGTCAAATAAATTATCATCGGCGAGTGTCCTTTAATTTGAGGGTGTTCTTAGGATATAATTAACTATAAAGATTTGTCTTTATGGTAAACTTGTACCTCATAATAAAATAAAAACTATCTTACCCACATTATGAAGGAAAAAATCTCGGGAAATATATATTTTTCTCAGTAGTTTATTTTTATTTTTGAATTCATTGTAAAATATCATTATTATCTTTTAGGATATTATGCTATTCTCTATACCATATTTTATCACAAAATCCGATTAAATATGTAGTGTATTTTACCCACATAAAGCAATTAAATTTTTATACTATTAGTTGAACATGGGCGTGCATAAAAAATTTGTTGAATTGGGCGTGCATAAAAATTTAACATGATTGAGGTTCAATATACAACTAAACATTCAAAATTTGGTCCTTTTATTTTAGCATAAAAAGCAATACAAGTTTATTATGCATCATATCTTGGTAGATTAAGACATAAATTAAATTAGTTAGTGTTTTCAAGACCAAGACATAAGGAAGGATGGAGAAAAAATATTCTATAGATGTTGATTTTTAAGAAGATGATATGACACACATAGAACTCATAGTTAATAATGATCCAATTTCACCTTACTAGATAGTGAAGATAAAGGTGACAAGATTCATGGAAATGCTAACAATGTTGTATCTATAAATAAGAATGAGGCAAAGGATAACAATACTAAAGAAGTTGAAGAAGAACAATTTTTTGGTGATATAGATGCAAGTAAAAATGAATTAGGTGAATATGAAACAAAATGATATGTATTATTGTAATTATTCAAAATTTGAAAAATGCATACATGAAATATTTGGGTCAGATACTCACATATAAAATATTTGGGCATAATATTGTACAAATGAAATATTTAAAAAATGAATTAGGTCTTATATTGTATGCATGAAATTAGACCTGTCAATATTGGACCCGACCCGAAAATCCGACCAGAACCCGACCCAAAAATTTTGGGTCTGGAGCGGGTCAGGTTCAGGTCCTGAAAATCGACCCGTTTGAAAAACCGGGTCGGGTTGACCCGGGAATAACCCGAAATGACCCGGAATGCACACAAACCCTTGCCCGGAATGACCCTGCCCACTTCCCGGCTGCCCCGCCTGCCCTGCGCCCGCCTGCCCGGACACGTCACATCGGGTTGCGAACTTGCATCCTGAGGCCAGGTCGAAGTCCCGAAGCCAAGCCAGTTCCGCGCCGCGTCCCGACTCTTGAAGCCAGGCCAGTTCCGTGCCATCCCGAGGCCAAGCCAGTTCCACTTTGCGTTCCGAGGCGGCGAGGCCAGGCTACTTTCGTGCCGCGTCCGCGTTGGCGTACGTCCGGCAGTTCCGCGTCACCAGCGTCCAGATGCCATGTCACGTCTGCGGCGTCCGCGGGTCAGGTTGGGTTGACCCGAACCCGAAGTGGGTCGGGTTCGGGTCCAGAAAATCGACCCGTTTGCAAAACCGGGTCAGTCGACCCAAACATGAATAGTGCCGGGTCAGTTTCGGTTCGACCCGAACCCGACCCGTAACCCGATATTGACACCCCTACATGAAATATTTAGGAGATATAACAACCTGATACTTTACATATAAAATATTTGTCGTTATACGAGTATGAGGGGAAATTGATATAATGCATTTTATTTTTGTTATAATATTACAATCTGACACATGAATTTTCATTAAATTTCTATATTTATGTTAGACTTAATGTAGCAAAATAGGTAATATGTTAAGGTTTTGTATTTAATATTATTGCTATAAGCATTAGTATAAAAAATCTTCTATAATTATGCTTTATGATTTCGGGCATATGGATAGAATAACATGTTTATTTATCATCTTTCTAGTATATTCAAAACTTTAAGTAGATTTTGGGCAACCTATTAAGCAATTGGTATATATATATATATATATATATATATATATATATATATATATATATATATATATATATATATATATATATATATATATATATATATATATATATATATATATATATATATATATATATATATATATATTAGAAAATGGGGAAAGAACTTATTGAGTATATTTAGAGGTGACAAATTACCATTTATAGGCATGTCTTTTAGTAGTTTGTTATTTTTGTAATCATGATAATATTATTTGATGATGGATGGAGATATGCTTACTAAGATTGTTTTAAATTGATATTTTTTTATTGTATAGCCATGTTATATTAACAAAAATACTCTAAATATGTAGAAAAGAAAAGATAGTCATACTATAGAAGGGTTAACTCTCTTTACAAAGCTAAGGCGAGGCTTAAATGATTTGATCATAGTTGATAGTGGACGTGAGAGATTGAGCGATTCGGGGTTGCAATCTTCCATCTGAAAAGCTAAAAATGTCAATGGTAGTTGACTGGAATTTTTCTTTTATTTTGACAAAGGCAATAATATTTATTATTTAAAAGGTTCTCAATGTGTGGCCATACATATAAGAGAATTAATGTATATATATATCCTCCATAATTATTTTTATACTATTACTATTGCTGTATTTCTTAGTCTGGTTGTCAATTAACTTGGATGCACTGATTTGAAGTATCAAATCAATTCAGCAAGTAAAGGGCCATAACCTCGAGAGAGATTCTTATAAATCACAACTAACGCAAGTAGTAAGGAACTAAGTTCCTTTCAATCAAGTGAACAACTTTGATAAATTCACTCACACAGTACTGGATGTTCTATTGGATGCATAATATATTACGTTGCATAATAATATCTTTTAGAATAAAGTACGAAGATTATTCCGCCAAAAAAATTAAGACAACTTGTCTTTCAAAATAATGACATAATGATTTTTTAAAATTAACTTAAATATATATATATATCGCTATAAGAGAATCGAAACACCTAAAGCCTAAGCTGACAATTGGCTTAATGCTTCGTAGCATGATGAGGTCAGGATATTCTTGTCAATGGCAACAAGCACCAAACGTTAAAGTAAAGATTAAGCATCGAGGAATTCATTTATTTCTTCGAATCAGGAATTTCTTATTCATTTAGCATTTCAATATTAAGGGAAATTCTAGTGGTTATGAGTGGGCATATGCCTCTTCTCTATTCATTTTTTATCAGTCTTGTAAGATTATTACTTATTCGCGCAAGATAGCAATGTTGATTACCATCACATGATAAATTAGTCGTATCATCAGCTAATTAAAAACTACTTAGAAAATGCAAGTTTAAAAATATAATAGCATAGTATATATATACATGACATGACTATATGAAAAAAACAAATCGAATTTCCTGCCTGCGGGCACATTAATGTGTTCAAGTATATATCTATAAAAAATATTGGTAGGAATAAATTTTTATGCTATGAATCTTCTTATAAACAATCATTTGTGCTTGCAATGCCCAAATCTACTGCAATTAAGTCTTAATACACAGGATATATTTTTTTATCTGTAAAGACCAATCTACAAGCTAGATCAAGTTGCATGGAACTGGCTTGTTCTATGTTTGCAAAGTCACAAAGTCAAGTCACACATTGGACTTGGACAGGACCAAAAATCTTGCATGACTTCATGAGGCGCTTAAAACAACTCCAAACAAGCTGCCCGCTAAAGCTTGTTGGAATGAGAGGGCTTTTTACAACTAGAAAAGGATAAAGTAAAAAGAGAATATGGAAGAGGCTAGTTATGCTAAGAAGATGATGAGGGAAGATGAAATAGGCTACACATTTTATTTCTCATTTTGCTCGATACAAGCTCAAAAACACAATCACTATTTATACTAGTAGTACACCATTAGAATGATGACAACATATTTTAATCTAATAATTACAAATAACTCTAAAGTTAATTTTTCTATTTCTTATCATAAAGGACATTAAATGCTTTTCTAGACTTTTCTAAAAGTTACTCTAGAATAGGATTTTAACACTTTCTACAGAAGATTATTCTATAACATGATTTTCGTTTTGACAACAAAAGCCAGATAAAAATAGTCCAAATTTAAGTTTAACTTACAACAAAAGCAAACTCCAAGGCAAACTATTTTAAAGATGTCTCCTAGTTCATTTTTTAGAACATGTGACTTAATAATCTACATATAAGGGCAACGACCATGCAAGTTGACCCCGGAACAACATATATATATATATATATATATATATATATAAATATAACTAGATCATCATCTATCCTTTTTAACTACGCAGCCTATTTCAATCAAATCTTCTTATATGTTTGGACCAATTTTCACTAGATAATTTACAATCCAGCAGTTAAGTTCTTCTTCTTTCAGCAATCTCTTGCTTTGCTCATCCTTATTCTCTAAGTATCTCAAAATAAATAGTTTTTTACTTTTCTCTAACTCAGAATTGTTGAAGCCCACAAAGTGAATACCGAAGTATTCATCAACTATAGTTATATGCATACGAACAACAAAGAAAGATAACAGGGAGAAATCATGCTTCATTATATTCTACCTCATTGAATACAAATAACAAATGTGTATTTATATCTACAAAACTTTAAGTATAAAGACGGTAATGCCCACGGTGGATGCATAAAGCTGACAAGGTAGAATAATGTAATGTAGTGGCAACAGATTCTGAACAACAAGCATAGGACAACCGCTTCAGGTAATTATTATGGTTTGTGGTGTAATGGAGATGAAGTGTTTTTATCACTGCCCTTCAAGTTGATGGGAGGTAGAACCAGCAACTTGTCTCGAAGATGAGTGATCCTGGATTTGTAAGGATTTGGCGAAGAAGTCCACAAGCTGATCAGTGCTGGAAAAATGATGAACTGTGATATGCAAAGCTTGAATGCAGTCCCGAATGAAGTAATGCTTGATCTCAATGTGTTTTGTGTGTGCGTGAAAAATTGGGTTGCAAGCAATAGACATGGCTGACATGTTGTCACCGAAAAGTGGTCTAAGCTCAAGCGGTATGGAGAATTCTTGACATAAACGCTAAATCCAAATGAGATCAGTAGCAACAACAGCAAGAGATTGATATTCAGCTTCAGTAGAAGAATGGGCAATAGCGGATTGCTTTTTGACTGACCAGGAAATAAGAGCGTTGACAAGAAAAATACAATATATTGTAGTAGATTTTTTATCTTGAGTGTCACCAACCCAGTCTGAGTCCGAGTATGCTAAAAGTGCTAGATCAGTTTTCAGAAGAAGAAGACTAATATCTATGGTGCCTTTGAGATAGCGAAGGATCCGTTTTAGAAGCTGAAAATGACTGAGTAATGATTGGTGCATATGTTGGCACAATTAGTTGATGGCAAAAGCTATATTTCAGTCGTGTTGGTGAGGTACTAAAGAGATTCTGCTAATTGCCGAAATAGAGCAAGTAGGCTATAGGGATGTTGTAAATATGTGGCCAGGCAACAAATGGGTGGAAAGTGGTTTACAGGAGACCATAGCAGCAATAGTAAGTATGTTTGTAATGTAACTTTTCTGAGACAAATGATAGCCAGTAAGAGATCTTGAGAAATCAATGCCAAGAAACCGTGAATGAGCTCCTAGATTGCATATTTGGAACTATTTCTGAAGTTATTGTATAAGAGTGGAAATGAATGTGGAATCATTGCAAGAAATCAGGATAACGTCAACATAGATGAGTAAATAAATACGTACACTGTTATCGTGGAGAATGAAGGAGGAATCAGCTGAACTAGTGTAGAATCATTGGGAAATGAGGTAGGAGGATAAACTAGCAAATTACTATCTTTGTGCTTGTTTGAGGTCATAAATGGCTTTATGTAGTCAGAAAACATGATTTGATTTTTGTGGATCTTAAAAACCTTGAGGATGAGCCATATATATTATTTCGGTGAGGTTGCCATGAAGAAAAGCATTGACGACATCAAGTTGAAGAATGAACCAACCAAAGTGTAATGCAACAATGATAAAAATATGAATTGTAGGGAACTTTGCAACATGACTAAAGGTTTCATGACAATCAATGTCATACTTCTGTTTAAATTCTAGAGCTACTAAGCGAGCTTTGTAGCGAGCAATGGTGTCGTCAGCATATCATTTGATTTTGTAGACCCACTTAAAACCAATGACCTGCTGATTATTTGGTGGAGGAATTAAAGATCAACTTTGTTGTGAATGAAGAGTATGGAATTCAGAAGACATGGCTTGATGCCATTCAATAACTTTTGCTACTGAATTATAACAGGTTGGAGTTGAGTAGATGGTATGGTGGAGATCCAGAATGTTGCAAGGTTTGAGAGAGCCAATGTGAAGATGGGTGGTCATGGAATGACAAGGAGGTAAGGGGAGAGATGGAGGAGCAAAAGAGATTGAGGTAGTGGGAGGAAGAATTGGGAGTGATTGAGGAAGAAGTAGATGAAGAATAGTTTGGTGTAGGTTGAGGTAAAATATTTTTTGAAAGGGAATTTGGTGGAGAATGTTGAGATGGTAGAGGAATAATAGGAGGGAAGGGAGGTAAGGGGTGTGATGAAGTTGCTGTAGGAATAGGACTGTCAGAAGGACAAACAGAAGTTTCATCAAAATTTACATGCCTAAAGAAAATGGTATGTCCGGTTACTGGATTGTAGCTTTTGTAGCCTTTTTGGGCGTAGGCATAGCTTAAGAAGATGCAAGGGGTTAAACATGGAGCAAGCTTATAAGAGGTATAGGGTCGAACATGGATAACAAAGACATCCAAATGAACAAAGGTGAGTATAAGAAGGAGAAATTTTATATAATAGTTGATATGGGGAGGCGGACAAAGTGGTGGTGGAAGGAAGGCAGTTGATTAGTGTTGACCTCTAAACAATAACCAAAGGAATGAAAGGGAGAAGAAAGCAACGAAGAAATCCTATGGCACATACCCGTCGGATCCACGAAAGCCTCCGAGAATCCTGTTGTTCGGCGCCGTCTGCGTCGTTTCTCCGAAAAATCTGCGGAAATCCTGCCTAAATCCTGCGAACCGCCTCGATCGCATCCTGGATCGCGTCTATAAAACGAGCGCTGCTTCTCTTTCACGCTCGGCTCTCTCCCATTCACAAATCCCACGACCTCCATTCCTCTCCTCCGACTTCTTCCTCTCTCGCTCTCTGCTGCTCCACGCGAAAGACCAAAGCAAGGTTCCGACTCCAACCTCACGACCGAACTCCTCCACTATGCCAAGCTTAAGAGCCCTGACGCCCTTCTCTCCTGCCGCCTCCGATCTCCACTGTGCCGATCCAGAAGGCCGTAAGCCTTGCCCGATCAGTTCGGTCCATACAAAGAGAGAGAGAGAGAGAGAGAGAGAGAGAGAGAGAGAGAGAGAGAGAGAGAGAGAGAGAGAGAAACCTACCTCCTCCATCCGACCGAGCATAGCCTCACGCCGGCGCCTCCTCTACCCGAACTCTTCCAAGCCGACTGCCCTAGCCTGCTCCGACCGAACCCGAGCCTCTCTCCGCTCTCTTTGTCGCTGCTTCAGCTTAGCTCCCCCGACCAACTCTCCCTTACTGTCGGATTGGGAGTTACGACATTTTAATCGGAAGCCACAACCATCACTCGCTGGCTTTGAAGGTAGCTTTCTCCCTTATGCGCGCTTCATTCGGCCAAATCCCGTGAACCCGCCGAGCCTAACCGAGAGAGAGAGAGAAAGAGAGTTTAATTAATTTAAATTAATTTAAATTAAAATTAATTTTAATTAATTTTAATTATGATTATTTTAATTAACTATAGTTATTATAATTAATCATATTTAATTTTAATTAAATAGTTATAATTAATCTAATTAATTATGATTAATTAATTAGAATAAATTTAATTAATTATAATTTATAAATATTATTAATTACTATTAATTAATTATAAGTTGTTAAAATTAATTAATATTTATTAGTTATAATTAAAGCTAATTATAACTAATTATTTTAATTAATTTTAATAAACTATAACTAATTATTTTAATTAGTCATAATTAACTATAATTAATTAATTAATTAATTATAATTACTTAATTATAATTAATTAATAAAAAAAAGAAGAAGAAAGAAATGCTTCTCTCTTATCTCGAGCCGACACCGACGAAAGCTAAGGTATAACTTCTAAACCCTAAAACTCCGAGGACCCGTTTCAACGCATTCGTCGAGACAAAACGACCACCTATACACGCTTTTCTTAGCGTGGTGGGAGGGAGTGCGTCACGACGCTTGCGACGAAGCGGGTAATCACCCAAATTCCTTCTTCGAAGTTTGTATCGCCTTGGAAACCTCGCATATGCATGCTTTTTCTTAGCGTGGTGGGAAGGGATCCCGGTGCGATGCGCGCGACAAAGCGGGGATACCCATAAGTACCCGCTTGCGGGGAAACAACTGCCTTGCTTACAAAATACTTTCAAAAAAAAAACCCATGCACGCTTTTCTTAGCGTGGTGGGGGATCGAAAAATTACACGGCCGCGGTGTCCTCGAAAGAGGGCATCTACCATGCACGCTTTTCTTAGCGTGGTGGGAAAGACCCAGTTTTCTGTAGTTTTCCCCTAAACGGGGTAGACGCCGGAAGGCTGCCGAAATTTCGGGTGAAATATTGCTCATTTGATCTCATTTGAACTCAAGAGAACAATTTGAGACTTGGACTTGATTGCACTTAAATGACATGCAAGAACGACGAAGGACTTGACTTGGATTTTTAAACTCAAGTAAAGACTTGAGTGGACTTTGAACTTAAACAAACAAAAGAGAACTTGAATGTGGACCGAAGCTGACAACGAACTCAAAGAACAATAACACAAATATAAATTGGAGCTCAAATACAATGAACTTGGTACAATAAGTCTTAATTTGGACTTGGACAGTTCATACTAAAATTCAAAAGACTTGGACCACAGAAAACATAGAACTTGTACTTGAGATTGTAATTTGGGACAACTACAAGGCTCACTTGAACTCAAATCAGAAAATAATAAAGGACTTGTGGACATCGAACTTGAACAGGACACGGACCGCAGAGGACTTGATTTGGACAACAAGACTTGGACTCATGCTTGAACAAAGATTTGAACTAAATGCAAAAGAACTCATATTTAAAATAACTGTAAAGGACTACTTTTAAATCTGAACTCATATTGGACTCGAGTTAGAGCTTCATCCTGGACTCAAATGATATTGGACTCGAGCTAAACTTAATAGTCAAGGAAGTACTTAATTTAACAAATATGACATCAAGTCTCCAAATGGAATGGTAAGTGATTGGTGCTTCAATGGTTAAGAAGGATCCAAGCAATTCAAAAGTCATAAGTTTTCAATGCAAATGAACAAATATATGCAATCACCTGTATGCGGTGATGATGGAGGAGATCATAATAAATGATGTAATTCCAAATGAAAACCTACAATACTAGTCCATCATAAGAGCTACAAAAGCAAGTAAGTGCCTCTATCACTAATGATCCAACTCTAAGAAGATACATCAAAGATAAAGATCAAGTGCATGCAAACATGCAAGGTTTCATGTATAAGTTCATTACGAAGGAGTTACAAATGGAGTCTATTTGAAAGCAAGCAAGGACTCTCCCCAATGCATTCAAATGAATCTCAATAAGATATATACATGTAAGGCATCATCTAAAGGCAAGGGTGGTATATCAGCAATATTCTTACAAGCAATGACCACTCAATGAAAATAAAAATGCAGAGCCCAGCATGCAAAAGGGGAGAAATTGGCAACAAATGCAAATACATATGGGCCTTTATAGGAGACCCGTCATACACAACAAGATATCCACAAGCAAAATACCAATTGACTACAACAAGTGCAAGTTCATATGATTCAAGGCAGGAGATTAGTTAGTGCACTATGACCCGCCTACGAAAAGTAACGAGTAGTGCACGACAGTCTACCGGATCCGCGACGTTCTTGGAAGCGGACAGAAGGCGTTTCATAAATATTTTAAAATACCCTGCACGTGCACCGTAGTTTGTATACACGTAGGTACACTAAAAGAGGGTAAAAGCAATCATGAAACCCGCATGGGCCCCGGCGAGCGTGCTATAGAAATACACGTGACGTCTAAGGATGCTGCGCGGGTTATCAAATTTGAACCCGATCCTCCTAAGAAGATAAAAGGAGTGGACAGGGTTAAATTATAAAATGCCCCCAAACACCCGCATGGGCCCCGGCGAGGGTGTTATTGGTACACAAGTGACGTCTAGGGATGCTGCGCGGGTTGACAAGTGAATTCTAGTTCGAACCCGATCCTCCTATATGGGTTAATAGGAGTCGACAAGGTTCGAACTCTAAAACAAATATACGGTTGCTATGACTGGTATATTTGTCTTAATACATTCATATTAGGCCTTTAAGGCCTATAACAAAGAGAATTTACTGATGAGGGCATAAAGCCTACGAAATCCAATCCTCTGTCGACAGCCCGACAGAATTGATAAGGTTCGATCCATAAAGAGAAACGACCTCCAAACACCCCGATGATGGCCATGTTGAATGCAGATCTCAACCGGAGGGGTTCCCAAATATTTTCAATTGTCTCCCAAAAGTCTATTCCAAACACTTTCAAGCTCCACCCAAATATCCACAAAAATCTAAAGCTCCACCCAAAATCCCAGAAAATTCCAAAATTCTCAAAAATCCAAAAAAAATATTGAAATCTAACTATCAAACACTTAAAGCAAAATTCATCCACCCTCCGCAACAGTCTGCCGGGGTGGACAAATTCAAATTTACTCTAGCTCACAAAGAGCCAAATGCCTAGTCGAAAATATCACTAGGATCCATTCTCAAACAATCTCTTGCTAGTAAGGACGTGGTACGTGTCCTCTAACCGGCAGTTTTGCCGCCAAATGGCACTGCAGGTAAACGGTTATGACCCGGGGCCCTCTGAACCGAGTGGTTTTGCCGCCAAATGGCATCACATATACCGGTTATGGCCAGAGCCAATATGCTCCTTAATGGCGTTAAATCCTTGAGATATGAATCAATAGGATATGATCGATAGGGCACAAAGCCCTCTGTTAGCTAAGGTGGATTCAAATTTGTCCCCTTAGACAAACATTCAACCCCGGTCTACAAAGTCCCCTTGGACGAAGCAACCCATGGCTGCCGACAAGGATCCTTCTGTCAGGTTGGGTCGACTACCTCCTCTGACTAAGTAGACCAGGGACCATGATGGCCCGGGACGACGGAACCATGGGATCTTGATCGGGTCTATCATCCATTCCCCCACCACCCGCTTTAAGTGCGAGATGGTGAAGTTTCTATTTTAAATATCAAAATTTTCAATCTCCAAAATATCCAAACTTTCCAAATTCACAAATCCAAATCCAGTTCTCAAATTCCATATCCTATGCTGCTACTATATGCCAGATACACGTATTCTATACGTATCTGATCGACGACTAGCCTTAATCGAAAGTTCTCTCTCGTGATCGGGAGGAGTAATTAACTATAGGGGCTTGCGCCTATAGGAAACCAAAACTCAGATCATAAAGTCCTCACAAAATGAGGGCGAAATCTCTGGGTAGTGTCTTATCTACAAATCCATCTGCCTTCCAAAATTTACCTCGGAACTTAGTTCGTTAAAACTCCTCGCCGAATAAGAAAAGCGAGTGGAGGCCGAGGCCGAATTTTCGGAGCCCACAATTAGATAGATCATTGTAAGAATAACATCAACCCAAAAATGAGCAGATAGTTGTGAATCAACTAGTAGTATACGAGCAGTGTCAAAAAGAAGCTTGTGTTTTTATTCAGCAATATCATTTTATTATGGAGTGTATGGGCAAGTAAATTGATGAGATATACCATATTTTAATAAGAAGGACTTGAGTGTATTATTAAGAAATTCTCCACCTCCATCAGTTCGAAGAGTGTGTATGGGATGATTTAAATGCTTTTCAATTAAATTTTTAAAGTGAATGAAGGTATGACGAACATCAAATTTATACTTAAGTGAAAATTACCCCATATAATCAGAGTAGTCATCAATTAACACAAGATAGTAATGAAAACAATCATGGGATATAATGGTGGAATGATTCCAAACATCAGCATCAATTAATTCAAGGGGGAACATGGGAGAGATGGTTGATTTAGCAAATGGCAATCTGCGACTCTTAGCTATAGCATACGAATTATAGAATTTTTTGAAAGGAAAAATAAATAAAGCAAAAAATTGTTTTGTAACAACAACAACTATAAAAGAGTTGGGATGTCCCAAACATCGATGCCAAAGCACCGCAAACGACTGAGGGGCAACAGAAGCAGTAGCAACATTGATGTTTGAAGGTGATGTTGAGAAATATGTGATTGGTCTTCCGATCCTTGACAATAAAGCTATTTTTGTCAAACAAAACAACAAAATTATTGTCATTAACGAGTTTAGAAATGGATAGAAGTTTATGCAAGAGATGTGGTACGTGAAGTAATGGATGAAGAGAGAGCTTACGAGAGAGACTGGGGAGTAAACCTTTTTCGGAATGAAGAATGGGAAGAGTACATTTTCGACAAGAACCTGATCTGAGCCAGTATAAGAATTAGCTTGCTAAAGGGATTGCGAACCATGAGTGAGATGAACGGGTGCATCACCATCTAGGTACCAAGGTGAGGTAATAGAGTCAGCAACCAAGGCAACTTTCTGATTTGTTGTAGATGGTGAGCATTGCAGATTAGTTTGATGCCAACAAAAGAGGGAGGAATGGCCCCTTTTGCACAAATTTGGCAATCACCAAAGAATCGAGGTTGACATGTGTGGACTGAAGTGTTGTGAAATCTTGATTTGGCACATCCACGAGAGGAGAAGAACCGGCCTCAACCTCGACCATGAGTGGAAGTAAGGGCAAAATGAGGGTATGTTGTGATTGAAGAATCAATTATCGTGAGATAATTGATAGCATCTATAGCTTGATTTACCTCTTCACTTATATAAGAAAATGAAGATCATCGAGGCTAATGGGAGTAAGCTTGGTCCTTATAACTGTTTTGAAAGCTTGATATGTTTTAGGAAGTCCATTTAAAATGTAGAGAATGATATCCTCGATATCAACAGAGCCTCCAGTAGCAACTTATCAACCAGGTTTTTAACAGTCGAAAGGTACTCAGTCATGGATTTAGTTTGCATAGAGAGAGCATGTGTTTTTTCCATATTAAATCCAACTGTTCTTCTTTTCCATGTTATTTTCTATTTCTTGTTTGCGCTTGCTACGTGGTTTTACTTCCCCAATAAAAAACAAGAAAAAAAATAAGTAACAAAAAAGTAATAGCGAAATAAAATTGTAATTGCTATCTAAAAAGCAAAGCAGCAAAAAAACTATCCCAAATAGACCCATGTCTTATTTTTACAAATCGATTTTTTGATATTAATTCATACAGCTTATCATCCTAAATCAATCGTGGGTGATTAATATAGTTGTTAGTTGCAGATCCACACATGCTTTTTTTTAATGTTTTGAATAAAAAGAAGAATTAGAAAATGTATAATTTAGAAAGTAGAATGAAAGTAATGAGTTAATCATCAACAACTGCATATGCTGTACAGCTTCACAGCTTACTTGATAGTTTGTAATATGGAGCATTGGTTCATTTGTTTTTCTTTTTTTATGTACTCATTTATTTAATAACCTTCTTCAGCATCCATTTCGCTCGACTTGCTGCTTTGAATTATTTTTTATTTCTCTGAAGCCACTCGCGAATGCCCTTCTCTGATTCTGAGAGTAAATCCTCACTTTTACCCTTTGAAGAGCCTTCGACAAACTCAAAGTAATCCTTGTAGTTTCGATTGTAATAATCATCCAGCCTCTGAATGCCAACACAAAAAAAATATAAAGTAAGAAAGCAGAACTGAAAATCGTTTCTCTGTCTGAAACAAAAGTAATTCATCATTGGTTCAAAGCTAACCTCTTTGTCATACTTTTCCTTGTTCTCTCTTGACCTCTTCTGATACTCTGACAATTAAGAAAACTCACATATCTATGTTAGTTAAAAACAAACAGTTACGTATATGAATAATACAGTGTATATGTTGGGAATTAAAAAAGAACTAATTCAAATCTTTGAGAGGGTAAATAGAATAGAATAAACATCAAAACACATAACATATCAAAAATTTTGGTTCATTAAATTAAAGGCTACGTCATATTGCTGTCATTATAGATTTTGATATGTGATATGAACGTGAATTAGTCGGTTGTGATAAGCAGCTATTCTTATTCCTTTCTACATCAAGAACAGCCATCATACTCCGCAGATTATTCTCAAACTCTCATCTTTAACAACCAATTCATCTCTAACCACTGGATGGTAACTGTCTGTGCTGGCAATACACATATTCTCTCCCTTGCCTGTATATGTTTTAGGATCCTGCACTGTACGAAGCATAAAGATGCAAGCAATGATGTACTTTCTCTAGCTCTCTCTTTATTTCAATCAAGGAGATGAAAGTCTACTTCAGGTAGAGTGAAAGCTGTGTGCTGGAACTAAAAAAAGAATAGTCACTTGAAGAAAGACTACATTATTCCAAAGAAGGCTAGCGGTGCACCTGAATAATATATAAACGTATATGTAGAAGAATTTCAGAGTGATTCTCTAATTTTATCTTTGCATAATTTTGAATCTTGGATTATATACTTAAGTTCTTCATTTCATGCAAGTCTTAACAAGGAGATGTTCAAGAGCTACATAAAAGTGATCTGGGCAAAGTGTATATGGGATACAATAAGCCATACAACATTTTGGACAAGAAGATGTTGATATCTGAATGTCAGATGGGTCAACTTTGAGACTCAAGGATGTTAGGCATGTTCTTTGTCCAAAAAGTAATTTAAATTCTATGAGTTAGCTTGGAAACTCATATTATGTGGCAGCATTCAGAAGAGATGCATGGAAAGGTGACAAAATAGGTTATAGTTATAGCTCGTAAAAGTATTGAAGGTACCTTATATATTATCAATAAAAAATAAGGTTCTATTGGAATGGCTAATTCGGATGTTGATAGATGTCTTTGGCATCAAGGTTTCATCATATGAATAAAAAATATATGCATTCACTTCTTACTAGAGGAAAGCTTCTTGGTTTAAGATCTATAAATCGAGATTTTTGTGAAGATTGTGTATATGACAAGCAGCAGATGGTGAGTTTCTAAAAGACTAGTTCAAAGGTGAAGTCCAAGAAGTTGGAATTAGTGCATACTGATGTATGAGGTTCTTGTTTAATTTCTTCTATAGGAGGGTCTTTGTAATTTATCATTTTTATTGATGATAAAAATAGAAAAGTATGTCTACTTTCTAAAACACGAGTTAGATGTATTTGATGTTTTCAACAAGTGGAAGACCATGATTGAGAATAAAATAGATTTAAAACTCAAGTTTCTCAGATTAGATAATGATAATAAGTATAATGACAAGAAGTTGAAGGAGTATTATGCTTTGAATGTGATCAGACATAAGTTCACTATTCCAAGAATAACATAGCATAATTGTGTTTGTATAGCGCATGATAGAACTATTACTAAGTGTTCAAGGAGTAAAAGGCAACATGATGGTCCACCCAAATAGTTTTGGGCAAAAATAGTGAACATTATTGTTTATCTGATCAATCATGAACCACCAGCTCCTTTAAATGAAGGGTTACCAGAGGAAGCATGGAGTGGCAATGAGGTAGTTTATCTCACCTCAAATTTTTTTGCTGTTCATCCTATATTCATGTTGCAGAATCTAGGAGGAAGCTTGATCCAAAATCTATCAAGTGTACATTTATTGGATATGACTCAAATGAATTTGGCTTTAAATTCTAAGATTATCATAATAAAAAAAATTCATCAAGAGCAGGGATGTCACATTCAATAAAAATAAAATATACAATGATAGAAATAAGACTCTTGAAGATTCTTTCAAATATGTTGAGACAGAAGATGATGATAATTAAGAGATAAATATAGAAGGTATATTCAAGCTGATGAAGCACAGAGAGTTTTTTAAGCAGCTACTACTAAAGTTAGGAGGTCTAGCAGAATCTAAAAGCTACTACAAAAGTATTATCCTTCCTTATACTATCTATTGCTAACAGATGGTGATGAACCAGAGTATTATGATGAGGCTATTCAAATTGATAATTCAAAGAAGTGCGAGCAAGCCATGGATGATGAGATGCATTCACTTGAGTTGAATTAGACTTGAGAGTTGACAGATGTCACACTCCAGGATCAATATTGGAAGAATTATATATATACTTTCATTTTAATCATTTAACTAAAATTTATCAATAAACAGTGAAAAGAAGCATGATTACATTTTTTATTTTGTTCGGAGTACATATCATAGAATTTTTATCCTTTCTTGAAAATATATTAAACATCACTTACAATGAATAAAGTTAGGAGGTCTAGCATAATCTAAAAGCTACTACAAAAGTATTATCCTTCCTTATACTATCTATTGCTAACAGATGGTGATGAACCAGAGTATTATGATGAGGCTATTCAAATTGATAATTCAAAGAAGTGCGAGCAAGCCATGGATGATGAGATGCATTCACTTGAGTTGAATTAGACTTGAGAGTTGACAGATGTCACACTCCAGGATCAATATTGGAAGAATTATATATATACTTTCATTTTAATCATTTAACTAAAATTTATCAATAAACAGTTAAAAGAAGCATTATTACATTTTTTATTTTGTTCGGAGTACATATCATAGAATTTTTATCCTTTCTTGAAAATATATTAAACATCACTTACAATGAATAGAATAAAATTTGTAACATGAATAGTTGACAAATATGATCTAATGGCTTTTCTCTCTCCTCTCTCTTCTTCTCCTCTTTCAATTTCTTCCTGGTCAAGCAATCAAGTGAGCAAGTCGGTGGGTTAGGCAATAATATTATATATATATATATATATATATATATATATATATATATATATATATATATATATATATATATATATATATATATATATATATATATATATATATATATATATATATATATATATATATATATTTATTGTTCAGGCCTAGCATCACAATGCTCACCAAATCGGCGCCAAAGCGCTCTACTTCAGAATTTTCTTATTTTTCAAGAAAAAATTATTTCACATATTTGAGTTATTACAACAGGGGTAGAAAGCACTATAGAATAAATGGGTTTATAGGTTGAAAGAAGAACTTGATGGTCGTAACCACTATAAGGCCAGACCTATAGTAAAAGTTTTTAGCGAATGGCAGGAGTGGACTACAATGAAATTTTCTCTAACATGACATAGTCAGAGTCATGCTGAGTATAGTAGCAATAAAGGTTTTACATCTAGAATAGATAGATGTAAAGATAGAATTTATTTATGGTAACTTTGAAGAATAGTTGTACATGGTGCAATCTCAAGGATATGTGATCACATGTAAAGAATAACTGGTGTAGGCTCAAAAAGAGTCTACATTGGCTAAAGTAAGCACCAAAACAATGATATAGGAGATTTGACAGGTTTATATAAGATAATAGGTATACGAAGTGCTAGGTTGATGACAGTTATAACATACTACTTTTGTATATTAATGACATACTGATTAAAGTATAAGATATGGAAAAGATAAGATGTATGAAGGAGCAGTTATCTAAGGAGATTGAATTGAATGATTTGGGCCCAATAAAGAAAATTCTAAGTTTCAGAACCAGCAGAGATAAAAGTACAGGTATATTAAATTGTCTCAAATTAGGAGCGTCAATTTATGACAACTCAAAACCTGACCCAAACCCGACCTGGAAAATCCAATTTTAGGTCGACCCATTTAACAAACAGGTTGGGTTCTAATTTTGATTTTTGACCCATTTGGAAAATTGAGTCGGGTCTGGGTCAACGCGCTAACCCGAAAATGACTCACAATGCTTTGTTGCACCTCCTACTCCAATATTCACGCAATCCTGTTAGGTAGACGGACACGCGTAAGCACCGCATGTCCAGCTCACATTCGTACTGCATCACACAGCTTGCGCTCAACCTGTGCTCGCATCGCCCCTGTGCCCAACATCCTGCTCTATATTAGTGCAGCTCGTACTCAACCCGCACTTGTGTCGTTCAACTATGTTAGGTCGGGTCCAAGTTCAAATTTCTGACCTATTTGTGCAAGCGGGTCAGGTTCGAGTTGGATCAATTGAGAGTGGGTATGTTTCAAGTTAAACCCGAATTTGACCCAAAAACCCATTTTTAGCAACCCTATCTCAAGCTGAGTATGTTGACAAGGTGTTGTAGAGATTCAATATGAGTGATGCAAAGTCATTTTCAACTATCTAAGGAACAATCGCTTGCATCTTAAGCAGAGAAAAAACTTATGGAGAGGACTCTGTATGCTTCAGTAGTTGGAAGTTTAATGTTTGTTATGATATATAAGAGACTAGGTATAGTATATGCAGTGGAAGTGATCAACAGATTTTTTAGTAACCCAAAAAAATCACATTGGGAGGCAGTTAAGTGGATTCTCAAGTACTTGAGATGATCAGTTGACAAAATTCATTACTTTGGAGATAAAGGGATTGATCTACATGAGTATGTGGATTTTAATCTTGATTGTAGGAGTACAATTGGTTATATCTTCACTTTGGAAAAGACTGCATTGAGTTGGGTTTTCAAGTTATAGAAGATTATTGCACTTTCAACCATATAAGCTAAGCATATTACTATTACTAAGGTTAACAAGGACATGATATGGTTGCAAAGTTTTATGGCTGAACTTGAGAATGAGCATAGGAATTAGACGTTGTATAGTGATAGCATGAGTACTATTCATCTAGCCAAGAAGGTTGAATTTCATACCAGGATGAAGTACATCCAACTTCAATATCATTTCATCAAATCACTTTTAGAAGATGATCAATTATCTTTGGAAAAGATTCACATGACCAAGGATCCTGAAAACATGCTAACAAATATAATGACAGTTGATAATAGCGATGCATAATGCCCACTCACATCCCAACAGTCTTCACTTACCCCTTCTACAAAAACTATTTTTTATCCCATGCAAACCAGGCTTGAAGATGGAATTCTGAAGGCAAAACACATCATTAACCTTCATAATTAAGTTTACAATTCCACTACCCCTACCTGCTATACTCAACCAAACAAACTCCCATAATGGCGATGCACAATGCCGCAAGTGTTCTTAGCCTAACAACAGCAAGGGACCTGGTCCCTAGTCCCATCACCATTTAACCAACAAATTATGGAATGTTGCTTGACCTATAAAATAAAGGTCAAACATGAAGGATCAATGTATCTATACAATCTCTCGTCATCGCACAAGTTTTCAACAAAGAATATGACTCTGAAACATCTAGCCCAGTAGCATAGATACCTATGATTCATACTTTGCTCATAGTCAATCCATTCAAAGCTTACCATCCCTCTTTTCTATCATACATTTATGGATGCACATAAATATACTTGTTAATCCACATATATGACATACTCATAACAAGAAGACACCCATCTACAATACCCACTCACATTACATACTTGCAGTGAAGTTTTCATTTAATGGAGCTAGGGTTAATTTTATTCTTTCTTGGCATTAAGGTAAATTCTACATCAAAGGTTCAGTAAGTCGAGAGAAATATGCTAAGGAACTCCTACAAACCTGGCATGATTATGCAAACCAACTTCGCACACCCCATCCCCCCCCCCCCCCAATTGCACTCAACAACCCATGGGTCCAACCTCCAATGTGCCATTTGAGAACCCCACATTGTTTAAGCAACTAGAAAGTTGTCTACAATACTTGACGATCACTCGACTAGACATCACATTCATCTATGTCAATCTAAGCTTAAGCCTATCAAAAAACACTTTCAACTTTTAAAGAGGCTTCTCAGATATGTAAAAGTAATTACTCACCTTGGACAACCAATTAGGTAAGGCAATCTCACACTTCACTCTTACCCTAATGCAAACTGGCCGGCAAAAAATTCCATTGATCACAAATCCAAAATGGGTCACTAAACCTTTTTTTTTAATCCAATCTCGTCTCATGGAGTGTTAAGAAACAACAAATAGTAGGAAAATCATCCATTGAGGCCAAGCATAGAACATTGGCAACGGTTACAGCTGATATAACAAGGCTCCGCCAACTTCTTCAAGATTTCCAAAATGTGACGACACTTCAGCTATGGTTCTAATTAATAATTTTCATGCCAAAATTAAACATTTCGAAATAAATTATCATTATATATGAGAACGCATACACTCCAAAGAAATAACTGTTCGTATTCCTTTGTGCATCAAGTGCAGTCATCATCCTCTACAGATTAATCTCAACCTCTCATCTCTAACAACCAATTCATCTCTCATCACTGGATTGTAACTGTCTATGCTATCAATACATAAATTGTCTCCCTTGCCTGTATGTGTATGCGGATCCTGTACTGTATGAAGCACGAAAGATGAAAGCAATACACTTCCTCTAGCTCCCTCTTCATTTTAATTACTGTATCTTCCTCTTCTCTCAAATATCTAACAATATAGGTTTCCTACTTCAGACTTCATTAGGTCTGTCATGAAGATTTACCGTCCTAATCCGGGAGTAATTAAAGAGCATACCGACTCAAATAGCAAAATACCTTGAAGCAGTGCATTTTTTGAATCGCTGCCTTGCGGTCCTGCTGCTGTTGCCACAAGGAAGGAAAAGAGAGTTCTTCTTCCGCAGGGCTGATTTACCTTGAAGGGATTGAAGGGAACCGAGGAAGCTACTGAGGTGGAAGTTAATGGCCGGGTGGTAGAAGCTGTAATTCCACGAGGCAGGTAAACATTGAAGCTCATCTTTATTTCTTTTGTTCCCCGGAATGGAATGGTGTTGAGGGAGTAGAGCAGCTGCAGCTGTATTCCATAGCCAAACGTGGACCACAGCTTAGAATGAGATAACAAGGAAATGCCAACAATGCAACTTACCTTGGGCAGTTTGTTGGTAGTCAAAGCTCCCAATTAAAAAATTTTAGTTAAAGTCTTATGCATGTGTTGTATATGAGTTTGTGTTAATTAACCTAAATGTCCAAAAAAAAAAATGTCAGTGGTGCCATGAGGATTGGGGCTCACTTCTCAGTGCTACAACAGTATCTCTAAAAATGATGGTTTTAGGTTTCGTTAGTGTTAACTTTCTTAGCTTCCTAAAGTAATTTTTTGGTATAAAAATTTTTAAACTAAAATTTTTGTACTAAAAAGTTATTTTAGGAAGCAGTAAGAAAAATATCTCAAATGAAACCTAATGAGCGAATAAAGAGAAGAGCTCTAGAAAAAAAGGAGAAAAGATGGAAGAGAGAGGAAAAGGGAGAGAGAGAGAGAGAGAGAGAATACTTTGGGTGTTTTCACGTGTTGCTTCTATTACAGATTTGGTTTTAATCGATGTAAATCATTGTATTCTTACTTATGTTTTCTAAAATTTTAATTTCTAGATTTTTTTCTCTTAAATATGTCAAAAATACATTTTCTCATGATTTATCACATTTTCACCATGTAACTTGTTGGTATATAATAAATATGATTCTCTTGAACATGTTAAAAATATATTTTTCTCATGATTTACCAAACTTTCATCACGTAACTTTTTGGTATATAATAGATATGATTCTTACAAGTATTTTGACTGTATTGTATTAGATAAATTAATAATTATGATTTTTTTGAAGTAAATAAATAGTGTATAGATTTTTCCTATAATTTTATTAATCAATACATTTCATACATTATATTAACTTACATTGCATATAAAAAATAATGTGACTGATAGATATAATAATTACATGTAAGTAAGAAAGGCCCTTCAATGAAGTCCATGGTCACCTGCTCCCACACCTTTTTTGATAGAGCTAACAGCTGGAGGAGCCCTCCTGGAGACATCGTTAAATGCTTATGCCTCTGGCATATATCACAGCAAGCCACCATATTCTCGAAATCCTTTTGCATACCCTCCCAATATAGCTCTGCAGAGAGTCAGCGATATGTCTTTTTGACCCCCGAATGTCCCCCAATGATTGTCCCATGAAACTCCTGAAGCAAGCAAGGAATGTAAGAAGAGGTCTTTGGAAGCACAAATCGCCCATAATGAAGTAACTTCTATCTCACTGTTGAATATCCTTGATAACTATCCTTATTTTCGACTAGCTCCTCCTTAATTTTCCTTAACCCTACATCATGTTCACTTTCTCTTTGTAATGCTTCCCAGTCAACCACCAAGGGCACAAACAATACCATTATTTGGGGTTCCCACATGCATCTGGATAAACCATATGTTATCTTATTTTTAACTCTAGGTTGATACTTAATCTTGAATTTGTAGCCCAATAACTTGAAGAGCTACCTTTAATGCTCCTCAATGACCATTCTCTACTCCAACAAGTACTTCAGATTCCTCTAGTCAATTTTGATGATGAAATGTCTTATCAATAAATAAGGTTGTCATTTCTGAATGGCTGATACTATTGCCATTAGCTCCCTATCATAAATTGACTTGAGCCTTACCCTAGTCATCAACACCTTGCTAAAATAGGCCACTAGTCTCTAGTTCTGCATGAGTAACGCTCCTAACCCAAAACATGAGGCATTTGTCTCAACTAAAAAAGTCTGGCTAAATTTTGGAAGAGCTAATACTAGCACACTAGTCATAACCTTCTTCAACTCCTTAAAAACATGGATGGTGGACTCTTCCCACTTGAAGGCATCCTTCTTGAGTTTCTTTATCAATGTCTAGTAGCATGTATGGCCCAAGAATTCTCTCAACTCCTTTAAAGTCTTAAGTATAGGCTACCTGATTATGACCTCAAACTTACTTTAATCAACTGCCACTCTATTTCCCATATACCCTAAATACTCTACTCTGGACTAGGTGAAAGAACACTTCTTTTGATTAACATACTCTACTCTGGACTAAGTGAAAGAACACTTCTTCTAATTAACAAATAAAGAGTGCTCTCTTAAGATAGACAGTATAACTCTTAAATGCTCTAAGTGCTCCTTCTCAAACCTGTTATGTACTAATATATCATCAAAAAATACCAGTACAAAACTTCAAAGGTAGAGCTGTAATACCCTATTCATCGGAGACAGGAAAGTTCCTGGTGTGTTGGTGAGGCTAAAAAGTATCACCAAGAACTCATAGTGTCCCTTGTACATCCAAAATGTTGTCTTGTGGGTGTCTCATGGTCACATTTTGATCTGGTGGTACCTGAATTTCATGTTAATCTTGGAGAATATAACAAATCCATATAGTTCATCTAACATCTCAATAATTATTGGCTTGAGAAACTTGTCCAGTACAATTTACTTATTCAGGGCATGGTAATATACACAAAACCTTTATCTCATATGGATCGGCAAACTCCGATCAAACCACAAGGTTGCGAAGCAAAGGAAGACCTGAATGCCCTGCTTCTGGGCTCGATCCTGCACAAACAACCCCCCACACCGGCTCGTATCCTATTTCTGCCTTACGTACTTCTGCTCACTAAGTTGGAAGCAACCGCTATCTCTCTTGGGAAAGAATTCCTCTAATTGGTCAAAGGAAAACCACCTCTCTATCTCAATTATTTGCTCCCTTTACTCTTCCATCGCTTGATATAAGCGATCCCTTTTTCGTAAGGTGCTTCGCATGAGTACCCCTGCTTCCTTTCAGAGGCTAGTACACAAGCTACTTTTTATCAATAATAAAGAGCTAAAAAAGGGCTCACACTAGTATTGATAATTATAGCTTCAAGAATCTCCCTAGTCAATCTCTTAATCACATCCTATTGGGTCTGAGGGTAGTGGTATGGCCAGCCATCAATGGGGGATACTCCTTCCTTCAAAACAATAGCTCTTTCCTTCATAACGATAGATTGATCATGCTCTCATAAGGGGTGACATTCCCTGGGGAAGTTGGAATACCTCCCTGAATTGCAGAAGAAGTGACCGGATAATGTATGGAGTGTCCTCTACATCCTTTGTTTCCCCTCTCTCCAAATTCTAGTGCTCCACCAAGAATCCCCCTCCTTCCCCTTGTAGGACGGAAACCAGGGTTTTCAAACAAACCATTGCTTTGGATAAGCAATGGTCTCTCTTAATTACCACCTTTCTCCCCTCTACCTAAATATTTATAACTAATGCATTCCATTTTATCTTGGTGTCCCCCAAGGTTTGTAGCTATTTCATTCCCAAAATCAAATCAATACTCCTTGATTCCAAAGAAAGAAAATCCTCCCTAATGTGAATCCACTGCAGCTCTACCACCAAACCTTTACATATCCATCTACTATTCTCCACTTTTCTTGCTCCTATCATCACTTCAAAACATCAGTTTCTACCCATTTTATATCTAGTTTATTTACCACCTGATTTGATATAAAATTGTGGGTAGCCCCACTGTCCACAAGGATCGCCTTGCCTTTCCTCTTTTCTATCCGCTCACCTTTATAATGTGATTTAGGTTGAATCCCACTACAGAGTTCAATAAAACTTCAGCCACCTCCAAGCATACAAGCTCTTCTTCCTCTTCTTCCTCCCTCACTACCTATGCCTCATTCACCTCCTCCTCACCATACACCAAGTGAACCTACAAGGTATAATTTTTATATCTATATACAGGTGTAAATTTCTCATTGCATCTGTAACATGACCCCTTTTTCCCCTCATATATTGTACCTTCGCCTTTGTAAGACACTTGAAATTACTTCCCTGATGAATTCTAGTGCATTTCTACTTTTCTGATTCCCTCTAAGGAACACTGTTTGGGTCCTCAACGCCAAGATCATGGAGGTATTCCTGTAAGTGCCCACATAATATTGCTTATACTAGCATTTTCCCTATGATGTTTCTCTTCTACCATTTATGTTAATTCCATCGTCTCCCTCAACCCCCTTGTCCTCAACACACTAAGTTCTGCTCATATGTCTTCATTCAAGCTCTTCATGAAATTTTCCTACAAACATTCCTCTAAAATTCCTTTCATCCCACTCTATAACAGCTTAAATTTTTATTGTTACTCCATGATTATCCCATCCTAGGTCAATGCATGAAATTTCTCATGGAGGTATCCTTCCCAGATGGCTCAAAAATGTTCCAACAATCCCTATTTAAATTATCTCCATGAACGGAGCAAGTACCTAACCTCCCTTCTCTAAAACTACGTTAAGGCTTTGCCCTCCAAACATAGTACTACCACTATGAGCTTTTCCCCCTTCGTAAGCCCATTGATAGCAAAGTCATGCTCCACCTGATACACCCATCGTTGAGCATCTTCCCCTTCAAAAATTAATATTTTTATCTTCCTCACCATAGCATCTCTACCCCAATTTTCTCTTCCACGATTGTACCCAACCCCATGTATCGAAGTGAAAATCCCACCTTCTTTTGTTTTCCCCCATAGTGGATGATCACCCTACCACCTCTGCTATAAAACTCTCTTCCTGGTGTCCCTGCTTCTAAAGATTCTATTCCACCCCTTACTAGAGCCTTAGGAGGAGGTTCTTGGTGGAAAAAAACTCCCCTAGTTATTCTCCTTGTTTGACTCCTTTTCCCTTTAGTTGTGGTTAAGGGAGTCCCGATCGATTATGGATTGGCGTTAGCCATTAGAACCATAGATGGAGTTTTTGTTTGCATCTCTAAGAGCATTCTTAACATCTCCTCCAACCCTCCAAATCATTTTTCTATCAGATTTTCCATTGATGAAAACATTTCTTCCATGGTGGAGAACTTCTCCCTATTCTAGTTTTGAATTGCTTCATCTTGCCTTCCAACACATCTACTTCTTTGATGTTATTCACGGATCTAGGTTCTAAACCAAAAAAAAAAAAAAAAAAAAAAAAAAAAAAAAAAAAAACACACAAACTAAGGTCTTCAAACAGTAAAAAATCAGCAAACTGGGAGGAGATATGCTATAGAAATCAGCAAGGAGAACTAAGATTTTGGTCCAGGACACTGCTTTGATGCCAATTTGATATACCTTGAAGACAAAATAGCAAACAAATAATGGAAACACTACATAAATATTAATAATAATGATTGATTTTGGATTATAACTTCAATTTGAAAGCAAGATATAGATGATCAATAATTCAAGAGGTAGATCAATTTTCCCAAACAACCTAGATGCCAGTAGGCTTCCTTAAAGAAAAAGTTACAACAAAATACAAATCAAAATTTGCATAAATCAAATAAACTCTAAACTTAGCCTTAAATAAGCTCTCCTCCTTCTCTCCTAAATAAGCTCACCTTTTCTTATAAATTTCTTTATTCTATTTGAAATTCAATTAGGAAATTATTTCCTAATTGATCCTCTCCTAACTTAATAAATTAATTACTTGCTTTCCCCACTAAATCAACTGAAATTCCCCTCCTGGATTCTGCCTCTCCCTCCTGGGCCGGATCTTGCTAGATCGGCCGGTTTAACCCTTCCTGGCTTCCCCACTTGCGGGCTACTAAGGTTGTCGTTCTATCAATTTGAAAGCATAACTTAAAATTCTAACTGTTAAAAATCGTCATTGCTTCCCTCAAATAGGATATGCTGATGTTTAACGTTAAAAGCAGGGTAATGTAGACAAACACCAGTACTGTATCGAAATTTTTTATGGGCATCTTTTTTTATGATGTATTATTTATTTATTTGAATTTTTAAATTACTTTTATGAGAAAATATGTGTTTCTTTTTTTTTTTTTCGCTGTTATAGATTGAATGAATCAAAAAAAATTTTTAATCATCAAGACCAATCTGACAGCTAAATTTTATTTTAATTTTAATTAAAATGTTATGTTTTGTTAATTTAAAATTTAAAATCTTGCCTGCAAATGCCTAGGATATTAAATTATCATGAAGTGTTAACTTATATTTGGATCCCCAAACTATTGTGGTTGACAATGTTCCTTTTGTTATAGGTGCTAGTTCTTTATGTCTTCTGATTGTGTTGAATGTTGATCATCGAGTTGTACTGTTAACTCGAACCTCAATTTTATCGGTTGAGCTCGTCAAGGGATTGTAGGGGTTGTAAGGGGGTCCTCTCTCTACTTGGGTTCGGATGCTTTGTATCTTTTTTTTTTTTTGCACAACCATACAACGTTGTGTACTTGAGCAGTATGGTGGTGTATAGTCCGGTAACAAATAGAGAGCAAAGGGTCGTGACGTACCATACCTCGATGTTATGGTGTTGCAAGTCAGGTTGGATAAAGAGAGAAGAGCGCCCCAATGCTTCAAACCTGGCATTGCGGTGCTGTGAGTCGGGTCGGGTAGTTAATTTTACTTCTCATTTTTCATGTTTAACTTGAAGGGTTGTGTGTCTTGGGTGGTTTATGTAAGTCTCTTTCTTAGTTTTGAGTGTAGAAGGGTGCAAGAGTGAAGAGAGAAAAGGAGAGAGTGAAAGTGAAGAGAGATATGTACTATTTCTCTCAATTTTTCATTGTGAATTTCTTGGTGTGGTGTGACTATGTGGTTTTTTATCAATTTCAGATTTTTTTCCACATTAAATTATGAAGATCTTTCTTTTTTTGCATCATTTTCTCTTTCTTATTTGTAATTGCTATGTGGTTTTACTTCTCCAACAATAGTTGCCAATGAGATTTCCTCTCATTGATATATTTTACTATGATAAATTTATTAATACAAGATCTTATCAGTTTGAGTTATTTGACATATATATATATATATATATATATATATATATATATATATATATATATATTATGATTGGATAAAGCGGGGAGAATGAACATTTTATTTGAAGGTAAATAATCTCACCATGAAATTAAAACAAGAGTTTAATTTCAATTATAATAACAGTGGATATTACTCAATTCTATAAATTCAACCAATAACGCATCCCTTCTTGATGTTAAGGGCCTCTCTGATGATATTGTTTGCTTTAAAAAAAAAAAAAACAAGGTCATATTAGGTCAGCAACAAATATGAGAGATTTATATGCATATCATAATATATATATATATATATATATATATATATATATATATATATATATATATATATATATATATATATATATATATATATATATATATATATATATATATATATATATATATATATATCAGCTAGCTATAGAAACTTCTAGAAATCATGTAACAAATTGATAAGCTATTCCTAAGGTATGCAATAACTAGCTAGGATGCTCCTACATCATACTTCCCTTGCATCAGAAGACCTCACTCCGTCGAGGCGCGTCATCGGGAGGGAGGTAGGTGTAGAAATTATAAGCAATTCACCTGGGTCGAAGATTTTGAGTCTTCGATACATGCCCACAAGCTTATTCATATGAGTACAAGTTCCCGATATTTCAACCATGTGATGACGGACAGTCATTACAGCTTCATTGCATAGAGAAGCTAAATCAACACAAACAAAATCATATGTTTCAAAAGCAAATGACTCAATCACACTGCTACTTAGCAAATGATCAATATGTTTAAGAAGAGTATGCAATATATCTAACTGCTGAACTGAAGATGGTACTCCTATTTCAATTTCTCAATATAATCTATCAGGCCATCTCAGAGCAAGATCAATACTGTCAGGTTGGTTTATAGCAGCAATTACAAGAATTCTGTTGGGACTCTTGGTGAGGAAGGAAGTTTTCTTGAATGCAGAGGGAGGGAGAGAGGTAGAAGAGTAAAAATCAGAATATAACTTTTATTCATTGGCTTTTTGCTTTTTGAGAGAGGTACGATAAAATTACAGAATATATGTCTATATATAGACATAAGATAAAGGCAACACCAAATCAATAAAAGAACTTAAAGAAAACTAACAGAAAATACAAAAAACATAATTAAGTTGGATAAAAAAACTCAACAAATTCCATCAGATCCTTTAATATCATCCAACAGTTTTAGCTGAGTTGTGAACATTCTAAGAGATAGCTCTTCGCCTCCACCCATCCGTGATGGAACAATGGCATTAAGCTTATCAATAAATACCACAACAGGATCAACTCTCCTTGCTGAATAAAAAATATCATTTAATGCTTGCTCACTTTCACCATAGTATTTGATGTCGTCGCTGGATCTCCGATGAATCTGTATGAAAGAATCGCAAGCCAAGCAATGGAACAGGGAAACGGAGCGGTATGCTCCTGGGTTTCATATATATTGATAATTGGTAAAAGTTGTCTAGCAAGCTCTCAGCTATGCTCTCCTATAAGTATAGTTTCTCTTGTTTTAAAAATAAAATAGAAAATGCTATAAAAGTAAAGGCAACATTAAAGCAAACTATTGGAGCAGAAATAAGAAATGGAATATGTGGTAGTGGATGACGTATCTGGTAGTTAGCCCAGGTTGTGGTGTGCCGCGGGAGCAATATACTGCATCAGTCCTCCCCATGTTCAAAAGAGCTCGACTCCGACGAGCTGAGACTGATAACGCTCGCATCGGGTGGAGAGTACGGCCAAATATCCGCAACGTTGAAGGTTGAGGAGGTGTTGCAACCAGCCGGTAAAGCCACAGAATAAGCATTGTCATTTATCTTGGCAGTAATAGGAATAGGCCCAATTTTGCGGTGAGAAAGTTTAGAATAGGTGCCCGGCAGAAACCTTTCTCGACGCAGTCTCACCAAGACTAGATCGCCCACGTTAAACAAACGTTGGCGTCGGTGCTTGTCTGCAGCTTCCTTATACCGCATATTGGATTTGAGGATTTGGCGACGAACCTCCGCTAGCATATCTGCATAATCTCCAGCAAAAGTAGCAGCAGCTTGTGATTTACATTTGGGCAAGATGGAGAGATCAAGAACGGTGTTGGGGGGTTTTGTATAGACAATGCTAAATGGTGTCTTGCCGGTGGTCCGACTGGTCATAGAGTTGTAGGCAAATTCGGTTGTACTCAAAAAACCTTCCCATTGGCGAGGATGTTTCTGAACCAAGCACCGGAGCAGATTACCAAGTGTTCGGTTGACGACCTCGGTTTGCCCGTTCGATTGGGGATGATAAGCGGAGCTGAGACGAATGTCGGTGCCGAGCCGTTTCCATAATTCCTTCCAAAAATTGCTTATGAATTTCACATCCCGGTCAGACGTGAGGCTTCGTGGTACTCCATGTAAGCGTACAATGTGCTCAAAAAACAGGTTAGCAATTAACAGTGCATTGGCGGTCTTTTTACAAGCAATAAAATGAGACATTTTTGAGAAACGGTCAACGACAACCATGATTGAATCGTTACCTTTCTTCGACCGCGGAAGTCCCAAAACAAAATCAAGACTAAGGTCTTCCCAAATAGAATCCGGGACTGGTAAAGGCATGTATAAACCTGTATTTTGAGCACTTTTTTTTGAAGCTTTGGCAAATTGGGCAGCTGTCAACAAGGCGGTATACATCACGTCTAAGTCTAGGCCAGAAGAATCGTGCCTGAAGCTGCCGTAAAGTATTATCTCGGCCCACATGAGCTGCCAGGCCGCCGGCGTGAGCCTCCTGAATTAGGTGTGGACGCCAAGATGAAACTGGCACACACAAAAGATTATGTTTGAACAAGAAGCCATGCCTTATGGAATATTCAATGCTTGTATTTTGCTGGATACATTGTGCCCAAATGTGGTGAAAATCGGGATCCTCAGCATATAGATCTTTAAGTAGCTCTAGACCTGTCAGCTCGGTTTGTAAAGTGATTAACAAATGTCGCTTCCTACTCAACGCATCCGCCACTTTATTGTCAGCACCCGGCTTGTGCTTAATAGTGAAGGAGAACCGCTGCAGAAACATAAGCCAACGAGCGTGTATACGATTTATAGATTTTTGGCTTTGAAGGTACTGTAGTGCTTTATTATCACTACATAAGATAAAATCTTTATGGAGCAAATAGGATTCCCAATGTTTTAAAGCACGGACGACGGCGTATAATTCTTGTTCGTATGCAGCCCATTTTTGCCGTGAAGGGCAGAGTTTTTCACTAAAAAATGCTATGGGCTTTGCTTCCTGTGAGAGCACTGCACCCACGCCAATTGCCGACGCATCCGTATCCACTGCGAACACTTTCTCAAAATTCAGTAAGGCTAAAACAGGTGCGGTACTGAGAGCCAGCTTAATGGAAACGAAGCTGTTCTGTTGGTCTTCGTTCCATGAGAACGACTTAGCCTTCAGACAGTCAGTTAGGGGTGCCATAATCTGACTAAAATTTCTGATGAATTTGCGGTAGAAGTTAGCTAATCCATGGAAACTTCTAACCTCAAAGAAATTTTGTGGAATTGGCCACTCTGTGATTGCTGTTATTTTCTTGTTGTCCATTTGAATGCCGCGGGATGAAATCACAAAGCCGAGAAAGTAGACTGATGAAACGCCCAATTCGCACTTCTTGGTGTTAATGACGAGCTGCTGTGTTTTTAAAGTCTGGAATAAAAGATCTAAATGCTCCAAATGATGCTGCCAATCGGTACTGTAGACGAGTATATCGTCGAAATAGACGATGCAGAATTTACCTAAGAAGGGTTTTAAAACTTCATTCATCATCCGCATGAATGTGGATGGGGCATTGCAAAGCCCAAATGACATGACTTTCAATTCAAACAAACCTTGCGGCGTTTTGAAAGCCGTCTTCCATTCATCGCCGGGTCGGATCCGGATTTGGTGATAACCGCTCCTTAAGTCCAGCTTAGAGAAGATAGAGGCTCCGGTCAGCTGGTCTAACAACTCGTCTACACGCGGAACCGGAAACCGGTATTTAAATGTTATTTTGTTGATAGCTCTACTATCGACACACATTCGCCAAGTACCGTCTTTCTTTGGAACTAGCAATGCCGGGACGGCGCATGGACTCACACTCGGCTGAATAAGCTGCTTTTCCAGTAATGCGTCTACTAAATCTTGTAGGATGTGCTGTTCTTTTGGATTTAACCGAAAGTGTGGTAAGTTCGGCAAGCTGGAACCTGGAACGAAATCAATGCTGTGCTGAATGTTGCGGAGAGGTGGCAACTCCGCAGGCAGATCTTCTTGTGTGACACTAGGATATTGTTGGACAAGTTTTAGAATATCAGCTGGCCACGATTTGTTGTCCACAATCGAAGAGTTCTCAGTAATTAACAATGCGTACATAGGCGCTGGTTCCTTCCAACATTGCAGCAAGTGTGATCCTGAGAAAATATGCATTACACTGGAGTTTGAATTACCAGTCCCGCTCAGACTATCACCCGAACTAGGTAATAGACGTAAGCGACGGCCCTGCCACTCAATGGTATAAATGTTTGCACGGCAATCGTATTGGGCCCCTGCATCGAACTGCCAAGGTCTGCCCAAAATGAGGTGGAAGACGTCCATGTCGACGACGTCGCAGACCACCTCACACACGTAATGTTTGCCTATAAAAAAACTGAGACGGCACGATTCTGTGACTGCAATTTCCACACCTTTCTTTACCCAACTTATTTTATATGGACTGGTTCTCTTAGACGTCTTCAGTTGTAGGTTGTGCACCACCGAACGTGATACGACATTCTCGGTACATCCGCTATCGACGAGGAGCTCACAAACTTTCCTTGCAATTGTACATCTTGTCCGAAATAATGCATGTCTCTGGGACTTCAAACTCTGTCTGGGAGCTAACAAGAGCCGTTCGAGCACTGCAATAAGTGGTTCTCCATCATCTGCATATACATCCTCCACATTTCCTTCATTGTCAGAGTCAATGTCAACCGAATCGCTACCATCTCCCGCTTCTGCCACATTAGCTTGTTTTTGTTGAGGGCATTCGTTGGACTTGTGACCCTGTTGAAAACAACGAAAACACTTGATAGTAGACAGTTTAGCATATGGGTTGTCTCTACCTTGCGATTTTGCTTTCAGCTGTGTGTTCGTCTCTGCAGTGGTATGCTGGTGAACGGCAGGGATAGTGTTTGTAGCTAAAACTTGGGGCGATTTGTCTGCTGTTGGGAGCGGCTTGTTCGAAATTGTTCTGGGTTCATTCCATAACCTCCGATTGTAGGTAGACTTAGACCGGCTTTGCTGTATTTTCGCTTTCATGGCAAAGTTCACAGCCTGAGACAGCGACCATATGGAGTTCAATTCGAGTTTGTTCTGAATGCTCTCCTTGAGGCCGCCTATATAGCGAGCTACCAATTGGTTGGCGGACTCGTTTAGATTGTTTCGAGCACTCAATCTGTTGAATTCCTCAGTGTATTCACTAACGGAACGGTTTCCTTGCTCGCAGTGCTGATACCTCATATAGAGAATTTGTTCATAGTCAGTGGGCAAGAATTGGGCGCGTAAAAGCTGCTTCATACGGTTCCAACTTCGAACCGGCCCCTTGCCACCACGCTGTTTCAACTGAAGAGTCTGAGCCCACCAAGCACTGGCTCCTCCTTTCAACCTACAAGCAACATACTTCACCTGCTTGTTAGGATCAATTTCCATATAATCAAAGAAATTTTCGATAGTCTTTTCCCAATCAAGATAATCCTCGATATGCAAATGTCCGTCAAAAAACGGTATATCAAGTTTAACTTTGAACTCATTGTGACGATAAGGTCTCTGCCTATGCTGGTCACGAAATTCAGGATCAAAGGGATTACCTGATTCGTCTTCTCCAGAATCAGCTAATGGAATACCTCTGTATGGCTGAAAATCCTCTTCCGAATCCGACAGCTCATGTATCATTGCCGGACGTGCTGCCATTGTCTTTCCCTCCTTCGCAAAGGTCTGGTTGCTCTCGCTTGAAGCTCTGGTCTGTGAATGCGGGGTAGAGGAGGTCACGCCCGGAGGAGATTGAACTTGCGGCGGAACTCTACCATCAATCGCTGCACGTCGGCAGCGAGGTCATCAAGTCGGCGATGGATGTTTTCCTGGTTTAACCAAAGTGAATCGATAGTCCGTGATTCTTCGGCTGCCGCTTTGCCGCGATCCTCCATGGTTCCGGTGAGCTCTGATACCAAATATGATGTCGTCGCTGGATCTTCGATGAACCTGTATGAAAGAATCGCAAGCCAAGCAATGGAACAGGGAAACGGAGCAGTATGCTCATGGGTTTCGTATATATTGATAATTGGTAAAAGTTGTCTAGCAAGCTCTCAGCTATGCTCTCCTATAAGTATAGTTTCTCTTGTTTTAACAGAAAATGCTATAAAAGTAAAAGGCAACATTAAAGCAAACTATTGGAGCAGAAATAAGAAATGGAATATGTGGTAGTGGATGGTGTATCTGGTAGTTAGCCCAGGTTGTGGTGTGCCGCGGGAGCAATATACTGCATCAGTTTCGGTAGAGACACCAGCAAGCAGAAATCAATGAAACAGTAACACTCCTTTTAGGCTTCGTTTGGGACGGCTTTTTTACTGCTTTTTAAAACGGAGTTGTAGTACAAATTTTTTATTTTTTGTACTAAAACTCCGTTTTCAGAAGCAACAAAAAAGCCGTCCCAAACGAAGCCTTACTCAACTATGTGAAAACAGCGTTTTCTGGAAATACTAACAAAAACTAAGCTTCTAAGCTCACAGTTTCAGCTAAGTAATATCCACAACAAGGAGTATTAAAACGGTTAAAACAGAAAAAGTGTTATCATGTGATGTGCGCCTAAAATTAGCAACGGTGGTGTATAAGAACGATCCTAAACCCTAATTAAAACAGCATGTGCATGTAAAATGATCCGCCCGGCCTCCTTGGTTAAGATGCTCCGCATCAGTTCACTTTCAACTTCAAACGACGACTCTCGCCACTTCTCTGCACACTGCTCATGATGCTGCTAACGGTTAACTCGTTTCTCACCTGTACTCTGTCTAAGCTTTCTCCTCTATAAAACACGCTTACTGTACTTACTTATTATTAAGAAGAAATGCATTTCACGGTTGTCTTGTCTCTCTCTGTTCTTTTTCCCTCTTCGCTCCTGGTAGAATACTTGTTCTGTACAAGTATTTTATCACAGATTAATGAATGAAAACCGAACTTTACCCACACAAAAAAAGTACTAAAAGTGATTTCTCGCTTGTTCGGATAAGGACAGTTAGGCAAAATTAAAGCACAACGTACTAATTTCTTTACATATTCATAAAATGTAGCCATCGTTTTCCTACTCCAACCACTAGCATCCATGAGTATGAAATCACGTGCCCAGCGAACCGAAAAAGCTTTGTGTTGTTACACAGATTTTATTATTTAGTTTAGGGTTTATCTATTTATTTATTTTGATAAAATTAAGACTTCAAATGAGATAATTTTTTATTATTTATTTCAAACCAAACCTAAAACCGTGCCGAATATAAAATTAATTTTGGCATATAACTAACTCTAATGGAGCCCAATGATTAAAAATTTTGAATATATATATATATATATATATAGTAGTCTAAACTAAACTAGAGTTGATTAAAGCAGTTATTAAAATATATTTGAGCTTAATCAAATCAAAATACATTTAGTACCCTAATTTAAATTGGATTTTTAGGTTTTATTTCACATTCTGATCGCAACATCATAAATGCCTTAATTTTGAATGTTCTGAGAGGTTTGATGTTTTTTATTTTAAATGTTGGTATTTAGTTTAACTTATTTTTTAATGTAAAAATTTCTAAATTATTTTAAGTCCTAATAAAAATATCAAAATTTTTAGTCACCTTTGAATTTAAAAGTTAACATTAAATGGATAGTATTGTTGCGTCCAGGAGTATTCGCGGCGGTAGAGAAATATAAGATTTAACGTCTTAGCGTTGTACGAAAATCCGGCACGCAATCAGATAAGTGAGAGAGGGTCTAGCATTTATAAGACACCAAGATTTTTACGTGGAAAACCCCTGAAAAGGGGGAAAAACCACGGGGCCTAGCCCAGCTTGAATGAATCCACTAGTATTGCAGTCGATTACAAATGAGGCTCTTCTTTGGTGGAAGGCCATAGCTTGATGTACATCTTATGGAGTACATTACATGGTGTAAATACAAAGATCTACTATCGACGTATTCGCTTTATTAGAAGGACTGCAGTCATCAGGCGACGTAGGTCAGGAGGACCGTAGTCAGCTGGCGACGGAGGACTGTAGTCGGCGGGCGACGTAAGTCAGGAGGACCGTAGTCGGCGGGCGACGGAGGTCGGAAAGAATGTAGTCTGCGGGCGACATAAGTCAGGAGGACCGTATTCAACGGGCGACGGATGTCAGAAAGATTGTAGTCGGCGGGCGACGTAAGTCAGGAGGACCGTAGTCGGCTGGCGACGGATGTTAGAAAGATTGTAGTCGGCAGGCGACGTAAGTCAGGAGGACCGTAGTCGGCTGGCGACGGAGGTCGGAAGGACTGTAGTCTGACGACGAAGATCAGTAGGACAGCGTCAGGTAGGAGTCCAGCAATGGAAAGAAATGCATCTTCGCATAGTCGTCCAACGAAGTCCGATAACCGGTAGAAGTCCGGCGTCGGGTAGAAACTTAGCGAAGAGTGAAGGTCCGACGTCGGGTAGAAGTCCGACGTCTTTGGTGGCAGAGGAGAAACTCCGTCTTCACTTGGGCGGAGTTTCGGCGTCAGGAGGGAATTCTCTTGTAAATTGGGAAGAATTTCAGCATCTCATGGAAGTTGTGCAGAATTCCTGCGTTTCCTGAAAATTCGGCAGAGTTCCGGCGTCTTTAGGCGGCAGGAAGAGCTCCGGCGGTGGTCGAGGAGGTGAGGAATCTCCTTTTCCCCTTTCTCCTCTTTTTCTTCTCTCTCTTCCCTTTCCCCCCTTTGGTGTAGAATGAGGGCTCTATTTATAGTTTTTCTGGAGTGGCACAGCCCGTAAATAGGCGTGAGATCAAGGGCGAATTGGGAGTGATCCGAATGGACGGCCGATATCGAATTCTTCGATCATGCACCGTTCGTTGGACATTTGAAGGCCTTAATGATTTCGGAATTTGATGATCTTGGGCTCGTTGGATTCGTCTCGTCGAGCCGTTCGATTCGAGTATAAGCTCGTCAAAATCGGAGACCGTTTGGTAACTCAAATTGCGGTTTGAACCTTCCAACAGCGCTTCGAACTTTTGATTCGGACTCATTTGGGCTCGGATTGGGTTGATCTTGGTGTCGTTGGGTTTGTATTTCCGAGACGCTCAGTTTGACTGTAAGCTCGCTGAAATCGGAGTTCATATGCTCCCGAAATTAATTTTTGAAGTTTCCAACTAGGTTTTGCCTCGAGATTCGTGCCTGATCAAGATGATTTTGCGATGCCGTATCAGTTGCCCCCCTATTTTCGGACATCGTAGCTTCAGAGGTCCGAAAATATGTGTCACAAATTTCAGAAAATTTTTCTGAGTGACCCAGGATTGATCGGGATTGTAGAAGCTCCGAACGGTTCTGAAAATGTCAAAATTGAGTCCGGAACGTCGAAAAACGGGTCCGGGGACCCCAAAAACGTCCGATTTGGTCTTCCCGGGGCGAAATTTGGGCCCGGAAAGGACTGGGCGGCCGAACTGGCCGGACTGCCGGCCGGCCGCCGTGCGCCGGCGAGGAACCGCGGCCGCGCGCGTACCAGCGGGCGAACCGCGCGCGCCCGCTCGCCTGCGGGCGAACCGCGCGCGCCCGCGCGCCCGTGCCTGGGCGAACCGCGCCTGGACGAACCGCGCCCGCGCCTGCGGGGCTTGCCGCGCCCGCGCCTGGGCGCACCGCGCCCGCGGGGCTTGCCGCGCCCGCGCCTGGGCTGCGCCCGCGGGGCTTGCCGCGTCTGCTGGCCGCGCCTGCTGGCTGCCGCGCTGGGTTGCTGCCGGCGGCCAGCCGTGATCCGCGTGGTTTTTCACGCGGATCGGTGCGCTGTCCGTGGTTTTTTCCGGAGAGAGGTATGTCGGTTCGGCCCACCGACTTTGTGGGCCCCATATGCACGAAAATGACGTTTTTTGGCTATTTTTTGGTCCAAAAAATTCCGAAAAAATTCCAAAAAATTCTGAAAAAATCCAGAAAAATTAAGAAAATTTGAAATTGCTAAAAACTGCCCTCTTCTTTCTAAAAAACCTATAAATAGGCTTCCAAAATCTTTAGGAAACTTGCACCTTCTCCTCTCTCTCCCTCTGGCTCTCTGGCATTGAGGCTACCGCTATTTGCGAGTGGGAAATATCCCCAGCTCGAATTAGCGCTCCCTCTCTGGTGCAGGAGTTACGGGATTTCTTCCTCTCCCTCTGGCTCTCTGACATTGAGGCTACCGCTGTTTTGTGCGTGGGAAATGTCCCTAGCTTGAATTAGCGCTCCCTCTCTGGTGCAGGAGTTACGGGATTTCTTCCTCTCCCTCTGGCTCTCTGACATTGAGGCTACCGCTGTTTTGTGCGTGGGAAATGTCCCTAGCTTGAATTAGCGCTCCCTCTCTGGTGCAGGAGTTTACGGGATCTCTTTTCCATTTTGCTGGCAATGGACGATCGAGTTGAAGCCCGTTAGTAGTCAACGATCGAGTGTGGAGCCAAAGGGGAGAGTTCGAGAATGCGTTGCAAATAGCATTCAAGCGAGAAGCCGATGGCGAGTAGCAGTCTGCCGACGAGGAGAAGTCCGACGACAAGAAGAAGTCCGACGCCGGGTAGAAGTACAGCCTTGGGCAGAAGACCGACGAAAGTTCGTCGACGAGCAGAAGTCCGATGTTGGGTAGAAGTCCGCTGACGAGCAGAAATCCGACGACAAGGAGAAGTTCAACGTCGGGTAGAAGACCGACGAGAATTCATCGACGAGCAGGAGTCTGACGACGAGTAGGAGTCCGCTGACGAGCAGAGATCCGACGTCAGGTAAAAGTTCAACGTCGAGTAGAAGACCGACGAAGATTCGTCGACGAGCAGAAGTCTGACGACGAGTAGAAGTCCGCTGACGAGCAGAAGTCTGACGTCGGGTAGAAGTTCAACGTCGGGTAGAAGACCGACGAAGATTCGTCGACGAGCAGAAGTCTGACGACGAGTAGGAGTCCGCTGACGAGCAGAGATCCGACGTCAGGTAGAAGTTCAACGTCGGGTAGAAGACCGACGAAGATTCGTCGACGAGCAGAAGTCTGACGACGAGTAGGAGTCCGCTGACGAGCAGAAGTCTGACGTCGGGTAGAAGTTCAACGTCGGGTAGACGACCGTCGAAGATTCGTCGACGAGCAGAAGTCTGACGACGAGTAGAAGTACGACGTCGGGTAGGAGTCCGCTAACGAGCAGAAGTCCGACGATGCATAGGAGTCTTCTGACGAGCAGAAGTCTGATGTCGGGTAGAAGTCCGCTGACGAGCAGAAGTCCGACGTCAGGTAGAAGTTTAACGTCGGGTAGAAGACCGACGAGAATTCATCGACGAGCAGGAGCCTGACGATGAGTATGAGTCTGCTAACGAGCAGAAGTCCAATGTCGGGTAGAAGTTCGCTGACGAGCAGAAATCCGACGACAGGGAGAAGTACGACGTCGGGTAGGAGCCTGCTAATGAGCAGAAGTCCGACGATGCGTAGGAGACTTCTGACGACGAGTAGAAGTCCGCTGACAAGCAGAAGTTCGATGTCGGATAGAAGTTCAACGTCGGGTAGAAGACCGATGAAGATTCGTCGACGAGCAGGATTCCGACGAAAGTCCTGCAAGGCAAAAATTCATTGACAAGAGAAAATTCAACATCAGGTAGAAATTTAACTTTGTGGAGAAGTTAAATGAAAGTCCCTTGACGGCATTCTGGCGACGTTAACCAAGGATTTAAGACCTATCCGAGGTTGTATGTTAGAACATTTGTTTGATGACATTAACCTGTGTGGAAAAGGTCGAGAGAATCCACCAAGGATGTGAGACCTTTCCAAGGTTGTATGCCGGAGCCCTGCTCGACGACGTTAACCTGTGTGGAAGAGGTCGGGAGAATCCACCAAGGATGTAGGACCTTTCCGAGGTTGTATGTCGGAGCCTTTGCTCGACGACGTTAACCTGTGTGGAAGAGGTCGGGAGAATCCACCAAGGATGTAGGACCTTTCCGAGGTTGTATTTCGGAGCCTTTGCTCGACGACGTTAACCTGTGTGGAAGAGGTCGGGAGAATCCACCAAGGATGTAGGACCTTTCCGAGGTTGTATGTCGGAGCCTTTGCTCGACGACGTTAACCTGTGTGGAAGAGGTCGAATCGGATCCCCCTGGGATCGATTTTACCTTGATTGGGAGGGGGCGAATGCCGCGTGTATCCCGAATCAAAGGTGAAGGATGATCTATTTTTAGACCGTTACTGCCTTTTTGAGGTCGAGGTTAAGACCTTGCTCGAGGAGTAGAAGTCCAACAATGGACTGTATAAAGCTTGTAATTGATTTGAAGTATCCTTGCATTTGCTCGGATATTCCTGAAATATCAACTTGATGTTGAAGGTATTTGAGGATCTATTTGACCATGGTTTGAGTCAAAGTTGCCCCCCAGTCCGCATCTGCTTCTTATGATATTGATGCTATGTGTGATCTTTTGAGATTGGAGCAAAAGTTGCCCCCCCAGTCGGGAACCACGTTTCCCACAGACGGCGCCAAACTGTTGCGTCCAGGAGTATTCGCGGCGGTAGAGAAATATAAGATTTAACGTCTTAGCGTTGTACGAAAATCCGGCACGCAATCAGATAAGTGAGAGAGGGTCTAGCATTTATAAGACACCAAGATTTTTACGTGGAAAACCCCTGAAAAGGGGGAAAAACCACGGGGCCTAGCCCAGCTTGAATGAATCCACTAGTATTGCAGTCGATTACAAATGAGGCTCTTCTTTGGTGGAAGGCCATAGCTTGATGTACATCTTATGGAGTACATTACATGGTGTAAATACAAAGATCTACTATCGACGTATTCGCTTTATTAGAAGGACTGCAGTCATCAGGCGACGTAGGTCAGGAGGACCGTAGTCAGCTGGCGACGGAGGACTGTAGTCGGCGGGCGACGTAAGTCAGGAGGACCGTAGTCGGCGGGCGACGGAGGTCGGAAAGAATGTAGTCTGCGGGCGACATAAGTCAGGAGGACCGTATTCAACGGGCGACGGATGTCAGAAAGATTGTAGTCGGCGGGCGACGTAAGTCAGGAGGACCGTAGTCGGCTGGCGACGGATGTTAGAAAGATTGTAGTCGGCAGGCGACGTAAGTCAGGAGGACCGTAGTCGGCTGGCGACGGAGGTCGGAAGGACTGTAGTCTAACGACGAAGATCAGTAGGACAGCGTCAGGTAGGAGTCCAGCAATGGAAAGAAATGCATCTTCGCATAGTCGTCCAACGAAGTCCGATAACCGGTAGAAGTCCGGCGTCGGGTAGAAACTTAGCGAAGAGTGAAGGTCCGACGTCGGGTAGAAGTCCGACGTCTTTGGTGGCAGAGGAGAAACTCCGTCTTCACTTGGGCGGAGTTTCGGCGTCAGGAGGGAATTCTCTTGTAAATTGGGAAGAATTTCAGCATCTCATGGAAGTTGTGCAGAATTCCTGCGTTTCCTGAAAATTCGGCAGAGTTCCGGCGTCTTTAGGCGGCAGGAAGAGCTCCGGCGGTGGTCGAGGAGGTGAGGAATCTCCTTTTCCCCTTTCTCCTCTTTTTCTTCTCTCTCTTCCCTTTCCCCCCTTTGGTGTAGAATGAGGGCTCTATTTATAGTTTTTCTGGAGTGGCACAGCCCGTAAATAGGCGTGAGATCAAGGGCGAATTGGGAGTGATCCGAATGGACGGCCGATATCGAATTCTTCGATCATGCACCGTTCGTTGGACATTTGAAGGCCTTAATGATTTCGGAATTTGATGATCTTGGGCTCGTTGGATTCGTCTCGTCGAGCCGTTCGATTCGAGTATAAGCTCGTCAAAATCGGAGACCGTTTGGTAACTCAAATTGCGGTTTGAACCTTCCAACAGCGCTTCGAACTTTTGATTCGGACTCATTTGGGCTCGGATTGGGTTGATCTTGGTGTCGTTGGGTTTGTATTTCCGAGACGCTCAGTTTGACTGTAAGCTCGCTGAAATCGGAGTTCATATGCTCCCGAAATTAATTTTTGAAGTTTCCAACTAGGTTTTGCCTCGAGATTCGTGCCTGATCAAGATGATTTTGCGATGCCGTATCAAGTATATTTATAATTGTTATGTTTTATAATGTTTTAGATGCAAATTTGCACTAAAAAATTTTCAAATACATTGCCAAGCCATGTTTATTTTCTACAAAAACTTTTGAAAAATAATGGTTGATACATGATAGTATATTTGTAGCAAAGCAAAAACATTTTTGATACGACTATAAAAATCATATGATCAACACGAATTTGAAGGCAATCTTTGAATTAAATATTTGTTAAATTAAAATATGAACATATGAACTTCAAATTTGACTTGTTTATACTCGAATAGAGTAACTCACCAAAATGAATCCAGCGAGGCTAATATCATTCAATTCTGACATCATTAAGGCATTTAAATGTTGAAAAAAATGCATTATGGTTAAGCAAATCGATATGGACCATACAAAGGAGTTTCTGCTTAAAAATACGAAAATACATATCCCAAAAAATCTATAACTAAAGCTTCATTCACCATATGAGAGGAAGAGGAAATGAGAGTTATAGAGCTTTCATGAATTTCCAGACTATTGCCCCCCAACAAGCACCATAAATGTCAATGATCACCACTAGTAACTGCCATGCACCATCTCTAGAATTCTAATAAGAGTTAATCCTGCTGTTTATCATATTTTTCTCCATGTGGTTAGTTCTAGCTTGCACTTTTTCTAAGGATAATCTGGTAGAGGTAGTGATTTTGATTATGTGGCATGTTATATAGCATGAAGACTGTTTATAGGCACATGTCTACAGTCTGACTCAGTAAGAAGCTCAGGATGCCCCAGATGTTGTGCAAGATATGACTTACATTACTATTGAAAAAAACACTCATTTTCGTCGGCCAAAATATGTCGAAAATGAGACAAATCCGCGGGAAAAATATCTTTCCAACGGATTTCTAACGTGAAATTGTTCGACAATAAAATGTGCATTATAAATAACTTTCCAACGAAAAACTTGTAGATTTACCGATGGACTTCTGGCGGAAATGTGTCATAGAAACAACGTTTTCCGAATTCGTTTTCCAACAGTTTTAGATGCTAAAATTTTCAGCAGAAAAATTCCACCAGAAGTATCGGCAGTGTATTCTCCAATCATTTCCACTGGAAAGCCCAGCAAAATTTGCCGACAGATAATCCACTGAAATTTCTAGTGGATTTGACATTAGAAAAGTTGTCAAAATTATTGGTGGACAGTCCTCCGGCTAATCCTCCAGAATTACCAGCAGATTTCTTCCATCGGAATGGTACTCATTCTTATTCATTGTACCGAGGTTTCCGGCAAATTATCTGCATAAAATCCATTGTAAACCTGTAGCAAAAAGTACATTTTCTTAATTATTGTACAACATAATAATCCTACAATCAAATAGTCAAAACATCTTTGTATTATCATCATAACCATCATTTCCTTCCATCTCTTACCACTTGGTGCATGACTTTTGAAATTGTTGGAAATGTTTCTTTTTTTAGAGAGAGTGCTAGCTAATATGCACGAGTGATATATATGGGGGAAAGATCATTATCCCTTCTTGTACATCCAAAATAATGCCTAAGGGAGAAAATACCTAACACTAGATAAACTCCCTCTTAAATGCCTAATCAATCGAAAAAACTTACAGACAATGAAGACCAGGATGACCGATGTAATAATTCAAATATTTTAAATAAATTTATTTAAAAAAATATGAAAATTTTGAAGTAGAACGCTTTGACGTTGATTTGGTGAGCACTACGATGCTAGCTGATAAACAGTATGTATGTATGCATGTATATACGTTTTTTCTGCAGATCATTTGGCAGAATTGTTCGGACGTCATTTTCACCAGAATTAATTCGATGGATTTAAGTAAGCCGATGAACATTCTGCTAGCACATCCGACAGAATGGTCCCAACGAAATTTTCGCCAGAACATTTTGTCGGCTTTATTCCTTGGCAAATCAAAATTTCAAAAATGTAATTGGATGGCCTATGAAGATTTTGTTGATCATAAGCCATTCATCAAGCATTTAAGTCCTTAATGACATTAGATTTTAGTTATATTAGGCTTGTTAGATTAATTATAAATTCTGAATTTAAGTTTGAAAGTTTCTAATTAAAAATATCTTTATACTATACAATTTTGCTTGTATAAATATATTTTTCATAAAAAATATGTAATTTGTGCTCTTTACAAATTTAGAGTTTATGGTCATACTATCAATTAAAAAATATTGAAAACTAATTTATGTCGCCACTGTGGAAAACTTCTGAGTCTGCCACTGATTATAGGTTTATATCATTTTTGCAATGAATTAATACGAAGTAGTATTAGATGAAAATAGTAGAAATAGAAAATGTTGAACTCGGATAATATTACATATAATCATAAAGAAATTATAATGTAAAATTTTGGAGTACACCTCCCTTGAAATATATTTCAGAGAGGTTTCTTTGAAGTCCACCTATCGAACATGGCGAAACATTGCTGAGGCTTGAACTCTGGCGCAGTGTGTCCGGCCGCCTAGAAACAGACATACATACAAGGAACTAAAACCATTAATAACTAAAGATTAAACATATATGAATTAAATAAAACAACTATTGGATTACCCTCACTGTCGCAAAAGTTAAATCGTTTGAATACAGAACTGTATACCTAACAATACAACAAACATTAGGAAATGTCATTATATATTAAATATCATGCATCAAATTTAATCTTATTCAGTTAGTGGATATCTAACCCTGCAACTTGGTCATCAACACTCCATGATCTCCATGGATCTACAACCTTTAAATTTAAGGATTTAATCCATAGCTTGGTGCCCACAAATGGGATCAACATGTCATGGTCACCGCTGTTTTTTAAATTTAAAAAAAAAAAAGTCTTACTAATTATAAAGTTTTATTTCTTGTAATTAATTAAGAGCCAGCATTAACTTAACCTGTAAACAAGAGCTCTGTAACCTCTTTTTAATAGATTCAGCTGATAAGGTAAACTGCTAGGGATGTCTTTCAGGTAATCGAAGTTGTTGCACCTCTGCCATTCACTCACTGTTCCCTGCTCGATCATGCATGCACACTATTTATTTAGCATAGGTTTTTGATACGTCATGCAAAAATTATCTTGATCGGGCACGAATCTCGAGGCAAAAGCTAATTGGAAACTTCAAAAATTAATTTTGGGAGCATAGGAACTCCGATTTCAGCGAGCTTACAGTCAAACTGAGCGTCTCGGAAATACGAACCCAACGACACTAAGATCAACCCAATCCGTGCCCAAATGAGTCCGAATCAAAGGTTTGAAGCGCTGTTGGAAGGTTCAAACCGCAATTTGAGTTATCAAACGGTCTCCGATTTTGACGAGCTTATACTCGAATCGAACGGCTCAGCGAGACGAATCCAACGAGCCCAAGATCATCAAATTCCAAAATCATTAAGGCCTTCAAATGTCCAATGAACGGTGCATGATCGAAGGAGTCGATATCGGCCGTCCATTCGGACCACTCACAATTCGCCCTTGATCTCACACCTATTTACGGGCTATGCCACTCCAGAAAAACTATAAATAGAGCCCTCATTCTACACCAAAAGGGGGGCTCAAGTGAAGAGAGAGAAGAAGAAGAGGAGAAAGGGGAAAAGGAGATTCCTCACCTCCTCGACCACCGCCGGAGCTCTTCCTGCCGCCTGAAGACGCCGGAACTCTGCCGGATTTTTAGGAAACATAGGAATTCTGCACAACTTCCACGTGATGTTGAAATCCTTCCCAATTAACAACAGAGTCCCCTCCTGATGCAGAAACTCCGCCCAAGTGAAGCTGGAGTTCTCCTCTGCCACCAAAGACGTCGGACTTCTACCTGACGTCGGACCTTCACTCTTCGCCAAGTTTCTACCCGACGCCGGACTTCTACCAGTTATCAGACTTTGCTGGACATCTATGCGAAGATGTATTTCTTTTCATTGCTGGACTTCTACCTGACGCTGTCCTACTGATCTTCGTTGTCAGACTACAGTCTTTCCGACCCCCGTCGCCAGCCGACTACGGTCCTCCTGACTTACGTCGCCCGCCGACTACAGTCTTTCCGACATCCGTCGCCCGTCGACTACGGTCCTCCTGACTTACGTCGCCCGCCGACTACAGTCTTTCCGACATCCGTCGCCCGTCGACTACGGTCCTCCTGACTTACGTCGCCCGCCGTGTAATATTTCAAACTGCTCCAGTATCGTCCAGGACGATCTGGGATCGTCCTGGGACGATCAGTGTATATTCAGCTCCAGATTTTGCCAGAATTTGCTCTAAGTGATTTCCTGTAGGGATCGTCCAGGCCGATCGAGGCATCGTCCCGGGACGATCAGTGGATGGCACAAGTCAGTGAGTAGAGGTTTTTATCGCCTATGAATAGTAAACATCGTCCTGAAAAATCGTCCCAGGACGATGGGAATTTGGTCTGATCGTCCAGGACGATCGAGACGATCGGCCGGGCCGATATGAGCATTACTTAAGGGAAATCAGACGTTTTGAAGAGAGAGAAAAAATTAAAAAAATAAATATCTGATTTCAGCTCTGAGGAGAGAGAAAAAGAGAAAATTGGAAAAGTTGATTTCGGGAAGACGCGGAGCCGTTTTCGAGCGAAGTGACTGTTGAGGAATTTGCTGTGCTCGAGGTAAGGCACATTCCGTCTTTCTCAATTTTCAGTTCCGTCGCGGTTGGAGGTATTTTTCTGTCCGGATTTCGTTTTCGTTACGATTTTTCGTCCGTATCTTTCGATTGATTCAGTTTTTACCGCGTAAGTTTTGGTATATCGTTGCCGTGCCGGGTGTGCACGTTTTGACTATATTTTGAAGATTTTTGTCCGGGTGTTTTTGATTCGACTGTGTTTTTAGTCGACCGGAATTTTCTGTGAAATCGTAAATTCTCTGTGCAGTAGAATAAATGTTCTGGAATGTGATTATCTATGTTCTGTGCGAATTCGGTAAATTTTCTTTGCAGGAATTTTTGTGTAAATTCTGTATACTGCCGTTGTGCTGCCCGATTTTCGGGTAATTTCTGAAATGTCTGAATTTCTTCTGAATTGAAATGCTATGTGTATAAGCTATAAAAAGGGAGTTATAAGGGGCCTGAATCCTATGAGATTCAGTTAGTGAAACGGGAAATTTTGAAATGAGCTCAATATACATTTTGATATCTGTTTCGTTCCGGATCCGATGAATTCTATTCTGGTGCTATAAGCACATCTGTTTTGGTGCCGTGAGCACAAAGGGAGACATAAGGGGCCTGGATCCTGTGAGATTCAGTTAGTGTCTGGGAAGGGAGGCATAAGGGGCCGGAATCCGTAGAGATTCCGTCAGTGTCAGGGCATTTAGCTATATGTATCTGTTTTGTTTTCTGTATCTGTTCTGTTACGTACGAAATTGTGATTATGATACGATATGCTCCGTACGATTCTGTTTCAATTTCTGATCTGATTTCTGTCTGATGAATTTGGTTTTGGTTTCTGAGAATTTAGATTGGTGGTTTGTTGCTTTGCTGAGCTGTTGAGCTCACCCTTGCTTTCTGGTGGTTTTCAGGTTCTGGGAAGGGCAAGGAGGTCCAGGATTAGTTTCAGAGTCTGATCCGATTAGGTACTTTTGTACTTTTGATTTTTGTACAGTCATGGCTTTTCTGTTCTGTCTTTCTTTCTGTTGAAAGCCATGCACTGTTCTGTAGATGATTATTTTGAGGAAATGAAAAGATAGATGTTTTGTTCCGCTGCATTTGATGTTTTTAGTAGCTCTGTTGTTCTGTGTGTCTTTCTGTTGAGTTAAGAATTTGGAAGATCAGTTCAGTAACCTAATCCAAAGCCAGATCATGGATAGTCAAGTTTAGTAAGCGCGCTCGTCGCGATCCGGCTCGGGCGGGATCCGTCCCCGTCGGGTCGGGTCGTGACAAGCTTTTGTGGTATCAGAGCACTGGTTTTGGAAACTGGTTGAATTGTGAAACAGAGCTCTAGGAAGTGATCAGTGAGTCTGTCTGGGAGGTAGTTTTGGGTCGTTTGGCTTTTTATTGTGTTGTTTTTGTGTTGTTTTTGTGATAGTTTTCCGGATTTTCTGGATTTTTCTGTATGGATCAGCCAGACCCAGACATGACAGACGGTCAGAGTGATGATCAGGCAGCACCAGTGGGGAGTACAGCCCCAGTGGTCGGTGCTGATACGCTTTCACAGTTTGCGTCACTTGTTGCTCAGATGATGAGCGAGACCCAGAGCAGAGCTTCTACTGTTAGATCTGAGGATATTGACCGACACCTGCAGTTATTTTTGAGGTTGAAGCCTCCGAGGTTTGAGGGCGCTGTTGAGCCCAGAGCAGCCGAGGAGTGGCTGAGGAGATTAGAAAAGACTTTTGACGGAATGCAGTGTCCTGCAGACAGGAAGGTTCCGTTGGCTGTTTTTCTGTTGGATGGAGAGGCTGAGCACTGGTGGGATGGCCAGCAGGCAGCCAGATTTCAGGGCAGATTGAACTCTTTGATCACTTGGGAAGAGTTCACTGAAGTGTTCAGAGATTGGTTTGTTCCCCCTTCTGCACGACAGCAGATGCAGGAGAGTTTTCTGAGGCTGGTTCAGGGGAGCAAGACGGTGATGCAGTACGAGGCTGAGTTTACTGCATTAGCCAGGTACGCTCCGCAGCTGGTTAGCACTTCTGCTGAGAGGTGCTACAGATTTCTGAGAGGCTTACGAGACACTTTGAGGCAGCCTTTGATACCGTTCAGGATCACTGATTTCTCTGAGCTTGTGGAGCGAGCTCGTCTGATTGAGAACGACATGACGACTACTCAGCAGCGGTGGACTGCGAGTAGGAAGAGGTTTGGAGGTGATACTTCTGGCAGTGGTTCCTCTGGGAAGAGGAGATTTGTTCCTGGTTCTGGATCTGGAGATTCCAGGAGGAGCGGAGGATCGTCTGGTACTGCTACCAGTACGACTGGTTCTGGATCTGTCAGTTCGGCACCTGTGTGCCAGAGTTGTGGACGGCGACACCATGGCCAGTGCTACAGGATAGCTGGTCTTTGTTTCAGATGTGGTCAGCCGGGACATAGGATTGCAGAATGTCCACAGATGGGATATGAGCAGCGATCTGAGGGTTTAGTCAGACCTGTTGGTTCAGCAGCAGGAAGACCGAGGACTGTTCCTCCACGTCCTGAGGGATTTGCTGGTAGAGGTGGTGGTTCTAGTTCTGCACCACGGAGACCACCTACGATTCAGAGGGAGCAGAGTAGTTCTGTTGCTTCAGCTCCTGCTCCAGTTCAGCCACGAGTTTACAGCTTGAGTCAGCAGGAGGCTCGAGATGCTCCGGATGTGGTGACAGGTACGGTTTACATTTCTGATCAGCCCTGTCGTGTTTTGTTTGACTCTGGAGCGAGTCATTCTTTTCTGTCCGAGCATTGTTTTGAGCTTTTACATTTGGATTCGATGGTTTTACCGGTTTCTTTGTCTGTGATTTTGCCGGCTGGGAATCCATTGATTGCTCGACAGTTTTGTTTGTGTGAGATCGAGATTTCTGGCAAGAAGTGGAAATCGAGTTTGATTCGATTGTCGATTTCTTCGTATGATGTGATTCTGGGAATGGATTGGCTGAGCCAGTATGAGGCTCAGATTGACTGTCTGAAGAAGCAAGTGAGTTTGCTTGTGGCTGGAGAGAGAGTTGTATTTCAGGGATTACGAGGTGTTCTCTCCAGTCTGATTTCTGCGTTAGAGGTGAGCAGAATGTGGAAGAAGGGATATCCAGTATTTTTGGCTTCGGTGCGGGATCTGAACCTGGAGGTTGGTTCTGTTTCTGAGATCCCTGTGGTACGGGAGTTTGTGGATGTTTTTCCTGAGGAGTTGGTTGGGTTACCTCCGGATAGAGATGTGGAGTTCTCTATCGATGTTTTTCCGGGTACAGCTCCAATATCGAAAGCTCCGTACAGGATGGCACCGAAAGAATTTTCTGAGTTGAAAGTTCAGCTTCAGGAGTTGGTTGACAGAGGATTTGTACGTCCTAGTGTTTCTCCTTGGGGAGCACCTGTTCTGTTTGTGAAGAAGAAGGACGGTACACTCCGTATGTGTATTGATTACAGAGATTTGAACAAGGCCACGATCAAGAACAAGTATCCTTTGCCTCGGATAGACGACTTGTTTGACCAGCTTTCCGGATCTTCGGTGTTTTCGAAGATTGATTTGCGATCCGGATATTATCAGGTGAAGGTGAAGGAATCTGATGTGGTGAAGACTGCTTTTAGTACTCGGTACGGGCACTACGAGTTTTTGGTTATGCCTTTTGGGGTAACCAATGCGCCTGCGATTTTCATGGATCTGATGAACCGAGTATTCAGGGAGTATTTGGATCAGTTTGTGATCGTCTTCATCGACGATATTCTGGTATATTCTGCTTCTGAGGATGAACATGCCAGACATTTGAGGATTGTGTTGGAGACTCTGAGGAGGCATCAGCTGTATGCCAAGTTCTCCAAGTGTGAATTCTGGCTGAAGAGTATTTCTTTTCTGGGGCATGTGATTAGCGGAGAAGGTATTTCTGTAGATCCCCAGAAGATTCAGGCGGTTGCTGTTTGGCCAAGGCCGACTACGGTATTTGAGGTACGTAGTTTCTTGGGCATGGCCGGGTATTATAGGAAGTTTGTGAAAGGATTTTCACAGATTTCGACTCCTCTGACGAGACTGACTCAGAAGTCAGTTCCTTTTGTTTGGACACCGGAGTGTGAAGCTAGTTTTCAGCGATTGAAGGATTGTTTGACTTCAGCTCCAGTGTTAGCTCTTCCGTCAGGTACGGAAGGTTTTCAGGTGTTCAGTGATGCTTCACTGAAAGGACTGGGATGTGTCCTGATGCAGCATGGTCAGGTAATTGCTTACGCTTCGAGACAGTTGAAACCACATGAGAAGAATTACCCGACACATGATCTGGAGTTAGCTGCAGTTGTTTTTGCTTTGAAGATTTGGCGTCATTACCTGTATGGCGTCACATGTGAGATGTTTACTGATCATAAGAGCCTGAAGTACATTTTTACTCAGAAGGATTTGAATCTGAGACAGAGGCGGTGGCTCGAGTTGATCAAGGATTATGACCTGACTATTCAGTATCAGCCTGGGAAGGCGAATGTGGTAGCAGATGCTTTGAGCAGGAAGTCTTCTGGATTATCAGGTATTCAGCTTACCTGTGATGACTTTCTGATTCGTGATTTGGAAAGATTGCAGTTGGAGGTGATTTCCTCCAGTGATTTGGAGTTGGCTCAGATGAGTATTCAGTCTTCTTTGGAAGCAAGGATTCAAGAAGCCCAGAAGTCAGATTCTGATTATTCGAAGTTGCTAGCTCAGATTGGATCTGGTAAGACTCCTGAACTTCGAATTTCTGATTCTGGTGCTATTTTCTGTAAGAACAGGTTGTGGGTACCTGTGTTTGGAGATTTGAGGCGGGAGATTCTGTATGAATCTCATCATTCAGGCTACACTGTTCATCCAGGCAGTGGTAAGATGTACACTGATATGAAGCTTTTGTTCTGGTGGCCTGGGATGAAGAAGGATGTGGCAGAGTTTGTGTCGAGATGCGAAGCCTGTCAGTTGGTGAAGGCAGAGCATCAGCGACCAGGTGGACTGTTGCAGTCGTTGCCTATCCCTGAGTGGAAATGGGAGGAGGTAACGATGGATTTTGCTATGGGTTTTCCTCGATCACGACAAGGACATGATGCCATTTGGGTAGTTGTGGATCGATTGACGAAGTCAGCCCATTTTCTTCCGATCAGACAGACGGATTCAGTTGAACGCTTGGCACAGATATATGTGAAAGAGATAGTCAGATTGCACGGTGTGCCTCGTGTGATTGTATCTGATCGAGATGGACGTTTTACTTCCAGACTTTGGAAAGGCATTCAGCAAGGCTTGGGTACGAAATTGCATTTCAGTACAGCCTTTCATCCTCAGACCGACGGACAGTCTGAGAGGACTATTCAGGTACTGGAAGATCTGTTGAGACTTTGTGTTCTGGACTTTAGCGGAAGCTGGGAAGATCATATACCACTGATTGAGTTTGCCTATAACAACAGTTTTCAGTCCAGTATCGGTATGGCACCGTACGAGGTTTTGTATGGCAGGAAGTGTCGTACTCCTTTGACTCTGACGGAGGTCGGAGATAGACAGACTTTGGGTGTCACTTTTGCTGATGAAACTGCTCAGAAGATCAGTTTGATAAGAGAAAGATTGAAAGCCGCTCAAGATCGTCAGCAGAAGTATTACAATCAGAAGCACAGATTTGTTGAGTTTCAGGTTGGTGACTTTGTGTATGTCAAAGTCAGCCCGATGAAAGGTGTGAGCAGATTTGGTCAAGTAAGCAAGCTTAGTCCAAGGTATGTTGGACCATTTGAGATTTTGGAAAGAATTGGAAAAGCTGCTTACAAGTTATTGCTTTCTGATTCTATGCCTGATGTGCATAATGTGTTTCATGTATCCACTCTGAGGAAGTGGGTATCCGACTCTGGGAAGAAGGTATCAGCTGAGGAGGTTGAGATTCAGGAGAATCTGGCGTACAAGGAAGAGCTAGAATTGATTTTAGCGTACGACGTCCGGAAGTTAAGAAATAAAGAGATTCCGATGGTTAAAGTCCAGTGGAAGCACCGGACTGCACGAGAAGCAACGTGGGAAAAGGAGTCTGATATGAGACGGTCGTACCCGTACTTGTTTTGACTGCGTTTGGATTGGATAATGTCGAGGACGACATTTTTCTGAGTTGGGGAGATTGTAATATTTCAAACTGCTCCAGTATCGTCCAGGACGATCTGGGATCGTCCTGGGACGATCAGTGTATATTCAGCTCCAGATTTTGCCAGAATTTGCTCTAAGTGATTTCCTGTAGGGATCGTCCAGGCCGATCGAGGCATCGTCCCGGGACGATCAGTGGATGGCACAAGTCAGTGAGTAGAGGTTTTTATCGCCTATGAATAGTAAACATCGTCCTGAAAAATCGTCCCAGGACGATGGGAATTTGGTCTGATCGTCCAGGACGATCGAGACGATCGGCCGGGCCGATATGAGCATTACTTAAGGGAAATCAGACGTTTTGAAGAGAGAGAAAAAATTAAAAAAATAAATATCTGATTTCAGCTCTGAGGAGAGAGAAAAAGAGAAAATTGGAAAAGTTGATTTCGGGAAGACGCGGAGCCGTTTTCGAGCGAAGTGACTGTTGAGGAATTTGCTGTGCTCGAGGTAAGGCACATTCCGTCTTTCTCAATTTTCAGTTCCGTCGCGGTTGGAGGTATTTTTCTGTCCGGATTTCGTTTTCGTTACGATTTTTCGTCCGTATCTTTCGATTGATTCAGTTTTTACCGCGTAAGTTTTGGTATATCGTTGCCGTGCCGGGTGTGCACGTTTTGACTATATTTTGAAGATTTTCGTCCGGGTGTTTTTGATTCGACTGTGTTTTTAGTCGACCGGAATTTTCTGTGAAATCGTAAATTCTCTGTGCAGTAGAATAAATGTTCTGGAATGTGATTATCTATGTTCTGTGCGAATTCGGTAAATTTTCTTTGCAGGAATTTTTGTGTAAATTCTGTATACTGCCGTTGTGCTGCCCGATTTTCGGGTAATTTCTGAAATGTCTGAATTTCTTCTGAATTGAAATGCTATGTGTATAAGCTATAAAAAGGGAGTTATAAGGGGCCTGAATCCTATGAGATTCAGTTAGTGAAACGGGAAATTTTGAAATGAGCTCAATATACATTTTGATATCTGTTTCGTTCCGGATCCGATGAATTCTATTCTGGTGCTATAAGCACATCTGTTTTGGTGCCGTGAGCACAAAGGGAGACATAAGGGGCCTGGATCCTGTGAGATTCAGTTAGTGTCTGGGAAGGGAGGCATAAGGGGCCGGAATCCGTAGAGATTCCGTCAGTGTCAGGGCATTTAGCTATATGTATCTGTTTTGTTTTCTGTATCTGTTCTGTTACGTACGAAATTGTGATTATGATACGATATGCTCCGTACGATTCTGTTTCAATTTCTGATCTGATTTCTGTCTGATGAATTTGGTTTTGGTTTCTGAGAATTTAGATTGGTGGTTTGTTGCTTTGCTGAGCTGTTGAGCTCACCCTTGCTTTCTGGTGGTTTTCAGGTTCTGGGAAGGGCAAGGAGGTCCAGGATTAGTTTCAGAGTCTGATCCGATTAGGTACTTTTGTACTTTTGATTTTTGTACAGTCATGGCTTTTCTGTTCTGTCTTTCTTTCTGTTGAAAGCCATGCACTGTTCTGTAGATGATTATTTTGAGGAAATGAAAAGATAGATGTTTTGTTCCGCTGCATTTGATGTTTTTAGTAGCTCTGTTGTTCTGTGTGTCTTTCTGTTGAGTTAAGAATTTGGAAGATCAGTTCAGTAACCTAATCCAAAGCCAGATCCTGGATAGTCAAGTTTAGTAAGCGCGCTCGTCGCGATCCGGCTCGGGCGGGATCCGTCCCCGTCGGGTCGGGTCGTGACACGCCGACTACAGTCTTTCCGACATCCGTCGCCCGTTGACTACGGTCCTCCTGACTTATGTCGCCCGCCGATTACAGTCCTCCGTCGCCAGCTGACTACGGTCCTCCTGACCTACGTCGCCCGCCGACTGCAGTCCTTCTAACAAAGTGAACATGTCAATAGTGATCCTTTGTATTTACATCATGTAATGTACTCCATAAGATGTACATCAAGCTAAGGCCTTCCACCAAGGAAGGACCTCATTTGTAATCGACTGCAATACTAGTGGATTCATTAAAACTGGGCTAGGCCCCGTGGTTTTTCCCCCTTTTCAGGGGTTTTCCACGTAAAAATCTTGGTGTCTCATAAATGCTAGACCCTCTCTCACTTAACTGATTGCGTGCCGGATTTTCGTACAACGCTAAGACGTTAAATCTTATATTTCTCTACCGCCGCGAATACTCCAGGACGCAACAGTTTGGCGCCGTCTGTGGGAACGTGGTTCCCTACTGGGGGGCAACTTTTGCTCCAATATCAAAAGTTCACACATAGCATCAATATCATAAGAAGCAGATGGGGACTGGGGGGGCAACTTTGACTCAAACCATAGTCAAATAGATCCTCCAATACCTTCAACATCAAGTTGATATTTCAGGAATATCCGAGCAAATGTATGGATACTTCAAATCAATTGCAAGCTTTATACAGTCCCTTGTTGGACTTCTACTCCTTGGGCAAGTTATTAACCTCGACCTCAAAAAGGCAGTAACAGTCTAAAGATAGACCTTCTTCACTTTTGATTCGGGATATACGCGGCGTTTGCCCCCTCCCAATCAAAGCAAAAACAATCCCAGGGGGATTCGATTCGACCTCTTCCATACAGGTTAACGTCGTAAAGCAAAGGCTCCGACATACAACCTCGGAAAGGTCTCACATCCTTGGTGGATTCTCCCGACCTCTTCCACACAGGTTAACGTCGTCGAGCAAAGGCTCCGACATACAACCTCGGAAAGGTCTCACATCCTTGGTGGATTCTCCCGACCTCTTCCACACAGGTTAACGTCGTCGAGCAAAGGCTCCAACATACAACCTCGGAAAGGTCCTACATCCTTGGTGGATTCTCTCGGCCTCTTCCACACAGGTTAACGTCGTCGAGCAAAGGCTCCGACATACAACCTCGGAAAGGTCTCACATCCTTGGTGGATTCTCCCGACCTCTTCCACACAGGTTAACGTCGTCGAGCAAAGGCTCCGACATACAACCTCGGAAAGGTCTCACATCCTTGGTGGATTCTCCCGACCTCTTCCACACAGGTTAACGTCGTCGAGCAAAGGCTCCGACATACAACCTCGGAAAGGTCCTACATCCTTGGTGGATTCTCTCGGCCTCTTCCACACAGGTTAACGTCGTCGAGCAGGGCTCCGGCATATAACCTCGGAAAGGTTTCACATCCTTGGTGGATTCTCCCGACCTCTTCCATACAGGTTAACGTCGTAAAGCAAAGGCTCCGACATACAACCTCGGAAAGGTCTCACATCCTTGGTGGATTCTCCCGACCTCTTCCACACAGGTTAACGTCGTCGAGCAAAGGCTCCGACATACAACCTCGGAAAGGTCTCACATCCTTGGTGGATTCTCCCGACCTCTTCCACACAGGTTAACGTCGTCGAGCAAAGGCTCCAACATACAACCTCGGAAAGGTCCTACATCCTTGGTGGATTCTCTCGGCCTCTTCCACACAGGTTAACGTCGTCGAGCAAAGGCTCCGACATACAACCTCGGAAAGGTCTCACATCCTTGGTGGATTCTCCCGACCTCTTCCACACAGGTTAACGTCGTCGAGCAAAGGCTCCGACATACAACCTCGGAAAGGTCTCACATCCTTGGTGGATTCTCCCGACCTCTTCCACACAGGTTAACGTCGTCGAGCAAAGGCTCCGACATACAACCTCGGAAAGGTCCTACATCCTTGGTGGATTCTCTCGGCCTCTTCCACACAGGTTAACGTCGTCGAGCAGGGCTCCGGCATATAACCTCGGAAAGGTTTCACATCCTTGGTGGATTCTCCCGACCTCTTCCACACAGGTTAACGTCGTCGAGTAGGGCTCCGGCATACAACCTTTGAAAGGTCTCACATCCTTGGTGGATTCTCTCGACCTTTTCCGCACAGGTTAATGTCATCGAACAAATATTTTAACATACAACCTCGGATAGGTCATACATCCTTGGTTAACGTCGCCAGAATGCCGTCAAGGGACTTTCATTTAACTTCTCCACAAAGTTAAATTTCTACATGATGTTGAATTTCCTCTTGTCGCTGAATTTTTGCCTTGCAGGACTTTCGTCGGAATTCTGCTCGTCAGCGGACTCCTACCCGATGTCGGACTTCTGCTCGTCAGCGGACTTCTACTCGTCGTCAGACTCCTGCTCGTCGACGAATTCTCGTCGGTCTTCTACCCGACGTTTAACTTCTACCCGACGTCGGACTTCTGCTCGTCAGCGGATTTCTGCTCGTCTTCAGACTCCTACTCGTCGTCGGTCTTCTACCCGACGAAGGACTTCTCCTTTTCGTCGGACTTCTGCTCGTCAGCGGACTTCTACTCGTCGTCAGACTCCTGCTCGTCGACGAATTCTCGTCGGTCTTCTACCCGACGTTGAACTTCTACCCGATGTTGAACTTCTTCCCGACGTCAGACTTCTGCTCGTCAGCGGACTCCTACTCGTCGTCGAACTTCTGCTCGTCAGCGGACTCCTACCCGATGTCGGACTTCTGCTCGTCTTCAGACTCCTACTCGTCGTCGGTCTTCTACCCGACGAAGGACTTCTCCTTTTCGTCGAACTTCTGCTCGTCAGCGGACTCCTACTCGTCGTCGGACTTCTGCTCGTCAGCGAACTTCTACTCGTCGTCAGACTCCTGTTCGTCGACGAATTCTCGTCGGTCTTCTACCCGACGTTGAACTTCTACCTGACGTCGGACTTTTGCTCGTCAGCAGACTCCTACTCGTCGTCGGTCTTCTACCCGACGAAGGACTTCTCCTTTTCGTCGAACTTCTGCTCGTCAGCGGACTCCTACTCGTCGTCGGACTTCTGCTCGTCAGCGGACTTCTACTCGTCGTCAGACTCCTGCTCGTCGACGAATTCTCGTCGGTCTTCTACCCGACGTTGAACTTCTACCTGACGTCGGACTTTTGCTCGTCAGCAGACTCCTACTCGTCGTCGGTCTTCTACCCAACGAAGGACTTCTCCTTGTCGTCGGGCTTCTGCTCGTCAACGGACTGATACTAGTCATCGGCTTCTTGCTCGACTGTTACTTGCAACGCACACTCGAACTCTCTCCTTTGGCTCCACACACGATTGTTGACTGCTAATGGGCTTCAACTCGATCGTCCATCGCCAGCAAACCTCCGCTCAGATGGAAAAGAGATCCCGTAGGCTTCTGCGCACGAGGAGGTGCGCTAAGTCGAGCAGGAAAGAATTCCAACTCGCAAATAGCGGAAGCCTCAACCGCCAGTAAGCCGGAGGGAGAGGAAGAAATCCCGTAACTCCTGCACCAGAGAGGGAGCGCTAATTCGAGCTAGGGACATTTCCCACGCGCAAAACAGCGGTAGCCTCAATGTCAGAGAGCCAGAGGGAGAGGAAGAAATCCCGTAACTCCTGCACCAGAGAGGGAGCGCTAATTCGAGCGAGGGACATTTCCCACGCGCAAAACAGCGGTAGCCTCAATGTCAGAGAGCCAGAGGGAGAGGAAGAAATCCCCTAACTCCTGCACCAGAGAGGGAGCGCTAATTCGAGCGAGGGACATTTCCCACGCGCAAAACAGCGGTAGCCTCAATGTCAGAGAGCCAGAGGGAGAGGAAGAAATCCCGTAACTCCTGCACCAGAGAGGGAGCGCTAATTCGAGCGAGGGACATTTCCCACGCGCAAAAACAGCGGTAGCCTCAATGCCAGAGAGCCAGAGGGAGAGAGAGGAGAAGGTGCAAGTTTCCTAAGGGCCTAGGAGGCCTATTTATAGGTTTTGGAGAAAAATGGGGGAAGTTATTATAAATTTCGGAATTATCCTATTTTAGAAAAATTTTAGGAATTTTTTGCAATTTTTTGGAACTTTTTTGGAATTTTTTGGACCCCAAAATAACAAAAACGGCTATTTTTACGTCTGTGGGGTCCACTTAAGTCGGTGGCAGCGAACCGTCACCCAAAACAAGCGACGATCCACGAAAATCTCACGCGGATCGCGAAATTTCCAGCCAGCCGCCCGCTGGCAGCGGCCGCGGCACCCGCTCGCGGCAGCAAAACACGCGGGCAAGGCTCCCGCCCGCGGCAAGCCACGCGCGGGCTCGAACCACGCACGGACGCACCCCTGGCGCGGGCGCAGGCGAGCCCCTGGCGCGGGTGCGGGCGCGCCCCTGGCGCGGGCGCGCGTTCCGGCCGCAGCGCGCGCGCGCAACGCGCGGTTCCGCGCGGCCGGCGGTGGCGCCGGCCAGCTGGCCGGCCGGTCCGGCCGGTCCTTCTGCCCAGTCTGTTTCGGCCCGTTTTTCGCCCCAAAAAGTCCAAATTCGACGTTTTTTGGCTCCCCGGAAACGTTTTTTGGCATCCCGGACTCAATTTCGACATTTTCGGAGCCGTCCGGGGCTTTTACAAGCAAGATCAATCCTAGGACACTCGGAAAAATTCTCAAAAATTTGTGACGCTTATTTTCGGACTTCTGGAGCTACGACATCCGAAAATAGGGGGGCAACTGATACGTCATGCAAAAATTATCTTGATCGGGCACGAATCTCGAGGCAAAAGCTAATTGGAAACTTCAAAAATTAATTTTGGGAGCATAGGAACTCCGATTTCATTGAGCTTACAGTCAAACTGAGCGTCTCGGAAATACGAACCCAACGACACTAAGATCAACCCAATCCGTGCCCAAATGAGTCCGAATCAAAGGTTTGAAGCGCTGTTGGAAGGTTCAAACCGCAATTTGAGTTATCAAACGGTCTCCGATTTTGACGAGCTTATACTCGAATCGAACGGCTCAGCGAGACGAATCCAACGAGCCCAAGATCATCAAATTCCAAAATCATTAAGGCCTTCAAATGTCCAATGAACGGTGCATGATCGAAGGAGTCGATATCGGCCGTCCATTCGGACCACTCACAATTCGCCCTTGATCTCACACCTATTTACGGGCTATGCCACTCCAGAAAAACTATAAATAGAGCCCTCATTCTACACCAAAAGGGGGGCTCAAGTGAAGAGAGAGAAGAAGAAGAGGAGAAAGGGGAAAAGGAGATTCCTCACCTCCTCGACCACCGCCGGAGCTCTTCCTGCCGCCTGAAGACGCCGGAACTCTGCCGGATTTTTAGGAAACATAGGAATTCTGCACAACTTCCACGTGATGTTGAAATCCTTCCCAATTAACAACAGAGTCCCCTCCTGATGCAGAAACTCCGCCCAAGTGAAGCTGGAGTTCTCCTCTGCCACCAAAGACGTCGGACTTCTACCTGACGTCGGACCTTCACTCTTCGCCAAGTTTCTACCCGACGCCGGACTTCTACCAGTTATCAGACTTTGCTGGACATCTATGCGAAGATGTATTTCTTTTCATTGCTGGACTTCTACCTGACGCTGTCCTACTGATCTTCGTTGTCAGACTACAGTCTTTCCGACCCCCGTCGCCAGCCGACTACGGTCCTCCTGACTTACGTCGCCCGCCGACTACAGTCTTTCCGACATCCGTCGCCCGTCGACTACGGTCCTCCTGACTTACGTCGCCCACCGACTACAGTCTTTCCGACATCCGTCGCCCGTCGACTACGGTCCTCCTGACTTACGTCGCCCGCCGACTACAGTCTTTCCGACATCCGTCGCCCGTTGACTACGGTCCTCCTGACTTATGTCGCCCGCCGATTACAGTCCTCCGTCGCCAGCTGACTACGGTCCTCCTGACCTACGTCGCCCGCCGACTGCAGTCCTTCTAACAAAGTGAACATGTCAATAGTGATCCTTTGTATTTACATCATGTAATGTACTCCATAAGATGTACATCAAGCTAAGGCCTTCCACCAAGGAAGGACCTCATTTGTAATCGACTGCAATACTAGTGGATTCATTAAAACTGGGCTAGGCCCCGTGGTTTTTCCCCCTTTTCAGGGGTTTTCCACGTAAAAATCTTGGTGTCTCATAAATGCTAGACCCTCTCTCACTTATCTGATTGCGTGCCGGATTTTCGTACAACGCTAAGACGTTAAATCTTATATTTCTCTACCGCCGCGAATACTCCAGGACGCAACAGTTTTGAATTAGTAATTAGAGAAAGTTAGGATCGATCATACCTTCCTGATTTGAAGGGCCGCTCTGGTGACATTTTCGTTTGCCCAGAAATAACCAAGGTAATAAGCATAGCCCTGCAGCAAGGGCAACAGATTACACAACATGAAAGCGATCAGAGTAAAACACAGAAGAAGTTGTGCTTGTTAATTAATTGTATCAACTTTGCAGCGGAGTTCGGGAGCCTTCGGTGGACGGAAGAGCCGGCCAAAGCTGTCCTCATTCAGTGATCTCTTATAGTACTCTCTGGCGATGTCTCTAAGCCTTGGGAAGTCCGTCGCACATTTGGGCTCCAATACGTCTGTCTCCGACAGCTCCCAACGGTACTGCATATGTATACATATACATAATATATGACCTTTTATATTAATCTCCCTCCCTCCCTCTCTTTTTTCTCTTTCTATATATCTGTATGTTACATATAGATTTTCTTACTTTTTTAAAGGTATCGAGGCGAGCAACGCACTCTGCAGTTTTTGGATTTTCATAATCTTGTCCAGCACAATCCTTTTCAACGAGCTGAGACATTAAAATCAATAGAAGTAATTAAGAATATTAATCATTAGGCATATTGTTTTTATAAACAATCATGCATATTAATTTTACTTTCGGCCGGTATATATATGCATACGAATTAGTGATAAGTAAGAGATTATAACCTCTGCAAATTCATCAGAGATGATGCCCATTCCAAGGGCAAATGGAACTTGGGCTTTAACATCAATCCTTTCACCCGTTCTTGGATTTCCAATAATATAACCCTGAAATATGTCATAGATTTTCTCATGCATGTTCATACTAAACTTTATCCTTTCGAAATGAGAAAATACCTGAAGATTAATGAAGGGTTGTTCTTTCACATCATTTCCTGTACGTGATTAACAAATTGTAATATAAGCAAATTGAGTTATCCTGCACTTATAGATAGTAACTAATTATTGAATCAAATAGCTTGTCCTGACATACCATCTGCAATAAATTGAGCAACGACGGGGACTAACATGCCGCCATAAGAATCTCCAGCCACATAAAAGGGGTTTGAGCGAAAACGAGGGTGCTCTACTAACCACTGCATACACAAGGATTGGAGCTAGCGCTCAGGAAATAAAAGTTAAAAATGTATTTGATCTTCCAATATATAGATATTTGTAAGAGCTAGAGCAAGCTACATCAGACCTTTTTTAGAAACCCATAAACTTGATTAGAAGAAGAAGAATCCCCTGTCATATAGGTTTGAGATACAGTTGGGACCGAGAATCCAGTCCCAGCCGGGTAATCCAGAAAGATAATGCTAGATACCTGATCACACACAAATATACATATATATGCTAGCTAGTAATTGAAGATTTTTTTTTTTTTTTCTTTCTTACTTATGGAAAAAAAAAGTTATTTATTTACAGATTCAATCGCTTATTTATTTACCTTGGTCCAAGAGTAAGGATTATAAAGAAGAGTTGACACACTCCCGTCATAAGCAGCTATTTGAAATTTAACAGGACCTGCATAGTGCAAACACATAAATGCATTGAATCTTCTTCATTTGTTATCATATTTGATTTAAGTTTGGAGTTAATTATCTAACTATAAATTTAATAAATTTAAAATTGGAAAAATAGGAAAAAAAAAAACTCCTCACCAATTTCGAAGAAGAGAGCCGAGAAGCTTGAACAACCGGGGCCTCCACTAAGCCAGAGGAGGAGTGGGTCCTCGCTGGCGTTTCTCTCCGACTCAATGAAGTAGTAGAACAACTCCACACCATTAAATTCATCCACCGTCAAATACCTGCGCAAGACTTTTGATGCTTTCATATATATGCCTTTTGATTTCCTCCAATTTATTCTCAATTTTCTATTATTAATTACAAGCAACCAAATTAATGATGTAGACACTCTCAATTCTAATTTATTGATCACTTTGTTCGGGAGAATCAAATGAATAAAGTTGTAAATAATATGTAGATGGATGAGCACTTTCAGATTTTGCTGTAATTCGATTCAATGAAATTAGAAATCAGTAATTAGATATTTAAATTCAGAAAGCTCTTTTCACTTATATAAATATGTAGATTAATCTGATGGGCTCACCCAGTTTCCATTTGGAAGGGAAGCTGCCCTTTGAAGCCAGGTAGTTGCTGTACATGATTTGGAGTTGAAGAGAGAGATTTTGGTAATATCACGAGAAAAATAAGTAGAAGTAGTACAGGACTCCAACGAACCATTGCCGGTTTGCCTTACTCCAAGCACAGAGAGAGAGAGAGAGAGAGAGAGAGAGCGCAAAGGCAAAGGATGTGAGATGGTTTTATTTATATATCTATAAATTATACATTGCACGGTCCTGCCCTGACAATGACGGTAAAAGACTGTTAGGTAGCGGCTAATCACACATTAGAAGTGGGCCCTTACGTTCACTTACGGAGAGAGTATATGGGGACCAGCCCTTAAACTTCACCCAATGGTCTTTTTTGATCTATTTGCCGCTTTTGTTTTGTTCCAAGTTAGTTTTATTGCCTTCTAAGCGTCATAGAATTTTTGTGATCGGAAATGGGTTTTTTTTTTTTTTACTTTGAGCAAATTAGAACAAACATATGCATACATCACATACTCAAACTTTAAATCTAAGACTTCTTAGTTATGAGCCAAAATTTTTAATTAACAGATCAAAATAAACTATGTCAAAAGTGGTAAATAAAAAGAGTAGTTTTGCTGATGATTTTATCATTTTCTCGAATGCTTCTATTAGAAGTATTAAAGTGTTAAATCTCTTTTTAAATGATTTTCAAAGGATTAGTGGGTTATACATCAATAGAAACAAGAGTAATTTTATTACTAGCAATTCTGTGAATATTAACATACAGGCTAGAATTAAAAGAGTGTGTGGTTTTTGCCCGTCTTCCTTGCCTATAAAATATCTTGGAACTCCTCTTTACAAAGGCAAAAAAAGAATATATCTTTTTGAAACTATTTTCTCTAATTTTCAAGAAAAATTTTCTTAATTTGTCTTCTAAGTTTCTATCTTTTGTTGGTAGATTGACTTTAATTAAAAGTGTCCTCAATTCGATTACTATATTTCTTTTTCATACTTTACAACCTCCGGTTACGGTTTGTAAGAGAATGAAGAATATGATTAATAAATTTTTTTGGGGTGTCACAGATACTAAATCTTGCATTAAGTGGACTTCTTGGAAAAAAATGTGTGGTGTTTTGAATGAAGGGTTCATTGGATGTAAGTCTGTGTCTGATACTGCTAAAGTGTTTTCTCATAAGCTTTGGTTTGGTTTTAGAGCTAACAATAGTTTATGGGCCAATTTTTTGAAGGTTAAGTATTGTAAGGATCTTCACCCCCTTGTTTGCCATTATAAAATTACTGATTCACCGATGTGGAAAAGACTCTGTAAAATCAAGTGGGAAGCAGAGAATTTTATTCAATGGGGTCTTGGGAAGGGTGAAGTGTCCTTTTGGCAAGATAACTGGATGGGTTGTGCTTCGATTGATTATCTTCTTAATACTCACACCAAAGCTAATATCAAAGTTAGTGATTTCTTTATTAACGGTGAGTGGAATTATGTTAAACTTTGTAGTGTGGTTCCTGATTTCATTGCTGAAAAAATAGTTAGTATTCCTATGAATCTTAATATTGTTGATAATATCATGTTCAATTTATCTGCTTCTGGTAATTTCTGCACCAAGAATGTTTGGGATAATATTAGGATTAAAGGTGATGTGTTTAACATTTATGGTTTTCTTTGGCATAAGATGATCCCCTTATCCTATACTTTGCTGACTTGGAGATGCCTTAAAGAGTTCTTACCCGTGGATACCAATTTGTTTAAGAAAGGTTTTCAGTTTGCTTCCAAATGTCAATGCTGTTTTAATATTGAAAGTTCTCAACATGTGTTTGTTAATAGTAGTATTGCCCGGATGGTTTGGTGCCATTTTTCTAATCTTGCTGATATGGATAATTTCAATAATCATCAGTGTTTGCCGGATATTTTGAAGAGATGGTTTGCTAAAGGTAAAAATCATATTAATTGCTTAATTCCTATTCTGATTATTTGGTATATTTGGAAAGCTAGGAATGATTCTAAGCATAATAACATTAAAATGTGGGCTAGTGAGATTATTAATAATGTTAGGACTAAAGTGTTAAGGCTTATTGCTGTTAATCTTATTTCTCATAAAAATTTCAAGAACAGCAATCGCATGGCCACTTATTTTGGGATTGATCTCAATGGGATTAATATTACTAAGGTCGATCGGATTGTGAATTGGCTCAAACTGGACCCTCCTTATGTTAAGTTGAATACGGATGGGTCCTTTGGGAAGGAAGCTGCGGGATTTGGAGGTATTATTCGGAACGTGCATGGTAATCCTATTGGTATTTTTGCTGGTCCTGTTGCTACTTCTTCTGCTTTTAATGCTGAGTTAATGGGGATTTTTCATGGCTTGAACATCTGTATGAGAATGGGTTTCCAGCATGTTTTAATTGAAGTGGACTCTAAACTTGTTATTCATGCCATATCTTCTATCAATGCGGTTTTTCCTAAGGATTTTTACATTATTAGAAAAATTAAAATGTTGCTGACTAAGTTTAATTTTATTTATCCCATATCTATCGGGAAGGCAATATTTGTGCGAACTGGTTGGCTAAATATGGTTCTGGTTTGGTTTCTTATCAAGAGCTGCCTACTACTAATCTGTCTTCCCCTCTTAAAGGCATGATTTCTTTGGATAAAATTGGTCTCCCTTATATCAGGCATGAGTGAGGTTTTTTGTTTTAGCCTGGGGTCTTTTGGTGGCTTCTGTAGTTTTGGGTTGTTCTGTGGTTTTCTGCTGATGTCTGATTATCCTGTTTTTGTGTTTCGACATTTGGTTTTGCTGGTCTGGTGGGTGCTCTTCTTTCTGGGTCTTCAGTGGCTGGATGAATTTATGTGGTTGAATTTAGAGGCTTTGTTATTTGACAGGTTTTCTGCTGGTTTAGGCTGGGATAGTTTTTGGACTATCCAGGTTTGTTTTCGCTTGTCTTTTGGGTTAGGCTGGATTTTCTGGGTTAATTTTGGTATACATTGGGGTTTTCTGGGTTGGCCTTTTGATCTCCTTTTGGTCTGGGCTTGGCAAGGGAAGTGTTGTATTGTTTGGGTATATTTAGCTGTGTTGGTTTTTATCTAGTTAGTTCTGTTTATTGCATTTGGGAACTTATGGACTAGGCGGAAGTTCTTGTCTTTATTCATGTGTTTTGCTGACTTTATTCTCCCTTCTATGGCTAATTGGCTCTTTTCTTCTACCGTAGTCCCTTGTGTTCTTACTATTTTTGGGAGTCTATCTTGCAGGCATCAATATTTTCTGAGAACTATGAGCTCCAATGACAGCAAGGTAATCTCTATTTCATTTTCTTTGTTAGTTTCCTATGAGTTTTTTGCTTTTTGCAGGAAGAATAAGCTTAAAGGGATCTAGCCGCTCTTCCTTTTTTGGGTGTTGTTTCTTCACAGCCCGAGCTTGTTAATTTGTTCTTTTTGTAATCGTAGAAAAAGGACCTACCGTCTCTTAGGTTTTGTTTTTCCTTTTTAATTGTAGCTCTTTCGAGCGTTAGTGAGATGGTGGGACCTTATAAGGACTATGTAATCCTTTTTTGATATTAACGCGTAGGCCCCATAAGTGGATTTCAACCAAAAAAAAAAAAAAGAGATTAGATTTGATTTTGATGTATTAGTTATCAAATTTACTTTTAATTCAAAATTTTAAATTAATGACTAAGATTTATTGATTTAATAATTTAATATCATTATATATTTCAATAATCTAAGATGAGATTATATAAATACTCATTTGCTTAAACGACACATCCATGATATATAGAGTTTATTTGTTGGTTTTAGGGTTTAGAGTTTAGGGTTTAGATGAAGGAAGTATGACTGCTTTACCAATAGTGGATACTCAATCTGAAGATGTTTCAACTTATATTCCTACAAATATAATTTCTATTACAGATGGACACATGGGGGGGGGGGGGGGGGGTTTTTTTTAAAAATCTCAAGATAAAATTAAGTTGGAAACTTCAAGAATTAAATCGGAGACCATATGAACTCCGATTTCAATAAACTTATAGTCGAACTGAACGTCTCGAAAATACGAACCCAACAACACCAAATTCAACTCAATCCGAACCGAAATGACTCCAAATCAAAGACTTGAAGCATATTTGGAAGGTTCAAACCATAATTTGTATTACCAAACGGTTTCCAAAAATGACATTCTTATAGTCGAATCGAGCGTCTAGACAAGACAAATACAACGAGCCCAAGATCTCTGAATTTTGATATTACGAAGACATTTAAATGCCCAATAAACGGTCCACAAATAAGATTGATCATCCATTCAAATCACTCCCAATTTAATTTCCTATTTATTTATATTTTTTCTTGATATATTATCTTAATGCTATATTAATTCGATCTTAAATAGATTTCATGATTTTTTTTGTGCAATGAGATTTTTAATATCACATATTTAATTAATATATTAAACATGTTCTAGTAGAAATCAAGTGATTTGATGATTGAAGTTATTTTGTGAAGAAAGAAAATAAACTAATTTACTACCAAAGTTTTATCATTTTTAATACTGATTATATTGATCCTAAGCCTGAATGTAAAAAGTTAAAGAAAAATTAAAAAAAAAAAAATTAGGCCCCCCTAGATATATTTTCTGGCTCCGCCACTGTAGAGAATGATCGACAGCTCAAATTAAAGCTATGAAACAAGTAGCTGGCAAACTAAAATTGGAATTAGCTCAATTTATACAATTAGAAGACTTTGCACAATTTGCAACTAATCCAGATAAAGCTACTTAGAATCAATTGACAAGAGGTCAACAATTACGTGGGTTGCTCAAACAATCCCAAACAGACCCTCTCGCGGTAAAAGACCAGATAGCAACTATTTAAACCAGAACAAATGGATATCTTGATGCGTTAGAAATTGGACATGTAAAGAAATTTGTCATTCGGATGTTACATACCTACTTAACAAAGAATAAACCTAAATTCCAAGATATTCATGGAAGAAGTTGAAACTGTTTTGAGAGAAGCTATTTATGAACAAATCTAACTATTTCTAATTCAGGAATAAACATAAAAGCATAAATGTCGAAGGATAGTTTTTCTTATATTCTTAATTCAGAGAAATCCTCGATAAAGATTTCTAATTAGAATCATTCAAAAAAGGGCCTCTTTTATCCTTTAAAAAATAGAGTTATATATATATATATATATATATATATATATATATATATATATATATATATATATATATATATATATATATATATATATATATATATATATATATATATATATATTCTTAGGATTTGAACCTATACCAAAGGTTTAAAAGACCTTTGTCATATCCATTAGACAATGGATGCCCTTCATTCCTATTTTCGCATTTTTTTCATACATAAAAAAGGGTGTATATCAAGAAGCCAAAAAGGATAATGCATCTGTATTTCATATGAAGTTAAGAAATGAATATATAGCGTGTAGCAGGAATCGAACTCTCATCGTTAGCTTGGAAAGCTAGGGTTTTTAGTTGACGTTAGTTGATCATTTTTAACATCTCTAATTTAAAACCGAACATGAGGTTTTGGTTTCATTCGGCTCTTTTATGGAAGATATATTTATTCCCGTTAGAGAAAAAATGAGATCCATAACATCTATGTCAGCTTTTTTTACGATTGCATCTAAATCTTCTTGCTTTTTAGATGATCCCTCTAGAAGAGGGGAATTCTATCAAAACTTTCTAGTCTCTAATCTAGTTATTTCGTTCCCTATTTCTTTTCTACTTGTGGGATCCTAAGAAAAATAAATTTGTTTCTACCGAGCTAAAACAAGAAGCTGATGGTTCTATTAATCCAAAATCATCATTTTCTTGCTATTTGGCTTCAATCTCCACCTTTTTCAGAGCAAAAATTGAAGATTTAGTTACGATCGAAAGTTTTATACTATCATCCATAAGTCCTTTATTCATACTCATTCAATTGGAAAAATTGAACCAATCAAAAGAATTATGCTAGCTTCTCGACTCCATAATCCAAATTTTTTATTAAGATTATGATTGTCTTTTGGAGAGAAGTCATGAGAATGTATGTTCTTTCCTCAAATGTCCTATTGATGGGGAAAGGATTAAATCTTTTTAAGAAATAAATTTTTTGATCGGAATATGAAAAAAATGGAAAGACCCCTTAACTATTTAAGTTGTTAATAGTACAAATCATACTTTTACCACTAAACTACACCCGCTACATATTCATTATTAGATATGAATGTACTATTTGTCCAAAAAAGTAATTAGATGTAGTCAAGATAGCATTAGAATCATGAAAACTTCATCAATAACACGTATTTTGTTATGTTGCGGCGCGGGATTGAAAAAAAGAATAGGTGAATAGCAAAAAGTTTAGTCAATTTTAAATAATTTAAATAGTGTAATAAAGTTTTAAGTATTCTTTTTTTGAATTCCTTTCACTTGAACTGACTAATTTTCTGAATTCGGGTAAATTGGGCCTCAAACTTTAAAGCTTGAACAAGTAAAAGATTTAAAATCTTAGAAATATATGTTTTCTATTTGAGTTTCTTTCTTTTATAAGATTTCTAAAATCTATTTCTTTTCTTTCTTGATATTTCCTTCTTGTTAAGATTTCTTAAGTAAATTAGAATTATTAAGATGAATATACTGAACTTCAACTTTCATTTATAATGAAATTTGTTTTTCATTAATGCATTTTGAAATCTTATACTTAAGAATAATAAAATAAAGACGAAAAATATTAGTACTATATTATATTACTATTATATTCTAATACTATTAATGGATATTACTAGAACATAACACTTTTACTATAAAGACTAAATATTCTAATTTATACTCTAATTTACTAAAATTACTTAGAATATACTAAGAATGGATATAGAATCTAACATTTTAGATTTTAATTTCATATTTCAATATAGAATATATCATATTCATATTAAGATAGAATTATAGAATATATTAAATATTCTATATTAATCTAGATATAGATAATTTCTTAAATAATTTCTAAGATAATCTATCTATTAGAATCTTATCTAATTTCTAAGAATTAGGAATGGCAATGAAAAGTATTCTTCTTGTTTCAATAACATTTTTTCTTCATTGGAACAAAAGAAGTACTGGCCCAACCAGTACTTATACTTAAGCAGGTCGGGGAAATGAACCTTTTGTACTAAATAAAAGAAGTAAGGTATTCTTTCTATTGGAGAAATTCGTTTCGAAGAAAATAAAAAATTGTTCTCAATCTTCACTTCACGTGTGAAATCACATGAGAAATTTCCAATTTGGAAGGGGAGAGATGGCTGAGTGGACTAAAGCGCCAGATTGCTAATCCATTGTACTAATTATTTGTACTGAGGGTTCAAATCTCTCTCTCTCTCTCCAACCCCCTTGATAACTTAAGAATTTAGAATCAGAAGAAATTTTGATTTTTTTCTTTTATCAATTTTTTTTCTTTATCTATTACATTTCTTTATGCATTTATCAATGAAATACCTATAAAAAAAAGTAAAAGCGAATCTCATCTTATTTTTTATTCTTCATGCCAAGGATTATGCTCTGAATCAATTTATGAGAATCTGAAGATGAAGAGAAAAACAAAGAATATTACTAATATGTAAAAGAATAGTTTAAGAGTAAGCATTACAAATCTCCAAGATAAGATCTTTTTTTAAAGGAAATATATCACCTATTTTATGACACACACTATACACTATTTTGATATGATGATCTAAAGATGAAAAAAGATGGAAGTTGTTGACCTTGATTTTGTCAAATCTCTGAGCATGGTGGACTGAGTTGACCAAGTCAACCTTCGACTTTGTCAACCCAAGTCCTAATGGATTATTTTTGACCCATTAGGCCCATTAAGAGCCTAATTCGAATCCAAATCAAATCGAATTCGTTTCATGGCCCAATGACTCTTCCCCTTTGACCTATTTGACTGGGCTGACCAGGTTGACCAATGGTCAACCCGATTCTTAAAGTGGATTTAAGACCTCTTTATTGCAAATAAAAGCCTCCAAGCGATTTTAAATTCAAACCACGGCCTAATTAGCCTGGTTTCCCTCCTAATTAATCAGGGATTCAATCCCAACCGTCCACCTTAGGTCTAGGGGCTTTAAATATTAAAAATCTTGTCCAATTTTGGATCTTTTCATAATCTCTCTCTCTCTCCAGACCATCTGAGCCCAAGAATTTTCGTGTGAGAGTTCCTTGGACTTCCCCTCACCTCCCTCGACCAATTCCCGACGGTAAACCCACCCCGGTGGCGAGATTCCGGCGAGACTGAGCCTATTCTCCTTCTTAGTTGATTTCCGTTCGATCGAGGAAGATTTGGAGCTTGACGTCAACTAGAGACTTGTTCTAGAAGATCCCATGAGTCCAACAAGACCAAGATCGTCCGAATCCACCGAGTGGATTGAGGTATATCTCAAACCCTAGTGTAGCGCGCTTAGATCTAAATAACTCCTCATATAACGCATTTTAGAACTCAATTTTTATTCCCCATGAATGCTCTTCAGGTCTACTACCTAGGTCTAAAATTTTGTGAAGTTTCGTTCAGTGGTTTGAGAGAACAAGGTGAGAATAGAGTTAGGGTTTCGGTTCACCGTGTGCTGGAGCCAGGGACCCGTCTGGCCGTTGATCGCGCGATCAACGGCCTGGATCTGTCTGATCTGCCATCTGGCCTAACCGCACGAATTTGACCCGCGGTCTCGCCTGCCACGTGTCAAGATCGTGTCCATCCGCTCAATCCACGCCGATCCGGCGGGTGCTGATGTGGAATAGTGGATCGAGTGGGCTCCGCCGCCGCCGCAATCATTGCCCAATGATTGGCGGCGGCGCCAATCATTGTCCCAGAACCGCACGTCCAACCAGAAGCAGACACGTGGCGGCCCAAGGCTTTTCTTTGGCTTTTTGATTTATTTTAAATTTTTTAGCCCTTTTTTAACTTAGAAAATTCACAGAAAATTCATTTTTGCTCCGTTTTTTACGCACAATACGTCGTTTTGATTGGATTTCCATTCTCTACACTAGAATTTTTTTTTAATAAAAATAATGTATATATTTTTAATTATTAATAAAACAGTGACATGACTATTTTAAAATATTATTATTTTATTTTTAATTGTTAATTCTATATTATTATTATTATTATTATCATTATTATTAAATATTGTGTTTGCTGTTTTAATCATTATTTTTGATTATTTTATATTATTATTATTATTATTATTATTATTATTATTATTATTATTATTATTATTTAAGTATTGTAAACTTTTTTTTTCTTATATATTATTTTAAATTGGCCTATTTATTTTATTATTTTTGTTATTATTATTATTAGTATTATTATTGTTATTATTATATTCTAAACTATTTGTAAATTTAAGAGATTTCAAACTCATATTTTTATTTCATTACGATAAATATTTTCAAATATCTAATATTTTGAATTATTTTAAAGCCTTTATGTATATTAAACTTCCAAAAATCATAACTTTCTCGTTTTAAATTCGTTTTTGATGCACAACACCTTGTTTTGTTTGTATTTGAATTATGTACGATTTATTTTAACTTAAATAATAAATGTCACTATTCCTGTTCAAAAATTTTAGGTATATCTACAGTTATGTTGAAAACAGTAAAATGACACTATTTTAAAATATTCTTTTATTGTATTTGAACTTGTAAAAATCATAACTTTCTTGTCTTAAATCGGATTTTGACGTATAATCCCTTGAATTTTTCAAAAAAATACGTACTTTATTTTAAAATTATTTTCAGAAACTGATTTGACAGATCTCTATCTTATATGGTTATTTAGGCATTTTTCCTATTATTTAAGTAATTACTATCATAATTATTTTTAAATTACAAATTATTTTCAAACTATTTTGAAACCTCTATTGGGTGGTCAGTGGGTCTCCCCTATATTTATGTAGATATGAATTGACCTATTTTTAAATTAAATTATTTTTAAAAGTTTATATATATTTACAATTATTTTGAGTATTTGTGAAATTACTTATGTTATTAAATTCCTAATTCCGAGAGATCCGCTATTTCATGAAATTTTAGGCATGAATTCTATACATGAAGAACAAATTATGGGGGAGTGGATTAATGGATGGTTGAGTCCCAACCATTTGCTAATCCCTTCATTAGGTATTTTCATTTTCTTATTGTTCGTAGATTGCATGTGTAGGTCGCACCACGAGCACTTAGTTTAGACTCTCATAGATTTAAGGACATGTGTGTTTACTGCTTTTATATATTTCCCATGCATTACTACCTTGAGGGTTAGTGTGAACTTCGATTTAAACCCATTTAATGTAGTGATAAAGCAACGAGTTTTGGTCCTATTACTCGGAGTTCGAATTTTTTCATCCTAGATCATTTGCATCAGAAAAGGAGGATTATTCTATAATTGAAATTGAATTGAACAATTTATGTTTCATGTTGGATACACTAAATTCTAATATTTATTCTTAGAATCATAACTTTTTTTACTTTTTTACTAAAGTATTTTATTCTTAAATATTTGTGATTATTTTCATTAATAATTCTTTGTTTTCTATGACGAAGATGGAGTTGGATGCTAAAAGATCATAACCTTGGATTCTAATTTTCTCTTTGTTCTCACCTTAGACGAGACTTTTTCTACTCCATAATAATGAAAACAATGAAACTTTATTCTCAAACTATCTTTTTGATCATTTAAATGAAATGAAAATAAGATTCAATTGGAGATGGTAAATAATAAGTAAATAATAATATTATAATCATGAAATCATATTTCATAAAAAAATGAGAAAATATTCATAGTTCATGATTAATATTCATATTAGAATATATTAAAACATAATTCTTACATAAGAATATATATTGTATATTCTTATTAATAAGATTATCTTATTAGTCTATAATTGAATATTTATGAATATTGAAATGAAATATTTAGTTTAGTATAGTTATTAGTTAGTATAGTATTATAGTATTTAGTTAAAGTGGCCAAAAACTTTTATCCAATCATGGGGATTTCTTTTTCATTTGAATGAAATGAAATAAAAGGCTTTATTTGAGGTTTATAATTTCCTTTCTTTTTTTAAAAGAAAAAGAATGATCATTTATGATGAACAATCTCGAAAGATACGTTGAAGATGTAAATAAGTTTGCTTAAAAACTTATTTATTTTTTTCATGTGATATTATTCATAAGAGAAAATATGGGGTAATTTGAAGTGAAATCTCCGAATAAACACTTATTTTAATTGTATATTATTATATATCGGTTCAACCAATGACTATTCATTATTCCATATTGAATCAATTACATATGATTCCAATTTAAAATAAAATCAAAATTATAGGGATGTTATGGTAAAACTTTGTTTGAAACGATGTGGTAGAAAGCAACATGCGACTTGAAGGACATGATTGGATGTGGATTCTGACATCCACCATTTTCTATATGAATGAAGATGCTCTTGTATCGACATAGTTTGTTCTGCTAGGAACCTAATTGAATTTGTCTTGGGTTGCTAAATAAAGATACTAATGGCATAGAAAGGTATAGCATATGATGAAGCTCGAGCAAAAATGATTTATTCATTTATTGGGGGAATAATATAGGGTTAGCGGCAATCAATAAGTTAGACCAACTTTGTAAATAGATCATCAATATAAAAATATAGATAAATGGAGAGGTTCAAATTTGAACAAGTTTTTTAAATGAAAAAGAAATCAAATTTGTTGAAATTTTCAAACTGTTTCGATTAAGAGTGTATCACAAAGGAATCAATCGTTCATATTAATTTTCCCTTTTTCATAGAAAAAACAAATAGTATGTTGCTGCCTTTTTGAAAAGGAGTAAGAATCACCGAAGTAATGTCTAAACCTAATGGTTTCACAAAGTGCAAAGCAAAGATAACAAATTTTGGAACAAGGAAACACTCTTTTCACTAGTCTAAATAATTGGAGTAGAATGATTAAAAAAAAAGATCTGAAAGGAGACAAACAAGAGGTTAAGACAACTCAAGAAATTCTAAGGATTTCCTTTCAAACTCTTTCAAAACTACCCAACTTGAGTTAGGAGTACGAATGAATTTTTTTTTTACTTTTTCTGTAAAGAAGGAAAAAAGACTCAAATTACAATCTAATTCTTTATGTATCCATTTTTATTCATATCTATCTAAATAGATAGAAATAGAAATAATAGAAATTAGAATCATTTTTTCTTGAGCTGTATGAGGAGAAAGCCTCCTATATGTTTCTTGGGAGGCATTTTTTATTTACATCTATCCCAATGAGCCATCTATCGAATTGTTGAAATTGATGTTTGATCCCGAAGAGAAGGAAGAGATCATCGAAAAGTGGGTCTTTATGATCCAATAAAGAATCAAACTTATTCAAATGTTCCTTCTATTTTATAATTCCTTGAAGAAGGTGCTCAACCCACAGGAACTGTTTAAGATATTTTAAGAAAGGCAAAATTCCTTAAAGATTTTAATGTTTCTTTTGATAAATTAAGTTCTAATTTAAAAGAGAGTATGACTGTTTTATTAATATTGGAGACTCAATCTGAAGATGTTTCGGCTTATATTCCTACTAATGTAATTTCTATTACATATGACACATCCATGACACATCCAAGACACATAAAAATTTTAAAAATTGATTTTGAGATCATCTAAAATTTATTTTTAATAAATTAGCAATCAATGTATTATGATCCAATCAGATGAAATTATAGATATCAAAAATATTTTTATTTGAGTTCAAATGAGTCAAAACTACATATTATTTGTTCCAACAAGAATGAAGATGAACTTCAAAGTTTGACTGTCAATCCTATCCTATAAATCAATATATCTCACCCATATGGTTGACTTTTCGACTTGACCAAATTCACTCTTTGCTAATAAAATGTGACATTGGATGTTGATTTCTCAATCACCAATTGGATTAATACTATAAGTTATTAACTTAGGCTACCTAATTTATTTCTACTTTTCGCATTGCACATATTGTATTAGTGGCTTTATTTTTTCATTGTAGATAGGAGGCCGAGTGACATGCATAAATCATAATTTTAGCTAATTCTAAATTTCAAAACTTTGCTCTCTTTTTTCTCCCCTTTCACCTTAAGTCTACATATTTTTCCCTAGTCCAATTTTCTTTCTTTGTGAAAAGGCGTGGTTAAATCCTCATGAATAATTCAATCAACATTTCTTAAACCATATCTCTTGAAGTACAAATAACTAATGAAATGCCAATTTGTGAGAGAACAGTAACAAGAGTTGACACAGATTTGTGTGTGTAGTAGGTCTTCTCTTTTGAAAGAGAAAATTTTCCTGTTATTCCATTCTGATTGTTAATCCCTTCAATTGTGCATAAAACAAAGAGCATAAGCATAGAATAGAGAAGAGGAAGAAAAAGGTTTTCTCATATCATTGTAAATGTGAACAGTACATATATATATCACTACCAAAAAATAGGACTATTACAGCACAAACTATTACTTTTCCCAGCAATTATAACCCCTATAATTTACTTTGTATCAGTTTTAAAATTGCTACATTATTGCTATGATTGCAGTGCGCTGCAACGACATTCCGCTGTGATTTTGGGACCGTTGGAGTATATTAAAGGATGTGCTAGTTATAGCAGCGGTTATAACCGATGCTAAGTTCCATATTTGCATCTGTTATAACTGCCACCAAAATAAAAACTAAAAGTTATTTTCAGTATTGTAGCGGTTTAAACTGGTCAGTATTGTAGCGGTTTAAAACTGCCACAAATGTCTAGAATTAAATAATAATAATAATAAAACTTGAATGTCCACTATAATCTCATGGTGACAATTGTAGGAAATTCATGTCAGAAACACCACACATTAACTTCTAAAAAACCTACAACTATGCATGATTCAAATTAATCAAGAAATTCCAAAGAATTACCATAGTTAGTTTTGGGCGCCATATGGTTTTTGTTGTGATCACAAAGTGGCATCAGTGTTGGTGGTATGCTTACTGTCGAAGCCCATTAACAGGTCCCCACAAGTTGTTGGTGCGGAAGAGACCACGAGCTTGTCCCGAAGAGAGGTAAATCAAATTCAAGGAAGAGCTTTAATAAATAAATCTACAATTTGATCCTAAGTGTTTATATAATGGACTGTATCGGTAGTAAACTTGATGCAATCTCAGATGAAATGGTAATCCACCTCTATGTGTTTAGTTCTAGTGTGAAAAATTGGATTATGAGCAAGGGCAATGGCCAATACAATTTCACAATATAAAGGTGTTGGAGTGGAAAGTGGAAACTAAAAATAAGCCAGAAGGTGGTGAATCCAAATGATGTCAGTAGCTGCAGTAGCCAATGCCCGATACTCAGCTTCAGTCGACGATCGAGCAACTGTAATTAGCTTTTTGACACACCAAAAAATTAGAGCATTTCTTAGAAATAAACAGTAACCAGTAGTGGATTTACGATTTAGTGGATCACCAGCCCAGTCATAGTCAGCATAGGCACGCACGGAAGAAGAACTATTATTGATGGAAAGACCAAAATTTAGAGTGCCTTGAAGATAACATAGTTGGTGCTTAAGAGCTTGAAAATGATGTTAAATAGGAGTGTGCATAAAATGGCACAACTTGTTAACAACATAAGATAAATCAGGTCTTATTATAATTAAATATTGTAAAGCTCCCACTAGATGTTGATATAATTCGGGATCATCAAACAATAACAAAGAGGTGTTATCCAAAACTAGTTTTAGGGAGGATGGGGGAACAATTGGCTTACAGGTTTCTAGGCGAGCCCGATGAAGAATATCCTAAGCATATTTGGATTGGTTTAGGTGATATCCGATGGGTGTTAGGATAACTTGAATGCCAAGAAATTGATTTAAGGTACCCAAATTGCAAAGTTATGTTGTTAGAGATTGCAAAGCAATTCATTAAGTGCCAAAGAATGGTTTCATGTCAAGAGAATATCATCCATATATACTAGTAGATACATGAGATGAGAATTATGATTATGTTTGAGCAAAGAGGGATCAACATCACTGTGCCTAAATCCTAAAGCCTGCAACTGGGCAATGAGTTTAGCAAACCATTGATGAGGAAATTATTTGAGGCCATAGATAGCCTTATGCAGTCGGCAGACAAAATTTGGATGTTGGGAATCTTTAAAACTGGATGGCTATTGCATATAGATGATCTCGTTCAATTTTCCATGTAAAAATGCTTCGGATACATCCAATTGGGTGACAGTCCAATGTCGATAAACAGTTGCAGTAATAAAGAGATGAATTGTAGGTAACTTCACCACTAGACTGAATGATTTAGTTTAATCAATACCATATTCTTAATGATATCCCTGTGCAATGAGGTGGACTTTATAACTAGCAATCGACCAATCGAAATGTCGTTTGGTTTTATAAATCCATTTACATCCTAAGATCATTTGAGCATGTGGTGGTTCGACCAGGTCCCATATTCCTTGAGCTTAAAAAGCTTGAAATTTAACTGACAAGATGTAACACCAACATCGATGTTTGATGGTGGCAGAAAAGTAAGTTGGACATTGGATTGTATAATTTTATGTTGAAGATTGAACATTGTCTTGGGCTCGAGAGTTTTGGTTTGTAGGCGAGTCACCATGAGGTGATGTATGAGAGGTAGAGGATATGAGGTTGGAGGAGTGAGGAGTTCGGGTGACGTATGTAAGGTAGAGATAGGCTTTTTGGTGGATTTAGGAAATTGAAGTGAAATATATTGTGTTATTGTTGAGCAGAGGACCGCTTAAGAGGAGGTTTTATGTTGTAGTGAGTCCTGAAAATAGATAAGGTACAAGAGTTAATTGAGAAGTAATGGGATGTGATGTGAAGGTTGAAGAGGTAGAATTGGTGGAAGCAGTTGATATAAATAGGAAAATATTTTTGTGGAACTGAACATGATGTGAAATAAGAATTTTATGGTGGTGAATGTGATAACACCGATATCCTTTAATAGTGGAGTTATATCCAATGAAGACACAAACTTAAGATTGGGAGCAAATTTATGTGGTGCTAAAGGTTGAAGCTAGGGATAGCACAAACAACCAAAGACCTTGAGATGAGAGTAAGAGGGAGGATGATTATACAAAAAAAGATAGGGAGAAAGAGATCCTGTGGTGAGTGAAGGAAGTTTATTAATTAAGTAGGTAGCCATTAGGACAGCTTCAGCCCGAAAGATAGTGGGTAAATGAGCTTGAAGTAAAAGTGTGAGAGCTATCTCAATTATATGACGGTGCTTACGCTCAACAAGCCCTTTTTGTTGTGGTGTATAAGGACAACTAAATAGATGAATAATGCCATTGGTAGAGAGAAAATTTTGAAATTATGAGCTTGCACATTCGCCACCCCCATCAGAACAAAGAGTTTGAATGTGTGTAAAAAATTATTTTCAACTTTGGCTTTAAACAAAATAATTTTAGAGAAGGTTTCAGCTTTTTTAACCATTGGATAAATCCAGGAAAAATGGTAAAATTCATCCATAAATAAGACATAATATTTATATCCACTAAAAGATAAAACTGGGGAAGGTCCCCATACATCAGACATAATAATTTGGAAAGGAGAAGTACAAGTAGACACAGAACAAGAGAATGATAACCTATGACTCTTTGCTATTTGACATGAATGAAAATCTTCATTTGTAACAGAAATATTTAAAGATGTAACTAAAGTAGTTATAGTATATAGGATAGCTTTGTGAGGATGGCCCAAACGAGCATGCCAAGGTTAAGAACGATCATCAACAGTGATGAAAATTGTGCAGACGACAGCATGTGAGGATGATGAGATGGTCAGTATGGTGACAGAGTAGAGACCATCACGGCATGGACCTGAAATAATCAAATGCTTGATTCTCCGATCCTTTATATGATAGCCATGTTGGGTAAAAGAAATAATGCATCCATTATCATATGTTAACCGATGAACATAAAGCAAATTATGAGAAATATTTGGTACATGAAGTAAAGGAGAAACAACTAGCTTACACTAGGAGTGGGGAGAATGCATTAGGCAGTGTTGGATATTTAAAGAGACTAAACATTTCCTACTTAAATTTGTTGAGAGATAAAGTAAGGTTGGGAGGTTAGCATATGATTAGCATCATTGGTAAGATGGTAACATGGATCCAGTGTCCAAAATCCAGTATGTTGAAGTAGTAAACTGATTTGTGGTTTTGAATAGGAATGCAAGGGAGAGATTGTTATTATAGTTCAGATTTGTATGATGCCAACACTTAATTGTCGAGTAACCAGGTTTGTCGCATATCTAGCATTCAATAAGAGGTGAAGTGGAGCGTCCTACATGAGATGGAATGAATTGGAGTACCTTGTCCCCAAGTTGCTCCAAGAGCAATTGGCGCTTTAAAGATTTGCACATATTGAAGGTCCTTAGCAGCTTCAATTTTAAGATCCGCCTCTTCCCTACATAGTAACAAGTAGAAGTCATCAATACTCAGGGGTTGAAGATTGGTGTGAATAGCCTTCTTAAAAGACTGATATGAGGTTGGCAATCCATTAAGTGTATATAGAATAACATCTTCTGAATCGAGTGCACAATTGGCTACCGTAAGGGTGTCCACCTTCAATTTGATGTTAGAAAGATATTGTTGCATAATCTTATTGTACATTGAGATGTGATGGAGATCATTTTTAAGTTGTATGATACTAGAACGATTAGTTGATTGAATTCGTTTTCCAATTGTTTGCCAAATCTCCGCACATGAGTCCAGATTAAGGACATAATTAAGGTAGCAAGGGCGCTGAAACAATGGAGAATAGGGTGGCGGCCTGATTTTGATTGATTAGCATCCAAGTAAAAAAAAAGTGGGTTAGTGATTACATCACCAGTATCAAAAGTTGTCTAACGAGGTGGGCGACGAACCAAGTCGTCGAGATATCCCTCAAAACCATTTGCCTAAAAACCTTCAAAACTTGTGACATCCAAGTAAGATGATTTTTTGGAATCTACTAAACAGCAATAACATTCCTAATGATAGACATTAAGAATTTTAGTTATGGAGGGATAGTGGCATTGCTGACCAACTGGGAAGCATCAGTGCTGCTACATGTGGATGAATTTCCTGATTCCAAGTCTAAGAAATAGGAAGAAAAAAAAGAGAAGTCGTGAGGCTTACAAGTGCTCTGATACCATGTTAATCCCTTCACCTGTTCATAGCACATAGAGCAGAAACGTATAACAGAGAAGAGGGAGAAAAAGGTTTTCTCATATCATTGTAAATGTGAACAGTACAGGTATATATAACATGTGAAATAATAGAAAACCCAGGTAGAACTTTCCTCTACCATAGTTAGTTTTGGGCATCGTATGGTATCTGCTGTGACCACAAAGTGGCGCTAATGTTGGTGGTCTGCTTACTGTCAGAGCACATTAACACTAATTACAATACTTGTAGACGGGAAATGTCATAAATCAAACATCATTTCACATTGATCAAGTTTTCTTTCTTACTAGAAACCAAATACATTCTCTAAAATGATCATGAACAGTTTAACCATTTGATTAACAAGACATAAGCCCTAATCAAATACTGATGTGGACATTACAATGCAACATATTGAACTTTCTTTTCAATTTTCTTATCACATATGTAAATGTCCATGGTCTATTCATTAATACAATCACTTTCTTTTTGTACATATTTAACATTATCAAAAAATTAAAAAATACACAAAGAACAAGTATTATTAATTATAGAGGATTATGAGAAATCCACCTCCTAAGCATAGCCAAGCATTGCTTAGGCTTGTACTCTGGTGCTGTGTGACCTGCTCCCTGAAAATAAATAAAGGTAAATTAGTGCATAATTAACAAGTTAATAATATAACATTTTAATGAACTATTTCCAATGTCTTAGAAGCTAAAGAATTTACCTTCACAGTTGCAAATGTTAAATTATTGTTGTAGGACACTGTGTATCTAAGGATAAAGATAAAAAAGATGATCAATCATGCTATATTATATGAGTTTTTGTTAGTAAATCAAAAGCTCACCCTGCAACTTGGCCTCCAACTTTCCATGATCTCCACTCATCCAAGATTGAGAAGTTTAGGGATCTAATCCACTGTTTGGTTCCCACAAATGGAATAACCATATCATGGTCCCCGCTACATTGATCAAAATTTTAATGTAGATTTATATTAGTGGTGTAAATTAAAATAGTTCATAACATGAGCTTGCATGAGCCCAACTCTAGCTCAATTTAACAAGTTAGAGTTGGATCACAAATCCGCTCATTTATCTGCTATAATGAAAGAGAAGTAATGAAATATATAAACTTTTTAAATAGAAAAAAACTGAAACTAGCAATGTAACATGTTTAGGCTCCAAAATAAACTCTTAGGTTTGAGAAGAAAAAAAAGACTCATATATTCACCTGTAAACCAAAGCTCGATAACCCATTTTTGTAAGATTATATTGATACTCAATATTGCTATTCAAATCTTCTATGTATTGCAAGTTATTACTGCACCTCTGCCACTCTACCACAGTTCCCTGTTCCTCACCATACATTATTTTTCAACAAATATAATAATTTGATAATAAATTCCTTCGTTCGGAGGGCTTATGTATTTAGATGAATACCTTCTTAATATGGAGAGCCTCCCTAGTGACACCATTATTTGCCCAATAGTACATAAGATAATATGCATAACTCTACAAAATAAATAGAATAACTCCAATGTCAAGTGCTGAAGAATCTTTTGGAAAAAGTGATCAATATTTTAAATGTAAAGAAATAAGGAGATTACTCTGCACTTGATAGGAGGAATTGGTGGAGGTGTCAAATAATTTGTATATATTTCTTCCATAGACCTCTTTCTTGGATTAACATCACCTGGCTTAGTTAATGCTACAACACATAGGGGCTCTAATATTTGTGAAGTCATGATTTCAGAAAAGAACTACAAGATTGTTTCATGGTTGTTAGCTTCATTATTATGAATTTTAGGCAGAAAATTACATTTTCATAAAGGAAAAAAAGCCAAGTTGTATGAAATAAATTTGCTTACTTGGTTAAATGTTTGCATATTTTCAACACATAGTGGACTCGAGTAATTCTCTCCATTGCAGTTTCTATCTATTGACTGTATATACGAAGGAAATTAAGAGCTTAATTAGTACTTGTAAAAAATCATTAAAAAGGGATTAAAAGTAGCAAAATGAGATGAATTAAGGATATACATCATAGAGTTCATCTGATATAATTCCCATTCCAAGAGCAAATGGGACTCTGGAACTAATATCAATAGTTTCACCTGTTAATGGATTGCCCACTATGTAGCCCTGCATGAAATCAATTAGTTAAAAGTAGCAATAATTAAATACAAAGTAAATAAATTTCTAATGTATATATGTAACTTATATTTACATACATATACCTTAAGGTTAAGTTGGGGATGCTGCCCAGCTTCATTTCCTGTATTCCATCATGTGTACTTTAAGAATTCATCAACAAGTGAAAGAAGAGTTTATAATAATAGAGTAATTACTAAATTGGCATGGAACAAAAAATCATACAAATGAAAGGAGAACCCTAAATCTCATTACAACAGCATATTTTTTTATAGAAATTTCTGCAATGAATTCCTTATGTAATGAGGAATTAAATTCTTAACAAATTATGGGCATAAGAGGTTACCTTGTAAGATATTATGTGCAATGACTGGGACAACCTTCCCCGCATAAGAATCCCCATAAACATAGAAAGGATTTGATGTGAATTGAGAGTGTTCAATTAACCACTGCAATCATGCATATACATATATATGATTTGAATAACTTAAGAATAATATATTTAGCTTATTTTATTCAAAAATAAAATTAATGGCTATTTTGCTATAGCTGCTCGAAACATTTAGTTATTGGCCGGGTAAGTAAATATCAAATATATATGTGTGACCTTTCTCAGAAATATATTTGTATGATTGGACCAAGATAAGTCACCAGTTAAATATCCCTCTGGGCTATTGGAGAAGGAGAATCCGGTCCCAACTGGGGAGTCCAAGAAGATTACGCTTGAGAACTAAGACATTTAAATGTTGAATAAATAAATAAATATATATAGAAAGAATAAATATATACCACTGACTGTACATGTAATTAAAAGTTATTGGAGTTCAATAATTATATACAAATATTGGCTACCTTCGTCCAGGAGTATGGATTATAAATCAAGTTTGGCAGCTTCCCCTCATACTTTTCTACCTTAAACTTTAAAGGACCTGCTCATTAATCATGCATACATATTAATTTAGAAGAATAAAGAAATAATAAATAAACTTATATTATGAGTTACCTTTTACAATTGAAAAATGAACATTTTTAATTTTCTTTTAATATACAGCCCAAAATTTAGCTCAACGTACACTTGAGATATATTTCCATAGCGTGAACCAGCTGAGACAACTTTATTTCATTACAATTTTTAATTCCTCTATAGAAATCTCTATGATATATATGGAGTTTTTCAAAGCATATTTCTTAGATTATGATAGTTGTTTTAAAGGCATAGTTGAACTTTATTATTAAAAAAAAAATCTAAAATATTCACCATAATTTTCACAAATAATTATCTTTGTAATAGGTGTTTAAATGCATGTAAACTTTAATTACATTGATAAACATAGTTGGGCAGTGTTCTATGTACGTAATAGCATATCAACACAAATATTTTAGTATGTCGCTCGGCTCGTTTACTTCCCAGGAACTGGACCGAGCCTGATTCAATCCTCAAAAACTTTTGTTGGCCCAACAAGATATCCGTACGTATCCTTTCCTTGATCTCGCCGGCCCACTATTAACATTTTAGTGAATTGTGAAGTCGTAGAAATAAAATTCATGGGGATAAGACTTAGTAGATCAAAGAAAAAACTTGGCTCTGTTAAAAAGATTTGACTAAGGCTGCATGCAAGAAATATTTTGTGAAACACTTTGATAATTCTGGTTATAGTTATACTACATGAAAATACTTTTTCTATAAATTAAGTGATTCTTAAAAGACAAAGAAATTACTCAAATTAGATTAGCAGCTCCTGATCAGGAACACAAATTTCATTGAGAATGCAAAAAAAAAAGTCCCAAATGCTATAAGACAGCAGCTCTTCACGAATTACATAAAATTTATTTAATCTTGTAGTTTATATATATTATAATTTTATAGTCGGTACGTATAAAATTGTATCTTTATTCAAGAGAATTAATACATAAAACTGACCGACTTCGAGGGCAAGACCGCTGAAGGCAGAGCAGCCAGGTCCACCTGTGAGCCATAGAAGAAGAGGATCCTTTGCGGGGTTTCTCTCTGACTCAATGAAGTAATAGAACAGCTCCACACCCTTCACCACATCCACGCTTACATACCTACGTACGTGCATCAATGAAAACAATTTAATTATATCGATCATCTCATATATACTAATAAACAATGTTCGAAAATATTACAAATTAAATTTGTTAATTTTAATAGAATATATATACAGCTGGTTGCGGAAAATTAGTGAACTCACCCAGTTTCTAAATGGAAGGGAAGCGCGCCTTCAAAACCTGGGAGATGAGTGATGTTCACAGCTGCCAATGCAACAACAGGAGGAGATCGTTTATTGATGATGAGAAAAATGGTCATAAATACCACAGCTCCAAATATCTTTGGCAAGTAATTTGAGACGGCCATTTTCTCTTTAATCACACACAATTAAAAAGCTGAAAGCTAGCTTGTTGTTTATAATGAATACATGTATCAAGAAATATTACTGGCAAATTAATCAGTACGCTTCATGCATGCACTTGTTTCTGCTAATAATATATATTATCCATCCATTTCTCAATTTGACTTTAAGAAAAGAATTGCAAAAGAAGAAGGCAGCACCAGTAATTTAAGCAAATTAATCAGATCACGCAAGATGCATGGTGATGATGAAAAGCTAGTCAGGATGGAGGAAGAAAGACTACGTAATGTAATTGTACAAGCAGCTGCCTCAAACAAGCTAATTAAGCTAGCTTGAACCGATTAAATGGAAAAGATATATATCCAAATTAAATACGTACCAATAACTTTATGATGATAGTTTACCGAACTGAACGGTTAGTTAATGATCCCTAAACGGAACCTTCGGATTTTGACGTATTTCGTCATGATCAGTTATTATCATTCTTCTTTAGCTATCTCATAGATAGCGATATTGAAGAACTTCCTGACCATACAGGTGTTACGATACAGACTACGTGTGTGTTATGGAATCGGATTATTAAATTTGGCAACATTATATCATAGGGTAGCAGCACGAAATTCATTGTCCTCAAATCAGGTCGGGTACGTATTTAAGAATAACAGGTTGTTCCTGCTCGATATTATCAAGAATTTCCGACTATTGTATGCGAGTAGATTCATCTTTGAATTAAGCATTTTTCCCTTTAAATATTTTTCTATTAGAGCTTATCTCATTCCTTTTCTCGAGCATAATGATGCATTCTAATATGTAGTACCAAGCCTTTCTTGGTCCGTCACAACTCAATCGCCACATCTTCACAAAATTTCAATTTCGTTGCGCGCCTTGCCCCAATGCTTCTGGGGCGCTGCTAGGGCTTTGCCCTAGCCGCCTCCCATCATCATTTTTTTTTGCGTCTGGAGACACCTCCCGTCGTTGATTCTCCGTTCTCTGCTAGGGGTCTTCCATAGCCGACTTGTCTGGTGCCGAGGGGACTTCTCTTGTTCCTCTTTTTTATTGCCATTTTTTCTTCCACGCTCAAGATTTTCATTTGCTTCCTCCTTGCTCATCTTGGCGATGAATTAGCGGGTCGACCCTGATTTTTTGGAAGGGTCAATCAAATCTCATTCATTCCTTGATGATTTATCTAGTTATTCTTCTTTTGTGTGTTTCCCGACCTTAAAACTACTACATTTCGTGGTTTGCCATTTTTATGGATTTCAGAAGAGGAGATTTATACCCTAGCCGAGCCTCTTAAATTTGTTTTAGTTGGTTTTTTCACCTCTTGTCATCCTAGTCTTGATTCTATTAATTCGGAGGGTTTTTTTTTCAATCTCATGTTGGGGAATGATCAACAGGGGCGGAACCGGCTTCAATTTTGAGGGGGGGGCAAATACAGCACAAAAATAATTAAATATTATATATCTATATATTATTATATTATGAAAAAAAAAATTCAAAAATTTAAGCAAGAAAATAAAGAAAAGAAGATGTAATTAAAATGTCATGAAAAGCAAGAAATAGAATATTAGAACAAAATGTGAAGAAATATATAAATATTTTAGGGCAAGTTAGGACAAAAGAGTTTTTTTTTGGAGGGGGGATAATTTTTTAGGAGGGGCAAAAAAATTCCTAAGAAAATTTTTTAGTCTTCTATAAAATTTTTTTTTTCTCTTCTCTATAAAAAAATTTTTTTACACTCTTCTATAAAAAAAAAAAAATTTACGGGGGGTAATTGCTCCCCCTAAGGAACAAATGGTTTCGTCACTGATGATCTATTAAGTTGATTGGAGACTTCTTGGTTACCATGTTAGATCAATCTCATGCATTCATCAAGTTGGGCAATGATCTTGATTACATGAAATTTTTTTGTCATAAATATTCTTATATAATTTATAAGTGCTACATAAAATTGACCAAATTGTCTCATTTAGTTGATATACGCGTGTTGAATCTCCTGTTATTTTCAATTAGATATAATTTCCCAACTCGCATTTTCATCTATTTTCCCCAAGTATCCTCCACGGCCTGGGACTATTGTTTGGTCGTCTGTTAAAAGTTGATAATGCTACTGCTTTGGGTTCTCATCCGTATGTTTCCCGTGTTTTAGTTTAACTTGAAATCACCAAAAAATAATTCTGGCAAAGTGTGGCTTGGTCCTAATAGTTGTGGCTACATACAACAAGTTGTGATGGAGGAATTCCTTCCCTTATGTGATAAATGTAAATGTTAAGGTCATTCGATGGGTTCTTGTCGCCTCATTCATGCTTCTGTCCCGATGTCCAACAATGATGTTATTTCAAATCCAATTAATACTAATGTTCATCCTGATATGAATGCTCATGGTGTTGCGTAAATTATGGATAATGTTACTTCTACTTCGCCTATTTTGCTTATCAAAACTTTGGTGGTTAATGAGAATGATAGCTCTCATATGATTAATGAGATGAATGTGGATACATATAACGTCAGTTTAATTGATGGAGGTGTTAACCCGTTAACTGCTGCTTTGCCTTCGATTTTATCTTGTTACAACCAAGAGGATCTCATTATGGGCACAAACCTTGAGGATCTCAATGTGGACAACAACCCTTGCTTAGTTAACCTGATAGCTACTCAGTCCCCTAGTTCTATTGCTGGAGGTGGTGAGGATGAGCACTCTGAATTTACTCCTTTTGGGCCTGAGGCTGCTTGCCTTGCATATAGTTTGGTTTCAAACTTACCTATAGTGAATGATGAGTTTGACGACGAGGATTTGCCTATTAATGATAATGTTATTGTAGATGATGAAATTAATGTGATTTGAATATAAGCCCCTGTCCCCCTCTTTGATATTCTTATTTCTCTTATTAAAAATGATGATTTGTGAGCTCATTTAGATGCCAACTCGAAGGAGAGTGTGGTGCTTCAAGGTGACTGGCTTGATGAGTATGATTAGCCACTAATTAGGATGTTGGGGAAGAGACGTATGTGCCATTATTGCATTCAAGGGAAATCGATGAATTAAATGTGATTGAAATAACTGAGGATAGTTTTTGTTAGTTGGTTAATGCAAGCAGATGAAATCAAAAAAAAAAAAAAAACTTAAGTTTTTCTTTTCTTCTTTGCTAGAGTACTCCTTACAGCTTGGCCTGTTGGTTGTGCTCATGAGTGCTTTGAGAATTGGTTGGTTGTTGGTCTTTGTGGGGTCTTATTTTGTTTGTTTGGGGTTTGATGGTTATGTTTTAATTGTTCAAGTGTTAGCTGGCTCCTTCTTAGCTTCTTATGTGATAAACTTTGGTATTTCTATGATGACCTTTTAGTTGCTTGTTATAGGATGGTTTTGTTTGTTTTCTCTCTTGCAGGTGCTTCTTCCTAATCTTTTCCTGCAAGTGTGGTTGTTTTGCTCGTCACTGCTTCTGATGCCCATTTTGTTCTTCTGTTGTTTTTCTTTTGCTTTCTTTATGATTGTAATAATTTTAATTCTTTAGCTCTTAGGTTTTGCTTCAAATATTATATTTTTTGTGAGCTTCTAGATCTTTTAAGGACTTGTAACTCTTTTTTAATGAACACATAAGCCCTTATATCATTTTCCCTTCTAGATCTCAAAATTTTTTTTTGAGATGCAAAAAATATAATTTTAGAACAATTCAAAAGAGAGATAACTTGTCTTAATTTAATATGGGCCTCCCCTGGGAGTCATGAATCAAATAATATTTATTCAGTCATAAAAACAACCTTCTCTAAAAATTATTTAAAATTTTTTGGTCGAAACTCTACAATTTTGCCCAAATGAGTTGTAGTCTTCATTTGGATCAAGAAGTACCAAGTTGAACCCAAATATGGAAAAAAATAGTCTTTAGAGAGCCCAAAAATGGCGTAAAAAGGTTTGCTTAGGCCCAAATTTGAGGTCCAACTCGGCCTGGACAATTGGTTTTGTCTGATGGGCATTGGCACATCCTTCTCTAGCCGCCACTTTTGAAATATTTTATTTTATTATTATTTTTTTATTTTTAGAAATGAATTTGCATTTTTTTAAACAAAAAATTTGTTTTGAATTAAATAGAACCTTAAATGCTTCAAAAACCCACTTGCGGTCCAATCCAACCAGTTCAAAAATGAACTAGTCTGAATACCGATCAGGCTCATCCTTAAAAACCGGGTGTGCATCAAACCGGCCAAAACTGCTGGTTCAACCGAAAACAAGCGAACCGGTCCCAGTTTTCTAAAACCGGCCGGTCCAATTTTTTTTTAAATAATTAAATAAATTATTTAATATTAAATAAATGATAAACTTAATCATTAATATAAATATTTATTTATTAAAACTCTTAAATAAATAATAAAGACTATGGTTATATAATTACTTACAATATCCTCACATGGCTTCAAAAAGTTTCATATGAGCTCCTATCATGTGCGAAAATAAAAAGTTATATAAATTATACAAAGTAAAACATCACAAGTGATGTGGGACTAAAACATACAAAGCAAAAAGTTATCTTTGGTTTCATGTATATACTATACAAAGCAAAACATCTTTTTTTTAATGGTTTTTTTTAATTAATTTTTAATATGAATAATATTTATTTATTTAGTTGATAATATTTATTTTTTATTTTTTTATCCAATTATTTTTTATATATTTTATTTTTATAATATGAATAATATTTTTTTTTGAAATTTTAATTTTTTAGTTAATAATATTTTATTTTTTCTATTTAAAATTTTATATTTAATTATATATTATAAATAATTAATTTTTATTGTGAGTTTTTTATATATTGTATATTTATAGTTTATATCTAAATATGTAATATAAATTAACAATAATTTATATTAAAGTATATGGTTGTTATATTTCATTATTATTTTAATTTTATTAAATTTTATAATAATATTATTATTTATTACATCATCCGGTTCAACCCCGGTTCTACCTGTCGAACCATGAACCTCTCCTCCTCATATCATGCACTCCATTTCATCTCCGTCAGTCGTGCGCATGTCACCCCCCAGTCGCTCAAAAAATTGTCTCCTTCGTCTTATTCACCGTCGATTTCCTACATGAAAATGCCCATTGATGTCGTGAAAACTCTTTCTTCATTCTATTGTTGCTCCTTCGTCGTTGTCATTCTACTTGTCCCGTTAGTTTTGAGTTATTGCATGGTATGATTTATGCCCTAAATTTTGCAAAAGTTATGTCATTCTTTGGCCGGTGGGATCTATTACTTGGCTCAGTCGTTTTTGCTTGTTCGTTCAGAGGTGGGAGTTGGATGAAATACTTGTTTGAGAACGCCCTATGTTTTCATCTTTGTTGAGTTACGACTTATGCTATTTGGGTTGCATGATATTTTTTGCTTGTCATTGTTCGTTGGGCGGCTTTCATAAGAAATTTTTTACGGCATTAGAATTTTGCAAATCCTGTGTTGGTTTACTGAGTTGTGTTGTGCTGCATTTGTGAGGGAATTAGATGGAATACTTGTTAGAGATTCCCCTATATATTTGTCTTTGTGGTCTTGAATTTGATTTATGTTGGGCGGCTCCCTAGCTAGATGATCTATGTTGCAACCAAGACTCACATCCAGTGGGATTATTGGACAGCCTTGGTGTCGACAGTAGGAGAAGCAACCCGTATTGTTGTTGTTTCTTTAATCTCATCTTAATAGATGAATATTGCTTGCATTTGAATCTGGTTGCTTGGTTTGTTTCTCTAGTCTCAACAATTGTCTCCATTCGTTGGTTGGCAGCATTCACAGGAATTGTTAATTGATGCTTTTGCTACTCTACCTCTCATTTGTGTAGAACTAATTTGTTCTATTATTATATGAAGTAAGATATTATAAAGTTGCATTTCTTTGTCTCTTGGCCTTATTACAAGATGACTTATAGATATTCGACAGATTCTACAAGCATGAACATGACACATATTTTGTTATTGCAACTTGCAATGCATTTTATATAAAACATATCGAAGTGAAACTCGGGGCCGAATATTTATCATTGTACTCGTAACAGGACAAAAGATGATTGCAATTTCTTCAAATGGGTTGATGAGGCCGATCAAACATCATCAAACATAAATCATTTTCCAATATCAAGACCATAAGAGGACATTAATTTGGAGAATTTGAAAACCGTGAAGTATGAGTTGTTCCAAATCAAGTTGTTATTAGTTACTCTGATTGTAATACAATTGTTAGCTTTCCTGTACTGATATCATGGGTTGTAACAAATATTGTAGTGTTTATATTCGAATGATGCTTTTCGGTAAGCTATTATATTATCAACTATTGTAATGTTAACTATTGTGATGTTAAATATTGTAATGAAATAAGGAGTTGTTACCAAAAGTGTAATGTTTATTTTTTCTAAGTTATAAGTACTACATATTTATTTGATGACACATGATCATTCTGCCTTAAAAAAGGGCATATTGTGGTGTTAGATGCATTTTTAATTCAATTTGAAAACATACTCTTCGACCACTTACATGATAAAGAATTCAAATATGAGTGGACCCCGAGTTGAAAGCATTTTTAAGTTTCCAAAGTCAAAGTTCCTCAAAACAACATTAGGGCAATGCTCTAAACCTTCCATGTTGATATTAGCCTTTACATCCTCTTGTAACATAACAACAACTTCAACCCCTTGACTATTGGCACATTGTTCTGTCATTTGCATCACCTCAATATCACTTGAAATTGCCTTGTAAACTTTGGGAGAATTAGGACTAATGTGATAGTGTAACTTATACTCATGCCCAATTAACCATGTATGGATATTTTCAACATTCTCTCTAAGGATGAAAAAATTAAGCAAATCATATTCAAATTTCATCATTTTCTATTTTTCACATGTATATCTTCTTATTTCTTCACCTTTGACTTCACTTCAATATTCCCCAAATTTATATATGTAACCCAATATATTCACCATCATTCACCATAACTATCACTTAAAATCAAAAATCTCTAAACAAAATGGGAGAAAAGGACCATTATACACATATATCATTCCAAGAAATAAAAGAAAGAAAATTGGGCATTAGCTGAAACTCACGGCAGCAATAGAATGACCAATGAGGAGTTTTCATGACAAGAATGCGTGTTGTCACATAGGAAATCTATAGAGAATAGGCCAAAGGAGACTACGTACCGTTCGAGCGACTGAGGAAAATCATTCGAGCTATTGGGAATTGGCACACGCGCGGGTGACGGAGTTGAAACACGGTGCGAGATATGAGCGAATTAGAAGTTTGAGGTGTGTGTATGATAAATTAAAGATTTTAGATGTTACATATGAAAATAAAGAAGTTTTAAGTACTATGCAGGTAAAAATCCCTTTAAAATTTTGTCCAAATTGTGGGGTATTAGGACTTTTCTTGCAAGACGAAAACATGCCCAATCTTACTTTCGAAAAGCAACATCTATAAGATCATTTGCAAAATGAAACTTTCTACATAGAAACACAAGACAATTATCAGTAATAGTGGATGCAATATTATCATCCATTATCACCTTGCTCGATCTTCTCTCACCACCAAAAGTACTTGGCAATAATATATTAAAAATATAAATTCAAAAAATTATTTCTTTATTTATGCATTTGGATGTACTCTCTGACCTCGTGCTTCACGGAAAGGATGAACCTTTTTCAAGACATTATTTTGCCCATGTTTTTTTTTTTTTTGGACATTTTGGGCAATTAAGATGAACTCATACATACATCAAATTTGCATGCTTTGAACTCGAGATTTTTTAATTGGTAGCCAAAGCTCCCTAATATATCAAGATGAGTTGCTTTTGCCCATAATTTGAAAATATTGAAGTATAAAAATTAGAAGCTTTTGACCAGTGACATTAAAAATACCAAAATTTGCTTGTTTAATGCCCCAACAAAATTTTTTAAAACAGCAACAAAATGCATGAAGTGTCAAAATGGCCCAAAATAGGCTTAGAGTACTAAATGAGGTTTTTAAATATTTGAAAGAATGTCTTTTCGTTAATGCCTCTGCGTCGCTTCACAAGTATTTTTTTTAATTTTTATCAATATTTGAGGTCATTCATCTTTTTATGAGAAAAAAACAATATCTTAAAATGCACTGAAAAATCTCACATCCAAATTCGATACATTAGACGAGAATTGCTTATATATTTTTAAACAAAAAATTTGATCTACACCATACGGACCGCAAATCTTATCACGCCTAATTCTAATCCAAACACAACAAATTTTTCAAGAGAAGATCAGAGCCACACAGCATACACTATAAGCCTTAATCGACTCCAAATATGATCCATTCGATGACATAATTGACATTTTTTCAAAGGAAGATCAAAGACTCGTTTTATGGAATTTAGGCCTTGATTGTCACTAATGCTTAAACAAATGCCAGATATTTCTCCTCACAGAGAAAAATCAAAGTAAGCATCGGAGAACCCGATAAAAATCAAAGTCAGATATCTCTCCCTTAGTTTTAATGGAAAACATATGATGTGCATTAATTGGCCATGCATCAAAATCAGAGTAAGCAAACTAATTAAGTTGTAATTTTATTATTTCTTAATGTGAGGAAATGGTGAAAAATTTTTTGAAAATATTTTTCAAAATTTTTAAAAGTTTTTGGGCCATGCATAAAATTTTTTAAAAATAATTAAAAACGGAATGTTTTAAAAAATAAATCTCCTAAGTTGCACAATGGTCACGCGCCCAAAGCGTGTGCTTAATTATACATACATACATGCATGCACTTATGGGAGCGGGCACTGCCACCAACTAAGTTGACTGCCAACAAGCTTATGGGCCCAATTTTAGTTGATACAGACATTTTCTGATATTTTTTAAGTCCTCAAAATTATTTCTTGATATCTCAATGTGACATTTTAGAGTCAAATAGGCCTCTAAAACTAATTTTTGAGTAAATTTGAGGTATTTAAAATAAAATATTTAGACTTTTGCTCAAATTGACTCATCGTCAGTAAGGAATAATAAAATTACAATTTAAGATAATTTAATAAATACGTGGCCTCCAAAGAGTGTTCATAACTTTTGATATATCATTAAATAATTAGGTTGATCTAATCTCGAAACAAAATCAAGTAGGAAATTTCAAAAATTAAATTGGAGATTATTTGAACTTTGATTTCAACGAACTTATAGTCAAACTGAACGTCTCAAAAATACGAATCCAACAACACCAAATTTGACTCAATTCGAGCTCAAATGAGTCAAAATCAAAGACCCGAAACACATTTGGACGATTCAATCTGTAATTTTGATTATCAAACGGTTACCAAATGTGACATGCTTATAGTTGAATCGAGCGGCTCAATGAGACAAATCCAACGAGCCCAAAATCATCAAATTCTGATATTATTAAGACATTCAAATACCAAATAAATGATTTATGATCAAGAGAATCCACCTGATCATCCATCCATTCAAATCACTCCCAAATTACACTTGATCTTCCTCTTATTTACTGGTGATGTCACTCTCATAAAATTATAAATAAACCCATCACCGAATTTCCTGTCGTCGGACTAATATCCAACACCGAATTTTCACCCGACGCCAGACTTCTGCCCGTCGCCGACATTCATCAGACTTCTACCCGACGTCTTAGTTCCGCATGTCGCCAGTCGACTATGGTTCTTATGACCTCCTTCACCAGACAAAGGTTTTTGTGGCCACTATCACCCGCCGACTACGGTCCTTCCGACCTCTGTTGTCGGAAAACGATCTTTTCTGGCAACTATCGCCCGTTAACTATGATCCTTCCGACCATCGTCACCAGACAATGATTATTTCAACCTCCATCACCTGCCGACTATGATTCTGCCGATTAACCAAACACATAAATAGTGATTTTTTCAAGTCCCATCATGTAATGGACTTTACATGATGTATATGTATTACATCAAGCCAATGCCTTCTCCTAAGGAAGGGCCTCTTTTGTAATCGACTACAAATAATAGTTGATTCATTTCAACTGTGTCAGGCCCCATAATTTTTCCCCATTTTAGAATTTTTCACGTAAAATTCTTAGTGTTTCTTATTAATACTGCATCCTCTCGTTTTATCTGTATGCATGTTGGATCTTCATACAAAACTAAGACTTTAAACTTTATATTTCTCTACGGTCACGAATAATCCAAGACGCAACACCTTGTAATTTTTTGTCACAAAAAATATTCAAGAATAAAAATATAAAAGCAATTGCATATATTTGATAAAGTGAAGAACGTGTACTGCACATATTTGTTTGTGTGAAAACAACTATGTTTTGAATTTCATAATAAATTTTGTTGATACAAATTTTCAAATCTTAAAACAAGAGGCAACCGAAACATTAAACTTGATCAACTTGAAAATCTTGATGTATATTGGAATTAAAAATTTTATGAATTAAAATTTGAGCCATTTGAGCATTGATTTGAGCTAACTTAGGTTTTGGTTTATGATAGATTTTTTTCTCATTTTTAAAGTAATTTTTAAGAAAAAAAAAATTAAACTAAAAATTTGTATACTAAAAGTTATTTTAAAAAGCAATAAAAAAATTGTCTCAAACTAAACCTTATAGTTGAACTAAACAACTTAATAAGACAAAATTAATGCATAAAAAATGATTTGATGTGATATTAAATAAGCTCAAATCAAACATTTGATGTATGATTGAAATTTTGAAATATTAATTGGAAGGTCAAATGATATCCAGATTAATCTCTTATGCTTATATTCAGATTGAGTTTCTTGAGGATAAAAACACACTTACAAGCTATCCAATTAATCTTCACATCTTTTAAGCTGGGTGTCTTAAAGGAATGGAATAGAACCGGCGTTTAAAAAAAAAAAAAAAAGTAAGAACCGGCGTTCAAGGCGTGATTTGCTTTTGAGGGAAGGAGAGAGAGAGAGAGAGAGATTTGAAGATTGGCGAAAGAGGAGCTGAAAGATCAACTATGACTAGCTTAAATCCCAGAGTTGAAATAGTAAAACAAAAAGCTTTGCACATAACAAACAGTTGGGATCAGCCAGCTAGCTGGTTGGCTAATGATCATGAAGCGCGATTAAAATTAACGGCGAACCAGTCTCCCACCAGCCGCCGGCGGCGGCACCACGCAGCTCTGACTTCTCTCATAGACCTCCTCCTCGCCCCCCTCCTCCTCTATCCTCTCAATAGCCGGCGCACTTTGGGACCTGGTCACCACACCCACCGGTGCGCTTCCCTTGGAACTAGCCCGGACCAGATCCCTAAAATCATCCTCTCCTGAACCGTACCGGTTCGACTGCCCGAACGCACTTCGGCTTCTCGCTCGCGGCATCAACGCCACAACGCCGGCCGCGAACCCACCACCGCGCGCACCTCCTCCTGCTCCGGCGCAGCCGCCAAGGCTCCTCACATAGATATCCCTTACGCGCCGAAGCAAGCGGAACGGGGCTTTTAAGCACCCGCTAAAGCTGTTATTCTTCTTCTTGGCAGCTGATTTTTTGGAGGCAATCGTCGACGGCGGCGTCGCTCCGGCTGATTCGCTCATAGCTGGGATTATTAGAGAGCGAAGAAGATTTATCGTCGGTAAGGATTTGATTCTGTGAGTGTATTGATGTTTCTTGCATATAAATAGAGTTATTCGTTGTGCGTGGCATCCATGTTTGTAGTCTGTTGATTGGGTTGTGACGATATGAGACGACTTGGACCGTTCCTATTAAGTCTACGGACTCTTTCAAGTCGGTCCGATCGGGAAAATAAAGACCGCGTTAACGTACAAATAAACTAAATAAATAAATTAATTAAAAAAAAAAATGGTGTGAGGCTTGGAGGAAAACGTCCGCCTAACCTGTCTCAGATGTGATCCGAATGCATATTTATTTTCTGTCCGAAAAGCTAATGCCTATTTGACTTTTAGTCCTATTTTGTAGTGCATTTATTACCTGGCATGTACTTCTATTACGAATTGCTTCCAAAGCTTCCTCAAAAAATTCTATCGTAATCAATCACAAAACTTGATCCAAGTATTTAACTCAGAATCTTTCAGGATTGAATTTTTGACCATATGAACTTTATTTTCAATAGATTTATAGTTAAAATGAATAATTTCATAAGAAAAATTTAATGAAATAAAAATGGTTTGATCAAAGTCTAAATAATTCTGAATCAACAAATAAAAAATATACTTGGAACTTCATAATTTCGTTCAAAGAATCAAATTATATTTAAATCTTGTGTTCTTAGAATAGAAAAGGCCTCCTAATGAGAGAAATTTAATGATCCCAATGTCACTTAGATTCTATATCATTAAGTCGCCTAAGTATCTAAAAATTAGTTTGTAATTAAGGGGATTAAAATAGAGAGAACGACCTAGCATTTGAGAATTTTGTTAAAATATCATTGTAAGTAGGCCTTCATTTTCTCATGAAGGGAGCTTGAAGTTGGAAAGAGCTCATAAATCCGAAGAAACATAGAGCTTTATTTAACGATCTACGTCAACAATCACTATCAATAATCACCTTCGCGCAACCACTATTATAAAATAATATCGATGTCTAACCTTGAAACTAATATTGAGATATTCCATCATTGGGCTATTATATTCCAACACCAACTCTAATCATGGCTCGATGATTCTCTCCTGATTGTCGTTGTCTGGCATCATCTGACGTTGCCGACCATCATTGCCCAACTGCTTTCATATGTTGTTAGTTGGCGCTATCATGACCTTCTCTCACCGTTTCTCCTACATTTCGCCATTATCACAAAAGGCTAAGCTAATAACCCAAAAATTGTAATCTTGCCTTCTCCATAAAAGAAAATGATAAATTTATGTTGATATATCATAAAAAATGTTGATATATCATAAAAAATTTATCTTGATCAAGCACGAATCTCGAGGCAAAAATCAAGTTGGAAACTTTACATATTAATTTTGATCGAGACTATCTGAACTCTGATTTCAGCAAATTTATAAAAGTGATTTTTTATATTCCCACCATATAATGTACTCCATATGATGTACATCAAGCCAATGCCTTCCCCTTAAGGAAGGGCCTCATTTGTAATCAACTACAAATAATAATGGATTCATTCAAAGTAGGCTAGGCCCCATGATTTGTTTCCCTCTTTAGAATTTTCCACGTAAAAATCTTGATGTCTCTTTAAATATTGCACCCTCTCTCTCTTATCTAATTACATGATGGATCTTCCTACAAACCTAAGATGTAAAACTTATATACTTTTCTACGGTCACGAATATCTCAGGATGCAACATATGTAATATTGTATATTTTTTCTAGCCTTTTCAAGTAAAAAATGCTCTTACATTTCTGGTGAACTTATCACTTTATGCAATATTATTACAAAATAAAAATGTATACTCTATCATCACAAATTTTTGTACATATAATATATAATACATTGCGCATGCAAGATTTTTTGACATTAATATAATAATAGAAGAAGCAAATGTATTTATTATGGAGTTCTATCCAGAACAAAGTCATTATTAATATAGTTGGTGAGTTTATTGGCCTCATCAGTTCTCGAGACTCGATCGAGAGAGTAGCTAGGCACATTTATACTCAAATACCAAAAATAAAAATAATATAATTTTTAATGAATGTGATAAGGTTTCGCAAATAAATATTTAAAATGAATCTCTGTGGAATAAAAATATAGGCGAAGGCTTTCCGTCATAACTAAGAATTTTCAACTTCACAAATGCCAAGACATTTGGCAATGGGCAGCTTTTTTTATTATTTTTGAAAATAAATTTTTAATATAAAATTTTTATTTTAAATTCTTTTAACATTATCATTATCCTTGAATGAGAAAAATAGAGGATTATGTTAGATAATCAACAACCAATTTAAAATTTGTCCAACAATCATGATTAAAAAAACTTAAATAATTAATAAAATAAATTTATTGAATTTATAATTTATTTATCAATGGTTAATGTTAATACCGATAAATAGAAGAAAATAAATAACACAAAATGTCAAGAGAGAAAAATAGTTAAGAAGAATATTAATATGACCATAGCATTTGACCCTAGTTCCTTTTAATAACCATTTAGCTTAAAACAAAATTTTGATATAATTAATCAATACACGGAGTGAACGTTCTAATAAAAAAGAAAAAAAAAATTATGTAGCATAATTTTGCCTATTTATAAAAATAACATCTAACTATCTATATTTATATAGAAAATTTTGTCTTTATATTCCCCATATTGTAAAATATGATTTCTGCTTCATTTTTTTGGATATATGTGTGAACATTTTGTTCGAAGCAAAATAGTCATACTTTTAAACAAATAGGTAGAACCTTAGATGAGCTGTGTTATGCATTCTTTAGATCATACAAGCTCTTTGACATATTATCTCCCAACTTCTTTTTCTATTTCCAACATGCGTGTTTTGGTGCGGTTAATATTTCATGGCAACAACCTATCTTGATTGTCATTAATATTATCCGTTTGATTTATTTATTAGAGGATAGAAGTAGGAGTTAGTCACAGTACTATAAACCCCAAATCTTGATGTTTGTAGATATATCTTGATGTCACAATGCCTAAGATATCATATTAGTAGCTAGGAATATCTTTGAAATAATTATTGATTCATATTCATATTCACATTATCAGCTATAAACTCTAGGCCTTGAAGCTTCAATTATGATATATCATCTTTGAAGATGCTTAAAATCATGATAGATAATCTTTAAACGTGCTTCAAATCACACTTCTATCATCTTCAAAGATGCATAAAATAATGATTCATCATTTATAAAGATGCTTGAAACCATAATCGATCATCTTTGAATCATGCTTTAAACCGTTCCCAAATCATATTTCAAAGTGCTTGAAATCATGATTGATTATCTTCAAAGAATTCTTCAATCATGTTTGAAGATGCTTGAAAAGAGGATTGATATATCCTCAAAAAATTATCTTGATCGGGCACGAATCTCGAGGCAAAATCAAGCAGGAAATTTTAAAAATTAAATCCGGGATCACCTGAACTCCGATTTCAGCAAACTTATAGTCAAACTGAACATCTCGGAAATACAAACTAAACGACGCCAAATTCAACTCAATCCAAGCCCAAATGAGTCCAAATCAAGCACCTGAAGCGCTGTTGGAAAGTTCAAACCATAATTTGAGTTACCAAACGGTTTCCAAATATGACTTTCTTATAGTCGAATCGAGCGGCTCGACGATACAAATCCAACGAGCCCAAGATTGCCGAATTCCAACATCATTAAGACCTTCAAATGTCTAACGAACGGTGCACGATCAAGGAATTCAATATCGGCAGTCCATTCGACCACTCCCTATTTACCCCTGATCTCACACCTATTTACAAGCTATGCAACTCCATAATATCTATAAATAGACCCCTCATTTATCATGTATGGGGACCCAAGCAAGAAGAAGAGAAGAAGATAAGTGAAGGATAGGAGGGAATAACTCCTCCTCGACCACTGCAGGAATTCTGCCAGACGCCCGAGTGACTCTGGAATTCTTCCCAAGTAACACCGGAGTTCTGCCCGACGCCAGAATTTTGCCAGACTTTCGAACGACGCCGGAGTTCTGCCCGACGCTAAAATTCTGCTCAACTTTGGAACAACGCCGGAACTCTACCCGACCTCCGAAGGACGCCAACATTCCGCTCGATCTCCAAGTGATGTTGGAACTCTGCTCAATGTTGTAACTGATTTTCAATCCTGAAGAGATTCATTATAATCTGATCGTCCTAAATTTTAAGGACGAGTCAGCTTCTTGTATTTCAAGCAAACACTATTGAAACTTTTTCAACTGGGTGTGACCCCGTGATTTTTTCCCTTTACAAAGTTTTTCACATTAAAATCTTAGTGTTCTTTCATCTTCTGTTTGTGTGCTGGATATCTATACAATGCTGAGACGTGAACTTTCTAACTCTATCTCCACGTATATTCTAGTCCGCAACAAGGACCATTCATCTTTGAAGTAGTTTGAAATCATAATTGATAATCTTCACACCATGCTTCAAAGAAAGTTTGATCCTATTTAAAGAATTCTTAGGATTATCTAATTTAAGTTTGATCAACTTTAAGTTGACTCTAGTCGTCTTATTATGTATCTAGATGTTTGAATTGATCATATAGTTAGGAGGAATTATTGTTGGAAGCATACTGGTCAGACAATTTAAACTTAAAGACCATTCCTAGCAATGCCCATAAATACTCTTATATGAATTCTTTAGGACACCTGAGATGTTATTTTTGTTTTCTTGGATTATCAATTGTTACTGTGAGTAGTTGAGAATGAGGGTACTCAATTATGTTTAACATTAGTGGGAGGCACATAACTTTTAAAGTTTTAGAGTTTGTTTTGCTTATTACTTTGAAATTTGGGGAATTCTCAAATAATGAGAACTTGGAGATGAATAAAAACTATTAGGTTACTTGATAACTCCATATATAAACTATAAAATATTAGAATATATAAAATATAAAATATTATGATACAAAAGCCACTAAAATAGTATGGTAGTGAAACCAATAAACTAGTACGAGTGTCGAATCGATAAAACAGTCGTCGTATTAGTACTATCAATCAATAAAGAAATTATATAATGCGGTAAAATCAAAGCATCAATGAGGAATGTCAATTCATAATACAATAAAATCCTATAATGATGTACACATGATAACCAATTATTCTTTACCAATATCTTAATCACGTGCTCGATATCAGTATAATGAATTAATATGTTTCATAAGTATAATGAATCAATAGTAGTATCGAACAATATCGATATTTGTAGAAGTAGTAGTATCAATACAATAGCATTAGTAAAATTAGTAACAATAATAATAAAGCAATGCATTAACCCTAAACCCTAAACCCTAATTTCGATATGTAACTTCTTTATAGTTGACATGACACCCCCATAGAAGATTACCAAAGTAAGATGGCTTAAAAAATAAAAGTCTAATTCTTCTATGATTTGAAATGGAATGCTATTATATATGTAACCCTATCAAGGATTATGACTTATATGAGTAAAGATCAATGAGATTCTGAAACATCAAATTAAATAAAAATTCTAAACATAAAAAGAGAATAGGCTCACCCAAACTCCACTAAGTTTCATTCCAACTCGACATATAATTTCACCTTTTTAAGGTAGCTAGCTTGCTTTTTAAAAATATTGATCATATAAAAATTAGGCTGATGACCATGCATGCTAATTTCTCGATACATTTTGATCTTGGTTTGTCTATTTTAATTGCCTGTCGTTATGTTTAATGATCGCGTCTTATAAATTTTACTGTGTTATTTAAAGTTTTGGATCTACATGAGGACTTGGGTTTCATATCTTCTAATTAAATAATAGCTAGATATGCTACTTTCCATTTAATAGTATTGCTCGCAACAGCTTTGCAGGAGGCTAGGACTTGGTCAAATGATTGTTAGGTGGATGGACATTTGGAAAACTCCTGGCCACGTACGTAGTAAGTATTTAAAATCTTTTGCTGTAGCGCTCTTTCCTTTTTAGACTTTGTTCTTGAAATGATTAGAGTTAGACTGCTACCTCTGCCTGCCGCGAGCGCTCCTTGGCCCTTGCTGTGTGTTACTCTTTCTAAGTAGGACCACAGTTTATATTATTAATAATTTTTAATTATATTCGTATGCATCTGTATATATATATATATTTATTTATTTATTCTAAATTCAAGCAGAATCATTAAGCTTTTAATGTTATGACGTGGCTATGGAAGATGGGTTGCCATGCTATATCTATAAATGCTGTCTTTTTTTTTTATTTGAAGGATCATTTCGATTGGCTCCAGCAGTTAATAAAAATAATTATAAAACTACTACAACAACAACATCAAGCATCAAGTCTTTATTCTACTACGTTCTTCATTGTGTCCTATTAAAAGTCAAATAATTATAAAATTATTATGATGAAAATATAAATTTATTATTGATATATCATTGAAAAAGCATGTTGATGAGGCACGAATTTCAAGGCAAAATCAAGTTGAAAAAATAAAATATTAAATCAAAGAATATCTGAACTCCGATTTCAGCAAACTTACAGTCTAATTAACTAAATATCTCGAAAATATGAACTCAATGACACCAAATTTGACTTCATCCAAGCCCAACGGGCAAAATCAAAGACTCGAAGCATGTTTGGAAGGGTCAAGCTATAATTTGGATTACCAAATAGTTTCCAAACATAACATGCTTATAGTCGAATCGAGCGGATCGCCGAGACAAATCCAACGAGCCCAAGATTGCCAAATTTTGATATCACTAAGGCACCCAAATACATGATAAACAATCTATGATAAAAGGGGATCAATATCGACCGTCCATTCAAACCACTCCAAATTTACCCGTGATCTCTGTCCTAGTTACTGGTCATGTCACTCTCAAAAAATTATAAACAAACTCCTCATTTATCATAGGGGGAAGGGGAAGGAGGCCCAAGTAAGAAGAGAATGAATAGTTATCTTGCCACCAATCTCCTCGACCACCTCCCTACCACCGACCGACACGGGACTCTCGCCCTTTAGTGGATTTCTACCCGACGTTGGACTTCTGTGTCACGACCCGACCCGACGGGGACGGATCCCGCCCGAGCCGGATCGCGACGAGCGCGCTTACTAAACTTGCTTATCCAGGATCTGGCTTTGGATTAGGTTACTGAACTGATCTTCCAAATTCTTAACTCAACAGAAAAACACAGAACAACAGAGCTACTAAAAACATCAAATGCAGCGGAACAAAACATCTATCTTTTCATTTCCTCAAAATAATCAACTACAAAACAGTACATGGCTTTCAACAAAAAGAAAGACAGAACAGGAAAGCCATGACTGTACAAAAATCAAAAGTACAAAGGTACCTAATCGGATCAGACTCTGAAACTAATCCTGGACCTCCTTGCCCTTCCCAGAACCTGAAAACCACCAGAAAGCAAGGGTGAGCTCAACAGCTCAGCAAAGCAACAAACCACCAATCTAAATTCTCAGAAACCAAAACCAAATTCATCGGACAGAAATCAGATCGGAAATCGGAACAGAATCGGAAATCAGAACTTATACGGACAGATATCAAATCAGAATCGGAATCGTACAGATCATATCAGAACAAATCAACAGAGTCAGATTCAGAAATCAGAAATCAGAATCGTACGGAGCACATCATATCAGAATCACAATTTCGTACATAACAGAACAGATACAGAAAACAGAACAAATACATATAGCTAAATGCCCTGACACTGACGGAATCTCTACGGATTCCGGCCCCTTATGCCTCCCATCCCAGACACTGACTGAATCTCATAGGATCCAGGCCCCTTATGTCTCCCTTTGTGCTCACGGCACCAAAACAGATGTGCTTATAGCACCAGAACAGAATTCATCGGATCCGGAACGAAACATATATCAAAATGTATATTGAGCTCATTTTAGAATTTCCCGTTTCACTAACTGAATCTCATAGGATCCAGGCCCCTTATAACTCCCTTTTTATTGCTTATACACATAGCATTTCAATTCAGAAGAAATTCGGACATTTCAGAAATTACCCAAAAATCGGTCAGCACAACGGCAGTATACAGAATTTACACAAAAATTCCTGCAAAGAAAATTTACCGAATTCGCACAGAACATAGATAATCACATTCCAGAACATTTATTCTACTGCACAGAGAATTTACGATTTCACAGAAAATTCCGGTCGACTAAAAACACAGTCGAATCAAAAACACCCGGACGAAAATCTTCAAAATATAGTCAAAACGTGCACACCCGGCACGGCAACGATATACAGAAACTTACGCGGTAAAAACTAAACCAATCGAAAGATACGGACGAAAAATCGTAACGAAAACGAAATCCGGACAGAAAAATACCGCCAACCGCGACGGAACTGAAAATTGAGAAAGACGGAATGTGCCTTACCTCGAGCACAGCAAATTCTTCAACAGTCACTTCGCTCGAAAACGGCTCCGCGTCTTCCCGAAATCAACTTTTCCAAAATGTTCTTTTTCTCTCTCCTCAGACGAAAAATCAGATATTTTTATTAAAATCTTTCTCTCTCTTCAAATGAGCTGATTTGCCTTAAATCTTCTTCAGATCGGCCTGGCCGATCGTCCAGATCGGCCTGGACGATCAGACCAAAATCCTATCGTCCAGGGACGATTTTTCAGGACGATGTTTACTATTCATAGGCGATAAAAACCTCTACTCACTGACTTGTGCCATCCACTGATCGTCCCGGGACGATACCTCGATCGGCCTGGACGATCCCTACAGGAAAACACTTAGAGCAAATTCTGGCAAAATCTGGAGCTGAAAATACACTGATCGTCCCAGGACGATCCCAGATCGTCTTGGACGATACTGGAGCAGTTTGAAATATTACAATCTCCCCAACTCAGAAAAATGTCGTCCTCGACATTATCCAATCCAAACGCAGTCAAAACAAGTACGGGTACGACCGTCTCATATCAGACTCCTTTTCCCACGTTGCTTCTCGTGCAGTCCGGTGCTTCCACTGGACTTTAACCATCGGAATCTCTTTATTTCTTAACTTCCGGACGTCGTACGCTAAAATAAGCTCTGGCTCTTCCTGGTACGCCAGATTCTCCTGAATCTCAACCTCGTCAGCTGATACCTTCTTCCCAGAGTCGGATACCCACTTCCTCAGAGTGGATACATGAAACACATTATGCACATCAGGCATAGAATCAGAAAGCAATAGGCGATAAGCAGCTTTTCCAATTCTTTCCAAAATCTCAAATGGTCCAACATACCTTGGACTAAGCTTGCTTACCTGACCAAATCTACTCACACCTTTCATCGGGCTGACTTTGACATACACAAAGTCACCAACCTGAAACTCAACAAATCTGTGCTTCTGATTATAATACTTCTGCTGACGATCTTGAGCGGCTTTCAATCTTTCTCTTATCAAATGAATCTTCTGAGCAGTTTCATCAGCAAAAGTGGCCCCCAAAGCCTGTCTATCTCCGACCTCCGTCAGAGTCAAAGGAGTACGGCACTTCCTGCCATACAAAGCCTCGTACGGTGCCATACCGATACTGGACTGAAAACTGTTGTTATAGGCAAACTCAATCAGTGGGATATGATCTTCCCAGCTTCCGCTAAAGTCCAGAACACAAAGTCTCAACAGATCTTCCAGTACCTGAATAGTCCTCTCAGACTGTCCGTCGGTCTGAGGATGAAAGGCTGCACTGAAATGCAGTTTCGTACCCAAGCCTTGCTGAATGCCCTTCCAAAGTCTGGAAGTAAACCGTCCATCTCGATCAGAAACAATCACTCGAGGCACACCGTGCAATCTGACTATCTCTTTCACATATCTCTGTGCCAAGCGTTCAACTGAATCCGTCTGTCTGATCGGAAGAAAATGGGCTGACTTCGTCAATCGATCCACAACTACCCAAATAGCATCGTGTCCTTGTCGTGATCGAGGAAAACCCATCGCAAAATCCATCGTTACCTCCTCCCATTTCCACTCAGGGATAGGCAACGACTGCAACAGTCCACCTGGTCGCTGATGCTCTGCCTTCACCAACTGACAGGCTTCGCATCTCGACACAAACTCCGCCACATCCTTCTTCATCCCAGGCCACCAGAACAAAAGCTTCATATCAGCGTACATCTTACCACTGCCTGGATGAACAGTGTAGCCTGAATGATGAGATTCATACAGAATCTCCCGTCTCAAATCTCCAAACACAGGTACCCACAACCTGTTCTTACAGAAAATAGCACCAGAATCAGAAATTCGAAGTTCATAAGTCTTACCAGATCCAATCTGAGCTAGCAACTTCGAATAATCAGAATCTGACTTCTGGGCTTCTTGAATCCTTGCTTCCAAAGAAGACTGAATACTCATCTGAGCCAACTCCAAATCACTGGAGGAAATCACCTCCAACTGCAATCTTTCCAAATCACGGATCAGAAAGTCATCACAAGTAAGCTGCAAACCTGATAATCCAGAAGACTTCCTGCTCAAAGCATCTGCTACCACATTCGCCTTCCCAGGCTGATACTGAATAGTCAGGTCATAGTCCTTGATCAACTCGAGCCACCGCCTCTGTCTCAGATTCAAATCCTTCTGAGTAAAAATGTACTTCAGGCTCTTATGATCAGTAAACATCTCACATGTGACGCCATACAGGTAATGACGCCAAATCTTCAAAGCAAAAACAACAGCAGCTAACTCCAAATCATGTGTCGGGTAATTCTTCTCATGTGGTTTCAACTGTCTCGAAGCATAAGCAATTACCTGACCATGCTGCATCAGAACACATCCCAGTCCTTTCAGTGAAGCATCACTGAACACCTGAAAACCTTCCGTACCTGACGGAAGTGCCAACACTGGAGCTGAAGTCAAACAATCCTTCAATCTCTGAAAACTAGCTTCACACTCCGGTGTCCAAACAAAAGGAACTGACTTCTGAGTCAGTCTCGTCAGAGGAGTCGAAATCTGTGAAAATCCTTTCACAAACTTCCTATAATACCCGGCCATGCCCAAGAAACTACGTACCTCAAATACCGTAGTCGGCCTTGGCCAATCAGCAACCGCCTGAATCTTCTGGGGATCTACAGAAATACCGTCTCCGCTAATCACATGCCCCAGAAATGAAATACTCTTCAGCCAGAATTCACACTTGGAGAACTTGGCATACAGCTGATGCCTCCTCAGAGTCTCCAACACAATCCTCAAATGTCTGGCATGCTCATCCTCAGAAGCAGAATATACCAGAATATCGTCAATGAAGACGATCACGAACTGATCCAAGAACTCCCTGAATACTCGGTTCATCAGATCCATGAAAATCGCAGGCGCATTGGTTACCCCAAAAGGCATAACCAAGAACTCGTAGTGCCCGTACCGAGTACTGAAAGCTGTCTTCACCACATCAGATTCCTTTACCTTCACCTGATAATATCCGGATCTCAAATCAATCTTCGAAAACACCGAAGATCCGGAAAGCTGGTCAAACAAGTCGTCTATCCGAGGCAAAGGATACTTGTTCTTGATCGTGGCCTTGTTCAAATCTCTGTAATCAATACACATACGGAGTGTACCGTCCTTCTTCTTCACAAACAGAACTGGTGCTCCCCAAGGAGAAACACTAGGACGTACAAATCCTCTGTCAACCAACTCCTGAAGCTGAACTTTCAACTCAGAAAGTTCTTTCGGTGCCATCCTGTACGGAGCTTTCGATATCGGAGCGGTACCCGGAAAAACATCGATAGAGAATTCCACATCTCTATCCGGAGGTAAACCAACCAACTCCTCAGGAAAAACATCTACAAACTCCCGTACCACAGGGATCTCAGAAACAGAACCAACCTCCAGGTTCAGATCCCGCACCGAAGCCAAAAATACTGGATATCCTTTCTTCCACATTTTGCTCACCTCTAACGCAGAAATCAGACTGGAGAGAACACCTCGTAATCCCTGAAATACAACTCTCTCTCCAGCCACAAGCAAACTCACTTGCTTCTTCAGACAGTCAATCTGAGCCTCATACTGACTCAGCCAATCCATTCCCAGAATCACATCATACGAAGAAATCGGCAATCGAATCAAACTCGATTTCCACTTCTTGCCAGAAATCTCGATCTCACACAAACAAAACTGTCGAGCAATCAATGGATTCCCAGCCGGTAAAATCACAGACAAAGAAACCGATAAAACCATTGAATCCAAATGTAAAATCTCAAAACAATGCTCGGACAGAAAAGAATGACTCGCTCCAGAGTCAAACAAAACACGACAGGGCTGATCAGAAATGTAAACCGTACCTGTCACAACATCCGGAGCATCACGAGCCTCCTGCTGACTCAAGCTGTAAACTCGTGGCTGAACTGGAACAGGAGCTGAAGCGACAGAACTACTCTGCTCCCTCTGAATCGTAGGTGGTCTCCGTGGTGCAGAACTAGAACCACCACCTCTACCAGCAAATCCCTCAGGGCGTGGAGGAACAGTCCTCGGTCTTCCTGCTGCTGAACCAACAGGTCTGACTAAACCCTCAGATCTCACAGTAGACGCTCTGCTCTGAGTCTCGCTCATCATCTGAGCAACAAGTGAAGCAAACTGAGACAGCGTATCAGCACCGACCACTGGGGCTGTACTCCCCACTGGTGCTGCCTGATCATCACTCTGACCGTCTGTCATGTCTGGGTCTGGCTGATCCATACAGAAAAATCCAGAAAATCCGGAAAACTATCACAAAAACAACACAAAAACAACACAATAAAAAGCCAAACGACCCAAAACTACCTCCCAGACAGACTCACTGATCACTTCCTAAAGCTCTGTTTTACAATCCAACCTGTTTCCAAAACCAGTGCTCTGATACCACAAAAGCTTGTCACGACCCGACCCGACGGGGACGGATCCCGCCCGAGCTGGATCGCGACGAGCGCGCTTACTAAACTTGCTTATCCAGGATCTGGCTTTGGATTAGGTTACTGAACTGATCTTCCAAATTCTTAACTCAACAGAAAAACACAGAACAACAGAGCTACTAAAAACATCAAATGCAGCGGAACAAAACATCTATCTTTTCATTTCCTCAAAATAATCAACTACAAAACAGTACATGGCTTTCAACAGAAAGAAAGACAGAACAGGAAAGCCATGACTGTACAAAAATCAAAAGTACAAAGGTACCTAATCGGATCAGACTCTGAAACTAATCCTGGACCTCCTTGCCCTTCCCAGAACCTGAAAACCACCAGAAAGCAAGGGTGAGCTCAACAGCTCAGCAAAGCAACAAACCACCAATCTAAATTCTCAGAAACCAAAACCAAATTCATCGGACAGAAATCAGATCGGAAATCGGAACAGAATCGGAAATCAGAACTTATACGGACAGATATCAAATCAGAATCGGAATCGTACAGATCATATCAGAACAAATCAACAGAGTCAGATTCAGAAATCAGAAATCAGAATCGTACGGAGCACATCATATCAGAATCACAATTTCGTACATAACAGAACAGATACAGAAAACAGAACAGATACATATAGCTAAATGCCCTGACACTGACGGAATCTCTACGGATTCCGGCCCCTTATGCCTCCCATCCCAGACACTGACTGAATCTCATAGGATCCAGGCCCCTTATGTCTCCCTTTGTGCTCACGGCACCAAAACAGATGTGCTTATAGCACCAGAACAGAATTCATCGGATCCGGAACGAAACAGATATCAAAATGTATATTGAGCTCATTTCAGAATTTCCCGTTTCACTAACTGAATCTCATAGGATCCAGGCCCCTTATAACTCCCTTTTTATTGCTTATACACATAGCATTTCAATTCAGAAGAAATTCGGACATTTCAGAAATTACCCAAAAATCGGGCAGCACAACGGCAGTATACAGAATTTACACAAAAATTCCTGCAAAGAAAATTTACCGAATTCGCACAGAACATAGATAATCACATTCCAGAACATTTATTCTACTGCACAGAGAATTTACGATTTCACAGAAAATTCCGGTCGACTAAAAACACAGTCGAATCAAAAACACCCGGACGAAAATATTCAAAATATAGTCAAAACGTGCACACCCGGCACGGCAACGATATACAGAAACTTACGCGGTAAAAACTGAACCAATCGAAAGATACGGACGAAAAATCGTAACGAAAACGAAATCCGGACAGAAAAATACCGCCAACCGCGACGGAACTGAAAATTGAGAAAGACGGAATGTGCCTTACCTCGAGCACAGCAAATTCTTCAACAGTCACTTCGCTCGAAAACGGCTCCGCGTCTTCCCGAAATCAACTTTTCCAAAATGTTCTTTTTCTCTCTCCTCAGATGAAAAATCAGATATTTTTATTAAAATCTTTCTCTCTCTTCAAATGAGCTGATTTGCCTTAAATCTTCTTCAGATCGGCCTGGCCGATCGTCCAGATCGGCCTGGACGATCAGACCAAAATCCTATCGTCCAGGGACGATTTTTCAGGACGATGTTTACTATTCATAGGCGATAAAAACCTCTACTCACTGACTTGTGCCATCCACTGATCGTCCCGGGACGATACCTCGATCGGCCTGGACGATCCCTACAGGAAAACACTTAGAGCAAATTCTGGCAAAATCTGGAGCTGAAAATACACTGATCGTCCCAGGACGATCCCAGATCGTCCTGGACGATACTGGAGCAGTTTGAAATATTACATTCTGCTTGTCACCGGATTTCTACCCGACACATGACTTTCACTCGTCACCAGACTTTCGTCAAACTTCCACCCGGCGTTGAACTTCCACCCGCTGCCGGATTTATACCCAACACCGGACTTCAGACAGTAGCCATACTTCATCCTGTTGCAATACTTTCATGGACTTTTACCCGATACTGGACTTCTGTCGGTCGCCGAATTTTTACCTGACTCCGGACTTTTGCCCGTCCTCAAACTTTCGTAGGACTTCTGCTCGATGTCGGACATCAGCCCATCGCCCAATTTCTTGCCAATGTTGAACTTCTGCCAGTCGTAGGTCTTTTGCCAGTTACCAGACTTTTGTCGGACTTCTACTTGACGCCAGACATTCGTCGGACTTCTTCCAGATGTCGGACTTTCGTCTGTTGCCAGACTTCAGCCCGTTGTCAGACTTTCATTAGACTTTTACTTACGTCAAACTTATGTTAGACTTCTATATATCAGATACCAGATTTCTGTCCATCATTGAACTTCTGCCTGCAGCGAACTTCCACCCATCACCGTACTTCCGGCCTCCGTCACCAGCCGACTATGTTCCTTTCGAACTTCTTCGCCGACGACGTTCTATGGTCCTTTTGACCTCCGTCGCGTTCTATGGTCCATTTGACCTCCGTCGCCCATCGACTACAATTCTTAAATCTGTATGCGTGCTGTATCTTCGTACAAATCTAAGACGTTAATTTATATATTTCTCTACATCGCGAATATTCCAGAATGCAACAATTATAAGTATTAATTTTTTTTCTCATTTAAGATAATTGAATAACAAATTTCCTTGATGAATAGCAAATAATCTAATTCAGATTGTTAAAAAAAAAAAAAAAAAAAATCTATTTCAGATTGTTTGAATCAAAAGGAGAAAAATCCAAAAGCAAGATATTCTATCTACCATTGACCGGTCAACGAAAGTTCTACCAACTCCTGGCAGCTCACGAGTTTGACTTCTGAGACGCTCCTTCATTTTTTTAAATTTTTTTTTAAAAATCTTTATTTATTTTCACAAACACCCTTACTAATAGTAAAAGATCATTAAGCTTGCATAATTATGAAATTTACTTTAAATGCAATAATTTAATATTGATGACAGCTTTCATTTAATTGTGACAGTTGGATGGTTTTCGTCATTTATTACCATAATTAATTCTAAATATTTAAACTAATCCACTATTAGCTATAGATCGTATGAAGATAATTAAGTATGGTATTTTCATTTAAGCTTTTTTTTTTTTTTTTTAACTTAGGCTTCGTTTGGGACGATTTTTTTATTGCTTTCTAAAAACAAAAATAAAAAAATTAATACTAAAACTCCATTTTAGAAAGCAGTAAAAAAGTCGTCCTAAACGAAGCCTTAATCACTTGTTAGACCTATTACTTATGAAAGCACTGTTAATTTACATATTCTGCTAGCTTGAATTATATATGAAAAAAAAAGTCAGGATATCCTAAATAAATTTTATCTCATCATTTTAAATTATTATTTTCTCATAATAATTACCTAGTCTGTGGGATTACTTCAAGATGTGGTCCATTAATCTTCAGGCCTAATTTAAAGAAAATTAATTTTTACACTCATATTGATTCTATATATAATAATAAATGAAATTTTTTATTAATAATAATTGACTTTCAAATGGGTGCATGTAATTAATACATAATTAATTAATTAAAGTTTTTATTATTTTCATCATAACTTTTTTCCCTCGATAATAAATATTTTGAAAATAAGAAAAATTGGATTAATATATCATGATCAAAACTTTTGATTTTTATTGATGTTATATTAATAGTTTAAATAATAATTTAATTTATGTCATTAACCGCCCACATTAAATGTAATAATTTTAAAATCTATCCTATTTCATTTTTTTATTTTTAGCATTCATTTATTGGAAAATTTACATATATACCATTTTATAACATCCTATTTATATATCTAACATCTAAAACTTTAATATTACATGCATACCACTCTATATTATTTTAATATCAAATATACCACTTATATTTCTTTCCTATCATTCCTATATTTCATTTCTATCACTCATATTTGATATGAAAATAAACTATGGGTGATATGTATGTAATATTAAAGTTTTAGGTGTTAAATATGTAAATAGAATAATATTAAGTGGTATGTATGTAAATCTCCCTTATTTATTTTAAATGTAAATGGCAAATGGCAACCATTAAATTATAATGATTGAAATGGAAAACTATCCTTTCATTAACATAATGACAGATTAAGTGATTGGATGTAATTGACTTGTTTTTTAATGAAAGCAACTACCCCTTTTGTTGATCGTTGGATGGGTAAGTAAATGTCACCCCCTAATCAATTTGATACAATATTTTTATAACATATTTGGAGCTAATATATAGACTTCCTCAGAAGGAAAGAAACATTAAAATTTATTTTTAGAATGTTTGATAATAATAAGACTTGATCAAACATTTATATATATATATATATATATATATATATATATATATATATATATATATATATATATATATATATATATATATATATATATATATATATATATATATATATATATATATATATATATATATATATATATATATATATATATATATATAACAGTTGAATTTTATGTTTAATCTAATCTATAATTACTATAGCACTTTTCAACTATCTTTCTTCTATCATTCACTGATATTTTTATTGCAAAATTAACACAATATTCTTTGAAAGTTGTCAACCATGTAGGGTAAACAAGATCTAGTTGTGTTTTAGTCTCTATTTAAACACCTTAATGTCCTTGAAATTTGGTGAAACACTAAAGAATTAAATAAAAAACAAACTCCTTTTCTTTGATAAGTGTTTCCAACCATTAGTTCCACCTCTAATCCCTTCCACTAAAGCCCCAATCCTATTCTAGGTTTTTTCGGCCATGAAAAATTTGGATTGGACCTAATCTTGTGCAACCCTAATAAAAAATCTCTTAAAAAATCCTGAAAACAAATATAAAACTAGCCTAGACACACTACTCTAACTATTTATATTTTTTAAAGCACTAGATTTCATATTTTTACTAAATATAAAATCATAAATTTAATTGGAGTGTTCTAGGTTTTGGCTCCATCCATAGCTAATTGACCACTTTAGTGTCCTAGCTAACACTTAATTATACTTATCTTCTAACCTCAACAAAGTGTACATTCGTTTCTTAACATTCTTTAGAGATCTCAAAGTATATTTTAAGTCTTCAACAAGAATGCTAATCATAGGCCACATCAATCACATGTTGTCTAGCTTATAGACACGTTAGAAAGTGTTGTGCATAATTATAAATACCATCAAAAGAGATTTCACATCTTAAATATGACAAATATTTATATTATTTTTATGATAAGAACTTTATATTTTTTATTTTAGCATATATCTTTAAATTTTATATTCAAATATCTAATAAAATTTATTGCTTATGATTTATGAGCCTCTTCAACTACGCTAATGAACATCACATGATACTTCTTTGTTGCACCGTGCATAATTCATTACATATATTGAATTTAAGTTAGACACATAAATTTGTTAAAAAAAAAAAAATTTATAGATTACCATCCCATAGTCATGGCATGCTCTAGGTGGTTAAAATCAATTGAGTTGTAAAAAACATATGGATGTTCTTTAAACCATTTGCTATAGAAGAAGAGTGGATTGCCAAAATATATTAGTGGCTCTATCCATTTCATCAACATCTATGGCTATATCATATGTTGATTAAAATAACACTCAGTTATGGGAGTAAAATACTTAATAGCTCTATAAATTTTATTTATTAATTTTCTTTTTTTTTGAGGTAGGAAATGTTAAGAGAAAAATGCTTATAAAAACAAGGCTAGTTAGAAGGATGCATATAAAAAAAATAGAGCATAAAAGTTTATCAATACGTACACATGATCAGGTAAATTACGTGTTGATACATATAGTTTTAGCTTATGAATCAAAAGCATTAAACATATGAGAACAAAAAAAAAAAAAACTAATAATATCAAAACGCGCTCAAACTATTTTTGAAAGAAGAATATAATTTTTAAACTAAATTTTCCATAATATTTAAAAATCAAATTTATACTAAAAAATAAAAGAAAATTAGTTTAATGATCATATAAATGTTTACTTATCAAAACAATTTTTTATAATTATCAGAAAAAATAAATTAATAAATAAATCAATTATTCTATGTAACTGTTACACTAAAATTCTCATCTCTTCTCTCTCTCTCTCTTTTTTTTGCCATTACATATATAACTAAAGGAAATTTATTTGAAATTATATAAAGTATTTATTATTTAAAAATACTAATTTTTAATAAATAGTTTTATTTATTAAAATTTAAAATAAACCCCCTAAATGTTAACTATCAAGAAGGCTTCCGTGCAATATTTGAGAAAAATAATACCTCGAAATAGTTGGGTCTATACGAGCTTGACGCATGTTGGAAGAGACGAACATCCGTCCATGAGGGTTTATGAATTTGTTTAAGAAATTTAACAAGCGGCTGCTACATTTGTTGTCTTTGGAATAAGAGGCATTGAATCACTATGGTATCAGGTAGTTTGGGCTCACAATGCATGGTTTATTTAGCAGAAGTTTCAACAGCTATGCATTTTAAAATTGAAGAGGCGTTTGATATGAGCCCACAAACTCCTCCCCAAAGTATAGAACATAGAAAATAGACTCTATCTTCTATGAACTTGTGATTTGATGCCACAATTATTCTTCTTTTCATAAAAGATGTATCCGCCAATCTCAATGCACACTGCCTTGAGCCTTTGTTGTCAATATTGTTGGCGTCAGTGGTGGACGACGAGGCATCTGTGATGTAGAAAGTGCCAACAATTATGTTTTTCTCCATGAAGAACAATGCCTTGTCAAGTGGCAGACTATTCTCTCTTAATACTCTGCTCATGTTTGAAAGCAAACCATGACGATTCAAAATGCGCACCTCCACCTTTAACCCCTATATATATATATATATATATATATATATCATTCTTTTTTATCAATCAAGAAGATATAAGAATTATACTCACTTGTGATATTCTCATTTAACAGGCCGCCGCCAAACTCTGAACTAAAATTTGTCTCTCCATCTCATTATGGTGCATGCCAGGGGCGGAGCCAGGATTTTGTTCATGTGGGGGCACAAAATATTGAAGTTAAAAAAAAACCCTCAACCTTTTTCATCCGGGCTTGGGACCGGCATTGACGGTTTTAATTTTTTTTTTTTAAACATTAGATTCATTATAAAAACATAAAATATATAGTAAAGCAAAAAACTTACAATTGAGAATATAGTCTTGATATTCTTCTTCTATGTTATCTATAATTTCTCCCGTCGAGTCTTCATTTTTTGAAATCGTTGTACAATCAAGTCATTGTCAATACAACTAAAAATATCTTTCTCAATATAAGTAAGTAAACAGTCATTCATCTAGGAGTCTCCCATGCGATTGCATAAACGATTCTTTATAATTTTCATTGCAGAAAAAGCACGTTCAACTGTTGCTGTAGCAATTGGCAAAATCAGAGCAAGCTTTATAAGTGAGAACACCAAAGGAAATATATCATGCTTTCTTGTCTCAACTAATTTCTGAGCAAGTTCTCCAAGTCCTTTTAAATTAATAAATACATCATTCGATCTCATATCAACAATAAAATTTTCTATTTGATTGTCTAGTATGATGAGATCCATTTCAGAGAAATCTAACGGATAAAATTTTGCAAGACGAAGCAATCGTTCTTTATCAAAATCTGAAAATGACTGATATGGATTCAAACATGCCACACACATAAGTAATTCTGTATTAATTTCATCAAATCTATTGTTGAGCTCTTGAAGTTACAAATCTATAACAGTGTAAAATAACTCGATTTGATAATGATGTTTGTTTGTTATACTTTCAGTACGGCGTCTTGATCTTCCTCGCATCACAAATGTATCAGTCATGTTTGGAATATTTATGTTATTCTTCTCACAAAACAATCTAATCTCTTTAAACAAATTTTCCCACCCATCATTTCTCATGTTTTGAAGTCTTTGTTTGAAAACTTTCACCAAAGTCATGACATTTATAATATCATGATCCTTTCTTTGCAGTACTTGTGATAACTCATTAGTAACTCCTAAAATAGTCTTCATCATATACAAATTAAAAATAAAATCAAAACTTTGCATAGATTCAAGTAGAGAATATGCTTCACCTTTCTGGTCACTACTAATTCCCTCATGAGTCAAAACTGTCACCACCAGCTTGTTCTCCAGTTTGAGATCTATACAAATAACAAAACAAACAATACGCTGCATCCTTTGCTATACTATACTCCAACCAAGCTTTGTGATCATCAAACCATGCAGGATTAAATTTGCGAAATCTATCACCAAATTGAATACGCGGGAATTCATGATCACGCGGTTGATACGGTCCTTTTAACAAATAATGTCTCCTGATACTATCCCTCTCGTTAGGATGATAATTTAGGGTTTAGGGTTTAGGTTTCCGGCGGATTATGCGCCGGAAACGACGATACAACGAATGTATCGAGCGTTAGTGTCACGACCCGACCCGACGGGGACGGATCCCGCCCGAGCCGGATCGCAACACAACCTTCTTATCCAGGATCTGGCTTTGGAATTTGGTTACTGAACTGATCTTCCAAATACTTAAACTCAACAGGCACAAAAACACAGAACAACAGAGCTACTATAATCATCAAACACAGCGGAACAAAACATCTATCTGATTTCATTTCCTCAAAATAATCATCTACAATTACAGTACATGGCTTTTGAACAGAAAGAAAGACAGATCAGAAAAGCCATGACCGTACAAAAATCAAAAGTATACCTATACGGATCAAAACTCTGAACTCTAGTCCTGGACTTCCTTCCCTTTCCCAGAACCTGAAAACCACCAGAAAGCAAGGGTGAGCTCAACAGCTCAGCAAAGCAACAAACCACCAATCTAAATTCTCAGAAATCAAAACCAAACTCATCAGACAGAAATCAGATCAGAAATTGAAACAAAATCGGATCTCGAATCAGAACAGAATCGAAAATCAGAACTTATACGGACATATATCAAATCAGAATCAGAGTCGTACAGATCAGATCACAGAACAGAATAAATCAACAGAGTCAGAATTATACAGAAATCAGAAATCAGAATTTGCAGATCATATCATATCAGAATCACAATTGCGTACAGAACAGATACATAAAACAGAACAGATTCATATGTCATTCATAGCTTGCCCTGACACTGACGGAATCTCTACGGATTCCGGCCCCTTATGCCTCCCTTCCCAGACACTGACTGAATCTCATAGGATCCAGGCCCCTTATGCCTCCCTTTGTGCTCACGGCACCAGAACAGATGTGCTTATAGCACCAGAACAGAATTCATCGGATCCGGAACAGAACAGATATCAGATTTCAGATTTGAGCTCATTTCAGATTTCCCCGACACTAACTGAATCTCATAGGATTCAAGCCCCTTATAACTCCCTTTTTATAGCTTATACACATAGCATTTCAATTCAGAAGAAATCCGGAGAAATCCGAAATTACCCAAAAATCGGGCAGCACAACGGCAGTATACAGAATTTACACAAAATTTCCTGCAAAGAAAATTTACCGAATTCGCACAGAACATAGATAATCATATTCCAGAACATTTATTCTACTGCACAGAAAATTATAGTCTACGAAAAACATCGCCGATTCAAAAATACCCGGACAAAAATCTTCGGAAAATAACCAAAATGTGCACACTCGGCACGTCAACAATATACAGAAAGTTACGCGGTAAAAACTGAACCAATCAAAAGATACGGACGAAAAACCGTAACGGAAACGAAATCCGGACAGAAATTACCGCCAAACGCGACGGAACTGAAAATTGAGAAAGGCGGAATGTGCCTTACCTCGAGCACAGCAACTTTCTGAACAGTCTCGACGGACGAAAACGGCTCCGCGTATTCCCGAAATCAACTTTTCCAAAATCTCTTTTTCTCTCTCCTCAGAACAGTAAATCAGATATTTTTATTTTTTTGATTTTTCTCTCTCTTCAAAACGATTGATTTCCCATAAGTAATACTCAGATCGGCCCAGCCGATCGCGACATCGTCCCGGGACGATCCGACCAAAAGGATTGTCCTGGAATCGTCCCAGGGCTGTTGTCTGGCCGATATTTTCTACAGTAGCTATCGGCCTGGCCGATGTCTCCAATCGGCCTGGACGATGCATACAGAAAATCACTTGGAGCAAAACTGGGCAAATTCTGGAGCTTCATTTCAACTGATCGTCCCAGGACGATCCCAGATCGTCCTGGACGATACTGGAGCAGTTCATGCTATTACAGTTAGTACCGGCGAATATTCCGCCGGTACTTACCGGCGAAACAATTGCGTCGCAAATAATTGTAGAATTTTGCTGACGCCATTCCGGCGCTTAATCCGCCATTAATTAACGTCGTATACTACGACGGTAAATACCTGCGCATTAGGCGCCGAAAGTTTCACGTTTTTCACGTCGGCAAACAAACCGTTTAATGCGCCGGTAATGCGTCGGAAACAACGCCGGAACTGGTTCCAGCGCAAAATATGCGTCGGAACAAATTTATCGACGCACTCAAAACCGACGGAGATATTTGCGCCGGAACATGCGCCGGAAAAGACCGGTACCGTCGGAATTTACATTTGTTCCGGCGGATTCCGTCCGCCGGTAATAATAGGTTTTCCTGTAGTGTAATCTAAATTTTTTTTCCTCAATCCTGGATCGGCGGGGATATCCGAAAAATTAATTTCTACACGGGTATGTTTGCTTTGTGTATTGTCTTCTTCACATAAAGTTTTGTAGTCATCTTCAACAACTTTTCTTTTGAAATATCTATCCATGCTAAATTAAATGAAAAAAATATTATCAATTATCAAAAAAAGATAAAACTTGCTTCAAGCATAATAATAAAACTTCATTGATATCTAAGTTGAACGCAGTAGAAATATGAATGCTTAAATTAGTGTCCAAATATTATAAAGAAAAAAAAAAGACAAAATTACAGGAATAAAATTTCATGTAATAAAAATATAATAGACAAAATGCAAGAGATCACTAGATCAGCATACCATGCAGGCTTGCACGGCAGTTCAAAAAAGAGCAAGCTTCAAATTCGATGATTGAGCTGCTTGGCAAATGGCAAGATCAAGCTTTTGTTTCTAAAGCCATACACAGCAAAAAAAAATTAAAACTTCTAATATGTTGAAAAACGTTTACAGAAAAAAATTTCAGACGAGATAGTGCCATAGTGGTATTCTAACCGAGTAACCGGGTTGAGGGTCCTAGGCGACGGTGAATGGGTGGCCGGCGGCAGGATTTGAATTCCTCCGGGCTCCGACGTCGAGAGAAACAGGTCCGCGGCTGTAGCAACAAGACGGCTGCGCCTGCTCCTCTGCGAATTTCTGCGGGATAGGAATAGGGAAAGGCGGAACTCGGAAGGGTTTAATATTTATTCATTTAATGTTTCATAAATATTATTATGGTGATATATGCGGCATGTGAGTTCTGGGCAAGTTCACTGATACAAATAAATATTATTAATACTATGTTATTCCCAAAGTCAATGGGGGCCACTGCCCCCATGGCCCCCACACTGCATCCGCCCATGGTGCATGCACTCATTTATCTACCGCACAAAGTATTTATGCATAGACAAATTAAAACTTTAGTCCATATTCATAAATTCAAAATTCAAAATGATCAAGTTACATGAAGCACAACTGATCCATGGGCGTTGATGGAATCATAAAATACTTCATAATCTAAATTTGTTAGAGTGCGCACTATGTCAAGATTAGCTTAGGCCTATCATTACTTATGATATTCACAACCAAGCAATCCCTCTCCCTCCAGCTTTCAACATGCCTGAGATCGGGACACCACTCCGTTTCTTGCTCTATAATAATCAAACCTCTTATTAGCCTCCATGACAGCAACCAAGCTCAATTGATCATCCTCAAGAGGCAATGGAGGTGGTCCAACATCATAATCCTTATATTGTTGCATCATCTGATGCAATCGTCGTTTTGTATGGATCTTACAAGCTATGGGGTTTCGTAGCCACGCCCCTCTAGCTCACTAGGGAAGTGGTGGGCCTCCATTACACTTGCGATATAGTCCCCCAAGTAAATGAAGTGGATTCGATCAAAGATGGGTAGACCCGTTCATATTTCCTTCAGGATACAAGCCACACAACCATGAATGTGAGCCCAAACTTCACCTCATGAGTCCAAGGCGCATGAGAGCTCGAAGAGCACAGTAGCGACCTCGGAGAGGATGTCTGGGCAATCAATGAAGGTTACTTCAACGACATTGCAATCAGAGGTGAAGTGGTTGACACCAACTATGTTGCCACTGCAGATTTTGGCTTGTGCGAGGCCAGAAGATCCATTTGTTTTTGGGCAATGTCAAGAGATTGTTGTATTTAGCGTATAATAGAGGGGTCTCGCTCATAGTTTGAGGCCATGATGATCAGTGACTTGGAAGATATCCATGAAACAATCACCATAAAATGAAATGCAGGATTTGGAAATGATGAGGCCCAAATCGCTTAACACCTGTACCATTTTAAGAAGAATATTGCACGTATTTGCACCATCCATCTGCATTCAATCACAACAAAGAATTCATTTTTTATCATAGAAACAGACGCAATTTGTGCGAGAAGTACAATTTAAATTATTCAACAAATAAAAGAGATAAAGGTTATACTTTCACAAGAGTACAATCGTCACACGTATCATTATCGATGCACACCCTACCACTAACAAGCAACGTTCATCTATGTTATTGAATAAAAAAAGCCATGGGTCACCAGATAATACTTATTTATCTCATATGTGGACAAGGTAAATTTTATCATTTTGTCTAATGAAAGAGTTGAACATGAACAAATAAAAAAAAAAATGAAAACTAACACAATTCAGATTAATCAATTACTTGAGCGGGGGGATGCATTGCGAGGCAGGGATGTAGTCAGTGAAGAATCCTGCAAGACAACGTTAGCAGAGTGGAAAACAGAGGAAGCTAAACAGTGGAGAAGAAGCTTCTTCATTTCATTCTATTCCATAGATGTTTGCTACAGCTCTTTACATGTATATATATTAACGTGAGTTTGAGTTTTCTGTTATAAGTCAGAGGGAACAAACGGTAGTTGTGGCAGAGCTGAGTGGGCGGCGTCTGTGGCAGAGGACGTGTCCACTAGTAGTGATGATGCTCTGGGAAATAATCTGATACGCCTGTGTGTAAGAGCTGCATATGATAACAGGCCCCCGCAAACTTAGGATTCTTGTGAGAGGAGCGTAAGTTTGTCTCGCAGAATTCGGAAGCGAGCTAGAGCTAGTGGTTTGGTTAGAAGGTCTGCAGGTTGATCGGTTTAGTTGATTTGGTGGACTTGGATTTCTTTGGACAAAATGTGTTCCCTTATGAAGTGATAATCAATCTCTATGTGTTTTGTCCGTGCATGAAACACAGGATTATTAGCAAGTTCCAAGGCTGAGGAGCTATCACAGAATAGTAGTGTGGGCAGTGATACAGGAACTTGAAAATCAGTGAGGAGTCTTCACAGCCATATGATATCAGATGTAGCCGACGCCAAGGATCTATACTCTGCTTTTGTTGATGATTTTGCAACGGTTGGTTGTTTCTTCACACACCAGGATACTAATGAGTTGCCAAGAAAGGAGCAAAAGCCAGATATAGATCTCCGATCGAGGGAATTTGACGCCCAGTCAGAGTCCGAGAATGAAATGAGTTGAAGAGGTCCTCTGGTGATCGGTAGGCCGAAATGTTGCGTTCCCTGAATGTATCGTAAGAGTCTTTTGAGAATGTTGAAGTCTTGGCCACGTAGCTGATGCATTTGTTGGCAAATGATGTTTGTGGCGAACGCAATGTCTGGCCTCGTAATAGTCAGATATTGAAGACAGCCTGCTAATTTCCGGTATTGAACTGGATCGGAATTGAGAAAGTTTGTGTCTGTTGCTGGGGTTTTAATTGCAATTGGCGTTTGGGAAGGTTTACAATTTTGAAGGTTGGCTGCTTGAAGAATATCTTGGGCGTATTGGGCTTGACTGAGAAAGAAGCCTGAAGGTGTGTGAAGTACATGAATGCCCAAGAAAAAGGAAATCGGACCTAGCTTCTTGAGTGAAAACGTGCTCTGCATTTTGCGGATGAGGGTAGAGATGATATGGTCGTTGCTGCCCGTTATCAATATATCATCTACGTAGAGTAGAATATAGATTTGAACACCTGATTGATTATAGAGCAAGGACGGATCCGACTTACTGAATTGAAACCCATTGGTTTGGAGGAAGGTGGTAAGTGTATTGAACCACTGTCTAGGTGCTTGCTTGAGACCATGGATCGTTTTGTGTAGTTTGCACACATGGTTCGGATGGTGTTCATCTATGAAACCTTGGGGTTGTTTCATGTAGACTTCCTCTTGGAGTTGGCCGTGAAGAAATGCATTTGAAATGTCTACTTGTAGGACCGACCAGTTTCGATTGAGTGCAACTGTGAGCATGATGCGGATCGTTGGCATTTTGGCCACTAGGCTGAATGTTTCTTTGTAATCTATGCCGAATTGTTGCTTGAAGCCTTGTGCGACCAAGCGTGCTTTATGGCGGTTAAGAGTGCCATCAAGATTTAGTTTGGTGCGAAACGTCCATTTGCTGCCAAGGACATTGCGGTTTGCAGGATGTGGTACAAGGGACCAGGTTCCTTGTTTTTGAAGAGCGGTGAATTCTTCCGACATAGCAATTCTCCATGGTTCGGATTTGATTGCTTGGCTGAAGCAGGTGGGGGTGGAGTTGGATGAGGAGAGGGCTAGAAGATCGAAATGTTGTTTTGGTTTAAGAGTTCCTGTTTTGAATCTGGTTAGCATTGGGTGGAGAGATAGAGGAGCATAATTGTTTGGAGGGGGTAGGTTGAGTTCTGTGTGAGAGTTGGATGGGGAGGGTGGATGAGTGTTGGAGTGAGGAGTGGTTTGGGAAGCGGGAGAGGTAGAAATTGATTGTTGTATGGGTGATGAGACCGGATATGAGGGTGTTGTGTTGGTGGAAATAGGTTGGATTGTAGAGACAGGAAGAAGAGTGAATGGTGACGTAGAGGAGTGTTGTTGAGTAGCAGGAGGCAGTGCAGCAGTATTTTTGTATGGGAATATTGTTTCGTGAAAGACTACGTGTCGAGAGATGTAGATTTTTCGGGACTGAAGATCAAAGCATCTATACCCTTTATGTGAGGCGGAGTAGCCAACAAATATGCATTGAGCTGACCGAGGATGCAATTTGGAGGGGGTAATAGGTCGAAGCCATGGGTAGCACAAACAGCCGAATGTTTTAAGATGATTGTAGTTCGGTTCATGGTTGTGTAGGAGTTTGTATGGGCTGTTGAAGTTCAAAGTTTTAGATGGAAGCCTATTTATGAGGTAATTTGCTGTGAGTAAGGCTTCTACCCATAAGTGAAGAGGGAGGCTAGCGGCATGGAGAAGGGTTATTGTGGTTTCGATGAGGTGACGGTGCTTTCGTTCCGAGATGCCGTTTTGTTCGGGAGTGTAGGGGCAGCTCATTTGGTGATGAATGCCATGGTGTGCTAGAAATTGTTTAAATACCGTGGATTGGTATTCTCCGCCTCCGTCGGTTTGAAATGTTTTGATGGTGAGGTTAAATTGGGTTTTTATGAGTTGTAACAAATGTTGAAATTTTGAGAATGTTTCGGCTTTAGTGCGCATTGGATAGACCCATGAGAAGCGAGTATGATCATCGACAAATACTACGTAATAAAAATAGCCATTTAAAGAAGAAACGGGGGTAGGACCCCAAACATCTGAATGTATACAAGAGAAAGGTGCAGAATTTTTCTTTTCATTAATAGGGAAAGATAGTTTGTGGCTTTTTTCCATGTTACAAGACATGCAAACGAAATGCATAGAAGTAGAGATACATAAAGTAGGTATTTTCTTTGCTAGATGCTGTAGCAGTTGGAAATGTGGATGGCCTAGACGTGCATGCCATATGGAGTTGGATGACTGGACTGTATGAAGAGCTGATTGCGAGCTGGATGGAATGGAGTAAAGTCCATCTCGGCTGCGGCCTCTAAAGATAGTTTGGTTTGTTTGATTATCAACAATTGTGAAACCAAATGTGTTAAATAGAATGGAACAGTGATTATCGGTAGTAAGTTTGTGAATGGACAATAAGTTATGAGTAAGCAATGAAACGTGCAAAAGATTTTGTAATAGGAGCTTACGGGAGGTGTTTGGTAAGGGAAGAATTCCCTGACCTGTGGATTGGATCGGAAGAGTTGATCCATTGGCGATAGAGATGCTATCGCTGCCGGAGTAAAGCTGAGATTGTTGAAGTTGCTGTGGATCAGATGTGAGGTGGGAGGTTGCTCCAGAATCTAAATACCAATTCGATGGAGAGTTGGTTTGCTGTGTCGTGAAGAAGCTGCGTTGCTGGGGTGGAGCGGTTGGAGTATATTGCAGATTAGCCCGGTGCCAGCATTGTGCCGCGATGTGCCCAGGTTTATTGCATATCTGGCAGATAGGGCGAGGTCCGGAGTTGATATTAGCGTCTTTGCCGATGTTGCGCGGTGGACGTGCGGCATTGGGAGATGATCTGGGAGAGAGGAATCGGCTATTGGGTCTGCCTCGATTGGTCCTGTTCTGATCGCTGATGTTGTATTTACTGGAGTTGTAATTCTTAACCGCTACTAAAGCTGCGCTGTCTGATGGCACAAAGGATTCTTTAGAGCGATCATTCTGTATATTTATCTCTTCACTAAGCATCAGCGAGTAGAGCTCATCTAAGGGAATGTTAGATGGCCGGGTGCGAATGGCTGTTTTGAAAGCATTGTAGGAAGAAGGCAACCCGTTTAAGGTATGAAGTATAATGTCCTCTGGATCCACATTGGAGCCTGCTGCAGCTATATTATCCACTAGCGTCTTAATGTGAGCAAGGTATTGATTGACTGTCATCTCCTTCATTTTGATGTGATATAATTCGTTCTTGAGTTGTATAACTCTTGAACGATTGGTAGGCTGAAGTCTCTTTTCTAATGTCTCCCAGATCTCATGCGTGGTTTGCAGAGTGAGAACATACGACAAAATGCTTGGCGAGATGGTGGAGTACAATGCTGCGGCCAGATTCTGGTCGGTTATCTGCCATATTTGGTATTTTGGGTTTGGAATGATCTCACCGGAGTTGGACGTGGAGGAGATGAGCTTTGGGGGACATTTCTCAGTTCCTGTGATGAAGCCTTCAAATCCGTTGGCTGAGAAGATCTTGAGGACTTGTAGTTTCCAAATGGAGTGATTCTCACTGTTGAGTTGGATATTCACAATATGCTTGATATTTGATATGATGAACTTTAGAGGCGCTGGAATGGTGAAGTCGACTGCTGCCGATACTGCTGGGGTCGCCGGAGAAGTTGAAGAGACTTGGCTTTCTGCCGTGCTGTTGGAAGATAGACGCGATATAGCCTAATGGCTCTGATACTATGAAGAATTCTGCAAGACAACGTTAGCATAGTGGAAAACAGAGGAAGCTAAACAGTGGAGAAGAAGCTTCTTCATTTCATTCTATTCCATAGATGTTTGCTACAGCTCTTTACATGTATATATATTAACGTGAGTATGAGTTTTCTGTTATAAGTCAGAGGGAACAAACGACAGTTGTGGCAGAGCTGAGTGGGCGGCGTCTGTGGCAGAGGACGTGTCCACTAGTAGTGATGATGCTCTGAGAAATAAGCTGATACGCATGTGTGTAAGAGCTGCATATGATAACAGTCAGGGTCCAAGTAAGGGGAGTGCAACCGTACGTGAGCCATTAATATCTCTGAAAATATTAGTTTCATACAAAAATTACAATCATAGTGATCAAAAGCCTGATTGAGTTGCGATAATTACATTAATGAAAGAATTATACATAATATATAAACTAGAATCAGATATAGTTAGTCTATATCTAACTAAAGCAGATAGATGTATAGATCAAAACAACAAATTACGTTAGTTTATCATAGAAAGAAGTGAAAGATTTTGAAGCCGTATGTATGTAGCTGTCTTAATAAAATTATTGATAAATTCAAGATTTTTTTTATTTTTTATTTTTTTGGGGGGAATTGATGCGGAGCATCTTAACTATACTTGGCCTTAAGTCTATTTTATCAATTACTAGTTCTTTTATTTCATTTTAGCATTATTCTGTTTTGCTCGCTAGTGCATTTTCATTCTCTTAATTCTTTCGTACGTTGCCGTTTTGTCCTTTTGGTTGTAATGGCTTGGTGGCTGCATCCCCTGAGTCATATATATAGTTGATTAAAAAAGTGGACGAAGGCAGACTTCTGTTTTCAAGAAAATATTTCCTTGTTTCATTGCTCCGTCGAGTTTCTTTCTTCTGCTTCTTTCGCAGTGTTGCTTCAGGAATTTTGTGGGCCTAGCCCTTGTATTGATCAAAAGAAAACAGGATTACAAGTATGGAGCATAGTAAAAATTAAAGTAAGATGAGCACATGCTAAAAAGGAGCATAGCTCATCCAAAAACCAACCCCCCACCCCCCCGCCCCCCAACAAAAAAAAAAAAAAAAAAAACTTAAATTTAATTATCAACATGATAGAGAAATAGAAGAACAAACAGAAACTAAAAATCATCTCAGCAATATTTGCATAGAATTTAACTATCCATTATTAAAAAGCAGATATTTAAAGATATATAGATCAAAGCATTACTTTGAGAAATTAATTTTTCAACTTCTTTATCAAACAAGAATGTCAGTTTACAATGGATATGTAACTTATTTTAAAAGAGAAAAGTAGGTGGCTAAAACAATTACAGTGAGGCACCTTCTTATGCTGATCATATACATGATTCTAATAAAATTTTGAATTCTGTAATTCAAATGGATGCGTTCTTGAATGACATATATAGTAGGATGGATGATGGTAAAATGATCACTTTTTCTAAGATGAAATTCACTTGTCCTACAATGATCCACTAAACTAATATTTTAGTAAACCAATGGAGATTATAATTAATGATCAAGCTCACTTGGGTGGATATGAAGGCGCTACAGTTGACTTATTTTTTAATGAGATTTGCTAAATCTTTTTTTGTTGACATATGGTTCCTCCGACTTTTATTGTCCAACTATGATCTCTTTGACTTTTATTGTCCAACTACGATCCCCTCTGATCTCAGTTGCCCGACTATAGTCCCTGACCTCTATCACCCGACTATAGTCCCTCTAACCTCAATCACCCAACTATAATCCCATCGACCTGATTTGCTCGACTACTGTCTTGCCGACCAAATGAACAAGCCAAATATTTCTTAACAATAGCTCTCATGTCATTGGATTATTACAACTCCAACCATGTAATATATATGCTCTATATAATATATATTTGTTATATTGTGCCAACGCCTTCCCACGATGAAGGATATTATTTATAATTAATAGTAAACACTAGTTGAATCATTTCAACTGGACAATATCTGATGATTTTTTTTCAGAATTAGTTATGATTTTTTAGAGTTTGAGCATGTTTTTAAAGTAAGGTTGACCAAATATATAGTTAACTTTTTGTTATTTAGCAAATTCTAAAAGTTTATATTTTTCATAAATATTAGACCCCTATGGGTGTGTAGTATTTCCTAAGATTTCTCTATGTTTTCTAGGTAAATCTTTAATTATTTTTCTTCGGTGTTACTAATCTTCCAATGTGCCTAAAATTTAACCCTCACACATATGCAAACACACCACAGGAAAATGGCAAGAAAATTCTACCGATTTAGATAATTATGAATTTTTAAAATTATAGGTCCAAAATGGACACATGGCTTTGAAAATTCAAATCACAAAAATCTAAAGCAAATCAGGACTCAAGAAAATTATGGAAGGTAAAAAACATGCTCAAATGTCTACCATCAAGAATTGAGCTCATTTTAACCACTAGATTATGAAAAAATTAAGAAAATAGGTTTTCAAACAATGCTACTTTACTCGCAATTCATTAAACAACAGATTTTGAAATTATTTATCAAACAAACTAGAGATCAATACCTTTTCAACAAGCCCAAGAACACTCAATTTGGTGGAGATTTGATTTGATTTTTTTTTTTTTTGTGATTTTATGAAGTTATGAGCATTTAAATTAATTTTTTAAATCAATTTTAATTAAAAAAATCAGCGGCCAATCATTGGAGAGAGATAAATGGAGGCTTCCTCATACGAGACATGTGGCAGACGTTGAAGGTACCACTTATCCTTGTCAGCAAATATCTTAGTCCGTCTAATCCAGCACGGATCAGATCAACGACCCATATTTGACCATGTCACATGCAACTTCCTACTGAAGAACCTGAGTTTGAACCCCAGGGAAGGCACACATATCTGGACTATCCGATCAGCCCAGTGCAAAATAACTGATCACCTAGATTAATCTAGATTTTCTAGTTTATTTTTGAATTGAAACTTTAAATGCTCATAAATTTCATTCCAACAGTTCAATTTTCACGAAATTTGAAACATAAACTCTTAGTAACATGATCTTTCAATGCATGAAGTTTGGAGACTCCAAGCATTAGGGATTTAGAGCAGTTTTAAATAGAAATTTAATTAAAAGTTAGCATAACTTTCTAACATGGAGATGAATTTTAATGATCTTATACTTGTTAGAAAGCTAGAGAGATCCTCTTTAACTTCCTAGAATGCTTCAAGATGTAATTCTTAATAGATAAAAAAGTTGTCTTCAAAACTCCACTTTCTCTCTATATTTCCCTCTCGCTTCACTAAAATGCATTTTGGAGGCCAAGAAATGGTGGAAGAAAGTTTGAGGGAGGTAGGGAAAGCTCTAAAGAGGCTAAGGGAAGAATGCTTTTTGTTGGAGGAAGCTTGGAGGAAAAGATATAGAGAATGAGGGTTTTGAGAGGGGTTGGGGCATTTTGAGGGCTAAGGATTGAATGGAGGGTCAAGATGAGATGGGGAGAGGCTTTAGATGGTTTACACATGTCCCAGGTGGTTAGAGGTCAGAGGGAAGGCTGCATGGTGAGAGAGATGGGTTTTGGTTCATGTGAGGGGGGAGACCACACTTATTCCCTCATTTGGCTAAACAAAGGCCTTGGCATAGTTTAGGGGCTGGTTTAGGGTGGCTTTAAAGTGAATTTAGGCTAATTTATGGCATATTGGAGAAGCATTTGGTAGAGAGAAAGTTTTTCCTTGGTGTCTTTACCACTTCAACTCATTTGGAAGCTTATTTGACCATTTGATTAGTCAAATAAGCCAATGGGACTGAGGTGACATCAAAGGAAGTACATTTGGCTGTTTTGGTGAGTGGCCAAGTGTTTGAGGCTATGACATTGGAGTTTGCATAGGTAATGAGTGTCTGTGAGGGGTTTGACCATACATGGGAGTTTGATAAAGTCAAATCAATAGTAACTTGACTTAAGAGAATATTATACATGCTTAGAATTTTCAATTAAACAATTTTAGGTGATCAATTTAATTTTAAATTGATTGGGAGATTAAAATTGACCTCGGTAGGGTGTATGGTTAATTTGGTCAAGCATGGTTGACTTGGCGAACCTTGGAAAAACCAAGGGTTGGGGTTGCGCCCAACAAATTCAAAATGACATTTTGGACCTAATGGAGGTGATCCCATGCAATGGCAAGATCTCCTTGCAGTAAATGCATGTTTGGGCCCTTAAAGGGCATTTTGCTTAACCATGGTTGACTTGGTCAAATAAAAATTTGAGTTTAGGTTCATTGCATTTATAATGATGTCTATGATGCAATAAAAGAGGTTCCATGACTTAGTTTGATTGACCCATGTTGAAGTTTTAAAAAAACTTCAATTTTGCCCTTTAGGGGCATTTTGGTATTTAGGCCCCTAGTCAACTCTAGGTCAACTAGGGTCCACCAAAGTATAGTTTTATGTTTGATATGTCATAAAGATGATTATGGACATGTTCAAAGATTTTGGGGAAGGTCCCAAGGTCAAATTTCGCAGGATGCATGGTCAAGTGACATAGATTGTAAATATTTGAAGGTTTTACAACATTTGGATTTCAATTTTATTTTTGGGGTTAGAGGTACTGAAAATACCTAAAATTTTGAAGGTTAACCCTAGGGACAAGCCAAATCAATATGCAATGATTTGATTTTGAGCTGATTGAAAAATCACCCAAAAAGGGTCTTAGAACATGGGTCTTTGACCTTGAATTTTGATTTTCAATTTTGGACTTGAATATGAGTTTGAATTTGATTGATTGAGTTTGGTTAACCTCATGAAAAAATGAGGTTAATAGTATCAAATATGACCATATTTTCTACAATGTTAAGGGGAACTAAAAGGGGCTTAAGTACTCTATTATATTGTTTGGTAATCACCACCTACAACGACCATTAGCAATTATCTCCACCATTATCTGAATTTTATTAACTAACTATTATCGCCTGACTAATGGCATCAAACCTTGTTATTGGACTTTAGCTGCTTGCTCGTCGACATCCAACTTTTGTAATCCCTATAACAAAAATTAGACAACAATTCTCAATTGTGTAACCTTATTTTTTTTAATTATCAAGAAGAGTATATTCTTGTACTTATAATTATATAGTTGGTTATTGTAATTGGGCTAATCCTTTTAGATTTTTTCATTTTTTTTTTCATGTAAAAATTTTAATCTTTTATAACTTTTAATCTATACGTGTTAAATTTTTCTACAAAACTAATATGTTATATGCACAGATTATTGGTGTAAATTTTCTAGTATGTAATGATTTGACATGATATGTGACAAATCATTCACAATATATTGTAAATATTTTTGTAATGGCTCACAATCAATCCCTCAATTAAGTATAACATAATCTTAGTGATGACGGCAACATAGACCTCACTTTAGACGATTATAGGCGTATGATAACAGAACTTTATGTTCAAATATTCCAACTTTTAGAGGAGGCTGGATAATAGAAAAACACCATCACAACATGATGGAGTTCTTCAAACATAATTAATAATATTTTGGATCTGGCCTTCTTGATGTAACTAAGGTAGTACCTCCTCATAATACATCTCCCCTTTCTCTAGAGCTTCATCAAGCTCTCTCAAACGATGCCAATTCAACGCATCTTTCTAGTATTGTTTGGCCAACCCATAATCCTCTACAAGTTATGAAAGAGTTAAATCAACATCATCTTATTAACAACTCTCGCAATGTCATAAGATATAAACTACAACATCTTATTCAGTAGAAGTTCTCTTTGATGAGAAGGAATCAACATATACCTTACCAAAACATTTAAGAATTTTGACCTTAGTTTATGTGCTTTAGTAGAATCATATTTTAGTTGGGTACATAAGTTGCCTACAATTGATGCATATGCTCATATTTTTTACTTTTATGAGCACAATGACCACTTGAAGACTATTATGCACATTCAATACACTATTTTTACAGTCGTATGTTATAATTTTCTCACAACTCTTAAAAGACAAACTTGCATATAATTTTACTCTCTTTTGAGCAAAATTACTCGTACCTTTGTTGGTCTAGATAGGTTTTTCATTGAATAACTTATTACCCATGAAGGATTATCAAATACTCATCAAATATTTCTAGAATTTGTTAAAATGAAAGAGATATCCTTAAGAAATACTTTCAATTATTCTTTTTTGAAGCATGTTTAATTCTATGAGTGGATTAAGATTTATAATTATAAGGTATTTTTTTTCTTGATGTTTCCACCCTAGAGCTTTTTACTCTCATTAATATCAGAGATATTCTACTTTTATGTTAATCTTATTCAACAAACAAAAGCATTAATGTTGATGAGGCTATTAATACTCATCAAAAGTAATTTTAATAATCTTCGAATAAATATAAGAATTAACCATAAGAGATCGATTGACCAGTCTTTTTAATGAAAAAAAAATGTAGTCAAAAGACCGAACATGCCTTTCTTACCAAAGTTAACTTGAATCATCCACCCCGTTAAACACATTTAAGGCTAATATTTTGATGGAGAAAAAAAAAAAAATTGGAACACCTCAAATGAATAGAATCATTAAACAATCTACATGACAAAGACCAATCTCAATACAATCATTTCTATGGTTAAAGATGGCATTCAAAAGAAAAATATTTCCAATTTAACAAAGTGATTGAATATTTAATTTGGTAAGGACATTTGTGTCATTATTTATAAGCAAAATATGCAAATTATTAAACTCAAAATAGAAAAGATCAAAAGAGTCATGATAAAAATTATCAGAGTTGATGAATAAGAGTGTCATTAGTCATCACAATTGATTTGCCATTGAATGCCAGTATTTCATTACTCAAGCAGCTTATGGAACTTGAGCTCTTCATCTGTTTAGAATTTATAGCTTAACTTCAATTAGAGATCATAAATATATATCTTTCACATAAGTATCTATTTAAATTATCAATAAATTAAATATTATTTTTATAAATAATATTTTATCTAATAAAGCATGATGGAAAGCTAGTAGTGGATAGGAACTTTGCTAGAAAAATCTCATAAGGGCAAGTAGCTAGCAAAATCTTTACTCACAACACTTATAAGACAAGCTCATGAGGTAACCTAGCTTGATTTGAAGTTAGCAGCGAATATTATCCTCACTAGAAAATCTTAAAAGATATAAGTCTTGAGTGATCTTAAAAAATTGATGTTACTATGCTCTAATTGGAGGTAATATTTTAAAGATTTTAAGTATATTTTAAAGACATAAACGACTTAATTTCCAGTAGGGTTAAATTCTTGCAAGTTTAAACTACTCTTATACAAAGATGGAGAGCTTATTACTTCTAATAACTTGGTTACAAATGTCATTTAGGTTTGTATATGAAGAAATATATAGTTGAAAATTACATTCAGTACTAATTGATTGATATGATGCCAATACTTAATAAATCTTTAAACTCTTACACATGCAAGCTTCCATTAAGTACTCTTTTTTCACTTTAAGTTTAATAAAAAGGATACAAAATGTTATTTCATATTCAATACATCTCACATTATTTTAATGGCTTTAATTCCAATGCTGAGACTTAGTGTCACCGATATTAAATCAATTATCAACATTAAGCTAAAAGTCAAAATCTAAAAATTCAAAAAAAAAAAAAAATTTCAACATCATCTCTTGCATAAAGCACATAAAATTTTGATAATAATTATCTCTTTGCTGGAGCAAAAATTAAAACAATTTAAATGGGGAAAAAAATCTTTCAAAATCAAATTTTGTTAGATGGAGATTATCAAACCCTGTTAAAAGAAAGATTGGAACTCCACCACAAAGATAGAAAATCTCTGGTTTCATTTACAAATTTTCTTGTAGGGTAATTCAGTACTCCTAATAAATGAAACATTGGAGACTGTAAAGAGAGAATATTTCACCTACAAATAAATTCATCTATAATGTAAAATTCATTACTCATGATGGAGAAGCACTAAGAGCATATAATGGGATATGATGCACTTAACCTATCCATGAAAATATTTTATTGGAGTTTGTGAAGAGGGGATTACAAACCTCCTATACAAGATTGTGAAAAGCCTCTTCTATGAGAGTTGGTATTTGAAATGAGGGAGAGGATGAAGGTCGTAAGGATTAATATTAGATAAATAATTGAGGAAAATTAATTTAAAAAGAAAATTAATTCGCCCTCCAAGTGTGGGATGACATTAGTGCCCTAGCTTGCCTAACTAGCTTAATATAGTTCGGGTCTAATTTCGGGCTCGGACAAGCCTAATCTAATGTTTTTGGAGTTCTCAATATCAGTTTTTTAATATTATGAACTTTGTTTTGATATCTTTAGAGCTTAGTGGAGAGAATTCATGGTGAAAAATTGTACTAGTTTTTGTTCTAATTAACACAACAATTTTATGAGATAAAATTATAATTATTGCGGACTGGAACATTCATGACGGTAGAGAGAAAGGGATTAATGTCTTAGTTTGAACGAAGATCCAATACACATACAGATAAAGAGAGAGGGGTGAGAGAGTCATAAGTGACACCAAGGTTTTTACGTGGAAAACTCGAAAAAGGGGGAAAATCATGGGGCTTGGCCTAGTTGAAATGGTTTAACTAGTGTTTATTATTTATTATAAATGAGGCCCTTCCATGGGGGAAGGCCTTGACTTGATGTAGTAAATATACATCATATAAAGCACATTACAAGGTGGTAGTTGAAAGAATTTGGTGACATGATGGTTATTCACAAGAGAGTGCGGGCCTACTAATTCGACCAGAAGAACTGTAATTAGGCGATCGTGGTCGATGGTACCGTAGTTAGCGGGCGACTGTGATTGTACGGGTCGTACTTTATGGGTGACAGTGGTTCGAGGGACCATAGTCAGTAAGTGGCGGAGGATATAGGGATCGTATTCAGCAGGCAATGTTGGTCAGAGTGACTGTAATCACCAGGTGGCAGAGATAGCAGGTACCATACTTGACTAGCGACGGTGGTAAGAGGGACCCTAGTTGGCGGTTGACGAGAGATAGGAGGATCCGTATTCAGCGGGAGATGGTGGTTAGAGGGACCATGATTGGTGGGCAATGGAGATCGGAGGGACTGTAATCGGCAGGTGACAGGAGGTCAGAGGGACAGTAGTCAGCAGGTGACAATGGTCAAAGGGATGTAGTCTACTGACGATAGAGGCCGGACAAACTGTAGTTGATGTGCAATGGTGGTCGGAGGGATCCTAATTGACAGGTCACTATGGTTCGACGGACTGTACTTGGCAGCCCGGCGGAGAACCAACAATGGTTGGTCATGGGAGGAGGTCTACTGGAGTCGGGGTGGAAGTCTGGTGGTGGTCGATAGAGGTGGTCTGACGATGGTTGGGTGGAAGTTCGATGATGGTCGGAGACCAGATGGAAGTTCGGCGGTGATCAACAACCATGCGGTGGTCTAATGATGATAGTGGTGCTAGAGCTCTTGAAGCTTCAAAGCTCTCTCTCATTTGTATCTAAAGGTCCACCATTTATGTAGAGAGTGAGGGTCTATTTATAGATTTTTGAGAGTGGCATGCCTCGTAAATATAGAGAAGATCTGGAGCAGATTTAGAGTGCTCCATCAGAAGACCCATATTGACCCCCTTAATTATAGAGTGTTTGCCAAGCATTTATGTGCCTAAATGATGTCAAAATTAATCGATCTTGAGCTCGTTGGATGCGTCTTGTACAGCTGCTCGATTTGACTATAAGCATGTTATATTTGGATATAATTTGGTAATCTAATTTAGGCTTTGAATATTCCAAATAAGCTATGAGCGCCCCCACCCCCACCCCCCGATTTGAACCCATTTTTTGATTGGATTGGACCAATTTTATTGTAGTTGGGTTTGTCTCTTCAAGACATTCAATTTGACTATAACTTAGTTGAAATTGGAGTTTAGATAGTCCCGAAATTAATTTTGGATGTTTCCAACTTGAATATGACTCGAGATTCGTGCTTGATGAAAGCAATTTTTGTTGACGTATCAATAATAAAAGAATGGGATCAATAGATCAATGGAGTGTTTATTATTCTGACAAAATTTACGAAAAATGCTACTCTAAAAAAAACTTCAAATAAAGTCTTAGTTTCTACATAGTTAAAAGTTCACGTGCTAAGAAAAGTTAAAAACTCTATTATATTTTCCAATGATAGCTGTTGATGATCACCATCAACAATCATTGCTATTAGAATGTGAATTTAGGCACTCAACTATTCTTGCTTGACTAATGACTAATGTGTGCTTGCGGAGACCTGAATTCTATAAATATGTATAATAGGAATCAAACAACTCTTCGCAAATATATAAATTTTTTTTTTTTTCAATTTTAGTGCAGGATAGATTATTGCACTTTTAATTGTATAATAGATTAATGTAATTGGGCTAGGTCTTGTATTTTCTTTTTTTGTTATCTTTTATTTTTCATATAAAAAATTTCTTTTGTTTTACAACTACTATATTTAATAGCTGAATTCTTATATATACATCAAAGATATTAAACGAAATTTTTTAGCATATAACTATTAGAGATAAATATAAACTTAATAAAGAAGTTTGGATAGCATCTAAAAATTTGAATTTTGTTCAAATATGGAAAAAGATAAATGAAGAAATTTGAAAAATATAATAATTATCTTAGTTCTGCAAATTTACAGAAACACCACAACATATAGCCTTGGAGAAGAAGTAATGCTAGCGTACGTACGTAGTAATGCTGGAAATAATTAAAACTTACTGTGTTGTTTCTTTGTTGTCACGAAAGAAATAAAATAAAAGAAAATTTGACTTTGTATACTCTTACTAGATCTGAAGAGAGAGAATGAGAAATATGTACGAGAAGAAATTTAAGCCTCCCACTCTTGCTAGAAGCTTTTGACTTGATTTCGTTTGAAACTACTTTTTTATTATTAGTTTTATTGTCCGTGCTCAAAGTGCACGTTGTTAGAATTTAATAAATATATATTATAAGAAGATCGAATTATTTTATGAAAAAATTAATAAAATTTGTGCTTGCTCAATTGATAGTGAAATTAAATGTATGCGAATAAAATTTTAAAAAATAAAAATTTATCTTATGAAAATTTTAAACTTGATTTTTTTATTAAAAAATAAAGTTATTAATTTTATCTCTTTAAACAATTCTAATTATTAATTATACTAATGAAAAGTTATATGTTTGTCTTAAATTTATCATATAGAAAATATATTAATATAATTTTATAATTCAACATTAAAATACATATTTTTTAAGTAGTTAAATTATCATAATTAGAATCTAAACCCAAAAATAAAAAAAGACTCTAAATTGCTATTGATTTATCCACTATGTTGATGATCATACTGTAATTAGTAGCTTCAAATACTAACATTATATAATTAAAATAGCTTGATTATCGTAACCATTAGTCTACCAACCAATCACGAGCAAAAGTCTACCAACCAGTTATGAAAAATAACAGTTCTTAAGTGAAAAAAAGGAAAAATCCAACATTATCACCCTATAAAGGCATCATTTTATATGAATAATATGATTCATTAGCATCACTTAAATCAGAAGACTTTATATTTATAAATCTGAATCAAACTTGAAGTTAAATGGGCGCTTAGCCTTATTCATCTTTTTAAAAGTAACAGATATCCTACAAAATTTAAGAAAAAAATTTACATTACGAATTCAAGATAGATGTATAATTAAAAATGATGTTAAATTATGAAACATTTTGCAGGAAACTGCAGGAATACAATGCTTAGCAAGATCAGCTCCATTGCCATTTAAGACAAGCGAAGACCTGAATATTTGATATTTGAAGTTAAGAATCTAGATGATAAAAAAATATCTATTATCCATAGAAGAGTTTACTGTATAACTTATTAAAAAATATTAAAATATGAAAAGGAAGAAAAATAATATCTTTTACTTACCCAACTGGAAGAGGAATTGAAGCTGATCAAATGAATTCACCTGGTCCAACAATATCTAGCTTGTGTTCAAACATTATATTACACTCACTTAAAAATGACACTATAGAAAATATCCTTGCAAAATCATGACTATTAATATGAGGCGGTATGCAATCACCAGGTTCATATATATTAATAATGCAACTATGAGGTACACAATTAATAGGCAGAACGTGCAATGTAATTAATCGTTTTATCATAATATTGAAGAGATTTGGAATAGGATCAGCAATCACATTACAAAGGATACCATGAGGGATCCCGTTCTTTTCATTTAATTAACACCGTTCTTAGTTTTATATTTATTTAAAATGAATAAAGATAAAAATAAATAAGTTCAAATTACAACCGCATAGTTATAACAACATCTGAATTGTATTATAACTCTTCCTTTGCCACGCATCCATTTTTTTGGTTCAGAATATGTATGCTCTAAATGAAATATTAAATTTTATCAAATGTTATAAATGATCAGATTTGATAAAATTCTAAAGAAATGACTAAGAATATAAATGTTATATTTCTAGACATATTAATCAAGGAACTAATTAAGGAAAACAATAACAATTAAATATTCCAAAATTCAAATAAATATGAATATAAACTCATAGTTTAAGTATAATAAAAATTTATAAATGAATGTAAAAGAAAAAATGAATAATTTTGAACATAACTCCAAGTTCATTCTCCCTTCCTCTGTTTTGCAAATCATAGATAAATTGCACAATTTCTTTTTGTTCCATAGAATTAAAAATGCCTACGTGCAACTCTAGGCCATCCAAAATATTTACAAATCTTCTATTTATTCTTTCAAGACAAACATAATCTTTTTTAATGCAGAAGCTTGTAAGGACTCGTTGGTTTCTCTCATCTATGTAGAGTTTGGTGTTCTTCATATTCGATTGGACCTTGTCCTCTACTACAAATTCCTGTGTATTCTTCTCCTTGTTCTTTTCAATCTCTTATTTTTTAGATGAATCAATCCAAGATATATAATCGTATCTTTCATGTGAGCCCATCTAAGATAAAGATAAATTTCATAAAAAACTCGGAAATAAGGTATTCCATAAACATGAATAATATATATAGAAGGATAATTCTTAAGTACCTAATGAAACTAAATAATAGTAGTTTAATGACTTTTAAAAATGTTTAAAGTTTTAAGCATATTCTTAATGGAAAAAGAAAAATAGCACATAAGCATAACTAAAATAATTAACTGATACTTGAAAACCTATTACACAATTTAAATAGATCATTGAATAACATCAAGCTCAATCAACATCTACAAAAGTGGGAAAGCCTTTTTCATATATGACCTTTCCTTATCATAGCTTGGTGCTTGGTCCTTGCTAAACTTAAAATGTTATGGTGTGAAAACTGATTTAGAAGACCTAACTAAATAAACTAAATATATATATGAAATAAAAGCAACATCTAACATAAATGTTATGAGTTTTTTTTACAACAATACATTTATTCTTAAAATTTTTAGATCTAAAAGTTTTATAAAAAAACTAAAATCTTAATTTTCATAAGCTAAAATAAAAATGATAATAATAATCACTCAAATTTTAAATAAAATTTTTCAGTAGATTAAAAAGGAAAAAAAAACCTTCAAATCTAGTGAAGAATCAACATGAAACTGGTCGGAAATCAAGCTGAGTAAAGTGAGGGAAGAGCAGAAAAAGAAATGAGGAAAAATGGATCAGAAGCAAAAACAAAGCCTATGACTTTCCAGCATAAGATGAACCATTTAGTTCGACTATCATTGCTGGCAAATTTTTCGTGTGAAAATCTCCGGTTGAATTTCCGCCACCTTACCAGCTAGTAATTCAGGGGATCATATTCCAACGATTCGAAAGCCGGAAAAATATAATTTTCCTTTCAATGATCAAACTCCATGTTTGATTGTTTGAAATATTGGGATTAATCGATATAGGTTGTATGCATTTGTGAGCCAACAGGAACATGAACATGAACAAATAAGGATTGACAAAGATCATCACCTTCGCAGTGAACTCCTGAAGCGACTTCCAAGCAACGAAGCAAGAAGCAGCGACTGGGACTCCGATAGGACGATGGCGTTCCTTTCAGTGATCAAACTCCATGTTTGATCGTTTGAAATATTGGGATTAATCGATATGAGGTTATATGCATATGCGAGCCAACAGGAGCATGAACAAGAAAGGCTCGACAACTTAATTTTTTTTTAAAAACAATAATAGAAAATTTTTTTGAAGCAACAACACAAACTACGCAAGACTAAATTTATAAGAAAGAATAGATAAGCACAATCAGAATTGAAATTAATTGTATTTAACATACAGTTGAATGAGATAAAGATTTAAATCGTTTTGTATTTAAGTTACAATCGATGGTGATGGAGATTCGAAGCATCATTGCAATGTTGAAGTCTAATAATTAATTTCATTTCAGAACAATTAAAGGAGAAGCCAAAAGGACAGGGGAAGAAGAAATGTTAGCGTATACTTGAAGACTTCCAGCCACTTAAAGGATAAGAAGAGTTGAAGGTAAGAAGTCGAAAGGATAAGGGAATAAGAACTATTTCGGTATGAATTATGCGAAGGGGATGGAGGAGAATGGAAGAGGAGGGGAAAGAAATGTTAGTTTATTTGAATTGAAGCACTAACATTGAAATCAGATGAGAAGCCCAAATGTGGAAGTCGAAAGGTGTTCAGTTCATTTGCTGAGAAGTCTTAAGGTCGAAAGCTATTTAATCATATGGCATAAAAACGTGCTGAAGCAATAAATAAATAAATAAAGTAGCAAAAGGTGCTCTTAGAAAATCTGAAGGGATGTTAGAATTAAATGAGTTTTATTTAACGTGCAGAAGTAATAAATAAAATAGTAAAAGGTGCTCTTAGGAAATCTGAAGGGACGTTAGAAATAAATTAGTTTTATTAAATGTAAATTTTTAAATGTGAAGAATAGAAATATAAAAACGGAACTTAGGAATCTCAAAGGACGATAAAATTAAATGAGTTTTATATAATGTGAATTTTTTTATTTATTAAAAATTATTAATAGAATGGACGGTCAAGATAATTAAAAAATAAGTAGAATAGATGAACAAGATTTGCCGGAGGAAGGAAACTCAAACCTCAATCCGAATTCCAAATTTCAAATATCAAGCCCTTAAAATCATAAATAGGACCACAATAACAAACAAATTTTTTTAAGAAAAAAAGAAAAAAAAGTCCAATGGGTGAGGCAAAAGATCAAACACCTGGGCTGCAACCGTGTGCAAAAGCGTCCAAGTAGCCCTCCCAAGTTCCTCTTTGGTCAGTGGAGCTGCAGTAATCTTCTTTTCGAGAGCAATCTGCGAAACAAGAAAAAAAAATCAAAACTTTTCTTACATACAATAATAAATGCTGGAACCATGAGGATCGACATTGGTGTAGGGGAGGTAATATTAATATATAAATTAAATCTGAAACAGAAAGATGAACTTGATAAATGATTTACATCATAAAATTCATTACCTAAATTTGAAGTCAAAATGGTGTCGAAATTCACAGGTTCGCTGAAATAGAGATCTAGAAACGAAAGAGCTAAAGGAAGAACATGTGAGAATAATATATAAGGGAGAGAGAATATGCGACATTCATCTTACAGCCACCGAACGGTCGGAGGCTTTGCAACGTTTCGACGTTTAATTCATCTTCATACATCCAGAAATTAATTGGAGAAGGGATCCTGAAACGTTTAAGAAGTTGAAAACACGAAATGAAGAAGCCGGTGATTAAATGTCGGGAGTTACTAACATTTAATATTTTGAGGCCACGAAACCTACCAGAGGAGATGACGGAGAGCGGAGGCAGCAAAATGTCGAAGAATTTCTGACGGCGAGCGGAATAAGCTAGGCCAAGCCGAAGAATATGGAGACGGGGCGAAGACAAAGAATCGCGATATTAGGTAGGTTTACACTTGACGGAATAGAAAAGGTGGAGATTAAAACGTGCAGAATTAATTGATGTCTCGTCACTCTTATTATATAATTCTGTTTAATAATAAGGTTTAGTGATTCTTATTTTATTGCGTTTCTATTCACCAATATCAATTAAACATTATGATCAAGTTTAATAAAGCTACAAGGTGTAAATTTATATAATAAAGAAATAGAACTTAGGAATAGGAATAATAAACATTTAATATAATAAAATATCAGAATATCAGAATAGGAAAAGAGAAAGCTAAATGTCCGTTTAATATAATAAAGGGAACTTAGGAAATCTGAAGGGTCTTTAAAATTAATTGTGAATTTTTTTGATTTAATAAAACATGTAGTGAAGAGTAGACATAGGAAAACGGAAATTAGGAATCTCAAGGGCCATAAAATTAAATGAGCTTTATACAATGATTTTTTTGATTTATTAAATACTTTTAATAGAACGGACGGCCAAGATAATTAAAAAATAAGTAGAATTGATGAACAAGATTTGCCGGAGGAAGGAAACTCAAGCCCCTTTTATAATAGTGGTATAGATTTTCAGTTTTTTTTTTTTTTTTTTTTTTTTTTTTTTGACAATAAAGCTCTAATGAGTATAATATCACTCAATCATAATACCATTTAGACAGTTAAATACTAAAAAATAAGTTATAATTAAGGAAATCAACAATATAAGTGATTGAGATTTTTGTCTAACATTACCTAAACGCTGCTTCTAATATCCATAAATATAATTGAAATTTGGAGATAACTTAAAAATCTTTAGCGCTTAATCAAATGATTAACTCTGATGATCATTAATAGTAACAACCTCTCCATCATCATTGCCTAATTAGCATCACCTGATTGTTTTAATTTGACACACGATATTGCCCATGAGGTTAATGCATATTGTCAACATCAAACCGGAATACACATTAATTGCCCCAATAAAATCAAAGCAAGTCATCATTTTCAATATCAATGCATGCCTAATCTCATTAGAGAATGAGTGAGCAATAGTAATACCTCCCAATCTTGTCGGAGGATGGATGAAAGGTCAGTCTGCCTTGATCTCATTACTTAACCATGCTTGATGGGTGAAAATTAAAACCAAATAAAATAATATACTTTAAGATAAAAATTATATTTTATTTCATACAAAATATAGATAAAATAAAATAGAAGTAAACCAAAACACAATAGATCAATTCAATAAATAAAAAAAAAAACATTACAAAAATTTAAATAAGCATTTTACAAACATAAAATTTAAAATTTATTTTTTATGATATAAATATTTTCTATCTTTTTTTTGAATGATTAAATTAGTATATTTGTATATACCTAGATCAAAACAATCAGAATCAGAATTTGATAAAAGGAAAAAATAAAAATTATTTTAAAAAATATATTAATATTGTAAATAACAAAAAAAATGGAGTGTTATTGCCCAATTTAAAACAAGGTTGAACAACATGTATCTTCATTTCAATTCGCGCTGAAGACGACTCCCTCTTCTTCGCGGGAAGCATCCGTGGTCTTTCCATTCGGGTCCTCGTAGCGACCCTTAACCATCTACTTTCAGCTTCCTTACCCATAATTTCTACTTCCACTTACCAAAAATCCCTCCTTTTCCATTCATCTCCACAACTGGCTCACCTGGTGTTTCGTCTCAATACCATCCCCGAAACTCTAGGTGGTCCCGCCGATGGCCCCTGCTCTAACCGCCAGCCGACGGCGATGGATCTTCGTCCTCGCCGCCGCTGGGATCTCCGGCTACGGTGCCTACAGATTCTATCACCTCCCTTCTGTCTCAGCAAAACGCCGGAAGCTCGTCAAGCTCTTCACGGCCCTCTTCTCCGTTGCGGAGGCTATCTCCTCTTCCGCCGACGCCGTCAGTCTCCTATCTTCCGATCTCAAACACTTCCTCCGGTCCGATTCCGACGAGATCCCCCTAAGCCTCAAGCAACTCGCTAAAATCGCGCGATCCGATGAGTTTTCAACATCAATTTCTAGACTTTCCGATGCCCTAGCAGTCGGAGTCATTCGAGGGCTTCACACTGCTTCCGATTCTCCTGTAACAGAAGCTCAGACCAGCTCAAGCTTCTCTGATAGGCTTCTCGACAAGCTTTTCTCTGATAAAGGATCCGGGTTTGCCTCGGTGGTGGTCGGAAGTTTCGCAAGGAGCATGGTGATGGCCTTATATTGCAGAGGAGATGCAATTGATTCTTGCGATGTGCCAGCTTGGGTCAATTTGATGTGCACGGACAAGTGTAGGGAGCTGATTGCCAGCAGCATTCAGCTTTTTGTGAGAACTGCTGTGTCTGTTTACCTGGACAAGACTATGGACGTCAACACTTATGAAGTCTTGTTCTCCGGCCTCACAAACCCCAGACACGAGGCTAAGGTCAAGGACATCTTGGTTTCTGTTTGCAATGGTGCTGTGGAAACAGTTGTAAAGACTTCTCATGGGGTGCTGAGCCGTTCAAATTCAAGTTCATCGTTGAGTATTAGGAAAGATCTCAACCAATTTGGTTTGCTTCAAAGTTTGAAGAGTTCTGGTGATATCAAGAGCAAGTATAGTAGTGGATGGGTTGAGCAGGTTTCATCAGTTTTAGCAGTTCCGAGCAATAGACAGTTTGTTCTTGATGTGACTGGTAGAGTGACATTTGAGTCTGTGAGTTCTTTTGTTAAATTTGTCATGTGGAATCTACAAGATGGAATGAAGAGGAGTATGAATGTTGTTAGTGAGAAAGTTGTCGAAAGGGGCATGGATGTGATGAGGTACTTGTGTTCCAAGGCTATGCTTGCTTTCAGTTTATGTATTGCACTCTGCATGAACATTGCAGTTGGAAAGAGAATTTTGTTGGCTGCGTAATTTGTAAGTGTTCATTCAATGAAAGTTTTATGAGCAAAGGTTTGGATGATTTCCATTGTAGCTTGTTTTTTTCCCCTCATTTATATAATTTATGTGCTTAGAAGTTGTTGCAAATGTGAGTGCAAATATAAAAACATTTTTTTAATTAAAATAATAATGCAATTAATTGAATTACTGAATCTAAAACTATATATTATGATAAATGGAGTTTATAGATCTTATTGATGAGTTATTTGCTAGCTCTATATATGCTCTATGAATATTTCTTGTTGTGAAATTGTGTTTGTTTGGTTGAAACTTGATTGTGTCGATCAATCGGTTTGCACTATCACCATGAATCTCAGCTCAGTTTGTTGTTTTTGCTACAGGGTGCTTGCACCCTAAATTATTTTGGGGACAACACCATAGTGCTATTTACCCGAGCGCACTAACTGTAATAGCCTAAATTCTTAACTATCGAGATATTATCCGTTTTGACCTAAGAGCCTCAGGTTTTGTCTTGTTGGTGTAACTTTCCAGTAGGTCACCTATATCAAAATTGTTATGGGATGAGCAAGCTTAATTGCACAGTTTCTTAAATAAAATTCCAACTATTACACAAAAAGGCTCCTCGATGTTTAAGAGTTTAGCTTTTTTTACTTAAGGGGTTTTATAATCTCGCTCACTTAAGTAACTGACGTCCTCGTCAGCATCTTTATCCCAAAATCATCCACTAGATAATTAGGATTTTAGAGGTGACCCCTACAAGTTCAAGTGGTGGCTCCCATCATATAGCACTTTGTCCCATACAAGGTTTAAGGGGTGACTCTTATGACGTAGCACTTTGTCTTGTATGACACTTAGTTCCATCTTTCGGTTGGTGTATTATTCTGAACCATTTTTAATAGCACAAATTCTTAATTATTGAGATATTGTCCGCTTTGGTCTAAGAGGTATAACTTCTCAGTAGATCACTCATCCTCTAGGATGAACACGCTTAATTGCAGAGTTTCTTAAATGAAATTTCAACTATTACACTAAAAGTTGACTCAATGTTTAAGAGTTTAGCTTCTTTCACTTAAGGAGTTTCACAATAGTTAATTGCCTCAAAATCAAATTTGAAAGAATTGTCTATTTATCATTTCAAAAATATATCATAGCTTCTATAAATCATTGATATAAAAAAAAATCAATGAAAGCAACAAAAATCATATACATCAAGATATTTTACTAGTTATTCACCCAAAATATCATTTACACTAGTCAGGAGATCACTCTACAAAAGAATAAAAAAAATTACATAATGCAATTCAAAGAAAACCAGAGGATTTCTGATAATCTCACTCAAATTGATCATGACCTATTCCCTGACTTGAAATCATTAAAATTTCATATAATGAGCTCAAAAACCCAACAATAATCTATAACTCACTAAAGCTTTCAATACAAGAACTAAAAAATCAATATGATATGCTCAATTTAGTATAATCATTAGCAATTAATGTACTTATTGATAAAATATTATTAATAAAACTTAAAAATGATTAATAATTAAAGTAGTAAATCGTTACAATGAATCGAAAAATTAATAATTGGTATAAAATTTAATAAATCGATTAAATAATGGTGCAAAGGTCATTCATAAATCACTAAAATAATCTATTTTATCATTTCATATGCATCATTTGTTTATGTATTATCAATGTATCCAATATTGTCAATGATATTAATGTGTATGTGATAGGAAATACTTGATTTCAAGTAATTCCTAACCAAACCGGATGTGATAGGAAATACTTGATTTCAAGTAATTCCTAACCAAACCGGAAGCGAAACAGCAGAAATCTGCTGTTTATAGAAGAGGACAGCAGGTTTTTACAGGAAAACAGCAGGAATTCGAGAGAAAACGTAGAGAAAACTCAAGCAAAGGCTTGTATTTCACTAGTAAGCAATGAAAATTGCAAAGATACAATTTGTTCTTCAATCCGAGAGGAAGAACAACTCTCCAATCTCCGGCAACGCCAAGAGCCCGAAGCAAGAAACCCTAGATCTCAAATTGTATTTCAAAATTCAAGATAACCCTCATCCTCACATTACTCCCTAATTAAAGCCAAAAGGCATCATACAAATTCCCTAAACACCCCTCTAATTCAAATATTTCCCTCCTAAACATTGATTTAACCCCAATTGGGTCCCACTAGATGTTCCGCCCATCCCCTGCTTCTCTGTTCCGCCGAACATAGAATTGGACTGGTCCAGGCTGGACTGGTCTAGCCAGCCCCTCTTGGGCCGGCCTATCAGTACTCTCCTCCCAAAAACTCACATTGTCCTCAAGGTGAAAGTCTGAGAACTATTTCTTCACAATCTCATAAGGCTCCCAAGTGGCCTCGTGGTCTGGGAGGTCCTTCCATTTGATCAACACCTCTTTGTTGCCCTTTTTGTTTGATCGGACTCCTACTAACTCTAGTGGTTCTAAAACCACCTCTAAGTCCTCCGTCATGTTGTCTGGAAGTTCTTCACTTGTGGCATGTTCCCTTATGGCCCTTCTCAGCTGAGACACATGGAACACTGGATGTATGGTGGCTGATGGGGGTAATTTCAGTCGGTACGCCACCGCACCAATCCTATTCAACACCTCATAAGGCCCAAAGTACCTAATTTCTGATTCCTCCTTGTCACTGTCCGCTGTTGGTAGGGTCGTAGTTTCAGGAATACCTTCTCCCCCACTTCAAACTGCATGTCTCGTATGTGTGAATCTGCCTGCTTTTTCATGATCTGTTGGGCTCTCATCAAGTGTTTCTTCAAATCTTCCAGAACCTTGTCTCTTTCTTCCAAATATTGCTCCACTGACGACACTGATGTACTACCTCTCTCGCAATGCACTAAGTGTGGAGGGTCCCTTCCATACAGCACTTTGAATGGGGTCATCTGGGAGGCCGAATGGTACGAGGTATTGTACCAGTATTCAGCCCAAGACAGCCACTTTGCCCACATCCGCGGGGTCTCTGACACAAAACACCTCAAATAGGTCTCCACACTTCGGTTTACCACCTCCGTTTGCCCATCTGTCTATGGATGATAAGCGGTGCTTCTCTTGAGGATTGTTCCCTGCAATCAGAACAACTCCTTCCAAAACTGACTAAGGAATACCTTGTCTCGATCCGTCACTATCGATTCAGGAACCCCATGCAGTCTAACAACCTCCCTGATAAATGTTGCTGCCAATGACACTGCGGTATAGGGATGTCGTAAGAGGATGAAGTGTGCATACTTACTAAGTCTGTCCACCACCACCATGATGACAATGTATCCTTCTGACCGTGGTAATCCGTCGATGAAGTCCATGGACACTTCCTTCCAAACTTTGTTTGGAAGTGCCAATGGTTGTAACAGCCCTCCTAGCGCCATGGCCATATATTTGTTCCTCTGACACACTTCACATATCGCCACCAGCTCCTCCACATCTTTCCGCATCCCTTTCCAATAGAGTTATGCTGCTAGCCTCCTGTATGTCTTCTGAACTCCTGAATGGCCTCCAATTGCGCTACCGTGGAACTCCTGCAACAAGTTGGGGATGTGAATGGAGGTTCATGGCAGGACAAACCTCCCCTGATACAATAGTCTCTCCCCCTCAAGGCAGTATCCCGGATGGCTACTCTTATCCTTCCTTAGATCCTCCCTGATCTTTCCCAATTCATCATTTAACATGCTTTCTTCCTTGATAGCTCCCCAGTCGACCATCAAGGATACAGACATAGCTAACTCCTGGAGTTCCCCCACACATCTGGATAGAGCGTCGGCTGCCTTGTTCTCCAAACCAGGCTTATACTGGATCTCAAAGTCATAGCCTAGGAGTTTGGATAACCACCTCTGATGCTTTTCAGTCACCATCCTTTGCTCCAGCAAATACTTCAAGCTCCTCTGATCAGTCCGCATGATAAAGTGCCTTCCCAAGAGATACGGCCGCCACTTTTGAATAGCCAAGACAATGGCCATCAGCTCTCTTTCATACACTGACTTCAATCTAGCCCTGACTGAAAGCACTTGACTGAAGTATGCAACTGGCCTGTTATTCTGCATCAACACTGCACCTAGCCCATATCCTGATGCATCCGTCTCCACTGCAAAGACCTGACCAAAGTCTGGAAGAGCTAGAACAGGAATCGTTGTCATGGCTTCTTTTAACCTCTCGAACGCCTGAGTGGTTGCCTCTTGTTGACCCCTATACCTCAAACCATGCGAGAAAGGACCCCAATTGATGAACAAAGCGTTATGTACTTTGGTGCCATATATTACTTGAAGGGACAAATGACCTCTGACTGCTAAATGGATGGTATCTTTGCGATCAGGACACTGAATTCTGCTAGGTCAAGGCCCATTATAATTGAATCGGATGAGATCGGTCAAAAGGGACGACCGACACCCGAAATTAAAGCATGAGGCTGATCAAATGATGTCAGATCAACAAACAGACTTCATCATTGTGTTCAGAACATTGAAAATACTAAAAAAAAAAACTATATTTTTCTTGTTCAATTTGGATCATCCTAATGAGTGACATGAATTTCGAGACAACGCACATTTCAAGGAAATCAGGCCTCGAAGACGCACGGATGACGTCCGATCGACAAACGGACAGCTCCATTGCGTCCGGAACGTCGTCGACATTCAGAAAATATATTTTATTTGATAAATTTGGATCATCTGAGATGGTGGTGAATTTTTAGGTGATGCAAATATGATATAAAGGCCTGCGTTACGACGGAAACAAGGCCTCGAAGATGCTTGGGCGACGCCCGATCGACAAGCGGACAGAGCCATTGCGTCCAGAACGTCGTTAACATTCAGAAAATATATTTTATTTGATAAATTTGGATCATCTAAGATGGTGGTGGATTTTTAGGTGATGCAAATATGATATAAAGGCATGCGTTATGACGGAAACAAGGCCTCGAATATGCTCGGACGACGTCCGATTGACAAGCGGACAGCGCCATTGCGTCCGAAACGTCGTTGAAATTCAGAAAATATATTTTATTTGATAAATTTGGATCATCTGAGATTGTGATGAATTTTTAGGTGATGCAATATGATATAAAGTCCTGCGTTACGACGGAAAAGATGCCTCGAAGATGCTCGGATGACGTCCGATCGACAAACGGACAACGCCATTGCGTCCGAAACGTCATTGACATTCAGAAAATATATTTTATTTAATAAATTTGGATCATCTGAGATGGTGGTGAATTTTTAGGCGATGCAAATATGATATAAATGTCTGCGTTACGACGGAAACGAGGCCTCGAAGACGCATGGACGATGTCCTATCGATAAACGGACAATGTCATTGCGTCCGGAACATCGTCTCCATTAAGAATCTACATTTTATTCGATCAAATTGGATCGTTTTAAAGGCGATCCAAATTTGATGTGAAGGCACGCACTACGAAGGAAATTAGTCTCGTCGGTGACAAAATGACATCCGATTGCAAAACAGATGACGCCATTGCGTCCGGAACATCGTTAGCATTAAGAATCTACATTTTATTTGATCAAATTGGATCGTTGGACGTATTGTCGCAGATTTCAAATGGGGATTTGAATATAATGCACAGACATGCGTTATGGGGAAATGAGGCATCGACGATGCTTGGACAACGTTCGATTATAAAACGAACAACGTCATTGCGTCCGGAACGTCAGCAATACCCTAAATCAACTATTAATTTGTCTAATTCTGATATTCGGCAAATCTACACGTAAAACGAGGCAAAAGCACAAATTTCAATGAAATCGCGTAAATCAAGATCGTTTTCATTGACTGATGCATCATTGTCATCCCCATTTAATGCTATTACTAATAATAGCAAATCATTATTAGCATTACCTATGAATCTAACAAAAAAAAATATAAAGCCAAATGAGATTTCAAATCTCATTATTTTGTATTACATCGTATCAATCCAACTTCTGTTAAGTCCCCATTTTTCGCTGAACTCCCGTCAATCCATCTCCTCCATTACAGCTGGCCTCAACTCTTGCCCCATCACTAAATCAAAACAAAAGGGGACGCTGCTTCATTCCAACTCGAGAGGAACAAACGCCTTAAGCAGCTCTCATGTCCAAGCCACAAATCCATTGCTCCCTTCCATCTCTCTCCAATCCGCAATCAGCAGCCAGCAGATCGTCCATCCTCGAGCTCCTTCACGTAAAGACTGGTTGCAGTTCTTCTATCTCCTTCATGAGCCAAACCTCCTCCTCCAAGCAGAGAAGAAGCCAAAGTTCCATTTCTCCCCTACGTCACCTACCTCACGCTAAACTTCCCAGCCTCTACCTACCAATCTCCACCCGTCCACCTATGGAAGCTCACTCCTCTAGCCTCACAACCTTCCCTGTGCAAGAAGTCCTCCTTTGATTCTTCATGCCAAAGCTACGATAGAGCAGGAGGGGAATTTCCCCTTTTTTTTTTCTTTACAAAGTCCTCTCACAACAGCTCTTCATCTCCAAATCATGCCTCCACTTTATTAATTCATTGCTTCCAGCTTTCTGTTCGACTCAAACAAGCTGGTTGAAGGCATCACGTTATCCCTCAGGTCTTCTCTCTCTTGCTATTGTCTGCCTCCTACACCTGGTTTGAAGAAATCAGTAGCCGACTTCCCTCTATTGCTTTTGACGTGAAAGCTCAGGTTGTTGCCTCCCTCCTCGCCACCAGAACAGGAACTCATGCTAGAGTTGCTAAAATTCCTAGTGGTTGGTATGATGCTGTATTTGAGCAACTTGCTGTATTGGTCAGAGATCATAATTTCTCTGTCCTGCAAGAATATGGAGGGGTTGACGGCTTATCACATATGTTGAAGACCGATTTTGATAAATGAGCTCTAGGAGATGTTGCTGAACTATCACATAGGAGAAATAAATTCGGAGCTAATACCTGTAGTTATATTTGGGCATAAAAGCTAAGGGTATTGATGAAGGAAAAGCCTGGTGCAGAAGCTGCATGGTTTACAAAGGGCAGGATGGAGAGGTTCGTTGGCTTTGTGAGTACACCGATAGAAGTGATAGGAGTTAACACAAATCTTCATCAAGTAGAAGAAATATCAAGTTATATTCAAATGAGAAGGAGAATTCAGAGCCCACTAACTCCTCAAAACATCACATCTCTGAACAGAGAATTTCTTCTCTCAAATTCCTTCATCCATTGTTGTCATTATCTGTTATTATTAATAACTATTATTGTTAGTTATTGATATTAATATTAATATTGATATAGTTATTAGTATCAATATTAATATTAGTATTTTTATATGTTCTATTAAAAAAAAAAAAAGAAGAAAAAGAAAGCAGAAAGAAGCAAAAAAAAAAAAAAGAGAGATTTCTCCAAAAAAAAAGAGAGAAGAAAAAAAAAAGAAAGAGAAAAAGAAAAAAAGAAGAATATATATATATATATATATATATATATATATATATATATATATGCTATCTTGATTTTCGAACCCTTTCTCTTTCCCCTACCTCGGCATGCGTGTCGAGTCGGTGGTTTGCCTATACACGCTTTTCTCTAGCGTGGTGGGAGGGGCAACCGGCGCGACACCCACGACAAGGTAGGCGAGAGTCACTCGGTTCCAAATCCTATTCTCGGTGTTCGTAGCGCACCGGAAAACCGCCTATACACGCTTTTCTCTAGCGTGGTGGGATGGGAATTCGGTGCGACGCCTACGGCGAGACCGGGATATTCATAAGTACCCGTTCGCGGGGAAACAACTGCTTTTTTTTTAAGTACCCACTCGCGGGGAAACAACTGCTTCTCTTTTGCAACAGGAACCGAAGACCCATACACGCCTTTTTTCTGGCGTGGTGGGGGGAGACGATTACACGGCCGCGGTGTCCTCATACGAGGGCACCTACCATACACGCTTTTCTCTAGCGTGGCGGGAGGCCCAGTTTTCCGTAGTTTTCCCCTAAATGGGGGAGACGTCGGGAGGCTGCCAAAATTTTGTCTGAAAAAGACAAGGACCTGCAAACTTTTGGACTATATTAGACTTGGACAAAGAGAGAATTTTGACTAAAACTTGAACTTGCAAGCATTTGATTCAAATTCGAAGTGGACTCAATGTGACATGGAACTTGATTTGACCATATACTTGAATTGAACTGGCACAAAGAACTTAAACTTGAATCAATCTTGGACAATTGTGTGCACTCCGGGTTTAGTGCTCCTTAGTTAGGTTCTTCCTCTTCTAGCCTTTACAGGCTATTCCGTCCCTTTCTTTCTCGTTCCTTCCGGTGCTTTTGTTTACGCTAATTGTTATTGTTTGTAGCAGCAGACAATAGAAATGGCGTATTCAGGTCCGTCTGTTACCTTCTGTTTTGGCTCTGACTCACGGGTGACACTCCCTGAGTCCCTGTTGACGAGCCCACCGGCGGGGGGGATCACCTTTGGATCCTTCACCGATTCGGCGTACGTCACTCTTGGCGGGCCGACCCCCTCCGAGGCTGCCGCATTCTCTCCCCCTCAAAGGAGAGGACGCGCAGCTATGAGACCTTTTGGACGACCAGTTGCTCGGCAGCCAGCCCGGGCACCCGCTCGTCCCGTTTTCGTCTGTGCGCAGCCAGTGCCTAGGCCACTCCCTGTTCAGCCAGCACGTCAAGCAGTCAGGCAGCCAGCGCCTGCTGCTCCAGTTGTTCGTGTGGCTCCGGCCCCTCAGCGCCGGCAGCCGGTCGTACCTTTACTTGCTGCCCCGGTAGAGGCCCCTCGTGCTCGGGTTTCCCCTCCTCCTTCCACTTCGAGGAAGAGGGTGGCTCAGGCCGAGCTTCCTCCACCTCCTACCCGTCGGGTTTCTGTTTTCACCCGGCTGTCTCACCCCGAGGCTGCCGAGGAGACCCCGACACCCCCTCAGTTAGTAGTCCCTGTTCCTTCAGTACCGTCTGTGGGTACTGATGTAGCGTCTTCTTCCACCTCCGGCCTTGGGAGAAGGGCTAGGAGAAATAGGAACAGGAGATTACGCTTGGCAGCATCCGATGCAGCAGTTCAGCGGATGACAGATTCTGTGGCTCACCAGGAGCCAGTTCAGCAGAGGATGGTTCCCTTACAGCGGGAGCCACGTAGACGAGTAGTTACCCCCGTTCCTGATGTCGTAGTTGCCCCCGAGATCGACGCAGTCCAGGGAGGACGCTTTTCCCCTCTAGTGCATAGTGGTGACGAGGAGGACGCTGCCCACATTGCAGCAGCCCCTCCTGTCCCCACTACTCTTCCTCGCGCTCGAGTCCCCAGGGATACTGTCACTCGGACCCTCACTCAGAGGATCCGAAGCATTATCCGTTCAGCGCGCGGTAGAGGGCGTGTTAGTGAGGAGAGGTTACTCCACCAGATCTCTCAGGTGCACACCCAGTTGCAGCGGCAGTCGGTTAGGCAGAGTTACCGGTGGCAGAGAGGACAGCCACCACGACAGCAGACTAGAGTTGTTCCTACTGATAGACCTCAGGCAGGTGCCCCTGCTGCTGGACGACGCCCTCGCCGTCATGGACGTCGCCCACAGTTAGAGCCTGTCCGACCCCAGCTTGGTTCAGTTGTCGTTGCCCCCTCCGCTCAGTCAGATGTTCCTACCGGGTCACGTCGTAGTAGATGGGTTTGGAGACGTCGACAGGTGGATGAGCCTGTCGAGACAGAGCAGACAGTTGGTACGATTCGGCGAGTTGATACAGTCCCTTCAGTGTCAGTACCAGTTCAGATGGATGTTGATGCAGTAGATGTTGATAGTAGTGTCCCGGCTCGAGTGGAGCCAGTTGCTGCTTCTAGTCCCCTTAGGATTTCTTTTCCTATGGGTCCGTACATAGATGCCCTTTGTCAGACCCTCTCCGATGATGACTTGCTTACAGAGGAGTCAGACGAAGACATCCCCGTTCACCGTGTTTGTGTCGTCACGAGACGTGGCACGTCGGATGAGCAGCATGATCAGTATGATGATTTGGAGGAGCAAGGGGAGGCCGATGTACCTTCCACCTCAGCACAGGGTGGACCTCCCCGATCAGTAGACACGGATGTTACGGTTTTGCAGTTGCAGTCTCAGATGGCGGAAATGGCTAGAGCCATGGCGACGATGACCGCCCAGTTGACGATGTTGGGGGCTACACCCCATGTCATGGATGTAGTTACTCCTACTACATCCAGAGACGAGCCAGTAGCGCCACAGTCGCCAGCCCCAGAGCCTGTTAGAGTTGATAAAGTTCAGAGGGCAGTTCCGATGTCTCCACCAGCAGTACCTTTGAGTGTACCAGTCCAGAGTCAGTCTGTTCAGTTGTCACCAGTTCAGATTCAGGATATGATTGCACAGAAGGTTGACCAGGCTATAGCTTCTAGAAAGTCTGGGGATTCTGTTAGTAGAGGTCGCCCCTACCCGGTAGAGTACGAGCGGGAGCCTTATCCCGCTGGTTTTGTTCCTCCTCGTTTCCGAGTGTTTGATGGGTTTGGGAACCCAAGACAGCATGTGGCTCAGTATCGGGCCATATGTTGTAACATTGGAGGAAACGATGCTTTGATGCTGAGACTGTTCGTTAGTAGCTTAGGGGGAGTGGCATTTGAGTGGTATGCCGACCTCCCTAATGATTCAGTTCGTACTTTTGCTGAGATGGAACAGTTGTTTGTGCAGAGGTTTATTAGTACAGAGCATAGAGTGACTGTTGGTGAGTTGGTAGTGACCAGACAGCGCCCCCACGAGTCTCTACCTAACTATATTGTTAGGTGGAGAAACCTTAGTCTTCAGTGTGAACCTCAACTGCAAGAGCAGCATGCAGTTGAGATTCTGTTGAAGAACATAGATGGTCCTATCGCTCCGTACCTGAAAGGTTTTAGCATTCGAACCTTTCAGAAGTTGTTAACCAAAGTCACTAGCCTGCAGGACAGCATACCCAGTGCAGTCCCTCCTAAGGCTGAGAGTCAACCCATCCGTAGACCTCAGCGTTTGGAGTTTTCTGGGGCACCACCTCCTAGGAAGGGGGAAGTGCATAGTACTTCTGATGCTCATGATAAGGGCAAGAGGCCCGTGGTTAGTTCAGCACCACAGCGTCCACCACCACCACGACCTCAGTTTCAGGCCCGACCTCAGTTACCACCACCAGTACAGCCACCTGTGCAGTTTCAGCCACGACCACAGGGTCAGCAGCTTAGACCCTCCTATAGGACTCCAGAGAGTCAGCAGTTCCTACAGGAGAAACTTAGCAAGGAATATCCCTTTAAAAGGGAGAGCATAAAAAAGATTTTTAAATTCCTTGTTAAGAAAGAAATTTTAAGATTTCCATTTAATAAGAAGCCTGGAGAAGAGGGACAAATAGAGCATCCACTTTACTGTCCTTTTCATCGACATATTGGACATGTTCTTGAAGATTGTTATGTGTTTAAAGATAAAGTGGAGAGTCTTATGGCAAATGGTGAGATTCACTTACAGGATAGTGACTTAGTAAATCCCCAAGGCAAGGTTGCTCAGGTTGTTCAGATGATTACTAGCTCCAGTTAGTATGACAGTCAGTGTGGTGTTCAGAGCAGTGACAGTAGAGCACCTCTTAGTTCTGGGGAAGAGTGGCAGCTTGCACTCTCTCGCAAGACAAGGGGTATGATCAGACGGGCAGTTCAGAGTTCAGAGGCAGTTGAGAGGAGGCTTCCACAGGCCAAGTCGACAGTTGCCAGCCCAGTTTCTTTGCCAGTTTCTTTCTCTTCTTCTGTTGTAGTGCCTGCTGAGCACATTTCTTCTACTTCTACTTGTATTAGAAAGATGTATGAAAGAGAGAAATTTGTTGTAACTTCTGAGGGGAAGACAGGATCTCTTCCAGCACTGACGCTGAAGGATTTTGTTCTCCCTTCAACTGATGATGAATTAATGGAAGAAGATGATTCTGGCTACTTTTGGTGTCTTGCTCCTTCTAGTTTTACTTTTCCTAGCACTCGTTCTTCTCATATTTTATTTATTTCTGAAAATAATGATGATGATCCTTCTTTTGAAGAAGAGTTTGAGTGTGAGGAAGAGCCCGTGTTTGCTATTCCTGAAGGAGGCTGTTACATGGATTCTGAAGATGAATCCGAGAACTCTCCTCAGTCGCTCTTTGTTGAACCAACACAAGCCATGTCACCTGAACCAAATGAGTCCTCTATTGAGTTCGACTCAATACGAGAGATACAGTTGCGTTCAGGTAAAGTCCTTCCACCCAAAATGGCTAAGAATAATAAAGAGAAAGATAGAAACATCATTACCCAACAGGATGATCCTATCCCTCCTCCTCAAGCACCTGCTAAGGAGAAGGGAAAAGGTCCTTAGTTGGATGTTGATTACAATGTGTTGGCTCATTTGAGAAAGATTCCTTCCCTCCTTAGTGTGTATGATGCACTTATGATGTCTTCCGATTTGAGAGAGACTTTGGTGAAAGCCTTGCTTGAACCAGAGTCTTATCAAGCTTTCTTTGCCACTGAGTCAGTTAAGGATGCATGCTATTTGAGAGAAATGCCATGCATTACCTTTTCAGACCAGGATCTTCTCCTAGGAACTTCTGATCACAACCGTCCTTTGTACGTCACCACTGAAGTAAATGGTTATGAGTTGAACAAGGTCCTCATTGACCAAGGAGCTTCAGTTAATATCCTTAATCATGCCACCCTACAGAGTCTCTCCCTTGGTCACTTAAAGCTTACTTCAGATAAGATTATGCTGAAGGGTTTTAATGATCAAGGTCAGCGAACTCTAGGTTCCATCACTTTGCCTTTGCGTTTTGGAGATCTTTTGACTGAGGCAAAGTTTCATGTTATTGAGGCAGATACCTCGTACAAGGCTCTCTTAGGAAGGCCTTGGATACATGAATATGGAATGGTGCCCTCTACACTACACCAGTGCATGAAGTATATGAGGAATGACGTAGAGTTTTCCATTCTTGGAGATATTCAACCTTTTGCCGTGCACGAGGTCTCTATTTATGATGACGCCGAGCATTACATGCCTCGGAAAGTTCGTAGACCTCCCACTGCCCAGTCACCAGTGATACCCGCTAGTGTGGTACAGGGTCCTATGCAACCACTTGCACAGGGTTCTATACAACCACTAGTACAGGGTCCATCACAGGTTGAGATTGGAGCAGATGTTTCCACCACAGACCCGGAGGAATCTTTACGGTTTGTACTCAGGCACGATGTTCCCCCTAGTAGAGGTAGAGGATTGCGTGGTAGAGGTCGAGGTAGAGAGTCAGTTCGCCCTCTGAGGAACTTTGATGCTCGAATCCCTCCTCCTTCGCAATTGTACACTTCTCCTTTGACGGTTGAGTCCGACTCTGATGATGAGATGATTGATGTTCCTCGTCATTCAGTCCCTTTGCCCGCCTTTAGTGTTGATCACAACTCCTATCTCACATTCCATAGGAGTTTGATTCCTCAGGGTGGTTTGATTGTTGATAGTGATTCAGATGACGACGGAGATGTCGGACGTCAGACTACTAGTCAACAATCTCTTTCTCGTCAGATGTACGGGATGAGAATTGAGGAATCTTCTCCTCAACCTTCCCCTACACCTTCCGTTAGTGTTCGTGGTGCACTACCCTTAGATAGACGTTCTGTACAAGAGCTGCACACTCTCTATGTACCAGCACAATCTGTGTGGCATGCATCTTTGTTCCATAGTGTAGGTGTCCCACAGAGTACTGATATACAGAATTCTGTGGAATCCACTGTGGATGATGAGATCATACCAGTTCCCCGATACTTTTCCCCTGCTGTTGATAACTTTGTTGAGCGAGGCATTGTCCCTTCGACTTGGTCAGGTAGACAGGCCCAACAGCAGGCCCGTATTTGGCGAACTGATTTTCCTCGAACTGGGCAGGGTATAGGCTATTCTCAAGAGAATCAGTCCCCTTCCGCCAACATTCGGGTTGTTTCTCATTCCTATCCGGTTGTTTCCATCTCCGATGATGAAGACCCGGAGGAGAATGAGGACAGGGTCCTTGAAGCTCCACGAGAATTTGAAGATGGCGCCAGCTCTGCCATGGATGAGTTGCGTGAAATTAATTTGGGCACTGAATCGGATCCTCGGCCTATCTTTCATAGTGCTTTGCTATCCGAGTCAGAGGCTCAAGAATATGTTGCACTTATTTCTGAGTTTAAAGATTGTTTTGCCTGGAACTACACAGAGATGCCTGGTTTAGATCCAGAAGTAGCAGTCCATAAGTTAGCTATTAGTCCAGATGCAGTCCCTGTTAAGCAGTCACCTCGCCGGATGAGGTTAGAGATTGAACAACAGATGATCGCCGAGACTAAAAAGCTTATAGAAGCTGGTTTTGTTCGTGAAGAGAAGTATCCCACTTGGCTTGCCAATGTTGTTCCAGTCCGGAAGAAGAATGGTCAGATCCGTGTCTGTATAGACTTCCGTGATTTGAATAAGGCATGTCCTAAGGATGATTTTCCTCTTCCTATCCCTGAACTTATGGTTGATATTGCTTCATCCCATAGCATTTTCTCCTTCATGGATGGTTCATCTGGTTACAATCAGATAAAGATGGCCCCTGAAGATGAGAAATTCACTGCTTTTCGCACCCCTATAGGTGTGTTTTGTTACAAGGTGATGCCCTTTGGCCTTAAGAATGCCGGGGCCACCTATCAGCGTGCCATGACTATCGTTTTCGATGAGCTGATTCATGAGCAGGTTGAGTGCTATGTGGATGATTTAGTGGTCAAAAGCAAGGTCCGTAGTGATCACCTCCGAGACCTACGAATCGTTTTTGAGCGATTAAGAAAGCATGATTTGAAAATGAATCCCTTAAAGTGCGCATTCGGTGTCACTGCGGGGAAATTTCTTGGTTTTATTGTTCGCTATCGTGGCATTGAGATTGATCCCTCCATGATCAAAGCCATTGTGGACTTGAAACCTCCTAGGAGTCTTACCCAGTTGAGGTCGTTTCAGGGTAAGCTTGCTTTCTTGCGGAGATTTATCTCCAATCTCGCCGGTAGATGTCATCCCTTTGCTGCTTTAGCGAAGAAGGATGCCCGTTTCCATTGGGATAAGAATTGTCAGGAGGCCTTTGAGAGCATAAAGCGCTACTTGACAAATCCCCCAGTGTTAGCTGCACCGATCCCTGGCAAACCGTTGATCCTTTACACTACTGCCTTGGATGAGTCACTTGGTGCACTTTTAGCTCAAGAGAATGAGGAAGGCAAAGAGAACGCCTTGTATTACCTTAGCAGACGTTTGATTCCTGCAGAGCTAAAGTACCCGGCAATGGAAAAGCAGTGTTTGGCTTTGATCTTTGCTGTGCAGAAGCTTAGACACTATATGCTCTCACATAAGATCAGTTTGATTTCTCGAGTCAACCCTTTGCAGTACCTGATGACCCGTCCGACTTTGTCAGGTCGTCTAGCACGTTGGTCCATGATTTTACTGCAGTTTGATATTACCTTTGTCCCTCAGCGGGCCGTCAAAGGACAGGCTCTAGCTGACTTTCTTGCCTCTCACCCGATCCCTGCAGATTCCCCACTTAATGACGATTTGCCCGACGAATTAGTCATGAGTGTGGAAGAGCAGGAGTCCCCTACTTGGGAGTTTTACTTTGATAGAGCTTCTTCTATCAAATCACTACGTCTTTACGAAACCCCTGTAGTTAGGGTAGGTTTGGGGCTTGTATTTGTATCTCCTGAAGGCCACATCCTTCGCTACTCCTACAGTCTTTCTGAGCCTCGTACTAATAATGAAGCTGAGTACGAAGCCCTGATTGTAGGACTTGAGTTGGCCGTTCAGATGAGCATCGTGCGGGTGAAAATCTTTGGAGATTCCCAACTAATCATTAATCAAGTTGCTGGAATTTTCAAAGTTCTCAAACCTGAGCTCTTACCTTATCACGATAGGGCAATGGAGCTCTTGTGTTTGATCCCCGAAGTAACTTTAGTTAGAGTCCCTCAATCTGAGAATGGTATAGCGGATGCACTAGCTAAACTTGCTAAGGAGTTGGCTGACCCGAATGGAAATCCGGTGTCGATTGTTGTTCAGTATCGACAAGCCTTGTGTCCCGCGGACTTGTCTTCTCCCGATCAGACCCTCACAGTCTGCGCTGTTGAGGAAGAGTCAGATTGGAGAGTCCCTTTTGTGGAGTATTTGAAGCGTGGTAAACTTCCGGATGATCGCTCTCTTGCCGCTCAGATTAGAAAGAGAGCTTTGTCCTTCTCCTATGTGAATGAAACCTTGTACCGACGCTCTTTTGACCAGATGTGGTTACGTTGCCTCAACAACGAGGAGGCTCGTAAGGTTATGGGCGAAGTACATGAGGGGCTTTGTGGTGCTCATCAGTCCGGACCTAAGATGAAGGTCAGAATTAAACGCCTTGGTTACTATTGGGCGACTATGATCCGTGATTGTATGGAGCACGCTAGGAAGTGCCACCAATGCCAGATCCATAATACTGTTATTCACCAACCTCCTAATCCGCTGCACCCTACTGTTTCTTCTTGGCCTTTTGAGAGCTGGGGCACGAATGTAGTGGGTCCTATTGACCCTCCTTCCTCTAAGGGTCATAGATTCATTCTGGCTGTTACTGATTACTTCTCTAAGTGGGCAGAAGCTATCCCGCTTAAGGAAGTTAAATCAGAAGACGTGATGCGCTTCTTCCGCGATCATGTTGTCTACCGTTTTGGTGTTCCGCGCCGTATAATTTCGGATAACGGTCCGTCTTTTAGAAGCACCAAAATTGCTAGATTTGCCCGCCGCCATAACATAAATTGGCGATATTCCTCGATTTACTATCCTAGGGCTAATGGTTTGGCTGAAGCGTTCAATAAGACCTTAGTCCAATTGATAAGAAAAATACTTGTGGCAAATAAAAGAGAATGGCACGACAAATTGCCTGAAGCGTTATGGGCCTATTGGACTACATACCGTACTCCTACTCAGTGTACACCATATGCTTTAGCTTTTGGGGTTGAGGCCGTCCTCCCACTTGAGGTTGAGCTCCCTTCGTTGCGTGTAGCAGTTAGCCACAATTTGTCTTGTGAGGATAATGCCCGATTACGGTTGGAAGAACTTGATGGTTTAGAAGAGCTCCGTTTGCAAGCTCATCAGAACCTTAAGTTGTACCAGGCCCGGATGGCCCAGGCTCATGATCGCCTCGTCCGACCCCGTGCTTTTCAGGTCGGTGAGTTAGTCCTTGTCCTGCGTAGGCCTATCATCTCGCGTCGTCGTCGAGGTGGTAAGTTTGAGCCCATTTGGGAAGGCCCATTTGTCGTAGAGCAAGTATACGAAGGTGGATCTTACTTGCTAGTTGATGCGAATGGTGTTCATCCCATGCCCGTCATCAATGGGCAGTACTTGAGAAAGTACTACGCTTGAGTTTGCACATCGCAAGGAGCATCCCCCGCCACTTGTAAATATTCCTCTGTATAGATACGACTCTAAAGGATTTCTCGCACTTTTCGGCAGTCCGTGGCCACGACTATTTGTCCTCTACCACGTGATATTCGTCATGCGAAGTATGAGATTCTCCTTAAGATTTGTGTGTAAATACGTCGTAGGGATGTTTTGTGCTTACGTCCATATTCACTAATCACTTTGGTGTTGTTGCACAAGATTTCCTTTTCAGTCCCCTCCGAGGGTTGGTGCTCCCCAGTTTCACTTGTCACCTTCAAGTGTGGTCTGGGATATCAAAACTACTAATTCAGATATCTATGAAATGTGATACTGGGTCCATCCTTGATCTATATTTGTCAAATATAGTGGTGTTGATCCATGATCACTTTGTGAATTTTCCTATAAATTGTTGTTGTAATTTTTCTCTCCCCAGTTTTATTCATGTGACGAATATGGCCTGGGTTATCAAAGCCAACAATTTCCCCCTCTCTTCAAAATATAAAAAAAAATATAATAAAAAATGAGGGAAGCTCTTAGTTGAGTGGAATTGGTTGCCCTTGTCACAGGTGGAACCCGGTTCTACACTCCAAGAGCTCAAAGTCTCTTAAAATTCTTTTCTTTCGAGAGGGAAGTTCTTAGTTGAGAAAGAATCGGTTGCCCTTGTCACAGGTGGAACCCGGTTCTACACTCTAAGAGCCCAAAGTCCCTCCAAATTCTCCTCTATTTCTCCTTAAAGCATTTAGATGATTGCTCAGGAGATGACTGTGTGCTTATTTCTTATATTATGATTATTCACTTGTAACGGAGATGTTTTCCCTCCCCTATGATGCGATACATCATGTTTTGGATGTCAACATCATTCTTTTGTGGATTTTGATCTTCTAGTAGAAAGTCAATCCCCTATCCCCTTTAGCAGCATAATTTTTCTTTGAGAGCTTGTTCTTAGCTAAAAGAGCAGTTCTTAGGACGAATAAATGTTGCTTGCACTTCTCACAGGGTCCCATCAGTTAGCATGAGTGTTACCACTGTGATCCCTTTAGTGATCATTGATCCTTAATATGATTGTAACTCTTAGTGGCAAGTGTGTCCCCTTGTCACTTCTATGATATTATCCTTTTTTTACACGGTCGTATATATATTCCTTTTTTTTAGAGAGATGTATATCGATCGATTGCTTCATGATATGTGATTTCAATTTTACCCTAAGAAAATTTCACTTATATTTTAATTACTCATGGCCACGACGATTTGTCCTCTACCATGTGGTAACTAAAATATGAGCTTGAGATTTCTTAGATGATGAATTACTTACCTCTCTATTTTTCTCACATCGCCGCGCTCGTGTGCGTTGGGGGATTGTTGAGTTTTCGCTTTGTTCTACTGACAGACCTATGGTCGGGTAGAAACTTCGCTGTTTCGGGGCCTATGGCCGAGCGGATGTGTTTTGTTTCCTTCCCTTCACCGACAGACTTATGGTCGGGTGATTGTTGAGCTTACCTTTATTCTGCCGACAGACCTATGGTCGGGTAGAGACTTTGCTGTTTCGGGGCCTATGGCCGAGCAAGGGTGGATCTTTTCTCTTCATCCTATCGACAGACCTATGGCCGGATAGATGTTGAGCTTCCCGTTTTGTCCCATCGACAGACCTATGGTCGGGTGGACATCGGGCTTTTGGTTGGTTACCCGACAGAGTCCCTGGGGAGTACACTTCACCACCTCTTCATTCCCCCTGCTTCCTTTTACCTGTTAGGGGGTTGTTGAGTTTTCGCTTTCTTCTACCGACAGACCTATGGTCGGGTAGAAATCTCGCTGTTTCAGGGCCTATGGCCGAGCGAGTGTACTTCTGTTTCTCTTCACCGCCAGACCGATGGTCGGGTGACCTTTCTTCTACCGACAGACCGATGGTCGGGTAGAAACCTCGCTGTTTCGGGGCCTATGGCCGAGCGAGACTGCTTCCTTTCTTTTTCACCGGCAGACCTATGGTCGGGTGACTGTTCTTCTACTGACAGACCTATGGTCGGGTAGGGACCTCACTGTTTTGGGGCCTATGGCCGAGCGAGTGTGCTTTTTTTTTGTCCCTTTCGTATCACCGTCGGACTGATGGTCGGGTGATTTGTTGATCTCATTTTCTCTCACCCTCTGAATTTTACTTGGATTGATTATTGACCCTATCTTTCTTCATTACTTTGATATCCATTGATTGCATCTCCTCTTAGTGAATCCCGTTGTTTGACCCTAGAGTTGTATCTTCCTAGAGTTAGGAAGGTCAACGCCAACATATACGGTTCACTTATTGTTCGCCGCATATGTTGGGGGTCCGTTTGTTGACCTCGTTTTTGGCTCGAGCGTGCTCGAGCACTTTCGTCCAATCTAATTGAACCCCGTCGAGCCCAATTCGAACTCGAATCGACCCGACTCAAATCGGATTAGACTCGATTGTGTTCAATTGGATTCAAGCGGTCGGTTTTCGGTGTGTCATATTTAATTTGATTTCAATTGATTGTTATTTTAAGCCCAATTTCGTACGACTAAATTCGTGGCGCTGGCTCGAACTCGAACTGACTCGGATTGAGTCAAATTCGGACTCGAGTCTAGCCTGGTCTTAGCCAATTAAGCTTGACTCAGCCCAACTTAATCCTGTTGAAATCAATTTGACTTTCAAAACAGTTTGATTTTTTTTTTTTTTTTTTTTAAATCCGGTAATTGTATCGACGAAGGCGATTATACGAAATCCTCTTTTCAGCCAAAATCCCGCTTCGCTGAAGATCTTCTGCGGTTCGAGCAGACGCGGAGCAGCGACGAGAGCTGCTTATGGAATTTTCGGAGGCTGGAGCGGCTGCGACGACGGACGAGAAAAGGCGGGCCTCCTCTTTCGACGAGAGTTTTGATTTAATCAAAACGAAGGCTCCGAGCTCAGGGGGATCTCTCGATCTAGTAATCTCCTCCTCCTCTCTCTCGCGCCTTGCTCCCCCTCTTCCGCTCTCTCTCTCTCACGGTGTCGAGACGGAACGCCAAGCTCCCTCTCTCTCGGTCGCTCTCAGTTCGCATCCGCAAGGAGAGCCGAAGCCCTTCTCCGACTGGAAGGCCGAAGCCCCCTTCCCGTTCCCTGTGTTCGCGAACGCCAGCTAGGGCCGGAGCCTTGCTCCCAGGCGGAACCCCCCTAATCCCGACCTCTCTCTCTCTGGATCTCACGAAGCCAACCTCCCTCTCTCGCGCCCAGCTTCTCCTCTCCGCCTATCCCCTGTTCGGACCTAGCTAGGAGGCCCAACGTCAGCCTCTCTGCCTCCTTTGGTCACGACCTGCTCAGTCCGAAGGTTCCGATCCTCCTTCCCCTCGTCTTTGCAAGGCCGGACCGAACCCAGACGTCAGGTTTCTTGCCTCGGCCAACCGATCTTCTTCAAGGCAGCAGGTATATCTCTGTCCCCTTCTCCTTCTCCTCCTTCTTCTTCTTCTTCTTCTGTTTTCTTTCTTTTCTTCTTCCTCCTCCTTCTATTCTTTCCCTTCTTCCCTTGCCCTCTTTCTTTTCCTCATCCAGTTAGTATTTCCTTCATCAAAATGAATTTGAGGTGGTTTGATTTCAGTCAAGATGAGCTTAATGGGGCATTCCTTATTATTCTATTTTGTTTAATTCCATTGTATTTATTTGTGTCAAATGATATTTTAGTGTTTTTGGAATATGGAGATTGTTGTTGCTAGCCATAAGTAATTTTGTTTGTTCAAAATGGTAGCTATGTATCAAGCTATACTTGAGTTATGTTATATCTTTTAGAGCTTTAGGTGTGAACTTTGAAAAACACATGAAAGGCTACTTTGAGCTTCTATCAAAGCATGCATATTAAGTGTTTGTGATAATGCCTATTATGAGTTGATGGATTTTTTTTTCTTTGATAAAAGTGGGAGTTTCATGAACTTCTTTGGAAAGTTTGCCTTGTTTTTGCCATACTTTCTTTAATATGTATGTAAGCATGTATAAAAGAGAGGTTTGGATGGTGGTTATAGTGGATTGGACAATGTGTTTATTTTCCTTTCTTGTTGCTTAGTTTTGTTATCTTTACTTGATTATCAAGCGACATTCTAGCCCTCTTGAGTAGTGATAATGGTCATCGTTAGTCATGGATAACTTCACAAACATGGACGAAATTTATGTGTTGATTTATATTATTTGGAGACGAGTTCTTTGTACATAGAGCTCGCATTTGTTTGTAGATTGAATCACATGATGGTGGAAATTTCTTAAAATGTGGCAAGTAATCATGGTTTTATTGTTGCTTTATCTTCGCATGAATCACGAGTAATTAGAAAAGTATTTGGGTTAAGGGAGTGAAGGATGAATATTTTCACATGGTGCTTAGTCTATGCTTTTAAGAATGTCCATGAAATTAGACAGTAAAAAAAAAAAAAAAAAGGATGAGGGGGTGCATAGCTATTTCAAACTACATTCATTTGTGATCTTTGTTTTAGTTTGCATTCGCGACGGAAGCATGAGTTCTTTATAACTAAGAGAATGTTTGCTTGCATTGTTTGGGGTGAAGGTTGCACTCACTTCATATTTCTTTACAAAAGAATTAAAGCCATGGCTTGACGATTACTTACATTAAGATGTTGAAATTTCTAAATTATTCCATGGAAATTTGTTTGGAGTATTATATTCTAAAGAGCAATAGCATTTAAGTTTCCTTTAAAAAAAAAAAAAATCCGAAGTTCAACTTTCTTTAAGTTTTCTTTTCTATGTATACGCATAAATCTTTTTTTTATTGAATTAGTTGTTATGTGAATCTTGGGGAGTTTGGTGGCTATGTGAGAAGCTACTTGGCAAAGAGCTTTGAGTTAGAATGATTAAATAAAATGGAGATCTGTTATACAAAACACTTGCATCAATATCTTGACTTTGTGGGAAACATTTAAAGAGCATGATGATGGATAAGTTACACCATTTCATGTGTTGTTTAAAGAGGGGTCTCATATGTATGAGACAAAGCCTTATCATCATTGATCAAAATGCAGTTTTTGTTCTTTGTTTAGCTTCCAAATCGCATTGGGAAGCATAATAAGTGCAGATTTTGCTGTTTTTAAGGTTCCAAACTGTTCTTGGAAATTCATAAGTGCAGATTTTGCTGTTTTTAAAGTTCCAAACTGCTATTAGAAGCTTATATGCGCAGAATTTTGCTGTTTTGGGGTTCCAAGCTACTTTAGGAACATGTTATTGGCAGATTTTTCGTTGTTTTATGCACTGAATTGTTTTAAGGTGAAGTATTGACATCCTTAGCACCATAAGCAAGTGAAGGATTTATTATATAATTGCACTTTGTTAATGCTCATTCAATATAAAGAAGATTTAGTGAATTTTAATTTCATTCATGTAAGTATAGTATATGGAGGAAAGTTGGGTGTTGTGAGAGTGACATTGGCAAGGATTCCCTTTGTTTTGTAATATCTTATGTGCTTGTATGAAAAGGGTTAGATAACTTTTATATCTTTTTTTTTACAAAGGTTGTTATGCGTTTTGATTTAGAAGAAAGCAATGTTGAATATTCATGAGTATTTTGCAAGGTAATATTTAGAAAAGTGTTAGAAGCCTTCATGAGTTCCAAAGTTAAGTTGGTGTTCTTGTATATTCATATTTTATCTTTGTTTCATGGCAATTTTATAAAAAAAGATGATTATTCGAATATGAGATGGTTAGTTTATATTGAAAGATTTCTTAATCTTATTTTGGAAGAATGTGTAGCATGCTTAAGAGCATTTATATGTCTTTTCTCTTAGTGTTGGGTATTCTTAGTTATCGCATAACATGTCTTTGAGAATGTTTATGAACGATTTTGTGATCGAAAGCTTTTGTAAGTCGATTGGTGTCTAATGGCTTTGGGATTTGTTTTAAAGGATTTTATATGGCGAATTTCGCGAATGCTTTCCGATGAGGGGTTTTATAAAGCCTCCTTGTTGGAAAGTTTTATATTTTCATAACCCACTCCAAATGAAAGGAAAGGCACTTGATTAGTGGTTATTTGGGTAGGATTTTTGTGTCAAAAAGAGGAGATTTGAAAGATGGTGTTGTAGAGTTTTTGTGCCAAAACAAAAAAGAGGGGTTTTAGTAGATAACTTTTGGGGGGTTTTGTAGTAGTGCATATAGCGGTTCTTGCAAATCATTTTGAGGTTTATAATTTTGTAGATTAAGTTGGTATAGTAGGATCCCTTAATGTCTTAGTGTTTCTTCCTAGAAGGATGAGTTTGGGAGATTTGAAATTTTGAGAAATTTATGTTTGTAGGTGCTTAGTGTCTTTTTGGGAGCAAGATAGGATTTCCCCCACTTCATGTTAGCTTATAAGGATAAAGAGAATGTTGGATGGGTTCAAAGCAAGATGAATTTAGTTGTAAGTCTAGTTTCAGAGGTCTTTTTCCCTTAGTCGTTGTAGGGTTTGGTTTAGAGTGTTGTGGGTAGATATGTCGAAAATATCAAGTGTCTTATTTGGAGTGGGGAACAGTAAAGGGCATTGTTGCTATTATAGGATGTACTTGACTTCTACGAAGTGCATCCAATAACAACAATGCCTACACCCCTTTTTCGTATTCGATTTTCGTTCTTTTTCTATTCTTCGCATCTAGTTGTCTCTTGCTTAGTTTTGTTAGTTTCTTCACTGCTTCTTCTGTGTCTTGGTACCGCACACCTACAAACTAAGGAAGATCCACAGACATACGACTTGATAAATAATAAAAGGTACGTTCTAGTTTTTATTGCATTTTTTTTTATTTTCTTACACTGTTATTTATTTATAGAACTGCTCTAATACCTATCTTTCTTTTGTCTTGCGAGGTACCTTTTGGAAAGCAATGGATAAGGAGCACTTGGAGCTGGAGCTAGGACAGTCGGATCCAAGCATCAGTCGTCCCTACCCATCTGGCAGGGGCGCTACGGGCGGAACCACCGGGTCGTAGCCCCCGGTGCTGTAAGTCTACTAAAACTTACAAAACCTTTAGGGGCTTAGATGTTTGCACGCCTCCCACCCTTAGGGCCTTAGAAACTTCAATTATATTTAGGATTGCTTTTATTTTTTTTTAGATCCCTAAAACCCTGTGACATCCGTATAGAAGTCTTAGGAGTTAGAAAACAACACAACTTTCAATCCTACAACTTTAGTGACATCTAAGGACAAAAAAAACTAAGGACTGAGTCTTAGAAAATATAGACTTAGGATGCATGCTCCCTATAGGATAGAAACATTAAAACAACAACTTAGTGACACGTTTTCCTAGATTTGAATTTTCTTTTCTTAATTCACTAATAATCAACCAACCAATTCCAATCTAATTCTAAAAAATCTATTAAAACACTTAACTCTTAACTAAGTTTTAATTAACATGCATAATCATTAAATCATAATTTTAAATCATAAACCTAAATCAATTCTAACTAATCTAATAATTAATTATTAACCAATCTAAAAATTTAAAAGATGTAGATCATATTAGGAGATTAAATTATAAACTAAATTTATTAGGATAAAAGATTTTTTAAAGGCCTAAACTCAGAATAATCTTTTAAAAAATAATCAACAAACCTCTTAATACACAACAACCGCTCCAAAAGTGAAGTTTATTGGATGGACTACTCCGGGCTGCGGGGCTAAGTGTCCTAAGGAGGCTGGTTCCTCGAGCCTGGTGGCACAACGCCACAAATGAATCTAATGGAGCGTCAAAACCTAAAATTAATTTTTCTAATTGGCATAATTCAAACTTGATTAATAAATGATTTAATTCACCCTTTTCTTTTTCTTTCTTTAACAACAAACTGTAATAATCAAACAAGGTTAATTATCACTGGGTAACCCAGGCCTACGAGGCTATTAAGTTAGCCCCAAGGAGGGTGAAATAAACCTCACAGCCTCGGTGTGAAACAAAGGTGATAGTTAATCAAACATTAAAAATAAAATATCCTAAAAATCAATTCTAAAACACTAATATTTAAACTTTAACTAAAATCTCTTCTTTGTCCCTTTTAACAAATAAATCAAATATACATACAACTCTAACTAAAACTACCCTATATAGGACCTACCAAAACCACACAGCCAACACACACATAGATGAGTTTGCTAGGACACGACTATTAGCTTTAGGTTAGGCTTTTGTTCTGCTTTTTCTTTTCTGTGCTGTGTTGTGACGCTCTGCATGTGACCCGTGTGCTGTTTGTTTTTGCTACCTGTTGTAGCCTTCCCCCTCTTCCTGAATGGTTCTGATGAGGGATTTGAGAGAAACCCCCGCCTTGGTCAGTCCGAAATCATCCTGAATCGTTCTCTTTCTGCCCCCAACCACCAACTCCATCCTCAGTGTACCCCAATTGATTTTGGTCTCTCCCAATGTCTGCAGCCATTTCATCCCAAGGATGACATCCGTACTCCCCAATTCTAAGGGAATGAAGTCTTCCTTTACATGGATCCCTTGAATCTTTAGTACTACTCCTCGACAGACTCCTCGACCCATCTCTACCTTTCTGGTGCCCATCATTACCCTGTAATCTCCGGTATCCACTAGCTCCATCCCCAATACATCAACAATCTAGGTGGAAATGAAATTGTGTGTTGCTCCACTGTCTATCAACACCACAACCTCACGGTCAGAGATCTCTCCTTTCACCTTCATAGTGTGACTCGAAGTGAGTCCCACTACTGAGTTCAGAGAAACTTCTGCTACATCTAGATGCAACTTCTCCTCCTCCACCTCGGGGTCATTCTCTCCTCCCTCTTCGTCTTCCTCATCTTCACAAATGAGGAGAACCTGAAGAGATCGGTCCTTGCACTTATGCACCGGCATGTACTTCTCATCACACCAGAAGCACAACCCTTTTGCCTTTTTTTCCTGTAGCTCCTTCTCAGTCAGCTTTTTGAACTGTCCACCGTTACCTCCTCCTCCAGCTTTATCCCTTGGTGCCTCCTTCAGACTCCCTGAAGATCCCCCTTTGAAGGCAAGATGGTAGTAGTCATCTTGTACGACCCCCCGAATAGTTTCCCCGGGCTCCTCTTTTAGATTTCTTCTGATCCTCCACCAACTGTGCTAACTCCATAGCCTTCCCTAGGTTTCTCGGCTCCAATACTCTGACTGCTGTTCAGATCTCTGGTTTCAGCCCTTTTATAAAGTTCCCTTCAAGGGTTGACTCTGAAATGTGAAATTTGCTAGCCAAGTACTCGAACTTGTTCCGGTAATCTGCCACGGTCCCTTCCTGAGTCAGAGCAAAGAATTGCTCATAGAAGTCTCCTCCATCATCGGCTCGGAAACGCTCCAATAAACAATCCTTGAACTCTCTCCAGCTACGAATGGGCTCCCTCCTGTCACGCCACTGATACCATGCTAAGGCTTTTCCCTCCAAGCACATTCCCGCCGCTGTCAATTTCTCCTCCTCTGTCAGCCCATTGACAGCAAAATATCCCTCCACCTTATAGATCCACCCATGTCCGTCTTCGCCCTCGAAGACAGGCATTTTCAGCTTCCTCACCCTTGGATCACCTTCATTTCCCCAGTATTCTCCATAATCTCCCATTCCTCTCAGAGGAGGCGCTCCCCAATTGTCCCGATTGTCCCTCCGACGAATATACTCAAACTCCTCTTCATACTCACCTCCCCTCCCTTCAACATCATCACCTCGACGCTGAATACTTTCAAATTCAGCACCTCAACGATGACGTACCTCCCTTCTTCCTTCAAAATCCCCTCCTCGATGCTGAATTCTTTCGAATTCAACATCTCGGCGATGAGATCCCTCTCTCCTTCCACCAAAATCACCCCCCTCTTGTCATATCCCATACTCATCTCTTCCCTCGAAAGAGGCTCTAGAGGAGGCATGTCGTTCTCTTTCTCTAGGATCTCCACCTCCGGATTTCTCCTCCCCCGCAAGGGGTTCGGAATTCTTCCCATGCCATGGCCATCGATGGTCTCTCTTACTTCCGATGTCGCCGGATTGATTTTCATCTCCAGTAGTTTCTTCATCATTTCTTCCATTGCGGTGAACTTCCCCTCCAACCTTTCATTGTTGGAGGTGATTTGGTTTTGAAAGTTGAAGATGTTTTCCTTCAAATCAGCTTTCAATTGGCAGACTTCGCCTTCTAAGACGTCAACCTTCTTTCCGGCCATCGTTCTTCTCAAAATTCACGAAGATCTTCTTCCGGGACAAGAAAATCTGAGGAAATCAGCCTCCAACGGTCCCAAAAAAGATGCTCTGATACCAATTTGATAGGAAATACTTGATTTCAAGTAATATGTGGTTGGCTACCATCATTAAGTATGCATAAAAATTTTACATATCCCTGAAAATCATGCAAAAATATGCATAAAAAATTAACATAGCCGTGAAAATTCATGCAAAAGTGACGAACAATTCATATAGTATTACAACATTTCTTATATTGATCTTATGATAATCATGAGAACATTATAATAATCATTCATTATTCTACCTCAATAACATCTCATGTTTTATTATTTACGCTCCTCATCTCAATCTTTTTCATAAAACCATCGCTCATACGATACTTAAAAACAACCTTATTATAAAAATAAAGTTTTTCATATTTTTCTTTGATTTGCAGGTCCCTTACAGTACTGAAGCCATTTGTTTTGGTGTCCTCTTCAATATAGTCGAGAGAATCTTCAAAAGAATTATTTGAATTTTTTAATTCTTTTATAATAATTTCATGGTTTGTTGACTTTAAAGATTATAGTTGGAGCTTTTTTGACTATTTGTTCTTCTTTTCTCTCTACAATCTGTAATTTCAAAGCCCTTATCTTCAGGGAAATTATGGAATTGCCGTACAATTTCTTCGGAGAATCTCAACTTCTCTTCAACAAAATTGGCCTGGGTTTTCAAGTCTTCATTTCTGGTTCGGCATGCATATCCATAAATCTATTTCAATTTGCTTCTAAGTCATTTGTGTTTCAATCTTTGACTTTATTTCAATAGAGATTTTTGCATTTTTTATTGATCAGTTTCAGTAACCTCTCGTTCATAGTTTGGGCATCTTTCAATTGTTATTCACTTGTTGAATACTGATATGCGCTCTACTTGGCTTAATCTACAAAGATATTCAACTTAGAAAATGCACTTTTTCTTATGTTCTTCACTGTTGGCATGGTGATGGTTGTGCTTAGCTGTCTCATGACATTGCTATACACAAGCTCGAGTGCATGGTTCCCAACTAGTTCTCAAGTTTTATGATCTTGCCAATGATTTTTTTTAGTAAAATACTCCAAATCTGCTTGGAACTGAGTCAATTCAACAATATGCATATCAAGCTGCTTGTGTTATTAATTTTTAAAAATAATTTATTGGGCATATTTCATTGTGGCAAATTGTCCATCCTTCTGCCACTTCAGAATTACTTCAACCTCTGCAAAATCAATTCAAAATTTTCAATATGAGTTTACTCTACTTAGATAATTGTAACAATAATAGCTGAGATGCAAACAATGGTACTAATTTACCTTATTCAAATAAATTGATTGGTTTTATGAAAATAGTAATGGAGGTTTCTTAATGTCAAAATCCTTTGCCATTATTGATAGGTCGTGAACAGTTTCAATAGCACCCACCGCAAGATCCTTATGTATACATTACGGCTCAACAACCCTATTCACTTGGGGATCATCTCAGATAGCTGCTTCATCCCCTTTATTAACTCTCTTGGTGTGAATTCTTCGGCAGTGACAAAGTTGTGCAAGGGAAAGTCAAATTAGAAGTGACAGTTTTAATTGCGATTAATGTGAAATGTATCGGAGGACCTATTTTTATTTAGTTTTGTGTGGGCTCCGATTTTTTTATTATCATTAGATTTTTGACATTTTTAGAACTTAAAGAATGTCTACTGTTTTGTAGGAGAATTTCTAAGACATCTTAGAAATGTATTCTTTTTTGGTAAGGGAATGATCTTCAGTTTATTTTTTTTATGAATGGTATTTTTTCAAATATCTCCCATTGATCAGAGGCATAGGTCGTCGATCTTCCATATTGATGAGTTGATAGGCTCCTTATTGGTACACATTCTCGATGACAAAAGGACATTCCCAATTTGATTCGATTTAACACCAATTCTTCGGTGTGGGATAATTGACCTTTTCAGCACCAAGACCAATTCTCCTTCTTGAAATGCTCGATGGCGTACCATACAGTCAAAAGATTTTACCATTCTTGCTTGATAAATTTCTAATTTCTGTTGAGCTTGGAGCTTGACTTCATTTAGTGCATTAAGCTTTTCCATTTGTAAACAAGCATTTTGTTCTTCCGTGTGGTCATATTGAATAACTACTTGAAGTGACGACAATTCAATTTCAAGTGGTAACACAACTTCAGCTCCAAACATGCATAAGAAGTTGCTTTTGTTGGTGTCTTATAATCCAAAAGCAAATGTACGTCACATAATGCTTTAGTATATCATTCTTTTTTTTTTTTAGTTTGGATTTTCTTGAGCAGTTTTACCAATGTTTTGTTGAAGGCTTTTACTAATCCATTTGCTTTTGGATTATAAATCGATGAATATCACCAATCGATTTTATGTCGCTTAATGAATTTGTAAATCTTAGAACTTATAAAGCTAGACCGTTGTCTGAGATTATGTGACGCAGTACACCAAATATATAGATAATATTATGAGTAAAGAAGAAAGAAGTTGATAACATGATTAACAATGACTTCTTTAAATGGAACTGCTTCAGTCCATTTAGAAAAATAATCTATTAATGTTAATATAAAACGATGTCCAACTGATAATGACAGATCAATTTGCCCTATTACATCTGTCCCCCACATTTAAATGGTCAAGATGCTACAGTGAGATATAACTGATTTGGCGGTTGATGTATGATATCACCAAGAATTTGACATTCATTACATTTATCCGCATGATTGGTACATTCCTTTACCATTAATGGCTAGTAATAGCCCAATCTTTTAATTTTAATGACTATTTTAGGATCCGATTGATGTGCACCACTTAGTCTTTTTGTTAGACATAAATAGCTTTTGTTCTTTACATGTGTACACTTTATATTGGTTACTTTATACCTGGCTACTCCCTAGGCCTATAAATAGGATTACTGTACTCTTCTTTGTTTATGAAATAATATCATCTTCTTGTTTGTCTTTTGTTATGTGTGTATCCTCCTGTATTGATTCTTGGCTTCTCCCAATGAAGCTTTCATGGTATCAGAGCAGAAGCCGTTCCAATCTCTTCATCTCTCTCTAAGCTAAGTTCTTCCACATACTATTTTTTTTTTTCCTATTCCTTCTTTCTTTTTCTTCTTGTTTCGGCCACCATGGCAACTTCATCTTCCACGGCTATGGCCACCTTTGATTCCAGACAAAGCCCAGGTAATTTTGTGGAATTACAAATTATCCCTCAACAGCTTAAGTTCTTGATGAGTCATATCAAAGGCATCATCTCTCTCACTCTCACCGCTGAAAACTTTCCTATTTGGAGATCACAAGTTTTCAAACTCTTCAAGGCTAACGGATTTAAAGGCTTCCTTGACGGCAGCTGTTCTTGTCCCAGTCCGCAACATCAAACAACCGCAAACGAGCTTTCTTTCCAAACATGGAACCTTCTTGATCAAAATCTTACAGCAGCTCTATACTCGGTCATCTCACCCAGCATTCTCCCATACGTTCTCTCGCTCGATCATTGCACTGAAATTTGGGAAACCATAGCTCGTCGTCTTCAGTCTAACACTCGTTCTTGCACAATTCAATTGCGAAACGAACTTCATCACTTATCTATGAAAAATCAGTCGATGCCGCAATATCTTCTATCTGTCAAATCGATCGTCGATGCCATCGCGGCTACCGGATCTCCCTTAGATCCAGAGGAGGTGATTTTTTACACACTCAACGGACTTCCGGTGCAGTATCAGTCCTTCAAGACGTCTATCCGTACGAATCTACAATCACTGAGTCTTGATGACTTATATACACTGCTCTGCAGTGAAGAGCTTAATCTTGCTCAAGAATTTGACATTCATTACATTTATCCGCATGATTGGTACATTCCTTTACCATTAATGGCTAGTAATAGCCCAATCTTTTAATTTTAATGACTATTTTAGGATCCGATTGATGTGCACCACTTAGTCTTTTTGTTAGACATAAATATCTTTTGTTCTTTACACGTGTACACTTTATATTGGTTACTTTATACCTGGCTACTCCCTAGGCCTATAAATAGGATTACTGTACTCTTCTTTGTTTATGAAATAATATCATCTTCTTGTTTGTCTTTTGTTATGTGTGTATCCTCCTGTATCGATTCTTGGCTTCTCCCAATGAAGCTTTCATGGTATCAGAGCAGAAGCCGTTCCAATCTCTTCATCTCTCTCTAAGCTAAGTTCTTCCACATACTATTTTTTTTTTCCTATTCCTTCTTTCTTTTTCTTCTTGTTTCGGCCACCATGGCAACTTCATCTTCCACGGCTATGGCCACCTTTGATTCCAGACAAAGCCCAGGTAATTTTGTGGAATTACAAATTATCCCTCAACAGCTTAAGTTCTTGATGAGTCATATCAAAGGCATCATCTCTCTCACTCTCACCGCTGAAAACTTTCCTATTTGGAGATCACAAGTTTTCAAACTCTTCAAGGCTAACGGATTTAAAGGCTTCCTTGACGGCAGCTGTTCTTGTCCCAGTCCGCAACATCAAACAACCGCAAACGAGCTTTCTTTCCAAACATGGAACCTTCTTGATCAAAATCTTACAGCAGCTCTATACTCGGTCATCTCACCCAGCATTCTCCCATACGTTCTCTCGCTTGATCATTGCGCTGAAATTTGGGAAACCATAGCTCGTCGTCTTCAGTCTAACACTCGTTCTTGCACAATTCAATTGCGAAACGAACTTCATCACTTATCTATGAAAAATCAGTCGATGCCGCAATATCTTCTATCTGTCAAATCGATCGTCGATGCCATCGCGGCTACCGGATCTCCCTTAGATCCAGAGGAGGTGATTTTTTACACACTCAACGGACTTCCGGTGCAGTATCAGTCCTTCAAGACGTCTATCCGTACGAATCTACAATCGCTGAGTCTTGATGACTTATATACACTGCTCTGCAGTGAAGAGCTTAATCTTGCTCAAGAGACGAGTATAACAATGCAAAATCTCACTCTCAACGATCCCGCCACAGCCCTCGCTGCATATAGGGGTAGAAGTCGCGGACGCAACAATTCTGGCAGAGGACGAAATACCGGCCGCGGTCGCAGTCACTCGGACAAGAATCCCTCAAGCGGTATAACTTGCCAGATCTATTCCGAAACAGGGCACTCAGCTCTAAAATGCTGGTACCGGAATGATCCCTCCTACAACGAAGATTCAATCAAGACTGCTCTCTTCTCTCCGTCTGAAGTTACCACTACCATTGATTGTTTTCTTGACAGCGGCGCCTCAAATCATCTCACGTCTGAGTCATCCAACCTTCAATCTGGTCGCCCTTACACCAGAAACCAACAAATCACCATCGGCAACGGATATCAACTACCCATTCACCACACCGGAAAAGGTATTCTTCCAACCCCCAAAGGTAATCTAGATCTCAAACACCTTCTTCACGTTCCAAATCTGTCTTTCAATCTCATTTCTATTTACCGGCTGACCAAATATAACAATTGCTCGGTCAAGTTTTCTGCTCATGAATTTCATATCCAGGACTCGAAGATGGGTCAAACTCTTCTCAAGGGACCATGCTCTAACGGGCTGTATCCCATCCGTTCCCTCTCCGGCACCTCCGGCTTAGCTCTTTTCTCCGCTCAAGAAATACCATATCTATGGCACAAACGCCTTGGACATCCGGCACGACAAACTCTTCAAGTCATCCGCAATTTCATACCGTCAATTAGTACCAATTTTAATAATTTTTCTTGTCAATCTTGTAATCTGGCTAAAAGCCATCGTTTACCTGTCAAGAATTCTAATTCTTCTACGTCTCAAATTTTTGATTTAATTCATGCCGACATATGGGGGCCTTCTCCCACAACTTCGGTTCAAGGCTACAATTACTACGTATCGTTCATCGACGATTATTCAAAATTTTGCTGGACGTTTCTGCTTATACACAAATCCGAAACTTTTGATAAATTTTTAGAACTGCATAATCAAATCAAAACTCAATTTAACAAACATATTAAAATTTTTCGATCTGACGGCGGTGGAGAATTTAGAAACAACAAATTTCAGGCGTTATTCAAGAACACGTGCATGCTTCATCAATTTTCCTGTCCTCACACGCCCGCTCAAAATGGTGTTGCTGAACGCAAACACCGGCATATTCATGAGACCATGCGCAGCCTTCTAATTGAAGCTCAGCTGCCTAAAAATCTATGGGTCGAAGTGCTCAATACAGCCGTCTACCTCATTAACAGGTTGCCATCCAGGTCTCTTAAAAACAAAGCCCCTTTCATATCCTATATCAAAAACCGCCTGAATGTAAACACTTAAAAATTTTCGGATGTCTCTGCTATCCGTGGACTTGCCCCTACAATACCACTAAGCTATCTCCACTGTCGATAGCTTGCATCTTCATTGGTTATGCATCGGCTCAGAAGGGTTACCGTTGTCTTGATCCCAAAACCGGATTCATCTACATTTCTCGGCACGTCGTCTTCAATGAAGGTACGTTTCCTTACCAAACTCCCCCTTCATCCAATAATCAGCCGTCCACAACCCAATTTACACCACCACTTCTTTTGGTTCCAACTCAATCTCACAACACTCCTACTCGAGCTCCTATCACGGTTCAAGTACCGGACAGAACCCAGCTACCCGCGGGTCTGCCAAACCAGAACACTACGACTCACGCTCCCTCCTCATCCGAGACGGCTACAGTTCTATCCAGACAGAACCCCAGTCATCAATCTGGTCATGCCATGCAAACTCGTTCAAAAACAGGTCACTCTAGACCAAAGCATATTCTAAGCTTGGCTCACACCTCTACTGACACCGATCGCCGGTGCTACAAAGAGGCTACCGGTTCTAAACACTGGCAACAAGCATTGCAGCAAGAGTTTCAAGCACTTCAGTCGCAAAACACTTGGGAACTTGTTCCTCCTGATGCATCTCAGAACATTTTGGGATGCAAGTGGATCTACCGCACCAAATATCTTGCAGACGGATCAGTCGCACGTTACAAGACCCGACTTGTTGCGCAATGATTCAATCAAGAACAAGGTCTTGACTACACTGAAACCTTCAGTCCAGTCGCCAAGATGCCGACAGTCCGAATACTCGTCGTCATGGCTCTTCATCACCAATGGCCTATTCATCAATTAGACGTCTCCAACGCCTTTCTTCACGGGACTCTCAGCCACGTTGTTCATATGAAACAACCGATTGGGTTCACCGACCCAAATCATCCAAACCATGTCTGTCGACTCAAGAAAGCGCTTTATGGTCTCAAACAATCTCCTCGAGAATGGTTCCACCCTCTCCGGTCACCTTCACACTCTCGGGTTTCAGCTCAGCGTCTCAGATCCCTCGCTCTTTCTCTATCACAAAATCGGGATCTGTATGTATTTCCTTGTCTACGTAGACGACATTCTGCTCACGGGAAACAGTCCCGCGGAAATCAAGAAACTGCTGGCCAATCTCCATTCCACATTTACAATGCGTGATCTCGGAACAATTACAACCACATCTTACGGGCTTCATCTCAACCAAAGTAGATTCGCTCAAAGTATTCTCGCGCGTGCAGGTATGTATAATTGCAAACCTGTCTCAACTCCATCTCAATTAAAAATTTCAAACACAAATGGTCTAACCGCTGCATACTCAAATCCAACTTTTTATTGACAACTTGCCGGATGCTTACAATACCTTACACTCACTCGGCCGGACATTGCCTATGCTGTCAACAAGATCTGCCAACATATGCAAAATCCTACTATCCAGCACTTCGACAACCTCAAACGTTTGCTTCGGTACATTCAAGGTACCCTGCACATCGGCTTACCTTTATTCCGCGGAGAGCTCGTTCTTCGCTCTTATGTCGATTCCGACTGGGCCGGTGACACACAGGATCGGAAGTCTATGACCGGTTACTGCAACTTTCTTGGCTCATCTCTTATCTCGTGGAGTGTCAAGAAACAAAATGCAGTCGCTCGATCCTCAACTGAAGCCGAATACCGAGCACTCGCTTCAGCAGCTGCCGAAGTCATATGGATACGTCGTCTACTACAGGAACTTAACTGCGTTCAGACCACCTCCACTCCTCTCTTCTGCGACAATACCTCGGCTATAGCATTGGCAAACAACCCCGTATTTCATGCTAGAACCAAGCATATAGAGGTTGATTGCCACTACATTCGTCACTGCATCAAAGACAAATCAATACAGATTCATCACATTCCCACGGCAGAACAGCTGGCCGACTTGCTCACTAAGACGCTGCCCTCACCGAGATTCAAACTACTCACTAACAAGCTGGTGCAGCCTCTAGATCCACCACCTTGAGGGGGGATGTTAGACATAAATAGCTTTTGTTCTTTACACGTGTACACTTTATATTGGTTACTTTATACCTGGCTACTCCCTAGGCCTATAAATAGGATTACTGTACTCTTCTTTGTTTATGAAATAATATCATCTTCTTGTTTGTCTTTTGTTCTGTGTGTATCCTCCTGTACCGATTCTTGGCTTCTCCCAATGAAGCTTTCACTTTTATGAACTTCAGAAATAATTTTATCAGCTTCATCTTTCTTAAATACCATAGTCACATTTGATCAAATGATCTTCGATATAGTGTGTTGTTGACAAATGTATATCGTAATGCTCTCTTCTTGATCTACTTAGCTGATGGTTTATCTGCAGGGAGTTTGCTTTCTCTGGAGCAGTCGATGAAAGGTTGCCTCCAGTCATCTTGCTCTTAAATTTCTAGGGATATTGCCTCCAGTCATCTTGCTCTTCAAACTCAAGTTTGCTTATACCATATAAATCTAACTCTGAAGTTAAATCTATGCTAGCCAAGAAAACTGGAAAAACTACAACCAATTGTGATTGTCTACCTCTGATTTTTCTCCTTCAAAAGCTTGCTCAGACATCTCTTCCGCTAAGTCTACCATGACCATAGGTTCATATTTGCCAAGAGCATCCTCAAATTTTTAGCGTTGCCAGTTCATTTCCTTTTAAAATCGATCTGCTAATGATTACAATTAATGGCCTTGCCCTTTGTCCTTGTTGTACCTATTATGCGCTACCATTTAAAAAAATGATCCCCATCAAATGTGACCTGTTTCTTGCATCTTCCCATTTTCCTTCTCGGTGGCTGTTCAATTATTCATTCTGAGGTCTCTTTTTCATGACCCTTTTTTTTTTCCATTTTCAGTTGAGAGTTACAACTGCCCATTTACCCCCAGCGATATTTGTCCATGGTAAAAAGCTTTATCACCGTCATATTTGACTCTTCTGTTATGCTACTGCATTTTGTCTGCTATTCTCAAAAACAATTTTGATCATAAATTTCACATGCATTTAACAACTCAGAAGTAAGAAAATATTTTTTTATTGGTCTTAAATTGTTCTCTCATTCATGCTGCAATGACAAGATGAATAATTTATGGCTGAAGTCTGAAGTTGGAACCTACTGATTTTAAGAAGGAATTTGGTCAAAGCTCGAGTGGCTGATGGTTTTTGGGTATGGTTTGGGTTTTTTCTTTTTCCCTCATGAGGAGAGCAGAGGAAATGGTGGTTCTTAATTCAACTCCTTTTGATATAAAATTGCAGCAAACATGCGCACTTTTTTGTGTCCCAATCCAGTTAAAAAAGTCTCACCAGAATATTTGAATGAAATATGTATTTCACTTTAGATTAATTAATGTTAATGATATTTTTTTATTAAAGATTATGGTTATATTTGATAAGGAAACTGGATAAGTAGCTAACCTTATGGATAAGTCGGCTCATGTATGCAGTGCACTACCCACTAACACTGCTACCACAGTGCACGGCTGTTTAGCTCACCGTTTGATCACTGTTTGTGTATCTCAGCCGTTGGGTGTTAACCAATCGGGCTATATATCTCATGTACTGTAGCAGTGTAGTCGAAGATGAGGAAAGGAGAGCAGCTGAGCTCTTTCTGATAGTCTTCCCTGTTATGCTCTGTTTTGCTTTCATCTTTCTTTTCCTTGCTAAAGCTTTAATGCAGGTACACCAGTTTATCATGGTATCAGAGCTGTAGGTTATATTTCCTGTGTTCGTTTCCATGGCTACTTCGTCGTCTGCAACCCTGGTTGAAGAGTCGGGTGCAAACTCGGTGACAAGTGAAGTGATTATCCCACAGCAACTAAAGTTTTTCATGGCAAACGTGAAAACTATGGTCACGATTCAACTCACGACTGAAAACCATCTGATATGGAAATCTCAACTGCTGAAACTGTTCACTGCAAACAACTTTGATGGATATCTCGATGGCACGATTGTGCCGCCGGCAAAACTGATTGTCGACTCAAATGGACAGAGTAAGACCAACCCGCTTTACTCCACTTGGCTGCTGATTGATCAGCATTTAGCATCCGCAATCTACTCCACGATATCTGCATCTCTTCTACCGTATGTGCTCAACCTCAGTTCCTCACAAGAGATATGGCTAACCATTGAGCGACGGCTACAGTCGTCCAATAGATCTCGTCTTCTTCAGCTTAAAGGTGAGCTACATCAACTGCAACTGGGCGATAAAACTATGGTCCAGTACCTGTTTGAGATCAAAAATAAGGTCGACGCAATTGCAGCAGCTGGATCGACCATTGAATCTGAAGATATCATACACTATACCCTGAATGGGTTGCCGATAACCTACCAGTCATTCAAGACTGCGATTCGAACGATGCAAAGTCCACTTGCGATAGATGATTTTTACTCTATGCTGTGCAGCGAAGAACTTCACTTAAATGCAGATTTGAGTCGTAACTCTAACAATCTGTCATCTGGAGATCCAAACCTTGCATTAACTGCTACCAGAGGAGCATATCGTGGACGGTCTGTAACGCGTGGAAGAAACCGTGGAACAATCAGCACTCGTACAAATTCAGGTCGCAATTCATCCGGCCGACCACCAATCAACGATGGAAATCAAGCGACCAATCGTGGAGGACGCAGGCCACGGTCCACCGTTGAGTGCCAAATCTGTGGAAAGCCAGGGCACTCAGCAGTAAACTGCTGGTATCGTCATGATACCAGCTACAATTCCACACCTCAAGCATATATCACGACAGATAACTCACAACCCGCTGAGTGGTTCCTAGATTCAGGAGCTACCGAACATCTTACGTCAAATGCGGCTCAGCTTCAGAATATGCAGCCATACACTGGAAATTCCAACGTGCAAGTTGGAAATGGACAACAACTCCAAATTGCTCATACTGGTCAAGGTCTGCTCCCCACGCCTCTGCGTAAGCTTCGATTATCTAAAATTTATCATGTTCCTCAGTTGTCTCATAATCTTATTTCAGTTCATAAACTCACCTCCGAAAACCCCTGTTATGTCTTACTCCATTCTAATGGCTTTTGTATTAAGGATTCCAAGAGCAACAGAACTCTTCTCCACGGTCCCAATCGTCATGGACTCTACCCACTTAATCCTCAAGCGACTGCATCTTCTCCAACATACTGCCTTTCTTCTACTACTGCATCCCCTAGTATCGCGGTTTGGCATCAACGGCTAGGCCATCCGTCATCAACAACTCAACGCTTCCTTCCCACAATTTTCCCGTCCAGCCCTGCTGTCAACAGTGCGCTCCATTGTAATGCCTGTGCTCAGGCCAAAACTAGTCGTTTATCGTTTTCATTGTCTGTTACTAGGTCTACTAAGTGTTTAGAACTCATACATAGTGATGTATGGGGTCCTTCCCCACTTCCTTCAATGCAATCATATCGTTATTACGTGTTATTTGTTGATGACTTTAGTCGCTATTCTTGGGTCTTTCCTCTCTATAATAAATCTGAAGTTTGCTCTACTTTTCTCCGTTTTAAACAAATGGTTGAACTGCAATTCCAAACTCAAATTAAAATTCTCCGTACTGATCGAGGCGGCGAATACATGAGCTCAATTTTTCAAACTCACTTACAAAATTTTGGCATTGTTCATCAAACGTCTTGCCCTTACACACCTCAACAAAATGGCGTGTCTGAACGAAAACATCGCCACATTGTTGAAACTATGAGGGCATTGCTGTTTGATGCTCATTTACCAGGAAAATTTTGGACTGATGCTCTACTTACGGCGGTCTATTTGATAAACTGATTACCTTCTTCCTCTAATCAACATAAATCCCCCTATGAATACCTCTATCATCGACCGCCTTCTTATGCTCATTTACGTACATTTGGTTGTTTGGCGTACCCATGGCTCGCCACTCAACTGTCACACAAATTTTCTCCTCGATCTCAACCCTGTATTTTCCTGGGATATGTTCCTAACTCCAAAGGCTACCGCTGTTTTGACTTCAAAACATCCAAGCTGTATATTTCTCGACACGTTACCTTTCACGAATCGGTGTTTCCCTTCATGCCTGTGACAACGTCTAGTTCTCCACCTGATGCTAATGAAAATCCACCTCCATCGATTCTGATTCCTGCATCATCTTTGCAGCCACATTCACCCAATTTAACTTCAACAACTCCCACTTCCACTACCTTTAACCCCATTCCTCTAACACCGTCAGCTACTACACCGGTCAGTGATCCTCCTGTTTCTAGTCCTGATATCCCGCATCCTGATTCCCAACCAAATATTCCTACCACTCATCCGATGCTTACCAGGGAGAAAACAGGGAAATTAAAACCCAAACCAGTGTTTGATTTGGACCATCAGGTCATTCCAGCCGATCCCACTAGCTTTATACAAGCATCCAAATACCGTGTTTGGCGACAAGCAATGAGCAGTGAATTTGAAGCTCTTCAAAGTCAAGGTACCTGGCGGTTAGTTCCTCATGAACCTGGACAAAATATACTCGGCTGTAAATGGTTATATAAAACTAAATACAATGCTGACGGATCTGTGGCAAGGCATAAGGCACGCCTTGTTGCTCAAGGTTTTAAGCAAGAGCACGGGTTGGATTATCACGAGACGTTTAGCCCTGTGGCGAAATTTGCCACCATTCGGTTGTTTCTTACTGTGGCTGTCTCGAACAGTTGGTCTTTATTTCAACTTGATGTTTCTAATGTGTTTTTGCATGGCAAACTACATGAACAAGTATATATGAAGCAACCCGCTGGATTCGTGGATTCCCAATATCCACATCATGTTTGTTCTCTACAGAAAGCCATCTACGGCCTCAAGCAGTCTCCTCGACAATGGTTTGAGACACTCTCAACATATCTTCTTTCCTATGGTTTTTCAACAAGCACAGCCGACCCATCTCTCTTGCTTTACAATCGCAATTCTATTCAGATTTACCTGCTGGTGTATGTTGATGACATCCTATTGACGGGAAACAACACGGCTGAGCTTCAACGACTGCTTCAGAACCTACATTCCCAGTTTCACATGCGAAACTTGGGCTCTCTCAATCAGTTCCTTGGCTTACAGGCGACTCATACCTTATATGGTATCCATCTCAATCAATCTCACTATGCCAAGGAAATTCTGTCCAAAGCTGCTATGTCTGAGTGTAAGCCCGTTCTTACTCCACTCCCTACAATCATGCCGGCAATTCAGACCGCTGATGAACTGTACTCTCGCCCAGAATTTTATCGTCAAATTGTGGGCTCCCTGCAGTACTTAACCTTAACTCGTCCAGACTTACTTTTTGCCGTGAACTTTCTTTGTTCCCACATGCATAAGCCGTTCGTTCTTCACTTTCACCTACTCAAGCGAGTTCTTCGCTATATCCAAGGTACCCTGCATCTTGGTCTTCCTATTATTCGAGATACTCTACAGCTCACGGCTTATGCTGATTCCGACTGGGCCTCGAATAAGACTGATCGTCGCTCCATCACTGGATATTGTGCCTTTCTTGGCAGCACACTGGTCTCGTGGACAGTTAAGAAACAAACCTCTGTTGCTCGCTCCTCAACTGAAGCAGAGTACCGCGCCATTTCCACTGCAGCCTGCGATGTCATCTGGCTTCGGCGGTTATTGCTTGAATTTCAAGTTCCTCTCATCAGTCCCACTAAGCTCTACTGTGATAATGTTTTCGCTCTGGCCTTAGCCAACAATCCCATTTTTCATGCTCGTACCAAGCATATCGAAATAGATTTTCACTTTATCCGTGATTGCATTCGCTCGCACTACATCTCGGTTCATCATATTCCCACAGTTGATCAACCAGCGGATATCTTCACCAAACCGCTTTCTGCTACCCGTTTTGTGCTACTTCGTAACAAGTTAACGCTTCAACCACCAAGCGTTAACTTGAGGGGGGCTGATAAGGAAACTGGATAAGTAGCTAACCTTATGGATAAGTCGGCTCATGTATGCAGTGCACTACCCACTAACACTGCTACCACAGTGCACGGCTGTTTAGCTCACCGTTTGATCACTGTTTGTGTATCTCAGCCGTTGGGTGTTAACCAATCGGGCTATATATCTCATGTACTGTAGCAGTGTAGTCGAAGATGAGGAAAGGAGAGCAGCTGAGCTCTTTCTGATAGTCTTCCCTGTTATGCTCTGTTTTGCTTTCATCTTTCTTTTCCTTGCTAAAGCTTTAATGCAGGTACACCAGTTTATCAATATTATGATATACAAGTAAATATAAAGATTTAAGTGTTATATATATAAATACATAAAAATTCAATGATATGCAAATAAATCCCTCATTTTTCTTAGCATCCTTGCTAGCATTAGAAAAGCTTATGTTGTTCCTTTCATTCTAGGAGTCCCAAAGAGTCTGGAGCAGGATGATATCCCCAACTTCTTTCTCTTGCTTTGAACTTTTTAGCATTCTTGAGATGAAGTATATTCTCTCCGTTAATGTGTTGTTCCCACAATAAATTTGCATTTTAAAAGGGATCCTTCTTTTAACACTTGTAACAAATTGAGTTCCATATGTGCAAGTGGCTGTTTACTTCATAGAGTAGGAGTTTCAGGTCAAGGTTATATTGATTATGTTTTTAATATAGCGGAGATTCTGGTCAAAGCTTGTATGTGCTGGCAAGTCCATAGTGAAGCTTCTCCGTGAACTAAGGATAAGTTGTAAGACAAGCGGAAGGGTACTTTCCACTGAAAATCGAAGGGATTCATCCTAAAGTTCAATGGAAATTGGTGCATGTTTTTACTGTTTTGCTTGATGTTGGTGGTTTTGAGCCGCGTAGTGGGGCCTAGTTACCTCTTAATGTGACTGGTAGATTGGACCTGGTGTTTGAATCAGATATTATTTCTTTAATTCCAGCTAAGCTCTAAGCTGTAAGCTGCTTACAGGAGCAGGTACCTACGCTTAAGCTAGTGTTGCCAGTGGGTCTACATTGGAAATCAGCTTGCTTTGGACTTGGGCATAAGAAGATGATCTTGAAGGTGAAGTTCATGCTTCCCACTAATTTTATTGCATGAATTTTGAATGGGCTTCTTATTTCTATTATATTATTGTTTTTTTTATTCTTATACTCGACACTGCTTGTATTGTTAGGATGGAGAGGATAGAAGTTGTTAGTGACCATGTAATTAAGAGCAAGTGCATGGCAGATGCGCTTGCTCAAATTAACTTAATTTTTTAGCATATTTCCTGAGACTAATTGTATATGAACATTAAATGTTTGCTAGTAAGGATGCCTAAGATTCTCCTGTAATTGGATGATTAGTTCATCTTCTGCCACCTCATATTGAGAGCTTGGTAAGGAGGCAGGGAGATAAAGAAAGTAAACTCGTTTTGCACAGATAGATTGTCATTATATTATCTCTGATTTTGATTTGATGATTTTACACGAGATAGATTCTCATATTTTATTCAAATATATTCTATTCAAATATAGAAATATCCCAGTGGAGGCTAAAGAATGAGTGAAATTTTTTGCTCAAATGTTATCTTCTTTGACCCGGCACAAGCTACTGCGTGCAGGAAAAGGAGACCGTTAAAATATACATCTTATAGTCCATTTCTCACACATAGGAATATATTTTTTTAGACATGGGAGAATAACAACAACAAGCTTTTATCTCACTGAGGTGGTGTTGTGGTGTTGGCTATATGAATTATTTTTTCTTCATTATATGTTATTACTAGTCAGAGTCGAAGATATAGTGACGAGGATAAAGGGAGTTAAAATATGCATGTGACAATTGTTGCATAGGAGAAGAGAATTGTAAATTTAATTTTGAAAATAATATTAGAATATGAAAATATCATCTAATTGATGCTCATTTATAAATTTAAATCTATCAGCTGAAAATACATTTATGTGGTTATTAAGTAGAGGCGTGTAGGGAGTAGTAAATCATTGTCATATATCACTTCAATTTTATCTGATAAAGATGGAAAAATCATTCTCATTCGGCACTGAGTTCTGAATGGGAGATAGTGGCAATGAACAAGTTGGGATTTTGGGTTTCTGTTGTGGAACTCCACCAAACCATTTGGGCCAATTTAGAAGTTGGTTTTGGGACGCTTCTCTCTGTAATTCTTCAGTTGAAAAAACAAAACAAATTAATGCTTACTTTTAGGGAACTAAATTACCATTAGCACATTTCTCAAAGCATATATCATTATAATTTTCTTTCTACATTCCAATACTTTTTTTAATAATTTTTTTTGTATTAAAACTAGTTATGATTATATTCTTATAACAAATATCAAGCATGCTTTCAAACTTGGAGATTAATCAGCAATAAAAACTCTCAAGATGATCTAAAATTTTGCATCAAGAAGCTATCTTTTCAAGTACATAGAGACCTTCCACAGTATATAGAGGCTTCGTTTGGAGCGATTTTCTTAATATTTTGTAAAACTGTTTTTTAGTTTAAAAGATCTCTTAAAAAAAAATAATAATAATGATTTAAAGCTATTCCAAATGAAACGAGAACCATATCTAAATCATCTATCAATACAAATACCAAAATTATATAATTAATATTACCTCAAAAATCAGATCGACTTTCACTAAATTAGAGTTCTAAAAACTATTGAACATGCAATAAAACGCAAGATTTATATATTTATTGCCAGCTAAAAAAAAAAAGAGCCTCTTGCAAAGTAGGAAAAAAAAAAAAAACTATCCATGCTTTTCTTGAGTATAGATGTAGTCAGTGTGAGCAATTAGTGTCCTTCTCATCAAGCACTCTTCCTCGCAAACTTTGTCAAGATTGGCCTATCGATAAATCCAAAAGATCTCAAATAAAAAAGCATAAATTATAAAAACACTAAAGGAAGATCATAATCAAACAAAATAGGTTACCTCTTCTTGGCTTTCCAGTGTGGCACGCGACAGTACTGGACGGGTTGATTGAGCTGTGGACAAAAATAGGAGAGCTGCGAGGAAAAGAAATGTATTTAGCTTATAAGTGGACATGACTGATATATATATTTCTTTCTTTGTTTCCTGGAAGAAATGGAGAGCAAGGGCCATGAAGAAGGTTGGCCTCTACTTCCTCCATTTAAATAGCCGCCCGCCCCAATATCTACTGCTGCTGCTCATAAATGAATTGTTATTTGTTAAGAAAGTAATATTACTTCTTCATGAATATTAAGTTGTTATATTCTCTTTGGGATAATTTTATGACTGTTTTATTTTTCACACAACAATTATAATTTAACTTTAATTACTCTTATTTTCTTGTTGTTTTCTCCTTACTTTTCTAACATTTCTGTAGTAGAAAGCTGCTTACTACAATCATAGTAGTAAAATTGTTTTCTCCACAATAACTTTATAAAATGTTATAGCCATCTCAAACAAATTCTAAGTATAATGAATTTTAGAAATTAAAAAATATATATAAAGCAACCAATCATAAAAAACATGGTAATACATGTGCTTATGTTATTTAACAAATGAATTCACGTATATTTTAGTTATGAGGTCTGATATTACTATCAAGACTTATTATAAAGCTTTAGCTTAACATCACATCAAATTTCCAGGCAAATATAGAAGTAGTATTATCAGATTTTTAAGAGAACTTTCAGTAGTATTTTCAAGTTTTTAATATTTTATTTTTTTTTTAATTTTCACCCCTTTTTTATTTAATCATGGTGATAAAACATCCAAATTCTACATGTGCTTTTTAAATTTTATTTTAATGGAATCAAACGCTAAAGATTCCAATTAGATAAAATGAGCAGTACACCTTACCTAATCAAATTATATAGTGCACAGTATTTATCAATTTATTAGCTTTAACAAAGTTCTTGCACATTTTTTACTGATATATTTTTATTCGTGCATTAGACACCTAAATCTTCTTTTAGGATGATTTTTCATCATTATTATTATTTTTTTTCTGTTTATGAAAAAAAAATTATACTAAAATTTTATTTTAAAAAATAGTAAACAAATTGTCTCAAAGGAATTAAGCTTTAATAGATAGAAGCTTTTGAGTTGAAGTTGAGACCCTTATTAATTAACAATCCCATTTTGTGTTTATCTATAATCATAATTAGGGATACTAATTACGAGGAGTTTTAATTAATGTTGACATTTAATCAACAATAAATTTTATATTATTTCCGAGTGGGAAGTCATTAATTCTTGAACGGGGCTTCATTGACTTCATTCAATTAAATGGCATTTGTATTGATAGTTTGATATATAACTATAATTTAAGGGAGTCATAAACCTGAAAGGCACATTTATCGGTCTTTCAAAGTCAGGGGCTCAGCTTTTGAGAAAGTTGCCAACTTTGATTAATAATGCTCTTAATTACTTGAAGAAAGCGATCGAGGCGTGAAAAAATGTAATGCTCTTAATTACCTAACAGATGTAAATTTCTATCAATAAATTCATTTTGATCTTAAAGCTTTAATAATTTAGATCAGAAATTTCAAAAGCCATCGTCTTCCCACTTTTCATAAATGTATTTACAGTGGAGAATCAACATAATATAATTTGACCAGATAAATTTATTTATATTAAAAATAAATAAATTTTAGTATTGTTACGGGCTAGAATATTCGCGACAGTAGAGTGAGAAGATAAAATTTTTCGTCTTAGCGTTGTACAAATATCCATCACACAAGCAGAGAAACAAAAAACACGATGATTTTTACGTATAAAATCCTTGAAAAGGAAAAAAAATCATAGGTCATGCCTAGTTCAAATGATTCCCCTAGCATTTGAATGAGTTATAAAGCTCGATCCGTCCTATAATTTGAAGATGGAAAAATTATAATAACAAAGAGAGTCGACGGAAGTCCTATGTTGATCGGTGGCCGGTGGAAGTCTGGTGACAACTAATGGTCGAGCAGTAGTCCAACGTCGGTCGGTGGCTGGGTGGAAATCCGATGTCGGTCGGTGGTCGGGCAAAATTCCAATGACATTCAGTGGCCGGGACAGCTAATGGAAGAGCAGGAGTCCAACGTCGGTCGGTGGCTGGGTGGAAATCCGATGTTGGTCGGTGGTTGGGTAGAAGTCCAACAACAGTCGGTGGCCGGGTAGAAGTTCGACGATGTTTGGTGGCTGGGCGGAAGTCTAACAACGATAGGTGGTCCAACGGTGGTCTAGGAGCTTGGTAGCAATAGGGATCTTAGAATTCTCTTTCTTCTTCCTCTTCTTTTATTCCTCTTCTTCTCTTCTATGAAGAATGAAGAGTCTATTTATAATTATTTTAGAGTGACATGACTAATAAATAGTAAAAAGATCAAGAATAGGCTGAAAGTGTTTCGGATGGATGATCAATATTGATTCCTTTGATCAAAGACAATTTATCATGCATTTGAGTGTCAGAATTCAATGATCTTGGATTCGTTCTGTCGAGCCACTCAATTCAACTATAAGCATCTCATATTTGGAAATCATTTGATTGTCTAACTTATGCTTTAAGCTTTCAAATGCACTTTAGGCGCTTAATTTGGACACATTTGGGCTCAGATTGAATAGAAATTGATGTAGTTGGGTTTGCCTCTTTGAGATGTTCAATTTGACTTTAAGTTTGATGAAATTAAAGTTTGGATGGTCATATAATTAACTTCTAAAAATTTTATTCAACTTTACCTCGATATTCATGCTCGATCAAGATAATTTTTTTATGATGTATCAAGTATAAATAAATCTAAATCAAGTCCTTGGAATATTTTTTTTATGTAGGTCATTTAGGGTTTGAACATTAACAAAAAATTTGTGTGCTTATATACAAGGGAACACAACAATAAGATGAATATGATGCATCCAATCTCCCTAAATTTTAAGTTCATGAAGGAACAAAAATGTCCAAAAGAAGCAATATGATATATTATATGTGATATATTCAAACCTTCTCATTGATTGATCGAAATTATTGATGATTGAAATGCCGCATCAAAAATTTATAAAGTTGTTGCGTCCAGGAGTATTCGCGGAGGTAGAGAAATATCATATTTAACGTCTTAGCATTGTACGAAAATCCGGCACGCAATCAGATAAGGAGAGAGGGTCTAGCATTTATGAGACACCAAGATTTTTACGTGGAAAACCCTTGTAAAAGGGGGAAAAACCACGGGGCCTAGCCCAGTTTGAATGAATCCACTAGTATTGCAGTCGATTACAAATGAGGCCTTTCCTTGGTGGAAGGTCTTAGCTTGATGTACATCTTATGGAGTACATTACATGATGTAAATACAAAGGATCACTATTGACATGTTCACTTTGTTAGAAGGACTGCAGTCGGCGGGCGACGTAGGTCAGGAGGACCGTAGTCAGCTGGCGATAGAGGACTGTAGTCGGCGGGCAACATAAGTCAGGAGGACCGTATTCAACGGGCGACAGATGTCGGAAAGATTGTAGTCGGCGGGCGACGTAAGTCAGGAGGACCGTAGATGGCTGGCGACGGAGGTCGGAAGGACTGTAGTCTGACGACGAAGATCAGTAGGACAGCGTCAGGTAGAAGTCCAGCAATGAAAAGAAATGCATCTTCGCATAGACGTCCAGCGAAGTCCGATAACCGGTAGAAGTCCGACGTCGGGTAGAAACTTGGCGAATAGTGAAGGTCCGACGTCGGGTAGAAGTCCGACATCTTTGGTGGCAGAGGAGAACTCCGGCTTCACTTGGGCGGAGTTTCGGCGTCAGGAGGGAACTCTCTTGTAAATTGGGAAGAATTTCAGCATCCCATGGAAGTTTCCAACTAGCTTTTGCCTCGAGATTCGTGCCCGATCAAGCTAATTTTGCGATGTCGTATCAAAAGTTTATATTTCTATGCATTTAAATGACATCAATATTGACGCTTAATGACTTCAGCGCCTATCATCACCACCAATCATCATCAATGTTGATGAACACCTTAACTTGAAAGGATGATAGACACAGTCAACACCAACTCTTAAACTTTTTATGGTAAAGCTAAGATTATGTTAAACTTTAGTTCTTGGTCTCCTCTTCTCAAGGAAGAACTATCAAATATAGTGCAAATAATCTCTTAAATATGACTCCAATACAACAAAGCTTTTCCAGCTTTCAATATGGAATTCATCTTTTAAAGTTCATGTCTACTAATTTGTATCAAAGCTATCCTGAATTACGAAAAGGGCATCCTTTAAAATCGATAAAATATAACTGTAAAATTATTTTAACAAGTTGGTTGGTTTTAAGCTCTTCTCTATCATCCTCTAAGGCCATTTATGGTGCAATATATTTTTTTGTTACAATATATGTAACATAATTTAATTAATTTAAAAGATACGTCATGAAGAATTAGTTTTTATTTAAGAAGATTTAAACGAACATGTTGCTAGAAAGGTAGATGATTTTAAAAATATTCATGGTGGTTATGACTATGGAATAACTAATAAAGATGGTGAGACCATACTAAAATTTTCATTACCTTATGATTTTATAATTGTTAATATCCTTTTTAAGAAAAGAAATAAGTATCTCATCACTTATAAGATTTGATATAGTAAAACTCAAATTGATTATTTTCTTATAAGAAAAATAGATCATTTAGATTGCAAAGATTGAAGAGTTATTATGAGTGAAAGTTTATGTATCCAACATCGCTTGTCAATTTTAGACTTTCAGATGAAGAGGTAGAAAATAAAAAATAAATTAACTCGTTATTCTATGATTAGGTTGAAGCATCCAAGATCTTAAAATTTTGTCTACGCATAAGGAAGCTAAATTTTTGTGTGAAAAAGTATATAGTGATATCAAGAATAATGTAAATAATGCACTTGGAGTATCAAAGAAAAAATTAACTAATAGTAAAAATAATTGGTGGTGTAATCAAAATATGCAAAAAAGATAAAAAATAAAAAGATTTACTATAAAATTTGGTTTAGCTGTAGAAATTGTGAAATTGGAAAAGATATAAAGAGGTCCGTAAAGAATTTAAGAAAGAAATACGCGATGTAAATATTTTAGTTTTTAGTGATTTATATAATTGATTAGATGTGGGAACTCTTAATTTAAAAAAATGACAAAGAACAGTCAATAATTATTTTAGAAGTCATTGTAACTCTAAATCAAAAAGTGTTTTCGACAGAACATTTATGATATAGTGCTTTAATTACCCAATTTTTTTATATAATTTTTTGACATTAGTGAAATTTTTTAAGAAATCAACATCTATCAGTCCAAGTGGGGACTAATAGGTATCCATTTTGCAAATCGATTTGACTAAACTGCTTTAAATCTGCATAGCTAATTTATGAATATTTTTTAGTATTTTTTGGATTCTTGTATTTGAAGATATAATAATTTAATAGTTAGAATAATAGTATTTTATTAAAAAAATTTTTTTTTCACTAATGAACAAAAATTCTTTTTAAATCCATTTTGCCTTTTGATTTAGTTAACATAGAGCTTGGGGAGAAAATTAGAGAAAAAAGAGAGGAGAAAGAAATTTAAAGCCTAATTTTGGGCAACTTCGAGTCATTTTTGTATGTCGGTCCAATTAAAAAACTTTTTTATCTCAAGGTAAGTCACATTATGCTCATATCAAATTTAAAAAATATATAATTTTTAGCAAAAAAAAATTTTGAAATTTTATTTCCTTTAGCAAAAAAAGTGAATAACTTTATACTGGTAAAACTGTCACCTCGTAACTTTTTATACGTTATAGAGATTAGGATTATATACATTTTAAATATTTTTCAATAAGTGTTTTTTAAATTTGTTAGATTTTTATTGAAGAATATTATCTGAATGTTAAAAAATAGTAGTGTAATACAATAAAGTTTTAAAATATTATTTTACACAATCCTTAATAATTTGATAAATATTTAAATATATATATATTTTTGTAATAAAAATTTTTGTTGTCTACGGTTATACAATACTATACAATTATGATACTTGCTCAATTACTCTTTAATTTTTATAATGTGATAATATATGTACATATATGATATATGCTGGAAGTTATAAGGGGCCATAATCCTCTAAGATTTTGTCTTTATCAGAGAATTATTGAGAGCTATAAGGGACTAGAATCCTTTGAGATTTTATCTAAGCTCACAAATATATGTGATATATCCTGGTGCTATAAACATAAAAAGAGAGTTATAAGGGATCATAATCCTTTGAGGCTCTATCTAGGTTCGAGAAATATGATATGAACTACTATATAATATTAATTTCAATTTATTTATTTATTTAGCATTGTTATTTAAATCATGGAATAACTGCTGTGCATTTATTACATCACTCAATTTAGTGATCTATTTAAACTACAATGTTTTTAAATATTCAATAAAATATTTAATAAAAGAATATTTAAAATTTTTGATTTATTTGTGTGGAATACTGAGCCATTATAGCTCATTGTGATTTTGCTTTTAATTTTCAAGATCTGGAAAGGTGAAGGAGATTATGGATTAGCAGTTCAGGATTATATATGAAGTCGTAGGTACTTCTTTATTTTAATTTTTTATTTAGTCATGACTTTCAGTTATGTAGCTCAATAAGTAGCTATGTACTATATATAGTGTAGATACATATTTTGATGAAATAGAAGAAATCTGGTGGATGAATTTATTTTCAGTATTTGAATGTTTTAGTAACTCTACATTTTATACTTTATTTCAATAAATATTGGTAGAAATTAATTAGATATTGAGATTTGTCTGTCATAGCTCATTGCGATAGGACATATCCTAGTCGGGTTAGGTTGTAATATTAGATGCTTAGGAGGGCGAACGATATATGTATAAGTTAACTAAACAAAGGGATATGAGTAGTAGGGACTTAGTTCAAGTGAAGTGTATTATGTATGAAGATCAAAAAGTACTTAATTTTAATAAAAGAGGATATTCAACAAAGGTGAATATATGAGATATTTTGCTAAATTTTTTTAATGAAGATTATGAGAATGCAATTTACTTTAATGACCTTAACTCTCTAAATAAAAATAAAGATTTTTATTTTTATCACATATTAATAAAATTGAAATTAAAGAGATTAAAAAGAAAATTAAGTGTGAAAAAATTGTTGGACCTGATGATATTCCAATAGAGGTGTGGAAAATCTTAAGAGATGAAAGAAATTCTTGGCTTTCTAAACTTTTTAATATTATTTTGCATAATAAAAAGAATCCATATGAGTGGAGAATTAGTTTGTTGATTCTTAATTTTAAAAATAAAGGTGATGCACAAGATTGTGAGAATTATAAAAGAATTAAGTTAATGTGTCATACTTTAAAACTATGGGGGAGAGAGTTATGGAGCATAGGTTGAGGCATGACACTAATGTCCTCAAAATCAATTTGGATTCATGTCAAATAAGTCTACTATGGAAGCTATACATTTATTGAGAGATTTGATGGAGAAGTATAGAGAGAATAAGGAGGATCTGCATAGGATTTTTATTTATTTAGAGATAGCATATGATAAAGTTCTAAGAGAAGTGCTATGGAGAGTGCTAAATAAGAAAGGGATTAATAATGTTTATATTCAAGTCATTAAGGATATGTATGTTGGAGCTGTTACTTGTATTTAAATACAAGGTGGTTTGACTAAGTATTTTCTCATTTCAATTGGATTACATTAAGGATCAGCCTTAAGCCCATATCTTTTTGCTTTAGTTATGGATATTCTCACTAGACATTTACAAGAGGTTGTATCCTGATGTATGTTTTTTTGCTGATGTTGTTCTTCTTGTTAATAAGACTAGAGAGGGAGTTGAAAGTAAACTTGAATTATGAAGGTCAACCTTAGAGTTTAAAGGCTTTCAATTTAGTAGATCTAAAATTGAATATATAGAGTGTAATTTTAGTAATAATAGATTTAGTGGGGGTATTGTGACTTTGGGTGATCAAGTCATTGATAAGAGCACACGTTTTAAATATATTGGGTTTATTGTTCAGAGTGATGGTGAAATAGATGATGATATTATTAATAGAATTTAAGTTGGATGGTTGAAGTGGAGGAATGCATCGAGCTTGTTGTGTTATAAAAAAGTCTCTCTTAAACTTAAGGAAAATTTCTATAAGATGGTAGTAAAACCTACAATATTTTATGGTGCAGAATCTTGGCCATTAAAAGAGAAACATAATATTAAGTTCAATTTTGTAGAGATGAGGATGCTTAGGTTGATGAATGACTTTACTCTTAGAGACATGCGAAATGAACATATAAATGAAAAGGTTGGAGTAGCTTCAGTAGAAAATAAGGTTAGAGAGAGTCGCCTTACATGGTTTGGTCACGTAAAATGGTAGCCTTCTAATGACTCGGTTAGAAGAGTAGATGTATTAGATTTGACTTATGTTAAGAAAGGTAGAGGTAGACCTAAAAAACGTTGGTTATAAAATATTATAAATGAGATTTCTTTATCAGATTCAGTGAGAATTTGATTCATAACATGATACAATGGAGAAAAGGGGTTCATGTAGCCTACTCCACATTAGGGGTGTCAATTTCGGGTCACGGGTCGGGTTCGGGTCGAACCCGAACTGACCCAGGTGCGAAAGGGGTCGACCCTAACCCGACCCGGGTAGAGAAACGGGTCGAAAAACCGAACCCGGACCCGACCCGGCGGGTTTCCAAGTTGACACGACCCGACCCAGTTTGGGTGGCCGGCGGCGGCCGACGGCGGCAAACGCGAGCGCGGCGGGCGGACGCGAGCGGGACAGTGGGCGAGGTCGGGCGCGGTCGGGCGCGGGCACGCAGGCGAGCGGCGGCACGCGGGCGCGCGGCGGGCGCGGGCGGGCGCGGGCACGCGGGCGCGCAGCGGCGCGGTCGGGCGCGGGCAGCGCTGGCAGGCGCGGGCAGACGCGCGCGGCGGGCAGCGCGGGCAGGCGCGCGGCGGGCAGGTGCAGGCAGCGCGGGCGGGCAGCAGCTCGGGCAGGCGCGGGAAATGCAAAAATTCAAATTTTTTTTAATTAAACGGGTTGGCGGGTTGACCCGGCAACCCGCCGGGTCAACCCGAACCCGACCCGTTTTTGAAACGGGTCGATTTCTGGAACCCGAACCCGACCCGTTTTGAAATCGGGGCGGGTTCAACCCGGATTTTCCGGGTCGGGTCCGGGTCGGGTTTTCGTGTCGTGTCAAAAGTTGACACCCCTACTCCACATAGTAGGATAAATATTTATTGTTGTTGTTGTTGTTGTTGTTGTAGAGTTATGATTATTATCTCATGTCATTTTTTTAAAAAAATTGTGAATTCTTCTCTTATGCTCGTTTTTTTGCTTCTATATTTTTTCCATTTAAATTTGAGTATTTCTTGCTTTATATGTTGTTGCCTATTTTCATCATTATTTTTTCATAACTATTCTTTAAAAGCATAAAATATTATTGATATGTAAACAAAAAATTATCTTGATCAGACACAAATCTTGAGGCAAAATCAGGTTGGGAGCTTAAAAAATTAAATTCGGGACCATTTAAATTTTGATTTCAGCAAACTTATAGTTGAACTGAGTGTCTTAGAAATACGAACCCAACGACACCAAATTCAACTCAATCCAAGCCCAAACTAGTCCAAACAAAGATCCGAAGCGCATTTGGAAGGTTCAATCCATAATTTGAATTACCAAATAGTTACCAAATATGGCATGTTTATAATTGAATCAAGCGGCTCGACGAGACGAATCCAATGAGCCTAAGATCGTTGAATTCTGATATCATTAGAGCCTTTAAATGCCTAATAAACAGCCTCTAATCGAGGGATTCAACATCGACCCTCCATTCAAACCACCACCAATTTGCCCTTGTTCTTTCTCCTATTTACTGGTCATGTCACTCTCAGAAAACTATAAATAGCCCCTCATTTCTCTTAAGAGGGGGGCCCAAGCAAGAAGAGAAGAGAAAACGAAGAAAAGAAAGAAGAACCTCCTCGACCACCACCGGAGTTCCAACCAAAGTCTCAAGTGACGCTCGAAGTCCCGCCGATCTCCAAGTGATGCTAGAATTATGTCATACTTCCAAGTGACGCTGGAATTCTGCCCGATCTCCATGTGACATCGGAATTCTGTCCGAAATCCAAGTGACTCTGGAATTCTGCCCAACCACCCAACATCGTCGAATCTCTGATTATTGTTTGTAACTGCATTTCAACCCAAGAATTGAATATTGTAATTTGATTGTCCTAAATTTTAGAGACAAATCAGTCATTTGTATTCCCATCAAACATTAGTGAAAACTTTTCAGCTGGGCAAGATCCCGTTGTTTTTCATCTTTCATGGGTTTTCCATGTAAAAATTTGGTGTTTTATTTTTCTTATGTTTGTGTGTGCTGGATATCCATGCAGCACTAATATAAAAAATTTTACCTGATGCGGAGCATCACTGCCGTCCATAGTGCGGACCATCTCAGCCGTCCGCTTAGTTACCGTTGTATTTAAATGCTTTCAGTTTTATTTAAAACTTTTAGTTTTCTGTTAGTGCAGCCTTTGGATGAGGCGCAGCCACCTTCTGTTCCATTGCTGTTTTTAGTAAGTAGGACGGGCACTATCTTTTTGTGTAGGAGCCAATTTTAGTAACCTGGTTTTGTATTTCTTCTCCTTTGAGAAGATGAACTATTCAGTTAATGTGATACAAACTAAGGCCGACGCCTTCTTAGCTTTCTTGCCTTCTTTGATTGTTCTTGTGAACCTGCTTCTTTCGGTGTGTACCACATCATCCTGGTATCAGAGCTTGCGGCTTGGAAAGATGGCAGAGTCCAGCAAGCGTGCGACGAGCGAGGAAGACCGAAGCGTGGAGGCACTTTGGGCTGCGCACGCTGGAGTAGAGAAGAGATTGGACGACATTGCTGCGGCCGTAGATCGCCTTGCTGCGGCTTTACGGCGTGAACCACCGTTGGGGCGAACTGGTGAGGTGCAGCCAAGAATGGTGAGACCAGTACAACCGGCAGTTACGCCGACGGACGGAAATAGAGTTCTTCCAATGCGTCGAAGACATCGTCAGGTTTTACTTCCGGAACTCTCGGATTCAGACGAGGAACGCATCACTTTCAATCCAGAAGGTTTCTCGGATTCAGATGTGGAACCGATGGAACGCCGTCCCCGTCGCTTCATGGGCCGTGACAGACATTCAGGTGAGTTCCGAGTTAAACTGGATATACCGTTCTTTGATGGTCGCCTACACATAGAAGATTACTTAGATTGGGAACATGCGGTGGAGAACTTCTTTGATTACATGGAGATCGAACCGGAGAAGCAGGTCAAATATGTGGCCTGCCGACTCAGAGGAGGTGCTGGCGCGTGGTGGTCTCAATTGCTACAGTCTCGTCGACGGGAAGGTCGCGGTCCAGTCAGGAGCTGGACGCGAATGAAACAACTTCTTCGGGGGCATTTTCTCCCCACCGATTTCGAGCAAATGTTGTATTTGAAATACCAACATTGCATTCAAGGTGGGCGTTCCGTTAGCGAGTATACGGAAGAGTTCTACCGGTTGTCGGCTCGAAATGACCTCAATGAAACGACGAACCAACTGGTCGCGCGTTACATCGGTGGACTGAAGGAAGGAATTCAAGACAAGTTAGAAATGAGCTCTGTGTGGTCATTATCGGAGGCTGTCAACTTTGCGCTTAAGGCAGAATTACAGTTGGGAAGACAACAGCGAAGCAATATTCACAGAAGATCATTTGTGGAAGGCGGCCAAGATAGTTCCAAATTACCTGGAACTGCCAACAGGAAAACTCATGCAGCCGTTGAGACGGGAGGACCGTCGAGCCCCGCAAAACCAAGTCCTGATCCACGGGCTCCAGTGAAACCGAAAGTTCCTTTTCGGGAGAATCCATACCCGCGACCACAAGGACTCAAATGCTTTAGGTGTTTTCAACCAGGACATAAGTCGAATGAATGTCCTAACCGGCAGCAATTACAGATATTGGATGGAGAAGCCGACGAGGATGGAGTTCTTGTTGATAATGAGCAAAACACAAATATGGAAGATGTTGTGGGTGATGAAGGTGAGCCAGTGGTCTGCATTCTGGAAAAATTACTGTTAGCACCACGTAAGTCAGGCCAGTCACAAAGACATTCTATTTTCAAGACCAAGTGCACCATAATGGGCAAGGTTTGCGATCTGTTGATTGATAGCGGTTGCACGGAGAATGTGATCTCTCGTGCAGTGGTCCAAGCATTGAAATTAAAGACAACAAAACATCCACAACCGTATAAAATCAGTTGGGTGAAGAAAGGGATGGAAATTATGGTGACAGAAACGTGCCGGGTGCAGTTCTCCATCGGGAAGCATTACACTTGCGAGGTACTATGTGATGTTATAGAGATGGATGTGTGCCATCTTATACTTGGGCGACCTTGGCAATTCGACGTAGGGGCTGTATACGACGGAAGAGCCAATACTTACGCCGTGGAATGGAAGGGCAAACGGCTCTGGTTCTTACCCCAGTCTTCAGGGTCAGGAGACAAGTCGGATGTGGCTACTCCTGCCTTGCACGTAGTCACGGGCAGTGGTCTGTTATCCTCTTGGACCGATGACACGCCATTATTTGCTTTAGTTCTCCGAGAATCCACAACAAACCACGAATTAAGTGTTCAATCAGGTGTAGAGCACTTGTTGGATAAATTTCAAGACCTCCTCACCGAAGGAACGTCTGCTCTGCCTCCTCTACGCAACTTACAACATCAGATTGATTTTGTACCCGGATCTACTCTACCGAACTTGCCTCACCATCGATTAAGCCCAAAGGAGCATCAAATTTTGCAACAGTTGGTGGATGAGCTGCTAAGGAACAATTTAATTCAGCCAAGTTTGAGCCCGTGTGCTGTCCCCGCCCTTCTCGTCCCGAAGAAGGATGGTTCTTGGCGTATGTGCATGGACAGCCGGGCCATCAATAAAATCACAGTGAAATTTCGATTTCCTGTTCCGCGGATCGAAGAGCTGCTGGAAAGACTGTCCGGAGCTACAGTGTTCTCCAAGCTGGACCTCCGCAGCGGATACCACCAAATCCGCATTCGGCCTGGGGACGAATGGAAAACCGCCTTCAAGACGCGCCAAGGATTATATGAATGGAGGGTGATGCCATTTGGACTGTGCAACGCGCCTTCGACGTTCATGCGGCTAATGACTGATGTCCTCAAACCGTTTCTCAACATTTGCTGCGTCGCGTATTTTGACGATATTCTAGTGTATAGCGCTACATTGGCAGCTCATTTGACCGATCTAGAGAACATCTTCCTGGTGTTGCGACAAAATCAATTGTATCTGAACCCAAGTAAGTGTGAAATCGCTGCCTCAGCTGTTTATTTTCTTGGATTTGTTGTTTCGGGCGCAGGTATAGAAGTAGACAAACGCAAGGTTGAAGCCATTACCAATTGGCCGGTTCCTCAATCCTTCACTGAAGTGCGCAGCTTTCATGGACTGGCCAACTTCTACCGGCGATTCATCAAGAACTTCAGCTCGTTGATGGCTCCAATTACCAACTGTTTAAAGTCAAAACACTTCAGCTGGGAAGCAGAACAATCTCAAAGTTTTGAAGACATTAAGCTCGCTCTTTCCTCCGCCCCTGTTTTGGCGTTGCCTGACTTCGACAAATGTTTTCATGTGGATACAGACGCCTCCGGCATTGGAATTGGGGCAGTACTTAGCCAAGACAGGCGTCCGGTTGAGTTTTTTAGTGAAAAGCTCTGCCCGTCTCGGCAGAAATGGAGCGTCTACGAGCAGGAACTCTATGCTGTGGTCGGAGCATTGAAGCAGTGGGAGCCGTATTTGCTTCACCGAGAATTCGTGCTATGCAGTGATCACCGAGCCTTACAATTCATTAACAATCAGAAGCATGTTAATCGTATGCACGCAAGGTGGGTGATGTTCCTACAGCGTTTCTCCTTTGTGCTGAAGCATAAATCAGGAGCTCAAAATGTAGTTGCCGATGCCCTCAGTCGGCGTAATGCGCTGTTGGTTCAATTGCAGACGGAAATCATCGGACTAGAGTGCCTGAAAGACTTATACGATACAGATCCGGACTTTGCTAAAATCTGGGCAAACTGTCTAGGCGGAGAAGGAGAAAAAGATTTCTCTATTCGACATGGATTTTTGTTTAAACTAAATCAACTCTGCATTCCAGACTCGTCGTGGCGTCCTCAATTGATCAAGGAAGTCCATTGCGGTGGACTGGCGGCTCATGTAGGAAGACGAAATACCTACCTGCAACTGCAATCACGATTTTTTTGGCCGCACTTGCATCGTGATGTGATGCGATTCGTAGAAAGGTGTCCGGTATGTCAAAGTTATAAATCTGGCGGTCAGCTTGCGGGCGTATACCTGCCACTACCAACGCCTGAATCAATTTGGGAGGACCTTAGCCTAGATTTTGTGATGGGTCTGCCACGTACCAAGCGCGGTAACGACTCCATTATGGTGGTCGTTCATCGCTTCTCCAAAATGGCTCATTTTGTGCCGTGTAAGAAAACTTTCGACGCCTTAAATGTGGCCCGCATCTTCTTCGCTGAAGTAGTTCGCCTACACGGCCTTCCTCGGAGTCTCACTTCCGATCGAGATGTCAAGTTCGTCAGTCATTTTTGGAAGGAGCTTTGGAAACGTTTGCAGACAGATATCAAACTTAGCTCGGCATATCATCCGCAAAAGGACGGACAGACGGAGGTGATTAATCGGACACTAGGCAATATGCTCCGTTGTGTGGTGCAGGAGCACCCGCGACTTTGGGATGAACTCTTGGGACAGGCCGAATTTGCCTATAACAGCATGACTAATCGCTCCACCGGGAAGAGTCCTTTCAGCATTGTATACACGAAGCTACCGAATCACACGGTGGATCTGGCCGTGTTACCCAAGTGTTCCAGCAAATCAGCTGTGGATTTCGCTACTCAGTTCTCACAGATGCTCCAGGAGGTTCGCGAGAAGCTTACCGAATCCAACAAGAAGTACGAGGAAGATGCTAATCGTCGTCGCCACGCAAGAGTTTTCAAACCAGGGGATTTAGTCATGATCAAGATGAGGCGGGAACGATTTCCACAGGCATACCAGTCGAAGTTAAGTCCGAGAAGAATCGGACCATTTGCAGTGATCAAAAAAATCAACCCCAATGCCTATGTGATTGATTTGCCAAAACAGTATAACACTTCCACGACATTTAACATTGGCGACTTGGTTAAGTATTATCCACCTGATCAAGCTCCTACGAATCTCTCATCAACATATTCGGATTCTTTTGAGGGAGGGGGAGAATGATGCGAAGCATCACTGCCGTCCATAGTGCGGACCATCTCAGCCGTCCGCTTAGTTACCGTTATATTTAAATGCTTTCAGTTTTATTTAAAACTTTTAGTTTTCTGTTAGTGCAGCCTTTGGATGAGGCGCAGCCACCTTCTGTTCCATTGCTGTTTTTAGTAAGTAGGACGGGCACTATCTTTTTGTGCAGGAGCCAATTTTAGTAACCTGGTTTTGTATTTCTTCTCTTTTGAGAAGATGAACTATTCAGTTAATGTGATACAAACTAAGGCCGACGCCTTCTTAGCTTTCTTGCCTTCTTTGATTGTTCTTGTGAACCTGCTTCTTCTAATGTGTACCACATCATTACCTCTATCACCTCTTATATTCTAGCCCGCAAAAATTATATTTTAAAGGATTTTTCCTTACTTGATCTTGTTTAGATATATATTCTTTTTGAGAGTCACATCTTTTCTTTTCTTTTTGTTAATATCTTCATGCCTGCAGCCTACGCAATCCAATAAAAAAATTGAATCTTATATCATGTCAACTTTCGGCAAATAAGGTTTTTTTTTTTTTTTTTTTTGTTCTTTCAAAAATTGCTGTGCCGATGTGACATTAAATACAACACAGGTAATATTTTACGGATAAAAAATGGGTAATATTCTGACTATAATTTAATCTGTATAAATGTTAAAACTTTTTATTATAAGGTAAATAAATTATACAAATTAATTAGTTATTTAAAGGTTTTACTCTTCTTAAAATAAAATCAGTAATTTAAATTTATTATGATTAAATTTAATTAAAAAAGCTTATCCTAACTTTTCTCCATGGCCTTTACTCGGCTAATATAAATCCCCCATTAAAATGGAGATTTTGGATATTTTTTATTAAACAATGATATGAGGAAATACAAATTTTTTTTTATTTGATCAAATAAATTGTTGATATATAAGAGTTGAATCGAAAGTAATTTTCATTTTTTTTATTGATAAGAAATTAAGTGATTTTATTATTATTATTTATTTGAAAAAATAATATATATATATATATATATATATATATATATATATATATATATATATATATATATATATATATATATATATATATATATATATATATAAAAGAATGAAATATTACCATAATTTAATGTTATTCTTTCTCCAATATTATCTCAGCTTTTTGACTCATTAAGCTCAAGTAAACAATCAAAAATAGAAATTTATTTACCCAAAAAAGAAAAAAAATACATTTTTGTTATTTTTTTATTTTTTAAATTATATCAAATCAAACCATCAAGATGTAATTATGAGGTATCAACATAGTCAATGAAATCACATCGAACACATGTTTCATATGCACCACTGATGTTTAATTTGGACGGTGCTGATGTGTTCATGAAAAGGGGTGGCTGCTTAATTAGCATTCCCTTGGAAATAGATAACTCCAAAATATTTTTTTTATCCATCATTAATAATTTATAATGATTAAAATTTTAAATTGATTTTTTAATTACTTTGAATTTAGTCAATCAAATTTATTGATGAAAATTTTAAAATGAAAGATAAATGATTAAAAATAATTTATTTTTTAAAGCATTCGTCTAATTCTCTATCTCAATACATTTTTTTTTTGTTATCACTATATATATATATATATATATATATATATATATATATATATATATATATATATATATATATATATATATATATATATATATATATATATATATATATATATATATATATATAATTACTCGTAAATTCATCAAAGAGAAGCATGAATCTCAATTCAAAATTTGAAATAGAAACTGCTGGAATCAAATTTTGGATCATGAGGTCATCCATACAACTGCACTCAACTCAACCACTAATATGTCATGCAATTGCCACCCCCCCAACCAAAATTATCTTATTACTACCATCATGCCACTCCCACCCTATCACTCTTATTTATCTTTCGTTGCCCAACAACCATTATTGGGTTGCTACCCCTTGATTGTAAAATCCCTCCAGATTTCAAGATTTTTTGGTGCAGTTAATCTGTACAAACCGTCTGTAACATATAATGAGCTTAAAAAGCCCAGCAGATCATCAAAAACCTTCAACATAAATCAAAGCACGATACGGAAGCAAGATGCATGTCAATCAGTCAAATCATAGCTGTCACTTACACATGATCATTGAGTCAATGCAGAATAGAAATCAATGCATAAGCAGTAATCAGTACAGAAACGGTAGTTAAGTTCAGGTTCGTACACACGGTTTGTACAAACTAACTGCATCAAAAAATCTTAAAATATGCAGGGATTTTACATTGATTACCACATCAAATCATTGTCTAACCACCAACATTTCCTCAGGCACCATTATCACCAATGTTGATTCATGTTCTTGCCTATAAGGCTAATATATGTCATTGACACAAATACTGGAGTCCACTAACTTTATCATCCCTAATTATCATCAACATTGACGCATGCAATTGCCAATTGGCTTATGCACACTATCAAAACCAACATCGACTCATGTTGACTTTGTCGCTTGATCGTTTGCACCACAAGAGTTGATACATGCCTATTAGGTTGTACACCAATGACATCAATGTTGATGCCGTCGACTTTGTCGCCCATCCCCAACACTAACATTGATATATATATCATTGCTTATAAGGATGATAGAATACATCAACATTAATACTAATGCTCTTTGACTTTATTGCTCGCCATCATCAAAAATATAATGAACTCCATCACTTATAAGTAGATGCACACTGTCAACACCAATGTTGATGCCCCCCATCACTACCACATGAAGCAGTTATAATGCTGATGAACACTATTGACTCCCACATTGATGGCTCGTCGACTTGACTACCTATTATTGACACACCAACAACACAAACATCGATGCATGTCATCGCTTAGGGGTGTAAGTTAGACGAGCTTATCAATTTTCGAGCTTCTGATCGAGCAAAATTTTGAGTTCGTTGGATTATCAAGGTCGAGTTTGACTTAGATGATGCTTGGCTCAATTACTCATTGAGTTGCTCTATTAAATGCGGAAGCCAGAAGGCAAACTGGTGGAAGGCGAAAGCCAAAAAAAACTATGGAAGGCGCATCAGCGTGTGCGAACCACGAAAGATGGAAGTGTGGCGGTCTTTATCTGCAAGCTGCGAAAGATGGAAGCTCAGGAGAAAGATGAAGCTTGGGTGTCTGCTTGTGTGCAAGACGAATCACGGGCGTTTGCACATGCAAATAGCGAAAGACGGAAAATGGACTGCAAAGCGCAAACAGCTCGCGAGCTTGTTTTCAGCGGCACGAGCTAGCTCAAGCTCGATTCGAGGTCGACTTAATAATTTAACTGTGTGTGTGTGTTTGTGTAATAAAGATGCATGTGATTAATTTTTCTTTAAAAATTATGCATATTATACTGTTATTTTGAATGAAATAAGATGTGCAAAATATGTTGTTTAATAATATTTTGCATAGGAAATTATTTCAAACGGCACTTTACTTGCTATTCATTCTTTTATATGAATTAAAATTAAAATTAATTATGATTACTTCATCTTTGTTAATCATCTTATCAAAATATTTAATTTCATAGCATAAATTAATAAATATTCGTTAGATAATTCTACAAAATCACTAGAAAAATGATGTTAACTTGAGGTCATCTTAGTTGTAGCTATATAAAAAGAACTAATTAAAACTAAATGGATAGGGGAAAGAGCTCTCAAATTTTTTGTCATTGAGCTCTTCTTTGATAGTAAATTAGTGTCCCATTATATTTAATTAACATTATTGTGGGAACTAACACTTAAATGTTGGAGAGATTCTCTTCTTTGAGCAAGCTATTAAGCCCTAGATTCTATCGAATGTGTTTCATCTATTGTATTGGTTATCTCACCAAAAGTTTCGAGCTAGAGAGCATAACAAGTTGGAGAAAGCAAGTTGGCCTAAAGAATCTATAAAACACAAAGAAGGACCCATCAAAAGCATATTGTGCTTTTGAAAGTAGTGTTGAGTCCTCAATTCATAATAGATCACTAGTGATGAAAATCTCAAGAAGAAATTTCAAGCTAGTACTTATTTGCCACCGCTTGTAGTAATGATTTGTTATGTCACTTAACCTCATATTGCAAAAAAAAGTAACCCTTAAGTTTCATTGTTATTAATTTATTATTTTATCTACCTATTATTATTTTATTCTAATCTCAACCACAAGGAACTATTTTGTCTTTCCCTTAACTTGAAGAAGCCCCAAAATATGCTTTTGGTGCCAATTTCAAATTCGTAGCTATTTGTGCCTTCTTTGACATAGGAGATGCAAATCGATAATCTTTTGCTGTATCTTTCATGGAGGACTTACTTTAAAAGGCTTGTAGATAATTATGAGCATCCCCACTAGCTCAAAGGACATGTTGAGAACGAAGCTGCATAGAAAGCAAAAGGCACACTTGATGAAAGTTAGTAATCAAAAGTTATCGCTTGAAAGGATGATACAAATAGCCTCTTTCTTTCTTTCTTTTGTAAGGTTAAAAATTTGTACTTAAAATATATATATATATATCTTGCCTAAAATTGCAAAATGAACCTATTTTAATTTAAGCACTACAATTTCTTATATTAATATAGAAGTAATAATATCAATTCATATGACATTATTTCACAAACAAATACAAAATTGCTCTGCCTCTACCGGCTCGACCAATCAGTTATCAAAGCGTGTGAGGTCGGATATCGCCTCGTAATTGCTTCGTGATTAAGCTAAACACGTCTAAAGAAATTTATTTTAAGAAACCAGAAGGCCACCCTAAGTGCACCCACACAAAACAATCCACAGCTCGACACGTCAACCAATGTGTCCATCAGCGGGCTCCACATCAACCCACCCCGTCCGCCTTAAATACCCGTCGACCCCTCCTCCTTCCTTCCCTTTTCTCCCTCCGCTCTCTGTAATCTTATATCTTTCTTAAATTCCTAATTACATTTTAGGGCCTTAAAATTTTGCACTTTTAGATTTCTGCTCACTCGAATCCGGTCGAGCCGATGTCCGTGTCGCAGGAGTTCCTAGCGGCCCTTGAGGGATGGGAAGCTCGGCCGCCGGCGGAAGCGGTCCGGTCTGGGCCGGTGATGTCTGCCGAGGAGGAACGGCGGCTAAAGCGTATGATATCGAACCGGGAGTCCGCCCGGCGGTCGAGGATGCGAAAGCAACGCCAACTCGAGGGCCTGCGGAACCAGCTCAATCGGCTCAAGTCAGAGAATCGAGATTTATCGAAGAGGATGGGGACCGTTGTCCACTACTGCCAACTTTTTCGGCTTGACAACGATCGCCTCCGGTCCGAGTCGGACCTACTCCGCCGACGGCTTGCCAAAATCCACCGCATCCTCTTTTACCGGCAGCTCCAAAGGCTGGTTTCACCGACCTCTGCCGCCTTATGCGGCGGCTTCCTCTCCGGCGCTGGCGGGGAACCAAACTATTCATCTCTAATCGTATAAGAGTTATAAACAAGAAGCTAAATCATAATTAATTAGAAAGACAGGGGGCAAAGAGAGGGAACTTTTATTTATATTCCTCTTTGCCTGTAAATTTAAAAAGGAGGAGGACGTAATAGATAATCGTACCTTTTCCGGGATGGACAACAAGACAAGTCGGGGGATTTTATAAGAACGGCAGAGCAGCATCGGTTTATTTTTGTGCTGCAATTTTGGGATCATGAAAGTGGTCCGTATGTAAATAAATAAATGTTTGCAAGTGTTTCGTAAATTAGTCTTACAATCGAATTGGAAAATTATCACGTTTGGTTTAATGGTCTGACAATTAAAATTCTCATATAAATGCTAAATTGTAAAATTAATTTTAAATTTTTATTTATTGTAATGTTTTGAGAATAAATAAATATCACTATGAAGAAAAAAAATATATGAAAATATATCGTCTTAGAATATTTTGATATTATTTGCATCAAACTGGACTGATTGTTATGCTCTTATCTTTAATTTTACTAAGGTTATTTCTACGTTATGCAAAATCACTGTAATCAAACACAAATCGTGAGACATTCTAGTTGGTAAGTTTTAAAATTAAATGTGGGATCATCCTAACTATAATTTTGACAAATTTAGTCAAATTGAACGTCTTAGTGAGACGAACTAAACGACAGCAAAATCAGCCCAATCCAAGCCCAAATGAGATCTAATATGGGATCGAATCATATTTGAAAGTTTTAGTGCATTAATTGGATGACCAAATGATATTTAAATATAACATGCTTAAAGTCGAATTAAGTGACTCGACTAAATGAATCCAATAAGCCAAAGATAGCTTAATTATGATATCATTAAGGAAATTAAATATTGAACAAACGCTTCATGATCGAGAAAATCATTATGAGACGTTTGATGCAGCACTCCAAATTTATCCTGAATTTTCTCCATATTTATAGAGCATGACACTCTCAAAATCTATAAAAAGACAACATCTTCTCAACTACAATCTCTCTGACCCTTGTCACCCGCCGACAATGGTCCATCCTACCATTGTCGCCCACCTACTACAATCTCTCTGACCACCGTCGTCTACTGACTACGGTCTCTCCGACTACTGTCCCTCCTATCTCTATGATCCTTCCGACCTAAATCGCTCGTTGACTATGGTATTTCCAACCAGCATCACCTGTCGACTATGATCTATGAGTATCATCATTAGCCGACTATGATTTCTCTGACCTCTATCACCAGATAATTGTCCCCCAGATTTAAGTTGTCCAACTATAGTCCCTTCAACCTTCGTCGTTTGACTATAATCCCTCCAACCCACGTCACATACCGACTATGATTCCTTTAACTATCATTGCCCGACTATAGTCCTATCAACCAAATGAATAGCCAACATCCTCTTGAGAATATCTCTCATGTCGTTTGATTTCTCCAACTCTAAATAAGTAATACGTGACTACTATCCTTTCGACCTCAGTCCAACTATGCTATGTGCTTTATATTATGTATACTGAGCAAACACCTTCCCCCGAGGTAGGGCATCATTTGTAATTAACAACAAACACTAGTGGATTCATTCCAACTAGGTAATGTCTCATGGTTTTTCCCCATTTAAAGGGATGTAAAAAATTTGATGTCACTTATGACTCTTGCACCCTTCTCTTTTATATCTATGCGTGCTAAATCTTCATACAAAGTTATGATGTTAAACACTCAATCTCTCTACCATCATGAATGTTTCAACACATAACGAAGTCCGTCAAAAAATAAAATAAAATTAGTAACTTACAACTAAAGAAATCTTCATAGTAAACCTGCAGAGGCACACAAAAATAGAATTAACCATAATCAATTTTCTATTAAAGTGGATCATATTTGATAAATTTTTAGCAAACAATTTTATTTATATTAAAATTTTGATTTAATATTAATTCTTATTACACCTATGCAACTTCTCTAAAGGAAGTAAGACAATTCTAATTCTACGGAGATTAATTAATCCTCATTTTGTGTTATTTGGATTTTCTTAACCTTCATGTGACCAATCATCATATATTTATTCATCTTTCAAATAGAGAGAGAATAAGAGGATATACATATGATATTTATTGATTTAAAGAAAGCATATGATAAAGTTCCAAGAGAATTGCTATGGAGAGTTCTTAAAAAGAATGGAGTTAATAATGCTTATATTCAAATCATTAAAGATATGCATGCATGAGCTATTACTTGTGTTTAAACATAAGGTGGTTTGACCAATAATTCTCCTATTTCGGTTGGATTGCATCAAGGATCAGCCTTAAGCCCACAACTTTTTTGCTTTAGTCATGGATGTTCTCACTAGATATTTACAAGATGATGTACATTGGTGTATGCTTTTTGTTGATGATATTCTCCTTGTTGATAAGACTAGAGAGGGAGATGAAGGTAAACTTAAATTATGGAGGTCACCTTAGAGTCTAAAGGTTTCCGCTTGAGTAGATCTAAAAATGAATATATGAAGTGTATTTTTAGTAGTAATAGACCTAGTGAGGAGATTGTGACTTTAAGTAATCAAGTCATTAATAAGAGTATATATTTTAGATATCTTGAATCTATTGTTCAGAGTGATGGTGAAATAGATAGGAATATTATCAGTAAAATTTAAGTTGGATGGTTGAAGTGGAGGAATGCATCGGGTTTTTTGTGTGATAGAAAAGTCCCCCTCAAACTTAAGGGAAAATTCTATAAGATGGTGGCGAGACCTACAATGCTTTATGGTGCCGAATATTGGTCATTAAAAGAGAAGCATAATACTAAGTTAAGTGTTGCAGAGATGAGTATGCTCAGGTGGATGAGTGGCTTTACCCTTAGAGATAGGATACGAAATGAGCATATTCGTGAAAAGGTTGGAGTAGCTCCAATGGAAGATAAGATTAAAAAGAGTCGCCTTAGATGGTTTGGTCATATAAAATGACAGCCTTCCGATGACCCAGTTAGGAAAATAGAGGTATTAGATGTGGCTTATCTTAAGAAAGGTGAAAAATATTAGAAATGATATTTCTTTATTATATTTAAACAAAAAATTCACTTTTAATAGGACACAATGGAGAAATATGATTCATGTAGCCGACCTCAAGTAGTGGGACAAAGGCTTGATGTTGTTGTTGTATTTTCTTTCAAAAGTTATTATTATTTTGCTTTATCCACACTTATTTTTAAATAATAATAATAATAATTAATAGTCTTCAAAAAATTCACTTAATGCATGGATATGAAGATTGTTCTCACTCTTATTTTAGCAAACATATAATATGATTGAACATATAAATAAGATGAAACCAATAACACTAAAGACAATCTGACTTGAGTCTAAACGAACCGAAATCAAGCACTTGAAGCACATTTGAAAATTTGAAGATATTAATTGAATGATATATATGCTCTAAATATTGCATACTTTTAATCAAATCGAGTGGCTTGATAAGCAAAAGTAAGTTATATTTTAAGAGGTATGATTAGCCCGGCAAACACATGTTTTGTTGTCCTTAATTAATTGTGGAGGTGTTATCCTTTATGTAAATGTAAGAGTAGGTTATTAGTATGGAGGGTGTTATTAATTACTAGTTATATAATTTGGTTTCAATCAAGTACACACCCATTAGCAAGAGATAAGAAGATCTGATCTACTAATTAAGCAAGGAAGTAAAAAAAAATTATGATATACAAAATTAGAGCACATGCATGCATGCTAGGTAGAGAGAAATTTTTTATAAATAATACTTGTAGAAAATCGATCTTTTTAGTTCTATCTCATTTCATGCTCAATAACACCTTCATTTCTAATCTACCTACTACCTTGGTATTGTTGTAATATTTTAAGATAGAAGCAAATTAAGAGTATATATATATATACTTAATTCGTGTCATGCATCTAAATTTTTCCCCCTCATTTCTTAATTTACATTCTTTGTAACATGAAATTTATTTTTGGCAACCCTCATTTATTTGATAAATTTGGGCATTATATAAATATATGAGCAAGTGGACAGTGCAGGTGAGTGCTAATAAAACTATTACTCTGCCCCTAACTGCTCTCTAATTATATTAATCTTTATTTTAGTGGAGATTAGCTGTTGATAATGACATAAAATATCTTATATGCAGGTAAGAGTTTGTTTTTATTGAAAATGGCGCTCCCACTCATACATATCATTGAATGTGGTGTTGCAATCAAATGCAATGCCTCTGAAATTTTTTTTATAAACACTACATATTTTATTCGCGATGATTTATACTCTAAATAATTTGATATTTATATAGTTTAGATGACTTTATTCAATATAATTATTGCATTGATATTGTTCATGCTTTTATAAATTGAGTTATATCTAACAAAATTATCAATTATTTATATATATAATATAACCCCCTAAATCCTCATAAAAAATATGAATTAACTATCATGTAGGTAACTCAACATATGAGCTTTGAAATCATAGAAAATATTTTTCATATAAATAAAAATTATGTTTAAAAAAAATTAATTAAAAGTAAAGTGATACTAGATGTTCTTGAGGTAGCTAGGCCAGCAAGATGCCACTGAAAGAGATTTTTTTTTTTTTTTAAAGAAAAAGGAAATGCATTAAAGAGTAAGAACAATACAAAGCAAGACCAAAAAATGATCACATAGATGAAAATTATATCAAGAGGAAAACAATAAACGATCGGGCCAATAGGACTCAGACCGCCCCTAGTGAAGTAGTTTGGATGGTCATAGATGAAAAAAAAAATATGATAAACCAAAATAGGGTAGATAGATGGGAGCTAATTCATGTGAAGGAGGATCATGTTTGATGAAGACAAAAAAGGCTTTAGTGGTGATATTGGAGGATTCGATTAATAGCGTCGTTTTAATGACATTTTAATATCCACATCTCCTTTTCCAAATTTGATGATAAATACATTGAAATAAAAAAATATTTAGTCTTGCCAAAAGATTCACTCATTCAAACTTGTCTCCAGTGAGGTGCCATCGAAAAATCAGCATCTCGCCGTCAACAACTGACAGTATAATGATAGAAAAGGTTTATGATAATATTGCAATCATATCCTTTTGATGGCGATAATTTTGAGTTTTACGCTGAAAAAAAAAATCAATAAGAAACTATTCTTAGAGACAATGATTACTCTCATAGATTGATCTAATAAAAATTCTTAAAGGCAACGATTCCTCTCATAGATTGATCTAATAAAAGATATGCATTATTTTTTCAAAGAAAAGTATACAACTTTTTTTGTCCTAATAGGAACATTACTAAAATCAATATGCAAGGTAGAAGGTAGGCTTTGTCTTAATTCCAAGAGAATTTTTACAAATTTAAGATGTCTTTCAACAAAAGAATTGCATATTTATAGCATCTAGGTTAAATAAATGGCTAGATTAATTCAAAGATTATATATGCTCATGCATCCACATACTCATATACTACACAGTCCTTTATAAAAAAATCATCCCAAAAGAAAGTACGTGAAGTCAATACTTGTTAATACATAGAGTGAATTAAATAGGGCCTAAGTTGGGCTCAATACATATACCACTAGTTAAATATATTTTCAATTCAAAAATTTAAATTTATAAGTGAGGTTCAACTATTTGTTATGTCTAGATCAATATTTTCTTTAACTATCTAATATGGAACTAAATCTAAATAAGCTTCATATGCACTAATAATCACCCCTTTTATATGAGAGTGCTCCACAACACCCATCATTCCATCATATGGCAGCTTTTTTTACAACATTATATATCATGCATTAGCAACTCACCTAATCACGTTGGAAACATTATGGGAGTCACCTTTTCTTGAATCTAGCCCAGCAATAATAGAAATCTTTCAAAACTTCTAGGAGCTATAAACCAAATATATGGACCACTCAATCCCAATCAAACCATCTACTCTAATATCCCAATATGAGAATATGAAATCAAACGAGAAAAGTTGAGCAAGATATAATTTTTAACTCAAAAATTTAAGCTTAGGATGCGAGCGAAGTACCTGATATTTTACACTAATATATTTGTCAATATCCACATAAAACTAATGCTTCATTCGTGATTGGTTTCTTTTTTCTTTTTAAAATATTTTTTTAGTACAAAAGTTTTTTTCATTAGAAATGTATGTGCTAGAAAGTTGCTTTAACAAACAGTAAGAAAATTATTCCAAAAATGACCCAGTAAGAAAATTGTCCCAAACAAGACCTAACTAAATCCAATTTCTCAAATGTCTTACCTAACGAACAAAAATTAAGTTGGTTAAGTACACTAAAAGTAAAATTCATTTTTGGAAAACTAATTAAGCTCAGGAAGAAAACCTAAAAACTTGGCATTTCAATAATAGCATATTTTTCAACTGAACATACTATTAAAATTTATATCCTTACCAAGCTTAACAACAAGACATCTAACTGTTCAACTGCTCTAGACTGAACTTACAGAAATACACATCAGAAGCAATTTCGTGTTGATGGTTGCTAATTTGCAGTTGATCAGTGGACATGAAACTTTATTCTCGATCCCGTAAGACTTGTGATGCAACAAGACAAAGTAGAACAAGATACGACTTTTGATTCTTTATATATTAAGAGCACATCATAGAGGACACACGTAGCATGTACATATTTGTCTCATTCGTATAGAACCTCAATTTGCTGATTATCTTATTTATTCTGACTGGCTAAGTGTCTGTTGCCTGAGCAACAAAGAGGAGTGATTCTTGCTCCATGTTTCTTGCTCTAACTCGTTTTAAAGCCAGCAATAATCAATCCAACTTCTTCCACATCAATCGTATCAGCCTTTGTCCACTCCATGCTTCAATCATATCAGCCATCGATACATTGTTCCCTTCCTTCTCTACCATTCAATTTAAGTCATTTCCTACACTTTCTGATCAACTCTCCTCTGCTGGTAGGATCAATGGCATCTCCATCTCTTCCGAACTTCTCCACGCAACTTGGAAGGAGGATGCTTTCTGAGTTTCTTCAGGAGCCGCAAGAGCCTTTCCTCTTTGAAATGCGAAAGCTCAGCAATCAGGGAGGCATCAGGAACGGCAGAGCAGCAGCCTTTCTGAAACGAGTATTGGCCAAGCTTTCCTATGGCAAGACCAGTAGAGCTGACAATAGAAAATCTAGTGTTTTTTCTTGCTTCTCGGACTACTCGAATGACCACCAGCTTAGTCCTGTTTCAGTTTTAGAACTTCAATATTCTGATGAAAGCTCTCCGTCACTCGATGATCACAGTATGTTTCTGCTTAGTTTTCTTTCATTTTGAGTTCTTCCCATCATATTTCTGATAAATTTAATTGTGGGCCTAATTTTTATCTCTCATAAAAATAATGTGTTCCTAGTATGTACATGAAATAATTGGAGTAGCTCCTCCGATTGCAAATAAAATTAGAGAGAGTTGTTTTAGATAGTTTGGTCACATAAAATGTTGGCCTTCTCATGACATATTAGGAGCACAATTGTATTATATCTATCATATTAAGAAAGGTAGAGATAGCGCTATAAATATTTGATTAGAAAGTATTAAAAATGGCTTCTTTTGATAAATGAATAGCACATTTGTTGGTTGAATTAAGAAAATTTTGAAAATTTTATTATACTTTCAGATGCCTTATTTGTTTTTATATAAAAATAGAGGAATTAGAGACATAACAAAACAGAGTGACTTTGCGGTAAAAACAATAAGACGTAATAATCAATTTTGTTAACATAGGATACAATTTTTTGCATACTTTTGCATCTTGATTTTGTTTTCTACTTTTATTTATTTTTTTCATGATATTTGAATTAGATTTAAGATTCGTTTGAAATGGTTCTCTTATTACTTCTTAAATTAGCTTTTTAATTTTTTACTAAAAAACTAGTTTAAGAAGCAGAAAAAAAAGCCTTCCCAAACAAAACCTTATTCTAATTTTCCAACCGTTTCTAATTTTGCTTCTGCTGTAATCAAAGATGAGTGCCCATTGCCGTCGGGCGCAGACTCTACGATGAAGAATTCTATCATATTAGAGGAAATTCATGACAAGTCGGTATCATTCAATAAACGAAGAAGGCTTCTGCTTGAATGCTGGAGGAAGGAGACAGAAGAGAGGATTTTGAGTTTTGAAGATCGTTTGAGCTGCTCTGACATGTCTGAGAAGGCCATGAATGAACAGATCTTCTCATGGGAGAAGCAAAAGTGTGATTCCTCATGTTGTAGAGAAGAATGGAACCAATTCAAGGCTGAGGCTCGAGAGATTGGGCTTTGTTTAGAAGCTGCTATCTTTGATGAACTTAGGGAAGAAACCATTTTGGATACGTTAGCTGAGCTCTCTACTACTGTGCATAGAGAAAAACAAAAATGTTAATTTGAGGAAATGTTGGAATTAGAATTATTTTATTAGGAGATACAAAATGGGTTTATAGAGTTACTCTACTCTCTGCCCGGTTGACAAAATCTTTGATAGAAAATGTAGGCCAAAAGAGGCATAAAATTATCTCTGTGATCTAAGTCTATTACTGAATGTGTGAAAGAGATAATCACTATGGGATTAAACACTAATTTTTTTTCTTACAATATTACAAGCAATGTGATGCTCTTATTTGTCATAAAAATCTTCTCTTCATGTGGGAACTTTTTATATCTATCATCAGTCTTGTTCAAATAAAATATTTCAGCATAATCAAATATTATATGGTAACTACACACTTAACTATGTGATATGAATATATAAATTCCGTGTTTTTTGATATTTTTTGGCCATAATGAAAAGTAGTAATGATTAATGAGTGTCAAGTTATACATACTACTTAATTGCAACCCAATCATCTTATGTTATGGCACTAGTTATGTATTATAAGTTTTCCAGAGGAACTTTCAATATCATACTTAAGAGATAGTATGAAAGACAGAAATTTGTGTTTATATATCTGAAATTCAAAAAATTATGCCACTATTTCATTTCTTGATGAAATAAGCTTGAATATATTCTTCGGATCAAAATACTCCTACAATTTGAAGAGATGCTCTAATTTATATAGGCAATCTTCCCCATAATAATTTGATGAATCCATTCTATCCTCATAGTCTTCTTCTTCTCCAACTATTCTCATTTATGACAGATGGTTCCGAGGCAAATTTTCAATGCAAAATTAATGAACACAAACTCAAGAAAAGAAAGCTCTTATCACATCATAGACCTATATGAGCTATACTTTGCTCATTCACTAAAATCTATTTTTAGACCTCATTTGGTAGCTTTTAAATAGAAAATATATTTTTTAAATCATTTGAAAATAAAGTTATTATTTTTATAAAGCTTGAGAGTTTTAAAATTAACATTAATGTTTACTTACATCAAAAAAAAATTTTTTTAAGGAAAACTTCATTATTTTTCAAAATAGAGTATTTAATTTCATGCAATTAAATGAGCTCTTTAGCGGTAAATAAATGATTGAAAGGAACTATTGCACGCAACTCATTTTGATCTATTAGTTGAAGATTATGACTGTCAATTAAGAGATTTTGAATTTGAATCTTATATATATGATGGTTGCATGAATTTATCTTGATTCACATAAATGAGAAAAAAAAAAAAGCTGTTGGAGAGTGCAATTATAAGAGTTACTGTAGGTGACAAAATTGCATGATCAAGTCATGAAATAAGAAAAGGTTGCACTTATTGTATTATTGTCTGCACAATTTCTAAGTGGGCCAGACCTTTGGATTCTGTTGTTTGCTTGGGCTTCAGATTCAATCTTCCATTCAAGACAATCAACCAAGTGGCCCATATAAGAAGCTAAAACTTTCTCCATTCTTTAAAGGGAGTTTTGTTTTAAAATAAAACTCTCTTAAATTTTTCTATATGTATTTACTTATAAAATTATAAATATGTTTTTACTTTTAAAATTATAAAAATAATATCATTCATTTTAATATCTAATATAATTTATAAATCTTATTGTATTCTAATCTTATATAATATTAAAAAATTAATTTGAAATAACCTTAATCTTATTTCTAAATTCATATATTATATATATATATGTACACAATGACAATAGACAAATACATATTTTTTTTGTGTCTACATCCTCTAAAAAAAAAATCTATGTAGATTATATCATATTCAAATCAAAGAGAAAATGACTTATACTTTTATTTCTATCACCATAATTTAAAATCCATACTAAAATATTTGTTGGATGCTCATCGGCTAATTTCATTCATCATTGGGCCTTAGGCTCGAACTTATGATGTTCAACGACAACTCTGAATGCAAAGTCTCTTTTGCATTGGTAATTTGGTGTGCATAGTTTTTTAATCTCATAGTAACATTAATAAGTAATAAAGGAAATTAAGATCAAAGAAAACAGCTTAGATTAATAAATAAATAGTTTAATATTTCTATGAAGGACTATCAAACTTTATTCTGGGAGTTCTTTGACAGAATTTAATGGAAATGTTAGAAAATTCTTTTGAATAAATGATTTCAATATTGTGATTTCTTATAATATTGCATTTAAAATATTATTTAATTTACATAATTTTATGAGCTTCATAGCTCACCAATTATTTTATACTGGCTGTTGTTACAAGAAAATATAAAGAGAAAGTTGAGACCGATTATGCAAGTATTGGAAACTTAGGTTTAATATTTAGAAGTGTTTGTGATGTCTTCTTATAAGGTATGTAAGTTGTTTAAAACTTATGAATTATTATGATTTTCTTAGTAGCTCTACATGTATTGTTGTGATGTAATTAAAATTAGATGATTATGCTCATTCAGTAGATGTAATTGTCAGTGGATGTTTTATATAAATATTCAAGTGATATCAAAGTATCATATGCTTAGAAAGAAAGCTATGTCTATTTATGTGACAATCTATTTTACTAATAATGTGATGCGGAGCATCCTTAGTTTCCTATACTTGCGGACAAGCTTATCGTACCCACTTACTAGCCATGAGCAGTTCGTTGCAAGTTTTCTATCACCTTCTTACTTTTAGGATGATAGTACTATAGTTGCTTTTATAATTATAGTTAGTTATTTTAGTATTATAGAAGCTTTAGAGTATATGTAATGAAATGCTGGAAGAAGACAGTCATACAAAGTTTTCATCCTCTAAGCAAGAACAACTTAATATTCTATTGGTTTCCTTACTTGCTTGTTGAGCTTTTCTATGCAGGATACTACATCAGTACTTGATATCAGAGCTAGATGGTTGAAAGCAGTAGATGGGTGGCTCCTGGCGACAACAGAAGCCTTGAAGCCCTTTGGGTAGAGCATACAGGCTTGGCGCAGCACATGGAGGAGCTGACAGTCAACTTCCACCGCTTCTAAGACGAGGTGCGCCGAGACTTGCAAACCATCCATGCTCGTTTGGAGTACAATTCGAATCCATGAACGGGCTTGTCAGCAACCATGCCAGTAGCTCAAAGAGGAATTGGAGGAGGAAGAAACCCACCATGTGAAGTGGCAATAAACACAGCTTTGGATTCAGATGAAGGCGTAGAACAATTTAGAACTATGAATTTATCTAATTTGGAGGAAGACTTGGTTGTTCCTCAACGGCGAAGACCAAGGGAATCAAACCGATATCCTGGTGAGTTTCAAGTTAAACTCGATATTCCATTTTTTTACGATAAATTGCTTATTGAGGATTATTTAGAATGGGAGAGATCGATGGAAACTTTCTTCGATTGCATGGAGATTGAGCCAGAAAAACAAGTTAAATATGATGCTTGTCGCCTTAAGGGTGAAGTGAGTGCTTGGTGGTTACAATTATTGCAAGCTCGGAGAAGGAAGGGACTCGACCCTGTGCGAAGTTCGTACAGGATGAAGCAATTACTCCATGGACACTTCTTACCAACGGACTACGAGCATGTGCTTTATGTTTAATATCAGCATTGCAGTCAAGGACATCGTTCTGTTAATGAGTACACTAAAGAATTTTATCGCCTGAGTGCCAAAAACAATTTGAATGAGTTCGACAATCAATTAGTGGCCCGTTATGTTTGTGGTTTAAAGGATGCAATTCAAGAGAAATTAGAAATGAATGTTGTGTGGTCATGTCGCAAGCAGTCAATTATGCACTAAAGGAAAAAATGCAACTATCAAGACATAGCCAAAGTGGTCATGGAAAAATGTTTGCAGAACCTGTGGCAGACAGTAATCGGGCAACCCCTCTCAATGCTTCCCATTTACAAGCAAACAGAGTACCACCTCCCCAAGCCAGCACTCAGCTTCCAACCACCACGCCTAATAGAAGCATTAAAATAAGAATAAATCAAAAGCTTAAGTGGCCATTCATAGACAATCCATATGCAAAACCCACTACTATAAAATGTTTCAGGTGTTTCCAACAATGCCACAAATCAAACGAGTGCCTGACGAAGCCTCAATTGCAGTTACTGGAGGCAGAAGATGAGTTACTGGAGGCAGAAGATGAAGCAGTGGTAAGTGAGGATGAAGAAGAACCAAGTATGCTGCTGTCACGACCCGACCCGACGGGGACGGATCCCGCCCGAGCCGGATCGCGGCGAGCGCACACTTACTTGCTTATCCAGGATCTGGCTTTGGATTAGGTTGCTGAACTGAACTTCCCAAATACATAACTCAACAGAAAACACACAGAACAACAGAGAACAACAGAGCTACTAAAAACATCAAATGCAGCGGAACAAAACATCTATCTTTTCATTTCCTCAAAATAATCATCTACAGAACAGTACATGGCTTTCAACAGAAAGAAAGACAGAACAGGAAAGCCATGACTGTACAAAAATCAACAAGTACAAAAGTACCTAATCGGATCAGACTCTGAAACTAATCCTGGACCTCCTTGCCCTTCCCAGAACCTGAAAACCACCAGAAAGCAAGGGTGAGCTCAACAGCTCAGCAAAGCAACAAACCACCGATCTAAATTCTCAGAAACCAAAACCAAACTCATCAGACAGAAATCAGATCAGAAATCGGAACAGAATCGGAAATCAGAACGTATACGGACAGATATCAAATCAGAATCGGAATCGTACAGATCATATCAGAACAAATCAATAGAGTCAGAATCAGAAATCAGAATCGTACGGAGCATATCATATCAGAATCACAATGTCGTACAGAACAGAACAGATACCGAAAACATAACAGATACATATAGCTAAATGCCCTGACACTGACGGAATCTCTACGGATTCCGGCCCCTTATGCCTCCCTTCCCAGACACTGACTGAATCTCATAGGATCCAGGCCCCTTATGTCTCCCTTTGTGCTCACGGCACCAAAACAAATGTGCTTATAGCACCAAAACAGAATTCATCGGATCCGGAACGAAACAGATATCAAAATGTATATTGAGCTCATTTCAGAATTTCCCGTTCACTAACTGAATCTCATAGGATTCAGGCCCCTTATAACTCCCTTTTTATAGCTTAATCACATAGCATTTCAATTCAGAAGAAATCCGGACATTTCAGAAATTACCCAAAAATCGGGCAGCACAACGGCAGTATATAGAATTTACACAAAAATTCCTGCAAAGAAAATTTACCGAATTCGCACAGAACATAGATAATCACATTCCAGAACATTTATTCTACTGAACAGATAATTTCCAATTTCACAGAAAATTCAGGTCGACTAAAAACACAGTCGAATCAAAAATACCCGGACGAAAATCTTCAAAATATAATCAAAACGTGCACACCCGGCACGGCAACGATATACGGAAAGTTACGCGGTAAAAACTGAACCGATCGAAAGATACGGACGAAAAACCGTAACGAAAACTAAATCCGGACAGAAAAATACCGCCAACCGCGACGGAACTGAAAATTGAGAAAGACGGAATGTGCCTTACCTCGTGCACAGCAATATCCTCAACAGTCACTTCGCTCGAAAACGGCTCCGCGTCTTCCCGAAATCAACTTTTCCAAATTGCTCTTTTTCTCTCTCCTCAGACGAAAAAATCAGATATTTATTTTTTTAACTTTTCTCTCTCTTCAAATCGTCTGAATCCCTTAAATCCTCTTCAGATCGGCCTGGCCGATCGTCCAGATCGTCCTGGACGATCAGACCAAACCACAGATCGCCTGGCCGATACTCCAGGGCGATGATCAGGCCGATCCTTATGAACAGTGTCAATCGGCCTGGCCGATCGTCCCGATCGTCCTGGACGATCAGACCAAAACCCATCGTCCTGGGACGATTTTTCAGGACGATGTTTACTATTCATAGGCGATAAAAACCTCTACTCACTGACTTGTGCCATCCACTGATCGTCCCGGGACGATGCCTCGATCGGCCTGGACGATCCCTACAGGAAATCATTTAGAGCAAATTCTGGGCAAAACCTGGAGCTGAAATGCACAGATCGTCCCAGGACGATCCCAGATCGGCCTGGACGATACTGGAGCAGTTTGAAATATTACAATCTCCCCAACTCAGAAAAATGTCGTCCTCGACATTATCCAATCCAAACTCAGTCAAAACAAGTACGGGTACGACCGTCTCATATCAGACTCCTTTTCCCAAGTTGCTTCCCGTGCAGTCCGGTGCTTCCACTGGACTTTAACCATCGGAATTTCTTTATTTCTTAACTTGCGGACGTCGTACGCTAAAATCAATTCTGGCTCTTCCTTGTACGCCAGATTCTCCTGAATCTCAACCTCGTCAGCTGATACCTTCTTCCCAGAGTCTGAAACCCACTTCCTCAGAGTGGATACATGAAACACATTATGCACATCAGGCATAGAATCAGAAAGCAATAGGCGATAAGCAGCTTTTCCAATTCTTTCCAAAATCTCAAATGGTCCAACATACCTTGGACTAAGCTTGCTTACCTGACCAAATCTGCTCACACCTTTCATCGGGCTGACTTTGACATACACAAAGTCACCAACTTGAAACTCAACCAACCTGTGCTTCTGATTGTAATACTTCTGCTGACGATCTTGAGCGGCTTTCAATCTCTCTCTTATCAAATGAATCTTCTGAGCAGTTTCATCAGCAAAAGTGGCACCCAAAGTCTGTCTATCTCCGACCTCCGTCAGAGTCAAAGGAGTACGGCACTTCCTGCCATACAGAGCCTCGTACGGTGCCATACCGATACTGGACTGAAAACTGTTGTTATAAGCAAACTCAATCAGCGGAATATGATCTTCCCAGCTTCCGCTAAAGTCCAGAACACAAAGCCTCAACAGATCTTCCAGTACCTGAATAGTCCTCTCAGACTGTCCGTCGGTCTGAGGATGAAAGGCTGTACTGAAATGCAATTTCGTACCCAAGCCTTGCTGAATGCCTTTCCAAAGTCTGGAAGTAAAGCGTCCATCTCGATCAGATACAATCACACGAGGCACACCGTGCAATCTGACTATCTCTTTCACATATATCTGTGCCAAGCGTTCAACTGAATCCGTCTGTCTGATCGGAAGAAAATGGGCTGACTTCGTCAATCGATCCACAACTACCCAAATAGCATCGTGTCCTTGTCGTGATCGAGGAAAACCCATAGCAAAATCCATCGTTACCTCCTCCCATTTCCACTCAGGGATAGGCAACGACTGCAACAGTCCACCTGGTCGCTGATGCTCTGCCTTCACCAACTGACAGGCTTCGCATCTCGACACAAACTCTGCCACATCCTTCTTCATCCCAGGCCACCAGAACAAAAGCTTCATATCAGCGTACATCTTACCACTGCCTGGATGAACAGTGTAGCCTGAATGATGAGATTCATACAGAATCTCCCGCCTCAAATCTCCAAACACAGGTACCCACAACCTGTTCTTACAGAAAATAGCACCAGAATCAGAAATTCGAAGTTCAGGAGTCTTACCAGATCCAATCTGAGCTAGCAACTTCGAATAATCAGAATCTGACTTCTGGGCTTCTTGAATCCTTGCTTCCAAAGAAGACTGAATACTCATCTGAGCCAACTCCAAATCATTGGAGGAAATCACCTCCAACTGCAATCTCTCCAAATCACGAATCAGAAAGTCATCACAAGTAAGCTGAATACCTGAGAATCCAGAAGACTTCCTGCTCAAAGCATCTGCTACCACATTCGCCTTCCCAGGCTGATACTGAATAGTCAGGTCATAGTCCTTGATCAACTCGAGCCACCTCCTCTGTCTCAGATTCAAATCCTTCTGAGTAAAAATGTACTTCAGGCTCTTATGATCAGTAAACATCTCACATGTGACGCCATACAGGTAATGCCGCCAAATCTTCAAAGCAAAAACAACTGCAGCTAACTCCAAATCATGTGTCGGGTAATTCTTCTCATGTGGTTTCAACTGTCTCGAAGCATAAGCAATTACCTGACCATGCTGCATCAGGACACAACCCAGTCCTTTCAGTGAAGCATCACTGAACACCTGAAAACCTTCCGTACCTGACGGAAGCGCCAACACTGGAGCTGAAGTCAAACAATCCTTCAATCTCTGAAAACTAGCTTCACACTCCGGTGTCCAAACAAAAGGAACTGACTTCTGAGTCAGTCTCGTCAGAGGAGTCGAAATCTGTGAAAATCCTTTCACAAACTTCCTATAATACCCGGCCATGCCTAAGAAACTACGTACCTCAAATACCGTAGTCGGCCTTGGCCAATCAGCAACCGCCTGAATCTTCTGGGGATCCACAGAAATACCTTCTCCGCTAATCACGTGCCCCAGAAATGAAATGCTCTTCAGCCAGAATTCGCACTTGGAGAACTTGGCATACAGCTGATGCCTCCTCAGAGTCTCCAACACAATCCTCAAATGTCTGGCATGCTCATCCTCAGAAGCAGAATATACCAGAATATCGTCAATGAAGACGATCACAAACTGATCCAAATACTCCCTGAATACTCGGTTCATCAGATCCATGAAAATCGCAGGCGCATTGGTTACCCCAAAAGGCATAACCAAGAACTCGTAGTGCCCGTACCGAGTACTGAAAGCAGTCTTCACCACATCAGATTCCTTCACCTTCACCTGATAATATCCGGATCTCAAATCAATCTTCGAAAATACCGAAGATCCGGAAAGCTGGTCAAACAAGTCGTCTATCCGAGGCAAAGGATACTTGTTCTTGATCGTGGCCTTGTTCAAATCTCTGTAATCAATACACATACGGAGTGTACCGTCCTTCTTCTTCACAAACAGAACAGGTGCTCCCCAAGGAGAAACACTAGGACGTACAAACCCTCTGTCAACCAACTCCTGAAGCTGAACTTTCAACTCAGAAAGTTCTTTCGGTGCCATCCTGTACGGAGCTTTCGATATCGGAGCGGTACCCGGAAAAACATCGATAGAGAACTCCACATCTCTATCCGGAGGTAAACCAACCAACTCCTCAGGAAAAACATCAGTAAACTCCCGTACCACAGGGATCTCAGAAACAGAACCAACCTCCAGGTTCAGATCCCGCACCGAAGCCAAAAATACTGGATATCCTTTCTTCCACATTCTGCTCACCTCTAACGCAGAAATCAGACTGGAGAGAACACCTCGTAATCCCTGAAATACAACTCTCTCTCCAGCCACAAGCAAACTCACTTGCTTCTTCAGACAGTCAATCTGAGCCTCATACCGACTCAGCCAATCCATTCCCAGAATCACATCATACGAAGAAATCGGCAATCGAATCAAACTCGATTTCCACTTCTTGCCAGAAATCTCGATCTCACACAAACAAAACTGTCGAGCAATCAATGGATTCCCAGCCGGTAAAATCACAGACAAAGAAACCGGTAAAACCATCGAATCCAAATGTAAAAGCTCAAAACAATGCTCGGACAGAAAAGAATGACTTGCTCCAGAGTCAAACAAAACACGACAGGGCTGATCAGAAATGTAAACCGTACCTGTCACAACATCCGGAGCATCTCGAGCCTCCTGCTGACTCAAGCTGTAAACTCGTGGCTGAACTGGAGCAGGAGCTGAAGCAACAGAACTACTCTGCTCCCTCTGGATCGTAGGTGGTCTCCGTGGTGCAGAACTAGAACCACCACCCCTACCAGCAAATCCCTCAGAGCGTGGAGGAACAGTCCTCGGTCTTCCTGCTGCTGAACCAACAGGTCTGACTAAACCCTCAGATCGCTGATCATATCCCATCTGTGGACATTCCGCAATCCTATGTCCCGGCTGACCACACCTGAAACAAAGACCAGCTATCCTGTAGCACTGGCCATGGTGTCGCCGTCCACAACTCTGGCACACAGGTGCCGAACTGACAGATCCAGAACCAGTCGTACTGGTAACAGTACCAGACGATCCTCCGCTCCTTCTGGAATCTCCAGATCCAGAACCAGGAACAAATCTCCTCTTCCCAGAGGAACCACTGCCAGAAGTATCACCTCCAAACCTCTTCCTACTCGCAGACCACCGCTGCTGAGTAGTCGTCATGTCGTTCTCAATCAGACGAGCTCGCTCCACAAGCTCAGAGAAATCAGAAATCCGGAACGGTATCAGAGGCTGCCTCAAAGTGTCTCGTAAGCCTCTCAGAAATCGGTAACACCTCTCAGCAGAAGTGCTAACCAGCTGCGGAGCGTACCTGGCTAATGCAGTAAACTCAGCCTCGTACTGCATCACCGTCTTGCTCCCCTGAACCAGCCTCAGAAAACTCTCCTGCATCTGCTGTCGTGCAGAAGGGGGAACAAACCAATCTCTGAACACTTCAGTGAACTCTTCCCAAGTAATCAAAGAGTTCAATCTGCCCTGAAATCTGGCTGCCTGCTGGCCATCCCACCAGTGCTCAGCCTCTCCATCCAACAGAAAAACAGCCAACGGAACCTTCCTGTCTGCAGGACACTGCATCCCGTCAAAAGTCTTCTCTAATCTCCTCAGCCACTCCTCGGCTGCTCTGGGCTCAACAGCGCCCTCAAACCTCGGAGGCTTCAACCTCAAAAACAACTGCATGTGTCGATCGATGTCCTCAGATCTAACAGTAGAAGCTCTGCTCTGAGTCTCGCTCATCATCTGAGCAACCAACGAAGCAAACTGGGACAGTGTGTCAGCACCGACCACTGGGGCTGTACTCCCCACTGGTGCTGCCTGATCAGCACTCTGACCGTCTGTCATGTCTGGGTCTGGCTGATCCATACAGAAAAATCCAGAAAATCCGGAAAACTATCACAAAAACAACACAAAAACAACACAATAAAAAGCCAAACGACCCAAAACTACCTCCCAGACAGACTCACTGATCACTTCCTAAAGCTCTGTTTTACAATCCAACCTGTTTCCAAAACCAGTGCTCTGATACCACAAAAGCTTGTCACGACCCGACCCGACGGGGACGGATCCCGCCCGAGCCGGATCGCGGCGAGCGCACACTTACTTGCTTATCCAGGATCTGGCTTTGGATTAGGTTGCTGAACTGAACTTCCCAAATACATAACTCAACAGAAAACACACAGAACAACAGAGAACAACAGAGCTACTAAAAACATCAAATGCAGCGGAACAAAACATCTATCTTTTCATTTCCTCAAAATAATCATCTACAGAACAGTACATGGCTTTCAACAGAAAGAAAGACAGAACAGGAAAGCCATGACTGTACAAAAATCAACAAGTACAAAAGTACCTAATCGGATCAGACTCTGAAACTAATCCTGGACCTCCTTGCCCTTCCCAGAACCTGAAAACCACCAGAAAGCAAGGGTGAGCTCAACAGCTCAGCAAAGCAACAAACCACCGATCTAAATTCTCAGAAACCAAAACCAAACTCATCAGACAGAAATCAGATCAGAAATCGGAACAGAATCGGAAATCAGAACGTATACGGACAGATATCAAATCAGAATCGGAATCGTACAGATCATATCAGAACAAATCAATAGAGTCAGAATCAGAAATCAGAATCGTACGGAGCATATCATATCAGAATCACAATGTCGTACAGAACAGAACAGATACCGAAAACATAACAGATACATATAGCTAAATGCCCTGACACTAACGGAATCTCTACGGATTCCGGCCCCTTATGCCTCCCTTCCCAGACACTGACTGAATCTCATAGGATCCAGGCCCCTTATGTCTCCCTTTGTGCTCACGGCACCAAAACAAATGTGCTTATAGCACCAAAACAGAATTCATCGGATCCGGAACGAAACAGATATCAAAATGTATATTGAGCTCATTTCAGAATTTCCCGTTCACTAACTGAATCTCATAGGATTCAGGCCCCTTATAACTCCCTTTTTATAGCTTAATCACATAGCATTTCAATTCAGAAGAAATCCGGACATTTCAGAAATTACCCAAAAATCGGGCAGCACAACGGCAGTATATAGAATTTACACAAAAATTCCTGCAAAGAAAATTTACCGAATTCGCACAGAACATAGATAATCACATTCCAGAACATTTATTCTACTGAACAGATAATTTCCAATTTCACAGAAAATTCAGGTCGACTAAAAACACAGTCGAATCAAAAATACCCGGACGAAAATCTTCAAAATATAATCAAAACGTGCACACCCGGCACGGCAACGATATACGGAAAGTTACGCGGTAAAAACTGAACCGATCGAAAGATACGGACGAAAAACCGTAACGAAAACTAAATCCGGACAGAAAAATACCGCCAACCGCGACGGAACTGAAAATTGAGAAAGACGGAATGTGCCTTACCTCGTGCACAGCAATATCCTCAACAGTCACTTCGCTCGAAAACGGCTCCGCGTCTTCCCGAAATCAACTTTTCCAAATTGCTCTTTTTCTCTCTCCTCAGACGAAAAAATCAGATATTTATTTTTTTAACTTTTCTCTCTCTTCAAATCGTCTGAATCCCTTAAATCCTCTTCAGATCGGCCTGGCCGATCGTCCAGATCGTCCTGGACGATCAGACCAAACCACAGATCGCCTGGCCGATACTCCAGGGCGATGATCAGGCCGATCCTTATGAACAGTGTCAATCGGCCTGGCCGATCGTCCCGATCGTCCTGGACGATCAGACCAAAACCCATCGTCCTGGGACGATTTTTCAGGACGATGTTTACTATTCATAGGCGATAAAAACCTCTACTCACTGACTTGTGCCATCCACTGATCGTCCCGGGACGATGCCTCGATCGGCCTGGACGATCCCTACAGGAAATCATTTAGAGCAAATTCTGGGCAAAACCTGGAGCTGAAATGCACAGATCGTCCCAGGACGATCCCAGATCGGCCTGGACGATACTGGAGCAGTTTGAAATATTACAGCTGCTGTAAGACGTAGGTAATGACGATGGAGAACCAATGATGTGCTTCCTTCAAAATTTGTTATTAGACCCTCGGTGGCTGATAAATTCACAAATGAACACTTTGTTCAAAACAAAATGTACCACAAGTGAAAAGGTTTGTGACTTGTTGATCGATAGTGGTTGCACTGAAAAAGTGGTGTGTAAGGCGGCGGTGCAAGCTTTACAACTTAAGACCACAAAAAATCCAAACCCTTACAAAATTAGTTGGGTTAAAAAGGGAATGGAAGTGTCAGTCACGGATATGTGCCGAGTTCCATTTTCCATCGAAAAACACTATGCGAGTGAAGTTTTATGTGACGTAATTGATATGGATGAGTGTCATATAATCCTTGGTCAACTGTAGCAATTTGATGTGGGGCAGTGCATGATTGTAGAGCAAACACATACATGCTAGAGTGGAAGGGAAAAAGGCTACAGTTGTTGCCGAATCAAGCTCACCGTGAGGCAGATGCCAAACAAGATAAAAATGCTATGTACATGGTGACTGGGAATACCTTATTAAATGCATGAAAATAATCTTCTTACATTTTGGCTCTTCTTATAAAGGAGCAGGCAACCTTTGTAGACAACTCCACCATGTCGAAGGAGGTAAAGACTTTACTCCAACAATTTGTCGATATCATTCTCGAAAATTTAACAAACAAGCTGCTGCCACTCAGAAATATTCAACACCAAATTGATTTGAATCCCGGAGCCACTCTACCAAACATGTTGCATTATATAATGAGTCCCACCGAGCATAAGATATTGCAGCAGCTCGTAGATGATTTATTGGCTAAGAACCTCATTCAAAATAGCTTGAGCCCTTGTACTGTCCCAATTTTGTTGGTCCCTAAGAAGGATAGAAGCTGGAGGATGTGTATGGACAACCGATCCATTAACAAAATCACCATTAAATTCATATTTCCCATGCTGAGGATGGAATAAATGTTGGAAAAATTGTCGGGCTCATAAGTATTTTCTAAATTAGATATGTGCAGCAGTTACCATCAGATTAGAATCCAACCTGGGGATGAATGAAAAATGGTATTTAAAACATGCAAGGGGCTTTACGAGTGGTGAGTCATGCCATTCGGCCTTTGTAATGCCCCGTTGACCTTTATGCTTATGATGAATGAGGTCTTGAAACTATTTTTGAAAAAATGTTGTGTTTCATACTTTGATGACATATTAGTCTTCATCAATGATTTTGAAGACCACATAAGGCATCTAAGAGAAACATTCAAAGGTTTAAGATAGAAAAACTATATCTAAATGTTTCCAAATATGAATTTGCAAGTGGTGAAGTCTCATTCTTGGTGTTCAAGATTTTGGCTGCAGGAGTTAGCGCCGATCCAAGGAAGGTATCGGCCATAGTAGATTGACCTACTCCGAATTCCTTTTTCGATATTAGGAGCTTTCACGGCTTGGCGAACTTCTACTTGAGATTCATCAAAGGATTTAGCATTATATTATCCCCAATAACCGATGTTCTCAAATAAAAATAATTTCATTGGGGGGATGAACAACAAAGGAGTTTTAAGACAATTAAAATAACATTGTCAATTGTGGGCTCCGAAAATTCGGCCTCGACCTCCACTCGCTTTTCTTATTCGTTCGGCGAGGGAGTTTTAACGAACTAAGTTCCGGGATAAATTTTGGAAGGCAGATGGGTTTGTAGATAAGACACTACCCAGAGATTTCGCCCTCATTTTGTGAGGACTTTATGATCTGAGTTCTGGTTTCCTATAGGCGCAAGCCCCTATAGTTAATTACCCCTCTCGATCACGAGAGAGAACTTTCGATTAAGGCTAGTCGTCAATCAGATACGTAGAGTATACGTGTTATCTGGCATATAGTAGCAGCAATGGATTTTGATATGAAAATTTGGAGAATTTGAATGCTCATATTTTTGGAATTTGGGTTGGAAGATTTGAGAAATTTGATATTTAAAACTGAAATTTTCACCATCTGGAACTTAAAGCGGATGGTGGGGGAATGGATGATGGACCCGATCAAGATCCCATGGTTCCGTCGTCCCGGGCCATCGTGGTCCCTGGTCTACTTAGTCAGAGGAGGTAGTCGACCCAACCTGACAGAAGGATCCTTGTCAGCAGCCATGGGTTGCTTCGTCCAAGGGAACCTTGTAGACCGGGGTTGGATGTTTATCTAAGGGGACAAATTTGAATCCACCTTAGCTAACAGAGGGCTTTGTACCCTATCAATCATACCCTATTGATTCATATCTCAAGGATTTAACGCCACTAAGGAGCGTATTGGCTCTGGCCATAACCGCTATCTGTGGTGCCATTTGGCGGCAAAACCACTCGGTTCAGAGGGCCCCGGGTCATAACCGTTTACCTGCAGTGCCATTTGGCGGCAAAACTGCCGGTTAGAGGACACGTACCACGTCCTTACTGGCAAGAGATTGTTTGAGAATGGATCCTAGTGATATTTTTGACTAGGCATTTCGCTCTTTGTGAACTGAAGTTGATTTTAATTTGTCCACCTCGACAAACTGTTGCGAAAGGTGGATGGAATTTACTTTAAGTGATTTAATGGTTGGATTTCATATTTTAAATATTTTTAGATTTTGGGATTTTGAGATTTTTGTGGAGTTTTTGGGTTTTTGGATTTTTTTTGGATTTTAGGTGGAGCTTTGGATTTTGATAGGCATTTGGATATTTGGGAGACATTTGAAAATGTTTGTGAACCCCTCCGGTTGAGATAAACATTCAACACGGCCATCATCGGGGTGTTTGGGGTCATTCCTCTTTATGGATTGAACCCTGTCAACTCTGTCGGGCTGTCGACAGAGGATCGGGTTTCGTAGGTTTTGTACCCTTGAAAGTGAATTCTTTTGATTTTAGGCATTGAAGGCCTAATATGAATGTATTAACATAAATATTCTGGTCACCACGGCCACATATTTATTTATTGGTTCGAACCTTGTCGACTCCTATTAATCTGTATAGGAGGATCGGGTTCGAGCCTGAATTCACTTGTCAACCCGCGCAGCATCCCTAGACGTCACGTGTGTACCAATAACACGCTCGCCGGGGCCCATGCGGGTTAAGATTGCTTTTACCCCTTTTAGTGTGCCTATGTGTATACAAACTACAGTGCACTTGTGCGGGGGTATTTTTGGGATAGACGCCTTCTGTCTGCTTGTACGAATGTTGCAGATCCGGTGGCGTGTGTAGCAGCTTGTAGGATTTGGTATTTGTTGTTGATTGTCATCGTTGCACATGCGTATGTTTACTACAATTGGTATATTTTCTTATGCTTCCTTCAATTCTTCTAGCAATTATTGTTTTTATCCTCAAGATACTAAAAGCTTCTATCAAATTTATTATTGTTGACAAGATATTTGCACTTTTGTTGGGGTAGCTTTCATGAATCAATTACAACATCCATTAGAGCTCCTATACGATAACCATTCAATTGAGGTGATGATTCCTTGCTACTTCATTGAAACCTTGCATTATTGGTTGCAAATATATTGTTGTATCTTCCTTCAACTTCATCAATTGATATACTCAAGGAATTTGTATTGATGCTTCGTTCATAATAAGTACTTACGGGCTTGCTTACAAGATTGATACAAGTGTCAATATTATCATCCTTGTATGATTTGTAGTATTTGTTTGTGAGCATTCAAATACTTCACGATCATTGAATTTTATTGTACATTGCTTATGTGCAAATTGCGTACTCAATGAAATTATGTGATGAGTCATGCTTTCAAATCCCTTAGTCACAAAATTCATAAGCATTCACTTGCATTTCACCTATGCATTCATCAAGTGAGGGCTCAATTGCTTATGTTTATTTATTCATGATTGAGTCCTTTGCATTTGATTCAAGCTTGCAATCAATTCATTATTGATTGTTGCAAATGAGCCATGCTTATACATGCTCACTTGTACTTAAGTTATGACTTGTGAACATACAAATCATGATTTCATTTTCAAGTTCCATGTCACCCTTCATAAAGTTCAATTTATATGCTCATTTACATGATATTGCTTAAACCATACTCCTTATGGTCTAATTGGTAATTTCAATTTATTGTTATTTGGATTTGAGTTCAATGTCCTCATTTAGCACATTTAATGTCAATATTCAAACTCAAGTCCAAGTTCAAAACATGGGAGCCTTGCTTCATGTTCAAATTCATCATTTGACCACTTGTCATTTGATTGGAATTCTTTATTCTTAAATGAAGCTCAATTTAATGTTATCCTCTTATATTGCATTTCATTTAACTTTGAATATCATGATCTTTTAATGTTCATTTGAGCTCAATTTTGTTGCAATCACAAGTCTTGTTCTCTTTATTTGCTCAAATGTTTTATTCAAATTCTTTTAAGTCATTTTTGAGTCTAAGTTCTTATGTCCCATGTTGTCCAAAAAGTGTTCAAGTCCTTGTCTTTTTCAGACAAAATTTCGGCAGCCTCCCGGCGTCTCCCCCGTTTAGGGGAAATTTTGGGAGACTAGCCTTCCCACCACGCACAATAAAGGCGTGTATGGTAGGTGCCCTCGGACGAGGACACCGCGGCCGTGTACTTTCCTCCCACCACGTGCAATAAAGACGTGTATGGGGTCTTCAAGTGCATCTGCATAAGAATAACAATAAAGAAATAACATAGTTTGCTTTCCCCTCGCTCGAGGGTACTTATAAATTATTCCATTTCGCCGTAGGCGCCGCACCGGGGTCCCTTCCCACCATGTGCAATAAAGACATGTATAGGCGGTATTCCGGTGCGCCACGAACGGCGAAGTGGACCTTAAGGTGATTTCCCATCTCGTCGTGGGCGCCGTACCGGGGTCCCATCCCACCATGCGCAATAAAGGCATGTATAGGCGGTTTTCCGGTGCGTCACAAACTCCGAAATGGGCTATCAAGTTAAGGTTTTGAGCTTATGAATTTTATACCTTCGCGATGGTTGGTGAAGTCGGTGAGATGCACGAAAATCTCCTCTCTTTTTTTTTTTTTGAAATCCTTTTCTTTTTTTCTTTTTGAAACTCTTTTTTTTTTTTTCTCTTTTTTTTGTAACTCTTTTTTTTTGTAACTCTTTTTTTTTTGTAACTCTTTTTTTTTTTTGGAAATGCTTTTTTTTTTACAACTATAAAATAATATTAACATAGTATCTAGTAACACTAATCAGTAATAATAATAAAAACAAAACTCTAGCTAACAAGAAATGCTAACTAAATGCCAAACAATGAATGGACTCTTCACAGCAACAATGGAGCATGAAGAATAAATTGCAACACCACACACTTTCCTACCAAATTTTATCATGCAGGAGTCACCAGAACATTTTCACAAACACCTTGTAGGCAAATCTACTTGCATGCTACCATTGGATTATTTTCATGGGATTTTCACATCTACCTGATGCTATGACTTTGCTCATTATCACCCATACACACTTTTTTTTTTTATCTCTTTATCACCATTTTTTTTTTAACAAATATAAATATGAACATGTATCCTTGAATAAGTAAGCACATCTCTTCTTCAACAAAAGAGGAACTTAAATTGCTGCAATGATATCAGAGATTAAAAAAAAGGAATAAAACAAAGGTTTAAGAGTAAACCTTCTCTTTATCTTTTGCTGAAAGCTTTGCTAGTGGAAAGTAAATCAAAGTGAACAACTTTTGTGATTTAAGAGGTCACAATGATGTTGACGTGAAAGCAAAAGGAAAAGTTTAAGAGAACTTGAGTTGTGGACTTGTTAATGATTGACAAGGAATAGAGCAGTTTTGATACTGGTTCTGGTGTGGGATGGAAAAGATGAAATAGATTTCACGTGACAGTGAATGGGAGTAGCGGCCCCTTTTTTTTTTAGAGCTTTAAAGGGGCTGGTTGATTCAGCTTGTGTGGGAAAATCATAGAAAATGAGCTCAGCACAGGAATCGACACAGCAAAGGAGAGGAGAAGTTGGTTTACTGCTGTGGGATTTTTAGCTTGGACAACACTTGGAGACCTTCAGATGCGTTGTGAGGTTAGAGGCGTGAGCTTCCATAGGTGGACGGGTGGAGATGGGTAGGTAGAGTGGAACAGGCGACTGGGTTAGCCGTGTAGATGGAGAACGAAATAATGGGTTTTGACGGACAGAGATCTTCTGTTGATTACCTAGAATCCCAGAAAAAGCTATCTGCTTTTCCATTTGTTTTGAAGAGCTAGAGCATTAGAAGACAAATGATAAGCTGGGGGACGTTCATCTAGACTTATTGCTCCTTCGACCACAGCAAAGATGAAGAAACTTCCATCCTGCGAGTAAGGAAAATATGGAGCTCTTAAGATGCTGCTGGGAACAGAGGACTTGGACAAGAGGTTGTAGAGCTGGGTGACGGGTTGTACAGATCTCAGGCCACTCTCGGAAGTGGAGCTGACTTCGGACAGAAGGGAGACGGGCCTACAGGTGAAGAGAATCAGTTGGTAGAAGCTGGATTCTACTAACTTGAGGTGGAGGAGGAAGCTTGAGGGGCTGTAGCTGGGGTCGCTTGGAATTCGAAACAGCAGAGGGGAAGCAACCAACGTCTCCTGGAGGTTTTGCTGGATTCGCTCGAGTGGAGTGAAACAGGAGGAAAGGTTGTTGGAGGAGATTCGGCCTTAGCAGTGGAGGAGGGATTTCATGGCTTGGACGAGGGCTCTTGAACTCCAAGAAGGACCGAATGAAATGAACTATTTTCCTCATTCATCTTGTGTTTAAACAGAGCAAACGACGTCCAAGGCCAGTATTGTTTCAGCGGGATTCAAGGAGTTTTGACAGGATTCAGAGCAGACTTCTGATAAAACTAGATAATCAATATTTAATTTGATATGATTTCTCATTTGACTTTTGATTTCTGGTAAGATCATTTGGCATTGTTAATGATGACCTATCATAATTAGAAATAACATTAATTAGACTAACAGTCATGTTCCAATCAATCAAAAATCACCCCGATTTGCGCGTTTTCTCGATTTACGTGCAATCTGTCTTGCTTAACGTGCCGAATTTGCCGAATAATCAAAATTGGACGAATTAATAGTGCATTTAGGATATTGCTGATGTTCCGGTTGCAACGGTGCTGTCTGTTTTTCCATCGGACGTCGTTTGGGCGGCGACGAGGCTTAATTTCCTCGAAATGCATGTCTTTGGATCATATGCGAATCGCTTTTGAAATTTACGACGCTACCTTAAATGATCCAATTTAATCATATAAAATGTATATTCCTAATTTTCACAACGTTCCGGATGCAATGGAGCTGTCCGTTTGTCGTTCGGACTTCATGTCGTTTCCGACGAGGCTAATTTTCCTCGTAATGCGAACCTTTGCATCATATTTGGATCGACTTTGAAATTTGCGACACCACATCAAACGATCTAATTTGATCAAATAAAATGTAGAATCTTAATGCCGACGATGTTCCGGACACAACGGTGCCATCCGTTTGTCGATCGGACGTCGTTCGAGCATCTTCGAAGCCTCATTTCCGTCGTAACGCAGGCCTTTATAACATATTTGCATCACCTAGAGATTCACCACCATCTCGGATGATTCAAATTTATTAAATAAAATATATAACCTCAATGTCGATGATGTTCCAGATGTAATGGCGCTGCCCGTTTGTCGATCAGATGTCGTTCTAGCATCTTCGAGGCCTCGTTTCCGTCATAATGCAGGCCTTCAAATCATATTTGCATCGCTTATAAATTCACCACCACCTCAAATGATCCAAATTTATTAAAAAAAAATGCATATTCTGAATGTCGACAACGTTCCGGACACAATGGCGCTGTCCGTTTGTCAATCGGACGTCATCCGAGCATCTTTGAGACCTCGTTTCCATCGTAACGCAGCCTTTATATCATATTTGAATTGCATAGAAATTCTCCACCATATCAGACAATCCAAATTCATTAAATAAAATGCATATTCTGAATATTGACGACGTTCCCGACACAATGGCGCTGTCCGTTTGTCAATCGGACGTCATCCGAGCATCTTCGAGACCTCGTTTCCATCGTAATGCAGGCCTTTATATCATATTTGAATTGCATAGAAATTCGCCATCATCTCAGACAATCCAAATTCATTAAATAAAATATATATTTTGAATGTAGATAACGTTCCGGTCGCAATGACACTGTCCGTTTGTCGATCTGAAATCATTTGAGCGACATCGAGGGCCAAATTCCTCGATATGCGTGTTATTACCTTGGGATCCATGTCACCACTACGATTGATCCCAATTAATCACAAAAGATGTATATTTTGAATATCGAGGACGTTCCGGCCGCAATGACATAGTCCGTTTCATGATCGGACGTCATCTGAGCGACGTCGAGGCTTGATTTCCTCGAAATACGCGTTGTCTCAAAATTCATGTCACTCATTAGGATGATCCAAATTGAACAAATAAAATACAGTTTTTGAGTATTTGCAATATTCTGAACACAATGACGAAGTCCGTTTGTTGATCCGACATCACTTGATCAACCTCGCGCTTTAATTTTGGGTGTCGGTCGTCTCTTTTGAACAATCTCATCCGATTCAATTACGAGGGGCCTCGACCTAGCAGAATTCAGTATCCTGATCGCAACGATACCATCCATTTGGCAATCAAAGATCATTTAGTCCCTTAAGTGATGCGTTTTGTCAATGCACACATTACCTAAATGATCATTTTTGCCTCTTTCACATGGTTTATATATAGGGGTCAACATCAATGGCCCCCATACTTGCATTACTAGACTTTGATAAGTCATTTGCATTTTAAAGTGATGATTCTATTATGGGTATCATAGCTATGCTAAAACAGGCCAATAGGCCAACCAAGTTCTTCAGCGAAAAACTTTGTCTGTCGAGACAATGTTGGTCCATATATGAGCAAGAATTATATGCTATGATTCGGGCTTTGAAACGGTGGGAGCATTACCTGTTACATCAGGATTTTGTTCTCTGCAGTGATCACAAAGCTTTGAAATATATCAGCACTTAAAAGAACATAAATCAGATGCATGCGAGGTGGATCCTATTTTTACAAAAATTCACATTTGTGCTGAAACATAAATGTGGGGTTCATAATAGAGTAGATGACGCATTGAGCTGGCATTTAGCCCTTATCACTTAATTGTAATCCAATTTTATGGGTCTGGAATGCTTGCGAGATCTATATCCAGAGGATGATGACTTTGCACAAATGTGGCTGAAGTGCATCAATAAGGAAGCTGCTGAAGATTATTCCTTGAGAGACGGTTTCATGTTTAAGGGAAACTTGTTGTGCATCCCTAGTCCTCATGGAGGCAACTATTTATTCAAGAACTAGATGGAGGCGGACTGTCGGCTCATGCAGGACGTGATAGCACAATTAATCAGTTGCAAGCTAAATTCTATTAGCTGCATTTATGGAGAGATGTAACCAAATTTGTAGAAAGATATTCGGTGTGTCAAAACTACAAGGGTGGCGAGCAGAATACGGGTTTGTACCAATCGCTACCCATTTTGGACTCTATTTGGGAGGATCTCAACCTCAGCTTTGTGCTCAGACTAACTCTAACCATGCATGATAACGATTCCATCATGGTTGTCGTCGATCACTTACAAAATGGCACACTTCATTGCATGCAAGTAGATCTTTGATGCATTAAATGTGGCCAAACTATTTTTTTGAGAGATTGTCCGATTACATGACGTTCCTCGTAGCTTCACATCTGATAGAGACTGAAGTTCAAATGTCATTTATGGCATGAGATCTGGAAATGATTAAGTAATAAGCTTCACTTGAGTTCACCTTATCATCCGCAGACTGATGGGGAAACTGAAGTCGTCAATAGAATATTGGGCAATCTTCTCCGTTGTCTTATACAGGAGCACCCAAAACTTTGGGGTGAAATTCTTGGTCAAACTAAATTTGCATTCAATTTCATGCCCAACCGATCAACGGGTATGTGTCCATTTAGTGTTGCCTATACTAAAATGCCAAATACTCTTGTTGATATTGCAGTCATTCCAAACTGTAAGAGCAAGGCAGCTTTGGTGTTGGTCGATCAATTCTTCGACAAGCTTTCCAAAGTGCGTTCAAAATTGCAGGAATCTAATGCTAGATATAAATTGGATGGGGATTCTCACCGGCGGAAGAAAGTTTTCAAACCAGGAGATTTAGTCATGGTTTGCATGCGAAAATATCAACTTCCTTTGGGAACTTACTCCAAACTTATTAGGCGGAAGTTTGGTCTATTTCCTGTGAAGTATTGTATTAATGACAACGCTTATGTTGTCGACTTGCCGGCGGAGTTCAACACTCCAAACACATTTAACATTGCAGATTTTTATACTTATTACCCACCTGATAATAGAATAGCTAATATTGAATAGCCCAACAACATCTCTTTTGTGGAAGGGACGTGTGATGCGGAGCATCCTTAGTTCCCTATACTTGTGGACTAGCTTACCGTGCCCACTTACCAGCCATGTGCAATTCGTTGCAAGTTTTCTATCACCTTCCTACTTTAGGAAGATAGTACTATAGTTTCTTTTATAATTACAGTTAGTTATTTTAGTATTATAGAAGCTTTAGAGTATATGTATTGAAATGTTGGAAGAAGACAGCCATATAGATTTTTTATCCTCTAAGCAAGAACAATTTATTGTTCCATTGGTTTTCTTGCTTGCTTGTTGAGCTTTTCTGTGCAGGATATCTACACAACGACTACATAGTATAACATCAATGAATTCTTTTATTAAGAGTACTTTAGAGAATTCATAGAAATTTTTTATTGACCAAAGTTACAATTAAGTTTCATAACAAGAAGATACAATCTTTTTTTTTTTTTTTTTTTTTTTTTTTTTTTTTTTTTTTTAATTTAAAGTGCATTTTGTTATTAAAAACTATAAAAATTTAAATAATTGAGCTATAAATACTTGCAAGTGGTGGAAATGTGGATCATATGGTCATATATTTGTGTAATTAATTTGATGATCTCCTTTGCAGAGGCTATGAAAAAGGACTGTTTTGGAGGATGAGCCAGTTACTCAGCAGTAGGAGAAAGGGTTCTCTAATAACAAGAAAAAGGTTATATATTGTAGTTGAATTGTTTTTGCTGTTGGTTTTACTTAATTCTTTCATATGCTGAAATTTTAAGCAATTTTCATTGTTTAGATTCAAACGAGGATAAAAATTGCCGAGCCTGAAACATATATGTGCAAAGCTTGATTTATGTGAAAATTGCCAAGCTGAAATAGTATTTTATTGATATTTTTAATTTGATCATAAAATTTGATTTTTGACGTTATATATATAATTTGTTTTGGTCTTTAGCAACGGTTTTAACTCATGCTAAAAGCGGTGCTAAAGCCTTCCTACGGCAGCACTCATGAAACTGTTAAATATTTCAGTGAATAAAAATACAACAGATTTATAGTGATTCCAATCTCAACAAATTTGCATGTATTTAAACTACTGCAGTATGTCAAAAAAGTGATGTGAATGCATTATTTCTTAGTAGTGCTTTGACATTATTTATAGGATAAGGTTAAGTAGTTCTTCAAATCTCTATGGCCTTTCCTCAGTCCCTTCTATTTATGTGAAGAATGGGCTCATTTATAATTTTTTGATGTTCATTTTTAAAATTGTAGACAAAATTTTCATCTACATCATTAGACGATCACTTGTGTTCATTCCCTCTATCATAGGCTGTTCTTAAAAATTTAAGTCATTACTGACATCATTCTTGTGTAATATTGTACTCATTAAATTTGTCTCATTAAGATGCCAACTTTAATTATAAGCGTGTGAGGTTTGGAGAATGTTTGGTACCTTAAACAATATCACTAAGTTGTCAATTATATTTTAAATGTATGATTTAGGATCATTTGAACAAGGATAAAAAAAAAATTTCATGTTCATGAATTTGCCTTATTGAAATGTTTATTTAGAATGCAAGTTTGCTAAAATTAGAATTGGGATGGTCCAAAACTTAATTTACCAAGACTCTTATTTAGGTGTATCAAAATAAGTTTATTTGACAAGTTCGATTCATACTCGAAAATGATCCGTTACTATTTGACCTGACACAAACACGACCCAATTCTAGAAATGAGTCAGAAATTCGAACTCGAATCCGGCCCGTTGGTCCCGCCCCAAACCCATTTTGACCCAACCCATCCCAAACCTAGGTCGAGCGCGGGTTGTGGGGCAAACGCGCAAGGTAGGTAGTAGGCCAGAGCGAGCTTGGGGGTTGGGGGTGATGCGTGAGTAAGGCAGGTTGCATCTATCGAGAGCGAGGGGGTTGGTGCATGCGAGACGCGAGCATGATGCATACTGGTGAGAGGCGCCATCAGGACGTGAGATGCAGGCTGTGGGATGGACGTAGGTGAGGCAAGTTGCGAGGTCATGCTCGAGCTGTGGCAGTGTGGCCTTTGCGAGCGAGTAGGGGTGTCAATTTCGGGTTAAGAGTCGGGTTCGGGTCAAACCCTAAATTGACCCGGCACTATTCGGGTCAACCTGAACCCGACCCGTTTTTTGAAATGGGTCAGCTTTTCGGATCCGAACCCGACCCACTTCGGGTCCAAGTCAACCTGACACCACCTGAATGACCCGAACCCAACATGTTACGGGTCCCTAACTCAATTTTCAGGTCAGGTTCGAGTCGGATTTTCAGGTCGTGTCAAATATTGACACCCCTACAACGAGCTCAGGGTTGAGCTTTCGAGGATGTGGGTGGATGGGCGTAACACGTGCAAGTGCGGGACGTGCGATGCGAGCTGCGGGGAGGGATGCGGGCGATAGGCATGACGCATGCAGGACTGCAGGCGCGAGACACACAAAGCAAACCGAGGGGCTAAATCCGGGTTAAGTTTGGGTTTTGCAGGTCAACTCAAATCTGACTCGATTTTAAAAATGGGTTAGAATATTAAACCTAAATCCAACTCGTTTGCCAAAGGGGTTGACCGAACACAAAATTTTTCTGGTCAAGTTCGAGTCAAATTTCATGTCGGATCAAATATTGACACCACTACTCTTATTCAAATATTGCTCTAAGATTCATGCTCTTTTAGATGAATATTCTAGTAATATATCAAACTAAAAAATAAAGTTCAAACTTCAAAAAAAATAACAATATATAAAAATGTGTGCCGCAATACTTTTACTCTGAGTATTAACAAAACTTTGAATCGTATTATTTAAAAACATGCACTGTTGTTATGTTCGCATGTCAAAGTTTGATCATTCTAACCCTTTAACAACAACAACAACAACAACAACAACAACAAGAAGCACCTATACATATTTAAATATATGCAACTAAAATAACTAAAGCTTCTCCACTTTGTCAAATGAGAGAAAGAACTGTGAGTTTGGAGTTGAATAATAAAAATCTCATTTTCCCTGATTTGCGTGCACGTATTTGCTTGTTAGTCTTTAGGCGTTGCTTCATCAGTTCATCTTACTGCTAAATAAAGATTTCAACATTTGGAGCCGAATAAGTGGTTTACATATTCTGCCTAATTCCTTTCGCTCTGGGAATTTTTTTTTTTTAGTAAAACGAGTCTATTAATTTAATAATAATTAGCTTAGATAGCCAACAAATTTTAATATAATTTTTATCTGAAAAAAATGATCAGAATATTCTATTTATTAGTATTATTTATTTTAAAATTATTAAATTTATCTACAAATAAATGAATATGATTTTAAATTAATGATTTGTAATTTGTATATTAAGTTCATCTTAAAGTAAATGTAATAAATTTGCAACATAATCTGGTTAGAAAAAATTAAAGGAAAATTTCATGAGCTGTCTTCGTTTAATTCCATTGTTATCCGTTACGTATGAGCGTTAGGTAACCTGTCAATTCTCGTCTGGCTCCGATGACGACCACTGGAAAATTAATATAGTACAGTGTTGGACCAACAACATACATTAAAAACGCTTTATATATTTTCCCAAAATAAATTAAAAACGCCTTATATTAAAAAAAAATACTATGATGTTTGAAAGTTACAGCTCGAGCTCAACTCTATATATAATAGGTTCGACGAGCGGAACTTATCGAGTTTAGGAGTCAAGTTAAGCTCGAACTTGAATTCAAGCTCGAGCTCGAATAGCCCTCAGTTTGACTTGCGAGCTCGTCGAGTACTGTATGACTTACAAAACCTTAACCTTTATCTCAATTACTTACAAATTACCGGTACTGTATGACTTACGTCACATTAATTTGACCTTTAATCTTCTTCTCCAAATTATTTATTCTATTTAGTGACATAGAATGTGATTGCTACCATTAGTCTGTTTGCTTGTTTCGAATGCTAATGGCTGTATCGCATGCGAGAGACCGCAGAATCCGATCGCTATCAATTTGTTTGTTCTATAAATGAATGAAATATTGCAGGCCGAGTTTGATGCCTCTTCAAAAGATGAGTAAAAACTTCTTCTTCTTCTTCAATTTCAACTTCCTCTTCTTCTTCTTCTTCCCCTCTCATCTATGGCTCGGCTGTCTTTCTGCTGTCAACATCACTCATCTTCCAGGATTCCATGGCGAGCTTCCCTTCCATTTGGAGACTGGGTGAGCTTTCTTTTTTGTTATAATTATTAATTAATACAGTTAAACACCTCATCATAAGATAAAACTTTAGTGAATATAGTTTAGAATTGCTATTATTAATTAAAATTATTCATTTTGTTTACTGAAAAGTTTTACTATATCTCAAATGGCATTTGGGAGGAGGAAGACTTCTAATTTTTGGCCGACTGAAATTTGTTCATAGTGTGTATAATGCTTGTATAAATTTATACATAGTGTGTATAATATATGGCCGATTGAAATTTGTTCAAAGGAAAATTATAACTTCATAGTTGATTAGTCCTTCAATTCAAAGTTTCTGAATCTGAAATTAGTATTGTGGCTTTTTTATAATGAATGGGCATATTGTATCATTAACAAAAGTTTAAAGTTGATTAACAATATTCACATATATACATACTTTCTAAAATAATTTTTTAGTAAAAAATTTCTTAAAAATAGCAAAAAAATAATGATTAATAGCCGCCCCAAATGAAACCTAAGTCGTTATTGTGTTCTCCAAATTTTCATCAAAAAATAAAAATAGAAATATTTTGATATAATTTTTATTAGAAGGATCTCAAGAGCTCTTAAATATATATTATTGTGATTAACATAGTTCTTCATGATATATCAATGTAAATTTAAAAAATAATAAATCCATTTTGATATAAATTATGTAAGTAATTATTTTCTACTTTCATTATATTTAGTCAAAGAAAATTAATAAATAAATATAAAATAACAAGATGCAAAATTAGTAAATTAATTAATAAAAAAAATGCTTGCACAACGTTCACCAACTAATAAAGTTAAATAATATAATTTTTTTTTTTTGCTTTAGAAAACATCAATCACAAATTCTTAATTATCTACAAAAAAATCATCTTATTAAGCAACAATTTTTCCTAAAAAGCGTTCGGTTCGGGGTAATTAATAAATGAAAAGCATTTTTCTAATTGATAGTTAAACGTTAATAAAATTTGAAAAGTAAAGGAAGTAAGGTCTGACTTAAGGAACATAAAATATTAAAAAGACAGATTTAGGAGAGATTTCATTTTCCACTGAAGTGCTTATTTCTGATCATTTCCAAATGTAAGATTAACGCTTCATTAGGAACAGTTTTTTTACAACTTAATTTTTTAAGATCACAATCATATTTTTTAGTTTGATCATTATTTTCTATTATTTTGAAGAATTTTATGATATGAATCTTTTTTTTATATTAATTTTTTTAAAAAAATCATTTTTTCCGCATCAACTTTATAACGAGCTTCATAAAAAATTATAATCATTCCGAAAGGGCCTTAAATTATTCAATCTCGTAGGATGATAAAAAATAATAAAATCACATATTTATGTAATTTTTCATCTAATTTAACTTTTTCGTAATCACAATTAAATGCTTAATGGCCTTAACATTGAATATTGTATAAAATGATGAATGTAAATACCAAATTGTGTGTATAATAATCGACATCGAGCTTGAAACATATAAATTTTTATAAATTTTGAGTTTTGCAAAATTATATTCTGTGCGATTTAGATCACGTTTGGGATAATTTTCTTATTACTGGTTAAAATAGCTTTTTAATACAAAATTTTTAATTTTTATACTAATACTTGTTTTAAACAGTACTAACAAAGTTGTCCCAAATTAAGAGGTTAATTAATGTTTGAAAAAATTAGTTAATTAATGGTTTCATATTTTGTGTGAAAAGGTATGTGTCTGTAGATGACGAGAGCGGAGCGGAGCTCTTCTATTACTTTGTGGAGTCTGAGAGAAAACCCGAAGAGGACCCTCTTATCCTTTGGCTAACGGGCGGGCCGGGCTGCTCGGGTTTTGCCGGCTTGGCTTTGCATATGGGTAATCAATCTCTTTCACCCAAATGGGTTGCTATTTGCTAATTTTTGTTTCATGTTTCAGTAATCATATTATTGAGTCTAATTAACGTCTTATAAAACTATCCTATGTGAGTTCAAAGGCATGAGATCCCCATCAGGTAGGGGTGTCAATATTTGACACGACACGAAAATCCGATCCGGACTTGACCCAAAAAATCCAGGTTGGACCCGACCCGATTTCAAAAACGGGTCGGGTTCGGGTTCCCGTATTCAACCCGTTTGATGACCCGGCGGGTTGCCGGGTCAACTAGAAAACCCGTTTAATTTAAAAAATTTGGATTCCCGCCCACTGCCCGCTACCCCCTGCCCACGTTTCGACGCCGGCAGAACCCAAAACCGGGTTGGGTCGGGTCAACCCGGCAACCCGCCGGGTCTGGTCAGGGTTCGGATTTTCAACCCATTTGTCTACCCGGGTAGGGTTAGGGTCGACCCATTTGAACCCGGGTCAGTTCTGGGTTTGATCCGAACCTGACCCGTGACCCGAAATTGACACCCCTACCATCAGGGTTTCATTAAGTATATTTTAGGAATTTCACATTAATATTAATTAACCTAATTTTTTTATAAAAAAAAAGTGATGTAGGGATTCTATTTTAAAGAGAAGAAAATGACAGCAAATAGAAAACTTTTTTTTTTTTTTTTTTTTTGCAAAACATTCATCACCATCATCATTGTCATCACAACAATGAAACTTTTTTTTAAATACAGGGCCTCTTAATTTTAAGACAGATAATTTTGATGGAAACACTCCTACCCTAATCATCAATCCTTATGCTTGGACTAAGGTGAGAAATCTAGCTAGTATCATTTATATACAAGTACTCCACTATAAATATGCATGATGATGCTACTGATATAAATTAATTTTCTCTCATAATTACTCTCATAATATGAATTTTTAGATTGCAAGTATGATCTTCTTGGATTGGCCTGTCGGCACCGGATTCTCTTACTCAACAACTGATAAAGACTATATCACAGAGGATATTCAAACTAAAAGGAATATCTACAAATTTCTCAGAAAGGTAAGAGGTCAAGAATACAGAGAAATTGATAAACATCATAGGTTCAATGACTATTATGTTAAGACATCGAACAAGATTAAGACAAAAGCTCTCAAATTGTTAATCAAAGATGAACACTCTACAATAGAGGCATTATAGACTCTATATATAAAGCAAATCCATGGCATCGAAAATTTCTAAAAAGATATTATAAAAAAACTATTAAAATAGCCACTCCTACCTATTACATTGCACCATTATATAGTTCTTACATTCTTCACTTTGGATGATGCAGTGGCTTCTTGATCATCCCAATTTCGTGTCAAATCCTTTCTACATGGGTGGTGAATCTTATGGTGGGAAGATGGCTACTCTCCTTTCTCATGAGATTGTCGAAGGTAATTTACTAGTTAAATTTTCTGGTATGCTTATGGCTAGCACTGCTTGTTGAATCTTAAACACAGAGAAGATATAGAACGTATGGAAGAGAAAGTGTTTTAGAAGAAAGAAGTATTTCGTCTTGTTCTTTGTTACCGGAATACATGAATATATATAGGCGTTATATGGGCTATGGATACACGGCGGCAACAGAGAGCTAAACAGATTAATTTAAATACAATATATATTTATGTGTTTGTGTTGCTAATATCCCCCGTCAAACTGATCGGTCTTTGTGTGACGCTCAGTTTGAGTCTAAGTTGCTGAAATCTGTTCGTGGATAATGCCTTTGTGAAGATGTCGGCCACCTGATCTGTGGTACTAATAGGAAGGAGCCGAATGGTCTGTTGTTGGATGTGATCGCGAACAAAACGATGATCAATTTCTATATGTTTCGTTCGTGCATGAAACACCGGATTATTTGCTAGAGCAATTGCCGATGTGTTCACAATAGATGTCCGTGGGATGCTGTGGTGAAATGCCCATTTCGGTAAGAAGACGCCTTAGCCATATAACATCTGCAGTGAGCGCCGCCAGCGCACGGTACTCGGCTTCGGTAGATGACCGAGCCACCGTGTGTTGTTTCTTTACATGCCATGATATGATCGAATCGCCAAGGAAGGAGCAGTAGCCTGAGGTGGATTTGCGGGTGATTGGATTGCCAGCCCAGTCCGCATCTGAAAAGGAAGTGAGACGTAAGTTAGATTTAGTAATCGGTATACCGAACTCAATCGTACCTTGAATGTAACGAAGAAGTCGCTTGAGAAGGTAGATGTGTTGTTCTTCCGGATTGTGCATATGTTGCGATAGTTGGTTGATGCTGTGAGCTATGTAAGGATGAGTGATTGTGAGGTATTGAAGAGAACCCGTAATTTGTCTGTATATGTGCGGATCCGATAGAAATTTGTCTGTACTTAGCTCGAGAGGCATTTTTGTACAAGACGGATTTGCCAATTTATTGCAATTGGTGAGTTTGGCTGCTTGAAGAATGGATCTTGCATACACCAGTTGAGATAGAAAGAACTGCTTTTTGGAACGGTCAATTTGTATGCCCAGAAACATGTGTGCTTCTCCCAGGTTCTTCATGGCATACGAACTGCTGAGTTGCTTTAGGATTGTGGCAATGGCATTGATGTCGTTTCTAGTTACGAGGATATCATCCACGTATATGAGAAGAAAAATGCGAGTGGTTTTATTTTGAAGAGTGAGTAAGGACGGGTCTGCCGAGCTATGCGTAAAGCCCATTTTAACAAGTGTAGATGTGAAGGTATTGTACCATTGCCTCGGAGCTTGTTTGAGGCCGTAAATGGCTTTGTGGAGACGGCAAACATAGTCTGGGTTGGTGGAATCTTCAAACCCAAGCGGTTGCCGCATGTAGACTTGCTCGTTTAGAGTGCCGTGGAGAAACGCATTAGCCACATTGAGTTGCTGTACCGGCCATTTGTTGTATATGGCAAGAGCAAGGAGGATTCTTATGGTGGGAAGCTTGGCCACGGGGCTGAACGTCTCAGTGTAATCAAGCCCATATTCTTGGTGATTGCCTTGAGCCACTAACCGGGCTTTGTATTTTGCTATGGCTCCGTTTGCATGAGTCTTAGTTCGATATGTCCATTTACACCCGAGAACGGAGCAATTTTTAGGTGGTGGTACTAGGCTCCATGTCCCCTGCTTTTGTAATGCAAAGAATTCGGAGGCCATAGCCTTCCTCCATTCTTCCTTCTTGCTGACCTCCGTATAGGATGTGGGATCTGTTGGTGATTCTGCCAGTGATTGAGTATGAACAAGATTGAGGCGAGATGCTGGACAGAGCCTGTACGCATACGGATGACCATTGGATGTTTGGAAGTCTGAGGTTGATCGTTTGGCAGTGGTGTGTGGGTATTCGAGTTTGTGTAAGACGTTGGAGCTGGTTCAGTGGACGACGGAGATGAACCATGTTGTGCATCTCTGGATGATGTTCCGCTGGAGAGTTGGTGTTAGCGGGAGTTTGAAGAGATGTGGGAGTTAGAAACAGCGGTGAGATATTATTGTCCTGCACATGAATATGTTTGTTATCAGAACTAAAAGGAAAATATGTTTCATCAAACTTAACATGTCTCGACATTATGATTTTGTTCGTCTGAAGGTTTAGACACTTGTAGCCTTTGTAAGTATCTGAGTATCCTAGGAATACACAAGGCACTGCTGTTGGTTGAAGCTTGTTGCGGAGATTTGCCGGTGTGAGCGGGAAGCAAGCACTTCCAAAGATTCTTAGATGCTGGTAATCTGGTTTGCTGTGATTGAGAAGTTCGAAAGGCGTAGATTGCTGCGTGTTTGCTGCCGGCATTCTATTGATAAGTTATACCGAGGTAAGGACAGCGTCTGGCCAGAACCGGTAGGGAACATAAGCTTTGTGTAGCAGTGTACGCGTTGTTTCTATGATATGCCTGTGTTTCCTCTCGGCTACTCCGTTTTGTTCCGGAGTGTGAGGACAAGAGATTTGATGAGTAATACCATTGTCTCGGAAAAATTTAGTGAACAAATTGCTAGTGTACTCGCCTCCTCCATATGTGCGAAGGATCTTTATTTTCCGAGACGTATACGTTTCAATTTGGGATTTAAAATTGATAAAAATCTTATAAACATCGGATTTATAATGCATTGGAAAAAGCCAAGAAAAACGCGAGAAATCATCAATGAAAATGACGTAGTACAAATAACCTTGGACGGACGGCGTAGGAGCCGGTCCCCAGACGTCAGAATGAACTAAGTCTAAAAGAGCCTTTTTCCTAGAAGCAGAGGGAGTAAAGGGAAGTTTATGCATTTTGGATTGATTACACCAGTGACAAGAAAGCAGAAAAGTTTCTATACTAAGTTGCGGATTGCAAGAAGCAATACGTCTGCTTGTTCTGTGATTGGGGTGACCCAGTCGGTCATGCCACACCGCCGAGTTGGTAGTTGTTGAGTGGAGGGCTCTGTCCGTCGGGTGGGGAGCTGGACAGCAAAGAGTGTATAATCCCTCTTTGCACGGTCCTTGCAAGATCACTTAATTAGTCGTCAAATCCTTAAAAGAAAAGCCATGAGGATCAAATGTTATAGCAAGATTGTTATCTTGGGTTAGTTTTGAAATAGATAGCATATTATATTTCAAGAAAGGAGAATGCAGAATATGAGATAATTGAATCTTACGAGAGGGAGTCGGTAGCAATCCCTTCCCGGAATTTTCAATGCTAACCGAGCTCCCGTCGCCGATTGTGATGCTTTCTGAGCCTCTGTACGGTGTGGAACTGGACAAGTTTTCAAGAGATCTTGTCATGTGCGCCGAGGCACCCGAATCAAGATACCATTCGGTATTAGCAGGTGTTGAATTTGCATGAAGCGCAGTGTTTTGGTTGTTGTTGGATTTTGGAATGTACTGAGTATTTAACCGGTGCCAACAATCTGAAGCACTGTGTCCTCTTTTTAGACAGATTTGGCAAGAGACCACTTGTTTTGTGGACGGATCTTTGTGGGAGTTGCCGGAGGAAGGCAGTCTGCCGCGAGATCTGCGTCCTTTGCCTCTATATGTGAACATAGCCACTTGATTTTCATCTGTAGAGCTCGCGCGTGCATTGTCAGCCGCAAGATGAATCTCCTCGCTGATTAACAGAGGATAAAGTTGATCAAGATTCAGAGGTGTAAACATTGTGCGGATGGACGTCTTGAAAGATTGGTAGGAGTTGGGTAGCCCGTTGAGGATGTATAATATGATATCCTCGGTGTCGATCTGCGCTCTTGCAGCAGCAATTTGATCGACAATGGATTTGATGTCTGTGAGGTATTGCGTCATAGTTGAATTCTTGAGTGATATGTTGTGTAATTCGTTCTTGAGTTGAAGAACGCGCGAACGATTGGTAGATTGGAATCGCGTTTGGAGCGTGATCCAAATCGACGCGGTAGTCTCAAGATTGAGCACATAGGGTAGGATGGAGGACGAGATTGTAGCACACATTGCGGCAGCAATGTTTTGATCGGCAAGAATCCAGCTGGTATAAGCCGGATTGGGTATGGTGCTTCCATCAGATCCAGCGATAGTTTTGGTCGGAATGGGAATCAGTGGATCCAAGAACGATTCAAAACCATTTGCCCGAGTGATTTTAAGAATTTGCGATCTCCATACCGGATAGTTATCTGTAGAGAGTGGAGATTGTACAAAGTTCTTTAGGTTAGCAAGAATAAACTTGAGAGATGCTGAAATGCCGGAGTGGTCGGAGGTCTCCTGAGCCATGAATCCGGAGGTCTGAGAAGAAAGCGATGAATCCATAGGTCCCTGATTAGGTTTACCTATCTGATACCATGTTGAATCTTGAACACAGAGAAGATATAGAACGTATGGAAGAGAATTTTAGAAGAAAGAAGTATTTCGTCTTGTTCTTTGTTACCGGAATACATGAATATATATAGGCATTATCTGGCTATGGATACACGGCGGCAACAGAGAGCTAAACAGATTAATTTAAATACAATATATATTTATGTGTTTGTGTTGCTAATACTGCTCATATGAAAACTAATTATTCCTAATGTTTAGTTATTCATATGCTGTCTTACAGGAAATGAGCAAGGTCAAAATCCGCTAATCAATATTAAGGTATAGATTCTATAGCAAATATATTGATTTGAAAGCCAAATTTTGAACTGAGAAACTTGCAGATTTCACAATCTTTTTCTGATTTCGTTGTTTGTAATTGTATCAGGGTTATATAATTGGAAACACTGTAACAGGCGAAAAAACAGATCAGAATTCCCAAGTCCCGCATGCTTACGGATTAGGAATTATTTCTGAGCAACTCTATAAGGTTTTGATATTTCTTAACTTTTATAAAATGAAATTGCTAATAGATGATAACCAATCACCTTATCTTGCTTTATTAATATATATTTGTGTAATAACATTATGATTTCAATTATTTCAGCTTATTCAAACGAATTGCGAAGGTGAAGATTACCTGAAACCTCAGGGTGCCCTTTGTAAAACTCACCTTCAAGTCTTTGAGGAGGTACTTACTCTGTATAATTAATTACCTTTATATCATATAATCTAAACTCTTATGCAAACAGTTTCTTTCAGAAATTAATGTGTTCGGTATATTGGAACCCTTATGTTCTGATGAACCTCAAAAAGAGATGTTAGGCCTTCGCAGGTCACTCGAGGAAAACTCAGCAGATTTCCCAAATCAACCTTCACCTGATATTAATTGCATAGTTAAGTCCATTATATATAAGCAATATATACATATAATTAAATTTGTTGAAAGGTAATATTAATCTATGCAACAATAAGTACTTCCCATACAGACTCCAGATCTTCTTGCTAATTATTGGGCAAACAGTGAACTTGCAAGAAATGTCCTACAAGTCGAGGAGGTATGTTTTATCTTTTGATTTTCTTATAAGTTTCTACATCGATCATCCATTATGAAGAACTCTACTTGATAAAAAAATTTGGCATTTTTAAATATGAAATTTATGAATGATGTGACATTAGGGAACTGTGGGAAGATGGTATCGATGCAATTTCAATATTGCTATATATAATTACACTCGCAGCATTCCCAGCTCAGTGCCATATCACAAAAATCTAGCAAAAAGAGGCTACAGAGCTCTAGTGTACAGGTGAGGATTGAAGGCTCAGAGCAAGCAATTACTTACAAATGAAAATAATTATGTGTTTGATATTTGCAACGAGAATGAAGCATTTTACTTTATTTTATGATTAACACAGTGGAGATCATGATCTTCAAATCCCATTTGTTGGTACATTGGAGTGGATAAAATCACTTGGCTTCGCAGTAGTTGATCCATGGAGATCATGGCATGCAGGCGGCCAAGTAGCAGGGTGATTAACTATATTTACAAAATAAATTTTATTATTTATTTGTCAAAGAGAAGAATTTAATTGGATTTATAGATTTGTAACTATGGGCTTGTATTCACTTCCTCAGGTATACGATTTCGTTGGCTAATAATTTGACTTTTGCTACTGTCAAGGTAAGAGAATTTTTAAATTTTAATGTCAAAAATATGATATATTTAATTGCATACAACTTCTATTGATGATATATATAATTTACATTTTTTTTCTTCTTAATATTTAGATATTAATTTTATATTGGTTGCAGGGTGGAAATCATTTGGCACCAGTACATAGACCAATGCAAACCTTTGTTATGTTTGAGAGGTGGATTTCTCAACAAGTTCTATAAAGCAAATGGATTTCAAAGCTGAAATGAACTATGTATAATTTAAGAGTATATCTGTATTGATTCTTTTTTTTTTTTCATCTATAAATATATAAGCTTCAACAGTGCATATAGCTTATGGGTTCCCTTGGTTCTGCTATAGCCAACTAAGTTCAATCCAGGTTATGCATGACCTAATTCCAGCCTGTTTAGGTGATTAAAGGGTAATATTCAATTGCACTTCAAGTTTGATGCATGATAAGAAGATATATGTAAACTGACATTTTAGATCTGCTATAAGCATGCTAAATAAAAACAAGAAAAGATTATATTAGTTTCACCATTGCTTGAAACTATTAAGTTTGATTATGGGGAGTCACAAATTATGTGGATTAATGAGCCGCATTAAACTTTCTAAATCCAAATGTAATCCTAGACTAGTAGAAACCCTTAATAAAATCTAGATGTTGTTGTGCAAAACAATGGAAACAAACAAAAAATCACAATAAAATAAAAAGCGAGTTCAACGAAGATGTCTACGTTCACAGGGATTATTTTACTATATTGAAAAAATAGAGTTTTAATTAACTCTCTCTTATGTATACTCCCATACAGCATCCCTCAAGCCTTTAAATAGATTTGAAAATAAAATCTAATAAGAAAACTTCCTAATCAAAGCATCAATCAAATATCTTAATTATGCAATAATCAGATTCTCTAATTAATGCATTAATTAGCCACTAAATGCTTCCCCAATCAAAGCTGAAATCAATATGGAAGGATGTCTATAACAATGTCCACCTCATCTTTCATTTCTAAAAATGGAAGATAATAAAACATACTCCAATATCAAATGACTATATCAAGATGGTTGTTTACGTACCCTCCCTCCCAAGTGATCAACTTAAGCTTAGTTATTTAAAACAAGTGGGAAATCGGTCATGAGTTAGAATGTTCACCAAACTCCTACAGTAGGTGAACTTCTGAAATTATAGTACTTTTATAATCAATTTTATTGGATTCTCCATGGTATCTAACTTCTTCAATTGGACATAACCTTCAACAATTAAGTCCTAGAAAAAATGGTACTTAACATCAATGTGCTTGGTATGAGCCTCCATGACTGTCATGTATTATGCCTCCATAGAAGACAAAGTAATAGTAGATTGAAGAACTGACCTCCTACCAATGTGAATAAATAGTTAGTCATACACCTATGCCTATTAATATCATCGGTATAATCTGACTCAGTGCAGCCTACACACAAATCAATCTACACTACACACAAATCAGTAACAAATGATTGCCTCTCAAATGTCATACCTACATCAACTATACTTTTCAGATACCTAGAGTTACTCTTCATAGCCTTCCAATAACTCCTTACCAAATTATGAATAAAACCGCTCACAACACCAACTACTTGTGCAATATTTGGATCGAGCTGTAGCAAAATCAGACCATAGTATACTATAAGTTTAAAATAAACACGGGTCGAGGTATGCTTAACTACTGGGGAAAACACCTCATCATAGTTAATCCCTTTCTGTTGCACAGAGCTTTTTTCCACCAACCTAGTCTTATATCGTATATCATCTCCATGTGATTCTTCCTTCTCTATATATACCCATTTTCACCCAAGGGCTTTCCTCCGAGAAGGAAGTTTCACCAACCTCCAAGTAGCATTCTTCTAAAGAGACTCTATCTCTTCATCCATAGCCTTTCTCTAAAGATCATCATCAGGATTGTACACTATTTTTTTGTAGTGACCAGGAATTTCAACATCTATAGCTGAAAGTGAAAACACAATATGGCCCCTCAACCAAGCGGATTTTGGGATATTTTGGCACCAAGTATTGCTCCTAATAATAGATTCTTAAGCTGGAACCTTATCTTGAATATCATCTCCTACCTCCTGACCTATGGCTAAAATAGGTATCTAGGTATAAATGATCTTTTTCTGTGGAATAAATGAAGTTGCATCAAACTCCAACTTTTGAAGTACATCTATGAATGGTCCCATCATAACTCTCCACTTGACTCGAGACTTAAGACTTCAACATGCTCACCTTGTCGAATGTAACATCCCCACGAATGATAATTTCTTTCCTCCCTAATCTTAGAGTTTGAAAACCTTAATTTCACACCTAAAGTTAATTAAGATTTTCTTCTTTTCTCATGGTTCCAGTTCATCATTATGGATAAGATAGCAAGATGGACACTCAAATACTCTTAAGTGCTCATAGTCTCTAGCAGGATACCCCGATCACATCTTCTTTGGGGTATTCTTTCAAATAAACTAGAGAAAACATATGATTCACCAAGTGACAGTCATAGTCAATAGCCTCAGCCTAATATACTTTATCCAACCCAACAATAGATAATATATATTGAACTTTCTCCACCAAAGTCCTATTTATCCTCTCTGCCACCCCTTTCTACTGCTATGTCTCTCAAATAGTTAAGTGGTTTCCTATCCTAGATCTCTGACTCTATTGCAATAATGCATCCGATATGTATTTGTCCCCATTTTCTAATCTGATACACCAAATCTTTTTTATTAGTTTGAGTCATAATCTACTTCTTCCAAGTTCTAAAGATCTTCAGTACCTCTCTCTTACGCCTCATGGTATACACTCAAACATATATGGAGTAATCATCAATAAAAAATACAAAATATGTATGCATGTTGAATGGTGTTGTCTCCATCAGACCCCAAGCATCTATGTGAATATACTCAAAATAATCCTTCGTGTTATGGGTAATAGTACTAAAGGATACTCGTGTCTTCTTGCCAAATACATAATATTCACAAAAATTGAGCTTGCAGGTGCTCGCTCTTTTAATCAAATCATTCTTCACCAAATTCATAAGTAAAGACTCTCATGTATGAGCTAGCCTTATATGTCACAATGCAATGGTATTAGAAGAATTAACAACAATAGCATCCATTCCAATAATTGTTCTTCCTTGAAGATTATAAAGGCTGTGATAATGAACTCTCTTAAAAAAAAAAAATAGTGCTCCATGATATATTTTTAGAACTCATGTCTCAATGACTATCTTATAGCCTTTGCTCATTAAAACTTTAACATATAATAAATTATTCTTGATATATAGAATATATCTCACATCAATAAGCTCTCTCAGAATACCATTATGCATTATGATGAAGATGCTTCATACACAAGTAATACAATGAGCTCGATTATTTTATATAGTTACTACACCACTATCAAACTCTTTATAGGTATATAATCACTCACTAGTGGGATAAAAATGATAAGTAACACCAATATCCATAATTCAACATGATCCATCTGTGTACAAACTATGAGAAACTATAGATAGTGATACATTTGTCTTCATCATATTTTTTCAAACTAAGATTTTTCTTTGCCTTAGAGGAAACTCCTTATCTCTTCTCATTCAGCTTCAGCAATCTTTATTTCAATGATCAGCCTCTAATAGAAAGCATGCTGATTCTTTCTAAGATTATGCCCATGAAACTTGCCTCGTTTATTATCACTGCCATCCTTTTTATTATTCTGCTTCTCATATCTTCCTCATTGGAGTGTAAGAGCCTCAATCAAATCCATCGTTACAGATTCTTTAACCCTATGTTGGAATTCAAGATTCAATAATGTTGTAGCCACCTCACTATAATTTAAGATCTCCTTCATATGAATGAGAGTCATTATAAAATTCTCATATTCATCCGAGAGCGAATTCAAAAAAAGAAGCCCCTTTTTCTTCATCTCCAACCTCCTCATTAGATTAAATAGATCTATTAATAGCTTTGTGAATACATTTGGCTTATCAATAATAACCCCATATCTCATCTAAAATTTGTAGAGCAATATTTCATATGAAGATGATTCTCTGCTCTCTTCGTTAAATACTAATTATTCAAAGTCTTCCATAGTTTCACTGTAGAAGTCTCCATCATCACACAATACTTGATCTCTTGAAATAAGAAAATTTAGATCAAGCCACAAGCACTCTGATTCATCTTCAGCCAATTTCTCTTAGAATTCTCTTCAAGATGTTCATCACTATCAAGAATATCCTTTTGATTCCTCAGGCATCCATAGTGAAAGGATTCATCGACAATCTTGATCATCCATCACTTCTTGCTCCCTTGCTCTGACCTGAAATTGTTAACCACATATAATGAGCTTAAATAGTCCAGCAGGTCACCAAAGCCTACAACTAAAATCAAAGCAAGATACTGAAATAATATGCATGTCAATCAGTCAATCTATAACAGTCACCTGCACATGATCATTGAATCGATGTAGGTACGAAAATCAGTACAGAAATAGAAATCAATGCAATAACGAAAATCGATGTATAAACATTATCAATACAAAAATAGAATTAATGCATAAATAATAGAATCCAAAATCATCAGTGATATAATCAGTGAACAGTAGAAAATTTATAATGTTCAATAAATTAGTACGTGCATCACATCTCTACAGTAGTCATCTTATCTATCTCATCAGTTTATAACATCAGTCGAGTCAATGAAGTAGAATCGTATCACAACATATCAACATACACTTGCAAACTCCAGTTATTTATCACTTGGTCAATTAATCATATGCAACCCAGAAATCAATATCCCGTGCTCAGTGGAATCACATGTCACTTGCTCAGTATATCACGTGCATAATGTCAGTACAGTGAATCAGTAGCAGCAGCGTATGTATCCATATCAATAATAATTAAAGGACGACATGAACGATTATGCTATAACAGTGAAATCATGTAGTAACAGTAAATTCGTACATTAACGATAAACCCGAACAGTAAATAAGTCCGTACTAGTAAATCCATCAAATCAATATTTATTATCAATCACAGCAATAAAATCAATCAGATCATTAAATAAAGAAATCAATTTCGATCAATAATACCAGTCGATATGAAATCATATAAAACAATCAAATCAATAATAATAATGAAAAGCAATCAAATCTATCAATACAGTAAAATCATATTCTAGATCACGTGCTCAATGTATCACATGTATCGGTCAGTATTCGATGTATCGCGTGCTATAAGATCAGTACAATGAATCAGTAGCATCAGTGAATCAGTAGTATCGGTATAGGTATCGGCATCTGTATCAGTATCGGTATCGATATCTATATCAGTATCAGTATCGGTATCGGTATCGGTAACAGTATCAGTATCGATATCGGTATCAGTATCGGTATCTGTAGTATCAATGAATCGATACAATATCAATATCCATATCGATATCTTATTCAGTGACAGGTACAATATGAAATATCAATGAAATCATGCAATGACAGGAAACTCATAAATCCGTACAGTAAAGCTATTCAGTATCAATAAATCAATTCAATATCAGTAAATCCATTCAAAATTCATAAATCAATTCCATAACAATAAATCAGTAAATATCGATAAATCAGCAAATCCATAATGAGATCATAAGAACAATACTTTACACATGCATTACAGTACAGTAGTCTTACTCGATAAGTACAATCACTAGCTATTAATGTATTTTTCAATATTAGTATATTAGTAATCCGTTGGCTATAATAGAGTCGTCACCCTTGCCCGTCGGCATAAACTCTTTATGACTCCCAAACCTTGTATCACGTGATCAATAGAGGATAACACCAAACCCTTTTTAAAGGAAAGCCCGTCGGCCCACCATCCTGACAGGTCAATCTTCAATCAACGGTTCAACCAGCCTTTACAACAAGTAAAAGATTACGGCATTTTTCAATCTTGGAATATCGATGTATCGTTGTATCATTGTATCCGTTGGCTCAGTAAGAGTCGTCACTCTTGCTCGTCGGCAGAATAATCTCCTTATGACTCCCTTCAGTAATCACGTGATCAGTAAAGGATATTGCCAAACCTTTTTTAAAGGAAAGCCCGTCGGCCCACCATCCTGTTAGGTCTATCAATCTCCAACCAACGGTTCAACCAATCTTTGCTTGTCTTAATTGAGCTATTTGTATTTATTGTTCTATATGAATGTGCATATGATTGAATCTATTACTGTTATTGTTACTGAAAGACAATCCTCTAGATTAAACGAGCATAGTGCATCCATTATCTCACATCTATATATGCCAAAGTTTCCTTTGCAATCAAATTTCATCACATCAATGTTGACAGGATGTGTAACCATCTGATGGATTGACATCTTCTCCACCGATGAGGTGAATATATCTATAACTCCATTGGATCTCATAGTCTCCAAAAAATTGCAGCTCTCTGACATAGCCAAAATTATATCAATCTAGCTCTCTTTCTTCTTCCAACAATGATCCAGAACAAAAAAAACTAATAGCTTAGCCATGAGATTCGTATTCGAACAGCCCAAATCACAAACATCAGAGTCTCCCACACTTACTAGCCAAGGTATGGCCCATCCAACCTCCTGTTATGCGTGAATAAGAAAAACACGAGCGCAATTTATACTGGATCCACAAATAGAAAGAAACTTAATATGTGATCCAATTTCATGTGATCCATGCCCAAAATCAAGCTATTGCTCTGACTTAGGAACTCACCGGAGAAGCCGCATCTACTCCCATTGGTCTCTAGTCCATGCAAAACCATCTTGCACGACTTAGTTATCTCCAGACATGCACTTGCCCGATTTCTGACCCAGGTTGCACACCCACGTGTCTATGATCTAGAGGCAGCACTTCACGTGCATATTGAAAAACTGCAAGGTGCAAGCTACGTCTACTTCGTGTGGCCCAAGCCCGTAACCTAGTCTTTCACACCATAGTCCATCTCCCACCAGGCTTCTTCGAGCAAAACCACATGCATATCGAGCAATTGATTGCCCGCGCTTGCCTGTGACTATCACTCATGAAACCATGTTTGGCTTGGTCCGCTTTCGTGCGTGAGCCTTCCATGCGCAGAAGCAGACCTTCTTTGGCCTCCCGCTTTCGTCATTACGTGCATGCATGCCCGTGTTCGACATCTTTTCTTTTCTTTTTTTGCTGGATAAACCACAAAGAATTGATTCAAGCCGTCGTCGAAAATCCCACCAGTATTTGGTTTTGATACGAATTGTCGTACAAAACAGCGAAAACAACTAGAAAATCATAATAAAACACAAAGCCACTTATGTGATTTGGCAAAGATGCCTCCGTCCATGGGATGGGATGATTTTACTATATTGGAGAAAATAGAGTTACAATTAGTTCTCTCTTATGCATACTCTCATATAATAGTCCTCAAGCCCTTCAAATTGATTTGAATTAAAATAAAATATAATAAGAAAACTTCTTAATTAAAGCATTAATCAAACCTCTTAATTATTTACTAGAACAACAAAATTAAATTAAGATGTATCAATAGTTTGCTTAAATCAAACTCAAACCAAAGTTAATGAGGTATGCCTGAATTGATTTGGAATTGGATTGAGCAAACATTTTTAACCATACTTAGGTTGAAATTGGGTTGAATGATTGAATTGTTTTTTTTTTTTTTTTTTTTTTTTTTTTTTTTTTTTTTTTTTTTTTTTTTTTTTTTGCATGTTAGAGGACTCAAGCACGAGCGAGATTGGAAGGAATTTTTCTGTCAAACAACTTACCTGCAACTTGATCTCACTAAATTGATTTTAAAACAAGATAAGAAATAACATATTCGTAATTGAATCATTAATTTTGTTAGAAAAATACAAAGATAAAAATAATACTTACTTATCCAATATCTAATTTCTCATGTGAAATCATTGACATAATTTATCTTAATAATATTCAAATATATTTTATTAAAGAGTTTGGGCTTTGCGCTTTTCATATTTAAAGGATGCTCTTAAAAGAGAGTCTTCTTTTCATTTAAAATGGGATATTAACAAAAAAAAAAAACCCTTTAGATTGAAGCCCAGATATTATTTATATTTGATTGCATTTATATCATAAAAATAAAATAAAATACATGATCGCTACACATAATGAATTTTATATCAAATTAATGAGAGACTTCAAAGTCAAATAATAATAATCTTTAATTTAATCATAATTTTAATAATATTATCAATATGATTGTACCTAATATATAATTTAATTTTATATTAAAAATTCGAATTCAGAGTAAATAATTTCTTTTGGTGCAAAAACTTTGAGAGCAAAGAATTTCGAAATCAGGAAGAAGATTGCCAACTTGGCTTATGTGAAAGTAGTAGACTGTGATGTGAAACAAAGGAGATAACGCAAGAAAATCATGAAGAAGATAGTAAAGCTGCTTCAAGAATTAATATTCATCATCCAACTATCTCTTGTACTAGCTATATATATATATATATATATATATATATATATATATATATATATATATATATATATATATATATATATATATATATATATATATCTCCCTAATGTTGTAAAGGGAAAATGCTAAAAGAAGGAAAAACGTTCTACGGTGCCTAATAGTTGGCACATGCAATAAAACAGTAAATTCAAGGTAGAATAATAAGGAGAAAGAGTAGTGGAGGCTGTAAGTTCATTATGAGTGGCAGGGGTGTTGTTGTGCTGCTCCGTCGGATTAGGTTAGTCCACATTAGGTATCCCTGGCGTCAAGAGGTTCCTCACTTGAGGAAATTGAGTGGACTATACCAGTATATGACGGCTTGTAGGCGAAGATGTCGTATACATTAAAAGTTGCAGGAGTCAAAAATTATGGTGGGAGATCCACAACATAGGCGTTATCATTGATGCGCTTAAGGATATGCACCGCTCCAATTTGGCGTGGGCTTCACTTGGAATAAGTTCCCGGTTCAAACCTTTCTTTGCGGAGGCGAACCATGACCAAATTGCCAGGGCTGAAAATTTTTTGTCGTCTATGCTCAAGTCTTCCCAAATGGAGTTTGACACCGGTAACACATGTATAACCCGGTGTTCTGAGCATTTCCTTTGTATGCTTGACAAATAGGACACTATTCTACAAACCTTATAACATCACAATGCATGTGAGGCCAGTAAAATCTACTTTGCATCTATTCTAGAGTTTTGGTCCTGCCCGCATAAGCAGCTTGTCCACCGCTGTGCATTGCCTTGATCAGATGCTCTCGCCAAGATGAGTTTGGTACGCACAACAAGCCACCTTTGAACAAATAATCATGCCAGAGTGAAAAAAATTATGGAATGAAGTAGCTGGAGACTTGGATTGTTCTATCCATGGTGCAGAAAAATCCTTGTCCGTGGAATACTACTCCCGAAGACTTTGGAGTCCTTGCAATTCCGTTTGTAGCTTAATTAATAAGGTTGTGCGTCTACTGAGTGCATCCGCAACTCGATTCTGGGTTCCAGACTTATGTTTCAATACGAAACTAAATCTTTGTAGAAAAGTGATCCGCCTTGCATGCATTTTATTTACTATTTTTTTGCTGTTAATAATTGGAGTGCATGATTGTCACTACTTAAGATAAAGTCCTGGTGTAGCAGATAATGCTTTATTTTCTTCAAGGCCCGGACAATGACATACAATTCTTCCTTGTAGGAAGAGCAATTCTGGTGGGCGGGAGTCAATTTTTCATTGAAAATTTTGATTGGCTGATCTTCTTGCGAAAGGACAACCTTAATACCCACGACGGATGCATCTATGTCCACATGAAACGAATTCTTAAAGTTCGGAATGGCCAACACAGGGGCTGAACTGAATGCGACTTTGATAGTGTCGAAACTATGTTGTTGAACTTGAGTCCAGTGTAGTGTTTTATCCTTAAGGCAATCTATGATTGATGCAAGAATAATGTTGAAACCCTGGATAAATCGACAAGAAAAGTTTGCTAATCCAATGAAGTTGCAGACTTTTGAGATCGATTGGGGAACTGATCAATCTATGATTACATTGACCTTTTGGGGGTCCATATGAATGCCACTGCTAGAAATAATGAATCCAAGAAAGTGGACAGAACATGTTGCAAACTCACACTTAGGAAAGTTAAGATAGAGCTTATGCGCTCTCAAAATTTAGAAAATAGAAAGGAGATGAGTTAGATGATCTTGAGGAGTTGAGTTAAAAACAAGAATGTCATCAAAGTAGACAACACAACATTTCCTAAGAACTGGTTTTAGAACTTCATTCATCAACCACATGAATGTGGCAGGTGCATTGCACAGTCTGAAAGACATAACTTGCCACTCATACAAGCCATCCCGATTTTAAATGCGGTCTTCCATTCATCGATGGATCGAATACTGATTTGCTGATATATGCTTCCCAAGTTGAGCTTTGAGAACATGGTGGCACCCGCAAGCTTGTCGAGCATGTATTCAAGGCGTGGTACTGGAAAACAGTATTTCACCATTATTTTGTTGATAGCTCAGCTATCAACGTACATCCGCCGACTTTCGTCCTTCTTTGGTATAAGTAGAGCGGGAAAGACACAAGCTAAGGCTAGGTTGTATCAAATTCTTATGCAGCAATTCTTCAATAATACTTCGCAATGCTTCATGCTCTTGTGGGCTCATTCGATAATGTGGTAGATTAGGTAATGTAGCTCCTGGTTGCAAATCAATTTGATGCTGAAGGCTGCATAAAGGTGGCTGAGAATTGGGTAGCTCTTGAGGCCAAATATTGGCATAGTGTTGGAGGATGTTTTGAACATTTTGAGGTAGTTCTTGAAACTTGCTATTCGGGTGGAAATCAACGACAATGAGTGCAAGCATATCAGATGATTCTTGACAGGAGCTGATTAGAGTCAATCCAGAGACAATAACCATGACAGCCTTGTCCAGTACTTCTTTATTACAGTTATTGGATGAGTGGGGCAATTGTCTAATTTTGTGGTTCTTCCATTCGAAGGTGTATGTATTTGTTCAGCTATCATGTATGGCTCCAATGTCAAATTGCCACGGCCACCCCAGAACTAGGTGACAAATATCAATCTCGAGAACATGTAGAATGATGATTTATTTATAAAATTATTGGGAGCGAGTTTAGTTATTTTTGTTAAAATCCTTAATACACTCCATCATATGATTTGTGTTAATATTATTGATTATTATAATTCTTTGCACATTTATGCTCTAGGATTTACGTGCGTATAATAAAAGTTGATCCACCATGGGCTTGTTGGGTTTTTCCGGTTGAGATGCACATTATTTACATTCATCCAAATAATTTCAAAGTTTTCATTTTACACATTCATTTTTTAGTCCACCAAATAGCCTAAATTTTTTTTCGCAACCATGTTATTCGATCTGATATTCACAAATTTGGTTAGAAGATTAGAAGTGTGAGAAAAAAAAAATTTTTGCTCAAATAAATAATTTATAAAAAATCATAAAATATGTTATATGATAGTATAATACACATTTTAATCAAATTTTAAGACATTTTATTCACATAGAAATAACTTTTATGATGTTCTTTATCCAACGTCCCATGCTTTCATTTGCATTTGCATGAGAAACTCCTACCTACTCCCATGGCTAGATTGAAATGACACCACGTGATACTCATGCGACCCTATAGAATATTCAGTAACTGATCTACCTACTTAATCTTTGCTGTAACTGGTTGTGAGAAATGCTTTTGATAATTAATCAGTTAATAATATTCATGTTCATCACATCATTTCTTCGGTGTAGAAACGAACATTTACATTTTCAGTCTCTTTCAAATAGTGACTCGTCTATCTCTTCGCTCTTCTTCAGTTCTTCCTCACGCAGGCCGCAGCCAGCCATGTCTACTTCCAGGCATCAGCTCCCTCTTCTGCTAGATTCAGCACTGTGTCTCCTCCTGTTCTTCAACTTGATTTCTTCCTCTCTCTCTGCCTTCAACAAGATCACTCATCTCCCTGGATTCGACGGACCACTTCCCTTTCGTCTTGAAACAGGGTTAGTCTATCAGATCTCTAATAAAACCATACAACTTTCTTCTTAGAGAGTGGCATTCTGATAATCAAATAGTGCCCACAGTATATTACCAGATGATAAAGATTCAAACTTTGGATTACAGCAGCTCTCTAAAATTAAACAAACTATTTGGTCATCTTCTAGCTTTTATTTACATGAATCATGAACTGATTATTTCCGGTTTTGCTTTTTGGACGGAAAAAATTTAGGTATGTGACTATGAACGAAAAGAGCGGAGCAGAGCTATTCTATTACTTGGTGGAGTCTGAAAGAAGCCCAAGCGAAGATCCACTCCTCCTGTGGTTAGTTGGAGGGCCGGGCTGCTCGGCCATCAATGGCATGACCTTGGACATGGGTAAGCTCTGTTCTTCCCCGCCTTTGCTTCTATTTCTTTCTCTTGTTCCCCTCGTTTTACAGTCTTCCAATGGCATAAACCTTTAGGTGCTGTTATTGACTTTAATAGTCTTTGAGTGGAGGTTGAAGATCATTAATGCATTGTACTGACCTGTTTTTGCAGGGCCACTCAGATTTAAGCTTGATGATTTTGATGGCCAACTGCCCAATTTATATGCTAATCCTTTTGCTTGGACGAAGGTAAGCGCCATAATCCAACCATTTTGAGCTTAATTAATTATTATTATGGTATTTAATCCTCTCTCAAATTAACTCCTGAGCTGTCAGATTTCAAACATGATCTTCGTGGATTGGCCTATTGGTACTGGATTCTCTTACTCAAAAACTGCACAAGATTATACCACAGAGGACGTTAATGGGACTGAATTTATCTACAAGTTTCTTAGGAAGGTAATTAATATGCTCAAATTGCTTCTCTCACCACTAAATATATTTAGCTGCTGGTTAAATTTTTTGTTTTTCATGTCTTTTTTGTCCCCTTTTTTAATACTTTAATTATTGTTTATGTGCAAGATAGTTTATTGTAGGGCATTCATATTAATTAAATTCCACAACTTAACACTACTATAAGCTATACTTTATAACCATGCTCAATCAATATATAAGACTCTCCTAATATTATATAAATTATTGAAATAATGTAGTGGCTGCTCGATCATCCGAGATTCCTCTCAAATCCTTTCTACATGGGTGGAGATTCATACGGTGGGAAGATAGCTGTGCTTGTTGCTCATAAAATAGCTGAAGGTGAATTGGTTTGTTGATTGATAGATTATGTTTGAAATAAATTATTTTTGCTAAGGAATCATTAATGTTTTATGTTGGAACGCAGGAGATGAAGGAGGTCAGGAACCTCTAATCAATTTCAAGGTATGTTCTTCATGTAGGTTTGATCAGTCTTAGGTTGAATGAATTAAAGAAAAAATTTTAACTCTTTCGGTAATTTTCAGGGTTATTTAGTTGGTAATGCCGCAACAGGTGAACAAGTTGATACCACCACTCAAATTCCACATGCTTATGGATTGGGAATCATTTCTAGTGAACTATATCAGGTTTTTCCTTTCTCTATTTAGGGATTGTTTGGTTGATTGAAATTAGAAAACATAGTTTGAAAAGATGGTAATTTTTTTTAAATATATCATTTGGTTAGATGGAATTAGAAATTAACATTGATTTCATATTTTAAAAATCCCCTCACAACTATCTTTAAATGTAATAATTTCATTTTTCACATGAAAAAAGTGAAAAAAACTCGTTTTTTCCTTGGAATTTTGCTTGAACTCATTTGTGTGGAATCTAATTGTGTTAATCAATCAAATTGTACTATTGTCTCGACCTCAATTCAGTCTGTTGAGCTCTTTGGGGGGTTGCAGGGGGTCCTCTCCTTGCTTGGGTTAGGGTGATTTGACATAAAATTTTTTTGCATTGCGGCGTTGTGTACCCGAGCACCCCGACACTACATATTTTATTTGGAGAAAGACAAAGAGCGGATTGTTGTGATACTCCAAACCCCGGTGCTACGGCACTACCATGGAGTGCTACGAAGCTCCAGACCTCAGCGCTGCAATGCTATCTAAAAGAAAGAAGACAAAGAGTTAAGCGTCGCGGCACTCCAAATTTGGCATTGCGAGACTGGCTGATAGTTTTCTTTCTCGTTTTTCATTAAGGGTTGCATCCCTATGTGATTTTAGTATATTTTCTTTTTATTTGTTATAGTGATAATGGAGCAAGGGCGAAGAGAGACAAGAAGAGAGTGAGAGTGAGAGAGAAGAGAGAGATGCACTATTTCTCTCATATTTTCATGATGAATTTCTTGGTGTGGTGTGACTCCATAGTTTTTTCGCCTGCTTGACAGCTACTAATCAAACTAGTGTACTATTTGTTGATCCCTACACATAAAAACATGTAAGAAGAGGTGAAAACGGCGATTTAAGCAATGTGCGTGTCGGTGCGGCGCGGCACTTGAAAGGCCAAATGACCTTTGATGTAGGTGGGTACAACGTCCCGAAAGTCACCATGGGTGGGCATGGGTTGGTGAAGCCCATTTCGAGTAAAGTATGGGTACCCAACTAGGACCCCATATAGGGCTTTCAAACCCACACTATACAACTAACTGAATGAAGCTTAGTTATGTATTTTTCTTTAACTTTATCATGTAGTTTTTCCTATACTATCAACCTTGGTTGTAACCTATAAAGAGGTCAAAAGTCGTGCACGAGTTAGGCGTAGTTTTTTTTTTCTTTTGTCCAAATTTTGCCCGACTAAAATCCCAGATTCTTGCTCATTGTTCTTCTTGGTTCAGTCGAACTCATCCCTGGTGTGGAACCGGTCGGTATAAGCCTCAAACACCTGCAACTGAAGACCACAAGAACACAAGAGCAATGGAACAGTAATAGCTTGTATTGTAAAATATCAGATGATCGTCTTCCTTCCATCTACATTAGCTTAATATGGTAGCTGAAAAAGAGTAAGGGTACTAAGGTAATAACTAAAACAATAATTAGGATACGTCTAATGATGCAAAATAAGCGGTAGTGGAGACTAGGGAGCTTTATCGGAGAAAGTGGCCACATTGGCATTCCGTTAGAGGGAGTTCTGCTGCTCCTCTTGACACTATGGCTAACCAGTACCACATCAGGTGCCTCCGGCTGTAGAAAATTTAGGTTCCACCTGAATGTGTGCATTACCTATATCATCTGGAGGGTGATAAGGGAAAATATCAGCTACAGTAAAGGTTTTGGAGGTTTGCATCGTATCAGGTAGATCAACAACATAGGCATTGTCGTTGATGCGTTTGAGAATGGGCACTGGAACGAACTTCCGGTGGCTCAACTTTGAATTAGCTCCAGTGGGAAAACGGTCCTTCCTAAGCCGAATAAGCACTACGTCGCCCAGCTGGAAAGAGACCCGTCGCCGACGGAGGTCTGCAGCCTTTTTATAAGAGGAGTTAGATGTGATGAGTTTCATGCGAACTTCGTCAAGGACCGATTGGCATTGATCTGTTAAGGAAGCAGCAAATTTGTTAGCACATTTGGGTAAAATTGCTATATCAAACAAATGGTTTGGAGCCTTGGTATAGACAACGGCGAATGGGCTTTGACCGGTTGATCGATTAGGCATAGAGTTGAAGGCAAATTCTACCTGACTGAGTGCATTTTCCCACTGTTTTGGTTGGTTTTGTACTAAACACCGCAACATATTATCAAGAGTACGGTTGATAACTTCAGTCTGACCATCAGACTGTGGGTGGTAAGCAGAGCTAATGTTAAGCGAAGTGTGTAGTCGCTTCCACAGTTCGCGCCATAAATGGCTAACAAATTTGACGTCACGATATGAAGTTATACTTCGTGGGAGGCCATGTAATCGCACAATTTCATTAAAAAATAAGCGTGCGACATTGACAGCATCAAGAGTTCGTTTACAGGCAACAAAGTGTGCCATTTTTTAGAAACAGTTAACAACGACCATGATAGAATCAGCCCCCCTTTGTGTCCGTGGCAAACCAAGGACAAAATCAATGCTAATATCTTCCCAAATAGAATCAGGGACGGGTAGAGGTGTATAGAGACCAGTGTTTTGTTTAGTACCTTTGAATTCCTGGCAAATTGCGCACCGTTCAATGAATCACGAGACGTCGCGGTGAAGTTTCGGCTAGAAGAAACGTGCCTTGAGCTGCTGTATGGTATTTTCCCGTCCAAGATGTGCGGCCAACCCGTCGGCGTGAGCTTCTTTAACCAGTTGCTGCCTATAGGAGGATTCAGGAATGCATAAAGCATCCTTTGAAGAGATATCCGTGCCGGAGGGAATAGTCCGCGACCGGTTGCAGATCAATGCATTGCTTCCAAATAACAGAGAAGTCAGGATCATCAGGATAGAGCTCTTGTAGGCATTCGAGTCCAGTTAGTTCCGTTTGAAGCTGGGTTACAAGTGTTGTCCGTCTACTAAGAGCATTAGCCACTCTGTTTTGGTTGCCGGACATATGCTTCAGGACAAAAGTGAACTTCTGAAGGAAGAGAATCCATCGCGCATGCATACGATTAATAGTCTTTTGACTATTAAGAAATTGTAGTGTCTTATGATCACTACTTAAGACGAAATCCTGATGCAACAAGTAATGCTCCCAATGTTTGAGAGCACGAACAACCGTATACAATTCTTGTTCGTATACAGTCCATTTCTGCCTGACAGCGCTAAGTTTCTCGCTAAAAAAACTCAACGGGCCGATCGGACTGTGACAATTCAGCACCTATGCTGACAGTAGATGCGTCAGTGTCAACTTGGAAGGGAATATCAAAATTCGGTAAGGTTAAAACAGGTGCTGCACATAAGGATGTTTTTATGGTATCCCAACTTCGCTGGCACTCTTCATTCCATGAAAATTGTTTGTGTTTCAAACAATTTGTGATGGGTGCCATAATAATGCTAAATCCTCGAATGAATCGTCTGTAAAAATTAGCGAGACCATGGAAGCTTCGGACGTCAAACATGCTGCGCCGAATTGGCCAATCACGGATGGCTGCAATTTTGTTTGGATCGGTAGCTACCCCTTCCGCCGAGATAATGAACCCCAAAAAGGAGACTTGTGCCAAGGAGAATTCACACTTAGATGCATTCAAATATAGCTGATGTGTCTGCAGCGTCTGGAGTACCTTAGTGAGGTGCTGGAGGTGGTCGTCAAAGGAGGGGCTGTAAACCAGAATGTTGTCGAAGTAGACAACACAGAATCGATTAAGGTGATCCTTGAGTACCTCATTCATCAGTCGCATGAAAGTGGCCGGAGCATTACATAACCTAAATGGCATTACACGCCATTCAAATAGACCTTGCTTAGTCTTGAAGGCTGTTTTCCATTCATCTCCGGGGCGAATACAGATCTGATGGTAACCGCTACGGAGGTCGAGCTTGGAGAAAAACTTGGATCCTGTGAGTTTGTCCAACATGTCTTCAATGCGAGGTATAGGGAACCGGAATTTGGTGGTGATCTTATTGATAGCCCTGCTATCGATGCACATGCGCCATTTGTTGTCCTTCTTAGGAACGAGCAACGCCGGCACGGCGCACTGACTGAGACTAGGCTGGATCAGTTTTTGTCGTAACAAATTCTCCACCATTTCTTGCAGCAATTCATGCTCCTTAGGACTCATCCTATAATGTGGAAGATTGGGTAGATTGGCTCCAGGAACGAAATCAATTTGATGTTGTATCATTCTCATTGGCGGAAGCTCGGAGGGTAACTCAGCTGGTAGGATGTCTTTGAATTCCTGCATCAGTTTCACAATTTCCGGTGGCTGAGCAGATTGCGGAGTAGTTAGGGAGCTATCAACAGTCACTAAAGCATAAATACAAGAATGTTGTTCCGATAGGAATGCAACTCCTGAAACAATGTTAAGAACGGCCTTGTCCTTACTTTTAGCATCAACGGGTCCAGGAGAGTGTGGTAAGAGGCGAAGCTTACGGCCCTTCCACTCGAAGGAGTAGGTGTTCTAGCGACAATCATACATGGCACCATTGTCATATTGCCAAGGGCGGCCCAAAATTAAATGGAAAACGTCCATATCGATGACATCACAGAAGACTTCACATGTATAGCTTTTTCCCACAGAAAAAATTAATCCTACACATGTCAGTAATAGGAATCTCTATGCCTCTCTTAACCCAACTAATCTTATAAGGTTGGGGATTTTTCGTGGTTTTGAGTTGCAAGGCCTGCACCAAGGAGCGAGAAACCACATTTTCTGTGCAGCCATTATCAATCAGGAGTTCGCATACCCTTCCACCAATGGTGCAGCGTGTGCGGAATATTGCATTGCATTGGGACGTCACAGGTTGGCGGGGTGCTAGCAACAACCTTTCTAAGATGCAAATGACAGGTTCCCCTTCATCAGGCGCCATGTCCTCTATGCATTCATCATAGTCTGCAGGGATTCGGTCCTCCGTGTCCTCATTGTTGCCTTCAACTATTTGGAGCTGTGGTCTTGTCGGGCACTCATTAGACTTGTGCCCGGGCTGAAAACAGCGAAAACATTTAAGGGTCGTAGGCTTAGCATACGGGTTATCTCGCGGTGGCGGGCGGGTTTTGAATGGAGCCTTTCCATCAGAGGTTAGGATGGTGCTCGAACTAGCGGCTGGTGCAGGAGGTGTTAACCTGCTACCAGGAGTATAAGTGCATGAGCTATGTTGCACCGATACATCTATTTATGAAGGCGTGCTGTATCCGATACACCGATACACGGATACGCCTCCGATACTCCACCGATACGTGTCGGATACGCTAAAGTCGTATCCAATTAAAATACTATTTAATTTCAAAAGGAAACGTATATCCGATACGCGTGTCCGTTGAAAAACAAAAAAGAAATCCGAAAAAAAAAAGACGTGTCGTATTTACTTTTGCGGTTGCGAGCAAGATTCTCTCATTTCCGAGATGGATTTGAGTCTCTTGATGATATAAAAATATTAAAAATTATTAATCTTTCACTTAATGATCCTGAATTAGAAGCTATGATATTTATTGAAGATGATATGAAAGTTCAAAGACAAACCAATGAAGAAGATAATTATATCATTCCTTCTATTGAATAGTTGAAACTTCATGTGCTAGATAATTTATGTTTATGCTTTTGTTGTTGTACTAGACATTTAATACTTACTTATATTTTGATATTATAAGCTACAATGCTACAAATGATGTTATTGCCCTTTTTTTGTAATTTCAAATATTATGTTTTGATTGATTTCTTAATTTTTATGTATGATTTATAAATTATAATGCCGTGTCCGCGCCGTACCCGTATCCTGTATTTTTAAGAATTGACGTGTCCCGTATCTGTATCGTATCATATCTGTGTCGCCGTATCCGTATCGGTGCAACATAGTGCATGAGTCACTGGACTGCTCCGAAAACTGTCGCCGCGTAGTGTAGGTCTTGGAATGCCTGGACAACTGTAATTCAGCTTTGAGTGCAAAATTGACCGCTTGTGACAAGGTCCACAAGGAATTTAACTGTAGCTTGTCCTGCAATGACTCCTTCAAGCCGCCTGTATAGCTAGCAACCAACTGATTCTCCGATTCACGCAGGTTGTTACGAGCACTCAACCTGTAAAATTCTTCGGTATAGTCACTGACATTCCGTGACCCCTGTGTACAATGTTGATAATGGTGATAAAGCATCTGTTCATAGTCAGTCGGAAGGAAATGTCCCCGCATCAACTTTTTCATCCGGTACCAATTGCGAACAGCTCCTCGGCCTTCTCGTTGTCGGTTTTGTTGCACTTGCATCCACCAGGCACTGGCACCGCCTTTCAGTCGACATGCTACGTACTTGACTTGCTTCTCGGTTGGAATCTCCATGTAGTCGAAGAATGTTTCAACGACCCTCTCCCAGTCCAAATAATCTTCGATATGGAGGCGCCCTTCAAAAAAAGGAATATCAATTTTGACGCGGAACTTACCTTGGTGATTGGGTGGCCGATCCCGAGTACGCCTAGCTCCCAAGCGATCAGCGTATCCTCGTTCTTCTTGTTCGGTCCCAGTCTGCGCTCCATGATCATCCTCTGAGTTAGAAAAATCGAGGTACAAGGTCGGAAGTCCTCACGGCGTCCATTCAGCATTGGCAAGTCCCCGTCGCGTCGGCGAGGTGTCATCGTGCGCTAATCTTTGGCCACTAGTGGGTACGCCACTGTTCTGCTTCAAGGCCTGTATATCCCTTTTTGTCTCCATTGCTAATCGCCTGAATTCAGCAGCAAGCTCAGCCATCTCCTTGGAGATGTTGTTCACGGCGGTCCGCAATTCATCCTGGCTCCGATCTTCGTCAAGAGCAGCTCGTCGGCTACTTTCGGCCATCCTAGCGCCCGTTGTCGATGGCTCTGATACCAGATGGTGTGGAACCGGTCGGTATAAGCCTCAAACACCTACAACTGAAGACCACAAGAACACAAGAGCAACAAGAGCAATGGAACAGTAATAGCTTGTATTGTAAAATATCAGATGATCGTCTTCCTTCCTTCTACATTAGCTTAATAGGGTAGCTGAAAAAGAATAAGGGTACTAAGGTAATAACCAAAACAATAATTAGGATACGTCTAATGATGCAAAATAAGCGGTAGTGGAGACTAGGGAGCTTTATCAGAGAAAGTGGCCACGTTGGCATTCCGTTAGAGGGAGTTCTGCTGCTCCTCTTGACACTATGGCTAACCAGTACCACATCAATCCGACAATCCCCTCCATAAGTTCAACCGGGTCCACTTTAAACCCAAATTTATAAAGAGAATTTTTGAACCTGATCTTTATATTCTCTTTTTTGGAGTCATCTTAATCCATAGTAAGGTCTTGCCGTCTTGGTGTCATTACACGAATAATATTGAATCCAAAATATTAGATTTTATGCTATTTCTTTTGCTATTCATGTATTCTGCTAATAGACAAGATATGATGTCTTCAATCACCAAAAAAGATTCAAATAACACTGCATCATAAACATTGAAGCTTCCTTTATATTCAGCTAATAATGGCAAATTGTGCTGGAGAAGATTTCAAGCAGCCTCACAACGTGCTTTGCGCCAATCATCTTGATACTTTTAATGGGGTAAGCAATGTTCAATTTTTTAGTTCACAAATATTTCGTTTCTTATTTGGATTGAAACTCATAACTTGCACATAAATTCAGTTTCTGTCAGAAATTAATCCTTATAGTATATTGGACCCTGACTGTTCTGACGAACCTCCAAGCACAAATGAAATGCCGGCAGCTATCAGGTCTCTAAAGGAGAATCCTGAAGAGTTCCTCACCTTACCGTCATCTTCAGTTCATGATATTTCTTGTATAGTTAAGTTCTTCACATTCCATTCATATCTATGTGCTATATATGCAGTTGCTAAACTTCTTAAATGATTTATCATAACTCATCTGAAATAATGTTTGTTCAGACTGGTGATCTTCTTGCAAATTACTGGGGGAATCACCATCTTGTAAAGGAGGCCCTCCATGTCAAGGAGGTATATATATATATAAGTGAATAACCTTTCACCTTGTGATGAATTCAAATGTCTAAAATTTTGTGAATAATTTATCTCAAGGGAACAATTAAACGATTTCACCGCTGTGACTTCAATGTGAATTCTGATCATTACACACGCAGCATCCCAAGCTCTGTACCTTATCACTTTAATCTTATTACTCGAGGCTTTCGAGCTCTGGTTTACAGGTAAATTTATAAGCTTCTTTTGCTGTGAATGTAAAAAAAGAATTAGAAAGATGGTTATTTGCTTGGAAATTTAAGTTTTTTTTTTTTTTTTTCATTATCTTGTGATTCAAATAGTGGTGATCATGATTTGAGGATTCCATTCTTGGGCACATTAGAGTGGATAAAATCTCTCAACTTCTCCGTATTAGAGCCGTGGAGATCGTGGCATGCTGACGGCCAAGTTGCAGGGTAAGGAGATCATAAATTCATGATTCTCACAAAAATTTACTTGCCTGAAGACTATTGATAGCATGTTAAGCTTGTTTTGCTCAAGACTGAAACTTATTTCATGATTTTGAATTTGCAGATACACCATTTTATTCTCGAACAACTTAACTTTTGCTACTGTGAAGGTATGAAATTCCTTGATGTTTGATTTATAGTATCGTGAAATATATTATTTATTGAGAGTAATCATTCAATTGGCGTTTGTGAACTGTTTGCAGGGTGGAAGTCATGTGGCACCTGGTAAAATGCCATTAGAATGTTATGCTATGTTTGAAAGGTGGATTTCTCATAAGGGTCTGTGATTTCAGTGAATCATAGGAAAAAAATAGAGCCATTTCAATTATTCAGGGAAGGAGATCTGATGCTCTTATCTTAATTAATAGCAGAAAATTTGCCTGTGAATTTTCATGGCTTCCACTGCATATTGATATGCTTTTCATGTTGTAGGAAAAGAAAATCAAGTTGTATTGTTAAGTCTTAGAGCTTGTTTGGTTAGAATACAAGTTCTGTAAAAAGACCGAAAGTTATTGCAGAATATATCATTAATCATTTGGTGGAAATTTTGTTTTCTTTTTTTATCTGTTCTTTTGATAGGAGGCTTCTAATATCCAAAGGTGCTGTCCAATTAAAGAATTCCTACAGTTTTTATAAAAAATGAAAGGAAATGTTAATACTTGAAATCTTTATAGCCAGTAATTCAGAAAAAAAAAAAAAAAACGTGTTTATGATTAAATCAATAGTGCAACTAATGCTCCTATGTGCCTTTAATTTAGGATTATTAATAGAAGATTAATGGTCAAAGTAATGAAACTGTGTGAAAAAAAAAAGCAAAATTTGTAGAATTCAGTTGATTTATATTGCACCAAAATCACCAGTCAAGATCAAATTAACTTGCTCAAATAATGATTATATTTCATCTATATTTCAATATCAAGACGAGAGAGAAAAACCAGTGGTCCAGTTCTCTAGCCACCAAAAAAATCTAAGGGGTGAAGAAGATGAGGAGATATCACCTAGCAGCGTCTGTCGAACTCCAAAGAGAGATCTGAGATGAACTGCTTTGCCAACGATCATACCGAGAGCTTAAAGTCTGTTGTGTCTTCTCGTCAAAACCTTCCCTGATCTCCGGGAACGAACCTCGCTACTGCAGATCTCCAAGAAACCTGCAGATATCCAAGAAATCCGTGAGATCTAAACCCTCTCCTTGTTGCATTTAATAAAGGCTTTGGGTATATTTATTTATTCATTATGTAAAAATGAGTACTTAAACTACATAAAGCATTGTTTAAGCAAAATTAACAATTGTTAACAGTGCACCAATGAAACCATTTGAGCAGCAAAACCAACAAATTGAATTCACAAAATAGAGAAAGATAGTCATATTGGAAATCATCATAGCCCTCAAAAATATAAACCAGCAACAATTAAAATTGAAATGAGCAAAAGTAGAATTATAGATAGATAAACCCAATCAAGTAATCAACAACAGTGTAAGCTAAATTCTACACCTTCGAATTGAGACTTCTTTCAAACTGAGGCTTAATTTTCACCTCAGAATATGTGCAAGGAATTTGAATGTGGCTGATGGAATAAAATAAAGTACTTATAGGATAAAAAAATTGATAAATTAAAAAAAAAAATCTTATTTTAGGCAATTTAATGTTTGTTCATAAATTCACTCTTGTCAAAGGCACTTAACAATTGAAATGTATTTAAAATTTGTTCAAATTATATATACTTATACATTGAAAATATATTAGAATACAATATTTAAAATGCATTGAAAATTTGCTATAAATTTATTTCTCCCAATAAAATATTAGAAATTTTAGAAGTATTACATTTATTTTATTTTGATACTATTAACATATATGAATAAGAAAATACATACGTAATAAGTAGTCTGGTAAAGCTGTCATTTTCTATTAAAGAAATGTACGGTGGTTCTTTATAAAACCTCTATATACGCATGTATACACATGGGAGAGGGCAATGAATACAAAATAATCTTTCATTTTCTCATTTTATCAATATGTTCTTCTATGTCATCCTGCAGCTTCAAAGCATTAGGTGGGCTCCGAAAATTCGGCCCCGGCCTCTGCCCGCACTGATTGTGATTTTTCTTTGGCGAGGGGGAGTTTTAACGGAATAAGTTCCGGGGTAAATTTTGGAAGGCAGATGGGTTTGTAGATAAGATAGTACCAAGAGATTTCACCCTTATTTTGTGAGGACTTTATGATCTGAGTTCTGGTTTCTTATAGGTGCAAGCCCCTATAGTTAATTACCCCTCCCGATAATGAGAGAGAACTTTCGATTAAGGCTAGTCATCAATCAGATATGTAGAGAATACGTGTAATCTGGCATATAATATCAGCATGGGTTTGGATTTAGAAATTGGGTTTGAATTTGGGTATTTGAAAAGGTTTGGAAAGTTTGATATTTAAATAGGAAATTTTACCACCTAACACTTAAAGTGGATGGTGGGGGAATGGATGATGGACCCAATCAAGATCCCATGGTTCCGTCGTCCCGGGCCATCATGGTACCTGGTCTACTTAGTCATAGGAGGTAGTCGATCCAACCTGACAGAAGGATCCTTGTCGGCAGCCATGAGTTGCTACGTTCAAGGGGACCTTATAAACCTGGGGTGAATATTTGTCTAAGTGGACAAATTTGAATCCACCTTAGCTAACAGAGGGCTTTGTGCCCTATCGATCATATCTTATTGATTCATATCTCAAAGATTTGATGTCAATAATGAGCATATTGGCTCTGGCCATAACCGGTATTTCGTGGTGCCATTTGGCAGCAAAACCACTCGGTTCAGAAGGCCCCAGATCATAAACATTTATCCTGCGGTGCCATTTTGCAGCAAAACTGTCGATTAGAGAACACGTACCATGTCCTTATTGGTAGGAGATTGTTTGAGAATGGATCCTAGTGATATTTTCAACTAGGCATTAGCTCTTTGTGAGCTGAAGTTATATTTGAATTTGTCCACCTCGACAAACTATTGCGGAGGGTGGATGGATTTTTCTTCAAGTGGTTTGATAATTTATTTCAATTTTAAATATCTTTTTTTTATTTTTATGATTTTGGAATTTTTGGGTTTTTGGATGTTTGGAATGACATTTGAAATGTTTGGAATGGACCCCTCCAGCTGAGATTTATATTCAACATGGCCATCATCGTGGTGTTATGATCATTTGAGAATATTTATATCTTAAACCTTGTCAACCCTATCGATTTGCTGATAGGGGAACGGGTTTGGTAGGCTTTGAGCCTTCATTAGTGAATTCTCATTGTTATAGGCCTTGACGACCTAATATGAATGTATTAAAATCAATACACCGGTTCTCACAACAGTGTATTTGTTTGAAGGTTCGAACCCTGTCGACTCCTATTCTTTCGTATAGGAGGATCGAGTTCGAACTTGAATTCACTCGTTGACCCGCGCAGATTTTCTAGACTTCACGTGTGTACCAATAACATGCTCACCGGGGCCCTTGAGGATTTTATGATTATATTTACCCCTTTGTATACCTATATGTATACAAACTATAGTGCATGTGTGGGGGTGTTCTTGGAATATTTAGAGACGTCTTCTGTTCGCTTGCATAGATGTTACGGATCTGATGGCGTTGCGTAGCAGCTTTTGAATTGAGTCATTTACTGCTTCGTACAGGTAGACTGTCGTGCACTACTCGTTTCTTTCTGCAGGTGGATCGTAGTACACTAACGAATCTCCTGCTTTTGATCACAAAGGTCTGCATTTGTTGTAGTATCATAACCCTTTGCTCTTAACAAATGAATGTAGTTACTTAATATTGACCAGTGATGGACCGTTAAGGTGATGTAGCATTCATTCGATCTCCCTCATCACCATTCATGAATAGTTTGATGTGTATATTTGTATTCACAAGTGACATTCATATCTGGCATGACATCTTTCAGCACTTGTTGTGAATAAAGTTACTGCTTATGCTTTGAGTTCATTCCACTGCTCACAAAATTGAATGTACATTTATGTTATAGTGTTGCTAATGACATAAGCATCTGACATTTATTGCATATCTTTCATTCAATATTTGGTCATTACTTGGATACTACCTCATTTGAATAGCCTAAGATATCTCAACTCTGTCATTCTTTGTTTGCATAACCTTTGAGAGCTTGTTCTTCATTTGTCTTACATTTCTTGTTCATATGCTTACCTTCATTTGGATGATCAGGATAAATGCTATGGGTCAATCATTATCTGGTTTGTGATGTGAATGATAGCATCAACATTGTTATTGGTTGTCAATTTGTATTCCAACCAATATGACAATTTCTTGCAATTTTCTTTAGATCCTATAGATTGATTGCAAACATATTGTTGTATCCCCCAATTGATCTTTCTTTATAAATAAATCACATTCATTGTGTCATTCATATGTCATGAGTTTCTCATCTATTTGTTGACATTCATGCATATTCCGTTGAATGTATTATTGTTCGATACATTTGAATCTGCTCATATGCCCTTCTTGATTCTAGCTGAATAATGCTTGCAAGTACCCGATGATCAGATTCTTATTTTACCATAAGCTTCATGTTTTTGCATTTGTTTGACATTATTATTTGCAAACTTATAAGTCTTTTCTTAGACATTAAATGATGCTCATACACTTTCATTTGTTCAATGTTGAATTTAGACCCCTTGCAATTAAATTTGATTCAAGTCTAAGTCTTTTGTAAGGGTTCAAGTCTTATTGTCACTTTGAGCTCAATTCCTTGAGTCTAGTTCAAGTTCATGTTCATACCCACCATGCTTGATTCCAATCAAGTCCAAGCTTACATTTTTTTTTTTTTATGTCCAAATCAAGTTCTCTTGCATATGATTCAAGTCTTACAAGTTTCTTGCATCAAGTTCAAGTTCTATGTCCCATGTAGTTACATTGTGCCACTTGCAAGTTCAATTCCCAAATTCCACTTGAGCTTGAATTCAAAATATAAATTCAAGTTCTATGTTCAGGTCCCCTGCTGCTCAATCAAGTTCAATATGAGTTTGAGCTATCTTGCTTTTGTTTGAGTTCAAGTGCTTCCCTTGTTCTTGTCAACTTCGGTCCACATTCAAGTTCAAGCTTAAATTTGATTTTGAGTTCACTTTATTGTTCAATGTCAAGTTTCTTAAGTTATATTCAAATCAAGCTCCAATTTTTTTGTCCAAGTCCTCAGTTTTAACGGAAATTTCGGCAGCCTCCCGACGTCTTCCCCTTGTAGGGGAAAACCAAGAGGCAACCTTCCCCTCGATGCTACGTGAGGGCTTCAGGTAGGTGTCAAAATGACACCGCGGTTGCATTTTTTATTAAATCCCCGTCCGCTACGTGAGCGCTTCCGGGTTTGGAGCATAAGTTAAAAAAAGCATAGATTTCCCCCCTCTGCACTACATGAGCGTTCGGGGGTATTTAATAAATATTTTTTTATCCCCCTTGCCGTAAGTGCTGGCTCGTCACAAGCATTGAAGAAGAATTTAAGTCGTCACAAGCACCGCGCCGGTTTCCCTCTCTACAGCGCTACGTGAGCGCGTAGGGGGTTTGTCGGCCCGTCTCAAGCCACAAGAAAATAATTTTTTTTTAGACTTATAATTAGTGATAAATTAAATATAATTAGTTATATTTAAACTATAATTAATTATATTTAACTTAAAATTAATTACAAATTAATTAAAAATAATTTTTAATTAATTAACAATTAATTATAATTAATTACATTTATTATATAATTAATTATACTTAAATTAGGATTAATTATAAAAATTACAATTAATTATATTTAATGTATAACTAATTATATTTTAATTTAATATTAATTATAAATAATCTCAAATAAAAATAAATAAATAATAATAATAATAATGGAAATAACACTAATATTAATATTAAAATCGTATTATTATTATGTTATTAGAATATTACAATTATACAATATTAATGATATCATTAATGATGAGAATAAAGTAATATTATTATAATAAATAATAATATGACATTAATATTCATATTAATGATAATCAACATTAATAAGAATAATAATAATACTTAAGAGGAGTCGGAGAGGGGAAGGGGTAGATCAGGCAGGAGTTGGATCCGGTTATAGGATGAGGCGTCGGCTTGAGGGAGGCAGAGGCGATGTGTAGAATGGAGGTAGCGGTTTTGATCGGAGAAGGAGGTGGATGTCCGGCTAGGTATGGAGCTCTCTCTCTCTCTCTCTCTCTCTCTCTCTCTCTCTCTCTCTCTCTCTCAGCTTGGGGTCGACATAGGCAGAGGTGGAGTTCGGTCTTGCAAGGATTGGTCGGGAGCTCGGTCGTTGGAAGCTGAGGTAGGAATGGAGGTCGGTGGTGTGGATTTTGTCGGAGGAAGAGCGAGAGGCAGCAATGTGGATTTTAGAAGTGTTATGGGAAGAAGCGAGAGCCCAAGGGCTCTTCTCTTGTTGCTTTTAACGACAACAAGAGAAGCGTCGAGACAAAACACTCGATCGAGGACTGAAACGGCACCGCTAGTAGGGCATGGGCGATTGTATCCGCAATTTTTGCAGGATTTGTGGCAGAGCTCCACCTAAGGTAATGATTTAGGCATTTTTATTCCCTCTTTTTTTGTCTCTTTTTGGCTCACTTGATAGAGGTCAATACATTACAGGTTAACTTAGTATCAGAGCTCCTCTATTAAGATTAGCATTTTTTTTTTTCTTTTTCTCTTCATCTCTATCTTCGACCCTTCGCTTTCATGGCTGGCTCATTCATCTACATTCCTACGATTGATTAGAAATCTCCTTTCGCTCGATCACCATTCCTCCTCAACTCAAGGTCTTGATGAATAATATTAAGAATCTAGTTCCCAACTCTCTCGCTACGGATAATTACCTGCTATGGCGTTCCCAAGTGGAAAAGGTTTTTAATGCTAGTGGCTTCAAAGGCTTCCTTAATGGCACATTTCCATGTCCTCCATGTCACGCAGCTTTAGATAACTCGTCAGCCCTTGCTACCTCAACTCCGCACGAAATATGGACTCTCACTAATCAACATCTCAGTGCAGCACTATATTCGGTGATTTCACCCTCAATCTTACCATATGTCCTTACTCTAACGCACTGTCATGACATATGGACAACTCTTGCGCATCGTCTCCAAGATAAGACGAGGTCACAAATCATCCAGCTAAAGAATGAATTGCATCACCTATCTCCTATCGAAGGTTGACAAATCAATGATGCAATATCTCCTGGATGTAAAATCCAAAGTCGATGCTATACAAGCTAGCCACTAGATACACAATTGATCCGAAAGATGTGATACTATACACTCTGAATGGTATTCCATCCTTGTATCAGTCATTTAATATGGTGTTCCGCACGAACCTCCAACCTTTAAATCTTGATGATCTTTACAGTCTATTATATAGGCAAGAATAGATCTTGAATCACGAAGCAATGAAATATCTTCAATCTTTGCAATTGACAGACAACTCGATTGCACTTGCAGCACCTCATGGCCGAGATCAAGGAAGATATAGTCAATCTCGAGGAAATGGAGGTCGTCGTTCCTTTCCTTCTACTAGATGCAGAGATAAAAATCCTCACTGCAACACTCTGTCAGATCTGCAATAAAATGGGGTACTCCACCCTTCGATGTTGGTATCGCACAGATCCAACATATTCCGATAACTCAACTAATTCAACACTATTTTTTGCACAAGATAAAACTGTGGGCTCCGAAAATTCGGCCCCGGCCTCCGCCCGCTTTTCTTTTTCGGCGAGGGAGTTTTAACGAATAAGTTATGGGGTAAATTTTGGAAGGCAGATGGGTTTTTAGATAAGACACTACCCAGAGATTTCGCCCTCATTTTGTGAGGACTTTATGATCTGAGTTCTGGTTTCCTATAGGCGCAAGCCCCTATAGTTAATTACCCCTCCCGATCACGAGAGAGAACTTTCGATTAAGGCTAGTCGTCAATCAGATATGTATAGAAATACATGTATCTGGCATATAGTAGCAGCAATGGGTTTAGGTATTGGTAGAAATTGGATTGGAAGTTTAGAATTTGAAAGGTTTGGATATAAGAAATTTGGAGGGTTTGATACTTAAAACTTGAAATTTCACCATCTTACACTTAAAGCGAATGGTGGGGGAATGGATGATGGACCCGATCAAGATCCCATGGTTCCGTCATCCCGGGCCATCGTGGTCCCTGGTCTACTTAGTCAAAGGAGATAGTCGACCCAACCTGACAGAAGGATCCTTGTCGGCAGCCATGGGTTGCTTCGTCCAAGGGGACCTTGTAGACCGGGGTTAGATGTTTGTCTAAGGGGATAAATTTGAATCCACCTTAGCTAACAGAGGGCTTTGTGCCCTATCGATCATATCCTATTGATTCATATCTCAAGGATTTAACGCCATTAAGGAGCGTATTGGCTCTGGCCATAACCGCTATATGTGGTGCCATTTGGCAGCAAAACCACTCGGTTCAGAGGGCCCCGGGTCATAATCGTTTACCTGCAGTGCCATTTGGTAGTGAAACTGCCGGTTAGAGGACACGTACCACGTCCTTACAAGCAAGAGATTGCTTGAGAATGTATTCTAGTGATATTTTCGACTAGGCATTTGGCTCTTTGTGAGCTGAAGTAAACTTTAATTTGTCCGCCCCGGCAAACTGTTGTGGAGGGAGGATGGATTTTGCTTTAAGTTTTTTTTTGATGGATTTATTTCAATTTTCAAATATTTTGGAATTTGGATGATTTTGGATTTTGTTGGAATTTTCTGGGATTTTTGTGGAGTTTTTTGGGTTTTTGGATATTTGAAATGAACTTTTGGGAGACAATTGAAAGTATTTGGGAACCCCTCCAGTTGAGATAATCATTCAATACGACCATCATCGGGGTGTTTGGGGGTCATTTATTTTTATGGATTGAACCTTGTCAACTATGTCGGGCTGTCGACAGAGGATCGGGTTTTGTAGGCTTTGAGCCTTTGTAAGTGAATTCTCTTGATTAAAGGCTTTGGAGGCCTAATATGAATATATTAAAACAAATATATTGGTCCTCTCAACCGTGTATTTGTTTGAGAGTTCGAGCCTTGTCGACTCCTATTGATCCGTATAGGAGGATCATGTTCGAACAAGAATTCACTTGTCAGCCCGCGCAGCATCCCTAGACGGCCACGTATGTACCAATAACACGCTCGCCGGGGCCCTTGCGGGTTTGGATTATATTTTCCCCCTTATTGTACCTATGTGTATACAAATTATAGTGCACGTGCGGGGGTATTCTTGGAATAGACGTCTTCTGTCTGCTTGTACAAGAGTTGCATATCCGGTGGCGTGGTGTAGCAGCTTCTAGATTGAGTTGTTCGTTGCTTTACACATATAGTCTGTCGTGCATTATGATTGCTTTCTGCAGGTGGATCATAGTGCACTAACAAGTCCTATTTTTGTTCGTAGATGCTTGTATTCGTTGTAGTTGTTTGGTTCATGTAGTACATCCGACATTGTTATAAGTGGACAGGTAGATGTATTCCTTCACATACTGAAATTGACTTCAGGATACTGCATTTACTGAAATCTTTCTGCATCTACCCATCAATGGCATGTGGCACATACATCCGTCTTTGTAGAAAGTTTGTATGTGTTGCAGATCTTTTTTTTTTATGGAGGCTAAATTGGATGTATAGGAGCCTCCTACAATTACTCGTAGGAGCTCCTCAATTTCATCATTTGTAGGGTTAGATGCATTTTTTTTGTATCTTGATGCGGATTATAAGTCATAATCACATATGTTGCACATCGATCCCCAACACTAATAATGAACAACAATTTTTATAACTGACTGCTTAAATACACCTCTATGGATCAAGCTACTATTGGGATGCTTCTTGATCTATTTGTGACCCAACCATAACTCTTTCCTGATTGTTGTTGACTAGGGAGAAGTCACAACATTTAGTGTATGAGATTTATATACATCAAAAAGCATTAGTACTGTCGTTGATCATAGTTATGCATTATCATGGCCTTTACAAACTAGCTATATAATTTGTTAAAGATTTTTCATGAAGATTTGTAGAATGGTTGTCACATCTTCTGAGATTCATACGAATTATTGTTTATGGATGACTCAAAATCAATGATCATGATTTTGTAATCAAACAATCTTCATTACGGTCTTCTTGTTGCTTGCAAAATAGTTGTACTTAGAAGCCCTTTATTTTCGAAGGTGAATTGCAACAAGCATGATGAATTTGATATCATCATCATTAGTGTCTTCATTCTAACTGACATGACTCTTACAAGCTAAATAACATTGTCCAAAAGTTTCATGCCAAGATTTATAATCAACCTATGTATGAATCCTTGTTTGCTTGTGTGATATTAATTTGAATGCATTTAAATGATCAAAGTGGCTGCTTTCTTGAAGATCTTTGCGTTGTTGCTTGTGAGAGAACCATAAGTCTTTTAATGATCCTTATTTGAACAATGATGATTGTCATTTGGCATGGTTCGAATGCCAATATTCAAGGAGAAATTCCAAGTCAAAGCTCAAATTTTATTCATGTAAGAATCTTAGTTCATTCATGAATCATCACTTGCAATTGTTCATTTACATTCATTTGAGTTCTTTTGTGTCAACATTCAAATCAAGCTCTTAATCCATGCTTGAGTCCAAACTCATTCATAGTTCTCTATTGTTCAAAAGCCCACAAGTTTATACATTTCCATTTGCATTTCAATTGAAATGATAGTCCCTCAATATTTCATTGGAGATATTGTATCATCATTCAAATGAAGTTCCTTGTTGATATTTTGTCTTAATTATGTTGTTCAAAGTCAAGTCCAAATCATGGTCCTTTACAAATTTGTGCAAGTTCAAGTCATATCCACTTGATGTTGCATGGCTCAAGTTCAATGTCTTGTTCAATTCAAGTGAATTCTTTTTAAATTACTTAAGTTTGCAAGCCTTTATCAATTGTTCAATTTCATTTGATTTCGAATGTCATAATCATTTTATGTTCATTTGAGCTCATTTTATTGCAATGATGAGTCTTATTACTCTTTATTTTGTCAAATTTTTAATCAAATTGTTCAAGTCATCTTAGAGTCCTTGCTTTTATGTCCCATGCTGTCCAAATGATGTCAAATATTGTTCAAGTCCTTGTCTTTTTCAGACAAAATTTTGACAGCCTCCCGGCGTCTCCCCCATTTAGGGGAAAAATCAAGAGGCCGCCTACCCGCCACGTCACTAAAGACGTGCACGGTTGGTGTTGGTGAGACACCGCGGCGGTTAAATTTTTTTGTTTTTTCTCCCACCACGCACACTAAAGGCGTGCTTGGGGTTTTAAAAAAAAAAGCATTTTTTTTTAAAGCAAATTTTTTATTTCCTCCCGCCCTGAGGTACTTATGAGCGACCCCGCTTCGCCGTACGTGCCGCACAGGGGTCCCATCCTACCACGCGCACTAAAGGCGTGCTTGGGGCGGTTCTCCGGTTTGCCACGAACATTGAAGGAGGGTTTTGAATTTAGAAAATTTCATACCTTTGCGGGGTTGTCGGGGTTGACACGTGGATCGAGGGGTCACTCGCCTACCTTGCCGTTGGTGTCGCACCGAGTTCCCTCCTACCACGCTCACTAAAGGCGTGCTTAGGTGGTTTGTCGGTCCGACGCGAACGCCGAGGAAAGAGAGTGGAGGGGGAGAGAGCAAGCATGCATTTTTTTTCTTTTTTTTTTTTTTGAAATACTTTTCTCTCTCTCTCTCTCTCTCTCTCTCTTTTTGAAACTTTCTCTTCTTTTTTTTTAAACTACTTTCTCTTTTTTTTTTGCAAGCATTTACATATATATAAATATATGTATCTAATAAATATTTACATAGAAATGCTAATGACAAATGCACTAAATAACAGAAAAATGATTCATACACACTCATACTTATCAACAATTATAACATAGTTAACAACATAGCCAATAGCAATTAAACACCTCGAGCCAAAAATGCCAATAAGAAAAGTTAAAATGAACAGCAAATAATATAAGCTCGATTAACTATATCATTAACTATTATAATTAATAAATGAATCAATTCATATTAACTATAATATTTAACAAGAAGTGTAGGAATTGTACCCTTTTGTCCACTCTCTCTTCTTCTTCTTTTTTTTTTTTTTTGAAATAACCTCAACAATGAAGGGCAAATTATTATGACTAAAATGTATGATGCTCTTAATAAGGACAGCTAGTAGCAAATCATGATAAATAAAAAAAATAAATAAATAAAAAAAAGGAATTCATTAAAGAAAAAGCTGTTGTAGGAGTGCATGTAGAGGTGATCAATGTTGCTTTTGTACTCTTTTTTTTTTTTGGCTTTTAGTGTGGAGATGAAAGGATAAAATAAACTGTTATGGCAAACAAATAATATTAAAAAGAAACTTAAATGAATGCTTGGTTGACTGATATCTCACATGAAGCTATTGAAATATTTAAGAACAGGAACTTATGAGGTTAGTCGAGAGTAGACAAAAGCTCGGGTAAGAGCTACTGGAGGTCTTGGCTTGGAGTTTCGAAGAAAGAAGGGGAGTAAGGAGAGCAGAGGAAGATGGGGACGGGAGGTAGTTGCTGAGAGGTTTTGTGGACTAATAGGGAGGAAGGAAGTTAGGAGGTTGATGGAGTATAGGATCAGGCTATCACAAGATGAAAGTGAGGTTCAACCTTTGAGAAAGATCTTCAAGCTCTTACTGGTGGCGGTTAGGAGCTGGCTAGAGAGTGACTGGATGAGGAAATGGAAGCCAAGCATAAGCTTTGTCAAAACCAGCGGGCTCTGAGGTAAACGGTCGAGAGTCCTGGTGTGAGGAGAGGTTTGGACGAGTGAAGGAGAAAAGGAAGAGGCGGATGAGCAGGCTTCAAGTCAGAAGAGCGAGACTCCCATTTTCTTTCATTTTAACGCCTAGGAAAACATTTGCCCGAGGTGATCTTAAGCAGAGATCTTATGAATAGATGCCAGGAAGGATTTCAGCGGGATTTACGCAACTCCAGCGGAAAATGGGGATACGAGGTTAGGAATTTTAATGAGATTTTAGGTTTCATTTGACTTTTCCCTTTTTTGCTTAAACACAAAGGTAAAGTTAATAATGACTTGCTATAATTAGTAATAGCATAAAATGAGGATGACAATAATACATCAATCAACGCACGATTTCATTGAAATTTGTGTTTTTGCCTCGTTTTACGTGTCGATTTGCCGAATATCAGAATTAAACAAATTAATAGTGAATTTAGGGTATTGCTGATGTTCTGATCGCAACGACGCAGTCCGTTTCGCGATCGGACATCATTTGGGTGGAGACGATGCTTAATTCCTTCGAAATGCCTGTTGTCTCGGTTTGCGCGCAAAAGATCATTCGAATAAACTGGCAGCGCATTCATAGTATTGACGTTGTTTCAGTCCCAATGACGCAGTCTGTTTTGTGATCAGACATCGTTTGATCATCGTCGAGGCTAATCTCCCTCGTAGTGCGTACATTAGAATCGCCTAGCTCGAAATTTACCACCACCTCGGATGATCCAGATTTATTAAATAAAATGTATATTGTGAATGTCGGCGACGTTCCGTACGCAATGACGCTATCCATTCTTTGATCAAACGTCATGATCGTCACCATCGAGGCATATTTTTCTTGTAACGCATGCCTTCGCATCATATTTGGATCGCCTTTGAAATTCACAACATCACATCAAACGATCAAATTTAATTAAATAAAATGTATATTCTTAATGTCAATGACGTTCCGGATGCAATGACACTGTCCGCTTGTCGATAGGACGTCGTCCGAGCATCTTCGAGTTCTTGTTTCCAACGTAGCTCAGGCATTTATATCATATCTGCATCACCTAAAAATTCACCACCATCTCATATGATCCAAATTTATTAAATAAAATATATATCCTGAATGTCGACGACATTCCGGACGTAATGACGCTGTCCGTTTGTCGATCAAATGTTGTCCGAGCATCTTCGAGGCCTCATTTTCTTCGTAACACATGCCTTCAAATCATATTTGAATTGCCTAGAAATTTGTCACCACCTCAGACGATCCAAATTTATTAAATAAAATATATATTCTAAATGTCGGCGATGTTCCGGACGCAATGGCGTTGTCCGTTCGTCAATCCGACATCGTTTGATCTACCCAGCAGTTTAATTTCGAGTGTCGGACGTCCTCTTTGATCGTTCTTGTCCGATTCAATTGCGAGGGGCCTCGACTTAGCATAATTCGACGTCCTGATCGCAATGACACCGTCCGTTTGACAATCGGAGGTCGTTGGACCCTTCAAGTGACACATGGCGCCAAGGTGCATAATGCTTTATTCACCAATTTGGGTCCTTTCTCGCGTGGTTTAAGGTATAGGGGTCAACAAAAACTTATCATGCCGACTGGTTTCTTAATAGTGGTGCTTCATCACACCTCATAGCCGACCCATCTTAGCTGAATGCAACTGAGCCATAAACGAGTTCTTCTCCATTCAATCTTGGTAATGGTCACCACCTTCCGATACAAAATATAGGTAAAGGACTTCTACCAACTCCCACAGATAATCTTTACCTTAACAAACTTCCTCATGTTCCCAATCTTTCTTTTAATCTTCCCTCTATTAATCAGCTAACCACCGATAATGATTGTGTTGTTTCTTTTTCTTCTCATGGATATCAAATTAAGGATTTGAAGACTCATCACCTTCTTCTTCAAGGGCCCTACCATAATGGTATGTACAAAGTCCCCTCCACATCCAATTCTCTGCATCTCGCTCTGCTTTTTGCCGAAACCATTCCAGACTTGTGGCACAACCGTCTTGGGCATCCTGCAATTACCGTCATACAACACTTAGCTCATTATGATTCCACTATTTGTACTTCCCTAAATACTACATGTAATACATGTTATCTTGCTAAGACCAGACGATTAGCTTTTCCTCAATCTACCTCTCCTACTACTGTACCTTTTCAACTTGTGCATTCGATGTCTGGGGGCCTTCACCAGTTGCCTCCCTACAAGGATATAGATATTTTGTTTCATTTATTGATGATTACTCCCAATATTATTGGATTTTTCCAATGTTTCAGAAATCTGAGGTTACGAACATCTTCGTTAATTTTCATAAATTTATCAAATGTTAATTCAATACTCACCTTGAAACCATCCACACAGATGGGGGCGACAAGTATAGAAACAACACACTCAATTCTTACTGCAAACATTGGGGTATTAAACATCAATTCACATGTCTGTATACTCTAGCCCAAAACGGCGTGGCATAATGGAAAAATCATCATATTCTTGAAACCATTCAAAGTATACTTATTCACTCCAATGCTCCTTCTCATCTTTGGGTAGAAGCATTACATACGACTATACACCTAATCAATCGTCTTCCCACACTAAATCTTCAAAACTACATGTCGTTTCAACAACTATATAACCAACGTCCAACCTATGCACATTTGAAAACCTTTGGATGTCTCTGTTACCCATGGTTGCAACCTTATGTCAAGTCAAAACTATCACCTCTCTCATTATCATGTGTGTTCATCGGTTATGCTCATTCCCAAAACAGATATTGTTGCTTGGATATTATCACAAATAGCATGTCTCTCAACATGTCGTCTTCAATGGATAAAACTTTCCCTTCAAACAACCTCACTCGGCTCTCACTCCCCCAACTTCCATAGCTACCTTCCTTAAAATTCCGCCTCTTCTGCTTGTACCCTCACCGCTAACTCACAATCTCCTAACTAACAAATCATTTCCTAGCTCATCGTTACACTCAAATCCCCCTACCCCCTCTATCTCCTCACCTCCAAGTTCATCCTCAAATCATTTTGCACCCTTCGTGACTTCCCCATCCATGAGGCCCGTAATTCTGGTGCACCCAATGGAATCTCATTTTCAAACTGGATGTCTTAAGCCAAAAATAATATTTGATCTTACTCATCAAATCATTGATATCGATCTCACCTCCTATACTCAAGACGCCAAGCATGCTCATTGGCGTTCCACCATGTCTCATGTAACGACCCCAAGATCCGTGTAGCGAAAGGATTCATCTGATTGTTCTATTTTTTTTCTTTCTATCGGTTTCCTCATCTTTTGTTCATATCAATCCATACAAACATATATCCAGAGCCAGAGATAATTACATTGCAGAAAAGAAACAGCAGCGGATACTATAATTCACAAATAATACAAGAGTCAAAGTACAGCCAAAAGAAAACATTACACTAGCCGTACAGGCTACAAAAGAAAGCCTACCAAGGCTACAAAAGAAAAAGCTACAGAACTCGGCAGAAAGATCGTCAAGCTGGAGGCCCTGCACCTGAAATCATTAACCACATATAATGAGCTTACAAAGCCCAGCAGGTCACCAAAGCTTACAACTGAAATCAAAGCACGACACTGAAAACAATATGCAGGTTAATCAACTCAAGTCAAATCAATCAGTCGAACATGATCAATGAGTCAATGCAATACAGAGATCAATACGAAACAGAAATCAATAAAATCAATAACCAGAAGAAAATCCATAAAGCTCAAAATCAAGGCGTCAATCCATTCTCTACAATTTCTATCATAGCAATCGATAACATCAATTACATCCATACAATCGTCTAGTCGTCTTACTTATGGTATTACATCAGTCAAATCAATAGAGTGAAATCGTATCAATCAGTTCTGCCAGTCAATAGTATCAGTCGACTCAAAATCCCAATAAACGATCAAGTCAATACGACGAAAGATCAAATGAAATCAAATCAATACAAAGACCAATTGGAATCAAATCAATAGATCCGTTCAATAATAAATCAACTCAATACATCGATCAATATCAATAAATCGATCCGAAATCAATAAATCAATACAGATCAGGAAATCTATGCGATGCAATATCATATACATGCAATTTCATACAATGGCCTTACTCGACAAGCACAAACACTAGCTATTATCAATAGTGCTGTTGTAGTTATCAATCGTTCAATGATGCTGTTGTAGTTATCAATCGTTCAATGATACTGTTGTAGTTATCAATCGTTCAATGATGCTGTTGTAGTTATCAATCGTTCAATGATGCTGTTGTAGTTATCAATGATGCTGTTGTAGATATCCATACGTTGGTTTCTATGACCAACGTTCAACCAGGTTTCCACTTGTCTTTCAGAATCAATCAATCAATGCAATAATCGATGCAATAAGCAATAATAGAGAAATCTAGAACAATTATATCAATAGTCATATACATATCAATTCAATCTATCAATTCCGGGAAAATCAGAAATCGTACGAAAATCGGGCAGAGCAACGGCAGTCTACAGAATTTACACAGAAATCTCCAAAAATTACAATTCACCAAATTAATACAGAACGTGCACAGCAACATTATAAGACTATTCTTTTACTGTTCAAACCAATTCGGACATCATAATAAATTGCAGTCAAAATAAAATCCCGCAGAACCAAAACGAACCGGACGAAATCTGCCAAAAAATAATCAAAACGTGCAGAATAATCACATCTACATTATACCAAAAGTTATGCGGTGAAATCTTCGCCAGTACCAAACCGGGTACGAAAATCACTTACAAAAACACAAATCTGAGTACTATTTTACAAAACCTCAAAATCTTCGAAAATAGAAGTAGGGTTCGGAGTCCTTACAGCGAGACAAACAAAATATCCAACAGCAACGAACGACGAAAATCGCTCCGCGGGCCCCGAAATCGGACTTCTTCCTTTGCTTTTCCGCTCTTTCTCTCTCCTCAGATATTTTCGTTTTATAAAAATGATTTCTCTCTCCTCAAAATGAGCTGATTTTCTTATATCTGTGAACTGATCGGCCAGGCCGATAGCCACATCGTCCCGGGACGATCAGACCAAATTCTGATCGTCCTGGACCGTTCCCAGGGCTATGATCAGGACGATATTTTGAACAGTACAGATCGGCCTGGACGATCTCAACATCGTCCCGGACGATCCTGTCCAGAAATCATCCAGAAAACACTCCAGAAATCAGCTGTTTTCAATGCACTGATCGGCCTGGACGATCTCGACTTCGTCCTGGCCGATTCTGGGAGGAAAATCCAGTTCAGAGAGGAATAGCAAGGGAACGAGATATTACATCTCAAGAGTTTGAAGCTCTCCAATTGCAAGGCACCTAGGAACTTGTCCCTTCATCAACTACACAACATACTCTTGGCTGCAAATGGATGTTCAAAACCAAATACAACTCCAACAGCACTGTCGCTCGGTACAAAGCTCGATTAGTTATGCTAGGTTGCAATCAAGAGTTTGGTTTAGACTACACATAAACTTTTAGTCTCGTATCCAAAATACCTAATGTACACATTTTATTAGTAATTTCTTTACATCATAATTAGATCATACGTCAACTCGACGTATCAAATGTGTTCTTACACGGATCTCTCTCTAACACAATATATAAGAAACAACCTACAGGGTTTATTGACGAAAATTTTCCAACACACGTATGTAAGTTGAATAAGGCCATATATGGTCTTAAACAAGCACCATGAAAGTGGTTCAAAACATTAACAAGATTCTTTCATGGAATGGAAATTCATCACGAGTCATTCAGATCCATCTCTACTCATCTACCATAAAAATGGTATTATCATGTACTTTTTAATTTATGTTGATGACATTTTTTAACAGGAAACAACTCTCAATCAATTAATACTCTCCTTAATCGCTTACATCAGCGATTCAACATGCGAAACTTAGGTACTTTGACCCATTTTCTTGGTATTTCAGCTGAGCACACTCCAACAGGACTAATCCTACATCAATCACGATACGCGGAATAAATCCTGATACAAGCAGGAATGCTAAACAGCAGCCAATTTCCAATCCAACAATAATAAAAGCCAACTCACCATCGAACTCTCCCTCCTTCAACAACCCAAAGTTATATCATCAACTCGTGGGAGCTCTTCAATACCTTACTCTCACAAGACTGGACATTACCACTCCAACAACAATAAAAACCAACTGATTCAAACTTTGAGTCCCTAAAATGGATTCTACGCTATCTTCGAGGATCACTACACTCTGGTCTACCAATTACTCCCGGACCTCTTATGCTTAGTACATATACCAACTCTGACTTGGCCGGCGATCATCAAGATCGTAAGTCAACCACATGATATTGCAACTTCTTGGGCTCTACTTTAATCTCATGGTATGCAAAGAAACAATCCACAATATCTCGGTCATCTAGTAAAGCATAATATAGGGCAATCGCAATTGCTACGAATGAAGTTATTTGGCTTCGTTGATTACTTCAAGAGCTCGACCATCCTCAACAACAACCCACTACATTATATTGCGACAACACCTCCGCAATCGCCTTGACCAACAATCCAATTTTTCATGCTCGCACTAAACATATTGAGATCGATTGTCACTTTATTCGGGAACACATCAAAAATAATTCGATACAAGTTTATCACATATATTCAAAAGATCAATTAGCTGACCTATTCACTAAATCCTTATCAATATCTCGTTTTCGATATATGGCTAACAAACTTATTGTCACAAACGTGCCATAAGTTTGATGGGGTATGTTAAGGGATATGAATAAGAAAATACATACGTGTCATTTTCCGTTAAAGAAATGTATGAAGATTCTTTATAAAACTTCTATATATATATCCATGTATACCCATGAGACAGGGCAATGAATACAAAATAATTTTTACTTTTCTCTTTTTATCTTTATTCTTCCATGTCATCCTGCAGCTTCAAAGCATTACAGGTTAACAGATACTAGTATTAATTACATTAAATAGCTGCAAAAGATATTATATTTTACTTATTATATTTAATATTATTTATTCTCATTTTAATAAAAAATGATATTGACTGACATGATTGAATTAAAGAAGAGTGAGAAAGATAACAAATTTACTCACATTTCGACGCTGCTTTTCCCTCAGCCATATCTAACATCGATCTTCTTTTATAATAAAAAATATCATCCAAATATTTTATTTGTTGTTGTTCATGATGCATTGCTGCCTACTTGACGACCTGCACTACAAATAAAATATTTAAAGCAAATCTATTTGGCTGCTTCTCTTTAATGTGAACAGATCAGGAATAGCAAGGAGAAATTATGGATTTTACTAGCCATTTATATTCAGCTAAATGGTAAATTTGACTATTTTTCTCATTATTCATATAATATAATAAACTTCTCTCTCGATAACCTTTTAACCATTTAAATTTTAAAGAAGACTAGGGATTTAACTTATTATGTATATTCAACTAAATATTTAAGCTGTTTATAAAGATATTGATTGACAAAGAAGAGCGAAGTGATTGTTTTTCTCTCACATTTCGGCCCTGCTTCCTCCCTTGCCTCAGTCATGCCTATTAGCTTCAGCATTATGCAGATGCTATCACTTCTCTTCTTCAATCTCTGTGTATTTCCTTATTATTGTAACACATTGCATGCAAGCAGAATCACTCATCTTCCAGGCTTCAATGGCTCGCTCCCTTTCTATCTTGAAACTGGGTAAGTCCTCTACCTAATATTCTGTGCCTGATGGTGATTTTTGTCTAATATTTTTATGTTACTCCTCGGTTGGAAGCAGCTATGTGACTGTTAATGAAAAGAGCGGTGCAGAGCTCTTCTACTACTTCGTAGAGTCTGATAGGAAGCCCAAAGATGATCCACTCATCCTTTGGCTTGTTGGTGGCCCTTACTGCTCTGGTTTTATTGGCTTTGCCTTAGATATTGGTGATTACTATTTTTGCTTCTTTCTGTTCAAGTTTTTGTTTTTGTTTAGGGTTTAGGGTACTTTGATTTTTGAAAGATTTCATCATTTTCTATATGGTTGTTGTATGCAGGCCCTCTTAAGTTTAATGTAAAAGCATATGATGGAACTTTGCCTACTTTAATTTCAAATCCTTATTCATGGACAAAGGTGTGTGAGTAAGAACTAAACCCTTTTCCTCTATATTCATGTCATTTTTATATATATATATATATATTTTAAAAGAAATTTAATTGGATTATTAGATCTCTAGCATTATCTTTTTGGATTGGCCTGTGGGGACTGGATTCTCATTTTCAAGAAGCATGGTGGATTATCATACAGATGATGTACAATCCACAAAACAAATCTATAAGTTCCTTATAAAGGTAAGATCAATGACTTCAAGTTTTAGTATTATGGTAGCCTGGCTAATGGAATACTTCATAAGAAAAGAAATTTTAGGTATAAAGATTATGATGAAGATATTAATTACAATGTTTTTTCAAGCATGTTGAGTAATTATCATCAATAACCCTTTTATGTTAGTCATGATCCTATATGTATACATTCAAAGTATTTTGAAGTAATGCAGTGGTTGCTTGCTCATCCGAGTTTTCAATCAAATCCTTTTTATGTTGGTGGCGATTCATATGGAGGGAAGATGGTTCCTCTACTTGCTCTAGAGATAGTAGAAGGTAATTATTCCTATAATTTTGGCATCATCTAATTTATAAATCTGGGGTGCGTAATTTTGTGATTGAAATGTTAATTATGTGTAATGGATCACAGGCAACGAAGATTTTCAACAACTTTTTGTAAATCTCAAGGTATGTTCTTAAGCCTTTTTCAAATGTAATTAATAAAATTTTAAGCTTTTTCTCCTAATTTCTACAAGGCTATGAATATAACTTAATCGTTTCTGATGTTTTTTAGGGTTATTTAGTTGGCAACCCTGTAACTGGTGAAAGAATTGACATCAGTTCTCGAGCTCCTCATGCTCATGGATTGGGAATAATTTCACATGAACTATTCAAGGTTTCTATTTTCTTTTTTTTTTAAAATTGAAGAAAAAAAAAAACTATTTATTATATTGTGAACTTTTATGCAATGCCAATTACCAAAAAAAAAAAAAACAAAGGATATTCTGAGCTTAATTTAACTAACGATAGAAGACATTTATTGTTGAGTTGCAAGATTGTTCTTTTTATTTACAGTATAATATTATTTGTCCTGTGAAAAATAATTACTTATAGCTATCTTGATTGTTTCCTTGCAACATAGATAGATATAATTCTATTCAAGAAAAAGAGAAGTGTCTTGTATTTAAAGCTAAATTTAACTTGAGAAATCTTAGTAATCATCATGTAGCTCCCTTGAAGTTTAGCTAACTATTATTTTGTCAATATGTTTGATAAAAAATCAAATACCACCCTTATGCTACATTTTTTTCGTCCAACTTTTAATAGTTTACCATTAAAATGCTGAAATTATATAAAAAAGGCTTTTCATAATTTATTAAATAAAATACACGTTAATATCAAAATAAATATTGCTCTTGATCAATCTATTAGTGCTCTCTAAAAGAGTACCTGCAAAAGCTCTAGAGAAAGATCAGAGATAACAGGGAAGAAGATCTTGTATTAATTTTTATTAATTCACAGTATAGTGAGGAGGTGTTTTTATATATGTGAGATAGGGCACAAGAGGTTAGAGAAGAGTATATATAATTTCTATTATTGTCAGGACACTTTAGGCAGAGATAGTGGAGAGTGAGCTTGCTGAGCTAGCCCGTGCACATTAGGTGACTAGAGTCTACGAGACATTGAATTGTAGTGTTAATAGCCCCCCTCAAATTGAAAATCCTGTGGACGGATAGTTAATTTATCACGAAGTGTGTTGAAATGGCTGACTGAGAGCAGTTTGGTTAGTATATGAGCTGGTTGGTCTATTGAATTGATGTGTAGGATCTCGATCTCCTGTGTCTTGATATGATCACTGATAAAATGATAATCAATTTCTATGTGCTCGGTCCTTGCGTGAAAAACTAGGTTATTGGCTAGTGCCAATGTTGAGATGTTATCACATTGAATTGTTGTAGGTTTTGATTGAGGAGTTTGAAAGTCTGATAGTCGTCTGTGAAGCCACAGAACATTGGATGTGATAGATGCAAGAGCTCTATATTTAGCCTCTGTTGATTATTTGGCCACTGTCACTTATTTCTTGAGACTCCATGAGATGAGATTGTCACCTATGTAGGTGCAAAAGCCCGAGATATACGTTCGGTCTAGGTGATCCGCTGCCCAGTCTGCGTCACTATAGGTGTGAAGCATGGTTTAAAATTGCGCAATATGAGGCTCACCTTGAGGCCCGCCTTTACGCAATTTCAGTAAAAAACGCCTCAATGCTTACGCCTCGAGTTTTTTTTATGAGGCTTGCACCTCAACTTGGTTGAGGCACGCCTTGAGGCCCGCCTCGCCTCACTGGCATGAGCCTTACGCCTCACGCTATATATATTAAAACTTACATAAATCTTGAAGTAAATGCTCGACATTGGACTCTATAGGAGAGGAGGAAGGGGAGAGAACAGTTTATCATAATGATGATTCAAATAAAGAACCCCTTAGTGATGACAGTGTTGATGACTTATGAGTTCTTATGTGACATGTCATTGCTATTTGTTTTTGCAAAATTGGAATTATATGTTAATGAAAAGAATATTGGGATGTGGGAAAGATAGAATTTTGAGTTGAACTATATTTCATGTTGTCTTATTATTGGGATATTTTGCTTTCAATTCATATCTTATATTTTTTTATGTTTTATATTATTCACTCATTAGTATATAAAAAATTTATCATTTTCTGTTTACGCAATCTTTTGATTTTGAGGCTTACGCCTCAAAACGTCTTGAGGCTTACGCCTCGCCTCACGAATGAAAAACGCCTCAATACCCGAATACGCAATTTTAAACATTGGTGTGAAGTTGCATATTTCTTGGTGATATTGGAAGGCCAAACTCTTGAGTTACTTTGAGGTATCGAAGGAGGCGCTTGAGGGTCTTGTAGTCATCGTTCGTCGAATTGTGCTTATGTTGACAGATGATGTTTTTCACGAAAGCAATGTCCGGACGTGTGATCGTGAAATACTGCAATGATCCTGCAAGTTGGCGGTAGTGGGTTGGATTAGAGTAAGGTTCTACATCAGTTTTTGTTTGAGGCCATTTTGAAGACATTAGTGTCGGAGCTGGTTTACATGAGTGAAGACCATATGCTTTTAGGATGTCTTTGGCATAGTGGAATTGATGTAGGAACAGTCTGGTTGGTGTCTTGAGAATTTGAATTCCAAGGAACAGAGAGGCCAAGCCAAGTTATTTTAAGGAGAATGTGGACTGCAGTTTAGCAAGCAGACGGTTGATGGTGCCTGAGTGATTGCTTGTAAGTAGAAGATCATCAACATATATTAATAGGTATAATTGAACATTTGATTGACTGTAGATTAACATGGATGGGTCTTATTTGCGAAATTGGAAGACATTGTATATGGAATGAGGTGAGCTTTTGGAACCACTATCTTGGCGCAAGTTTGAGGCTATAGATGGCCTTGTGCAGTTTATAAACAAAATGAGGATGCTGAGAATCAATAAAGATTTGTGGTTGCTGCATGTAGACATCATCTTGAAGCTCACCATGGTAGAAGGCATTTGCTACATCAAACTGCAGAATTGGCCATTTCCTATGGAATGCAATTATTAAGAAGACTAAAATGGTTGGCATTTTCGCAACTAGACTGAAGGTGTCTTTGTAGTTGACACCAATTTGTTGTGTATAGCCTTGAGATACAAGGCGTGCCTTGTAGCGGTCAATTTTACCATCACGATGCAGCTTTATTTTTTATGTATATTTGCAACCTAGGACCGGCATGTTGGCAGGTAGAGTAGTTAATGACCAGTTGCCTTGTCTCTGAAGATCTATGAACTTTTCTGACATAGCTTTCCTCCAATGTGATATTTTAGAAACTTTTGTAAAGTTGGTCAGTGTTATAGCTGATTTAGTAGTGACAGATAGATCAAAAACTTGTTTCGGTTTGAGGTGTCCAGACTTAAATCTAGTTTGCATTGGATGGGTGGATATTGGAAGTTGTTGAGGGGATAGAGGTGGAGTGGGCAAGGGGAGTGATGTAGGGGAATTGGATGGCTCAGTGGGCTAAGTGGTATGTGAGTTTTGTGTGTTAACTAGTGTTTAAAGTAGAGGAGAGATTGGCTGAGTGGGAACTGGGTTTGAATAAGTAGATGTGTGAATTAATAGAAGTGGTGAAATTGATGACGCTTGTGGGTTGGGGTGAGCAGGTTGAGGAGTGTGAGTTGATGGGAATATGTGTTCATGCAAGCAAAAATGTCTGGATATGTGGAGTTTTTGGGTTTGTGGGTTGAAGCATCTATACCCTTTATGAGATGTAGAATATCAAAGGAAGATACATGCGTGGGATCTTGGAGCAAGTTTGTGAGGAGCATGAGATTGGAGCCATAAAAAATAGAGACACTCGAATTGTTTTAAGTGGTCATATGGTTTCAGGTGACCATGTAGCAGTTGAAAAGGAATTTGAAAGTTGAGAGCTAAGGTAAGAAAGTGATTAATGAGGTAATTAGAGGTTTGCACAACTTCCGCCCAAAAGTGTGGTGGAAGTTTGGCTGCATGGAGTAAGGTACGAGTGGTGTCATGTAGATGATTGTATTTCCTCTCGGATAGGTCATTTTGTTCAGGAGTGTAGGGACCGCTCAGTTCATGTGTAATGCCATTATTACGTAGAAATTGTTTGAAAACTGTGTTGGTGTATTCTCAACCTGCGTCGGAGTGGAAGGTTTTGATTTGTGTGTTGAAGTTTGTTTTAACCATTTTGGCAAATTGCTGAAATTTGTGAATGCCTCATCTTTGGAATGCATCAAATGTAACCAGCAAAATCTAGTGTTGTCATCAATGAAAATAATGTAGTATTTAAAACCATATAGAGAGGAAATGGGGGATGGATTCCAAACAGCATAATGTATTAAGCTGAAGGGTTGAGTTACATGAGTAGTGTGTTTGGGGAAGGATAAATTGTGGCTCTTGGCCACTCTACATGAATTACATAATAAAGAGAAAGAGTTAATGCAAATAAAAGGAAAACTCTTAGATAAGATAGTCATCAGTTTGTGGTGGGGATGAACAAGATGAGAATGCCAAAGATAGGTTGCATCGGCTTTGGTGTGAAGAGCACACATGGGTGGATCCCTGTTGGTGTGAATAGGATAGATGCCATCACGACTGCGACCACAAATTAGAGTTCAATTGTCCAGTAGATCCTTGATGGCAAAAATACCATCATCAAAGTAAATGCAATAATTGTTATCAAACATAAGTTTAGAAATGGAGAGTAGGTTATAAGAAAGGGAGGGGATGTGAAGGAGGTTTTGTAGTCGGAGCTTACGATTTGAGTTAGGAAGTGATAAGATACCTTGCCCACTATTGTGAATGGGAAGGGATGTTCCATTGGCAATAGAGATGTAGTCCATTCCTTGATAAGGAGCTGATTGCTGTGGGATGCTGGAGTCAGATGTGAGATGCGTCGAGGCGCCAGAGTCTAGAATCCACTCTGTGGTAGGAGTTTGCTGATTTTGTGACAGAAAAGAACACTAGTTAGAGGACGAGGGAGATGCATATTGTAGATTGTACCTATGCCAATAGGATAGTGTCGTGTGTCCAGTTTTCCTACATATTTGAAAAATTGGTCTCTGTGTGTTAACAGGCGGGGTAGATAGAGGTCGTCTAGGAGAAGTTGATGGATTGAAGGGAGCTCCTCTTCCACAAGTGGGTTTTGCTGTGTTGTTGTTGAAGGAACGACCTCTGGTGGTGTTGCCTCGGGAGGTATAGAGGGCTTGATTATCCAATGGCGAGGCAGTGTCCCTCTGTAATTCTAATTGGATGTTGATTTCCTCACTGCATAGTAGAGAGTAGAGTACTTCAAAGCTTATCGAGTGAAGGAAAGTGCATATGACTGCTTTGAACGAGTTGTAGGATGATGGTAGACCATTTAGGATGTAGAGGATAATATCCTCTATATCAATCTTAGAACTAACTACAACTATATTGTCTACCATAGATTTAATGTGTGTTAGATATTTGGTTACAGTCTGATCTCTCATTTGAACAAGATGAAGTTCATTCTTCAATTGAATTACCCTAGAGCGGTTTGTGGGTTGGAGTTCCAAGGTCGACCAGATCTCGTGAACTATTGTGAGATGAAGAATGTACGGTAATACTGATGGGGATATTATAGAGAATAGAGTGAAAACAAGGTTTTGGTCAATCATTTTCCACAGATGGTGATAGCTCGTTGATGAGTTTGGAGTTGGTTCCGGAGGGCAGGGAAGGTGGCCATTGAGATATCCTTCAAATCCGTTGACAGAGAAAAGTTTGTAGATCTGAAGATGCCACATGGCGTAGTTTAATGCGGTGAGTTGAATAATGACTATAAGCTTGAGATTAGACATGAGAAATTTGAGGGGAGGAGGGACAATGAAATGAGCCATAGAGGCAGAAAGGAAAGAGTTAGGAGGGGTTGGGGATGAAGAGTCTTGTTCTTCCATTGATGCTCTTGGCGTCACCTGTCTCTAATACCATAAATGAGTACATGCAAAGCTTTAGAGAAAGAACAGAGATAGCAGGGAAGAAGATCTTGTATTAATTTTCATTAATTCATGGTACAGTGAGAAGGTGATTAAATATATGTGAGATAGGGCACAAGAGGTTAGAGAAGAGTATAATTTCTATTATTGTCAGGTTGCTTTAGATAGGGACAGTGGAGAGGGAGCTTGCTGAGCTGGCCGGTGCACATTAGGTGAGTAGAGTCTGTGGACATTGAATTGTAGTGTTAGCACTCTCAAATTCTTAACATAAATTTCTTTTTTATGTTAGTGAGATGTGTAGATTTGTACATGATTTTTATGTGGTAACATATCAAAATACAATTTTCTAACATATAATTTAATGTAAAGAGTTATTTTAATATTAATCTAATGGAAGTTGGATGCAAAATATAACATAAAAGGGGTATTTGGTATTTTGTCAAATATCAAGGGGTAATATTATAATTAGCTAAACTTCAAAAGAGCTATTAGATGGCTGTCCCTGAGATATTTCCTTCAAGTTTTAACACATGTATGGAGGCAAGTGATTATATTAGCTCTTCCTTATTGAGATATAATGTTCTTACAAAATGTAGGTGATCTTTTTTATTTTCAGCTAATACAAATAAATTGTGTGGGGGAAGACTATCTCAATCCTAAGAGTGCCAGTTGTGAAGCTAACCTCAAAAGTTTGGATGGGGTAATCTCCATTTTGGACATATTTATAAGATTTTCTCATTACAAAGATGAAATAATGACATGGATGATGCTAACTCATGTAATGTTATACATTTACTTAGTTTCTTTCAGAGATCAATATGCATGAGATATTGAAGCCTAAATGTGCTGATGACTCTCCTATACGAAGAAAACTAGGAGGCAATCGATCAATCAAGAAAAATTCTTTTGAATTCCATTATTCAGTATCCATGCCAGACATTGATTGTGCCGTTATGTCATTTGCATTCATTTGATATCTATTTTCATTTACATAACCAATAAGATTTTTTTAATTCATACAAAAAAATTATTAAAATGTTATTATGTTTTGTAGAATGATCGCATTCTTTCCTATTACTGGTCAAATGACAATCTCGCCAAAGAAGCCCTTCATATCAAGGAGGTAAATTGATTGTTTCTTAGTTACTTTTGTTGGGAGCAATGCTACTCTAATCGATAAATAGGGCAAAAAATCTAGATGAATGTGGCGAAGTTACCCCCAAAAAATGATAAAGGAGGGGTAATCTTTTGATTGTTGTTAATTTCTTCTATTCAGCCAAGTTGTTTTGGTTTATATGTACCTTTTATCCTACTCAACCATCTAGCTTTAGTTAAGATTTTTATGAACCACACTTGCGATCCTTTTGTATTTTCTAAAAAATTATATATTGGATCACTTGTATAAAACTCTCATTAGTTTGAATTTTTTAATAGAAAAATAAAATAATTTCTAAACTTTATAAAATGTTGTCAAGACATTATGCTAAGGCTTTGTTTGGGATGGTTTTCTTATTGCTTCTTCAAGCATCTTTGATTTTTGTACTAAAAACCTACTTTAAGAAGCAATAAGAAAGTCATCCCAAATAAAACTTAAATATCACAACAAATTTTAGTAATATTACCAGGGTTTCAATATAAACTTCATTAGCACTACTAAGTTATTAGAAAAACATGATATCAAGTTAAACTTTTATTGTTCTTATTTATATAATTGGATAAACTAAATTATGTTTTTTTATAAGTTGAGATTGCTTTCTCTTTTTTAACTAAAGAACAAAATACTAAAGAAATTTATGCCAGGAAGTAGTTTAAATCATTTATTTTTTGGCATTTCACACGATCAAATGAGAGAACACTCAACTTATATAAATCTTTCTATTTTCACCCATTCCATGCAATACTTATGATGAAAAATATGCAGGGAACTGTGGAAGAATGGCATCGTTGCAAAGAGTATTTGAATAATTACACTATTAGCATACCAAGTTGTGTGCCACATCATCTCAATTTAACAAGCAGAGGATATCGAGCTTTGGTTTATAGGTGAAGCAAGTCATAAGCATGCAATCATTTACATTTTATAACTTTATAATTACAGGCCAAAGTTATTTAACATGCATGAACTTATTGACAAAATAGTGGAGACCATGATCTAGTTGTACCATTCATTAGCACACTAGAGTGGATAAGATCACTTAACTTCTCTGTCATCGACAATTGGCGTTCGTGGCGTGCAGGCGGCCAAGTTGCAGGGTGTGTATTTCCTTGGTCACTATGCATTTTATTATAGCTCCAAAGCTAAGCCCAAAATACTAGTGGATCAATATGGAAGCTTAAGCTAAAAAAATGTTAAGGTCAACAATATCAAAAAAAAAAAAAAAAGTATCTTCCTAATCTAATGCATGCTTCCCAAAGATAACGCTCTTCAGTCTAATTTTCATTCATACAACAACATGCTATTAAGAACTTGGCTATATTCCACCCTCCTTTGCGTCTTGGCATTAATATTTACAAATCATAAAGTATTGTTTATCTTATTGCTCGTGGTGATTTGTTTACTCATCAGATATACGATGATGTTCTCAAACAATCTAACATTTGCAACTGTGAAGGTAAGAAATTTTTTCTTAGATAAACTGGTGTTATTTTTGTATTACAGCCCACCTTCTACTAATTTTGTTGCAGGGTGGAAGCCATACAGTACCAGATAATATGCCTTTGCAATGCTTTGTTATGTTTGAGAGGTGGATTTCTCATAAGTTTCTATGATTAATCTAACTTCGATGAAAAAATTAAAAGAGGCTAATTTTTATGGATTGTGACCGGAAGATGTTAAAAACAACTTAATAAATATTCTGTGTGATTGAAAATTGTCATCTTTTTTTTCAGAACAAAAATAAAAAGAAAAGAAAAACAAGTTGATCATTTCACCTCGGCAATGTTTCGTGTTTCTTATTTCTATTGTCAGTGACAAATGACATACTTAATATTTTTTTCTGAACATCTAATATGCCTATTAGTTCTTACTTTGCAATGCTTCGTTATGCTTGAGAAGTGAAATTCTCATAAATTTGCAAATTTTAATGGATTGAGACAAAGAGCTACTTGAAAAAGAACGGCTGCCAATTTCAGCATCTCCAACAACTGAACACTTACATTCATAATTAAGTTTATCGCTCTGCATTATATTTTTATCATTACATTCTACTTTACGGCTCTGTTAATCCTCACCGTTCAACTCAATCAGCTTAAGGAAAATTTATGTATGTTCTCCCTTTAAGCTATATATATATATATTTACTGTACACAGTAGTCATGGCAGTTTTAATGGAACTCTTTCTTCTTCATCTCTGCTCTACACTTCCTAACTGTTCTTCCTGCATTAATAGAGTTTCTTCATAGTATCATAACACTCTTTCTGCGTAACGACATCTTCTCCTAGCTAAATATGGGGAATTCCTCCTCCACTCCACCTCAAATCACAACTTTGGAAAGCTCAATCAAAGTAACTATTACTTCTTCATTGAAGTTCCTCATCTCAAATATCAAGAATATTGTTCATATCCAACTTTTACTAACAACTACCCTAGTTGAAGAAAATGGGTTCCTTGATCATCTTGACGGAACTGCAATAACCCACCCAAAAGTTCTCTACTGACTCCGGCCAAATCATCCTCAATCTGTAATATAGCCTTTGGTGATTGATTGATCAAGACCTTGTGGTAGCTCTTTCCTCCACTATCTCCCCATCTATTTTACCATACATTTTAAACCTTGACACCTGCTCCCTCCTATGGACAACACTCGAATGCTTGTTCTTCTCCTCTAATCGGTCCAAAGTCATACAACAAAAAAATAAACTACACTCTCTCTCAATAACCCTCAGATCACTATCTTCCGACAAGTTCTTGTGTGTGCTTAAGTTAGTGAGTTTAGATATTTATTATAAAAAATCACTACTTCGGCCTAATGCCACACTGTCACCAATTAAACTCTCAAACTTCATAAACTCCATCCCTAACACCATTGCAACACCACCAGGCCGCAACACTTCCCTCAAAACCTCTTTTTCCTCATTGCTACGGCGCTCATAGAGAAAAAAATCTAACTTTGTCAGCCCACATTTTCTAAGGCCTTCGAGCCAGGTAGATCCCCGACGAGTTCACAGCTAATACCGAGTTGGCGAGCTACTGGGTTTGAGACCATTGGAAAGTAATGCCTGCTGCGATGTCTCGAATCATGAACCTTTGATCAGACCCATAGGTTGCATTTGGGTTTAAAGCTCTCTCTCTCTTTCTCTCTCTTTCATAGAGGACCGTGCCATCCAAAATTTTTTTTTTTTAAATTATAGATTAGGCACCGATTTGTGCTCATTGCTCACGTAAGAAAATTTCCAGCCATTTGTTGTTTTTATTTATGGCTTTTTTGATTGAGGGCTAAGCTTAAGCTAATTAAAGTTTGCAACGAGTAATCTAATAATTTATTTTAATATACTTTAAGTCTATTAAAATTAATTGAAAAAATAAAGTTTTTAAAATACATTTGATTATTATTATTGCGTGCTAGAATATTCACAGCAGTAAAGTAGAAAAGTCTTTCGTCTTAGCATTGTACGAATACTCAGCACACAAATAGAGATTAAAAACACCAAGATTTTTATGTGGAAAATGCTGAAAAGGGGAAAATCATGAGGACACGCCCGATTGAAATAATTCTACCAATATTTTAATAGATAAAATAATTATCCTTAAAATTCAGGATGGTCAAATTACAAAAGTCCAGAAAAGTGGATTGAACTTTGTGGGAAATAATGGTTGAGCAAAAACCTGGAGTTGATCGATGAACATCGGAAGTATGGTGTTATAATTTAAATTTGTGAAATAATTTTTTTAAAAATATATGAAAATCCGGATGTAGAGTAAGCATTGTGGTGCTATGCCTGAATAATATTTATGTATATATAGTTATAGAAATCCTTGTATAACCCTACAAACTCCCTCACGTGATTGCTTGGCCAAGAAGAAACTGAAAGAGGGGAAGAAAAAAGTGGAGAGAGAAGCCGTTGGATCATATTTGTCAGCATTGTTATTATAAATTTTATTATATTCATTGTAATTGACTAATTTCTTACTTTTGTTATTAATGATTTTGATTTCTACATATTTTATTTCTTCTACATTTATCAAAAATGCACATTATCTTCTTATTTCATAAATTCTCTTCGTGTAAATTTGGATATATTATAGATTTGATCATTCTAAACGATATAATATGATTTTATTACATTTTAAATGAAGTACTGAATGATATTAGATACATGATATGATAACTCCACGTGATACCCTATTGATCCATGTGATTCATTGATTATGAGTCATAATGAGCAAGAGATTAATTAAGATCGACTTATAAGCAGTCAGGGCGACTGATTCACGTGATTCAAGGCGAGTTATAAGGAATACATTAATTGAGAGTTATAAGGGATGATTAATTGGGAGTCATAAGTGCATGAGCAAGATACTTTTAAATACACTAATTGAATATCAAAATACTTATACCGACATTACTATGAACACTACTGATATTGTGATTGACACTAATATTATTTTCTGCCATTAACATTATTTAACATTATTGATCATTATATTAATATTATTACTGACATTAGTACTGTTTATTGTTATTGATATTATGATTGATTAAGATGTGATGAACTATAGAAAAAAAAAGTTGATATTGATAATAAATATATACATTGATGCATATGATTTATAGCATATTATTCTCTTTTATCTTGCATTAATTTCAGCTATAAGATTTTAATTGCTTGTTGGGCTATGTGCTCATTACGTGATTTTATATGTTTTTAGAAAAAAGATAAGAATCCTATGATATGTGGCTCCGGGCAAGATAAAAATACAATCATCTTTCTTTCCGTTGTTCATTTATAAGCTCTAGTTAAATGGTTAAAAGATAGATGTAATTCTTTCAATATAGATCCTAGAGTATGACAAAATGGTATCAGAGCAATGATTATTGAAAGAATTAAAATATAACTAGAACTTATGAGCGGAATATAAACGAGTTCCAATTTACAATTAGTTGATTTGAGTTTGAAATTATATTTTGAGCATGCTCTCTCTAGAACTAATATAGAAATGTCTATGATAACATTTTTTGAAGGTGGGGAGATTGCAATAACTCAAATATGTTATTTTTATTTTTTTGAAAAATATGAAAATTTTGACATAGTCCACTTTAGCGCTGATCTGGTGAGTGCTGCAGCATTAGACTATGAATATATATATATATATATATATATATATATATATATATATATATATCCATGTCTCACCCCACCGACTCTTTCACTTGATTGCTTGGCTAGGAACAAATTGAAAGAGAGGAAGAAGAGAGTGGAGAGAAAAGGATTTTGGATCATATTTGTGAGTCATTCCTATTCCAAATTTTGTTATATGTATTATAATTGTCTAATCTCTTACTTCTATTTTCAATAATTTTGATTTCTGCAAATTTTATTTCTCCTATATTTATCAAAAATGCATTATCTTCTGATTTCATAAGCTTTCACCGTATAAATTTGGATATGTTATAGATTTGATTATTCTGAATAATTTGATATAATTTTATTATATTTTAAATGAAGTACTGAATGATATTAGATACATGATATGATAACTCCATATGATACTCTATTGATTTACATGATTCACTGATTGAGATTCATAAGGAGCTGGAGATTAATTGGGAGTTATAAATAAAAAGTCGGGATGATTGATTCATGTGATTCAAGAGGAGTTATAAAGATTATATTGATTGGGAGATTTAAGGGTTGACTGATTGGGAGTCATAAGTGCAGTAATAATATACTCTTAAGATACACTCATTGAATATCTGAATAGTGCTATTGACATTGCTACGAACATTATACTAATATTGTGACTGACTCTAATATTATTTTTTGTCATTAATATTATTTAAATTTTATTGATTATGATACTAATTTTATTATTGGCATTAGTAATGTTGATTGTTACTAATACTGTGATTGATAATGTAATGGATTGAGATGTGATGAATTATAGAAAGATAAATTGATAATGATAATCACTACAGACATTGATGTATATGATTTATAGCATATTATTCTCTTTTATCTTATATTAATTACAGTCGTAAGATTTTAGCTACTTGCTGGGATATGTGCTCATACATGGTTTTTGTATGTTTTAAGGAAAGGGTAAGAATCCTATAATATGTGCTCCATATAAGATAAAAATGCAATCATATTTCTTTCTGTTATTCATTGGTAAGCTTTAGTTAAATAGTTGAAAGACATATGTAATTCTTCTAATATATATCATAGAGTGTGACATCTGGTGAAGGTCTAGAAGAACTCTGACGACGTTCATAAAGAATTTTGGTAGCAATCGTGAAGAACTTCGGTGGTGGTTTAGAAGAACTCTGGTGATAGTCGGGAAGAACTCTAACGACGTTCAGAAAGAACTTCGACAGCAATCGGGAAGAACTCTGGTGGTGGTCGAGAAGAACTTCGACAATGATCGGGAAGAACTCCGACGGTGGTCGAGGAGAACTCCAGTGGTGATTGAGAAGAACTCCGACGACATTCAAAAATAATTTCATCGGTAGTCGGGAAGAACTCTAGCGACGGACGGAAATAACTCTGCTGTGGTCGAGGAGAACTTCATCGGTGGTCAGGAAGAACTCCGGTGGTGGGCGCCGAGGATAGCTCTGGCGGTAGTTGAGGAGAACTTTGAAAACGGCCGGAAGAACTCCGATGGTGGTTGAGGAGAACTCCAGTGGTGAATGAGAAGAACTGGTGACGTTAAAAAATAATTTCGTCGGTAATCTGGAAGAACTCTGGCGACGGTCGGAAATAACTGTGGCAGTGGTCGAGGAGAAATTCGACGGTGGTCGGGAAGAACTCCGGCGGTGGGCGAGGAGAACTCTAGCGGTGGTCGGGAAGAAATCCGGCGGTGGCCGAGGAGAACTTAGGCGGTGGTCAAGGAGAACTCCGTGGTGGTCGAGGAGGACTCCGACGATGGTCGTGAAGAACTCTGGTGATTGTTGGTGGCAAGCGAACTCCCCCCATGTGAACGATACTTGTTTGAATTTGAGACTTTCTATCTAGGGTTGTGTATAGGGAATCTAAATGTAAGGTAGTTAAAATGAAGTGCTTAGACATAAAAAATTATATAAATAATAAGAAAATATTATTTTTAAGCCTTATAATCTTTTCCATAAATCATGAAATGATAAAACCCTTTTAAAAATATCAAAATGATTTATAACAAATATAATATTTAAAATACTTTGAAATCTAGATATGTAAATAATACAATATGAGAAATTTAATTTTATATGTCTCATAATATCAGTAATTAAAAAATATATCAGTTAACTTCTTCTCTTCTTAGAAAATATGCCTAATAATTCATTTTGAAATAAAATATCTCATATTTTGACTGCAGACTACTTATTTAAAATTCATTGTAAATGTAAACTTAATGCAAATTCAAAAATCATTTGACCTTTAACTTAAGGCAAAGTTTTATAATTATTATCCTCAAAGGCTTAATTTTGGTAATTTTGTAATGTTTGAATTCTGAATTTTCTGATCAAATGTTTTTTTATGTCATTAGACTTATCTCATAAATCATAATTTTTTGATGTTCAAAATTCGGATGAAGCCAAATTTGATTGCAAAATATTTCAACTCCTGTATATTATATGGAGATTCAGCTCTTGTTATTTGTTCCAGTGCTTTAAATTCTTCTTGAGATGCGCACTAGCTGATATTATATAAAGAGTATAAGAAATTAAAATTTACAAAACATCTTTTACATTTACATCATCATCTAATAACTTTCTACTTTACAGAAAAGACACAACTCCCCTTGGCCTATTGGTTGAGAGCTTAGGCTTCCAACTAAAAGGTTCAAGGTTCGAGTCCATGTGTATGCATTGTGTGTATGAGTTTGCCTTAAATGACCTAAATGTCCAAAAAAAAAAAAAAAAAAAAACTTTACAGAAAAGTAAATAGCATGAAAGTAAATAAAGTTATGAGTGGGTTGTGAACAATTATATATACATATGCAGGAAAGTAAAGTAAAGTAAAGACACGACGCTCACTTATTCACTCCGCTTTCTAGTGCACTGACACAAAAGTAAATATGCATGTTATGATTTACATAAAAGTAAGGAAACACACATGTTCCCTTTAGGCAAGGCAACCGCAATCAAACCACAACAATCCACCTGCCTAGCCTAAGCTAAAGTTTGTTGTCCTAGCAAAACATATAAGTATGTGAAAGAGGTAGTGTGGTTTTGATATGTCCTATAGGGATTTATGTTTGAATTGCATGTATTATTAAGGTTTGTTCATTAAAGGTTGAAGAAGAATTTATTGGAAGTTAAACTAATATGTATTTTACTTTTGAATTATTCTAATTTTAAGTGTTGAAGTTATTGATTTAGTTTTAAAGACCTTATAGATTGATAACCCCTAAATATTAGCACTGATACGTCATCACAAATTTATCATGATTGGGCACGAATCTCGAGGCAAAAAGCTAATTGGAAACTTCAAAGATCAAATTCGGAAGCACCCGAACTCCGATTTCAGCGAGCTTACAATCAAACTGAGCGTCTCAAAAATACGAACCCAACGGCACCAAATTCAACCCAATCCGAGCCCAAATGGGTCCAAATCAAGGACCCGAAGCACTGTTGGAAGGTTCAAACCACAATTTGAGTTACCAAACGGTCTCCGATTTTAACGAGCTTATACTCGAATCGAACGGCTCGACGAGACGAATCCAACGAACCCAAGATCGCTGAATTCCTACATCACTAAGGCCTTCAAATGTCCAACAAACGGTGCACGATCGAAGGGTTCAACATCAACCATCCATTCGACCACTCCCTATTCGCCCCTGATCTCACACCTATTTACAAGCCATGTCACTCCAGAAAAACTATAAATAGAGCCCTCATACTACACAAAGGGGACTCAAGTGAAGAGAGAGAAGAAGAAGAGAAGAAGGAAGAGAAGGAAGAAGCTCCTCCTCGACCACCGACGGAGCTCTTCCCGCCGCCTAGAGACGTCGGAACTCTGTCGGATTTTCGAGAAACGCCGGGAATTTGCAAAACTTTGTAACTTTGTGAGAAGTTGATTGTAAACTGATCGTCTTGATTTGTAAGACAGATCAATCTTTGTACTTCAAACAAAACACTAATGGAACTTTACAACTGGGCGAGGCCCCCGTGGTTTTTTCCTTCTTTTGGGTTTTCCACGTAAAAACCTTGGTGTTCATTTCTCTTTTCTGTTTGTGTGCTGAATATTCATGCAACGCTCGGACGCGAATTCATAAACTCTACCGCCGCGTATATTCTAGCCTGCAACAAGCACAACTCTATACTTAAGCTTTTATATGATAAGAACATGTTATCCTTTTGTTGTGATTTTATGATACCTACTTTTTTGTGGCAAAGTAAATTACATACCTTCCCCTTGGCGCATTTTTAAAATGAAGCAATTTTTTAGTCAAAATATGCAGAAGCAGCATAGCTGGAAAAAAATTTAAGAACGAGCAAATACGCGAAAGAGTTCAGCGTATTATTAATACGCCAAATATATGGGCGTATTTGAGTTAGAGAGAGAAAATGAGAGGGATGAGAGAACGGCTGCGTGAGAGAGAGGGGAGAGGTAGATGTGACAATGGAGAGAAAGTATAGAGAGTTTTAATAATTAAATATTAAATATTAAAGTAATAGTTTAATTAATAACTATTTTAACTATTATTTTAATTATTATCTAAATAATTAAATATTTAAAAATAGTTGAAATAATATTTAAGTATTTAATAATTACTTAAAATATATTTTGACTAATATTTAATATTTAATGATTATTTTAAATATATATATACATTTAATATAAAACTAAAAAATAAATTTTTAGATATTTATAATATTATAAAAATAATTTAGATATTTAATAATAAATTTTTAAATATAATTATGCTTTTTTATGTTTAAATATAATATTTTTATTATATTTTTTGTTTACATATAATATAATTATTTATACTCTAAAATTATTTTTTAAGAAAATATTTTTAGAATTTAAAATTAGTTTGATTTTTTAAAATATAATTTACTAAAAGATAAATAATTAAATTTATTAAAAGAATATAATCTAATTTATTGAAGAGTTACAGGTCTCTTCCTCGCCTAAGCCCTAATAAAATATTTATAAGTTTTAATTAAATATAATAATTCATAAATAGTTTATTTAATTAATTAATTATCTTTTAATAAATTAGATTTTAAAAAATCAAAGTAATTTAAATTCTTATAAATATTTTCTTTAAAAAATAATTTGAAGCATAAATAATTATCTTATAATTAAGCAAAAAATATAATAAAAGTATTATTTTTAACCATAAAAATGCATAATTATATTTAAATAATAAAATTTATTATAAATATCTAAATTATTTATGTAATATTATAAATATCTAAAAATTTATTTTATATTTAAAATAATTATTAAATATTAAATATTAATCAAAATATATTTTAAGTAATTATTAAATATTTAAATATATTTTTTAACTATTTTTAAATATTTAATTATTTACATAATAATTAAAATGATTATTAGTTAAACTATTATTTTAATATTTAATATTTAATTATCAAAACTCTATGTACTTTCTCTCCCCTATCACATCTACCTCTCCCTCCAATCATCATTCTGCTTTACCTCTCTCCTCTCTACTCTCTCTCACTTAGCCATTCTCTCCCATCCCTCTCATTTTCTCTCTCTAACTCAAATACGCTCATTTATTTAGCGTATTGAATTTTAAATGCGTCAAACTCTTTCGCGTATTTGCTCGTTCTTAAATTTTTTCCCAATGATGCTGCTCGTTCTATGTACTTTCTCCCCCCTTCCCCTTCTCTCTGAATCCCTATTAGCCTCTGGATAAATAACCTAAATTAGCATAAATCTGGGAAGATTCTCAAACCTCGTATCCGTCGAAATGCTGCCCAAATCTCTGAAGAATCCACAAAAATCCCGCTGACGACTCAATTGCTTCTCGTAAATATTGTGAAATCTTCGATTGTCGTCGTTTGCTTTTGTTAATATGAGATGGGAGCCTTTTTTCTTCTCCCCTTCCTCGTATAGCTGAAACCCTCAGCCATGTTTCTTCTACGGACTACAAATCGAGACCCCAATGCCTCAAGCCTTTTCTTCCCGCTGATTTTCCCAAGCTTCGATCTCCACCTATATTCACATCCTCAGCCAGATTTACCTCCCAGAACCGGCCAAACTCTCGCAAGCTTCCATCAACCTCCATTCGCCTTCTTCCACTACCGAGCCTTCAACACTCTCAACCTCTTCCCGATCCATCCAACAAAGCCGAAATGCCTCACGTCCACATCCGACACCGCCCATACACACTTTTTTCTAGGGTGGCAAGAGGCCCAAACTCCTGAAATTTCCCCTAAACATGAGAGACATTGGGAGGCTACCAAAATTTTTAGTGAATCAAGGATAAGATTTGGACAGATAAAGGACTTAATTTTGGATAACAAGGAACTTATTAGAACTCAAAGGTTTAATGAGTACTTGGACCAAAATGAAATGAAATTGAAATGAGCTCAAACTTTGATTTGACTTGAACTCAAATGACATTAAACTCAACCAAAATTTGAGCATAATAATCAATGAAGAAGTTGATTTGAATCTTGACACCAGATTCTTATGAAGGCTAAGAAATCATCACTCCAATTTGAAAGCAAATGATAATTAAGAAAATTTGAACCATTCAAATGAATGTTAGGCAAGCAAATGGAAAACTCATGGTGAGATTCTCGAAGCATATAAGTGACGATCAAGAAGCTAAAGCTTTCAAGTGAATGCCAATTGGTAGACGTAAAATTCATGGTGTATGAAATCACTAACTCCTCACTCATGAACAATGAAATTAATGCAATTTGTAAATAATCACATTAAATCTTTATGAACTGTTGAGGTTGATGAATTTAATGATACATCAATAGACATGAGTGAGGGAATTGTAATGAACATATCTTACCTACGAATGATGAAAGATGAAGAGATAGAAGAATACAACTAGATTGCTAACTTGAAGTTCTCTTCAATGAATATCATTGTAAACAATAATGAGCAACACCTCGATCATGAATAATGATCAATATGAAGTGAATAAATGATGCAAACAGGTGGTATTGATTGCAAGGTTCTTAACTCATCCATGAACTAGATTCAAGTTATCTATGCTTGCAAAAAGAATAGAGTTAATTAAAATGATGATACCCCCCATGAAATGTATGCGATACAACATGCAACTAAATTTAACCAAAGCTCAACATCAACATGTAAATGAATACACCGGTTTGAATACGAGTCACAGAGAGTGAATAATGTGACTACAAGTGAATGCATAGAAACTTTATGATTCAACCATAAAAAATGATAAATGACATACAACACTCATAACTCATATTGTTCTTGCTCTTGCAAAGGACCTAAAATAACAACAAACAACAAATACATCATATGATGGTCGATGCCAATATACAATCAAGTATATTAAGCTTCACAAGTAGCTAAAGAGTTTAACATACAATGAGCTGACGGTGAAGGTATATTTGAAAAGTCCAAAGAAAATACGACAGTTTGTCGATCATCATGTATAGGGAAAGTGATGATGAATGTAACATCTTCTCTAAGCTCAACATCAATCTAATACATCTCCAATCATCTCAAGGGGTATAATAATTATTTTAGGAATAGACGTCTTACATGGTTCTCCTCAACAACCTGATGTGCCTTCAATTACTGCAGTTATCAGTTCAAAGCAATGGCCCCTGATTTCAACATATAGAGAATCAGTAAGAATATAATCATACAAGGTTGAAATGATTGACTTTATTTAAGCCAACAATGGAAAATGATGATGACAGCATAATCAGAAAGTTGCTTCTCGATTCCTATATGAGCTCTGGATGGAGAAAGCCAGATCAAATCATTATTTTGAAATATAGGGTGAGTGAACCTCAGTTCAACCAAGAGGACTACGATAAGACTGAGCTTCTTACAGGTTATCATAAAAAACTCCTCCCAATATCCAAAATGCCCCCGTACATATACCTTAATTTGTATACACATAGGTATAAAAAAGGGGTAAGTGTAATCAAACAATATATATATGTACCCCGGAGAGCATGTTATGGGTACACACGTGACGTCTATGAATATTACGTGGGTCAGTAAATAAATTGAAATTAGAGCTTGATCCTTCTATGCGGGTAGATAGGAGTCGACACAGCTTGAGTTATTTAAAAATAAGTCACGAGGTTGACCAGGATATTTATTTTATATATTCATATTAGGCATTCAAGGCCTCTAATGAAAAAATTTATCAATAAAAGCATAAAGCCTATGAAACACGATTCTCTATCGGCAGCTCTACATAGTCGATAAGGTTCAATCAATAAATAGAAGTAATCCCATACACCCCGATGATGGCCATGTTGAATATAAATATCAACCATAAGGGTTAATTCCAATATTTCAAAATTTCACCCAAATACCCATGAAAATCTCAAAATTCCAAAATACCAAAATCCAAAATATTTAAAATTGAAATCAATAATCCAACAACTTGAAGAAAAATTCATCCATCCTCTGCAATAGTTTCCCCAGATAGATAAACTAAAAATCTTTTCAGCTCACAAAGAGCTAATACCTAGTTAAAAATATCAATAAGATCCATTCACAAATAATCTTCTTCTAGTAAGGACGTGATACGTATCCTCTAACCAACAATTTTTTCATCAAATGGCACCGCAGGATAAACGGTTATGACCCAGGGCCCTCTGAACTGATTGGTTTTGCCGCCAAATGGCACAATTAAATTATGATTGTAGCCAGAGTCAATATGTTCCTTAGTGACATCAAATCCTTGAGATATGAATTAATAGGATATGATCGATAGGCACAAATCCTTCTATTAACTAAGGTGGATTAAAATTTATCTCCTTAGGTAAATACTCCCCCCAAGTCTATAAGGTACCCTTGTACGAAGCAACTCATGACTTTTGACAAGGATCCTTCTATCAGGTTGGGTCGACTACCTCCTATGACTAAGTAGATCAAGGACCATGATGGCCTAGGAAGAAGAAACCATGGGATCTTTATCGAGTTTATTATCCATTCCCCCACCATCTACTTTAAGTATAAGATGGTGTAATTCCCAATTTTAAATATCTCACAAATTCCAAAACCCTAAACCCATGATGTTATTATATACCATATAATGTGTATCTGATTGATAACTAGCCTTAATCAAAAGTCACCTCTCATGATTGTGAGGGGTAATTAACTATTGGGGCGCCTATAGGAAACCATAACTAATATCATAAAGCCCACGCAAAATGAGGATGAAATCTCTGGGTAAAGTCTTACCTATAAACTCATCTGTCTTCCCAAAATTTACCCCAAAACTTAATCCGTTAAAAATCCCCTTGTACAGCAATGGGGGAGGCCGAGGTAAAATTTTTGGAGCCCACAAATTTCTAGTGACTCCACTAGGGTTTGGTTTCTCTTTTCATCTTTGGCTAGTTGTCTCAATTCTATTGTAGTAGCTAAGCAATCTGAGCTCAAAATTCCAAATTTCATGAAAAGATCATTTAACAAATTAAAATTTTAAATATTCTAAAATGATCACCTAGTAGATTCATTAAGATAATACATTGTGTAGGGATTTAAATTTATTTTTATTTGCTTAATAATATTATCTATTTATATTTTCTATTTTGTGCAAGCCTCTGTATTTTAAAAGTGTGGAGTGATGTATAAGACACTGATTACTAACTCTTTACTTTAAATTTATGCAGATGAATCTACAAAATTCTCCAATGACTGTCTAAGTGGGACAAGGAGCTAGGATTCAGCTGGCAAATAATATTATTGAAACCAGAAATGTTTGAGCTACCATCCAATTTGGTAGTCTAGACTTCTCTACAATAACTGCAAGAACTTCCACCATTCCTATGTACGATATGGATTCTAATCGGCATGCCAAGAGGCCCTATTTTGTTGAATTATACACATTTGTTGGTGCCACGAGCTGCTGCTGGTGCTACTACTAAAAATTTTCATAGAAGGATCTCTGTGTTTGAATGACTATCACAACCAAAAGCCTCGACCACTAAGAGGATTGTAGCTAGAAGAAGGATTTTTATGGTGAATGTAAACACCACAACGCAATCAAATAATGAAGCCGAGTACGAAGCTCTAATAACGGGACTAAAAATTACGGTTGGTGTCAAAATCATAAATCTTTAAATTTTCGGTGATTCTCAACTTATGATAAATCAAGTTATGAGCATTTACAAAATTTGCAAGTTTGAATTAGCTAACTATCAACGACAAACTCTCGAGCTTCTGAAACAAGTTCTAAATGTTAAAATAGCTCGAGTTCCTCAAGGACAAAATGCCAAGGAAGATTGTCTGGCCAAATTGGCCAAGGAGCTGGTAAATGAAGATGACGGGTTACCTATTTTTGTTGGGGTTCAAAGTCATCAGGTCTTAGAGCTAGTCATCTTGTAATTCCTACAGGTAGAGGGATTACCAAATTCAAGCTAGCAAGATACAACTTTGATTAATCCTCAACCTCCCTGACATATCATTATCGAAAATGAACCATAACAACGTCATGTAACCAAGAGACGTAAATCCACCAAATGCTCAGAGTCATGGTTGTATTGCCTAAATGTTTAAGTATAAGATGATTGGAGGCAACCATTCATTGAATACTTCAAAGAAAGTAAACTCCCAACAGATAAATCTCTAGTCATACAAATCCGAAAAAAGAGCATTATGATATGCATTCGTCATTGAACGTTGTATCGACGACCCTTTGATCAAATGTGGTTAAGATGCCTAGGGATCAGGGAAGCTGATAGAGTGGTGACAGAAGTCCACAAATGACTCTATGGTGCACATCAGTCAGGTCCCAATATGGCTGTCAAAATCAAAAGGATAGATTATTATTGGCCAATAATGGTGATGGATTGCATTAACCACACTAAGAGGTATCACGAGTGTCAAATCCACGGTGATGTTATACATCAGCTGCCAAATCTGTTGCATCCAACAGTGGCATCTAGGCCATTCGAATGCTGGGGCACACATATAATTGTGCTAATAGATTCACCATCATCAGCCTAACATTTCTTTATACTGGCAGTAACTAATTACTTGTCTAAGTAAGCAGAAGTGACTCCATTCAAGGAAGTTACGTATGAGCACATGATTAACTTCTTCACCCACAATGTCGCCTACAGATTTGGCGTACCGCCCTGCGTGATCTCAGACACCAAAATATACAAGTTCATCGAGCATAACAAGATCGATTGGCGATACTCATCGATATATAATCCAATGGCGAATGACCTAGCGGAGGCTTTCAACAAGATATTGATGAAGCTGTCGAAGAAGATTCTCACCATGAACAAAATAAAGAAAGATAGTATGGTTCAATCACATAAGTCATATTGGAAATCATCATAGCCCTCAAAAATATAAACTAGCAGAAAAATTCACCCATAAAATATATATTTCAGCAACAATTAAAATTAAAATGAGCAATAGTAGAATTATAAATAAAGCCAATCAAGTAATCTACAATAGTTTGTAAACTAAATTCTACAAACTTACACCTTCGACAACTTCTAAATTTGAATGAGGGTGATTAAAATAAAGTACTTAAGGATAAAAAATCTAATTTTATGTAATTTAATGTTTTTTCATAAATCAATTCTTGCCAAAGGCACTTCACATAAGAAATGTATTTAAAATTTGTTCAAATTATATATATTTATACATTGAAAATAAATTAGAATACAAAATTTAAAATGCATTGAAAATTTGCTATAAATTTATATCTCCCAATAAAATATTTGAAAATTTAAAAGTGTTACATTTATTTTATTTTGTTACTAGTATTAATTGCATCAAATAGCTGGAAAAGATATTATATTTTACTTATTATATTTATTCTCAATTTAATAAAAAATGATATTAACTGACATGATTGAATTAAAAAAGAGTGAGAAAGATAAGAAATTTACTCACATTCCGGCGCTGCTTTTATCTCTCAGCCATATCTAATATGTTCTTTTATAACAAAAAATATCATCCAAATATTTTATTTTTTGTTGTTCCCGATGCCTACTTGACGACCTGCACTATACATAAAATATTGACTCCGACTCCCGAAGCCCCTCTCTTTTATATGAACAGAAATTATGGATTAACCGTTTAAACTTTAAAGAAGAATGGGGATTTAACTTAGTATTTATACTCAACAAAATATTTAAGCTGATTATAAAGATACTGATTGACAAGGAGGATGGAAGAGCCTGTTTCTCTCTCACATTTCGGCCCTTCTTCCTCAGTCATGCCTATTAGCTTCAGCATTATGCAGATGCTATTACTTCTCTTCTTCAATCTCTGTGTATTTCCTTATTATTGTAACACATTGCATGCAAGCAGAGTCACTCATCTTCCAGGCTTCAATGGCTCACTCCCTTTCTATCTTGAAACTGGGTAAGTCCTCTACCTAATATTATGTGTCTGATGGTTATTTTTGTCTAATATTTTAAGCAGCTATGTGACCGTCAATGAAAAGAGCGGTGCAGAGCTCTTCTACTACTTTGTAGAGTCTGATAGGAAGCCCAAAAATGATCCACTCATCCTTTGGCTTGTTGGTGGCCCTTACTGCTCTGGTTTTATTGGCTTCGCCTTAGATATTGGTGATTACCATTTTTGCTATTTTCTGTTCAAGTTTCTATTTATGGTTTGCAATTTTGGCAATGTCTGAACGAAAGAAAAATTTCAGGTGGCAATCATATATTACAAATGTAAGATTTCATCATTTTCTATATGGTTGTTGTATGCAGGCCCTCTTAAGTTTAATGTAAAAGCATACGATGGAACTTTGCCTACTTTAATTTCCAATCCTTATTCATGGACAAAGGTGTGTGAATAAGAACTAAACCATTTTCCTCTATATTCATGTCATTTATATTATTTTTTCAAAAGAAATTTAATTGGATTATTAGATCTCCAGCATCATCTTTTTGGATTGGCCTGTGGGGACTGGATTCTCATTTTCAAGAAGCATGGTGGATTATCATACTGATGATGTACAATCCACAAAACAAATATATAAGTTCCTTATAAAGGTAAGATCGATGACTTAAAATTTTAGTATTGTGGTTGCCTGCCTAATGGAATACTTCATAAGAAAAGAAATTTTAGGTATAAAGATTATGATGACGATATTAATTACAATGTTTTTTCAAGTATGTTGAGTGATTATCATCAATTACTCTTTTATGTTAGTCATGATCCTATATGTATACATTCAAAGTATTTTGAAGTAATGCAGTGGTTGCTTGCTCATCCGAGTTTTCAATCAAATCCTTTTTATGTTGGTGGCGATTCATATGGAGGGAAGATGGCTCCTCTACTTACTCTAGAGATAGTAGAAGGTAATTATTCTTAGAATTTTGGCATTATCTAATTTTTAAATCTGGAGTGCATAATTTTGTGATTAAAATGTTAATTATATGTAATGGATCACAGGCAATGAAGATTTTCAACAACCTTTTGTAAATCTCAAGGTATGTCCTTAAGCTATTTTTTAAATACAATAGATTTTGAAACTTTTTCTCCTAATTTCTACAAGGCTATGAATAAAACTTAATCGTTTCTGATGTTTTTTAGGGTTATTTAGTTGGCAACCCTGTAACAAGTGGAATATTTGACATCATTTTTCAAGCTCCTCATGCTCATGGATTGGGAATAATTTCACATGAACTATTCGAGGTTTCTAATTTCATTTTTTTTTATATGAAAATCTGAGTAATCTTCATTTAGCTCCCTTGAAGTTTAGCTAACTATTATTTTGTCCATATGCCTTTTTTTTTTTACCAACTTTTAATAGTTTAACATTAAAATGCTGAAATTATATAAAAAGGGCTTTTTCATAATTTATTAAATAAAATTCACATTAATTAATATCAAAATAAATGTTGCTCTTGATCAACCTATTGCTGCTCTGAAATTCTTAACATAAATTTCTTTGTATGTTTGTTGTACATGCTTTTTATGTGGTAACATATCAAATACAATTTTTTAACATATTCTTTGATGGAAAGAGTTATTTTAATATTAATCTAACAGAAGTTGGATGTAAAATATAACATAAAAGGGGTATTTGGTATTTTTTTCAAATATCAAGGGGCAATATTATAATTAGCTAAACTTCAAAGGAGCTATTAGATGGTTATTCCAGAGATATCTCCTTCAAGCTAGTTTTAACTCATGCATGAAGGCAAGTGGCTATAAGGAAATATAATGTTCTTACAAAATGTAAGTGATCTTTTTTTATTTTCAGCTAATACAAATAAATTGTGGGGTGGGACACTATCTCAATCATAAGAGTGCCGATTGTGAAGCTAACCTCAAAATTTTGAATGGGGTAATCTGATCCATTTTGGACATATTTATATGATTTTCTCGTTACAAAGATGAAAATAATGACATGGATGATGTTAACTCATGTAATGTTATACATTTACTTAGTTTCTTTCAGAGATCAATATATTTGACATATTGAAGCCTAAATGTGTTGAGGACCCTCCTACACAAAAAAAACTAGGAGGCAGTCGGTCAATCAAGAAAAAGCCTTTTGAATTACATTATTCAGCATCCATGTCAGATATTGATTGTGCAGTTATGTCATTTGCACTCATTTGATACCTATTTTCATATACATAGCCAACAAGTTTTTTTCAATTCATACAAAAAATGATTAAAATGTTATTATTTTTTGTAGAATGATCGCATTCTTTCCTATTACTGGTCAAATGACAATCTCACTAAAGAAGCCCTTCATATCAAAGAGGTAATTTGATTCTTTCTTAGTTACTGTTGTTGGGAGCAATGCTACTCTAATCGATAATTAGGACAAAAATTCTAGATGAATGTGGTGAAGTTACCCCAAAAAATGATAAAAGAGGGTTACTATTTTGATTGCTGTTAATTTCTTCTATTCAACCAAGTTGTTTTGGTTTCTATGTACCTTTTATCCCACTCACCACGTATCTTTAGTTAATTTTTTTTTTTATGAACCACACTTTCGATCCTTTTGTATTTTCTAAAAATATTATATATTGGATCACTTGTATAAAACTCTCATTAGTTTGAATTTTTAAAAGAAAATTAGAAAATTTTCTAAACTTTATAAAACGTTGTCTTGACATTACACTAAGGCTTTATTTGAGATGGTTTTTTTACTGCTTCTTAAAACACTCTTTTAGTACAAAAATTTAAATTTTTATATTAAAAAGCTGTTTTAAAAAGCAGTAAGAAAGTCATTCCAAATAAAACCTAAATTGCATAGCAAGTTTTAGTAATATTACCAGGGTTTCAATATAAACTTCATTAGCACAAGTAGGTTATTAGAAAATCCTGATATCAAGTTAACATTTACTGTTCTTATTTATATAATAGGATAAACTACATTATGTTTTTTTTTTCCCCCTTTTTTAACAAAAGAACAAACTATTAAAGAAATTTATGCTAGGAAGTGGTTTGAATCATTCGTTTTTTTTGCATTTCAAACGATTGAATGAGAGAACACTCAACTTATATAAATCTTTCTATTTTCACTCACTCCATGCAATATTAATGATGAAAAATATGCAGGGAACTGTGGAAGAATGGCTTCGTTGCAAAGATCATTTGAATAATTACACTGTTAACATACCAAGTTGTGTGCCACATCATCTCAATTTAACAAGCAGAGGATATCGAGCTTTGGTTTATAGGTGAAGCAAGACATAAGCATGCAATCATTTACATTTTACAACTTTATAATTAAAGGCCATAGTTATTTAACATGCATGAAATTATGGACAAAACAGTGGAGACCATGATCTTGTTGTACCATTCATTAGCACACTAGAGTGGATAAGATCATTCAACTTCTCTATCATCGACAATTGGCGTTCATGGCGTGCAGGCGGCCAAGTTGCAGGGTGAGTATTTCTTTGGTCGCTATGCATTTTATTATAGCTCCAAAGCTAAGCCCAAAATTCTAGTGGATCAACATTGAAGCTTAAGCTAAAAAAATGTTAAGGTCAGCAATATCAAACAAAAAAAAGAAAAATTTGTGACCAGGCTCAACTATCCACAATAAAAGAATAATATTCTTGTCGTGAATATCATCTATTGAGAGAATGTAAATTATAATAAAAATGCATCTTCATATCTAACGCATGCTTTCCAAAGATAACGCTATTCAATCTGATTTTCATTCATACAACAACATGCTATTAAGAACTTGGCTATATTCGACCCTCCTTTGCGTCTTGGCATTAATATTTACAAATCATAAAGTATTGTTCATTTGTGATTTTTTTTCTCATCAGGTATACGATGATGTTCTCAAACAATCTAACATTTGCAACTGTGAAGGCAGGAAAATTTTTCTTTGATGTTACGTGGATAAACTTGTGTTATTTTTGTATTACATCTCATCTTCTACTAATTTTGTTGCAGGGTGGAAGCCATACAGTTCCAGATGATATGCCTTTGCAATGCTTTGTTATGTTTGAGAGGTGGATTTCTCATAAGTTTCTATGATTAATCCGACTTGATGAACAAATTAAAAGAGGCCAATTTCTATGGATTGTGATTGGAAGATGTTAAAAACAACTTAATAAATGTTCTGTGTGATTGAAAATTGTCATCTTTTTTTTTTCCAGAACAAAAATAAAAAGAAAAGAAAAAACAAGTTGATCATTTCACCCCGGCAATGTTTCGTGTTTCTTATTTCTACTGTCAGTGACATATGACATACTTAATATTTTTCTGAACAACTAATATGCTTGTAAGTTCTTAGTGTGCAACACTTCATTATGCTTGAGAAGTGAAATTGTCATAAGTTTCTATGACAACCTTTGCTTGGTGAACAAATGTTGACCCCTATATCTCAAACCACACAAGGAAGGACCCAAACTGATGAATAAAGCGATATGAGCCTTGGCGCCATGCGTCACTTGAAGGGTCAAACGATCTCTGATTGTCAAACGAACGACATCGTTGCGATCAGGACATCGAATTCTGCTAGGTCGATGCTCCTTGCAATCAAATCGGACGAGATCAGTCAAAAGGAACGACCAACACCCGAAATTAAAAATGCGGGGCTGATCAAACGATGTCGGATTGACGAACGGACTACATTGTTGTGTTCGGAACACCGAAATCACCCTAAATGCACTACCAATTTGTTCAATGGGGGTTGTGCACGCAAATCGAGGCGGTCTTATGTAAAAATTACCCTCGCCGTTGCCCAAACGACGTCTGATTGATAAACGAACTGCGTCATTGTGCTCAGAACGCCAGAAATACCCTAAATGCACTGCCAAGTTGTTCAATGAAGGTCGCGCACGTAAATCGAGGTGACCCTATGTAAAAAAAATTACCCTCGTCATTGCTCAAACAAGGTCCGATCGTGAAACGGACTGCGTCGTTGCGACCGGAACATCGAAAATACCCTAAATGCTCCATCAATTCATCCAATTTTGATATTCGATGAATTCGACACGCAAAACGAGGCAATCGTCACGCAAAACGAGCCAATCAATACACAAATCGATGCAATTTCAGAATAATTAAAGCGCTGATGTCCTTTTGAATTAATGCATGTTGACATAGCACTGATATAGACATATAGTTATTTAATTTAAAACAATTTAGCAAAGCTCAGATGCCAAATAGGGAATAAGTCAAATTCCCATTAAATACATCTTATTTTGTTGCTTCCTTGTTTCGTCAAATTGTCCATCAATCTGGCTCTCTGTCGCTTGTCATCAGCTGGCCTTGGTCTCTCTCAAACGCAACTTTCAGTAATTAAAACGAGGATAAGGGGATATGATTTTGCTGCTTCATTCCAACTCCAGAAAAAACAAACGCCTCCTCTCACCCATTCCTTCCCGCATTCACAGAGCAACCCGTCCAAACCCACTCCAACAGTCTTCCTCCTCCCTTTCCCTTGCTGCAGCCGGATTCCCGCTGACCCCGTCAACTACACTCTCAACTCCAACTTCCCTCTGTGGCGAAATTCCTCTAACCTGCACCTGTGTTTGACCTATCTCCTATCACCTGTAATTAAAACGAGGAAGTAGGCTTTTCAGCTCATTTTGGCAAGTTATCGGTGAGCTTCTGAGATCTATTTAATTTGGGATTCAAGTCAAAGCCAAGAAAAAGTCCATCAAAGTGATAGCTAGCTTAAGCCTTAGATGAGGGTTGTTGTAATACTGCATTGTGTAGCCCACAGTAAAAAAAAAAAGTCTCTTAGCATACAGGAATAATCATTCAGCCCATTTCTCCCTCTCTTAGCCCACACATCTCACCACACTTAGCATTTCTCTCATATCTTCACTTACAACAATCCTAAAGCCCAATTCAAAAGGCCCTTTCCCACTACAAACAGACCTCCTCTACCTATTAGAAATCTACCTTAAGCCTATATACCTCCAAATCAGCCCACCAATTCAAAAGAAGAGGAAGGTAACAGTAAGATGCTCTTTGTATTTATCCATTGATGTTCACGGTTATTGTAGTGTCTTGATTATTTAGTGATTTTGGTTATTTACATTGTTATTATTGTCAAGTTTACATATGTATGTATCTACAAAAAGGGGGAGAGACATGTGGAGATTTCAAAAAAAAAAAAAAGAGGCAAAAGAGAGTTTAAAAAAAAAAGAGAAAAAAAAAAGAAAAAAAAAGGGAAATTTGTTGTGTTTTGTGCATCTCACCACCGACGCCAACCTTCGCGAAGGTATGAATTTCGAACTCAGATTCTCGTTTCGGCGTTCGTGACGGACCGGAGAACCACCTATACGCGCTCTCGTAGCACGGTAGGAGGGAGCCCGATGCGACACATACGACGAGACGGGTAATCACCTAAAACTCATATTTCCCATTTTCGGCGTTTGCGGCGGACCGGAGAACCACCTATACGCGCTCTCGTAGCACGGTAGGAGGGAGCCCGGTGTGACGCATACGGCAAAATGGGTAAGCCCTATACACGCTCTTGTAGCGTGGTGGGGAAATTCACTTGTGCTCTTCGTACGGTTACTTTTGAAGACCCCATACACGCTCGCGTAGCGTGGTGGGATGAAAGATGTATGGCCCGGTGTCCTTCCGACACCTACCATACACGCTCGAGTAGCGTGGTGGGATGGCCCAGTTTCCCGTAGTTTTCCCCTAAACGGGGGAGACACCTGGAGGCTGTCGAAATTTTGTCTGAAAAAGACAATGACTTGGACACTTTTTGGACAGCAGGGGACATAAGAACATGGATTCAAAAATGACTTGAACAATTTGAATAAAATTTGAATGAATAAAGAAGAACAAGACTCATGATTATAATAAATGTGACTTAAATGAATATTAAATAAAGATATCAAGATCAAATGAATTAGAATAATACTGAATTGAGCTTCATTTAAGAATAAAGAATTGCAATCAAATGACAAGTGGTCAAATGATGAATTCATAAGGAATTTATGATATCCAAGCATTTAAGTGACAATCGTAATCATTCAAATGAAGATCAAGTAAGCATTGGCAAGGGGGCCTAAGTGAACAAATGCAAAAGATATTAATCTTGAACTTGTATCTTGAATCTCATTTGATTCAAAATCAATTAGAACTTGATTTGAATGATGACATCAAGGCTCCAATGGAATAATAAGTTGTCATTTTAATTTAAGGGTAAAGTACCCATTCAAATGTTATGCAAACAAGTAAAGACTCATGCACAAATTCATTTCAAAAAACTTTACATGAAATTTTTGTACGATGATATTTGATTTACAACATCCATCTCAAATCATGCTTACAAATGAGAAGAGATGGTCATTGTAAGTGGTGCAAGTATTGACAATGTATGATGAGCGCAATCCATCCAACATGTTAACACACAAAGTGAATGAGCTAAATCTACCTACAAACAACAGTACTAGTAGTACTTCCTAGAGGATGAATCTTTTATGAACAATAGAGATTGGTGTACAAATGGATGTGATAGTTCTTTAATTGGAATTAGTGAAGGATGTGAAGCACCACTTATGAATAAGTGATGAGGAAAACATGCTACAAAAACATTTAAATGGTAAACAACAATTCCCTGTGAACAATAACTTAAGATGATTGAGATTCTCATATCTCATCCACAAGCAACAATCAATAGAAATTGTGAGAAAAGTGACGATGTGCTTACAAGTAATGGAAATTGAAAAGTACATATAATTGATGGCAAGCAAATATTGATAATGCAAGTTCACCATGCATGCTACAAGTTATTTCTAAGGAGGAAAAATGATTTATAATGTTTGTTATAACTTACACACAAGCAAGAGAGTGGCAAAGTGAGCAAAACACATAAAGAACATGATAAGTATGAACACATGCAAGCAACGCCAGAAGATCTGCAACACATACGATCTCTCTACAAAGAAAAATGTATGTGTCAAATGCCACTTATGGGTAGATGCAGAAAGACTTCAGTAAATGTAGTATCCTGAAGTCAATTTCAGTATGTAAGGGAATACATCTACCTGTCTACCTGTAACAGTGACGAATGTATTATATGAGTTAAAGACCACAACAAAATGTATGGAGAATACGACAAGTGCAAGCTCCTACGGCCTAAGGCAGGAGATTAGTTGGTACACTACGAACCACCTGCATAAAGTAACGAGTAGTGCATGAGAGTCTACCTGTACGAAGCAGCGAACAACTCTATTCAGAAGCTGCTACGCCACGCCACCGGATCCGCAACTTCTATGCAAGCGGATAGAAGGCGCTACAAATTATTTCAAAATACCCCTGCACGTGCACTATAAATTGTATACACATAGGTACACTAAAAGGGGTAAAAACAATTATAAAATCCGCATGGGCCCCAGCAAGCATGTTATTGGTACACACGTGACGTCTATGGATGCTGCAAGGGTTACTAAATTCAAACACGATCCTCCTAAACAGGTAAAAGGGAGTTGACAAGGTTTGATTACCAAATGCCCCCCAAACACCCGCATGGACCCCGGAGAGCGTGTTGTGGGAACACACATGACGTTTAGGGATGCTGCGCGGGTCAATAAGTGAATTCAAGTTCGAACATGATCCTTCTATATGGGTCAATAGAAGTCGATAGGGTTCGAACAATCAAACAAGTATACGGTGAGGTGACCGGTATATTTGTTTTAATACATTCATATCAGACCTTGAAAAGTCTATAACAATATGAATTAACTAATAAGTGCATAAAACATATGAAATCCAATCCTATATCGATAATTTGATAGAGTTGACAAGATTCAATCAACAAAAGAGAAATGACCCCAAATACTCCAATGATGGCCGTGTTGAATGCAGATCTCAACCGGAGGGGTTCCCAAATATTTTCAAATATCTCCCAAATATCCAAAGTCCACTTTAAATATTCCAAAGCTCCACTCAAATGTTCGAAAATCCAAAACTCCACAAAGTTCAAAACCCAAAAATACCAAAATCCAAAAATATTTAAAATTGTAATCTAACCATTAATCACTTAAAGCAAACTTCATCCACCCTCCGCAATAGTTTGCCGAGGTGGACAAATTAAATTTACTTCAGCTCACAAAAGAGCTAAATACCTAGTCGAAAATATCACTAGGATCCATTCTCAAACAATCTCCTGCCAGTAAGGACGTGGTACGTGTCATCTGGCCGGCGATTTGCCGCCAAATGGCACCGCAGGATAAACGATTATAACCCGGGACCCTCTGAACCGAGTGGTTTTGCCTCCAAATGGTACCACGAAATACCGGTTATGGCCAGCGCTGATGCGTTCCTTATTGACATCAAATCCTTGAGATATGAATCAATAGTATATAATCGATAGGGCACAAAGCCCTCTGTTAGCTAAGGTGGATTTAAATTTGTCCCCTTAGGCAAATATTCATCCCCGGTCTACAAGGTCCCCTTGGACGAAGCAACTCATGGCTGCCGACAAGGATCCTTATGTTAGGTTGGGTCGACTACCTCCTCTAACTAAGTAGACCAGGGACCATGATGGCCCGGGACGACGGAACCATGGGATCTTGATCGGGTCCATCATCCATTCCCCCACCATCCGCTTTAAGTGCAAGATGGTGCAATTTCTATTTTAAATATCAATTTTCTAAATCTCCAAAATCTTCAAATTCTCAATCATTCTCAAACATCCAAATCCGTCAAATTTTCCAAAATTTCAAAATCCAATCATTGCTGTTACTATATGCCAGATAACACGTACTTATACGTATCTGATTGACGACTAGCCTTAATCGAAAGTTCTCTCTCATGATTGAGAGGGGTAATTAACTATAGGGGCTTGCGCCTTAGGAAACAAGAACTCAGATCATAAAGTCCTCACAAAATGAGGGTGAAATTTCTGGGTAGTGTCTTATCTACAAACCCATCTGCCTTCCAAAATTTACCCCGAAACTTAGTCCGTTAAAACTCCCTCGCCGAATAAAAAGAAAAGCGCGAGCGGAGACCGGGTTGAATTTTTGGAGCCCACAACAAATTAGAAGGGGCCAATTTTAATAGATTGAGATAGAGAGCTACTTTAAAAAAATTGCTGCCAACTGCAGCATCTCCAACTGAACTCTTACATTCATAATTTAAGTTTATTGCTATGGATGATCTTTTTATCATTACATTCTACTTTACAGCTATGTTAATCCTCACAGTTCAACTCAATCAGCTTAAGAAATTTTTTTGTATGTTTTCCCTTTAAGCTAGTACTACATATATATATTGGTATTTACATTATACAGTAGTCATGGCAGTTTTAATTGAACTTTTTCTTCTTCATCTCTGCTCTACACTTCCTTACTTTTCTTCCTACAGTAACTAAGTTTTTTCATGGTATCAGAGCACTCTTTATGCATAACGGCATCTTCTCCTAGGTAAATATGGGGGATTCCTCCTCCTCTCTACCTCAAATCACAACCTTGTAAAGCTCAACCAAAGTGACCATTCCCTCTTCGTTGAAGTTTCTCATCTCAAATATCAAGAATATTGTTTATATCCAACTTTTACAGACAATTACCCTAATTGGAGATCCCAAATCTCCAAACTCTTTGCGACAAATTGGTTCCTTGGCCATCTCGACGGAACTACAACAAACCTGCTCAAAAGTTCTCTATCCGACTATGGTCAGAATATCTTAAACCTGTAATATAGCTTTTGGTTGTTGATTGATCAAAACCTTGTGGTAGCCCTTTCCTCCATTATTTCCCCGTCTATTTTTCCATACATTTTAAACCTTGCACCTGCTCACTCTTATGGACCACACTCGAACGCCGATTCTTCTTCTCCAATCGGTCTAGAGTTATACAATAGAAAAATGAACTTGAACTGCACATTCTTTCAATGCAAAATCATTCAATGACAGCTTACCTAGCCACTGTTAAAATCCTTGTCGAAAACATTGGAGCTGTTGGATGTACCATTAATATTGAAGACAAAATTGACGCCAATCAGCTTAGATGATATGTATTCCCTCTTATGTAGTGAAGAAGTAAATCATGCTACTGAATCTGCCAAAGACCTCGCCATTTTTTATTCCTTTAGTTCACAAGAACCACACCTTGCTCTCACTTCCATTCGTGGACTTGGTCGTGGTCATTTCTATCGCAAACATGGATGGTTCTATGCTCCCTTGCACACTTTCACGGGTGATAAACCAAAATTTGTTGGTAACTACCAAATCTATGAAAAATAGGGACATTCTGCCCTACATTGTTGGCATCGATCCAACATGCAATAAACACCTCCTACCTCAACAAACAACATGGCTCTCTTTGCTGACTCATCTTCCCATTCCACAACAAACCCTCATAAGTATATTGATAGTGGTGCAACTGCACACTTGACTCAATATCACACCTCCTTCCAACAAAGCTCAATTTATACTAGATCGGATCAAGTTATAGTGAGCAATGGAACTCCTTTGCCCATTCACCACTCTAGGAAACGGATGCCACCCACCCCTGATCTTATGCTTTCTTTATCTCTTATTCTTCATGTTCCTCTTCTATCTCACAAACTACTTTTCATCTCTAAACTTACTTGTGATAATGATTGTGCTATTTCTTTTGTCAAATATGGGTTCACCATCAAGGATTCGAAGAGTCGACACACTCTTCTCTGTGATCCCTGCCTTAATGGATTATATCCAATTCATGATCACCGTCCATCTACTCTAATTCTTGTGGCTACTACATCAGTCTCTACATCAACTTCATCCTCACTTTGGTACCGACGTTTTGGTCACTCGAATCCCTTCAGGCTTGTAATACTTGACAAGTCTCTACCTAGTTTATGTATTTGTTCTTTTAAAAAAAATTTGTATGTCATGTGCTCAAGCTAAGAGCTATAGACTATCTTTCATTGAATCAAAATCAATTTCTCATTCTCCTTTATAGCTTATACATGCCGATGTTTCGAATCCTTCCCCAATTGTCTCTAATTTGGGATATTGTTATTATATTGTTCGTAGATGACTATTCTCATTTCACATGGGTTTATCCAATGCTTAACAAATCAGAAGCTCCATAAAAATTAATTATATTTTATTCTTTATTGAAAAATAATTACAAAATTCAATTTGTGTGGTAGTGAATTTCTCAACTAAATTCTTCAGTATTTCTTAGCAAAAAATGGTATTCATCACCAATACCCTTGCCCCTATACACCCCAACAAAATGGGGTCACCGAACATAAACACTGACATCTCATTGAAATAGCTCGAGCTCTACTCATCGATTCACAACTTCCATTTTCCTTTTGGATAGATGTTGTCCTTATAGCTATTTATCTAATAAATGGGTTTCCCTCTCCTAAAACATCATCTATATCCCCCTTCCAGTTCCTTTATAACACCAAACCAAATTACAATCGCCTTCACTCCTTTGGTTGTCATTGTTACCCATGGCTATGTCTTCAATCTCCACATAAGCTACCACCTCGATCAACTCCATATATCTTCATTGGCTATGCTAGCACACAAAAAGGTTATAAGTGTTACAAACCTGCTATAGGTAGAACCATAATCTCTCATCATGTAAATTTTGATGAATCACATCACTTCTCATCTCAAAACAATTTCCTTATAGTTCCTACCCAACCTAACACTACAACTATTCTAAATCTCATTCCACCACTTCTATCAAACCATGCGCCTATTCCAACAATCAATATTCCTCCCTTAACTCCTCCGCAATCCAACCCCACAACTCTAATTTCACCAATACACTCTTGTTCTGTCCAGTTCATATACTTCATCTCCTATTACTATATAAGATCGCCATCTAATGATAACTAGACTACACATTAAGTCTCTTAAACCCAAAAAACTTCTAGATCTCAGCCATACACTTTAAACCACTCCTACATGCTATACCTCAGCCATCAAGTATCCTAAATGGCATTAAGCCTTATCATCAACCAAGTTTCATGCTCTTCAATCTCAAAGCACCTGGGCCTTATTACCTTCTTCTCCAAAATAACATGTCTTTGGTTGCAAATGGATATTCAAGATTAAACATAATGCAAATGGTTCTATTTCTAGATACAAAGCATGTTTGGTGGCACAAGGTTTAAAACAAGAATATGATATTGACTATCATGAGACTTTCATCTTGGTTGCTAAATCCCCAACAATTTGTCTACTACTTTCAATGAAAAATTACTTACATCGCTATTTATCTGAAACTGTCTACGTAACTCAACACCAATGCTTTCAATATACCCAATATCCTAACCATGTTTGTTTGTTCAAAAAGGCTATATATGATCTCAAACAAGCACAAGCACTGCAACAATGGTTTGCCACTCTATCTTCCAACCTCATCAAATTAGGTTTTCACACTAGTTCAGCCAATCCCTCAATTCTCATATTTAATCAAAATAATGTTAACAATTATGCTCTCATTTATGTGGATGATGTATTGCTCACCGAAAATAATCACCCCTCCCTCACCACACTATCCAAACTTCATTATCAATTTCATATAAGAAATCTAGGCCAAATTTCTCATTTTCAATGAATTGTTATGAAGTCTTTTTCAAGTGATTACTCTCTTTCTCACAAATCTTACATTCTCAAACTTCTTTAATTCTCAAACTTCTTTGAACAACAGGAATGTCATCTTGCAAATTATTATCCATCCCACTACCATCCAAAAGAACTACATATTCAGCATTACAAAACCTCTTTCATAATCCTACATTATATGGACACCTAGCCGAATCTCTCCACTACTTAACCTCAACAAGACCGGATATTGCATTTGCAATAAACAAAATCTGTCAATGAATGCTTAATCCATCATATTGTAATTTTCAGCTCATCAAACATTTTCTTCGTTACCTCAAAGGTACTTTTGATGATGGTCTAATTATTCACAATGATGATCTACAACTTACATTATATTCATATTTAGACTAGGCAAGTGATAGTTTCAATCTCAAATCCACCATAGTGTTTTTGTATTTTCCTTGGAAAAACACTCATTTCTTGGTGTGTCAAGAAATAATCTACAACGGTTAGTTGTTCCACAGAAGTTGAATATAGATCCCTTGTTGCAGCCACCACTGAGCTTATTTGGCTTTTCCATCTCTGTCAAGACTTCTCCATTCATCTTGACACTGCCCTTTTATACTGTGATAATGTCTTCACTATGTCACTTGCTTACAATCCAACTTTTCATGCACTCACAAGACACATTAAGATCGATTTTTAGTTTGTTCGTTATTGCATCAATGCCAAGCAAGTTGTTGTTCACTACATCTCCAATGTTAACAAACTATGCTTGAAGACCTGTGGCTCAATCTCACTATCGTGCTCCATCTACATCAGCACACAAACCCACTAGTTTGGCACTACAGCCTGCCACCAACGGTCACCTGACATTCTCCAATGAACTGTCTCTCTAAGCTTTATATATATCACTGTATTAAGCTCTCAATGATATATAGTGAATCAATGTAATTTCCATACTCCTCTATATGTTTTACTAACACTTGCAGGTAACTTTCATGTATCAGAGCGGTGACATTGGGCCGACCCATTCTCCTCATCACCATGATGGAACAAGTTTCCTCCTCGCAATCTCAAGCCACCTCGACTCTCTCTGCCTCGATGAAAGCAGTCACTATACCTCCAACCCTCAAATTTTTGATGTCTAACCTCAAGTTTCTTGTCCACACTTAGGTCACAGTGGAAAATTATGTCATATGGCGCCTTCAGATCTTCCAAGCCTTCGCTACCAATGGATTTGACGAATACCTCAAGGGATCTCTACCCTGACCTCAAGAAACAGCTGACACAAATGGCATCAATGCTGACTACAAGCTATGGAAACATGTTGATCAAAACTTGATCTCATCACTCGATGTTCTCCACAATCTCACCATCAGTTCTCCCCTATATTCTTCAACTAAAGACTTCTTGTGAAATCTGGACTGCTCTGGAGCTCCGTTTACAACGTACCAATCGATCGCGTGTGATCCAGTTAAAAAATGAGCTGCATAATGTTCAGATGCATGACCAGACTGTCTCCCAGTACTTGACGTAAATCAAATCTCTCGTAGACAATATCGCAGCTGCGGGATGTCGTATAGACACAGAGGATATCATCCTCTATACCCTAAAAGGATTGTCAACCTCATACAATCCCTTCAAAGCAGCCATCCGCACCTCGCCCACTCCATAACCTTGGAATCCCTCTATTATCTCCTCTGTAGTGAGGAGATAAACTTACAAACGGAGATACAACGGGATGCTGCAGCAACAGCAACATTCGATCACCAAGCCCTGTATAGTACAAGATGTAGAGGACATTCCTCCAACTACAATAATAATAGGGGGAGAGGAGCACCCTTCAGTTCATCAGGATCATCCAATAGACCTTCCTCGCCAATGCTTAAGAGCACTGCTCACCCCATCTGTCAAATCTGTGGGAAACCATGGCACATAGCAGTGTCCTGCTGGCACCGCTATAACTCCAGCTACTCTTCATAAACCACCTCCAACACCCGAGCATTCCTCACATCAAATCAACCAAACATCACCAAGACTGTATTCTGGATTCAGGCGCTTCCAATACTCATCTCACGCCAAACATGACTAATATGCAACACTCCACTCCCTATCAAGGTCTAGACTCAATCTCTACAACAAGTGGATCAACACTACCCATACAACACACTAGAGCCGGCATTCTACCCTTACCAGACACTAATCGTAAGCTAAAACTACACAATCTTCTCCATGTGCCCTCCTTGTCCCACAACTTACTCTCTATTTCCAAATTAACAACTGACAATAATTGTTCCATTCATTTTGACTCCTCCGGCTTCATCATCAAGGACCTCCAGGACAACAAAACTCTACTCCGTGGAACTAATCAAGATGGCATCTACCCCATTCGCACCAGTCGTCATCATCCTGTTCACGCTCTCCACACAAAATCCGACTCATCTTCTCTTTGGCATGCTCATTTGGGTCATCCCCATCATTGAACAATGCTAAAATTATCTAAGTTAATTCTAGCTATATGTAATAGATCACCAACCTCTTTATGCACTTCTTGTACTGTGGCCAAAAGTCACAAGCTTCCGTTTCCTCAGGAAGCCACTCATGTAACTACACTATTCAGTTTAATACATTATGATGTGTGGGGTCCCTCACCTGTGTCGTCTCTATGCGGTTATAGATACTATGTAATATTTGTTGATGACAACTCTCGGTATTGCTGGCTATATCTCATGCACAAAAAAAATGAAATATTCTCAAATTCCAACACTTCTCTAATATGATCAAAACCTAATTTAACTCTCACATGCAAGCTCTACGCTCAGATGGCAGAGGGGAGTTCACTAGTCATACCTTCAAATAGTTTCTTGTCACTCAAGGAATTTGCCATGAGCTCAGTTGTTCATACACGCCTAAGCAAAACAAAAACATCGACACCTTTTGGACACCATAAGAGCTTTGTTACACACATCAAACCTTTCTCCTCATTTCTGGGCTGAGACCATTCAAATCGCCAATTATCTAATAAATTGACTGCCTACCTCCTCACTCAATCATAGCATTCCCTATTAAATTCTATATAATCATCCTCCCAACTATGAACATCTACGGATCTTCGGATGCCTATGCTTCCCATGGCTTCAACCTTTAACATTTCACAAACTTGCACTCCGCTCTACTACCTGCATATTTCTGGGTTATTCTACTTCCCATAAGGGGACCGTTGCTACAATCTACAAACTCAAAAACTCCACATTTCCCGCCATGTCATTTTCCATGAACAATCCTTTCCCTCTCTCAACTACAATCCTATCCCATCCACAACTCAATCACCATCCATACCACCTCCTACTTATTCCAACATCTACCTATCAACATGCCATAACTCCTTCCCCCACACAACCATAACCAACTACCATATAACCTCTACCCACTCAGGCGAACTTGTCTCCTCCACATCAATCACCCATTCCTCCAGCCACTCAATCAGCCTCATCCCCACCATGTCACATACGACCCAACCCAATGCAATCCAAACTTCAAACTGGTCATCTCAAGCCCAAGAAAATTTTTTATCTACTTGTTGTATCAGATATGTCTTCCACTCCCTCCATCTATACTCCAGCTGCCAAAACACCACAATGGAGAATTTCCATGTCTGTTGAATTTACAGCTCTTCTAAAATAGGGCACCTGGACGCTCACACCACTGCCCGATCATGCTCCAGTACTGAGTTGCAAATGGACTTATAGAACTAAGAAGCATACATATGGGACGATAAATTGCTATAAATCTAGGCTTGTTGCTCAGGGCTATACAAAGCAGTATGGTATAAATTACAAGGACACATTCAATCCTGTGGCCAAAATGCTGTAATTCGCATCTTTCTTATCATTGCTCTTCATCATAATTGGCCAACATTGCAATTTGATGTAGCAAACGCCTTCCTCCATGGCGATCTTCAAGAGGAGGTTTATATGCAGCAACCACAAGGCTTCATTGATCCCAAATTTCCCAATCATGTATGCAAATTAAATAAGGCCATCTATGGTCTTAAACAAGCTTCGAGGCAGTGGTTTCACAAACTTATCAATTTCCTGATTCAATTTGGCTTCCGATTTAGCAAATCTTATTCGTCGTTGTTGATCTATCACACTCAACAAATTCAACTCTACATGCTCATATATGTTGATGATTTGCTCTTAAAAGGAAATCATGATAACACCATCCATGAACTTCTATCTTAGCTACAACAAACATTTTCCCTAAAACAACTAGGACCGGCAAGCCTTTTCCTACAAATTCAAATTGGACACACAACATTTGGTCTTTTCCTACATCAATCTCACTATGCTCGAGATCTCATACATTCCTCTAGTTTTGAACTGTGCAAACCAGTTGCAACTCCGATCTCCTCAAAATCCTCCAGAACAACTCCGGATAACACTCCCTTCGAAAATGCGACTCTATTGTCAACTAGCATATTCACTGCAATATCTAACAATCACCCGACCAGATATCACATTTTCCACCAATGTTATATGCCAACACATGCATAATCCCACTGTTCAAGATCACCAGGTCCTCAAGCGTCTACTCATATATATTCAAGGAACGCTGGACTACGGTGTACCTATCTCCTTGGGCCAACACTCTCCACACATACAATGATGCCGACTGGGCATCAAACACATAAGACAGAAAATTCATATTAGGTTTCTGCATAATTCTTATATCCTGAATGAGTATTTGCCTAAGGGGACAAATTTGAATCCACCTTAGCTAACAAAGGGCTTTGTGCTCTATCGATCATATCCTATTGATTCATATCTCAAGAATTTTATGCCATTGAGTGTATTGGCTCTGGCCATAACTGGTATTTTGTGGTTCCATTTGGCAGCAAAACCACTCGGTTCAGAGGGGCCCGGGCCATAATCGTTTATCCTGTGGTGCCACTTGGCGATAAAATTGCCGATTAGAGGACATGTACCACATCCTTATTGGTAGGAGATTATTTGAGAATGGATTATAGTGATATTTTTGACTAGGTATTTTGCTCTATATGAGCTGAAGTAAATTTCAATTTATCCACCTCAGCAAACTATTGTGGAGGGTGGATAAGTTTTGCTTTTAAGTTTTAATGAATTTTTTTTCAATTTTAAATATTTTGGATTCTGGGAATTTTAGATTTTTTAGAGCTTTAAATTTCATAAGTATTTGGGTGGTATTTGAAAATATTAGTGGACCCATCCGATTGATATTTTTATTCAATGCGAACATCATCAAGGTGAGAAGAGTCATTTTCATTTGAAAATATTTGTATTTTGTAGATGAACCTTGCCAACTCTATCGAGTTATTGATAAAGGATCGGGTTTCATAGGTTTTATGTCTTTGTTAGTGAGTTCTCATCGTTATAAGCCTTGAAGGCCTAATATGAATATATTAAAACAAATATACCAGTTGCCACCATCGTATATTTGTTTGATGGTTCAAACCATGTCGACTTCTATTGATCTGTATAGAAAGATCTGGTTCGAACTTAAATTCACTTATTAACCTATGTAGCATCCCTAGACGTCACATGTGTACCCATAACACACTCGACGGGGCCCATTTAGGTATTTAAGGGCATTTTATAATTATTTAGTGAACTTTGTCAACTCGACTAAGTTGCTGACCGAGGATTGGGTTTGAATTTATTGACTCATGCAGCATCCCTAGACGTCACGTGTATTCCCACAATACGCTCGACGGGGCCCATGCATGTGTTTGGGGGTATTTTATAATTATTTGATGAATCTTATCAACTCCTATTTTCCTACTTAGGAGGATCATTTTTCATTGGCTTTATGCCTTTGTTAGTGAATTCTCATTGTTATAAGCCTTAAAGGCCTAATATAAATATATTAAAACAAATATATTAGTCGTCAAAATCATATTTTTATTTGATAGTTCGAACCATGTTGATTCATATTGATCAATATAGAAGGATTGGGTTTAAACTTGAATTCACTTATTAACCCACGCAGCATCCCTAGACGTCACGTGTTTACCAATAACACGTACGCTCGCTGGGGCCCGTGTGGGTATTTATGATTGTATACCCCCTTGTGTACCTATGTGTATACAAACTACAGTGAATGTGCGGGAATATTTTAAGATATTTGATGCTGCTCAGTTATGTGGGTGACCACTATATGAATACAACATTCTATATGGAAGCTCGTACACGCCTTCTATCTGCTTGTATACGATTTGTCATCTACATGATAAACCTCCTATGATGACTCATAGGGATTCATGCTCCCCCCCCCCCCCCCCCCCCATCATTGCTCCTTGCATGTGGATATCATTAGGAATGATTGTATTCATATCGATAGCAAAGATGCCACCTCCTTTGCAATCTTCTTATCTTGCTTGTGGATATGATATACTCCTTGCATGTTGCTTGTAATTGATCTTTCATTTGCTTCTTGTATGAATGATTGCTTGCAAACTTCTTTTGAAGCTTTGGTTGTTACAAGTTTCATGTTCATTCATTTGTATTTGTTTAAGTACATCAAAAATTGATTTGCTATGAGTCCTTCTTTGCTTGCAAATAGACTCCACTTGCACATTCTTTATCCTTGGAAGTGGTTTTCCATATGCATGATAAACTTGATATCATGTATTTACCCCACTTGAGATGATCATGATCTTGCATTCTAATTGAAATGGCAATTCTATTGTTATTATTCAAGAGAAATTCTTCATATTCATTTGAGCTCTTTCGTATTTGTTTAAGCTCAAATTTAGTTCATTTAGTGTCAAGATCAAACTCCTTGGGTTCAAATTCTTTTGCATCAATTCCCTGAGCCTTTGCTTGAGTTCAAATGTCCAAATCCTTATTCATCATGTTTGATGTTCAAATGCAAGTACAAGTCCCCTGTAAATATTCATTTGAGTTCAAGCTCCTTTTTCATTTTTGTTTGCATTGAGAGCTTGTTTTTGCTTACTTGCATGAGATTTGAATGATTCAAATTTTCTTAATTAGAATTTGCATTCAAGTTGAAATGATAATTCCTTTGAAAATTTGGTTGTTGTTCAAATCAAATTATTTATATTCATTCAAGCTCTTTTATTTTAACCCAAGTTCAAATTTATTTCATATCATCATATTCCAAACTCAAGTTTAAGGTCTCTATTTGAGCTCAATTTATGTTCTCATTTGACTGGGTTCCTCTCAAATCATCCACTGTTATAGTCCATTTGATTTCAAAGTTTCATGTAAGTTCTCTTAAATTTGGTTCATTGTCATTCTCTTATGCTCAAACTTATTTGATTCCAATGTTCATTATTCAATATCCATTTTGAATTCATTTCAATTAGATTCAAAAATTGTTTGCTTAGAGTTCAAACATAAGTCCAAGTTCTTGTTCATCTGATGCCGATCTTCAAGTTTCTAATTATTTGTATCTAGTTCACTTGATTATCCAACCAAATTCAGTCCCAATACAAATCCTTGCTTGAGTTCAAGTAGCAAGCTCAAGTTATATGTCCCATGTAGTCCTTGCAAGTTCAAGTTTGAGTTCTCATAGTCATCTTTTTCAAGTCCAAGTTCGAGTTCAAGTTCAATTTGTTCAAATTCTATCCAAATCTAATATTTCAGTGAAAATTTTGATAGCCTCCCGGCATCTCCCCCGTTTAGGGGAAAAATCAAGGGGCAACATTCCCCTTGTCGCTACTTGAGCGCTTCAAGTAGGTGTCAAATGACACTGTTGTTGCATTTTATTTTTTAAATCCCCGCCCGCTACAAAAGAGTTTAAAGGTTTTTGGATACTTATTTTAAAAGATCACATTTTCTTTCCCCCTCTGCACTACGTGAGCATTTGGAGGTACTTAGTTTTCGTCCCCCTCGTGCTACATGAGCACTCTGGGGATTACCCATCTCATTGCGAGCATCGCACCGATTTTCCTCCCTACTACGCTACGTGAGCGCGTAGGGGGTTTGCCGAGTCGTCGCAAGCCACGAGAATAGGATTTTCTTTTTGGTCGTCGCAAGCGCCATGCCGGTTTTCCTCCCTACTACGCTACGTGAGTGCGTAGGGGGTATGTCGGCCCGTTGCATGCTACGAGAATAAGATTTTTTGAGTTAAGAATTTTTATACCTTTGTAAGGACCAGTGTCGGCGGCGAAAATAAAATCATTTTCATTTTTTTTTTTTTGCACTTTTTTTTCTCTCATTTTCTCTTTCTTTTTTTTTTTTTTTTTTTGAACTCTTTTTTTTTTTAATTCTCTTTTTTTTTATTCACTTTTCTCTTCCTTTTTTTTAGTAGCTAAAAAGAAAATACATAAATTTAATATAAAAAAGTATATTCATAAATTTAATGAAAATTAATAACACATAAATTTAATAGCAAATATTATGTACATAAAAATAGCATATATATTTATACACATAGAATAGTACACATATAAATACACCTAACATAGTATATTTACAAGTATATAGAAAATAATATGCATATATATATATATATATATATATATATATATATATATATATATATATATATATATATATATATATATATATATATATGAAATGTGATCTGAATAATCTTATTAACTCATTGTTGATAAAATAAATGGAAATGATGGTGGACTTGGTCAAATGGACTATGAAGATTAATGCTCATATTTAAAATATGGATGAATCAAGGACGCTCTGCTAGGGTTTGGCGATTTTCATTTTCCCGGCACCCCGCCTTTCTGTGCTCCTCCGCCGCCACCGCTGGGGGGATCCTATGGATCCCTCCCTCTATTCCACCTCTTTTCCCCCTCTCCCCAACTCCTCTTCTCCCCCTTTTCCCACTGGAACCTCTTGCCCTTTACCTTGGGATCATGTTTTTTCAGATCCCCCGAACACCTGTGAGTTCAACATCTCTTCCTTACCCACCCTGAGGAAATCATTGATTTTCCCACTAATGACATTGCTGGAGCTGTTGAGGAATGGAACCTCGCTTTGGTTGGTTACTCTCTTGGTAAAAGACCGTTCTATGAGGCTCTTCTCAACGTTGTTAAAAAACTATGGAATCTCAAAGGTAATATCAAGCTGGTTTCTCTTAGTGAAGGTTTTTTCCTTTTCAAATTCTCATGTGCCGATGATTATGAAATGTTTTGGACAAGGGGAGCTTGGTTTATTTTCAGTAAACCCTTCATTTTCAAAAAATGGACTTCACATTTTAGCCTTGAAAGAGACGAGTATTCTAATGTTCCTATATGGTTCAAGATCCATGATTTACCGCTGTATTGCCAGACCCCGGTTGCAATTTCAAAAATTGCTACTAAAATCGGTACCCCCCTTGCAGTTGATGCTCTCACAGCTTCCAAATCCAGACTGACTTATGCTCGAGTCTGTGTTCAAGTTGACTCCACTGCTACCTATCCTGTAACCGTCCCTATCACGGTTGAAGGGAAGCTCTTCAACCTGAGAATTCAATACGAATGGTGTCCTTCGATTTGCAACCTCTGCAAATCCTTCAACCATCAAGCTGCTTCCTGCCCAACCAACCCAAACCCTACCCCTTCTCTCCCTCCTACTGCCCACCGTGGAAGGAGTACAAGCCGTAGACCCAGACCTCCATCCAAAAACCCCAAGGGCATCCTCCCGAGCCCCAACACCCTCACTGAACCTCACCCTGCCTCAACTCAAGACATTGCTCCCCCTCCAGATAATATTTTCATCCCTCCCTTAAAACCTATTGCTCTCATTGAACCTGAGCCTACTTCTCATGACCCTTCCCCCACAGATTCTTCTACCCTACCAGAATCCGTTCCTAATGTTTTCATCCCAATAACCACTGACACATCTCAACCTTAGCTTGATTCTTTGACAATTCCCAATCTCAATTCTCCAATGTTGCCAACTTCCTCCTCCTCTGATTTCTTCCCTCCTCCCCACATTCCTCCCCCACCGAAAATGCTCTCTCCAAATAAATTTTCTATCTTGCAATCTCTCTCAGATTCAAAAACTACTTCCAACATTGAACCTGAAACTAAACCTGAAGACCGCCCACTTCAAACTAATTCGGGATCCTCCTCCCCCCTCTCCAATTCTAAGCCTAATATCTCCCAACCAAACACAGCTCCTCAGTCTCCAAGAAACACCAGAGGGAAGGGCGCAAAGAAAGGCCCTAAGCCTAATAAGAATAATCCATGACTCATCCAAATATTATGGTTTTGGAACATCAGGGGTTTCAACAACCCTGACAAAATTTTGTGTTGTAAAAAAGTGGTCCAGGATCACGACATTGAAATTTTTATTCTCTTAGAAAATTATATTCTTCAACACAATCTTGAAGATCCCTGGTATTGTTTATCTCATAAGATTTTTGACAATGAATTGAGCTGTCACAATTTTCACACTGCTTCTCCTGGTCGAATCTAGATCAAGTGGAATGCTAGTATGATCTCCTTCTCTCCTACTTTTATCTCTATGCAGGTTATTGGTGGTATGGTTTACAATGGGGACATTCCTCCATTCCTGTTATATGTAATTTATGCTTCAAATAATTTTGAGGAACGTAATTTCCTCTAGGATGAGCTTAGACATATTTCTCCTAATAATGGTTTGGCCTGGGCTGTGTTAGGGGATTTTAACTGCTGTAGGTACCCCTCTGAAAAGTCAGGTAGGAATGATATTAATTCTCCTAGGTTGGCTCCTTTAAACTCTCTTATTTTTTATGCTCATCTTGTGGATCTTCCGTCCTCCGGCAATTTCTTTACTTGGTTTAATTAAAGGGCAGACAACCCCATCCATTTAAAGCTTGATCGTGTGCTCATTAATGAATCTTGGATTTATGCATATCCAAAATCATTCTACAAAGTCTGTAATAGTTTGGTTTCAGACCATTCTCCTCTTATTCTCAAATCGAATTTGGAGAGAAGTACTTGTAAAAGATTTATGTTCAAAAATTTCTAGTGCAAGATCCTTGAATTTTGGTATATTTTGATCATGATTTTTGCCTCCCCTATTCAAGGAAACCCTATTAGCTCCCTCTACCATAAGCTAAATATTTTTAAGAAAGAAATCAAGTCCAAGAGATGGGTTAACTCTAGCCTCTTAGAGACCAAGTGTGTTGAACTCTCTCTTATGCAAAACCATTTTCAACTTAAAGTTGACCCTGAACCTCTCAATGTCAGCCTTTGTGGACAACTTAAGAAGATTAATTTGGAATATGCTCACTACAACTCTCTACGGGCTAATTGGATCATTCAGAGATCCAAAGTTAAGTGGTTAAGAAACGGGGAGGAAGACTTAAAATATCTCCATTCTAGGCTACATAGAAGAAAATCTCAAATTTTGAGTATTTTTCATTCTTCTATTTGCAACAATCACCAGTCTTAAGCTTCAAATATTCAAGGCATTGTTGAGCATTTCAAGGTTTTGTATAATTCCTCTAAGCCTCCTCTTTTGGACTTGAGCAATATTCCTAGTGGGAATATGTTATCTGAAGAAGCTAAGCATTTTCTTATCACTCCTATTACTAATGATGAAATTCATGAGGCTATTACTTCTGGTTGCTACTCTTCGGCACCTGGACCAGATGGATTCAATTTTGCCTTCTACAAGAGTACTTGGTCTATTACTGGACCTACGGTTGGCAAAGCGATCAAATCTTTTTTTCATTAAAAACTATCTCCCCATTAGGGCTAAAGCTACTGCGATAGCTCTCAATCCTAAGAAAACTCATGCTGATTCTATTCAAGATTGCATGCTCATTTTTTTGTGTAATGTTTTCCATAAGATTATTGCTACTTGAATGAAACCTTATATGCACAATATCATTCATCACAGTCAGGCTGCTTTCATTTCTAATAGACTCTCCACAGACAATCCAAGTCTAGCAGCTGAAATTGTTGGATTTTTTTCCAAGAGGCATCGAGATAATTTTTTGTGTACAAAATTGGATATTAAAAAGGCTTTTGATACTATTTCAAGGGATTTTCTTTTTTCTAGGATGGCCCAAAAGGGTTTCCTTCCTATTTTTATCAATTGGATCAAAGCCTGCATCAAAAGATACATATTTCTCTATTTGTATTGAAGGGGGCCTACATGGATTTTTCAATTCCTCTTTTGGTCTAAGGCAGGCGTGCCCTCTCAGTCCATATCTCTTTTGCATTATTATGGATGTCCTCTCCTGTTTCATTGATGATTCCTCTCAACATGACTGTTTTGAAGGCTTTAAATTGGATAATTTCCAACTGTCTCATCTTACTTATGCTGACAATTTACTGGTTTTGGGAAAGCTGAAATTAAAATTTGTGATAATCTCATGAGGATTTTGGAGCTCTTCTCCAATCTTGCTGGTCTTCACCTTAACCTCCAAAAGAGTTATCTTCTCATTTCCCCTCTTGCCACTTTTTCCTCTTCCATCTCTCAAGCTCTTCACATACCTAACTGCTCCTCCAAAATCTCTTACTTGGGCATACCTATTTCTTTAGGTAGATCCATGATCTCTGACTTCTCCCCTTTGATTGAAAAAGTTACTAACTTGCTTTCCGGTTGGAAAGAAAAGCTTCTTTCTTTTACAGGTAGGTTGCAATACATCAAGTATGCCATTTTGAATTTTGTGGCTTATTGGATTCGGAGATCTATCATCCCTAAAACTGTTTTGAAAGCTAATGGTAAAGCTAGTTCCAAGTTTTTATATCATGGCAACTCTAATTCTAAGCATATGCACTTAATCTCATGGAGTTCCACTTCTAAACCTCTCTCTAAGGGAGGTCTGGGCATTACCTCTCTCCATGCTTTTAGATCTGCTTTTAATTGTGGCACCATTTTAAGACTTTACAACTCTGAATCCCCTTTATCTAGCTGGCTTAAAACTAGATACTCCTCACCTTGGAAACCTTTCCCTTCTCTTTATTCGGGCTTTTGGAAAAGTATCTGCTCTACTGATGATATGTTTAAAAGGAACATTTGCTTTCAAGTCTCTCTGAATAGCCCTATTGACAGTTTTTGGGATCATTGGGTAGTGAATGACAGTATCTCCTATATGTTCCCCGGTCAAACTTCCTTTTCGATCGCTGGATATGATTGTTCCCTTGCAAACTAGATTTTTGATGTCTCTTGGTCTCTCCCTCTCTCCCTTAGTACAAGTCTTAAAGATCTCATTTATTCAATTCCTATTTCTCACAGCAACCCATATCATATTACTTAGGACAACAATGAGAATGCAACTTTCAAGGATTTTTACAATGAGTTTTTCTCTGAACCTGATGTTGACTGGTTTTACTTAGTTTGGCACAAAAAATATTCCATTAGATATTTTGCTTGTACCTGGATAGCTATTAATGGTGGTCTCAAAACTGTTGAAGCTTTGAGGTATAGAAATATTAACATTGGGGACACTTATTGTCCTCTTTGTCATGGCCATTTGGAGAATACCTCTCACCTCCTGTTCGAGTGTGATTACTCTTTTCAAGTCATAACCAAGTTTATACCCCAATTTAATAACTTCTACTTGATACCCAAGATTGTCCAAGCTCTTCACTTCATTGATGGGCTATCCATCAACCGGGACACTAAGAATGCTACTCTCCTTGTCTTTCACGCTGTTTGTATATTTTATCTGGACTGAGCGTAATTCCAGGAAATTTAATGGTAATGTTGTCTGTGTTACATCCTTAATGAAGAAAATCTCTAGAGCCATATATCTGAAGTTGGACAAATGGAAAAGTGGAAGTTTTTTAAAACAAAAGTTGCAATTGTGTTATTGATGGCTAATTCCTTTGGTATGTTGAATTATTTTCTGGATAGCTTTATTGCCTTGGTTTTTTGGAATACTGATTGGTTTTTCGGTTGGAAGCCTATTGGGTCTAATTCTTCTGAATTTTTGTATTACCGCTTGGAGGTTATTGTTTTGGCTTGCTCCAAGCAAATATGGGTGCTTTTTTGGCTGATTATGAGACGTGATGAAAAACTTTATAAGGTTTGTTGGTGGCATCTTGTTGCTGTCCGACTAGATTTTAGCTGGTTCATGTATCTGGGCAATAATCTTACCAGTTGGAGCACTTTGGCAGGCTTATTTTTTACTCGTTCGATACAGTTGAGGCTCATTTTTTGGTAGGTTTTTTGGGTCGTGGACGATGATGAAGCCTGCACTCTCCTTTTGGACGGTCTACGAGCAACCAAAGGAGGATTGAATTTATTCTATAATCGTATCAACTATTTCTGAGTCCCGACCAGACATATTATTTCTGTCTGTTTTTTGGTTCTTCTCTTCTCCTTGGTAACTATTTTATAGCTTCTCTCCTTAGCCTGTTTTTTGTTGGCTAATCTCTTTTTTGGATTCAATTTTGTAATTCTTTTCTTTTAATAGAATGAGCTTTGCCCTTAATTTTTCCCAAAAAAAAAAAAAAAAAAATAGATGAATCATAAACATGTGAGGGGAAGGCCATGAAATAGAAAAATGAATGAGCTTAGACTTGTCGTTATCTTGGTGGTTGAATGAAATAATCGATATAAGACACATCACTCCTTGGCCTATTGGTTGAAAGATTAGGCTTTCAACTAAGAGATGTAGGATTCAAGTCTATATATATGTGTTGTGTGTGTGAGTTTGTCTTAAATGTCCTAAATGTCCCAAAAAAAACAATAGATATGAGTGGGGCTCTTTTTCCTTTTTTTTTTTTGGCTTACAGTGGGGAGAGAAAAAAAAATGCTACTGTTGAGCAGCTTTTCGCGTGGGAGAAAGCAAAAGAAAAGGATTATATATATATATATATATATATATATATATATATATATATATATAATATATATATATATATATATATATATGGTTTAAAACGAGCTTGTGAGGTTCAAGAGGAGTGGTTTAAAACGAGCTTGTGAGGTTCAAGAGGAGAGGTGACGGAGCAGGAGCTTCTTCACGTGGGTAGGAATCTAACCGGGGGAAGGGCTCTATATAAAGAAAACTGTATCTGTGAGCAAGTGAGAAGATTAATTTGCTGAACTTCAAAGCAAGCGACGGGGAGGTACGGATTTGGCGTGAACGAAGGTTGAGGGAAGTGAGGTTGACGGGTGGAGTAGGCTCGGGTTGCTTGGCTTGTTCTGTGAGTAGAAGTGGAAATCGACACGGGAAAGGAGGCGAAAAGGAGTTGAAGTCGGACTCTGCAAGTGAGAGGAAAAACGGAACGGACTGGAGTTCTTGTGTGGACGGGCTTCGGCAAAGTGACAGAGGGAAGTTAGAGGAGAAGTTGCGAATAATAGAGGGATGGCTTTTGATTCGTAAGTGCAGAAGGTGGAGACGAACGAAGAACCCCAAACAAAGCTTCGTTTGAGTCATTTTAACCACGGAACTTCATTCATCAGGGAGTGAATTATTTTGCGGGATTTACGGACTGTGCCGACGTTGCTCAGCAGGGATTTTTCAGCCTAATTCGCGGGATTTAGGCAGAGTTTCGAGAGGCGATACGAGGTAAAAATTAATTGTGATTTGCCATTTCATTTGACTTGTAAATAATAATTTTTTTTAAAGTTATGTCATTATTAGAAAGATGATATATATATATATATATATATATATATGAGCATGAGATGGCAATTATTTGTGATCTCCATTCATCAATCTCTTCCGAGAGAGATCGGATTGGAGCTCTTCGTAATTATCAAGTATCTTAGTGCCGCAAGTCTTGCCATTTCATTTGCTAGATTAAACGACGAAATGTTTGAGTAGCCAAAGATCATTAACGTCTCGAGGGGAATAAAATCTAAATTGTTCCTCGACTGCGAACAACAAAATAGATCCAATTTAATTGAGCAAGGAAACAAGCATCCATCTTTGATAGTTATCCCTGCCTCGAACCAATCCTTTAATGCCTTCAATTGGAAAATATAACCCCTCAAGCAATGGACAGACACGACATTCATCATTCCCATTGGATTTACCTTCGAAACATTTCATTCTCGGTCTAAAAAGGTGAAAGAATTTTCGTGCTCCAAGCTACTTGTCAATTTAATTTTCTCTAAATTAAGGCTCGGATTGGCATTGTCCATCCATATCGTAGATCTTGCACCCATGTATTTCTTTATACTAAAATTCCCTAGACATTTTGGTAGTTGAAGGTCGTCAAGCACGTTCTTGGCGAAATCAAAATTTCACTTCTCTGCTCATAATTTAGCACTGCAAGCCTCCTCGACATCCTTCATATTTTGAAGAAGTTTGATTCTTAACTGGCGAAGCTCATTCATATGCTCTAGCTCTACAATTCTAAAGTCATTCTCATTTTTAACTTAAAATCCATCTAGTTGTTGAAGATAGTTTGGCTTTCCAATTCTATGCATTCTAGAAAAACCCTCCCAAGGCAATTGCATGTAATGCATATTTATAAGGTTATTCATGCCCCCCCTTGATAAGAAATTGCGATGAATAAACTGTCCAAATTCATAGATTTTGAATTGCAAATGATATAGTTTGCTTAGAGATCCCGACAGTAAAGTTTGAAGAATATTCAAGTATTGAAGATGTGACAAATATCCACTTGCCTCAGGCATCATTTTTAGGCACGGAGCATTAATGTATCGCAAATGGATGCTTTTCGATACTTTGAAATTTTGAGCAAGTACCTCAACAAAATATGGCTCCTCTACTTTATAATATAAATAATGTGTACGCAATTTTTTTTTAATTTCCCAATCTTTTTTTTTAGCACTTTTGAATTGCTAATATCAACAGACAAGTGTTGAATCGTTTCAGAAATTTAACTCTTCATCTCATGCAGAAACGAACTATGCCAACTCGCATAATAAATCATGCATTGGGCAATATGTTATGTACTAAAATCGAATCTTGTCAAAGAAAGATTTCTTGACTAAAACATCAAAATACCTTCCTCCAATATCCCCCACGGCCTCTTCTTGAATACAAGGTGGCAGAATGGAACCTGATGCAATCCACATTCGTACCATATCTTCTTTATCGAACCAATGATCTCGTGGGAATATACAACAAAATGTAAAACAATTTTGTAGATGCCTTAATTGGGAGGAACATATAGCTCAACCTTAAGATGGGAAATATGTCATTTTGACCCAATTCTTTGCAATCATTAATGCAACTAAGTCTATCCGAGTTATTACCAAAATTTTACTTCCCAAACATCCACAAGATGGAGGGCGCGAGCACACTTTCTCATTTATTTTTATGCCTTTTCTCCTTCTTACCTCGAATGCCATCGAGGACTAGCAAATAACCTTTTGGATATCACCTCCTCCTTAAGTTTCATTTTAGGATCAAATTCCTTTGTCACTTCATCTTTATAAACATGTTGCAAAAGAGTTGTCTTTCCCATACCACCATCCCCCACTATAGATAGAAGAGAAATGTTTCTGTACAAATCTATTCCATTAACAAGAATTTGATGCTCTTATTTGATTGCTTTCTCAACCACCACATAGCAAAAAGAAAATCAAATTGCAATTCACATTCGAGCTGAATCATCTTTATCATTTTTTTTTTTTTTTTTTTTTTTTTTGCAGTTGTAAGGGTCAACAAAGTTCTATTTAACATTCAAGTTCTAGGTATACTAATGCACATATGAATGTAGAATGCACTTGTACTTATTCCTCTTATAACTTTCAATCTTTCACCTCCCACCTATGCAAGACAGGCGCAGAGCAGAATCAGAACAGAATAAAACTTCCAATTCAAAGCCTTAACAAAATAATCTAGTACATAATATTTGCTCCTTGGGCCCAAGCTGATAATTTCAAAATGCCTTTCTTTTCAATTCAAAAACTCCAAAATGTCATGAATTGCGTTATAATGCATATGCAACATGAAATTAAAACTCTTTTTACAATAAATAATATCATATACTAACTTGTATAGAAAATCCTCATGTTTTAGTTGCCAACTCAAATTGCTCAAAATTTTATCAAATTCACAGAGATTGTGTAAAATGCTAAATTAACATAAATTATCAATTATATCGAAGTTCATAAATGTTCTAATTTTTTAGAATAAATAAAAATTCATATAGAGCAAATTGATAGGTGAAATTTTGAATTCTTATAGTCAAAATGTCTAGAAAATATAGTAAAAATATATATTAAAAGTTACACCGTAAAATATTTTAAAACATAAGAAAAACACTTTGAAAAATATATCCTTCGTCATATACTTTGAAACTTAAATTAGAAATAGGGTATGGGTAGCTTACCTTGCTCCCAATAATTTTCCTTACTGGCTAGGCGGACAAAAATCAAATTTTAGACTCCAAATCCTCTCTTTTTTCCTTTTGTTTTCTTACTCTCCTCTCCTTGCTTCCTCGCAAGTTGTTGGGTGTTTGGGCTTAAGTTAGTGAATTTAGATATTTATTATTTTAAAAATCACTACTTCGACCTAATGCCACACCATCACTAATTAAACTCTCAAACTCTCCAAAACTTCTTTGACTCCATCCCCAACACCATTACAACACCACCAAGCTGCAAAAGTTCCCTCAAAACCTTCTTTTTCCTCATTTTCGCAAAAGCGCAGCGCTGCAGCGCTCATAGAGAAAAAAATCTGACTTCTGGTTTTCCACTTTGTCAACCCACATTTCCTTATTCCTTTATACTTCATTAACCTAAATTATACTCACAACTACTAAATTAGCTAAAATTATAGTTATGAACAAATAATTACATGGATTTCAGACGATAGATATTACATGACCTATGTGGGTCGACTATGGCCCTTCCGACCACTCTTGTTTGTTTATGATCTCTCCAAAATCAGTCGCCCGGCTACTGTTGCTCAAATCATCATCACCCTATATTAGAATACAATAATACATAATTCTTGTATTAAATAAATATTGTTGAGGTGTCAAGTAACTACTGGTTCTCAAGAACTCAGCCTCTCTTTAGGTTTATATATACTAATGTAATCTATCAGTATGTGTAATGAAAATCCATTAGTTTTCTTCTCTGTCTCTCTTTGGTTCTTGTTCCTGTTTCCTCTTTCTTGTCTACGGTTTCTACATGGTATTAGAGGCTTGGTAAGACAAACCAAGCTTGAGTTCGGCAAACTCTCATCTTGGCGAACAAAAAGTTTTCATGACTCAACCAAAAGGATTTGAAGACCCAAATCATCTAGACTATGTTTATCACCTCCACAAAGCAATCTACGGATTGAAACAAGCACCTCGTCAATGGTACAACACATTCACCAATTACTTGATCTCCATTGGCTTCAATTCCAGCTCAGCAGATCCTTCGCTTCTAGTTCTTAATCAACAGAATGCTCAAATCTATCTACTTGTGTATGTCGATGACATAGTCATCATTGGATCCAACCAAGAAGATATTGTTGATGTAATAAACAAGCTCGGTCAAAACTTCTCTATGAAGCATCTCAGGCTTGTCCATGATTTTTTGAAATTGATAAACATGACGACATGTATTTCCTATCGCAACGAAAGTATGCGATCTCACTTCTACAACAAGCTGAGCTAACTCAATGCAACCCGGCTGCCAATCCAACGTGCACAAAAAATATGATCAATCCAAAGGCAGATCTAAAGTTCTCGGATCCCTCTTTCTACTGTCGTATCACAAGATCTCTACAATACTTAACCCTCACCAGACCGGACATCGCATATAGTGTAAATCAGCTATTTCAACATATGCACAGTCCTCAACAGCAGCATATCTACATGCCCAAGAAACTCCTCCCCTATATTAAAGGTACGATCGATTTTGGAATTCCCATTACCAAAACTAATCTTGTTCTCAAATCAGTTTCAGATGCTGGTTGGGCAGGGGATCCTACATCTCGCAAATCTACATCAGGGTTTTGTTCATTCCTCAGCGACACAATAATCTCCTGGACTGTCAAGAAGCAACAAATTGTTGCAAGATCATCAACAGAGTTGGAATACCGTGCTCTGGCAGCTCTCACATCCGACATCATCTAGCTTAGACGACTTCTATCAGACTTTGGCATCCCTCAAAACAACCCAACTGACATGTTTTGTGGTGACACTTCAGCAATTGCATTGGCCAACAACCCCCATGCTATAACCAAGCACATCGAGATAGATCAGAAATTCATTCGGGATCATTTACAACAAAACAATATTCATCTGCTACCTATTAGCACAGTCGACCAAATTGCATATATCTTCACAAAAGTACTATCTACACCTCGATTTACAAAGCTTCGTCCAAACTAACAGTCTCTCAAGACCCATCGCACTACAGGAAAACCCCTTATTACCGGCGAACAAAATCCGCCGGCAAAATTAAAAATCCGACGGAAAATATAGTTTTTGTCGCATGTTTCGGCGTATATTTGTCCGCCGGTTTAAGTCGCGTCGATAATTTCTTTCTGGCGCATAATTTGCGCCGGAAATTTCTCCGGCGCGGTTTCTGACGCATTACCGTCGAAAAAACAGATAGTTATTGACGTCAAAAAACGTATTAATTCCGGCACCATATGCGCCGATAATTAGCGTCGCATTATGCGCCGAACCTTACCGGCGGTTAAAATGCCGCAAAGTGTGACGTAGAAACCACACGATTTCACTTGCGACGCAAAGTATATGCCGGTAAATACCGGCGCATATGGCGCCGATACATGCGCCGGTAAGTTCCGACAGAACAAAGACGTCGGTACGTACGATACAATTCGTTGTATCGTCTTTTCCGGCGCAAAATCCGCCGGAAACCTGTAGCATTGACAAAAAAAATTTCCTTCCCAGCCAACAATCAAATTTCCACACCTGCAAACCTATACAAATATCAATTATACAACATTTCAATTGTAACATTACAACAGGTCAACAATTTTACCACAGTTTCACAACAGTTTATAACATTAAAAGAAACAGTTCAGTACTAACAATCAACTAAAAACATCACATTAAAAGAAACTGTTTAATAAAACATGTTCACAGAATAAACAAGTTCATATAAACTAAATTAAACTACTTTGACTCCGTGGACTCCTCCTCAGGTGGAGCTACGTCTTTTCCACTCAGCTGCTCCCTCATATTGCGTATTTCATCCAACAACTGATTGTGTTGCTGAATACTTGTTTGAACCTGTGCTTACAGCTGAGCTTGAACTTGTGCTTGCAGCTGAGCTTGCCAATCAGCTTGTGATTTCCTTACTTGTTCTAGCTCAGCTTGAAGGGCACTTATTTGTTGAGCATGTAAGGACTCATGCGAACTGGATGCGAAGCTGGATGCAGTAGAGGATGTCATCCCCTCGTATGCCTGAGCTTGCGCACCTAAGCCATATACTCTACCATGCTGCATTCCTTCGACGGCCTGCGACCAGATGCCATACTCAGAATACTCCACAGAACCGCCAGAAGAGTCCTCACCTGATGCGGCATGAGTCTCTCGAAGCCGTGTATAATCCTCATGTGAAAGTATAATATAAATATATATAGTTAAACTAAAACTTATAAAATATTAAACATATATAAAAATATACTTACATAGGCTTTTCTTGATCTCTCATCAATCCACTGTTTATCCTCCTGTCGCTTATGAGTGCGACTATGCAATCGTGCGATGGAAATGGTTCAGACATTCCTATACTGTCGGATTGGCCGGCGGAACCGGCGTCGGTAACTTTACGGTGTATTTTGCGCCGGAAATGTCGCCGCAAGATTTTCGTCGAACAATTCCGCCGTTGCCTGCGCCGTTATTACCGGCGCACAATTTTCCGCCGGAAAAATCCGCCGGTAATCGCGTGTTTTCCTGTTGTGTCAGTTTGAATGGGCATATTAGAATACAATAATACATAAATCCTGTATTAAATAAATATTGTTGAGGTGTCATGTTACTATTGGTTCTCAAGAACTCAGCCTCTCTTTAGGTATATATATACTGATGTAATATATCCGTCTGTGTAATGAAAATTCATTAGTTTTCTTCTCTGTCTCTATTTGGTTCTTGTTCCTGTTTCCTCTTTCTTATCTACGATTTCTACACCCCACTATGGTTCCTCCAACGATTGTCGCCCAACTACAATCCCTCTAACCTTTGTCGCTCAGCTATGATCCCTCTAACCTACATCATCCAACTATGTTCCCTCTGATCACTGTCGCTTGTCTATGGTTCCTCCTTCCTCAGTTGCCTGATTACGATCCTCTGACCATCGACCCCTCGACTACAGTCTTACCAACTGAACAAACAAGCCAATGATCTCTAGAAAATAGTTGTCGTACTAGTTAATTATTCCAACTCCAACAATATAATGTTATTTATATGATGTATGTTTGTTACATTGTGTCAACACCTTCCCCCGAGGAAGGGCATAATTTGTAATTAATTTAAAAATATTAGTCATTTCAACTGTGTGAGGCCTCGTGTGACTTTTCACTTTTCAGGATTCTCCATTTAAAAACAAATCTAATATCTCTTATGACACTTGCACCCCTCTCTTATATGTTTGTGTATTTTATCTTTGTACAAAACTAGGACATTAAACTCTCTATACCTCTCTATGGCCATGAATGTTCTCACACACAATAGAAGTATATACTCTCTCCATGTATTCTTTTGAAATTTAGTAGAATGTTTGATCTTTGTGCATTCATGAATCTCATCAAACAACATATTTGTCTTATATTTTAATGCCGAGCATTATAACATCAGAGCTACCATCTTGTTCAGGCGGAACAAGTTATCCTTTGCTACTTTAGTTAGTTAGAGGAGCGTGCCACCTCCACTGACAGTTCTAATTTTAATACCTTAGCACATGTTTTTACTTTAGTTGCTTTTATCATTTTAGTTCTGAGTATTTGTGGCATTCTAATACTCAATTCCTGTAAATGATTCCTTAGTTTTTGCAGGTATCAATATACAAGCTAAACTCTGCAACCTTGCAAGTTCTTACTGTTCCATTATTTCACTATTTTCTTGTGCCTCTATCATTCGATCCTACATCAGTATTGGTATCAGAGCTAGATGGCCGAGAGCAGCAGGCAGGTGGCTCCCGGCGGTGAAGACAGCCTAGAGGCTCTTTAGGCGGCGGACAAAGGGTTATGGCGTCGGACAGAGGAGCTAGAGAAGGAAGTAAATCAGTTTTACGGTGAAATAGGCCAATATCTAAGGGAAATTAGTGTCCATCTGGATCGGATGATTCCCAACCAGAATGTGCCGGTAGCAAGGCGAAGAGTGGACGCCGACCGATTGCATCAGTGGGGTGCATCAACGGGAAAACCAGGTGCATCTACGGGAAACCCATGTAGAAGACTCTTCTGATTTGGATTTAGAAGCCTGGGGATTTCAAGATTTTGAGCTCTCGGAATCAAACGACGAGTTACCGAATCATCAGCGGAGACGTCCGATGGAGGTAAATCGCTCTCATAACTAATTTCTGGTCAAATTAGATATACCAGTTTTTGATGGGAAATTACACATAGAAGATTACTTGGATTGGGAGAGATTAGTTGAAACCTTCTTCGAGTATATGGAGATCGAACCGATCAAACAGGTGAAGTATATGGCTTGTCGGCTCAAAGCCGGAGCTAGTGCATGGTGGCAACAGGTATTGCAGTCGCGGCGAAGGGAAGGTCACGGGGCGGTGAGGAGTTGGCTGAGGATGAAACAATTATTGCGCGGGCATTATCTTCCGACTGATTACGAACAAATGTTGTATCAACAGTACCAACATTGTCGCCCAGGCAACCGTCTGTCAATGATTACACCGAAGAGTTCTATCTTTTAAGTGCTAGAAATAATTTGAACGAGATAGCCAATCAATTAATAGCACGATATATCGGTGGGTTGAAGGAGATCATCCAAGATAAGTTGGAGTTGAACACCATATGGTCATTATCACAAGCTGTTAACTATGCCTTGAAAGTTGAAATGCAATTACTTTGGCATAATTGAAGCCATCAATTCAAGCGCACACCGCCTGTGCTGGAGCAACTTGTTGGCAATAACATAAATGTTGATGCAGGGACGCCAATTGGGAAACAACAATCACCTACTCTTGGAGCCACCAGAACATCAAATTCATTGGGTCATTTTGCTGACACTAAAATGGTTGGACGTAGTAAGACAGTCGTCAAGGAGAATCCTTATGCTAAGCCCTCAAACATTAAGTGTTTTTTATGCTTCCAATAGGGGCACAAGTCCAATGAATGCTCATCGCGACCGTAATTGCAATTGATCGATGCCGAAGGAGAAGAAGAATCGGGTGAGCATAGCCCGGAACTGGAACAATACCAGGAAGATGTGGAAGCTGATGTCGGAGAGCCATTAGTTTGTGTACTTGAAAATTTGTTGCTAGCTCCTAAACAACCTTGCAAGTCCCAACGAAATGCCTTATTTAAAACCAAATGCATGATTGGCGGGAAGGTGTGCGATTTGTTGATAGACAATGGCTGCACAAAAAACATAATTTCAAGTGCTGTGGTGCAAGCTTTGAAGCTCAAAACTACAAAGAATCCCAATCCATACAAAATCAACTGGGTCAAGAAAGGTGTCAAAATGTCAGTGACAGAATTATGCAAAGTGACCTTTTCAATCGGCAAGCATTATGTTAGTGAACTTTTATGTGATGTCCTGGACATGGATGTTTGCCACATCATTTTGGGTAGGTTGTGGCAATATGATATGAGAGCTATTTATGATTGTCGGGCTAACACCTACTCGTTGGACTGGAAAGGTCGTCGGCTGCGGTTAGTGCTGCACAATCCTGGTTTAGAAGCTACCGTGGCCAAGAAAGGCAATGCCTTGTTTGCTGTTTCATCTAAGGCCTTGTTGAATGCTTGGAGGGAGACTGCTAATATGATGGCTTTAATAGTAAAGGAAACCTCACCCGATACTTCTAAGGGAGAATTACCAGCTGCTATAATGGATCTGTTAAACAGATTTTTAGATATTTGCACTGACAGCTTGCCCATAGAACTACCGCCCATGAGGACAATTCAACATCAAATCGAATTTTGTACAAGGTGCAACTCTACCAACCTGCCGCATTACCGGCTCAGTCCAAAAGAAAATCTGGCCTTGCAGCAGATCATCAACGAGCTTTTGGACAAGCAACTGATACAGCATAGTTTAAGTCCTTGTGTAGTGCCAGCGCTATTGGTTCCAAGAAACGATGGTACGTGGCGGATGTGCGTCGACAGTAGAGCAATTAATAAAATTATAGTGAAGTTTCATTTTCCAATGCCTCAGATGGAAGAAATGATTGAAAAATTGGCGGGTGCGAAACTATTTTCCAAGCTTGATTTACGCAGCGGGTATCACCAGATCCGACTACGACCAGGTGACGAATAGAAGACATCGTTTAAAATGCGAGAGGGACTATACAAATGGAAAGTGATGCCATTTGGGATCTACAATGCTCCGTCCACATTCATGAGATTAATGAATGAAGTGTTGAGACCGTTCCTTAATCAATCTTGTGTGGCGTATTTCGATGACATCTTGGTTTATAGCAGCACATTAGAGGAGCATTTAAATCATTTAGAAGGAGTCCTTGAAAATCTGAGAAGCACAAACTATACCTGAACATGGCTAAATGTGATTTTGTTACTACCTCAGTTTTCTTTTTGGGATTCATAATTACGGCTGAAGGCATGAGTGCCGACCCCCGCAAAATAGCCGGTATATGCGACTGGCCTGTTCTCAAATCTCTCACGGACATAAGGAGTTTCCATGATTTGGCTAATTTCTACAGGAGGTTCATAAGAGGTTTTAGCCTCATCACCACCCCCATAACTGATGTTCTTCAATAACGGGTATTCTTTTGGGGTACCGATCAGCAAGGAAGCTTTGAAAAAATTAAGGAGGCACTCACTACAGCTCCGGTATTAGCTCTCACAGACTTTGGCAAGCCATTCTCAGTGGAAACTGATGCTTTGGCAATAGGCATTGGGGCAGTGCTGTCATAGGATAACAGACATATAGAATTCTTTAGTGAGAAACTTAGCTCTACCTGACAACGTTGGACCGTTTATCAGCAGGAGTTATATGCCGTCGTCCGAGCTTTGAAGCAGTGGGAGCCATATTAACTTCAGCAGGACTTCATCTTATGCAGCGATCATAAGGCATTGCAATACATTAACACACAAAAGGACATCAATTAAATGCATGGTAGGTTGCTTATGTTTCTACAGAAGTTTACATCCGTGCTCAAACACAAGAGCAGCGTGCAAAATAGAGTGGCGAACGCCTTAAGCAGAAGGCATCACTGGTCAAACAATTGCAAACAGAATTCATTGGCCTTGAATCACTAAAAGATCTATATCCTAAAGATGCCAATTTTGGAGAAGTATGGCAGCAGTGTTTGAGAGCTGAACCAACGAAGGATTATTCAATTTGCCATGGATTTTTTTAAAGGAAAACTTCTATGTGTTCCTAATTCATCTTGGAGACAGCAGGTTATTAAGGAAATTTATGCAGAGGCACTAGGAGCTCATGCTGGACGGGATGGCACGATAAGTCAGCTCCAAACCAAATTTTTTTGGCCTCATTTACGTCGTGACGTAGCTCGATTTGTCGAGCACTGTTCAATATGCCAGAATTATAAGGATGGAGGATAGAATACAGGTCTCTATACACCTCTACCAATTCCCAACTCTATTTGGGAAGATCTCAGCGTCGACTTCATCTTGGGCTTGCCTTGCACGCGTCTAGGTAACGATTCTATTATCGATGTGGTTGATCGATTTTCGAAGATGGCCCAATTCATACCGTGTAAGAAGACATTCGACGCCCTCAATATTGCCAAATTATTTTTCCGGGAAATCATAAGGTTGCACGGTGTTCCCCGATCGCTAACTTCTGACTGTGATGTTAAATTTATAAGCCATTTATGGCGTGAGCTATGGAAACGTATGAATGCTAATATTCAGCTTATTTCTTCTTATCACTCACATACCGACGACCAAACAGAGGTGGTGAATAGTACCCTGGGCAATCTTCTTCGCTGTTTGGAGCAGGACAATCCATGTAAAACCCTTAAAAAGCTTATTTTTTTGTGCTGTTAGTCCCGTACAATCTGACTTTAGTCCCGGACGAACTGAAGAAATTTGTGAAGAATCTGTAATTTTCGTCTGTACGAACCTGGAGCAGTCAGGACGATCCGTCTGTACGAAATTTGTCCAGAGAGCAAGTCGCCCAGGACGAATTTTGGATCGTCCAGGACGATCAGTGTTGATAAATATCGGATTTGAGATATTTTGGATTCATTTTGGAGAGAGAGATAAGGTAGGAGAGAGAAAGAGAAGGAAGAGAAGAGGAAAGCTTGGTTTTGGAGCCCGCGGAGCGCTTTTCGTCCGACGACGCAGTTGGAGGATTTGTTTATCTCGCGGTAAGGACTCCGAATCCTATTTCTGTTTTCAGAGATATTGATTTTTGATCGAGTTGTGCACTATTTTGTGTTTTCGTAGTCGAATTTTGGACCCGGTTTTGTATTGACACAACTTTCACCGCACAACTTTTAATATGTTATAGATATGAATATTGTACACGATTTGAGTATTTTCTACGATGATTTTACCGGTCGGAATTGGTTCTACGCGATTTTAATTGAATAGAAAAATATCAGGATGTTATTTGATATGGATTCTATAGAACAATAGTCTTATATTGATGTCGTGAATAGTCTACTGTAATTTGGTGTAATTTGAAAATGAGTGATTTTTGCAGGATTTTTGTGTAAATTTGATAGACTGCTGTTACTCTGCCCGATTTTCGTATGATTTCTGATTTGTCTGAGATTGATAGATTGAATAGATATGAATGTGAATATTTATATGATTACTTTAATATTGACTATTGAATTGATTATTGATTGATTATTGATACTGATCGCAAGTGGAACCTGGTTGAACATTGGTTGGAGATTGATTGACCTGTACAGGATGGTGGGCCGACAGGCTTTCCTTTAAACATTGATTATTGATATGGATGGGAGTCATAAGGAGTTTATTGATATGCCGACGGGCGAAAAGAGTGACGACTCTTATTGATAGAACCAATGTATATGGATATCTACAACAGCAATATGGATTCTACAACAGCAACATAGCCAGTTGATTGTACTTGTTCAGTATTATTGTATTGAAAAGCATGTTTACTATATTGACATATGGATTTATTGATTTATTGATATCTGCTTTATTGAGTTGATCGGATTTACTGTTTCGTACGGATTTATAGATTTCATTGATTGATCTTTGAGCATGGATAATATTGATTATTGATTATTGATATTGATATGGATAGAATGGATATAGATTTTGTATAGACTCATTGATACTATTGATTCGGCATTGTATTGATTGCTACATTTGAGTTATTGATAGGATATCGTATTGCTTTTTCGATTGATTTTATTGACTTGATAGTATAGATTAGATTTGATTTGATTTGATTGATTGATTTGACAGATTGATTTGACGGATGGATTGACTGATTTGACGGATTGATTGATTTTCTAATGTGTACGGATTTCTTCGAGATTGACGTGGATTGATTGAGCTTGGTTTATTGATTTGCTTGGTGCTGCATTGACTGGATTTATTGACTATGAATTTCCGTATGGAATAGATTCATTGACCATTGACTGTTATGGATTTGATTGACTGACATGCATATTGATAGCAGTACCGTACTTTGATTTCAGTTGTACGCTTTGGTGACCTGCTGGCCTATTTAAGCTCATTATATGTGGTTAACAATTTCAGGTCCGAGCAAGGCAACTGGAATGGAGTTCGATCAGAATGTCAGACGAATCCTTTCACTATGGATGCCTGGGGTGTTACAATTGGTATCAGAGCAAAGTGTAGTGAAAGGATTTGATTGATAGTTTGATAGAATAGATTGTTTCAAGTGCATTATTTTGCATACAATTGAATGGCATGTGATTGAATGAATGGGATGTTGTATGGATTTCGACGAGTTTTGATTTTGATTTTGATTCGATTTGATTTTGATTTGAGTTTTGATTGGATGGATTTGCTTTGTATCGATTTTGCATTCGATCCCTTAAGTGAAATGTCGAGGACGACATTTTTCTTAAGGTGGGTAGATTGTAAAACCCTTAAAAAGCTGATTTTTTTGTGTTGTTAGTCCCGTACGATCTGACTTTAGTCCCGGACAAACTGAAGAAATTTGTGAAGAATCTGTCATTTTCGTCTGTACGAACCTGGAGCAGTCGGGACGATCCGTCTGTACGAAATTTGTCCAGAGAGCAAGTCGCCCAGGACGAATTTTGGATCGTCCAGGACGATCAGTGTTGATAAATATCGGATTTGAGATATTTTGGATTCATTTTGGAGAGAGAGAAAAGGCAGGAGAGAGAAAGAGAAGGAAGAGAAGAGGAAAGCTTGGTTTTGGAGCCCGCGGAGCGTTTTTCGTCCGATGACGCAGTTGGAGGATTTGTTTATCTCGCGGTAAGGACTCCAAATCCTATTTCTGTTTTCAGATATATTGATTTTTGATCGAGTTGTGCACTATTTTGTGTTTTCGTAGTCGAATTTTGGACCCGGTTTTGTATTGACACAACTTTCACCGCACAACTTTTAATATGTTATAGATATGAATATTGTACACGATTTGAGTATTTTCTACGATGATTTTACCGGTCGGAATTGGTTCTACGCGATTTTAATTGAATAGAAAAATATCATGATGTTATTTGATATGGATTCTATAGAACAATAGTCTTATATTGATGTCGTGAATAGTCTACTGTAATTTGGTGTAATTTGGAAATGAGTGATTTTTGCAGGATTTTTTTGTAAATTTGATAGACTGTCGTTACTCTGCCCGATTTTCGTATGATTTCTGATTTGTCTGAGATTGATAGATTGAATAGATATGAATGTGAATATTTATATGATTACTTTAATATTGACTATTGAATTGATTATTGATTGATTATTGATACTGATCACAAGTGGAACCTGGTTGAACATTGGTTGGAGATTGATTGACCTGTACAGGATGGTGGGCCGACGGGCTTTCCTTTAAACATTGATTATTGATATGGATGGGAGTCATAAGGAGTTTATTGATATGCCGACGGGCGAAAAGAGTGACGACTCTTATTGATAGAACCAATGTATATGGATATCTACAACAGCAATATGGATTCTACAACAGCAACATAGCCAGTTGATTGTACTTGTTCAGTATTATTGTATTGAAATGCATGTTTACTATATTGACATACGGATTTATTGATTTATTGATATCTGCTTTATTGAGTTGATCGGATTTACTGTTTCGTACGGATTTATAGATTTCATTGATTGATCTTTGAGCATGGATAATATTGATTATTGATTATTGATATTGATATGGATAGAATGGATATAGATTTTGTATAGACTCATTGATACTATTGATTCGACATTGTATTGATTGCTACATTTGAGTTATTGATAGGATATCGTATTGTTTTTCCGATTGATTTTATCGACTTGATAGTATAGATTAGATTTGATTTGATTTGATTGATTGATTTGACAGATTGATTTGACGGACGGATTGACTGATTTGACGGATTGATTGATTTTCTACTGTGTACGGATTTCTTCGAGATTGACGTGGATTGATTGAGCTTGGTTTATTGATTTGCTTGGTGCTGCATTGACTGGATTTATTGACTATGGATTTCCGTATGGCATAGATTCATTGACCATTGACTGTTATGGATTTGATTGACTGACATGCATATTGATAGCAGTACCGTACTTTGATTTCAGTTGTAGGCTTTGGTGACATGCTGGCCTATTTAAGCTCATTATATGTGGTTAACAATTTCAGGTCCGAGCAAGGCAACTGGAATGGAGTTCGATCAGAATGTCAGACGAATCCTTTCACTATGGATGCCTGGGGTGTTACAATCCAAAACTTTGGGACGATGTCTTGAGACAAGCTGAATTTGCATTCAATTCGATGCCAAATCGCTCCACCGGTAGATGTCCATTTAGTATTATTTATACTAAATCTCCCAACACTGTTGTTGATATTGCAGTGATTCCTAAGTGCACCAACAAGGCCGGAGCGACGCTAGCAGATCAGTTTTTTGATATCCTGACGAAGGTTTGCTTAAAGCTACAGGAGTCCAATATCAGTTACAAAAGGCATGCTGACCTTCACCGCAGAGAGAAGATCTATAATCCCGGAGACCTAGTCTTGGTGCGATTGAGAAAAGAACGTCTTCCACACGGAACCTATTCAAAACTTGGGCGTCGCAAGTTCGGACCATTTTAATTAAGCACCGGATCAATAACAACGCCTATGTTATTGACTTGCCACCAGAGTTCAGTACTTCTCATACCTTTAATGTGGCAGATATCTACCCTTACTCACCACCAGACGACAGTAATGTTACTATTGATTCAGGTGGAATCAATATTTCTCTTGATCGGGGCGAATGATGCAGAGCATTATAACATCAGAGCTACCATCTTGTTCAGGCGGAACAAATTATCCTTTGCTGCTTTAGTTAGAGGAGCGTGCCACCTCCACTGACAGTTCTAATTTTAATACCTTAGCACATGTTTTTACTTTAGTTGCTTTTACCATTTTAGTCTTGAGTTTTTGTGGCATTCTAACACTCAGTTCCTATAAAGGATTTCTTAGTTTTTGCAGTTATCAATATACAAGCTGAACTCTGCAACCTTGCAAGTTCTTACTGTTCCATTGTTTCACTTTTTGCTTGTGCCTCTATCATTCGATCCTAAATCATATTTGAGATCTTTAATGTGTTTATTCTCTTGTATTCATTTTATTTTTGCTCATGATTTTTTGACCATGATATGAACTAGTATTAGAGCCTTGGTCGAAATTGCCTTTAGATATGAGCTTATTATATCATGACAAAAAGTTCAAAATTGACAAATTTGATGCCTATAGCGTCGGCTTACCATAAGTAACATATAAAATATGTTTTTAAAGTTAAGTGTAAGTATATTATCAAGTATTGGTGTATTATATGTCCCAACCTTTTTAATGTAAAATTATAGGAGTTTCAACGAATTTTTTTTCTCCGTATTAATTTATAAAATCATTATTAATTTTTGAATGGACTTATGGATTTCTATTTGCTTTGTGAAAATTGATTGGTCTGCCATTATCCTAATTATTGTGTATAAATAATTTTAGGATTAATTTTTGTTTCAAATAGAATTTATTTGAGACAGTTTTTTTAACTATTTTATATCAAGCAGTAATAATAATTTCATTTGGATTATAATATTTTCTTACTCTGTTTTTCATAGGTAAAATAATTTTTATAATTAAATTATTTTTTCAGAACTATTTTAAAATTAATTTTATAAAAGCTGCCACTTAATTAAAAAACACAAGTTGAAGATATTTAAAAAAAAAATGAATTCATTGACAGGAACTGACACAGACTTTTTTAAAAATATTTAATGATAAATCATTAAGGGTTCGTTTGGGACGGCTTTTTTATTGCTTTCTAAAACAGAGTTTTAGTACAAAATTTTTTTATTTTTGTACTAAAACTCTGTTTTAGAAAGCAATAAAAAAACCGTCCCAAACGAAGCCTAAATGGATTACCGAAATGCAACAACACCTTCGTCGTTTGTCGTCGAATTAATTGATCATATAAAATATTCTAAAGATTATCCCAAAAAAAATTATGATTGTCACATTAGCATGAGCAGCTTTTAAAAAAATCTCACAAATTAACTAATGAAAGGAGGTGTGATGCAATGTCGTCGAATTAATTAAGCTGGTGGCTTTAACAGTCTTAAAAGAATTTTTTTTTATTTTTTAATCACATATTTTTTAATTTATCACTCAATATTTTATTTTATTTTTAATTTATCATGTAGCTTAGCTGACCGATGTTCTCGGAGAGGACGAATTATTGCGTCCGATCACCTGACATTAGATTCATCCTGTGCAGGGCGAACATTTTAGTAGGCTCAGCCAAACAAAGCATGCTAATTACCTCAAGCGAGCTCTTTTGCTGACCCCAAATAAGAATTGCTCTTAGAGGGTGAGTATCCTCATTACAACCCTATTGCTACATGTGAAGACATTTATGAGTATACACCTAAGATTTGGTGTTGTAATGAATGTATGAAACTTTTTAATGGCTTTTATATGTTATATATGGGCTATCTGACATATTTATAATATTCATTGAATTCGGGGCTAAAAATATGATGTCGATCAAATATAATATAGGTCCAAGTAGGTTATTAATATTGGACTCGATTTGAAAATTTTTGAGAAACCCAACATAAAATATCTAGATTTGAATCAACTTATAATATTTGAGACAGATTAAGGTCAGCATAATTGACTAAAAAAATAGCTAATTTACATATATAGGTATTTTATCTGAGTTATTATGTCCAAAAATGAGTTATCATGTTGATTTTAGATTGAGTTTGCACTAACGCACAGAACTTGAATATGATCATAATCTCTGAACCCAAATTAACACCTCTAAGTTCTTGTAATGTAAATTTAATTAGGTACCTTCCCCTTCTCTCTGAATCCCGAAGCTAGTTTTGGCGTTTGGCGATTAAAATAATCATTTTATTTGTTAATTATATTCAGCTCTGAGTTATTATGCAAAATGCCTGTTTTTCTCCTTTCGACTCTGCTTCTTCTCTACAAAGCCATGTCTATGAGCTTCATCCTTCACAAAATACAATTACTTGTCATCTTTAACCTCTGTGTATTCCTTCATTATAATAATCTGCATGCAAGCAGAATCACTCATCTTCCAGGCTTCAATGGCACCCTTCCCTTCTATCTTGAAACAGGGTAAGAATTTCAGCTAATATATATTTTTTTTAACCAAATCTATATGATTTTAATCTAATATGTTTATATTACTCTTATGTTGAGGCAGCTATGTGACCGTGGATGAAGAGAGTGGTGCAGAACTTTTCTACTACTTTGTAGAGTCTGAGAGGAGTCCCAGTGACGATCCGCTTGTCCTTTGGCTTATTGGCGGGCCTTATTGCTCTGGTTTCGCTGGCTTGGCCTTAGAGATTGGTGATCGATTACTACTCTATTTATATTGTTTTTTTTTTTTTTTCATGGAAGTTTTTTTTTTTCTTAAAGAGACGGCACATAAGAATTTTGTCAAGTCTTGGAGATGATGAGATTTGAGCACTCTTTCATGCTTATGTTCCCAACTGTTCTGACTGTGATCATTGCATTCTAATCAGGAATTCCTGGCTTGTTTTGTCATTCTTTAGGTTCTTTTATTCCTCAAGTATCAAAGAATAGTGTTCCTACGCATTTTATCATGGTCTGTTGGTTGGGAACTTAGGCTATCAACTAAGAGGTCTTGCCATCTTGGGTTTGAGTCTTGTGTATGCAATGTGTGTGTGTCTTAATTGACCTAAATGTCCCAAAAAAATTATATATGTAGTGTTCTTTTGTTTGGTATCATTTAAAAAAAAAATTATCTTCTTGACTGAGGCAAAATTTACAAGACTAACCCATATATGATTTATTATCTTGAGATTGAGGGACTTATATATGATTTTGGAAAATTACAAAATTTGCTTCTCATTTTGAATTTATACCCGAGATTTGTAAATTTTGGTCAAGTTTGAATGAATGAAACATTTCCAAGTGACAATCATAAATCACAGATATATGATATCTTCGATTTTTATGAACTTGTATTCAGGACCTCTCAAGTTTAATGTTAAAGCATATGATGGTACATTGCCTACTTTAATTGCCAATCCTTATTCCTGGACAAAGGTGGGTGATTAAGAACTAAATGAATCCATTTTCCTTATATTCATGCCAAATGTATAGTTTTCCTTAAGAAAAACATTTTGGATTATCAGATTTCCAGCATTATCTTTTTGGATTGGCCGGTCGGGACAGGATTCTCATTCTCAACAAGTATGACGGATTATATCACTGATGAAGTACTATCCACAAAACAAATCTATGAATTTCTTATGAAGGTAAGATGAAGAAAATGATAATTACAATGTCCTTTTATGTATGTGTGTTATTGATCCTCTAAAACTATTTTGTGTTAATCAATGATCCTACATACATATTTGAAGTTTTCTGCTATAATGCAGTGGTTGCTTGGTCATCCGAGTTTTCAGTCAAATCATTTTTATGTTGGGGGTGATTCATATGGAGGGAAGATGACCCCTTTGATTGCTCAACTGATAGTAAAAAGTAATTATTTTTCATATTTTGACACGTATGTTATTTAAAAATTTATTTAAAAGTGTACAATTTTGTAAAGGAATTGTTAATTATATGTAATGGATCATAGGTAATGAAGATGTTCAACAACCTTTTGTTAATCTAAAGGTATCTCCTTTAGCTAGTTATCTAAAATTTGGCACAAATATAATTGTAGTAAATTCTCTTTAAAATTAAGTTGATAAAGTTTGAAACTTTTCCCCCCATTTTTAGAAGGTTGAGAATTTTATTGATTCTTTAGAATGTTTTTAGGGTTATTTAGTAGGAAACCCTGTAACAGGTGAAAGGATCGACATAAGCTCGCAAGTTCCTCATGCTCATGGATTGGGAATAATTTCAGATGAACTTTTCAAGGTTTATAAATCTTTATTTTATTGCAAATCCCTATTTAGTGTATTGGGAACTTCAATGCATTGCCAGTAACAAGAAGAAAGAGGTATTTGATGTTTTATTAAATAAAATCACGTACATTAACAGCAAGCAGGTGATTTCTTTTATTTTCAGGAAATACTACTAAATTGTGAGAATGAAGACTATCTCAATCCTCAAAGTGCTCTTTGTAGAGCAAACCTCAAAATTTTTAATGGCGTAATCTCCATTCTCTCTCTCTCTCTCTCTCTCTCTCTCTCTCTCTCTCTCTCTCTCTCTCTCTCTCTCTCTCTCTCTCTCTCTCTCTCTCTCTCTCTCTCTCTCTCTCTCTCTATATATATATATATATATATATATATATATATATATATATATATATATATATATATATATATATATATATATATTCTTTTATGGTATGGATGATGCTAAACTCATAGTCATACATTCGCTTAGTTTATTTCAGAGATCAACATATATAATATATTGGAGCCTAAATGTGCTGATGAACCTCTAGCACCAAAAGAATTGTATGAAGCTAGCAAGTCAATTAAAGGAAAGTCTTTGGAATTTCATTGTTCATCATCTGTTTTATATATTGATTGTTCAGTTAAGTCATTTGTATTAATTTGATATTCCTTTCTTTTTACATAACCAACAGGATTTATTGACTATTGAAATACTATTATATTTTGTAGAGTGCGGTTCTTCTTTCCTATTATTGGTCAAATGATGATCTCACTAAAGAAGCCCTTAACATTAAGAAGGTAAATTGATTGCTTAAGAGGTACTTTTGTTGTGAGTAATGCTACTCTAAGAAAAAATTTTGACCAAATGTAGTTAAGTTAACCCAAAAAAAAAAAAATTTTTTTGATATTATAAGTAGTGGTAAAATAGTAAATTCATTTCATCAAAGTAAGAACAAAAAAAATTAATTTCAAAAATCATAGATTTATTGCATTTCACATAGTTGAATGGAAGAACACTCACTCTATATAAATCTTTATGTTTCACTAACTCCATTCAATGTTACTGATAAAAAATATGCAGGGAACCGTGGAAGAATGGCATCGTTGCAGGGAAGACTTAAATAATTACACATATAACATACCAAGTTCTGTACCTTATCATCTCAATCTGACAAGTAGAGGATATCGAGCTCTAGTTTATAGGTGAAGCAAATCATTAGCATGCAATTGTTTGCTTTATAATTCCAGACGGCCAAAAGTTTTCTGATTTGTATGAACTTATGGATGAAATAGCGGAGATCATGATCTCGATGTACCATTCATAAGCACATTGGAGTGGATAAGATCCCTCAATTACTCTATCATTGATGATTGGCGTTCATGGTATGCAGGCGGCCAAGTTGCAGGGTGAGCACTTCATTAGTGTGGAAAATTTATTTTTCACTCTCCTTTTTCAGCATATTAATATTAATTAATATCAATCGATCATAAAGTTTCGCTTAGCTCGATCAACAGTCGTTTCATTTGCTTGCTCATCAGGTACACTATGCTGTTCTCAAACAATCTGACATTTGCAACTGTGAAGGCAAGAAACTTTTCCTTTGTTATTTGACTATTTCTGTATAAAACTGCAGAGTTTTTACTCATTTGCATGGTTGCAGGGTGGAAGTCATACAGCTCCAGATAATAGGCCTTTGCAATGTTTCGTTATGTTTGAGAGCTGGATTTCTCATAATATTCTATGATTAATCTGACTTGAACAAACTAAAATGGGGCTTATTTTTAATCTTTTGAAAATGAGAGATATTAAAGACAGGATATGCAGAAGTTAGCAAACTTTTTTTATAAGGGTATTTATTATATTATCTTATTTAAATGATGATCACATCAGATTAATAATATATACTGAGAACATCATAAATAAAAATAGAAATTTTATGTGATTCTGTCTGTGAGATCTACCTCGGAGAGAAAAATTTTCATTAGTTCAAAATAAATGCACATTTGTAGCTATTGTGCTCACGGCCTCTCATTGACCTCTTTTTGAGAGCTCAGCATCTATTGACAGATAGTTTGTTAGCTGTAAAAAAAAAGCCAAGCTCCCAAATAACTCACCTTTAATTAGCGCTTAAGAGAATATGAGTCTTAAAATTGATAAAGTATATACTGTCACTCCCAAAAAGGTTCTTTAAATTGGTCTTCATCATCCTTTATTTATTTTATAAGATTTAGAGGGTTGTATAAAATGTTACACAGAAAAAAGGTCAAAAGATACAACGATACACAGAATATTCGTACAATGCTATATATACACTATCACAAACACATGTTGGCCCATGCTTGGCTGAAGAAGGGGAAGGTCGGAAGGCTTCAATGAGTCGTCTATGGGCGAGCTTTATTATGCTGAGTAGATGAGAGCGAGTGTGCTCGGGCGAGTCTACAAGTGAGTATTGAGATGAAAAGGAGACTAGTGGCTGGGGACTTAGTTGATATTGTAACTGAAGGAACTTGGCTAGATGTTAAAGACGGCCATGAGCAGGAACGATGTCAGGGAGAAAGAAGACAATTAAAGAAAGAGAAAAAGTAATTCTTTATTCAATGCCTAAAGATGGTACAGTGATAACAATATATAGAGAGATGTAAAGGTATTGTTGTAAATAAGTAACAGTTACATTAATGAACTAATTATATGCTAATATCTCCCCGCAAATTAATCATTATGATCCTGAATGGTTAATTTGGATCGGAGTTCTTGGAACCGAGCTGTGGTGAATGACTTTGTTAGTATGTCAGCAACTTGATCTTTAGATGAAATGTGCTGGAGGAGAATGTTTCCGGTGTGAATATGTTGACGAATAAATTGATAGTCAATTTCGATGTGTTTTGTACGAGCATGAAAAACAGGATTCTTTGCAAGGGCGATGGCAGAGATGTTGTCGCAGTGAATCGTGGTAGGAGATTGTTGTTCGGTATTTAGCTCGGAGACCAGCCGTCTAAGCCAAACCACGTCCGAAGTTGCGGCAGCTAAAGAGCGGTACTCGGCTCTGGTGGAGGATTTGGCGACGGTTGGTTGTTTCTTTACGGACCAAGAGACGAGATTGGGCCTGAGAAAGGAGCAGAAGCCTGTAGTAGATTTTCTGTCCATGTGATCCGATGCCCAGTCGGCATCTGTATAGGTATGTAGGTGCAGCTCGCCGGTCTTGATTGGAAGGCCGAAGGAAATTGTGCCTTTGATATAGCGGAGCACCCGAGTTAAATTTTCGTAGTCTTGTATGGTAGGAGACTGCATGTGTTGACACACTTTATTTGTGGCGAAGGCTATGTCCGGTCTGGTGATTGTGAGGTATTGGAGGGATCCGGCGAGGCGGCGATAGAGCGAAGGATTGTTGAACAGTTTGCTGTTGTCCAAATGAGCTTTGATTGGCGGAGTGCTTGGTGTTGAGGCCGATTTACAGTCCAGGAAGCCCGCGTCCTTGAGCATTTTTGCCGCATAATGAGCTTGGGATAGGAAATAGTCTTGAGTGTTTTGATGAATGTGAATGCCCAGGAACAGAGAAATCTGCCCCATTTGCTTGAGTGCAAATGCCGCATGAAGATCACAAAGAAGTTCTTGTATGGCTGTTTGATCATTTCCTTTCACAAGCAGATCATCAACATATATTAGAAAGAAGATGCGTGTAGTATTTTTGGATAGAAGTAAGAGGGAGGGGTCAGAACGACTAAACTGAAATCCTTTTGATTTGAGAAAATCCATTAGTTTGTGGAACCATTGACGAGGCGCTTGTTTGAGGCCGTAAAGAGACTTGTGTAGTTTGCAAACTGAGGTTGGAGCTGCGGGATCGAGGAATCCGGGTGGCTGGCGCATGTATATATCCTCAGGGAGATCGCCGTGTAAAAAGGCATTGGAGACGTCGAGTTGGAGGACAGGCCATGTCCGATTGAGAGCGACGGTGAGAAGTATCCGAATTGTTGTCATCTTGGCGACAGGGCTGAAGGTTTCATCATAGTTTTCTCCGTGCTTTTGATTGTAACCTAAAGCCACAAGTCGAGCTTTGTAACGGTCAATTTGACCGTTGGGTAAGAGCTTAGTACGGTATGTCCATTTGCATCCAAGAATGGTTTTATCTGGTGGTGCTGGAACGAGAGTCCAAGTCTTTTGCTGTTGGAGAGCTTGGAATTCAGACTCCATTGCTTGTTGCCAATGCGGTATGTGACGAGCCTGATTGAAGTTGATTGGGGTATCGTTTACAGGTTGTTTGCTGAGAAGGGAGTAGATCGTGTTGGGCTTGTAGATTCCCGATTTGGATCTTGTCTGCATAGGATGATTCGGCTGATTATGATTATTGGTAGCAGAGAGCGGAAGTGGTTCAGGTGTAGGGGGTTGAGGTGCGGTGATTTCGGAATGTGTAATAGTGTTGGAGGGATTTGATGGATGGGGTGTATTTTGGTGGATTACAGTGGAGGTTGGTACTAATAGGAGCGGTGGGGTTTCTTGAGCAGCCGTAGTAGTTGTAGTGGTGGGGTTGGTATGGTAAGGAAAAGTAGATTCAACAAAGACCACATGACGCGATATATGAATTTTGTTCGTCTGAAGGTTGAAGCATTTGTAACCTTTGTGGTGAGGGGAATAGCCGATGAAAATGCAATCCTGCGATCGAGGAGCAAGTTTGTTGTCGGCGTATGGTTTTAACCATGGATAACATAAGCACCCGAATACACGTAGGTGATCGTAGGTAGGTTGTTTGTTGCAAAGGAGCTGATAGGGGGAGGTGTGCATGTTGGATTTGTTGGGTAGGCGATTTATGAGATGAATGGCGGTGGAGACCGCATCTGCCCAGAATTGATTTGGTAAGTTGGCGGCATGCAGTAATGTCCTAGTTAGATCGAGAACGTGACAATGTTTGCGTTCTGCCAAACCATTCTGTTCTGGTGTATGCGGGCAGCTAAGACGTTGTTGAATACCTTGTGTATGGAGAAAATTTTTGAAGTTAGTACTAGTGAATTCACCGCCCCCGTTAGATTGTAAAATCTTGGGGATTTTGTTAAATTGAGTATACACTAATTTGCATAAATGTTGAAAATGCGGAAACGTTTCTTGCTTTGTATGCATAAAGTAAATCCACGAGAATCTTGTGCAATCATCGGTAAAGATTACATAATAGCGAAAACCCGATAAGGAAGGAATCGGGGACGGTCCCCAGACGTCCGAGTGAATGAGATCAAACGGCATATGGGTGACCGAAGTTCTGGTGGTAAATTTGAGCTTGTGACTCTTAGAAACATTACAAGATTTGCACATGAAATTGCTAGAGACGGTAAAAGAAGGAGAGATAGTTTTTGCTAGGCGTTGTAGAATTTGAATGTTTGGATGCCCGAGTCGGTCGTGCCAAATCGTCAGAGAGTTCTTGACAGTTTGAAGAGCAACAGGAGCTGTGTTTGGCGGCGTTTGTATATGATATAGACCATTACGAAGATGGCCACGTAGAAGTAGCCGATTGTCCTGAGAATCCTTCATTTCAAAGCCATTAGCATTAAACAAAATTGAAATAGAATTGTCTGCGGTATGCCGAGAAACAGAGATGAGATTGTGAGTTAAGGAAGGGACATGAAGAAGATTATTTAAATGTAGCTTACGCGTGGAGTCAGGTAAGGGTAGTAATCCTTGGCCGGTGTGTTGGATCGGTGCGTAAGAACCGTTAGCAACAGATATTGAGTCCGAGCCAGTGTATGCCGTTTGCTGATGTAAGTTTGCATTGTCCGGCGTGAGGTGAGTGGTAGCCCCGGTATCCAGAATCCAATCTTGAGTTGGGTAGGAGGTCGGTTGAGCAAGCATTGCACGAGGTTGATAGGAGATCGTAGGCGCGAACTTAAAATTGCATCGGTGCCAGCAATTTATGGCTATATGTCCTGTTTTCCCGCAGATTTGGCAGATGGATTTTGTTGAGGACAAAGTCTGCGGTTGCTGCTGGGACGGTAGAGGTGAGGTCTGATAGTTGCTGATAGTCTTGTTCTTGATGTACCGTTTTTGCTGTTTGCCCCGAGTGAAATTGTTGTTGTTGTTGGAGTAGAGTGTCGTTTGATCGGTGGTGAGTTCTCGTTGGTGTTCTTGATTGACGTGTATTTCCTCACTGCAGAGGAGCGAGTAAAGGGAGTCTAGATCAGCGGGTAGAGGTGATGTGCGTATGTAAGTCTTGAAAGAGTTGTAGGATTGTGGTAGCCCATTTAGGATGTAATGAACTATATCTTCTGGATCAATTTTTGATCCGGAAGCTGCGATATTATCGACAATGTGCTTGATCTGTGTAAGATATTGCTGCATAGAGAGATTCTTGAGTTGAATATGGTGAAGTTCGTTCTTGAGTTGAAGAACTCGAGAACGATTGGTCGGTTGAAGACGTCTTTCAAGGGTCGTCCAGACTTCTTGGGTGGTTGTGGCGGTGATGACATAGGGGAGAATGGAGGGAGTAATAGTTGCAAATAGAGCCGAAATTAGGTTGCTGTCCACTAGTTGCCAAGTTTCGAATTCCGGAGAAGTAACGTCGGCCGGAGGAGGAGAAGCGCCGGTGAGGTGTCCGGAATATTTGTTGGCGGTTACCTGTTGAAGAAATTGGATACGCCAGATTGCGTAATTTTCGATCGTGAGGGGGTGGGGAATGAGGTTCTTGATATTGGAAATAAGAAATTTTAGAGGAGCCAGAATGATCATCTCTGTGGAGTTAGTGCCGGGCAAAAGAGAGGAGGGAGGGTGGGAAGAAGAGTAGGTGTCTTGATCTCCCATCTGGGCGCTGATACCATGAAGGAACTTGGCTAGATGTTAAAGACGGCCATGAGCAGGAACGATGTCAGGGAGAAAGAAGACAATTAAAGAAAGAGAAAAAGTAATTCTTTATTCAATGCCTAAAGATGGTACAATGATAACAATATATAGAGAGATGTAAAGGTATTGTTGTAAATAAGTAACAGTTACATTAATGAACTAATTATATGCTAATAGTAACATCTGTTGTGTGTGATTAATTTAATTTTGTGTAATTCCTTGCCTGTTTTTGTTTAACAATGAAGTTTAAATTAATTTCTCTGGGAGTACCTTGGAATTTTGTTCTGTTTGGGAGGAGAAATGGAGGGGGTGCTACGGCACTACAGAATGTCGTCGTGATGCCAAGCTCTCTGTTTAATTTTTTCTTAGGGGAATCTGAAATATTCATCTGGGTGCAGTGGTGTTGAGGAGGCGAGTGCCATGGTGCCAGACTAAGGTTAGTGTTTTAAAATAATAAAAATATCTAAATTATTTGCAAAAATCTCATTCCTTGGCCACATTGCTGGAGAAGAGGAGGAGAAAAAGGTGGAGAAGAGAGGAGAGAGAAAGGAAGAGAGGGATTTTGGAGGCCAAAATTTAGGATTCATCCGTCGGGCATGTTCAGGATATTGTAGAGCACGAGGTAAACTTATAAACTCCTATGTATGATTTCAATTTCAATCATTTTATAAAAAGTTTTGAATAAAAATATATTTTTTTTCAAATTTTACGAAATTTTCACTATATAACAGATGTCTACATGCGACGTTCTAACTTCGCATGTGGACATCTGATTTGCATATTGATATATGTGATGGGCTAGATAAAGAAGTCTACTAAGTTGGTTGTATTCATTTTGTAAATTTTTTAATATTTCAGAAAAAAAAAGAAAAGGCCTATTGGAGTGGAAAGTGTAGAAACAGGATCTTCTAAGCCTTAGTAGATTGAGATACCTTTTTGTAATCCAGTTCTAATTATTTTGATGTATAGAATTTCTCAAACTAGATTAATGTATATATATTTTAATGAAATGAAATGTCTTTGTATTGTTTTTTACTATTTAGATTTTATAGTAGCTCTAGTTGTTTTAGTTGATGTTTGATTAATAATTACAGGGATTAGATTTTCAATCATTCCATTTGATCCTAAGATGTCACATATGTGGCCGGCAACCTCTTTGAAACCTTTAAGATCAACTTGAGAATAGACACGCAAATTAGATGTTATATCAAGAAGAGAAAGCTCTGGCTCGAATGATCATGGTGAGTCGAATTGAGGGTCCCATAAATCAGATTCTTCATGTACTTGAGTATGGTGAGAATGGTCGCTTTAGAAGAGAGTGGGTGAAAGGGATGTGATCCAAGCATATGATGAGTGTCAAACTGCTAGTTCTGCAAAGGAATCCTCAATCTGTCATGTGCAAGGTTAGTTCATGGGTGAGTTCTTCTACAAGTTCTTAGTGAATTGCATAAGTGGGCCCTCCGAGAGGTGAGTTCCTATATCGTGACCCACCAGCTACCTAATAAACACCTATGAGGGCATATGCAAGTATACACCTCTACCATGTTAGTCTAGTCAAGACAAAACTCTCTCTAAAGAAGGCCTCAACAAATCTCATTACTCCCTCAACTTCATGGTCACTCTTAACAGGAGTGGAGTTTAGGTGTTTGGAAGATGGGTGTGGACAAATAAATGTGCCACTTATTAGCTTTAATATTTTTTTAGTTAAATCTACACTACTAGCATTATAATACTTCGAGAGATAGATTAATGCTTCGCTATCGGCTTGAAAAGAGAAAAATACTTTATTTTCATAATCAAACTTAGCATAGGAAATGTAAAATTCATATTAATGGATAAAATTCACATTCACCTATCATTTTGAAAATGAAATTAACTAAGGATTAGCTTAGTGTGTGTTCAGATATTTTTCCCTTACTTTAGAAAACTAAAGTAATGTTTATTTTAATTATAGGTTCTAGACTACTTATAGAGGCAAGCATCTATAGTTAATTACATCTCCGAAATAAAACTCTTGATTAAAGTGAGAATTATACTTTTAATTATATAAAGATTTGATTGAAACTTGTGTTTGAAAGTCTAGAAATTTATTTATTTATTTTTTAAAGAAGAAACTTAGGTTTTTATAATTTAATTAGAATTTAGAGAAGAAACTGGGTGTATAATATGAACTTATATCTATTTGGAGTGGACAACCAAAAGCTATTCTAAACACAATCAATTGCCTTATGAATGCAAGATATGATTATTCTATTTCTAATAGAAACAAGGATGTTTAGTTTAGAAAGTTTAATCAAGACTCTTTAATATGCAACAACATCTAACTAACATCATGTATGATGTATGAAGCAATGTATAAATAAACTTTTTATTCATTTATTTGAAATGAAAAGAAAACTCATGATTAGCTCTAAAAGGAAGGTGTTTAAGATCTACCATAATAGGCTTTGATTTCTACTCATATGAATGAAGTAGGTTTTAAATATGATTGCTTACTTTAGTCTTTATATCATCTCACTCTAGATCTTCTATAGAATTCTAAATGAGAATGCTCTCAAAGGAAGATGGGTCATTATATTTTGGAGCCCTATATATGTGTAAGCAAACATCTTTAAATTTCTTACAACTTTTGAATTTTATAACTCAATCTAAATATATAATCTAGTTCTTTACATTTACAACTGACTCTTTACATTTACATTTGTACCTAGATGTATTCTTCTTTGCACTTGTAATAAAGTAAAGATGTCGTGAATATATAAATGTAATGTATGTGTGGGTGCAATGCTAGTATGTATAATTTAACAAATTTAAAGTGCACCAACAGAAAAATAATCATGCATGGTATGACATCTAGAATGCAGAAAGTAAATAAACGTACAAAGGATATCCTCTAGACAAAGGCAACCACATCACACTAAAAAATGCTACCGGCTTAGCCTAAGATTAGAGTTAGTTGTCCTAACAAACCATCAATAGTGTGTGAAGAATATTGTGTGGCTTTAATATGTCCTAAAGGATTTTATTATTTAAGTTGTTTTGATTTGGAGCTATTTGTTGGTTATAGATCAAAGGAGATTTTAATTTCAATTCATGTTTTAATATTTATAATTTTATTAATTAATTTTTAGAGTGTTTTATTTATTTAAGTTATTTATTTTTAGGTTTTAAAGAACAATACTAGTTAATGACTTTAAAGGGAAGAAGTCATTAAAATTTTATTAAGGCTCATAATTGTAATACATCCATTCCCTCATATGGGATAGAGTTCTTAAAATTTTATTAACCAATTTTTAGGTGATTTATTAATAATTATTTTTAAAAACATATTAATTAAATACTCCAAATTACTTTAAAATATCTAAACAACATATCTAAGGCCCACTAATTTAATGTAATTGTGCTCTCCAAGGAATCAAACACAATACTTAGAGCTTCCATTTATTAAAGACCTGTAAATATAATGCATTTGTGTTCTTCAATGGAATCAAATATAATGCATAGAGGTCTTTATATTTATCAATGATTTATTAAAAAAATTATTTAATTATTAAATTTATTTAATTAAATTGAATTTAGTTTGTTGTATTATTAAATTTTATTTAAATTGACATCAATTAAATTTATTTAATATTCTTTTATTTTATTTTATTTATTTAAAATTTTAATTAATTATAATTAATTTTATATTACTTGATTTTATAGAAAATTTATTTTTATTTAATTCTTTGTGATTTTTATTCTATATATGTGATTTTAATTTATTTAGTTTTTATCTTTAATTTTCTTTAATTCAATTTAATTTATATTTATTTCTTTCTTTTATTCATTTAAATTGGATTTATTTAATTGGTTTATATTTATTATTTTATCTTATTATCATAGTTATTTTCTTTTCTTTTTTCAACTATTTGCATTTTTATTAAGAAAAGCAAATAGGAAAAGTCCTAAATATTAAAAGCATCTATTCTAGAAAAAATATTTAGGAAATAAAACTAAGTGTGAGTTATTAATCAATGCTACGTACTCTTAATTTTTGACACTAACGAATAAAATCATATTCATTGGTGGGTTATTGGATTTAAAATAATAAATGTGTGATTTCTACAAAAAACTAAGGTTTGGGAGGATCCTATGCGCGCATGCACGCATATAAGGGTTTAAAGACCTAAGGGCCCTAAGTTTCAGATGATTTACTCATCTGTGCTAGCTTGTCCAGTGGTTTTCGACCATAGCACCTCCATTTAAAAGAAATAGAGGCAACCGAGTTCTTTAGCTTGCTGTCCAAATATCTCAAATCAAAGTACCTGGCAAATAACATAAAGTAACATGTGTTAGAATTCAATACATTCTAGTTTTCAAATTGATATGCATATGAAATTCATAGTAATACTTGAGAATGATTGTACATATAAATAATACACAAGGAATTAAATGACATCTCCTTTGCATGCATTATTTTGAAATATATGATATCATTAAGTGAAATTGCACTTAAAATAACTTTCAAGTGCTTGTAATCATATTAATTATGGTGTATTTAATTACATGCCAATTGAAAAGTCTAACATTAGATATTAAGGATATATCAGAACATTAATTATCAAAATTGATTTTCTAATAAAGAAGTCAATGTAGGTAACAAATTATCATTGAGAGTAACTCGATTAGTTTTTCTCTTTCTCTTTCATGTAAAATAGAATCATGTAAGATAAATTCATTATTGCTCATTCTTTCATAAAATAAGATCACATAAGAGGAATTCATCATTCTTTATTCTCTCAAGCAAAATCAAATCACACAAAATAAATTCATCATTCCTCATTCTTTTATTAAATAGGATCTCACATAAAAGAAATTGATCATTCATTATTCTCTCGAGCAAGTAAAATATGATATGTCACCAAAAATTATCTTGATCGAGCACGAATCTCGAGGCATATTCAAGTTGGAAACTTCCAAAATTAAATTTGGGACTATCTAAATTCTAATTTCATCAAACTTATAGGCAAATTGAACATCTTGAGGAGATGAACCCAACGACACCAAAATCAATCCAATCTAAGCCCAAATGGGCCCAAATCAAGAGACTGAAGCATACTTAAAAGATTCAAAGCATCAATTGGATGACCAAATGATCACCAAATATGACATGCTTATACTTGAATCGAGGGGCTCGATGAGACGAATCTAACAAGCCCAATATATATTAATTTTGACATTATTAAAGTACTTAAATGGTTGATGAATGCTCTATGATTAAGGAGATCAATATGGGTCATCCGATAACTTCTGCTTGATAGTTATCCACATATCCACCATTAACTTTTGCTTGAAAGTTATCCACATCTCAAGTTAGTTACCCGCATTATCTGGATGATTTGATTTTATCAACAAATTCCTCCCTTAAATACAAAGTCCCTTCTATCCTTAATGTTGATTGTCATTTTGCATTTTTCGAACAATATTTTGGGTAACACCTTTGTAAATATATTCTCTACTTGATCATGAATCGCAACCTGACTCATTCTTATGCTTCCTTCTTATACATGTTCTCGAATGAAGTGAAACTTGACATCGATATGTTTGCTTTTTTCATGTTGTATCAGATTCTTTGCTAGCTCGATTGCAAATTTGTTATCAATAAGTATCTTGGTAGCCTCTTTTTGTTGGAGATTCAGTTCGTGGAGTAGATTCTTTAGCCAAACTGCATGACACACACACAATGATGCTGCCACTTATTCTACTTCACTTGTCGAAAGTGTCACGATCAGTTGTTTCTTTAATAACAATGTAAATGTCATTTCTCCCATAAAAAATATAAACCATGATGTACTCTTTTGATCATCTATGTCTCCACACCAATCGTTGTCGTAGTAACCCATGAATTTATATTTCTCTATCTTTGAATAAAATAACCCAAGTGATTCTGTTCCTCAAATATCTCACAGAATTCTCTTTAGCGCCTTCCAAATACCTGTAAATAGGTTCTTCTATGAACCGACTTACCACTCCAATGCTGTAAGATATGTCTGGCCTTGTGCATGTGAGATAACGCAGACTTCCCATCAAACTTTTATATTTTGTTGCGTTAGCTTGATCGCCACCATCAAATTTTGAGAGTTTAGCACCTAGTTCCATCGATGTTGTTATTGAATTACTATTTTCCATCTTGATCTTCTTTAGGATGTCTTTTGAATATGATTCTTGTGACACAAAAAATCTTAACTTTCCTTGTCTAACTTTCAGACCTAGAAAATACTTCATCAAGCCCAAATCTATCATTCAAATTCTCGTTCCATCTCACCTTTAAGCTTTTTAATCATCTCGTCATTATTCCCCATGACAATAAGATCATCAACGTAAAGAGCGACTAAAAATAAGTTATTTCATTTCTTCATCACATACAATGCATGCTCATATGGGCATTGAATGAGCTCATTTTTCTAGAAATACATGTTGATACGAGTATTCCAAGCTCGAGGTGCTTATTTTAATCCATAAAGCGTATTTTTAAATTTAAACACCTTTTGTTCCTCTCCGGCTTTCTTGTAACCAAGTGGTTGCTCAAGATAAATTTTCTCTTCTAATACTCTATTAAAAAATGTTGACTTCAGGTCCATCTGATATATTGGCCATGCAAATTGTGTCTCCTGGGAGATGAGAAGTCGAATTGTCTCCATTCTTGTAATTGATGCAAAATACTCATCATAATCTATCCGCGCCTTTTATATATAGCCCTTTGCTACAAGTCACACCTTGTATCGATCTATATCACATTGAGTATTCATTTTCTTCTTGAACATCCACTTTACTATAATATATCGACTTGCTTTCGATAGGTCTGTGAACTCCCATGTCTTGTTTCATTTGATCGACTTGATTTCCTCATTCATAGTTTCTTGCCTTTTTTCATCGCCGCTTCAAAACTTATATTCTCGCTATCCATGAGAAGACCTATGAGGTGTGCCTCGCTTGTGGAGTCATATAGATCTCATAGACTTTGCATTTTTGGTTGTCTTAGTTATTGCTCGTCCACGAATGTTTGAGGATTTCTAGTTACTTGTGAACTTGTTGGAAGAATTGTTGGTGAAATGGTTGACAATTTTTCACTTTCCATTTGCTTTTCTAACAATTTGTTCCAATCCCACATGCTTGCTTCATTCACTCGAACATTTCGACTTACCTTCATCTTCTTATTTATTGGGTCGAATAGTTTGTAGCTTTTAGCTTTCTCGTTATACCCAATTAATACAAACTTATTACTTTTGTCTTCTATCTTTGTTCTTTGTTGATCTGACACATGTGCATAAACCACACTACTGAATATTTTGAACTAAGTATGTTGTTTTTAAGATCAGGTGCATAATTCACATTTTCAAATAACCCTTTCACACCATATTTTTGCAAGTAAAAGATTGTACCTTGACCCTTCACTTGGATCTTTGACGCATCTCCAAATGAAAAATGCCCATATTCAACAACCCGCATTTCTTTGAACAAATATTTATACCCACACATATGATTGCTAGCACCAGTGTCGAGATACCAACTTATCTCGCCACTATTGTTATTTTCGTCATGAGCTATCATGAAAAGTCAATCTTTCGTTTCTTCTTATGTGAGAAGATTAGTGTTTTCAACAATATTTTTCTAGCCAAAGCAATCTCTTGTGTAATGTCCAATTTTTCCACAATTATAACACTTGTCGAAGTTGCAGTCCTTCACATAGTAACCATTTTTTTCACAATTATAGCATTCGACATTCGAGTGGTTTAGCCGCCTCTTCCATGACCACATCCTCGACCTCACCAATTTTGTTGATTTGACTACTCATAATATCTTTCGTTATTACAACCTCTTCCACCGCGTTCAATTCCATTACCTCTTCTTCCCCATCCTTTTCAACAAAAATTTTGAGAATATAGTACTTTATCATATTTAATTTTTGCCTTGGATAGAAGAACTTCTTCGAACGTTTCCTCCTACTTTCATTTCTCATGTGCCTCGAGAGAGCCAACGAGCGCATCAATAATTAGTGTGGTGATATCCTTTGATTCTTCGATCGCACACACAACATTCTCAAAATTATTGGTTAATGATCGCAATTTCTTCTCCACTACTTGAGCACTGTTCAACATCTCAGTATTTCGCTCATTATAAGAAAACCGCTCATTAACAACGGCTTTTTCCGACGGCCTATTTTTCGGCGGATTACGCTAAAATATTTTCAATTGCAAAATTTCTAGCGACTTTTCCGGTGTATTTTAATAATTTCTGAAAAATCATGAATTCGTAATTTAATTAATTAATATTTAAATAACTTATTTTAATTACTTATTAGTTTAATAATTTATTTCAATTAATTATTAATTTAATAACTTTATTTAAATTATTTTTAATTTAACAACTTTTTCATTTAATTTATTAACTTTACATTTTATTTTAATTAATTTTTAATTCTGATTTTGTATTATTATAATTTAAATAAAAAATAACATCTTTACATATTTTGCCTCTTCAGCAAATTTGTTAGGCCTTTGAAAAAAAATTTTAAACCCAGTTTAAATCCCACAACAGGCAGAGCAGGCTGGCAGTGCACACAAGTAGCAAGTGCGGGTAGCAGCCGGCACGGGAGTGCGACCGTGTAGGAGACAGCGCAGGAGGGCGGGCGGTCAGCAAGGCAGGCAGAGGGGTAGTGCTAGTGGGTAGTGTTCGGGCAATCGAAGGGAGGGCAGTGGGCAGCTTCATTTTCTTAATTTTTTTTTTTATGGCCTAATACATTTGGATAGCCACTAGAAAATTTTTTCCTGCGTAGTTTTTATCAGCAAAAATTTTTAAAGCCGCCGGAAAATGATCAATTACCTCCGAAAAATGCCGCTGATAATAGGTGATTTTTCTATAGTGGATTGAGTTGATTTACTACAATTTGCACGTACCTGATGTAGTCAGATGCACCTTCTGACTCTTTCATCTTCATCCCTTCTAATTTATCTCTCAAAGTTTGTAGGCGTACTTGCTTACATGATCGGCTCCATTGAACACTTTCTCTAGAGTGTTTCACGCTTCTTTTGAAGTTATCGCTCCAGTATTCTTCTCAAAGCCTGACTCGTCTGCTACTTGATATAGCAAATAGAGAGCGGTTGTATCCTTCACCCGCGTCTCCTTCAACGCTTTTAGTTGGTTCATTGTCATGCTCGTCATATATGTCATTTCGATGAAGCCATTTTCAATGACGTCCCATACATCTTGTGCGCCCAACAATGCCCGCATCTGAATACTCCAATTGTCATTATTTATCTTTGTGAGTCATGGTAACTGTATCTTCCCCCATCGATAAACTTCCAAGATTTGACATTACTCTGGTATCATTTTGTGGAAGAACCCAAATAAAATAGGAACACTAATACTCTAATTTTCTTTTAATTGAGAGAATATTTTAGCAATCACTACTCTTTAAAGCGTTTCCAGGCTTTAATATAGCTCACCATTCCTATGATTATATCCTTTCAAAATGAGATTACAATCACTCAAAGCCAAAAAAAAATTGAAATATTAAATTCTTCTAGATAGTTATCCGCATATCCACCATTAACTTCCACTTGATAATTATCCACATCTCCTATCAATAGAAAGACACAAGAGTCTTCTCTCATTCTTGCTTGGTGAAGGGAGGAAACATTGTCTCATCTTGAAACACATCAAACGATAACATTGTCTCATCTCCTATTAGATTTATTAAGAAAAAGCCCATAACATTGTCTCATCTCGAAACACTTCAAACGATATCTCATTCGATCACGATGAGCCGGACGCAATGGTGCAATCTATTTGTAAAACAAAAGTCCGATTGAAAATTTTTAGGTAAGAGATAAATATGTGCATGAAAAATTCAAATGCATAGACTCATGAAAAATATTCATCAAATTGACATCGAATTAATCAAATGTATTTTTAGAACATAATGAAGAACAAAATATGATCAAAAGAAATAAATTTCAAAACCAACGATGAATCAAAGTAAAATATGCAACTTAATCTTTCATTAGACACAATGATGCAAAATACAAGAATGTGAACAAACTGATTGACAAGATATGCAAGAAGATAATACAAGTGTTCGATGTCAAAAAAATATGTCAACAATTGGCATCAAGCATTGATTGACATCAGAAGTTGATCATTGATAGGTGTTGAGTTATTGTCCATGAGGAATGTTAAATGTCACATGATGATCAATTGTCAGGAGTCCTCCTAATGATCTAAGTAATATTGTGCTTATTGCGTTCCTCTCATTCAGTAGGTCGTCTCAACTACAAGCACATAAAAGATGGCCAAGTACATTTATCTCCATTTCATTGAATTGGATTGTCTCGATAATAAGTTGGTTAAAAATATAATTTAAATGATCTAATGATTAACACCAAAATTTATAAAATAAAATTTTGGATCAGTTGAGATATAATATTAAAATATATATTTAATGAGGTGAATTTTCTCGTTGCACATAACCTTCATGAAAGATACATCAAAATAAAATAAAAATGCATTATATAAAATACTAATACATTATTATACTTAAATTGTATGGAAGATGAATCTGATTTCATTAGGGCAATTAAAAATAAAAAATGTACAATATATATTTTTTATTAATATCAAAATATTAACTAATATTTTGCATAATCAACTATAAATTAAAAATCATAAAGAAATAAATAAAAATGATATTTTATAAATGACTATAATCTAAAATAAATTCAAGACAAAAAGCACTAAGATTTCGAAAAATAAATGATGATGATTTTATTTGGGCAAAGCATACAAGTACTACTTTTTAATAATAATAATATATATATATATATATATATAATAATAAAAAATTATCATATTTTCATGTGACCTTCAAGATTTTTCTCTTTTAAAAAAAATAATAAGTTTGTTTCCATTTATTTATATTCATTTTAAAAAAAATAATAATAAGTTCAAAACATAAAATGATAATTGTGCATAACTAAATAAATAAATAATAATGATATCTCATAAATGACTATGATATCAAAATAAATTCAAGCTTCAATGACTAAGATTTTAAACATAAATGATCATGACTTTATTGGGCAAAGTATCTAATTACTTTTTTTTAATAATGATATAGATATTATATATGGCTTTCATTTTTTCATCTCACCTTCAAGATTTTTTTCCTTTTAAAATTGATGAAGTTAAGCAGCATATGCTACTGAAAAGCACACATATTTATAAATTTAATATTTATCTTAAAACATGAAAGTTCCTGCTTTATATGCTCTAGCACACATATTTAAAACAGTGATTAAAGAACAATACACACTAGTACACAACGGTACATAATAATACACAATAGGAACAAGTATAGAAATTGAATAAAAAAATCACTGAAAATGTTCTATTAACTTCATCTCATGCGAAGAGAAAACAATACACAACGGTACACAATAGTACATAACAAAGGTATACAACATTAATAAGTATACAAAATGAACAAAAACATCACTGAAAATGTTCTATTACCTTGATCATTTGAATGGAAAAGAGTACACAGCATTGCGCAGTATACAAAACATATTTCTCACATACGTTCTATAATACGCATCTGTGAGAAAACTGAGAAACCACGTTTTACAGCAACACGCAAATGTTATAAACCCTAAACATAAACACTAATAACTCTATTAGATAAATAATTTATATAAAAAATAGAACTACCTGTGATAAAGTATAACTTTTATGTGAGCTTAAAACTGACCTTAGCCATAGCTTCCACAATGAAAATCTCGAGCAAAAAAAGGTTGATGCTTCGATTGAAGATGAAAACCGCCTGAAACAATCGATGGGAGGAGAAACTAAAACGTCTCGATGTTGAATTTTCCACGAAAACGCCTCAGGTTTCTTTTTAATAAAACTTCACTTTTTTTGTCTGGTCTAGATTGGATCATCGGATTGTGCGGTAAATTAAAAAACATGAGACAAATATTATAATTTTTTTTTATCGAATAATCGGATGATCTGGTTGCCATGTGTCCGCATTGTATTGAAGTCTAAATACAACTACAGAGAATAATTTCTCCATTTATAAGCAACAAAAGGGCGTTCTTCCAAGAGAGTAATTATTAGGTGTGGACACAGTACCTAGAGATGCGTCCAGATTATTTTATGCACTGCGTATATTTTGCGTACGCTCTGCTTGCACTCTGCGTATGTTATGCTTACATTCTGCATATTTATAGATACACAGTAAATAAGTAGCAAATCCTCACAATTAAATATTTGATGCTTATTTACTACAATACACAATGTATATTCAATAAATACACATAACGTAGGCAGAACTTAAACATAAAATACTCACGTATCTCTAGATGTGGTGTCTGCATATAAAGAATGTGTGATTAACAGGGCAAATTATTGCATCCGGTCACCGGACGCGCAGAATAGGTTCGGACATCCAATAAAAACTTGCTACGTCACCTGCGCTTTTGAGTGCGCTTTAGATGCACTTTAGGTACGCTTTAGGTGCACTTTGACTCCGCTTTACCTACACTTTTGACTGCGCTTTGACTGCGATTTACTTGCGCTTCACCTACGTTTTTTACACGCTTAATTTAAAATAATATTTTATTAATATCGAGATCTATCTCCGAGTTGGGTGACCGGATGCAATAATTTGCCTAATTGGACAGTGCTAGGAGACTTATCAGATCAGGATACTCCGCCTAACCATTTTGCAAGGTTCGGTGACGGTACTTTAATAATTAATTTCTCCAAGCAAGAACATGCAGAAATATGGCGCTCGCTCCTTGGAACTCCGTCTTCGCTCCGCCCCGCAGTCTCATTGCTTCTCCTCAACCACTCCCTTTCTTCTCTCTCTCCCTTCCCGTTTCTTCATCGACGTGCTTTCTGTTGGCGGCCAAAAGGACCGACGTGGCGATGGGTACTTCTTTCTCTTTCATCGCTAGTGCTTTTTCTTCTTCTTCTTCCTCTTCGACGAACCTTTCCACCGCCAGATTCGACGAAACTGCCGTGGATGCTCTTGGGAATGTCCAGGTTCTTACCTCCTCTACTGGGAAGCCGGCGTTCCTTAAGGATTTATGGGATCAGAAGGAGGTAATAAAAATTTATTTCCTTACAATGTTTTTCGGTTAATGTTTTGGAACTACAAATGGAATTATACGTGCTTTAAACCATATAAGATGGCAATATTGCGAAATACTTATCCAGGAATTTTTCTGAAGTTTCACCATGTTGTTCTTTTGATGATGGAGGAAATTAATTCAGTTCAGAAGTTTGTTCGACGGAAAAATTAGATGGGAATTCTACAATTTTTTAAAAGAATTTTATTTCCAATAAGGTTTGAATCTAAAATTGTTCCGATGAAAATTAGTTGAATCCCACTGCAAACAACGAGTTTAACCAATGACTTGGGGAGAGAGGAAAACAAATGAACCGAGATAAACTCTGGATAAATTTGGTCTAAAGTCACTCTAAACCTAATGCAACGCCCTAAATCGAGGGAGAAAGTTTCACTTTAATGTTGAACTGTTGAAGGATCGTTGAGAAAATGATAATCTGCAGAATTCTTAGATTCTGCCCCCGCCCAAAGAACGCCTAGCAAACCTCCTGCTCTCTATTTATAGGTGAAGGTCGAAGCCAATGATACAAGATGAATTATGCAAAAGATTACATCAGAGAACAATAAAGGATTGTCTTCTTGTGGAATTTTAATTAGCAAGAGTACTTTTTGGAGCCACATCCAAGCTGCCCAAGAGATAATTTTTCTAGTTTTGTTTGTCAATTTGATGATCAATTAGCATTTTAGGTGAGTATTCATGTGAGTACTGCAAGTTGTTGCGGCTTATCCTTACCCATTTTATGGAGATCGTCTATAATGACTTGAGTGCTCATGCAGTTTTGATTTAATTAGGCTACTTCAGTTCAATCACTTGTGTTTGGTCCAGTCAAATTAATCCGTTCTAGTCCAATATTGACTTGTTTCTACTTTGAGTCTAATAATGGGGAGTGAATATGCTTCTTCTGTTATTTCATGTGTTAACACAATTGCTCCAATTCAAACAGTGAGTATTGTTTCTTCTTCTAAGGGTCTACTCAATATTTTTTAAATACTCCAATCCCCTCTCATGGTACACAGGTGAAGGCCTTTTTCAACTGTTCCTCCTTCAATGCCACAAAATTCCTAGAGCTTTTCTCAAATTTCATTTCTTCTTTTTCAAAACTTTCAAAAGAAGCACTTGTCACGCCCCAAAATCTATAGTAGAAGAATTAGATCTATCTTATTTTCTTTTCTTTAATCCAAAGACTTCACATTTCATTTACATAGTGGAAATAAATGTGATTGCATTTATATTCATCAATATGTACAATTATTACAAACCAAAAAATGTTATATATACAATAGTCATGATACAAAAGTCTTCTTACATCACTATAAAGACATTATGACTACAAAATGAACTACAGGTGCCAAAAAAGAAAACTAAACATGTTGTACGGAGTCTCACATAGGAGGGTCCTCACTCTTTCCTGAAAATATGTAAAGTCGCATAATAAGCATAAAATCTTAAAAACTTGGTTATTGGCCTTCCCATAATGATTGTAGCTCCATAGAACCTAGAACACTAAAAATCCTATGTCTAGGAATGCAAGAGTTCCATTTCAACACCCCTAATTGTTCCAATATTCCTCCATTGAGACAATATATCACAATGATTTTTAACTACACACATGACTATTGTATGCATTAAATTAAGAATTGAAAATATTGAAAACATTAATTATACATTCAAATAACAATAGTCTACATTAGCACTTGCAAAAGATTCACATCATTAGCCAAAAATTAGAAAATCAGCCAGTTATTAAAATTAAAGAAAACAAACTAGAATTCATTTCTTGCATATAAGGGAAAATATAAAAGTAAAAGTGAAGTCAGATGTCACCCAGATAGTACAATATATTAATTTCTCTCCAAATGTCTAATTGCTTACAAATAGATAGATATGATCCCCAAATGAAGTATTTTTTTCTCCCATGGCCTCCTTTAGATTTGATTCTAAGGGGTCATTACACTTAAGCCCTCAAGACTCACTGAAAATGAAAGACCCCATTGAAATGATAGAATTCTCTACTAAAACGAGCTAAAAAATTATTTATACTGGTACAAAAATGGACTCAGGCGCCGCAATGCTTGACATGGTGACGTCACGAAGTTATAAAATGAACTAGTTTCTCTATGCTGCTAAGTAGGCTCTGTTGCAGCTTTGGACTGACCTAAAACGTCTATTGGCTAAACCGATGCACCTTTTGGCTAAGTCAATGTGGCTCCTCTTTTCGGCAACTGCTCCGCCGAGGCGCTGCAAAATTTGAGCACTCCAGCACTTGAATGTGTAATCCGGTGTTGCGGCGTTGTATAGTTCGGCGTTGAGATTTTGATTTCAAGCGTTGCAGCATTGTGAAGTGTTGCAGCGTTGATCTTGACTCCGCTGGGGCGCTGAATTAATTGACATTTTTTTTAAGGCTCCAGCACTGTAGGCGCTGCGATGTCCTGATCTAGCCCCTGAGTGTTGTGGACACTGCAGCACTAATAGTTGAAGCGCTGTGGCACTGGTTGAACACTTGTGAATTTCTACTTTTTCCTGAGACATTCATATACAATAACAAAAAAAAAAATACTAATATTTAAGATATTAAAACACTACAAAATTTTCTTTTAACATGTGTTAAGAAATAAGCCATAGTGGCCCAATCCTCCACTAAATTAGAATATAGGGCACTAGCCACTGCAACTTCACATCTTATATGACTTCTTCGGCTCCTACAAGAATTTGGTATTCCAACCACTTCTCTGACTCCTCTATATTGTGACAATTTTCATGCTTTTGAGGGGTGGTGACCATGTTATATCATTCTGATACCCCCTGCAACCACTCGAGCATATCACATCAGAGTCACTAGTACGAATTCATTTCCCCTTCTCACTTATAACAAGCCATGAACCACATTCATCCATCAATACCAACCTCTATCACAGTATTTTAAACTCAAGCTTCTCTTAGTTTAAGAATGATCCACTCTATGTGAATCAAGTTAACAAAATACATTGATTGAAGAGTTTACTCTACCTCTATCTCTTCTCTTCTATATTTTATGTGCTCTATTATTCTAGTGTCTACATTGATTATACACCTTCTATAAAGGAAATACTGATCGATAAGGATGAAGAGGGGGAACAAAGATAAACTTTTGTTTTTAAATTTTCTATTTTGCTACTAATATTGCAAGGAAATCTTGTAACAACTTTTATAAATTTTTGCCTTTCAGTGAAACTAAACTTGTCATTTTTTTCTCCTTGGCTTTTAATATTCCTTCTTTTTGTACTCGGCTTTATAAGTCATTAGCAACAACAGTCATCATTTTGATGCTTGGTGATATCACTTTGATGCTCATGTTGGTATAGACCTAAAGTAACCTTGGCTAAAATTTTTAAAAGAATCTAGTGTAAATATGAGTCAACGTCATATATAGAGTTCCTTAGAATAAATGCAATAGGAGGATTACAAAGCCGACCCAAATATTAGGGATAATGGTTATGATGATGATGACTATGACTTTTATGCTTATGTTTTTGAACTTGCACATATTTTCAGGGGAATAGCTGTGGTTGCACTTCTGAGACATTTCGGATGTATTTGTTGGTAAGTTGTTAGGTTGGATCTTCAAATGCCACACAACCCATTCTTATTTTGATTTTCATATGGTTCAGTTTGAGCTTTACTGCTTTAGTACTTATTTCAGGAATTGACAATTTTTTTTATGTGCTTTATTTTCAAGTTGGGAACTTGCTTCTGAACTAAAGGAATTGATACCAAGGTTTGATGCTGCCGGAGTCAAATTGATTGCTATTGGTGTCGGTAGCCCTGACAACGCTCGCATTCTTGCCCAACGGGTATATTTTCTTCCACTTTTTTAATATATGTTTGAAGGCATGGCTTTATTATATAGTTACATGCATAAAACCCTTTTAGGCATGCTTGTATGAGTTTATCTCAGCATGGAGAGTTCATTTTTTGGAGGTTTGCTTGTACACTTGCAAGGGCTAGTTGAAATGTATTATAATTGTTATTATTTTGGCATTTTTGTTATTGATTGTTCAGGGTCTCTGATGATCTTTCATCTTGAGTACTCTGTTGGCATCCTTATTTGAGTAGATTGTTGTCATTTCCTCATGGCGAAGATTAGTTTAAAGTATGGTTTCTCCCCCATTTAATAGAAAATATGGCCACGCCATGCTTGATGCTCATCTCCCCAACTCATCCGAATTATGATGGCCTATTCTTGTTGGACACAAGGACCACTCGTGGAGGATCTCTTAAGCAAATGATGTTGCTTTCCTCCATGTACCAGGGCTATTACATCACTTTTATTGGTTGGGTTTTATGAGGCAAAATGATAGAATGAAACATGGGTGCGTATGGCAATTTTGTCCTAGCTAGTTGAGCCATTGCGGCTTGATTTTTGGCAGTTACAATGATTTCGTTATTGCTGGCAGTATGCTGGAGACTTTACTCGGAATATAAAAAGATCACGATGTGATTAAACCCATATTCTAATAATTTTGGTATCATTTCTATTGCAACACAGATATGTTTCACTTACCAACTTAATAATTTGTGTGTCATAATCTTCACTTGGTTGGCCTGGACATTACCTCAGCCGTTTTTGACTTGTCTATAGTCAATTGGGAGAACCATAGGTTGCATGCCATTGTTCATTGCTCCAAATTGCTTTTCTTTGTCACACAAATTGGATTTAAAATTTTCTAAGTTGCATTGCTTTCATCATCATAAATATTTGTGTGTAATGAATATGATAAAATTTTCTACATTGTGAGTTCTTGCGAGAGCTTGAGAGAGTTGGGAGTGAAATCCCTTGGAGAGGGAATCGGATTACCCACCAATCTTGGATTTGTGACTAGTTTTATCTGTTCTGTTCTTTCTAACCTCCCTCCATCCTTATTCCTCCAACCCACGGTCCACCCCACCTCAAGCCGCCGGCCACCTCCACAAAACCCCACCACCGGCCTCTAATAGCCCCATCCTTGCCCGTCGGCTAGCACCCAACCCCACCATCACCCGACCCCTTCTCCCCTCACCCCACCCACGACCCATCCACCAAGCCGCCTGGCCCCTTGCTCCCAAATTTGCAAATCTCATTATTACTTTCCTTTTCCATATGTTCTCTTTTTGGAATGTGAAAATTTCAATCATTTGAAACGATTCCTAAAAAAGGATTCTATTTTAGGAAAGTTTCCAAAATCAAATTCAAAGTTAATTTGATTTGGATTGGAATTAAATCATATATCCTAATTAGAGAATCCCAACCATGAAAGCAATAAACCTTGCTAATTTTCTCCAATTCCTTTCCCCTATGCTGCTGCCCCCCTCATGGTCTTCTTTGGAATTATTTCCAAAAGTCAAGCTACACTCTTGGAAATAATTCAAGCCATCCCCCTCTCTCTTGGCCAAAATTCCCAAGGCCCTACCTCCTTTACTTCTTTCCAAAATCACACTTTTTTTTTTTTTTTTTGGAATTAAATCCCAAGCCTCCTCTACTCCACCCGCCCCCTCCATGCCTTTACCTCCTTTAAATTTCTTTCAAACTCAAGGGACTTTGATTTGGAAATTAATTCCGGCCTTTCCCTCCAAAATCCTCTCTTAAATTCAACTCCAACTCCACCCAAAAATCTGAACTTACTAACTCCTAAACGTCATTCATTAGGCCGGCCACTTCCCTCCCTATTCTCCACCTCAATCCGTGAGAGAAACATCTTTCTCTCAAGAGGAGACTTCAAGGGAAGCAATTGTCTTCAACACTTCAACCCTTCAAAACCGATGAATGGATGATCCCGATCTTGACTCCAGATTCGTTTACAACGAGCAAGAAAACGTCAACATTCTCTGGTCAACATTCTTCGATGTCAACTCGGAAGTCGACAACTCCATCGAAGAATATTTGGATCGCATCATATTCACACTATCCGAAGCAATCAAATAACAGCTTGCCAACGTTCAGTGGCAAATTATTTCCGGTCCTCGATAAGGGTGAGCTTCTTCCCCTATTTATTTATCTTCTAAATCCTCTCATCTTGTAGGTGGTGATTCAAGTACAAGGATTCGTGCCAAGCTCTCTGCCCTCGCTTAGTAAACGTAGGATTTGAGTTCTTGATTTTCTATGTTCTAATCTCAATGTTAACTTAGGGATTTTATTGAATAACTACTTAATTTGCATTTTGTTGAATCCCACATCCACCTGAGTGTTATGTTTCCATGCTGGATTCTTTCTATGACCTGATGCAGATTTATCCCTACTTCTAACCATCATTTATGAGAAGAATATAAAATAGAAGATCAAAATTCAAAACATCAAGCCACTACAAAAAAACACAACCTAAGAGTTTAAGACGTAGCCGTCAAGACCTACAAAGTAGATTTTAATCGTATCCAAAAAAAATTTGTATCATAGAAGATCAAAATATTATTTGTGCATAACTTCTATTCATATTACATGTAGTACACCTCTCATATTAAAATTTTCTGCATTAATATTTAAGAGGCGGACGCCTCTATAGATATATGTTAGGTTAGGGTTTTTTTTTTTAAAGAGGCGGACGCCTCTAAAGCATGAGGCGAGGAGGCGCGCCTCAGTGAACTTGAGGCGTATGCCTCAATCCAAGCTCTCATTGCGTAGGTTTTGAGGCTTAAAAGAACAAAATTGTGTTGAGGGGCGCCTTGAGGTGCACCTCTTATTGCACAATTTTAAACCATGCACTCATAAAAGCATAATGCTAACAACGAACCCATCATCTATCGACAAATTGGCAGAGTCTACAAGGTTCAACCAACTAAATGAAAATTTCCATAAATACATCGATGATGGTCGTGTTGACAGAAAAACTCAACCGGAGGGGATCCTAAATATTTGAAAATGCCTCCTGAATTCTCATAAAAATTCAAATTTCTAAAAATATCATAATGTCAAAATATTTAAAAGTGAAATAAATCATTAAATACTTAAAGCAAAACCCATCCTCCCTCTGTAACAATTTACTGAGGTAGAAAAATCTGAAAACTACTTCAGCTCACAAAGTACTAGCATCTAGTCGAGAATGTCACTAGGATTCATTCTCAATATGTCTCTTGCTAGTAAGGACATGACATGGTTTCCCCGCCAAATGGCACCACACTAGTGGTTTCGCCTCTAAATGATACCGCGGGTAAACGATTATGACATGAACCCTCTGACCAGGTGGTTTTCCGCCAAATGACACAATTATATTACGGTCATGGATAGCGCCCGTATGTTCCCCAATGACTCAAAATCATTGAGTAATGAATCAATAGGATAGGATCTATAGGGCACAAAGTCCTCTGGTAGCTAAGGTGGATTCAGATTTGTCCCCTTACATAAATATTCACCCCAAGTCTATGAGGTACTCTTGGACGAAGCAACCCATGGTTGCCGACAAGGATCCTCTAGTCAGATTGGGTCGACTACCTCCTCTAACTGAGTAGACCAAGGGCCATGATGGCTCGGGACGACGGAACCATGGGATCTTGATTGAGCTCATCATCATTCCCCTCACCATCTGCTTTAAGTACGAGGTGGTGAATTTTTAATTTTATATATTAAGTTTTCAAATACCAAATCACGGTGCTACTATACACTAGATACTACGTATCTTACGTATCTGTTTGACGACTAGCCTTAATCAAAAGTTATCTCTCGTTATCGAAAGGAGTAATTAACTATAGGGGATTGCACATATAGGAAACCTGAACTCATATCATAAAGTCCAAGCAAGAGGGTGAAATCTCTAGGCAGTGAATTATCTATAAACCCAATATGTCTTCTAAAAATTTGCCTTTAAATTTAAGTGTTAAAACTCTCCACGACGACCCAAAAATGAAAGAAAAGAAAAGAGGTTCGTAGAGAGGCCAGGGTGCGAATTTTTAGAGCCAACAGCGAGAAAATCCGTCTTTCATCAAAGAATACAGAGGTGTACACAATCAAAGGAATGCTCACTGTCCTTCCCACATCCGAAGTGCACCCATTATAAATAAAGAAAAATCTCAAGTTACTTCACTAATAAGATGATTACCTCTCACAATGATATTGACCCCAAGATGAATCTAGTTGGAACTCTTGTTAATGCCGCTCTCCTATGTTGTAATTCTACAACCAATGTCTCCAGAGAGATTGAAATTGAGAGATTTGTACTCCAAAAACCCAAACAAAGTGGGCATGCCTTGCTTCTTTAATATCACATGAAACCTAGGTTGAGAAAGTATGTCGTGGAAGCCTTCAAAGCTTAACTTACAAACCTTAGAAGAGAGCTAGATCTCAGCATATAGGTACAAATACCAATTATAGTCGTATGATCTCCATCTAACCAAATAAGGAATATTTTTATTTAAAAAAAAAAAGAAATATTCTGATTATTTTTCAATATTGAGTTACAATTAGTAATTCTCTTTTTTTCATCTCCTTTAGGATTTCTATCTAAACCAGCATCTTAAGCTCCGAAAATCATGAAGGACTTAACAATGTACAATTTTTAACGACTAGCAAGAGACTTTGAAAGCACATTTGTCATAAAATGATTGATTCATACTACTAAAGGGAACTTACCACAAATCTTTGTACTTCCAGCTCAAACACAAGCATTTCATTATTTTCTCGAAGAACTCTAGCAACCATAACTGGATTTCCATAAGAATCTTGTTTCTCCAAAATACAAAACCACATAATTCTCGATCTTGAACTTTGTGGCCATTGATGGTGCCAAAAGACAAGATGCTAATATATCACCATGTTTAAGAATGATGTCACTAACAATAACAAAAGTGAAATAAAAACATAAATTGAAATCAATATTTATGTAGTTCAACCTTAAATAAACCTATATTCATTGTAGGGAAGAGATGATTTGATCTAGAATTAAAGAAGTCAGAAGAGGAAAAATACAAAGGAAGAAACACTCATCACCTTTACCGAATCTCTATACACCATTCTCTAATAAAGAAGAAGCTTAAGAATAATCTAACAAATAAATAGATTATCTCTCACCATGATGCAGTTTGTGATAACTCTTGCTGATGCCGCTCACTAGTATTGTAATCCTATGGCCAACATCTTCAGAGATAAGTCAAATTGAGAGATTTGTACTCCAGGAAACTCTAGCTAAGTTGGTATGTCTCTCTTCTTTAATCTCATGGGAAACCCGACGCCGAGAGCATATGCCATAAAAGCATCCAAAGCTTGGCTTGCAAACATTAGAAGAGAGATGCCCAAATACAAATTCGAAAATTAACCAAAGTCACCAACATCTATTTGATCAAATAGGGAATATTTTGTATATTTTTCAATATTGAGTCATAATTGATGGCCAAGATGATGTGATGCTACCATGAGTTACTTGCGAAATTAAAAGAAACAGTCGATTAAAACTTGCTAATGTAAATTATTGCTTGCAAATAAAAAAGAATTAGGAATCTAAAGTAATCAACTTGCTTAGGCCAAAGAAGCACGTTTGATATCAACCGAACAATCCAATCAAAATTCAAGACAATAGTAAATACTAAGTACACATAACATAATCAATCACTTAACAACGAGAGGTTCACCTTGAGTACCTTCTCACTCAATCACTCATGGGCTTTAGCAGAGAAAGATGAACCATACGAAAAAGGATACTACCACTAGGAAGACGGCGCTGAGGACCTTCGTTGATGGAGCGGTAGCCGGAGGTGGAGGAGGTGGTGGGTGACTGACGATTATCCAACGACCCGGTGGAAGGTGCTCTTCAATTGACAATGTTAGTTGGTATAAGATGCGGTCGATGTATCCTTCAATAGTCTCGTCGTTGCCAAAGAAGACGTCAAAGAACGGGGATCCAAGAATATCCGTCCTTCCTTGCTCGTCGAAGACAAATTCGTGGTCGGCCTCAGGGTCGGCCATACACCATTGGTAGGAAGGAGGAAAGAGCTTGTTTCGTTCTCGTATCTTCAAATAACATGAGGGTTTAGGTTTTTTTTTCCTAGGGGATGATGCAAGTGGAGAGGGCGGCCAAGGGTGGAGAGGAGGGGAAGGTTTGGATGAGGGAGAATTAGGTTAGGGAGAAAGAGGAATAACTTTAATCCAAATCTAAAATTAATTTTAGATTTTAAGTAGATTTGGAGGGATTTAATTTGAAATTCAAATTACGGAGGGATTGGGAGCTTTAATGGGAATTAATGGGGAAACCATCAATTGCGCGGCATTGAGGGAAGAGGGGAAGGATTGGTGGGGATTTAAAAGCTTCTAAATTTCTTCTTCTAACTAAGGAAGAGGAAAATTAAATCAAATCCAAATTTTAAATGAGGTTTAAAACTTTCCAAACATGACTTTGTCAAATTAGGAAAGATTTTGAAATTCAAAATTTGAATTTCAAATATAGGAGTTCTCTTCCTAAATCAAAGGAGGCTATTTTGGTAGGTGGTAATTATGACATTAATCATCATTAATGTTGGGGGGGGGGGGGGGGGGGCATGGTGGTGGGAGGCTTGGGAATTTGGTTGGGGGGATAAGTGGGGCTCGGCCGGCGGTGGAGCTTGAGGGGTAGTATTGTGAGGGAGTCTTGGGTGGGGAAAATGGTTGACAGCAAAGGGACTAGGGGAAGCCGGCGAGGGGGGGAGGGGAAGAAGAAAAGCAAATTGAAATAAATGGAACCACGAGCCGCGGACTCTTCCGATGACTGGTGGGTATTGAGCTTGCTCACCTCGAGCTCTCTCTGCCTTCTCTAGTGCTCACAAAAGAAGAAGAATAATAAACAAATAAAAATTTTCATTAATCATTCATCAAAATTCTTACAACACATTAGACCACTATATATAGGTCTCAAACATGAAAATGAAAAGTACGCAATTGCCCTCTGGGCTACAATAACAAGGCAATTCCCCAAAGGGGTAAATTCGGAAAACATCAAAACTAAATAAACATAACATGAAGAAATGCATCAAAAGTAAAGACGCTGAATCGTAGTCGTAGATCTGCGATTCCTTCGTCGATAAACTTGTCGGTAGCGTCTGTTGATGTCCTCATCACATGTGTTCTTGTTTTCTATTAAATCAGTTGTTAAAGTTCGACATATGCAATTTTCATTCGCTTCTCGAGAGAGTAGATTCCATCATTAGCATATGATTAAGCTAAATTGAAATTATTTTGCCAAATGAGTTAGTCATATTCTCAACCTAGTGTTTCTTAGGGTCCATTTAGGATGACTACAACTGTCTATAGAGCTAGTTGTGGAATTGCTGTGAGAAAATCAAAGCTTTTGATAATAGTCTCTCTCTAAAAAAAATATACAATAATTTTCTTACAACTAGCATGCTAGCTGATATGATTGTGATAAGCTCGCTTTCTTCACAAAATTTTTTGAAAATTAACAACAAATATACAGACACACAGAAATTTGCAGCAGATTATAAAATAAAGCTGTGAAAAAATTGTCCTAAATATACCTTAATTTAAATTTGCTTTCTTTAACCCATAAGCTTTATCTTAGGCTCTTAGCATGTGATCTGAAATCATGAACCCTTAAAAAAACTCTTATGATCGTCTAGCACCTGATATAATTTTGTTTCTCAATGTGGCAGCTACCATTTCCGTTGGATTATCTTTATGCAGACCCAGATCGGAAGGTAATGATATTGTTATCTTGCATTCTTCCTCTGCCTTTTTTAATTCATGATGCACTTAATTCTGCAGGCTTACGATGTTTTGGGCCTGTATCATGGTTTAGGCCGTACCTTCTTTAATCCAGCCAGTGTGAGTATCACTTCCCATTGCCATGAATGTCTGATTACTTGCATACAAATTTAAATTTACATTTATCTGATATCATATGCAGTTAAAAATTAAATAGCGTAGCTGAACATCAAGCAATTATAAATAGCATACTTCCTAGTTTTCAAATATCTAAGTATTAACTTGAAATTTACCATAAGCCAGCTTATTTAGCCGTTATTCTATGACAAAACTCTCAGCCAGTATTAGCATCATTCTGATAAAATAGTTCAAGTTTTCAAAATCATAATTGTGTCAAATTTTCATGTGTTAGGTATTATATGTATTTGAATTTAAATTCAAAATCAATAGAATTTGACATTTGGAAAGCTATTTACAATGTGATGAAGGCATCTTTTGCTTTTCTTATTCCTAAAGCAGACCAAAGTTTTCTCAAGATTCAGTTTAATTCGAAAAGCTGCAGCTAACTACACTATTTCAGCGACACCGGACGATAAGAGCAGTGTTCTGCAGCAGGTCTTGTTCAATCTAGTTTGTTCAAATTTTTAATGCATTGCACCGTCGTTTCTGAAGGGATCATAATGACATTGTTTTAGTTTCTTTGCTGCTTTCTTAGGGTGGGATGCTTGTATTCAAGGGAAAAGAATTGTTGTATGCTAGGAAAGATGAAGGAACAGGTGACCACGCACCTTTGGAAGAAGTTCTCAATATTTGCTGCAAAGTTCCAGTTGCATGACCATAATTTTTTACGACATTTATAGATAGTAAGAAGTCCAATAATTCAACTTTTATAAGCAAATGCACATAAATTTGTATTATTGATATTTCTATGCTCATGTCTTCAACTTGTATGAAGCAGATTCTGTGGTTTTAAACATTACTAGTGCATTGAAATGCTGAAATCCCACTGCCTTATGTTGCCTGTTAAATCCATTTTCTGTTACAGCTACTTTTTTTTATAAGCTGCGTCACAAAGAAGTTTTCTTGCTATATCATTTATCTTTCAATTATTTAGTTCTCTAAGCTAAATTTTATTGTGCAAGTTCATTGAGAACTACATCGGGTGGGTTCCCTTAATGTACATCTTCGATCTCATTTGAAAATTAAGTTCTATGATTGGCTACTCGCATCATCTAATTGTTAATCTTTGATATGTCTGCATGCTCACGAATTTTTAGAATGTTGAATCTAGATTTGTTTGTGGGTGATATCAAAATCTTACTTTTAAAACTGCGAGTTTTTAACAAATAAAACAACAACAACAACAAATAAAAGGAGAGAGCAAATGAAATAAATTGTAGGAATCCAGAATTTTATTGCTAGTGTGCACTACACGAGAAATATTTCTCCTTTCCTGTAAATCACTTAAATGGCTCTAACTTTATATTTATTGGGTTTTAGGTGCTATATGAAAGGCAATAGAATAATTAAATAAATATCCTAATATATTGATGTAAGCAAATTAAAGCAAACACAAAGAGAGAACAACAAAGAGAATCAAATCTTACTTTTATAAATTTAAGACATTACTTAGAGAACAAAATAGGTTAGAGAAAACAACTAACTTCAGAATAGGAAAGAGGCAACTTCCAACGACTAAAACAAAAGAAAACTAACAAAGAAACAATATTTTTAAAAAAAGGCTATCCTCAGAACATCCTACAAGAGGACTCCTCACATGCACCGATTGTAGGAATATATTTTAAAATAAGGTTTAGATATGCAAACCAAGGGTCCACCACAGCTAAGGGATTCCAATGTCCTTTCAAACTTCTCCAGCAAATGCCACCAATACAGCCCACAACTTCACTAAAACAGCCAACAAAAACAGCCAACAACTTCACCAAAACAGCCAACAATCTTCACTAAAACAGCCAACAAAAACAGCCAACAACTTCACCAAAACAGCCAACAATCTTCACTAAAACAGCCAACAACTTCACCAATGGAACTAGAAGAAAGATACAGGTGGAGTGGAACTTGCGTAGAGAAGAAAGAGGTTAGAAGCCGAGACGAAAGAGGAGAAGCTCGCAAGCTTTCCAGAGGGGGGAAGAAGGTGGACAAAGCTCTCAAGCTTTTCCAAGAAGAACCCGCAGGTTATAGCACTTTGCTCTCAAATATTCACCAACCATTCCTTCTCAAAACATCTCATATATATAGGCAAAAGAGGGGAACTAAACAGCCCAAACAGCCATAAATATCCAGCACAGGAATCAGGGCAGACTTTTGGTTTCCAGCATAGGAAAACCAACAGTAGCAAACCATATAAAGCCACGGTAATATCAACAACAGAGAATTCCAAACGATAGAGTCAATATGAAGAAAAAGCCACGGCATCAAGACATCATTTAAAAGGGAATAAAGGCCACGACATCAGCACAGAGAAACCCCAACCGCCATAGTAGTTCTCAAGGGAAAGCCACGGTGCAGCATTTAAAAGGAGCATAAAGGCCACAGCAATCCAACAAATAAATGAAGGAAAAAAGGCAGCAGCTCAAAAGGTAAAGAAGAAGAGGAAAAGACAAGTTCCACTCACCTTATAGTATGCACCTCATAATGAATTTAGAGCTAAACATCAGCTCATAATGAGCTACTCCTTCGCTAGATATTAATGAGCCGGCACCACTAGAGTTTCAACTACTTAAGCTCAAACCGAAAACAGTCAATGTCCTCATGAAACCAGCAAACATCCAAAGGACAAAAAGGACCCCCAAAGCCGGCAAACCCAAGGAAGCAAAATTCAAACCTTTCCTACCATGATCATTGGATTTACCACCATCATTGGATAGCATAAAAAATAAAAAAAATAGAAAATATAACTAATATTGTTTATAACAAAATAATGCAAAAAATCTAAATGCATCAATTCCCCCCAGGTGGGGAATTCATCTCCGGATGAGAAAACTTTAGCAACTCTTTTGTAAAGCTCCAAATTTCGTTTTTGAAGTTCAGCAGCATCAATCCACGTGCAATCAATTAATGGTCGATTACTCCATTTGACCAAAAATTTCTTGTGTTCTCCATGCCTTGTCTTTGTTGTCTTTATATCAACAACTTCTTCAATCAGATCATCTTCGTTCAACGAAGGAGTGGAAAGTGGCAATGTTTCAAGATCCACAGAATCACCTATATTTCCTTCATACAAAGAAAGATCAGAAACATTAAATATAGGAGAAGTTCCAACTGTGTTAGGTAGATCTAAAAGATATGCATTTGTGCCCAATTTCCGGAGAATGCGAAAAGGTCCGAATTTTTTTCTGCTCAGTTTCCCAAAAGTACCAACGGGAAAGCGTTGGCGACGAAAGTAAGCCATCACCATATCCCCTTCTTTAAAAACAACCTCTCTCCGATGCTTATCTGCAACAGTTTTGTATTTGACATTTGCTATACGGAGTTTTTCAAGAACTTGTTGTTGGACCGATTTGATATGATCAAATGTTTCTAAAGCTTCAGCACTTATTTTGCTAGGTAAAGACAAACCATTTCGATCCAAAATGTGAGGAATAGATTGACCATATAAAATTTCAAAAGGAGTTTTTCCAGTAGTTCTATTAACAGAATTGTTATAAGCAAATTCAGCTTGTGGTAAAATTAAATCCCATTGAAAAGGTTTCTCACCAGCAAGGCATCTCAAAAGATTTCCCAAACTTCGATTGACAACTTCAGTTTGTCCATCGGTTTGAGGATGATAAGCACTGCTAAACTGAAGAGAAGTTCCTAACTTAGCCCAAAGTGTTCTCCAAAAGTGGCTCAAAAACCTAGTATCTCTATCAGAAGTAAATGTACGAGGAACACCATGAAGTCGAACAATTTCTTTAAAAAATAAATCAACCACATGAGATGCATCATAAGTTTTTTTGCATGGAATGAAATGAGCCATTTTACTAAAACGATCAACAACAACAAAAACAGAATCATGTTTTCTCACAGTAACCGGCAAACCCAGAATAAAATCCATAGAAATATCTTCCCAAGGTTTATTTGGAGTTGGAAGAGAAGTGTATAAACCAGAATTTTGTGAAGTCCCTTTAAAAGCTTGACAGATTTTGCATTGTTTCACAAACTTAGCAATTTGTTTTCTCATATGAGGCCAAAAATATTTTTCTTCCACTATTGCAATAGTTTTCCCTTGACCAAAATGACCACTCAACCCACCACCATGAAGTTCTTGCACTAACTGTTCTCTTAAAGAATTATTTGAAATGCAAAGTCTAGAACCCTTAAACAAAAAGCCTTGGTGAATAACAAATTGACCAGATGGATCAGTTCCCAAATCAAGACAAGCTTCCCAAATATCTTTAAAATCAGAATCAGAAGCATAAGTATCTTTCAAAAACTCAAAAGAAGAAATTGTAGGATAAATAGTAACCAATAAATGCGACCTTCTACTTAAAGCATCGACAACCTTATTCAACACACCAGTTTTATGTTTAATATGAAAGGAATAGTCTTGCAAGAAAGAAACCCATTTAGCATGTCTCTTGTTGAGATTTTTTTGTGAACCCAAAAATCGTAAGGCCTCGTGATCCGTATTTAAAACAAATTCTCGCTGAATCAAATAACACCTCCAAAATTTTAAAGCTTGAACAATAGCATAAAACTCCAAATCATAAGTAGAATATCAAGATTGAACATCATTCAATTTTTCACTAAAATATGCAACAGGTTTTCCTTCTTGGCTTAAAACAACACCAATACCAACATGTGAAGCATCACAATCAACTTCAAAAACTTTTTCAAAATCAGGCAGACTAAGAATTGGAGCTTGACTCATTTTCATTTTGATAATTTGAAAAGTTTTTCAGCCTCTGGAGTCCATCTAAAGATTCCCTTTTTCAAACAGTCAGTGATAGGGCAATTACAGAACTAAAGTTTTTAATGAATCGACGATAGAAAGATGCCAAACCATGAAAACCCCTTACCTCACTGATATTTTTAGGAACAGGCCAGCTTTTGATTGCCTCGATTTTTACCGGATCAACTTTGATTCCCTCAGCAGACACAATGTAACCTAAGAAAGTCAAACTTGAAGTCATAAAAGTACACTTTTTAAGATTGATATACATTTTTTTTCCCTCAAAGTTTGCAAAATTTTTTTAACATGAAAAAGATGTTCAGAAGGGTGAATACTGTAAATCAGAATGTCATCAAAATATACCACCACAAACTTTCTGATAAAAGGCCTCAAAACATGATTCATTGTTCGCATAAAAGTACTTGGAGCATTAGATAAACCAAAGGGCATAACAAGCCATTCATACAAACCTTCTTTGGTTTTAAAAGCAGATTTCCATTCATCCCCAGGCCTTATTCTTATTTGATGATACCCACTTCTCAAATCAATTTTAGAAAAAATTTTGGCACCACTTAACATGTCAAGCAAATCATCTAGCCTAGGCATGGGAAATCTATACTTAATGGTTATCTTATTGATAGCACGACTATCCACACACATACGCCAAGTTCCATCTTTTTTAGGAGTAAGCAAAGCAGGCACAGCACAAGTACTTAGACTTTCCTTTATTAAACCTTTTTCCAAAAGTTCAGTCACTTGTTTAGAAAGCTCTTTATGTTCATTTGGACTCATCCTGTAATGTGAAAGATTAGGCAATGTTGCTCCAGGAATTAAATCAATGTGATGTTGAATGTCTCTCATAGGAGGTAAGCCAGTTGGTAACTCGTCAAGTGTTAAATCAGAAAATTCATTAAGCAACGGTTGCATTTCCTTAGGAATTTCAAGAGCCAAATCAGATTCTTTTCCAAGCACCAAATAAGCCACTTCAAATTGTTTCATATCATTTGTGTTCAAAAGTAATTCAGGAGTGGATGAATTTTCATATTTTTCATTTTTTGATGGAAGATCAGAAATGTTTCTTTGAGGAAAAATAGTAAATTTCTTATTGTTTTGAATCAATGTATAAGTGTTCCTTTCGCCATTATGAATTGTTTTATTATCATATTGCCAAGGACGCCCCAAAAGGATATGACAAACTTCTAAAGGTACAACATCACAAACAATTTGATCCTTGTACGCCCCTCCAATTGTCAAATTAATGGTGCATTGCTTCGTTATTGGAACCTCACCCCCTTCCTTAAACCACGATATTTTGTATGATTTGACAAGAGGTTTTGTTTTCAATTTGAGCTTTTCAACCATGTGTTGTGACACAAAATTTCCTGAACTCCCACTATCAATCATTAAAGTGCAAATTTTCCCTTCAACCGTGCAAGTTGTTCTAAAAATGTTTCTTCTTAGCCACTTATCACCCTTTTCTTTTTGAGCAGTTAAAACTTGTCGAATTACTAACAAAGGTTCTCCTTCGTCACCTTCCAAATCAAAATTTTCCATTTCATCCTCATTATCAGATTCTTTTTCATTTTCTTCTTCTTCACTTTTATTTTCATTTTCTATCAAATTATTTCGAGGAGGATTATTTTTTCTGCAAGTAGCCGACAAATGACCATAAAGACCACATTTGAAACAAGGTCCAATTAGTTTAGGTTGTTCAGTAGGTTTAGAACCCATTAGCCCTTTTCCCTTATCCGGATTTTGACTTTCATAAGTTTTGACTTTTGTTCCTGATGTCCCAACAGAAGTTTGAGTTTGGATTTTAACCCCACCAGTTTGTCGTCGCTTATATGTTTCAATGACTTTGCTACTTCCCCTTTGATGTAGTTTCTCAATTTTTAAAGCCATGCGATAAGCCTCATCTAGTTTAATGACATGATGCAAGTTTAATTGATCCTGAATTGTCCACTTAAGTCCATTAATATATCTTGTTACCGTTTTTTCTTCAGATTCATCTAAATCATTCCTAGCTTGCAACTTAAAAAAGTTTTCAGTGTATTCTTCCACAGTTTGAGTTCCTTGACGCAGATTATTAAATTCTTGAAAAATAGTTCTTGAATGATCAGAAGGCAGAAATTTCCCTTTCATTTTTTCTTTCATTCTTTCCCAGTTTTGAATTTTTTCTTTACCTCGCCTTACTCTATTGTTTTGCAAATTTTTCCACCATGTTAAAGCATGTCCCGTTAATTTTAAGCTTGCAAATTTGACTTTTCGATTTTCTGGTATTTCTTTCCACTCAAAAAATTGATCCATTTTCTCAACCCATTCGAGGAATTGTTCAGGTTGTAACTTTCCTTCAAAATTATGAACATCGATTTTAATCCCATGATCCCAGTTTCTCTGACGCCTATTTTGATTCCTAAGACCCTCATCCTCGCTTTTAGAAGATATGACATTAGGATTAACATTAGCTTGATTGACATTCAGATTAGCGATTGCTTCAGCCATTGTATTGATTTGTTGTTGCAAATTATTTAATTGTTGTATGAGTTGTTGCAAATCCCCTTGATTATTAGCCATTGATCGAAAAGCAAAGACTCGCAAAATGACTGAGAATAAAAAAAAACAAAGACTACCCAAGCAAAGAACTTGCTCTGATACCAAATTGATGTAAGCAAATTAAAGCAAACACAAAGAGAGAACAACAAAGAGAATCAAATCTTACTTTTATAAATTTAAGACATTACTTAGAGAACAAAATAGGTTAGAGAAAACAACTAACTTCAAAATAGGAAAGAGGCAACTTCCAACGACTAAAACAAAAGAAAACTAACAAAGAAATAATATTTTAAAAAAAAGGTTATCCTCAGAACATCCTACAAGAGGACTCCTCACATGCATCGATTGTAGGAATATATTTTAAAATAAGGTTTAGATATGCAAACCAAGGGTCCACCACAGCTAAGGGATTCCAATGTCAAATTGATGCATTTAGATTTTTTGCATTATTTTGTTATAAACAATATTAGTTATATTTTCTATTTTTTTTATTTTTTATGCTATCCAATAATGGTGGTAAATCCAATGATCATGGTAGGAAAGGTTTGGATTTTGCTTCCTTGGGTTTGCCGGCTTTGGGGGTCCTTTTTATCCTTTGGATGTTTGCTGGTTTCATGAGGACATTGGCTGTTTTCGGTTTGAGCTTAAGTAGTTGAAACTCTAGTGGTGCCAGCTCATTAATATCTAGCGAAGGAGTAGCTCATTATGAGCTGATGTTTAGTTCTAAATTCATTATGAGGTGCATACTATAAGGTGAGTGGAACTTGTCTTTTCCTCTTCTTCTTTACCTTTTGAGCTGTTGCCTTTTTTCCTTCATTTATTTGCTGGATTGCTGTGGCCTTTATGCTCCTTTTAAATGCTGCACCGTGGCTTTCCCTTGAGAACTACTATGGCGGTTGGGGTTTCTCTGTGCTGATGACGTGGCCTTTATTCCCTTTTAAATGATGCCTTGATGCCGTGGCTTTTTCTTGATATTGACTCTATCGTTTGGAATTCTCTGTTGTTGATATTACCGTGGCTTTATATGGTTTGCTACTATTGGTTTTCCTATGCTGGAAATCGAAAGTCTGCCCTGATTCCTGTGCTGGATATTTATGGCTGTTTGGGCTGTTTAGTTCCCCTCTTTTGCCTATATATATGAGATGTTTTGAGAAGGAATGGTTGGTGAATATTTGAGAGCAAAGTGCTATAACCTGCGGGTTCTTCTTGGAAAAGCTTGAGAGCTTTGTTCACCTTCTTCCCCCCTCTGGAAAGCTTGCGAGCTTCTCCTCTTTCGTCTTGGCTTCTAACCTCTTTCTTCTCTACGCAAGTTTCACTCCACCTGTATCTTTCTTCTAGTTCCATTGGTGAAGTTGTTGGCTGTTTTAGTGAAGATTGTTGGCTGTTTTGGTGAAGTTGTTGGCTGTTTTTGTTGGCTGTTTTAGTGAAGATTGTTGGCTGTTTTGGTGAAGTTGTTGGCTGTTTTTGTTGGCTGTTTTAGTGAAGTTGTGGGCTGTATTGGTGGCATTTGCTGGAGAAGTTTGAAAGGACATTGGAATCCCTTAGCTGTGGTGGACCCTTGGTTTGCATATCTAAACCTTATTTTAAAATATATTCCTACAATCGGTGCATGTGAGGAGTCCTCTTGTAGGATGTTCTGAGGATAGCTTTTTTTTTAAAATATTGTTTCTTTGTTAGTTTTCTTTTGTTTTAGTCGTTGGAAGTTGCCTCTTTCCTATTCTGAAGTTAATTGTTTTCTCTAACCTATTTTGTTCTCTAAGTAATGTCTTAAATTTATAAAAGTAAGATTTGATTCTCTTTGTTGTTCTCTCTTTGTGTTTGCTTTAATTTGCTTACATCATATATAGAGTATATGGCCTAAAAGGTGTAGCTCAATATTATACATGAAATGAGTCCATGTATGCTATGATGACAAGATTTAGATCGCTATGATTCGCCAATTAACTAAACAAATGTGTTGAATTGCACCAACTTGCTTGGAACAAACCACCAACTTCATGAAGTCGCTGACTTGCTAGAAGAAACCAACTTGTTGTAGTTGATGAGGAAGTCGCTAACTTCTTGAGGAAGTCATTATTAGAAGACAAAGAATAAATATATATTTAGCAACACATAAATGGCACACTTGTAATAAACACACCACTAGCACACAGCTTATGATCTATATATAGGTTGCCTGTGTATCGAACGCAGACAAAGCTGGTGCTGTTTTTGTTTATGTTTTTTGTTTTTGGGCTGTTATGGTCTATTCCAGCTTCATTTTGTGTAATTTTGCTTGATTGGGTGGTATAGTTGAGGTTTTTATTACTTTCAGCCTTCATAAGTTTTTATTTTTGCTTATGAATGGTTATCTTTACACATAATCACCTTCACTTGTAACCTCTTTTTTCTTTAATATATGGGCTTTTGCCCCAAATTTCCCCAAAAAAAAAAAAAAAAGATAGTGAAATAATATTTATTCTTTGTCTTCTAATAGTCATTTTCCTCGCAATACATCAATGTCAACTTGATAGGTTGTACTACTTGCATGCCATGGACAAGTTCATAGGTTGTAGTCACAGGACCAAATTGGCTTGAATTAGGCTGATTGAGCTTGAATCAAAATTTATGTATACTTGTTCCAAAGCTATTTTGATTTGAATGGATACATTTTTTTAATTTCAAATATTATGATACATATAAATTCTAACACATGTTTAATAATGTCAATATTTACTAATATTGAACTAACCAGCTCCTAAATCTAAGTATATAAAAAAGTTAAGCATATAATAGGGAAAAAAAGCATTTCCTTTACATACATATCACTTTATTTCATGTTATTTACATATATAACATTCAAAACTTTAATATTACATTCATATCACTCATATAAAATTTTCAAATCAAATATATCACTCATATATTTCATTCTTATAATTTTTTTTTAGGTGAACCCGGGGCAAAACCCATATATTAAAATTGAAAGTTCAACTTACAAGTAACCTGTAGAAAGAGAAAGCAAAGAGCAAAATCTAACAAAATAACACAAAGGCTATAACAATGACAGTAGATGGAAAAGGCAATCTGAAGACTCAGAAAGGAGGTGCTGTCTTATTCATCATTGAAAATCAAAATCGAAATCGAACGAAAGCAGACGGTGGCACCGGTTGCCCACAAAACCTGAGGAAGCTGCAAGTAGATCCCAACAAAAACTGGCCATCACAGTGCCTCCAGCCTGCCAAAGAGAAGCCACAAAAACGTTGCCAAGAAGGTCCTCCATAGCTCGAAGAGACAGTCCTTGCTCATCATCGTCTGAATGCCCAATAACCACCAGAAAAATGCAGCCATAGTCTTTGTAGTATACCCGAGAGATGTTTGAGATGAATTCCACTAGCAAAATGGAATGTGTGGACCAAGCAAAATAGCCACATTCTCAAAAATTCTCTTCCCAGGTCTGAAAAAAGCATTAGAACAAAAACTGAAACTGAACAAGCAATCCACGAGAGAAAGGAAACCAGGAAGCCAAGTCGTAACTAGCAACAACAGCTAAGAGTTTGACATTAAACCTCCAGAACAAGCAATAAGCAAGCCAAATTAAATTGTCGTAAACCTTTGCAGCAATGATGATCTGTTTTTCCATTTTGAAGTTTTCAATCTAACAGCCGATGAGATGTTGCAAATCATCTTAACCACATTAATTCTAATATTAGAGAAACGGCGGTTGTTACGTTCTCTCCAAATATGATCAATAATACAGCTAATAGCTAAAAAGCAAAACACTTTTTTAGTTTTGTTGAATGTAACAGAATTTTCAATGAAATCTAGCGTCTGAGATAATGTGGGCCTAAGTAAGAAGCAGTTAAAATCCGGCAATATAGACTTGAGGATATAGAAGGAGAAATCACAAGTAAAGAATAAATGAGAATGGTTCTCAAGCATTCCCGAGCACAAAGAGCAATTTAGAGGCACCTGAATGCCTCTCATCTGAAGGTTATCCGCTGTTTTTAGCTTTCCCAGCCTTGCCATCCAAGAAAAACAAGCGTATTTAAGAGAGTGATTCTTATGTCAAATATCATTACACCAGTCCACATTAGGAAAAGCAGAATGATAAAACTCAATAAAGTTTTTGAAAAACCATTTAGAAGATCCGTTCCATAAAACCTCATTAATTCCTTTGATTTCCACAGCCAGAATTTTCTCAAAAATACCTAAAGGAATTGAGTTGGGAAGATGCCAGTTATCATTTATAAAAAATTCTTTCACCAGAGAAGCATCACCAGCAAATGAAGCCTCTCCAATGAAGTGCCCAGTAAGCCAGGGATCCCACAGGAAAGAAAAATCACTAAAATTGGACACAGAAAACTGTATCTCATCTTTAATCTTGTATGCAGTTTCCGAAATTCTCTTCTAGAATTTAGAGGCTGATAGGGGCGGAGGTTTCCAAGGGGATGTGAATTTGGCTTTATATGAGCAACTAAGGAGGTTTTGATTGTTATAAATTCTGTCAATAATAGAGCAAAAAACACCAAAATAGAGAGCCTCAATCGAGGGAATACCAAGCCCTCCCTTAGATTTAGGTAGAGTTACTTTGGACCAGGATATAAGATACAATTTCCTCTCCACCATATTGTTATGGAATAAAAACTTTGAGCAAAGTTTGTTGATAGTAGCACAACAGCCCTTAGGTATGATGGATCCTCTGATCCAATATGCAATGGTGTTGGAGATAGTGAATTTAAGGAATTAGACCCTTCCTGCAAAAGAGAAACTTATTTTTCCAACCTGCAAGTAGAGCAGAAATTATGCTCAGTAGAGGTTGGAAGTGAGAGGCTTTAAGTTTTTTTTGTGGAAATGGGGATTCCCAAACAGGTTAAGTGAAGATTGACATTATGGATACCAAGTTCCTCACAAATCAGTTGATTCTCAAGGCCATGATGAGAGAATATGATAGCACTTTTGATGGTATTGATATGAAGGCCGGATAAAGAGCCAAATTCCTGTAAACACCTATTCAGGTGTCTAGCATTATCAATAGAAGTCTCCTCAACCACCAAGAGGTCATCCACATACATCAAATGGCTGATGTGTAAATCTTTACAATTGATACCTTTGAAATTGTGGGAGTCAGTAAGGATATGAGATAGTCCATCCATGGCGATACAGAAAAGAAGGGGAGACAAGGGGCAACCTTGTCGTAAACCCGAAGTGGATTTAAAGAAGCCTTCAAGAGAGCCGTTTAAACAAATGGAAAATTGAACATCACTTATGCATCCTTTAATCCAAGCATCAAAAGCCACAAGGAAGCCCTTCTGCAATAGTCTAGCAATGATAAATTCCCTAGAGACGGTGTCAAAGGCCTTTTTGATGTCTAGCTTAGCACAAAAATTTTTAGTATAACCCTTAAAATCTCTAAGGATCTCAGCATCAAGGATAATGTTGTCCATAGAGCATCTATTAGTGATAAAACCGGATTGACTTTCATGTATGATGTGAGGAAGAACAACTTTGAGTCTGTTGGCTAAGATTTTAGAAACAATTTTGTAAAGAACATTGCAAAGTGAAATGGGACGGAAGTCATTGATGTTTGCGGCATGTAAGCATTTAGGAATTAATGCAATGGTCGTAGCCTTAACACCTCTAGGAAGAGAGCCCGAAGTAAAAAAATTACTTACAACATTAAACACTTGCAAACCTAAGAGGTGCCAAGATTTTCTATAGAAAGCATAAGTGAAACCATCTGGGCCAGGAGCGGTATTTTCATTCCCATTAAAAACTGCCTTTTTAACTTCCTCAAAAGATAAAGGAGACACCAACATGCCACAAAGCTGAGGAGGAACCAGGTTACCCGAAGGGATATTCAGAGGTAAATCAAAAGTAGAGTGAGTTGTGTTGAACAAACCCTCAAAGTGCTTGATGATAACTTTGGAAATGTCACTGAAAGAAGTAAAATGACCATCTGAAGTAGTGATCTCCTTTATACAATTTTTGTTGTTTCTACTCCTAATTTTTGCAAACATAAAACCAAGGTCATCTTCCCCTTTAGTAAGCCATAAAACTTTAGCTCTTTGAGCTAACCAAGAAGTCCAGTTAGCTTGTAAAGAAGCCAACTCATCATTAATTCTCTTAAGATTTTGATTTAACTCCACATCTAGCGGATAGGCTTGAAGCTCAACCAAGCATTGATGTTGCTTGCTTTTAATTTCTAACAAAGCATTAGAAAGATAGGATGAAGAAGCCCAATTTCTGTTTTTAAAAGCCCTTTTAAGCCACTGTAAACTATGATAGAAAGAAGCCATATGACTTCTAGCCGATCTTGAAGAAAAAGCCTCAAGAACATCATCCCAGTAACCCTCTATATTAATCCAGTAGTTTTTGAACATGAATCTAACGGATAATGGCTTATCATGAGAAGATTTGAAGATTAAAGGTGAATGATCCGAGCCAAGATGAGGTTCCACACTGTAGTAGGCAGTGGGTAGAAAGTCCAGAAGAGCGTTATTTACCAAAACTCTATCAAGTTTGATGTGGATAGGATTGTCCACTCTTTGTTTGAACCAAGTGAAAAAGAGACCCGTGGAGGATAAATCTTGCACTCCATAATTAAAAATCATGCTATTAAGTTCTCCCAATCTGCAATTGGAAGAAATGGTGCCCCCAGCTTTTTCAGTTTCATATTTGTAACAGTTGAAATCTCCCATGATAACCCAAGGTTGATCCAAAGGAGGAGAAAAAGTAGTAAGAGACTCCCAGAGATGCTTCCAGTCCTCCACAGAATTGGAGGCATAAATCACAGAAAGAAAGATCGGGGGGAAAGATCCCACCGATAGAATGCCATGTATGAATTGGGGAGAGGAGGAGATTGGATTAAAAGAGAAAACCGAAGTATCCCACTTAATCCAAATCCTAACCAAAGAAGAATCCCCAAAATTATTAAAGCTGCCTTCATTCTCAAAGAGACGATGAGAACGTAAAAACCAAGGATCCTCAGCAGAGGAAGGTGAAATTTTGGCTTCCAAAATACATAATATTTTTAGATCGTGAGAATTGATCAAAGATTTGCAGTAACTTACTTTTTCGGGTTGTTAAAACCCCTAACATTCCAGCTAACAAATTTTGGAAAAGACATTAGGAATTTTGACCTTTGGCCTTCTTGGTCGACTTTCCTTTCAACTGTTTGGGCTTGTTTGGAGTTTTGACTTTGTCGGTTGAGGATCTCGTATTGTGGTGATTCTTATCAGTTTTTCTCGATTGACCAGGATCATCATCAACAACAGAGCAAGAAGTTGATTCGATTTCTGAGATAGATTCGGTAGATTCAGGGAGATTATGATCTTCAGTTTGCAAGGATGCAAACTTGTTAAGTAGAGGTATTTTGGGAGGTAGCAAAGGGCGGGGTGAATCCTCTGTGGGCGAGTTGAGGTTCGAGATAGGGATTAGTTTAGAAGGAGAAGGCAGAGAGACATTTGTTTGATTAGCCTGGGGCTGAGACGAAAGGGAAGTTAGATTAGCCTGGGGCTAAACTAAAGGGGTCGTATTGGATAACAAAGCAAGGGAAGGATTGGATTTTTCAGCAATGTTTTTGGATTTGGGAGGAGGCAAGATAGAAGGGTGTCTGTGAGGTTGGGAAGAGTGATGTCTGGATGTGCTACGACCCCGATTTCTCGAAGGTTGGGGTGGAAGGACAGGCTGTGGATTCGGGTTTTCGGGACAAAGAGAGAACGGATGGATAAAAGAGCCGCAGCCTTCACATTTATCCGGCTTCCAATCGTATAAAACTTTTAAAACTAAGTCCTCACCTTCAATTTCAAGAGGAATTTATTCAGGTAAAGCAGAGTCCTTTGAGATAAGAACACATACCCTGGCATACATCAACCTTGAGCGATTAGCAGTGAGATTGTCGACAGATAAAGGAATGCCAATGTAGCTCGCTATTTTGGAAATTCCAGTGGGAGTCCAGAGGACAAGAGGAAAATCTACTATTTTGATCCAAATCGAAATCGGGGCTGCCTCATCGCGCTTTGGCTTGAATTTAGGAGACCATCGTTGCAAAATAAACAGTTTTCCCAACAAAAAACTAGGGGCCACCCGAAAGAACCATTTCCAGATCTTCCGCATTGGAAAACTTGAGTAAGAAAAATCCATCAGCAAGTGAAAAGAAGAGTCATGGAACCTTTTAGAGGCCAAAGCTTCAGCATGGCTTTAAGTAATCTCTCATAGTAAGGACGGGGCCCTAATGAATAACCAATCAAGGCCGAAGTCCATATGGTTTTCCCTTCAGACAAATCATCATCTTTGAAGGAAAGCTTTTGAGCTGGGCTGTAAAAAGATACCAAAAAAATGGCTAGCTTGGAGGAAGGAGCTGCGACATTGGCAGCATATGAAAGCCCCCCCCCCCCACACACACACACACGGAGGAAGTTGGTAGAGGAGGGAAGTCAGGTGAAGAAGCGTCCATCTTGGGGGGAGAAGCCCCCCCCAAGCAAGATGGCGAAGAGAGAAACCTTGGATGGCGCAAACCCTAGCAGAGCGAAATGTTTGCGAAAAAACGGATCATTCTTATAATTCATACCACCCTATAAATTTTAATATTTTATTATATGCACTCATATTTATTTTATAGGTGATAGATATGTAATATTAAAATTTTAAATATGGGATGCGTAAATAGCATTAAATAATAAAAATGATATGTATAAAAATTTAATACTCACGTAAAAATGTCGCCCTGTTGAGAAACTTTAATTGTACGCTCGTTGTTGGTTAGCTGTTGAAATCCATTAGCTCATGGACTCCCTACTTCTCATAAGCCAAGCTCCCAATGGCGGTCTGTCCGCCAGGCGATTCCCCGCCGGCGGAGCCGGCGCAAGCGCGACTTCTTTCCACCGTTCTTTCAAACTTATCCGTCCTCTCTCTTCCCGATCTCGCCTCGGACTCATTTCTCAGAACCCTATAAAACCCCTACATCCCACTCTCGCTGCCGACGGCGAGCCCACTCCCTCCAGCCGGTTGCCACCGTTCCCCGACCAAGGAGACAACGCAGTTTTTGTCGGAGACGAAGGCGTCCCTTTGGAAGGCGTCATCCAGTTCGAAAAGCCCTCGGCGCCTTCGTCGTTGCTCTCGTGGGCGTAAGACCGTCATTTCTCCCATTCTCTTCATTTTCTATATGAATTTTTGGTAAATTTCTTGAGTGAATTTCAGGATTTTGGCTCTTCTGGCGGGCGGTGACGTTCTATGCTTGCTCGCGTTTTCGGCTATCGGTAGATATAGCCATGGGTTACCTATTGTTGATGTTGAAACCCTCAAAACTGCCGATCCATTCATAGCTGGTTTGCATGTTTTTTTTCCTTTTGGATGTGTTTTAAGATAAGCCTGGTTTTTGAGACGTGTGATGACGTTTGGTAGGATGGGTGCTGAGCGCTTACTTCCTTGGAGGTTATGGTGATGATGGAAAAGGGATGAATGGGTATGGTACAGCCCTAGCTGCTGCTGCGAGGTCTTGGCTTGTTGGCATTCCGGTTGTTACCTCTTATTATCATGCATAACTTGTGATCTGCTTATTCAAAGGGAGATTCTGTTAATTTGTTCAATTTATTTTCTGAGGTACTGTTTAGTTCAGTTATTTAAATGTCTGTGTTGTATGTCGATGCCTTGCCCTTGATATAGTCGTCGTCATCATCAAACTTGTCCCAACTATTCACGTTGGAATTTATGAATCCTCATTTTCCATTTGTTCTTATTGAGTATTGCTCGAGTTGTTAAACTTGTTCTTCTCAGTTCATTTTGAACAGTTTATATCGATGTAATCTTAAGCATACTCTTTCTTCCTAATCCTTTAATATTAATTTAATAAATTTATTTAATAGATGCATTTTTTCGATCATTTATTGTATCTCCAAAGCATAAGTTTATTTTTAATTATCTCATCAGAATAGATGTCACTTCAACTATTCCTTTAATATAATTACTCTTTGATTTATCATTCTGAGCCTTAACATACATTTATCTTAAAATTATTGTTTCTGTCACACTCAACTTATATATCAATGTTTTTTCTATTGTTTAATACTTAGATTTGATACGTCATCATGAAATTATCTTGACCGGACACGAATCTCGAGGCAAAACCCAACACGAAAAGTTCAAAAATTAAATCCGGGAGCACTCGAACTCCGATTTCAGCAAGCTTACAGTCAAACTGAGCATCTCGGAAATACGAACCCAACGACACCAAATTCAACTCAATCCGAGTCCAAGTGAGCCCAAATCAAGCGTCCGAAGTACTGTTGGAAAGCTCGTACCACAATTTGAGGTACCAAAAGGTCTCCGATTTTAACGAGCTTATACTCGAATCGAGCGGCTCGACGAGACGAATCCAACGAGCCCAAGATCGTCAAATTCCGACATCACTAAGGCCTTCAAATGTCCAATGAACGGTGCAAGATCGTAGGATTCAATATCGGCCGTCCATTCGACCGCTCCCTATTCGCCTGATCTCAGGCCTATTTACGGGCCATGCCACTTCAAGAAATTTATAAATAGATGCCTCATTTCTCATGAGAGGGGGTCCAAGCAAAGAGAGGAGAGGAGAGGAGAAGAGAAGGAAGAAGCTCCTCCTCGACCACCGTCGGAACCTCACCGGACCACCGCCAGAGCCTCGCCGGACCATCGCCGGAGCCTCGCCGGACCACCGTCGGAGCCTCGTCATCCACCGCTGGAGCTTTGCCGCACCACCACCTGAGGCCCTCACCTTCGCCAGAGGCCCTCACCTTCGCCAGAGGCCCTCACCTTCACCTGAGACCCTCACCTTCGCCAGAGGTCCTTGCCTTCGCCATATCATCATCAAAGGCCATGTGCTCCACCAGAACATTACATGAGGCCCAGACTTCCGCCGGACCACTACTTGAGGCCTTGAGCTCCACCAGGACACCACCTGATGCCCAGAGTTCTCCCAGAATACTGCTGACTATGGTCCTTCAGACCTTCGTCACCTACTACGGTCCTTCCGACCTCAATCACCTGACAACGGTCTTTCAGACCCCAGTCTCCTGCCGACTACGATCCTTCCGACCTTCATCACCTACTATGGTCCTTCTAACCTCCATCAACTAACAATGATCTTTCTGACCCAGGTCTCATACCGATTACGGTCCTTTTGACCTCCGTCGCCTACTATGGTCCTTCCGACCTCCATCAACAGACAACGGTCTTTCTGACCCCGGTCTCTTACCGACTATTGTCCTTCTGACCTCCGTCACTTACTATGGTCATTCCGACCTTCATCAATAGACAACGGTCTTTCTAACCCCGGTCTCTTGCAGTCTACGGTTCTTCCAACCAAACAAACATATATATGTAACTCCCACTATATAATGCAATCTATATGATGTACATTTTCTACATCAATCCAAGGCCTTCTCCTAAGGAAGGGTCTCATTTGTAATCGACTGTAAATACTAGTGGATTCATTCATACTGGGCCAGGCCCCGTGGTTTTTCCCCTTTTTTAGGGGTTTTCCACGTAAAAACTCTGGTGTCTCTTATGAATGTTACGCCCTCTCACTTTTTTGATTGTGTGCTGGATTTTCGGACAATGCTAAGAATTAAACTATATATTTCTCTACCGCCGCGAATACTCCAGGACGCAACAAGATCCATACAACAACATCAACCTAATTATGGTTTTGTAAAATTTATCTTTAAATCCCCATAATATCTTTTTATCGCAATGCTCCTTAGGAACTTCTTCATATTAAGCTTCTAGCATTAACTTTAGAAGCTATATCCTCATTTATATTTTTATTATTCTGTAATAGATCCAAGATACTACTGCATGCTTTGTTTAATGTTTTGTGTCAAATATCATGTGTTTTAGTTCAGGTTTAGGATCTCTAGTGAATGACGGTGAAATTGTATGTCCTTAACTTAAGCAGACTAAATGATGCAGGACTAAATGCAAAACAGGAAACTTGCACAAAATAATCAAAGAGCAATTTTGGATTTTAGTTATTAGCGATTAAAATAACAAAATAAAACTAATAAGCGGTCACTTCCATTTAGGCTAAGCTACGCAGGAGACTAAACGAAATCAAAACATTTAGGAATATCCAAAGTAATGCATACAAAATAGCTTTCAACATAACCTTGATCTAACAAAGAGATCTAATAGCAACAAAACAATAATCCTACGATTACTAATGGATGGCGATAATGGAACACAATCTCTTGCTTTGAACAATCTCTCTACGAAGTAGATAGAATATGAAAATACGCGAATCAAGGAAGGTGATCACCTTCAAGGAGAACCCGTCTTGAGAAGCTATGTGACATTCACTAGTGGTTCCTCCATAACCTCGGGCGTAGTGAATCTTATGTGGTCGATGGATTTTCCTATGAATCCGTCAAGGCGTAGATTTGTTGAAGAACGACGATTTGAGAGGTTCCACGATGATGTAGTCGTCTTACGCAAGACCGAAATCAAGTTCCGGATTGGTCATATATCATAAGCAAGAGAAAGAGAGAGCATAATAGAGGAAAGAGGAGAGAGTTGGTGGTGGGAAGAGAGGCCCGCGGCTTGTAGGGGGAAAAAGGATTAGGGTTTGGTAAGAACTAGGTTGAGGGAAGGTGGAAATATTCTAATCTCCAAATCTGAAATTATTTTCAGGTTTTTAGTAGAACTGGAGGGAAAAGGGAAAACACTTTGAATTTGGATTTCAAAACACATGTAATTAAGAGTCTTAATGTAGCATTAAAGGAGTGGAGCCCATGTAAGGGGCCGGCGACCTGGAGAGAGGGGGAGAGGGGGTTTTGTGGAGAAATTTAAATCCCCTTCCTAATTGGTCTCTTTAATTTAGGAGAAGAAAAATTTCACCCAAATTAAATTTGAATTACATCATGAATGAGATTCAATACTTTCCTAAAATAGTTTTCTAATTTATGAAACTATTTGAAATTCAAAATTTGAATTTCAAATGATGAAAATAATTTCCCAAATTATTTGAACTCTTTAGGTAAGCATTAAGGTGGCATTGACTCCTCATTCATGGAGACAAACAAGGGTGGCGGGCGGTGGGGCTTGGCTTGGGTGGGGCGGGTGGAGGAGCTAATGGAGAAAAGGGACTGGGTTGGTGGTTAGGTTGAGGTGAGCTTTGGTAGTGATGTGATACAATCAAGAATTGCACGTGAACTTTATAAAGAACCACAAAGTGTGCTAATTTAAGATTAAGGTATCGTGAGGTGAGGTTCAAGAGTTTTGAATTGTCAAAATTATTATGATAAGCAATTACAAACTTGATGTTTGGGCACAATTGGCGATAGATCTTGAAAGTCTCACAATAAGACAAATGCGGAGTAAAATATAATCCCACGGCTAATGGTTAGAAAATTCACAATGAGTTACCTTGCTCACTCACACTCAAGTAGGGCTTAGCGGAAGAAGATCTTTAGCATACCCAACGATGCCACGAGGATGGTAGCAACCCCAACGGCCGTGAGCCACGGAAAGGTTGACGGTGGCGAGGATGGCGGGAATGGTTGACTGTCGATGCTCCAATCGTAGTTTGGAAGTTGGCGGTCGATGACACTCGCAAGAGTAGGTACAACTCGATCCAATTAATCTCCAACGGTGGCGTCATCTTCAAATCCCACGTCGAAGAACAGAGATCGTAGGATGTTGATATTTTCGTCAGCGTTGAACACAAGTCCCCACTCAAATTCGGGATCCGCCATGCATGCTTGACGTTAGAGAGAACTCCAATGAGAAGAGAGGAAATATGTGGTGGTGAGAGAGAGCACTTGTAGATTGCGAAGAAGGGAGGGGAGGAAGAGAAGGGCGGCGGGATTTCCAAGGGGAAGTGGTGAGGCCGGCGGGTGCAAGGGGAATAGGCTAGGGTTTTGAGAAAATAGGCTTAGAAGATTGTGGAGGAGATTAATCAAAATCTGAAATTTAATTTCAGTTTTGATTAGATTGGGAGGGAATTGACTTGAATTTTGAATTTCAAATCAAAGGAAATTAAGGCATTGATTGTGGAATTAATGGGGGAGCTAAGGAGGGGGAGGCCGGCGGTTTCAAGAGAGGAGGGGAAGGAGTTTTTAAACAAATCCTGATATAAATTTCAGGGTTTGAAATTTTGGGAGGGAGAATTAATTGAAATCAATTTTGATTTCAAAATGGGAGGAAGAGTTACTTAGCAATTAATGAGGAGAAGCCTCATAGGGAGGCCGGTGGCATGTAGAGGGGAAGAGGGAGGGATTAAGGGGAGGAACCAAGCTCTTTCCAAATAGGAACGAAAAGTTGGAGGGAAATTAATGACTCCTCCAAATAGGCCTCATTTGATTTTTGAATTTTGAAAACTTTCCATATTTGGCTTTGACAAATTTGGAAAATTTTGAACTCAAGAAATTTTGAATTCTCAAAATTCGAACAAGAGGGGAAATGGGGGAGAGGGGCCGGCGGTTGGGTGGTTGAAGAGGTGGTGGAGGAAGGGTGGCCGGCGGCCAAAGGGGAGGCCGGCGGTTGGCTCCCTTTGGTGCTAGACGGGAAGAAATGGGGGGCTCGGCTTGGGCTAACGGGATGTGGATTTGGGTAGTTGAAGATGAAGGGAAAACACAACGAAGATAGAACAACTTAGCCACGAGCCGCGGACTCTTCCAACGACTGATGCGCCTTATGAATGCTCCCTTTGAGCTCTCTCCCTTCTCTAGCTCTCATGCAAGAAGAAGTAGAAACAAAACACAATTTTCATTCAAAAATTCATTAACCTCATTATAATAGAAATGACCTATATATAGGTCCCAACATGAAAGAAAATACAAAGACTAAATTGCCCTCAGGACTACAACATGACTCAACTCAAACTAGGGGTACAATAGGAAGACTCCAAGAAATAAAATGCATAAACATCTAGAAATATAAACTCTGAATCGTGGCCATCGATCTGCGCTATCTCCGGCGATACACATGCTTGAACCTTTGATCGATGTCCTCATCTGGTAGGAGGGGTTATGGGGTGGAGGTTGGTGGTGGGGATGGCCGGCGGTGCAAGTGGAGTAGAAGGGAAGAAAGAAAGGAGGAGAATCAAGAGCCACCGGTGGTGACTGTTAGGTATGACGAGTGGCCTCTCCTAGGCTCCACCAAACTCTCAAATTCTTTCTCAAGCTCTCACCTAAGCCTCAAGAACACAATTGTAGGAAATTTCTTTGATTATCATTCATCGACCTCAAAAGAACAAGATGAAAGCTTTAAATAGCCTCTACAATTACTTAAAACAAAATGACTCAAATACCCTCAAGGGGCTACATGACTCGATCCCTCAAGCAAGGATAAAAAGGGAAAAATGCTGAAATAAAAAGATACATCAATAAGTAGACAATAAAAATATCAAAAGTACATCGGATAAATCGTGGCCGTTGATCTACGGCCACATCGACGGTTGACTTTCCAACTAAGTTGCACCGATACGGATACGGCGATACGGATACGACACGATATGGATACGGGACACGCCAATTCTTAAAAATACAGGATACGGATACGGCGCGGATACGGCATTATAATATATAAATAATACATAAAAATTAATAAAGTAATCAAAGTGTAATATTTGAAATGACAAAAAAATTGAAATAAAAGTAAGCATTAAGTATTGAAATGTCTAGTACAATAAAAACAAGAAGATAAATTGCCCAGCACATGAAATTTCAACTATTCAATAGAAGGAATGATAGGATTAGCTTCTTCAGTGGTTTGTCTTTGAGTTTCTATATCATCTTCAATAAATATCATAGCTTCTAATTCAGGCTCATCAAGTGAAAGATTAGCAATTTCTAATATTCCCATATCCTCAAGAGATTCAAATCCATCTCCAGCAACATCCCACATCCTGTTGTCTCCTTCCATATAAGTTGGAGTTTTTCTTGAGAGAAGTCGAAGGTTTGTATGCACGTAAACTAAATCTTCAGCCCGTTGTGGAGTAATTTTATTTCTCTTCATTGATTGGATGAATGAGTATCTTACTATGTGCTCCAATTTCTAAAATTATTTCACAACAGTCTTCTATCATTGATGAGGATGAAACTTGGCCAAGCAATTTTATGGCGATTGTTTGTAGTAGAGGTGCTGAAGCTCCATGTATAATCCACCACATTTTCGGATCAAGAAAAATTAATTCTCAAAAAGCACCTATCACGCAATGACTCTTGGTCACCAAAGTCCTCTAAATAACCAAAAAGGTTTTTTTAGCAAGCTCAATATTAAGGCAAGGACACTTCTTCTCCGTCTAGTTGATTATATTTTCTCTCTATAAAATTATTATTTGTAAATTGCCAAGCAAAATGCTTTCTCCAAAGCACTATCTACAACATGTTTTCTTTTTTTTGCCTCTATGTTCAAATCCCTGGGAATGTCCATTCGCTCTATTAAAAGGTCCTTTGTTTACAGCCAATATACTGTCATCACATCTAATTGAAGAAGATGATGAAGGATAGGAAGCATGAGTGCTTGGAAGTGGAATATGTTTTGGAAGCTCTTTTTTAATCCTTTGCGCAGCTTCACTGATTTTTCTTTGTAATTCAACCATTTGTGATGAGCTTATCTTCGGGCAAACTTTGATTCCATGACCACTAATCTTCAACAAATGAGCTTTCACTCTATAATATGATCCTTTGTATGATGCATTACAAAAATTGCATTTGAATGCAATATTGTCTCCCCCTTCTGATGTGCAAGACTTTACCTATTTTTGTAACATAACCCCATAAAGGTTTGTTATCTTCAATATTAATTTCTGATGGACCATCATCAGAACCAATTCCTGCTCCTCTAGAACTCATTATCCGTAATGGTTACGTTGTTTCAGTTTTCTGCAAGGATCTATACAAATTAAAACATATGAATTTGAAACATGAAAAAATTTAAGTGAAAGTGACTCTCTTCTAGATATGTTGCGACTCTGCCTGGGGTCCAAGGCATAAACATTTTGGGCGCTGCCCCCTGTAACTACACAATTGCGGAAACATAAAAGGTTCGACAGGGTTGTCTGCCCGGTCAGGTCGCGGGGTCAAGGGGCAGCGCCCCTGCGGTGCCAATTTTTAAAGTTGTTTTTATGGAAAGATATCGAGCGATACCGAGCATATTTTAGCTTCTCGGTGCCGCTTGGTACCATTCGGTACCCCTCCATACCGAGCAGTACCGAGCGATACTGAGTTCCAGTACCGAGCGATACTGAGTTCCAGTACCGAGCAGTACTGAGTTTCAATACCGCTCGATACCGAGTAGTACCGAGCAATACCGAGTTCCAATACCGAGCGGTACCGAGTTCCAATACCGAGCAGTATTTTAGTTGCCCCAAAATGAATTTGATGGCATGAAGACCCATCCTTAACAAATTTCGATCAAGATAATCTTAGCTAAAATATTTCATTACCACATTTTTGTAGTATAATTGTTCTTAAATTTAAGAAGTTTCTGTTATTGGGTGATATTTCAGGTTTAGCAAACTGCTCCAAATTCCGTAGGGTTTGACATATCCTTCTTCCCAGTTCTGAGGCATTGTGTTGTTTATGCCTTCATTTATTCCATCTCGGGTCCTTTTTACTGACCGCGGATCTATCCTTGGTCTGTTTTCTTATGTGTTTTTCCTATTTCTTTCTTTTGTATGACTTGTAATCTCTCATTTTAATTTAATTTGAGTCATCTCTCAAAGTTGTCCCCCAAAACAAATTATAAGCAATAAAGATGAGTGTAACAGGCATCATCATTGTGAAACAACATCATTGGTGGTTAAATTCTAATTTACTTATTGATACAAGATAGATGTACGACCTATCTCATACATTGTGCCAGACCCTGCCATCAGTGTACATGCCATGCTTTGCAGATACTTGGCTTTGGAGGGGCCATTATTCCGCAAAAGATAAGAATAAACATGACAATGTTGAGGATGGTGTAGACAAACAAAGTACTTCACAGTATTGATTTCACTATAGAGCGCTTTACCTTATTCCTACGCTCCCTAACCATTTTATCTCGCTTACCAAAACAAACAAACTTATGAATTTATTATCTTTTAGATCACTATCGCTATCATTGCTTTTATCTTAATTATTTGGGTCGGCTTTTGCTGAGAGAGGTTAGCAACAAAAGATTATCTATGTATTCTTTAAATACATATGGGGATTTCCCCGTATGTGGCAAATAGTTTTCCGTTATATTGCTCTCAATCTTTGAGTACTTTATGGACTAGCTTGTCATTTGTAAAATAACTGATTGATTGATCATTAACCATCTTCATGTTTTGGCAGTTGGGTATTGTCATTAGGGCAGCAACATCCAGTCATTTTCCTCAAACAAGTTTTATTCTGATAGCAATGGGAAGCACAGGGATCTTGCTTTTAGGATGGCGAGCCTTAGTATGCAAACTCCTTTCTGTTCAAAGCAATAAAAATGATGTTTATAGGCGTGGCAACCCATTTGAGCTTTTTGAGGTAAGTTGGTAATAGATCTCATCTTCTGAAAGCTAATTCTACAATCCTTTTAAAGCTTTCATTATCAGATTTCATGGTAGCGTTTCATAATCGCTTAGAATGCTTCATAGTTTATTTCGTAAGAGTTTCTGAATTACTTATTTTAGAGTGCAGTGAGCTGCTTGCTATTCTACTTTTTTCTCTATTCTTTGTTGTATTTTAACCCTTCATTAATAAAATTGTAATTTTTCATGTTTCCTTGTTGCAGTTGCTGACATCATTGGTGCGGAGATGGTGACTTCAGCCTTTGCGGTAATTATCTATTGTTTTGCTTTCCCTACATTTTAGTTTGCTACTACTATATGTACATTTTTTATGGAATGTTTGTGTGTTTTAATGCAAGCATTTTAACAAGCAACATTCATGATTATTTAAAATGAATCCAGTACAGACCTTTTTTTAATTTCCAGGACAAACGAAGCATGCCAAGTTCTGATTTAAGCTTCGTTTGGGACGACTTTTTTAATGCTTTTTAAAACGGAGTTTTAGTACAAATTTTTTTATTTTTGTACTAAAACTCCGTTTTAGAAAGCAATAAAAAAGCCGTCCCAAACGAAGCCTTAATGTCTTCATTAATGTTGGTAATTATGACTTAGTTTTCTTTATGTCTGCCGCTTGTTCATTAAACCATATAAATGATAATGGTTGTCAGAAAATGCTTATGATAATCTACTAAATTTTGACTTTTTATAAAACTAATAATCTCATATCTCTATTTTTTTATTTCTCACTTAAATATCTAAATCCATATTCTTAACCTTTTTTTTTTTATATATAAAATTATAATGATCTGATCACAGCACGCCTGAATCCACAATTTCAATGGCACCAAAAAATACAACATAAGTGTTAATTTTATAATTTAAGAAAGTTATTATGTGCAGAAATGCTTTTTGTTCAATTCATTAGATATTGCTCGAAAAACATATGATTTTCAATTGGTTTTGCGAATGAAAATTAATGATTGCAAACCCAAGTGGTGCCAAATAGGAATTTATGGAACCCATTGCAGGTTAATGCTAAATGTGTTAGAATTAATTAAAATTATTTATAATTATATAAATAATATAAGATGTGCTTTATATTTATATTAAAAAATATTATTATTATTATATGTCCTCATTGTGAAGGATATTTTTTTATTACTCTATTATATTGTTTATATGTAGGTAATTTTCTATTAATATATTATTCAATTTAATAAAAATATTGAGAGATTTATATTCATAGCATTCAAAATTAGTTTTTTACTTATTTAATGTTTAAATTTAATTATTTCTTTAAAAAATACTTAAAATTTTAATTAATAATAAAGGGAAAACTTTTACTTCTATCAAAGTTGTCGCTCCTTGTTATTGAAAAAATAAGCAATGAAGAAGTGTGAAAGACGCACTGAGATCTCACTATTGAAGAGACCAACAATGCTTCAAGCTTGATGGTGTGAAGAAGTTGCAGCATGATCTTCATTGGGAGCACTAACATCTTCTTGGGAAGGGCATCGATAAGCCATCAATAAGCTCATAGCATGCGAAGGGGGTGATGAGATTAGTGACTTGTGGAAGTCAATAACAAAGAAGATGATGCATCTTCACCATCCTATGATCCCTTGGTTGACTCTTATCACGCTCAAGGGATTAGCAAGTGATTATTGCTCACAGGCATATCCAGCATGAGTAGTGGAAAAGGACTCAACCATAACATTGTACTCTGTAGAAACAAGGAGGAAGATCTTGTTTGATCTTCTTGCAAGATCAAGAGGGAGAGAGGAGGGAGAGGAGAGGGGGACCGTGAGCCAAAATATACAAATTCTTTATTCCATAGCTCCCTTCCTAATACAAGCTAAAGCCTATTAATAGGCACCTAAGAGCTACACAAAAGCAACACACAATTGGCTACATATCCCAAACAAGAAACCTACACAAAAGCAAACCTAAATCTAGGAACAAAAACACAACATACTCAATATTGATGTGATTGTTGGTGAGTTCCAACAATGCCACCAAAGTCCTTAGTTTCTACAAGAAAAAAACATACTTGAATGGACCTTCCCTCAGGCATTGGGCTAGAGTCGTTTGGGCAACTACAAGCTCCATAACTTTGACATCTAACATCTCTCTCTTGAACCTAACAATGAAGTTCCTCAGGGGCTCTCCTGACTCCTATCTTATCTTATGGAGAGCTTGGGATTTCCTCTGAGATTCTAGGCATTCATGAACTGTATGAAGAACATCCTTTTGAACTCAATGACAGATATGATGACACGTAATGGTAGGTGCAAGAACCTTTAAGGAGCAGGCTCCTTGAAGTTGACAAAGAACAATCGGCACTTTAGTGTCATTAATGCCCATCAATGAAGACGTCAACTCAATATAGTCTGATATTCCTTTGTATGATTTTAGTTGTCACAACCCAATCCGATATGACCCACAAAAAGATAAATCATACTGTGTTGAATTGGGAGAGGCTAGCCGAAGACTTAAGTTTTGGGGGACTAGTTAAATAACTTCTAGTAATTTATATAGATCACAAAGCTTCTAATTAACTTCATTAATTAATAAAATAAACTTATCTGCAATTTTCCTTTCATTCCAACAAGATGTGTATATAATGTTTACAATATGAAAGCTTCATGTTAGAGAAATAATTAACTAAAAAGAATTTCATTACGAAAAAATTAATAAAATAAACTTATCTGCAATTTTCCTTTCATTCCAACAAGATGTGTATATAATGTTTACAATATGATACATGGCTACAAATACCCATGTTAGAGAAACAAAACAATAGTCATTATTCTAAAATAAACTCATTATATAGCATATCACAACGGACTAGGAAGATATTTTTTTATTAGTTTATACATATCATATAATAAAATAAACTCATCCAAAAATATTTTTTCACTTCATCAAAATATATATACACATCATTTATAATATAGCAGATTACTATATAGACCCAAAATAGAGAAATAAAATAAATAGTGATGACTGTACAAAAATTAGGAAAATACTTATACATACTCCAACAGATTAGATCTTGAACACTCAGCTACTTAACTGGTTCTTTTTTTCCTATGAACTGGATTAAAAAATAGAATAAGTGAGTCAACATAGCTCAATTAATCATTTATGCTACTCCGATATCAAAAAGAGATTATAAGAATCCATTCTGATATGACCAATAGAAAGACATGTCATACCGTGTTAATTGGGATAGGTCAGCCCAAGATCTAATTAAGTTCTAGGGGACTAGTTATATATCTTCTATTAATTTATTTAAACCATAGAGCTTCCCATAATTTCAATAAATTGAATAAAATAAACTCATCCATAAATTTCTTTTCCTTTCCTTTTATTTCATCAAAATGTATATACAATACTACACAGTCCCAGAACAGAGAAATAAAATAAACTTCATGACTATACAAATACTAAGGAAATACCTATATAGACTCAGACATATCATATCCTGATCGCTCTGCTACTCAACTAGTTGTTTTTCTTCCCCCAACCTGAAACAAGAAGCAAAATAATTGTGACCCAACATAACTCAATAGGTCACACCAACTGATCTTAATTTCCAACCATTCATTTACTTAGCATTTGAATGAATGTAAATACCGTTCACATGAAATTTATTCAACTGAGCTTAATATTAATTATAAATATTTGAAGTGATGAAGATTGTGCACTAAAAATAAATAAATAAACACTTAATGTATCACAGCAGAAAATAACAAGTTTTATTCGGGCCCTTATACCTCCCATCAAAAATATACCCTTGTGATTCTCATGTTAGCATATGAGTAAATAGATTCTTATAATTCTAATACTCATCACATATCAGATATTAAGAAATTGAGGCCCTTATGACTCATTGTGTATTTAACTTCAGAACATAACTTTCAAATAGAACTCTTTTCACACATCAGATCTCCCCAAAAATTATATAACTCAAACATATAAACATGTATATCATTACACTGCAGTAAAAGAAATGTAAATAAATTAATTTCAGGATTTCACAAAATGCTTCAATGATAGGCAGCAAAACTATCTACTAAGCAAATTTTTTATAATTTTAGGATATTACCAGACTATTAGGGATTGTTCAAAATATTATTTTGAAGCTTTAATTATACTATAATCTTATTTTTTTTTTAGTTCAGAATTATTTTCTAAATTATCAAAACCCCTTATTTTTAAATTTGCATGATGAAAATTAAAAAAAAAAAAAAAGTTAAATGATTAGAATATCTATCACATTCAAAAAGTTATACATTAAAAGTTTAGTAGATATAAAGTTATCCTAATTTTTCTCTAACTAAATTATAAATTATATCAGAAAAATCTCAAAATTCTAGTATTTTTTAAAATTGAGAGATGTAAAATGTATCATATCTCGATCTGGATAACTTTCAGAACTAGGCCAATAGTAGGAAGTAGACTGAAGTTCTAAAACCATATCTTTCTTTCACTAGAAATCTTCTCTCTCTATCCAACTGTATAAGAGAAATGGACTTAAAAAGTTGAAATGATTATTTTTAATATTTAATTTGAGCCTGGCATTGTGGTGCCCAAACATACATGACACAACACTCCCCTTATAAGAGCATTTTGCCACAACACCCGCAATAAATTGGCCAAAATATAGAGATCTCAAAGCCGCAGCATCGCCAAACCTAACATCGTGGCACCCTAAGGAAAATTATTTTCAGATTTTTCAAACATGCACATAGACCCATGAGACAGCATCAGACCAGATTTAGGCACTCCTACTCATGCAAAATATTCATAGACACATGCAAGAGGTGATAAACTGTAGGTGGGGCATCTTAAGTTGTGAATTGCCTTTATCGTATCTGACCAAAATGAGTACAACTATACACAAATTCAATATGTGTTACACTACATGGAGCATCTTAAATCTTACTTGCAGTCTTACTTCTGTGATCTCCCAAATGAATGCTTTAATCAGTTGTGATTTCCTACTCACTCACTTGGGTAGTAGCTCACATCTATAGTGGGTATCAAAGTTAATGCTCTTGCACTAGATCATCCTCTTCAAATAATTGATTCCAAGAATCCTTCTTGTATTTTCATATAGAGATAATGGGTGAGCTAGAGAGCTCTGCACCCAGTGGCTTGTGTGAACAGTGTAAATGACATATAAGATGCTTGAAATGATATTCAACCCCTTATTTGTAGAGTTGGAGGGATTATAAGAGATGGCACACTTAGTGAAATAATAAATAATACATGATCTAACTATTACATATACGTGGGCACTCTGGGGGTCATATATTGACAACCATCTCAGGCATGACATTGGCTACCTTCGATAAGTTCCTATGTTGGGTGCTCTCAACAAGTGCTTCTTAGGTGAGCGTCGATGTTGAGTGCCTTGCTTGAGTACTCTAAGCAAGTTTTTTTTGAGATGGAGAATGGCATGGCTAATGAGGTTGTTACTGTGGGGTTGGTGGATGCATATCTTCTATATTTTGGATAAGAGGCCCTTTGAGAGGGGATAGTCACCTTGGCTAAAGCAAGTCTTGCTTTTGGTTAAGTTCTCATGAGGCGAGCGCCTCTAATAATGGAGTTATGCTGAGGAGAGTTTCTCAATCAAATTTATATGAGATGTGCTTCATTAATCGAGCTCATTTGGGGCAAGCTCGCTTACTCTTGTTGAATATTGTTTAGATAGGTCTCCCTCCAAGTAGGGCACATGTAAGGCGAGCGTTACTCTTGATTAAGCCCCTTGAAGGAAAACTCAGCGAGTTGCATGTATTGCATATAAGGGTGTAAAAAATGATTTTATTCGTAGAATAAATTATATGAATGACATTAAAAGTCACATTAGCACAACACCACTAAAATTTTCAATTTTTTCTATTTTAAATGACTACCATAGAGCATGTTGTAGGATAGATAAATGTAGGTTATTTTATTTTTTTAATTAAATATAACTAGATTTCAAATAATCAGATAAATGAATACATGAATTTTTTATTAAAATCATGTAAAATGTATTTTTTAAATAATTAATTATTTACAAAGGGAGATTTACATATATATCTTTTAATTCTTAGTTATTTATATGTCTAATATTTATATTTTATATTTTTTAATATGTTATTTTTAAATTATAATATTATTTAAAGTGAAATATGTTATTTTATTTAAGTATATATTTTAATATGATTTAGATATTAAAATTTTATTTTAATAAATATTAAATTTAAATATTATATGTTAAAATATTTTAAATTTATTGTATTTATGTATAAAGAATATAAATCGGTTGTCAGTGTCTCTCCCTCGAGTTTGAACAATCATTAGGTCAGGTGACCTGACATAGCTCTAAGTTCGGACGCCAATAACATGTCGCAACGTGGTATTACTCAATATCGCGCGGCCCGACGACCTTACCCGGGATTGCTATGTTCGCGTATTGCTCGATATTGCTCTAGGTATTTCTAGATTTTGCTTGTCAATAATGAAAAATATCGCTCTATGAAGATCAATACTGAGCAATACCGAGCAATACTATTACGCGGTATTGCTATGTATTGGTCTTCACATAATGATATTTCTCATTATTTCCGAGCAAAATCGATCAATACCGAGTAAATACCGAGCAATACCTAGCAACATGCGAACATAGCAATCTCATCTCCGTTCCGGGTCGGGGTTGTCGGACTGCGAGGTAAATAGTGAGAACACGTGGCACTATTTTAATGATGTCCAAACGTAAAGCTACGTCAGATCACCGGAACAAATAAAAGTTCCTCAGTTTACCCTATATCAATCCTCTCCACACATTCACTTCCTTACCCAGTCAGAAAGCTCGAGCCCAACCCACCGACATGAAGCTACGAATCCGATCAACGGCGACGAAGGAGACGATTCGCATCGATATCCCTAATTCCTCCTCTCTCTCCGATGTTAAAACCCTAATTTCCTCAAACCTTTCCTCCACCACACCAATACCCCCCGAATCTATTCACCTCTCCCTCAATCGAACTGACGAAATCGCATCTGCCCCCGACGAATCCCTCCACGCCCTTGGTCTCACCTCTGGCGATCTCTTGTTCTATTCCATCGACTCCAGCCTTAATTCCACTACCGAAACCCTGAACCAATCTCCAGCCTCACCCGTCGAAAACCTAACTTTATTCTCCTCGGCTCCCGAGCCGCCCGCTGACGATATGGAGGTGGAATCAGAATCGGAGCCTTTTGTGCAGGAGAAGGCAGCGTCGGTTCCCTGCTTTCTTCGAAGGATTATGGAAACGGAGAAGGGAAAGATTAATGGGAATATGGGACTCACGGTGGTTACTATCCATGCTGTATTCTTAGAATCCGGATTCGTCGCATGCGGTGGTGGCGGCGGATCTTCTTTGCCGGAAGGATTTGCTATGGCGTCTCAGGTTTCGGTAAAGTACACTCTTCCAAACCTTATAAGTTGTGGGAATTTGGAAGATGTTAAAAATGTCATCTTGAAGTTTTCTTCGGTGGGGAACTATGTTTTTATTTACGGGTGCTTGGTTGGAGCACGCCCTGATGTTTACCATCTTTCTTTGGATTCTTCCAAGTTGGCCCCCTTGTTGGCCTCGGCCGTAAATGAACTTAGTGCGCAGGAACAGGAAGACGTTTTCCAGCTTTGGAAAATTGTGAAGGATCGTCTTTCTATCCCCTTACTTATTGATATATGCCAGAAGAATGGGTTACCTCTTCCACCATGCTTTACCCGGCTTCCCACTGATCTCAAGATCATGATTTTGGAGTTTCTCCCAGGCATAGACCTTGCAAGGGCTGCATGTGCTTGTTCTGAATTGAGGTACCTTTCATCCAATGATGAACTTTGGAAGAGGAGGTTTTTGGAGGAGTTTGAGATGTTTGTTGCGGGAAGCACCGGAGGGACTTGGAAGGATAAATTTGCAAGATTATGGGTGAGGAGAAAGAAATCTAGGATGGACAGGGATAATGCATTGGTTCCGTACATTCGTAGCCCAAGGGTTATACCGTTGCCCTGGATTCCTGGTGCCCAGAGGTTTCCTATGATTGGTGGAGATTATGATCGTTTCCCGGCTATTGGCGATCTTGGATCTCTGAGGAGGGCAGGATTTAATCAACACGCAGCTAGACGAAATTTTTCACCTAATTGTAACTTGGGCGGAGGCGCTTTGTAACTTGGGTAGTCGTATGCCCTGAATTTTCTTTTTTGTAAAATGGAGTTGTGCAGGCAAACTTTATAGATAACTCTTATGCATGCATGTTATATTTTGCATTACAGCTTTTGTTGTTTCCTCGTAAACGTGCTTGACATCTATGGTTATTTGTCTTGCAGACTTGGATATATGTGTTAATTTCTGCTTGTGAGCTCTGCGATCAGCATGTAAACATGCTATGCACCGAAAGCTGTGGTTGTAAAATAGTTAGTACTATCTTTTTGCGTTTACATCTGCCTATATGAGCCACTTGTTCAATGTAGATTTAATAAGCTTTCTCACTGAAGGGATGTCATATCCATATACACTGTTATTCATATACCTAGTTACTGAAGAATGTCATGGCTAGTATGCCCAATGCATCTGACATAGTGTGGCAAGCGTAAGAAACAAATATAAGGTAATTCTTATTTTTCGAACTATCAAACGGGAAAAAAGAAATATGAAGTAATTCTTGTTGATATCATAACGTTTTTTGTCTTTTAGTATGCATTATTTGAAGAAGGGGGGAGAGGGAAGGGATTGAATGCCTCAAAATGTGAGAGGTGAGAGGTAAAGATGAATCGAGTCACATGCCTACCGGTAGGAACATCTAATATATTGTTGGGGAGAGATGAGGAGTAAACACCACTAAGACAAAACAAGCAAGAAAGTAAAAGCAACGGAAAAGTAAATGACATCAAAATTTAATGTGGAAAACTCAAAATAGGGAAAAAAACCACACGGAACCACACCACACCAAGAAATTCACTAGAAAATTGGGAGAAATAAGTACAAATCTCCCTTCTCTATCACTCTCTTCTTGTTTCTCTTCTCACATGCACCGTTCTCACTCTTTACCTCACTGAAAAAACAAGAGAAAGCCAAGTAAATAAATTCCAAGGGGCACAACCCTTAAGAAAACAAGAAAGAAAACCGACCAGCCTATCTCGCATAGGGGTGTAAGTGAGTCGAGTTGGCTTGCGAGCTGGAGCTCGACTGGTTAACGAGCTCACGAGCCGAGCTCGAGTTCGAACTTGATGAGGCTAGGCTCGCAAGCCGGCTTGAAATTAGTATATTTAGGATATTTGAAAAAAATTGATGGCAGTCGTCTTGCAATATGGTAGCCAAACGGTTTCTTTTCACGTTAATTCATATAGTTTATTTTCATTGTCTCATTTCAAGTGAAGGCAACTTTTCATTAATGCAAAATATCCTTTTCAAGATGGCAGCCATTCATAGGCGGTAAAAATAAAAACTTTCCATTGGACATTCATAGGCAGGAAAAAGAGAATTGGGCGGGAAAAATAAAAAAATGGGACATGAGAAATCAAGCGGCTCGCGAGTCGGCTCGAGCTCGTTTATAGTGGGTCGAGCTCGTATTTTTAGCTCGACTCGTGCTCAAGCTCAAGCTCGCTTTCCGACTAACGAACTGAGCTCGATAGTGCTAAAACTTGACTCATTTACACCCCCAGTCTCGCAGCATAGTGGCGCCGGTTTAAAGAACTGTGGTGTTCAAGCATCTATCTTCTACCGTTGCGGCGCCATATCTAGGTCGCTGTGGTGCTTTACTTTATGTCGTTCAACCATAGGGCGCTCGGGTACGCATCATGTTAGGAAACACTTGAAGATCTCAAGTAAAACCTAACGATCTTGACAAAAACAACGATAAATCTCGACAAATCCAACTGAAAATCAGACAAAAACAGAAATTTTATTGCAAAAACAGAAACTACATGATGAAAATAGCAAGATACAATTGATCCTCTATTTGAGAGGAGGATCTATCTCTCCCAAATCTCTAGACACCACTAGAGCCCAAAAACCTAAGATATCTCAATTTTCAACCAAATTCAATGTCCTAACCCTAGGAAAACAAACTATTTAATGCATACAATCCAAATGGAAATCTCTAAACAATCCATACATTCAAATTTCCCTCCTAACTCTCTCAAAAGCCTTCCTAAAATACTTGGTGGCTCCTGCGGTCCGATCGGCATATAGTGGAGTCGGACTCCGCCTCTCGGGACCGGCTAGACCGGTCCAATGGACCAGTCTAACAATACTCCCCTCCCAAAAATCCACCTTGTCTGCAAGGTGGAAAGATGACACTCCTCCATTCCCTCTTCATCACAAACGGTAAAAATCTGAAGAGTCCGATCCTTACACCTATGCCCCGGCGTATGCCTCTCGTCACATCTAAAACAGAGCCCCTTTCGTCATTTTCTCTTATAATTAAGTTTCTATGAGCTTCTTGAAGTTGTCCCCAGGTCTTACTCCTTCAGTCTTCTCCTTTGAAGTCTCCCAAAAATTACCTGGTGTCGGCTCCTTGGGTGCTAGAAAGGTAGTGGTCCTATTCGGACCTCCTGAGTTGTTTCCTCCCGTCTCTCTCTCAATTGCCTCTAATCCACCAATTGAGCTAGCTCCATAACCTCTCCCAGTCATGATGCTTATTACTCTCAATGTTACCCAGATCTCTGGTGTCAGTCCCTTTATAAAATTTTTCTCTATCACTGTCTCAGGAAGGCAGTCCAATCGGCTAGTAAGGTACTCGAATCTCTCCCGGTACTCCATCACTGAGCCATCATGTGTTAAGGCGAAGAACTGCTCGTAGAAGTCTCCTCCCCTGCCCATTTGGAAACGTTATACCAAACAATCCTTTAACTCTCTCCATCTCCGTATGGGTCGTCGCATGTCCCTCCATTAGTACCAAGACAAAGCATTTCCTTCCCACTGTCATCAGTCTCTCCTCCTCAGTCAATCCATTGACGGTGAAATATCTTCCTACCTTGTAGATCAACTCATGCGCATCCACCCCCTCAAAGATTGACATCTTCAATTTTCTCGCCCTCAGATCGCCTCCGTTCCCTCTGCTCCCTCCATAATTTCCTATTTCCCAAGGGGATGTTTCCCCCCAAGCATCCCAATCATCCCTTCTATGCTCATAACCAAACCTTTCATCAAATTTCCACAATCTCCTTTCAATTCAGCACCCCTTGGATTGTAATAAATCACTATCCTTTCAATTCCAGCCCCTCTTCGGTCATAATTACCCCTTTCCCTTTCAAATTCCACCCTTCTCCTCTCCAATTCATCACCCTTTTGTTCATTCTCCACCTGCTCACGCTTCTCCCCATATCCCTTACCCTCCAGGGGAGGAATTCTCTCTTTTCCCTTTTGAGCTATGGATAAGATTATTCAAAATACTAATAAAGTAAGACTGCAAAATGGAGCGAAGAGTGCATGTATGAGGTTTAAGAGTTGAACTAAACTCTGCTTAATGCACGTGCATGATATTAAGTGTATGAGCATATGACCATGCAAGATAAAGTACAAGAATATAAGCATTCCTACAAGTACAAGTACACACAAAACACATGAGAAGGTTAGTTTTTTAGAAGTTTATTTTAGATTTTATATTATTGGCAGATACCTTGTATGGGGCAATGTTTAAAATTGCGTATCCGGGTATTGAGGCGTTTTTCATTCGTGAGGCGAGGCGTAAGCCTCAAAATCAGAAGATTGCGTAAACATAAAATGATAAATTTTTTATATACTACTGAGTGAATAATATAAAATATAAGATATGAAGTGAAATCAAAATATCCCAATAATAAGACCATGAAATATAATTCAACTCAAAATTTTATCTTTACCAAATCCCAATATTATTTTCATTAACATATAATTCCAATTTCCAAAAATAAATAGTAATGACATATCACATAAGAACTCATAAGTCATCAGCACTGTCATCGTTAACTTCATTTGAATCAACATTATGATGAACTGCTCTCTCCCCTACCTCCTCTCCTATAGAGTTAAATGTAGGGCATTTACTTCAAGATTTATGTAAGTTTTAATATATATTTTACGAGGCGGGCAGTGAGGCGAGGCGGGCCTCAACCAAGTTGAGGCGCAAGCCTCATAAAAAAAAACTTGAGGCGTAAGCATCGAGGCGTTTTTTACTGGAATTGCGCAAAGGCAGGCCTCAAGGCGAGCCTCATATTGCGCAATTTTAAACCATGGTATGAGGTATCATCATAAGGTAGCCTAAACTTGTGATTTTAAGCATGTTAGGGGTTCATTGATTTATCCTTAGTTTTAGCTTTTCCAGTTTTCCTGTTTACTCTTCTCACTACTGCTTTCAATTCTTATTAGCTTTGAACAAGTAGCTCCCAACTCCTCTCCACCCAATCTCACACGACCCTAACAAATATTGGTGGATTAGTGGCAACTCTTGTAGAACTCTTTAATATAGCATAAGCTTTTCTTAGTGATAGTTTTGGGTAATAAGCACTTTCAGTCAAACTTGATCCCATCTTTATGTTTGAGAAGTAAGAAAGTCTATGTTCTATGATCAAGTAGGGCATGTAAGAAATCATAGTGTTCAATTAGATAAATTGTTGGTAAATCTTGTATTTTTATCATCAATAGTCTAGTAATAAGTGCAGCACATGCTTCTTTCTTTAGGGCTATGAAAAAGAAATAGAGCTTCATGAAAGAGTTCTGCAAGAGTTAACCTGAATCCACTTATTTTTGTTAGGGTTGAGGGGAGTTTTAAAATTAAGTATCTGGGTTGAATGCAAAAGGATTGGAAGTGGCGGTGATAGCCAGTTAGCCACCCTATAAGATATATACTAGAAATAAATCCCAAAAGTATCGTTCTTGATAATTTCTTTCCTTTGATGTGTGCACTCTTATGTGTGTACTATTTATTAATCACAAACGCACTTACATTCTTCACATCTTTGTACATAAATGCTACTTATAAAAACTCTTTTACTTGGTAAGTTTTGATAGAAGTGGAATTGTGATGTGATGATCCTGGATTGAAATTAATGATATCTTGAGAGGTATCAAATGCACTATTAATTGTTCGTGCATGCACTGTGTAATTTCTCTCTTACGGGCACACACACTTACATGCCACATTTAAAGACATCTTTACTTTAAAGTTGCAGAAAGAAATAAAATTGTGAAGTTCGGATTGTGGATAGAAAAAGCTGATATCTTGAATGTTTGTCGGGCTTAGTAGGAAATTGTTAGAGAGATATTATAGAATGACACGGATAATAGGGCTAGTGTTTTTTTCATTATATGAAGTCTGTAAGCAAATCGAAAATTCATGAGTATTTTAAACTGATTGTCAGAGAAAAGTAGAATTTCTTATGCAAAGATTGATTATTGAGAAAACATTTATTGAAAAAAAAAAAAACTTAAAATAGTCCATTGATTATTCGTATGCAGCCAATTTTATCATAAAGCATTATATTTCTCCAATTTAAATTTAATCTCTAAACTATATAAAATTGATCCCTAATAATCTCTCTAGGACTCTCTTCAGGGCTATTGGAACCCGATAGATGGTGAAAATTTGTTTATGGTATTATAAATAACCAACTCTATATAAAAGGTATAATAATGAACTCATTTATAGATGTGTTAATATGATAAGCATTTAAGTGGTTGTTTAGCATTTCAACATAGTGATTTTTATTGCACATGAATTTTTATGAACTCTGTTGCATAATAATTGTTATTGAACTATTTGCATATATAAAAAACTTATCTTGTAAGTTAGTTGTTTTAGTTCATCATTTATAGTTGTTATGATATAATATATATTAATAGTCTGCTTCTCTCATTGATCATAGTTATTTCCCAAGTTTTATATAGCTCATCTTTGCCTGTTGGTTGAGAGCTTAGGCTTTCAACTAAGAATTCTTGGGTTCGAGTCTTTGTGTATGCATTGTGTGTGTGAGTTTGCCTTAAATGGCCTAAATATCCAAAAAAAAAAAAAAGTTATTTCCCAAGTATTGTCAGTTATCTTTGCCAATAGGTTTCACATACTAAGTTTATTTCTTGCAAACTGACCATTAAATTTTTAATGATTTTATGTTATTAATTTTGCATCATTACTCATTAGAATGAGAGATTCTATTAAAATCATCTTCAAGTATCATGGGAAGGTGATTAAGGTTGTTTAATTGGTTTAATGGTAGTTTATTTCTTATATTTATTGTAATAGTTAAATTTATTTACATTTTGATTGATAGTTAATATATGCTAGTGAATTTAGATCCTCTAATATTGTATTTTTAATGGATAATTATCATTGTGGACAGGTTTATATTTATTGCATTAATTCTAAATTTATTAACAAAGTTTGTCCAACAAGGTTTTTTATTTTCTTCCAGAACTGATGAGCGGATTGTGACAAACTCTCCCTTTGCATCTGTACGATGTATTGCCTAATCAAAAGCATTCCAAGTAATTGTGATATCTAAGAAAAGTGGCAACATCATTTAGGGAATGCTGCTTCTGGGTAGTGTGTCAAAAGATTGTTGGGCATATTTAAGCTTATTGCATTAAAGAAAGTGTTATGTGCTCCTTTCTTTCATCATTGTTGCATTTCAATCATGGATTTTGTGATGCTTAAGAGTGCTTATGCTGGATGTTATGCCGCATGCTTCATGGCACACTACTAGACATTCATTTGCTTTTATGTACGGGCAATCTAGGTAATTTTGTTCTTTTAATCACACTTCATCAGTGCTTATCTTTCTGCATTTTTTACTCATTACTTAAATAGTTTGGAAAGAACTGCAACTGGGAAGACTGGTTGACCATTGTACATATTTGTCACATATTTTTTTTGAAAATATTTGGAATATATTCTCTTAGAAAACAACCATTCAAAATGAATCTAAAGTTCAGTGGATGATTGCTTGTATTTTTGGCATGGAAAGAAAGCAGTTCAGTGTCATGTAGCATTGGAAATATTATTGAAATTCTCATATCAAAAGCAGGAGACAACTCTTGGTGTTTAAGTTACAGAAACATTGATAATTTGTTTGTAAGTACCTTTTATATGATAATTCTTTGGGAAAGGCTGTCGGGCATGGCAGGCAAAATTTTAAGTTAAGTTGCTTCTTCAGTTCCATTGCAATAAGTGAACAAAATCCAAAAGCAGACAGTAAGTAAACTACAAGTAGAAATTGTTGAGGAACAAGTTTGGTGTGCAAGCTATGGAAAAGCTTTATGATATCTCCAAAGACATAATTTTTGTTCAATGATAGTCATTCTACAAGTAGTCTTCCTAACTTGAGCACACTCCTTTTTCCTGCACCTAACTTATCATTTGGTTGGTCCTCTTGGTACTGGTTATTATAGAGGGCTAATCTTCCTTGCATATTGAGACTCACATTCTGTGTTTTGATCAATTCTTTTAATGTTATCTCTATGATGATTTATACTTCATATTTTCATATCAAAAGCTTTTGATTTTTTCATTGGACATGTGAACAGAGTCTCTGCTCATTTGTTTTTCTTAAAGGTGTTTAAGCATCACTTGAGTTTTATATTTTTGTTTAAAACTATTTATTAAGTTTAATCATGTGGAGGAGAGTACATAATGATTTAAAATTATAAAAAAATATTTTTAAAACATATAATTCATTCATTATTTTTTTTTTATGTTTTACTAAGTTCAAATGTTAATAAAAAATTACTTTAATTGATCTAGATATTTATTCAATATATATATTCATTAAATCTATATATATTTATAAAAAAAATAATATAAAACTATTTAAAAAATAGAAGAACATGAACATATAAATGATTGAATAGGTGTATTATTTATGCTCACTTTTTTATTTATTTGTTGAGCTACTAAATTTTAATTTTTTTATCTAAATAAATAAATTTTATATGACAAATATAAAGCTTAAAGTTTATTTGTATGAAGAAAATAAATAAATAAGTAGACTCATCCATATTTAATTATAGGGAAATTTTTTAACTGGAAAATAAATTTGTCAAAAACATTCATCCAATAAATGAACATGTTTTTTCCCAAAAAAAAATGTAAAATTACCGCTATATACTCGTTTCCTACCCGACTCATAAAATATTTGGAAAAATAGCCTCGGTTGCTGTAGCTCTGCTCTCAATTCTAACCTATAATGAATGCTTCGATGGGACAAAAGTAATCAACTGCTGCAAAACTACTCCTTTATTTAGCTGTAAACAGCAAGGTGGAACTGAATGGGTACGCTTTGGTTGGTGAGTTGGTGTCCTTTTGATCTTGTTTTAACCTTAATCAAACTCTTTCCTTACTTGAATATTTGTGGAGGACAGACAGGTAAAAGATTATTAGATTCCCCGTGTCTTTGGTAGAGAGAGAAACAGACTATGATTAGGCTCTGGTGAAAGATGTCAATCTAGCTTCAAGATGAAGAAAGCTCCTCTAACGCTCGGTCCAGTTCAGTGTCATTGAGGAAAAGGCAACATAATAATAGGGATGAGTGTGAGACTCGCTTTTGTGTCTCTGTGCGTATTTGTGTGTGTGTGTGTGAGAGAGAGAGAGAGAGAGAGAGAGAGAGAGAGAGTAATCTATGCATCATGGCTTTGGTTTATTTAGCTTAAGCGCTAGACTTTCAGTTAAAAACATGTATATAAATTATATTTTATAGAGGGCAGTTGGTATTGTTCAACAGGCAACAACTTTCCTAGAGAAGTACGATTTCACTTCCTCAGGCAGGTAACAGGCTTCATTGCTCTGCAAGTGCTTCTAAGCTCTCAGATTTAGCTTCTTTTTTATATCCTACATTCGTAATTTCATCGCTCCTTATGCTTTTGTGATGTAGATAGATTTAATAGTTTAAATAATCTTCTTAGAATAACTTCAAAGTGTTTTCCCTAATTGGCCTCCTTTTATTCTTGACAGCTTTGAATTTCATCCATTTTAAGATCCATATCTAGCTGTAGTTTTTCAAATTGCACTTATTCTTCTCGGTGAAAAAAAATTTAAAATGTCAAAGATTAACTTCAAAGGAATTACTGATTTACAATGCTTCCTTCAGTAGGATTTCTATTAAGAAATCTTAATATATCTGTTAGTGGTTAAGATATGAATTTAGAAATCAAGCTTTGTTTGTTTGTTTTCTAATTCTCCTCGCTACTCGACTGCTGTGTATATCTGCTTACCAATCGGATTATTTCTTCCTTCTCCCTTTAAGAAAGGTTAGCTTTTCTGACAGTATTATTATAGTGAAAAAATGTTCTTGAGTTTTAATAATCTATCCAGCTGGTGCCTGGTAATTAATATTCCTTGAGATGGATTTTATGCCATATGTTCTTAGGATTCTGCTACTGAGAACCTCTTTTACTTTCACACTTTAGCATAAAGCTACCTTTTTTTACTTGTTCCTTGTTAAGTCTTGCAAGAAATTATCAGTCCAACTACTTTTTTCTCTTTCAGTCAAAAGCCTTATTAAGTGTCGTTTTGAAGTTCTTATCTTTGAAGAACGTTTATGTTTTGAATTTACAAAGACCGGAATGTTATGGTTGCTATTGCTAACCACTGAGCAAATTTTTCCGCAAGGAAGTTTCATCTCAAATGGCAACTCCATGTTCATCCATGAATGACACACAACACTTCTTGGATACAGATGAAACTGTACTTAGTTTACTGAAGCAATCTGTGGAAATCGATGGTTCAGATAATGCTTCCTCGCAAATTATGATGGTGAGTGCTTTTGGCTTATCTGGTGGAAGTCGGATCTCTGAATCACTTTGTCCGGCTGATTTCTCCATGGAAGAGAAACAAATGGAGAGGAACTTTAAGGGAAATAAAAGAAGAACACTTTCAGAATGTGCCGGCTTTTCACTTCGATCAACAATAGCCAAGGTTGTTACGATGATATGGTTTCTCATCTTTCATTTCTGATTTAGCCTTTTTCACATCTAACAACTCTCTTGTGAAAAGTGTGCTGATGCAAAAGAGCAGAATGATGTTTCTCCAGACTTTGTCAAGAGCTCCACAGACAAAGATGTCAAGAAACAAAAGAGTGAATTGCTCCCTTGTTACAATTCCAGCAAATTAACTACCAAGCAAGCTAAAGAGCTATCCCAAGACGATGATGATCCAAAAGAAGCATATATCCATGTTCGTGCCAAGCGAGGCAAGGCTACGAATAGTCATAGCCTTGCAGAGAGAGTAAACTATTCTTAAACTGATTTCTTCTATATATTATGCCATTCATTCCTTCATATTTTTTTCTAAATTCATTTTATAAATCATAGGTGAGAAGAGAAAAGATCAGCGAACGAATGAGGATTCTTCAAGATCTAGTTCCAGGATGCAGTAAGGTACATTTATACCAAAGGTGTTTTTGTATTTTGCCTTGATATCACATGTAGATCTTGCAGTTTTTTAGCTGCTTTATGTGATTTGTGTGTTTTTTTGTATCATATATTAGATTACTGGCAAGGCAGTGATGCTTGATGAAATTATCAATTACGTGCAGTCATTGCAGCAACAAGTAGAGGTATACTCTTTAAATGACATTATTTATGGAAAAATCAAGATTAAATAAAATGTTCAAGCATTGCAATTCATAAAATATCCTATCACAGAACTTCTCTTGGACCTGATGCTGGTCATTTTGCTCTGAGTATTTTATTGAAGTTTTTAAAATATAACCGCTGCTTCCTGTTTAGGGTTTAAAAATGGTTTAAGTTTTTGCCCCTGTTCTTCACTTAGATTTTTACGATAAGATTCATTCTAAATTGCAGTTCTTGTCGATGAAGCTTGCAGCTGTTAACCCTGAACTGAACTTTGATATTGAACAGAACTTTTCTAAAGCTGTAAGTAGGTTGGCCATGAAGGAGAAACAAAAATCTTATTCTCAATAATGTCAAGCAGCTTTACCCCTTGAATGATTTTTCTTCCTAGGCACGAGATGGAACTCCTTCAGTTCTTGGTCTCAGTCCAGTTTTTAGCACTCCATATGCTCATTATCCTGGAGCAGTGCAAATTCCCTCAGAAATGATTGTGGCTGCTACCATATCTCAGCTTTCCTCCATTGCTCAGGTAACTCAGAAACTCTTGCTAAGCTTAAATTCTGGTTTCATTTTTTAACAAATCATCAATATTCAGATAGAAAATATGTGGGACGAGGAGCTCCAAAATGCAATCCAGATGACCTTAATCGCTCCACAACCAGTCAATAACTCTGGATTTCATGTCAAAGATCCAAAGGTCGGTAAGAATCAATTTTCTATTTAGATAATCTTGTTTCATCTTAGTGATCAACCATTTATGAGTGCAGGTTTTATGAAGAAGAATGATTCGGTTACATTTTCTAGATACGATATACAGTGGAAATAACTTCCCCTGGTTTTTGAATGAATCAAGGGAAAACAAGTGTTGTATAGCACACAATCCTGACAATTTCTTCAAATTTTAGATGAAGAAACGACTAAGTGATACATGCTGATCATCTGTAGCCAGATATTCTTGCTGATTGGTTGAACAGTTTACTGTTTTTATTCTACTTTTTTTTGGGTTTTATTTGTGATAGCTACTATTGAGTGCATTAGTTGTTGGTTGTATCGAGTGAAAGTTTATTGGTTGCGGGAGATAGCACCATGGAAATTTTTTTTTTTTTATGGAGTTTATTTCTTTTTCATTATCTATGCTACTTTTTTGGGCTATTAATTATAGGTTTTATAATTGCAGCCTATGAAATGAAAAGCATGGTATTTTCTAGAGCTTGAAGAACAAGCTTTCATTATAATTTTGTCTTTAGACCTACAAATAATGGCAAAACTAGAATTTTAAGAGAAAGGAGCCAAAAATGTTTACTTCATTTTCTAATTTAGAAGTTTATTTTTAAATATTTATTATTTTATTTTATTCACATTTTAATATACAAGAAAATTTATTTAATATCTTAAATATTTTTTTTTTTAATTGAACATGGCATAAGTTGTTGATGATTGTGAGAATGCGATTGACTTTAGTGACCTTAGCATCCTAAATGAAAATAAAAAATTTTATGTTTATCGTTGTAATAATAAAATCGAAGTTAGAGAGGCTTTAAAGAAAATGAAGTGTGAAAAAGCTGTTGGACCTGATGATATTTCAACAGATGTGTGGAATGCTTAGGAAATGAAGGAATTTTTTAGCTTGCTAGACTTTTTAATATTATTTTGAAGACTAAAAAGTTGTCAAATGAGCAAAGAATGAGTACGTTAATTCTTATTTTTAAGAATAAAGGTGATGTACTAAATTGTGTGAATTATAGATGAATTAAATTAACGTGTCATACTTTAAAATTATGGGAGAGAATGATGGAGCATATGTTGGGCATGATGCTAATGTTTCTAAAAATCAATTTGGATTCATGCCAGGTAGGTCTACTATGGAAGTTATATATTTATTGAGAGGTTTGATGGAGAAGTATAGAGAGAATAAGGAGGATTAATATACATATATATTTATTGATTTCGAGAAAGCATATGATAAGTTTCAAGAGAAGTGCTATGTAGAGTTCTAGAAAAGAAAAGGATTAATAATGTTCATATTCAAGTCATTAAGGATATGTATGCATGAGTTGTTACTTGTGTTCAAGCACAGGTGGTTTGACTAAGTATTTTTCTATTTTAGTTGGATTACATTAAGGATCAACCTTAAGCTCTTATCTTTTTGCTTTAGTCATTGATGTTCTCACAAGACATTTACAAGAGGTTATACCTTGGTGTATGCATTTTGCTGATGATATTCTTCTTGTTGATAAAACTAGAGAGAGAGTTGAAGGTAAACTTGAATTATGGATGTGAACCTTAGAGTTTAAAGTCTTTCATTTGAGTAGATCTAAAATTGAATATATATAGTGTAATTTTAGTAATAATAGATATAGTGGGGGGATCATGACTTTAGGCAATAAAGTCATTAATAAAAGTACATGTTTTAGATATCTTGGGTCTATTTTTCATAGTGATGGTTAAATAGATGGGGATATTATTAGTACAATTCAAGTCGGATGGTTGAAGTGGAGGAATTTATCGGGTTCATTGTGTAATAGAAAAGTCCTCAAACTTAAGGAAAAATTTTATGAGATGATGGTGAGACCTGTAATGCTTTATCGTGCAAAATGTTGGCCATTAAAAGAGAAGCATAATATACATATAAGTATTTCATAAATGAGGAAGCTCATATGGATGAGTGGTTTATCTCTTAGAGACAGGATATGAAATGAGCATATACATGAAAATGTTGGAGTACCTCCAGTGGAAGACAAGATTAGAGAGAGTCACTTAGATGGTTTAGTCACATAAAATGGTGGCCTTCCGATGACTTTGTTAGGAAAGTAGATGTATTAGATTTGACTTATGTTAAGAAAGTTAAACGTATACCTAAAAAGACTTGGTTATAAAATATTAAAAATTGCCTTTATTTATTAGATTTAAATGAGAATTTGATTCTTAATAGGACACCATGAAGAGAAAAGATTCATGTAGTTGTCCTCATATAGTGGAATAAAAGCTTGATGTTGTTGTTGTTGTGCATAAGTTAGTGATGATAGATGCTAAGGGTCTTAAAAAAAACAAATAAAATTAGTTTGAGTTTTTAAATAATAACTTATTTTACTTTCATAAATAAATATAAAAACAACCAAAAAAAAACATATGATAAATATATTTAAAAAATCAAAAAGAAAAATAATAATTGATCTCAAACAACCCTTAATTTTTGTGTGGGAAAGTGCTCATTTCTTCTTCTCCCACTTTCATCTTTGTTTTAATTGATATCTTTTCATGTTTAATGTTTCAGCTCATAAAAATAATTTTAATTAAATTCATAGCATTCTTACACACAAATGAGGAACTCAATTACTATTATTTTTCATTTTTTTCAGCAATGATTTTTCTTTTATCCTCTCATAAATCATTTTTGAAGCTCATACTTAATATCTTAACAATTAAAAATTGCTCAGCTCTAATTTTATAAAGTAGGGTATATGAATAACTAAAAATATCTTTTTTATTGAAAAATATGAATATATATATATATTGAAAGAACTTATTGTAACACCCGTTACATCGCAAATATTTGACATGACTCAAAAATCATACTTGAACTCCACCCGAAAATTTCGGGTTAGAAATTTTGACCCATTTGTAAAACCGAGTCGATTTTGGGTTGACCCAAAAAGCCTAAATCAACCTGATCTGATATGATTCTAATTTTCTCTGTCTGTCGAGTCCCCATCAGTCGTGTTTGTATGTCCATCCATCATGCCCCATCAGTCGCAGATGTCGAGTCCCCATCAGTCACATTATCTGTGTCCAGTCAATTGTCCATTCACGACAAGCCCACAGGGCATTACCGAATGCCGACCGGCCCGACCACGTCCGCCATCGTTATCTGGTCTGTTCGTCGTCGCTGCCTCGTTGGTCTACCGTTGCCACCGTGTAGAGTCTACACGGTTCTTCGTCAGACGATCCAGTCTCCTCGTCAACCTGCCGTTATCGTTTGCCGATCGCCGACCTGCCATTTGTGCACTTATTTGGCATGTCATTCATGCCCTTCTTCTTCCAGGTTCTAGGTATTTTGTGTCGGGTCGAGTTGACCCTAACCCGAAGCGAGTCGAGTTCGGGTCCAAAAAACTGATCAGTTTTAAAAAAATCGGTCAGGTTCGAGTTAGGTCGAATAGTGCCGGATCAATTCCGAGTTAGACCCGAACCTGACCCGTGACACGATTTTGACAACCTAACGGCAAGATCTAAAGTGGAATAATTTATTTTCTTTTTTTTTTCTTTCTTTTTCTTTATCCAACCAATAATCATTCATTTTCAATCAGATTCATTTGACATTGAGAGCTGATTAAATGCATTAAAGAAAATAAATAAACAAGAGGAAAACATAATTACATTACTATTGTCAAATTTTACATTTTATTACAAGTTCCAAAACTCAAAAATATATATACATAAGAAAACTTAAAACAAAATCAAAATTATCATCATTATCTAGTCTCAAGCTGCAAGCTCCTTATTTTTATCTGAAATCATATAAAATCACATAATCAGTATAAAAGCCTAGCAAATACCCAAAGTTAATATTGTCCTCAATACAAGACAGAAGATTCAATATACTTGCTCTAATTATAACAAATATAAATAAAAAATAATGTAATCAATAAAATAATAGTATCTCAGTAAGCAAAAAATGTATATTAATCTATAACAAAATTAGTAAAAGTCTATAAATCTATTACAGGTGATGTAGTGAACCAAACAAAAATTGTCGATTAGTAATATTCATAAAATAGCACATCAATTTTAGAAAACTTTGGTGTAATTGGTTTTCAAAACGAACACCAAATGATCCCAAAACTCCCACTTGTATGACATGTGTCAACTTTCTACACTGTCCTAAAATTAGGATAAATTATTAAAATTTAAACACAAAAATATACATATTATAGTAAATATAATTTACAAATTAGACTTATAATGACTCCTAAAAAAATATTTAACTAGTTTAAAATATGAGCTTTTAGGGCTGCAAACGATTCAAGCAGAGTCGAGTATGCATGTGTTCATGTTTGAGTTTGTTTATTATCTACTTGTTCAAGTTCTATTCTAGTTTAATTTGAGCTTTTTATTTGTGTTCAAGCTTGATTTGTTTAAATTAATGGGTGTTCATGTTCAGTTCATTTCGGGCTTATCGAGCTTTAAGGAAACGAGTATTATCGAGCTATAAACGAAATCTAATTCTAAATGTGCATCAACTTAACAAACGAGCCTTATCGAGCTTTTTAATAAACAATTACATAGAGCATATTCGTGAATATATCTAGTGAAGTTTTTTAAACTATCAAACAAAGTCGTTCAAGAACATATCTAATGAATATTCTTAAGCTATCAAATGAGTCCGTTCATATATGAACATATCTAATTAGTGTTTTCAAGCAACTAAATGAGCTCGTTCACAAACAAACGATCTATGATTCAAATTGCATTTGTTTAGAGTGCAGGTTGTTCATGATTTTAGATGGATGCGGGAAGTAAAAATAAATTATTAATTTAATAATATATATTTTTTAAAACTCTAACATTATTCTAATCTTGCTTCTTAGTCGAGCTCTAATCGAACTTCTTAACCAGCTTGTTCACGAGCGTTAAACTATATTGTTCATGAACATAAACAAATCGAACGCGAAGTTGTTTAAGCTTGTTTATTTAACTATCGAATAGTTTGTTTACCTTATCAAACGAATATGAACGAGCTATTATCGAGCCGAGCCACGAATAGTCGGTTCATTTGAAGGCCTGTGAGCTTTTTACACTCAGGAGAATCTAAGTTTAGTCATTCTCATAGTCTCACTAAAATATTAGATAAAATTTGAAAAAAGTTACTCATTGTGTAATAAGGGAACTTCGAGAAGGATAAAAAAGAGAAAAAAAAAAAGATTGAAAAAAAAATAAATGAATGTCTCAATCACATGTGCGATTTAGATATCAACGCAAACTCTCTCTAATTTATTTTATAGATTTCATCTATTTTTTAATCTTTCTCTTTTTAACAAATTAGGAACAATGAATTATAAGTTAAATTTTCGATGAAAAAAACACTTATTTTACAATCATTCAAGAAATCACATTCAAAGCATTTTTTTTTTAATTTTATGTATGATTTTATTTGGAGTTGCAGACTCACCAAATCTTTACTCCTTAAGCCCCCGCCACAAGTTCTAGCCATGGCTGCTTCGTCTTTATCCTTCTTTCTGTCCCCTCCGCGACTCCGATCCCATCTCTCTAATGCCCCTAAAGATCACTATCTCGTCTTCTCTCTCCTTTCAATCCCCATCCCCTCTCGATTCTCATTTCCTCTTCGTGCTTCCAGAAAATACCCTAACTACTCCAAGGTACCTTCTTTTCCCTCCATCTCAACGTGTTCGATCAAACTCTCCAACTATAAGTTCATGGAATTAGGACAAATCGATTAGTGCAGGAAGCGGTGGTAGTTGTGCCGGACCCTCGAGCTTGGGTAGGCGACTTCGGCGGTTCGGAGGACGGTTGTGATCTTGACGACGACGATGATGAAGAGGAGGACGATGACAGGAGCTTGGACCTTTTCGCCCGATTGTTGCAGAACATGTTCAGGAAAATATCCCGGCAAGCTCGAAGGGCCGTTCGATCAGTCTTGCCCCCTTCAATTTCCACCAAATTGGTTTGGCTCGCTTGGAAACCCCTTGTTTTCTTTATTATTTTTTGAAAGATTTGTTCTTTTTTTAAATTTCAAGGGGGTTTTTTGTAGTTTTTTCTAATTTGATTGGCTGTGATTCGTTGAAGGTGCGATTTACGGTTAATGGGGTGTTGATGCTGGCGTTTTTATGGCTTCTAAAAGCGTTTCTAGAGGTAATTCTGCATATTTAATTTAGGAATTCTTCTTAACGCTCTTGGATAAGTTTTCTATACTTAATTGATAGGAATTTAGCAATAATTGTTAATTTTTTTCTTCTGCAACATCTTAACATTTGTAGCTGAACAATTTGGTGCACTTTTGCCGATCAACACTTTTCAGGACCACAATCCAATCCGTGATACTTGGTTTTTTCTATTGTAGCCAGCTAAATAAGTGCAAAGCTACTATGTTTGCTTCTATTAAAGGCTTATTGCAGATGGATTATGAGCGTGTTAATTTACATAACTGACTTTAGATTCGTTATCTAAAATAAAATTTATTTGTTCCTTTAAGTTAAATCAGTTTCCCATGATTCTAACTTGTTTGGTCGGCAGTTGATGCTTGAGACAGCCAGAAAGGCTCTTGAGAAAAACTTAACTTGTTGCTTAAGAAGGAGAAGAAACATTAGAAACAGATTTAGAAGGCACATTTGGAATATATAGCCACATATTTCGAAATACAAGAGGGGTTACTGAAATTTATGGAGTATGAATTACCAGTTCTCTCTATTTGGAGGTGAAGAAGCATAATGGCATGCACATGGATTAAGGCAGTGGCTTTTGTTGACATGAATGAGAATCTAGTCTTACTGATATGAACACCAGGCCTCTCTTTGGATTTTGAGAAAGTAGGTGACTCCGGACTACCTCAACGAGTCGTGACTTGGTGGTGAGAGCAGGGATCTCACCAAAAAACACAAGCAGCCGACGGCTACACAAAATGGAGCACCACCACCAGGATCGCGAACCACCACCTGCCATTGTCAGGATACATAAACGATAGCAAGAGCTATTCTCAAACTATCTTTCTTATTATTTCAACAAAATATTACCCCCATTTATAACTACACTATTTAGTTACTTAATGGGTTACAGAGACAGCAACTAAACCCAATACAAGAAGTCTTATTACAAACTGAAGTTAAAACAGAGGAAGAAATGAATTGTTCGATACTATCCATATAGCTCCAGTGTTAGTCTGTAGGGGCAGGAGGAACTTCAGGTTCATAATAAGGCGATAGGTTAGCGACAATAAATGTGGCTGATACATTGTAGCTTCAAAGTAAATCAATTTTGTACGCAATATCGCTTATTTTTTTGACAATGTGGAAAAGACCGTTAGCTTTGGGCTTGAGCTTGTCGGAGGTACCAGTGCGAAATTTGTCTTTCCTTAGACGGATCCATACCATATCGTCCTCTTGAAATTGCATTGCTTTACGTGATTTGTTGGCGGCATCCTGATACTTTCTATTGTGTTTGGGAATCATTTCCCGCACGAGTTTATGTAGCTGTTGTATTTCCTTGATGCAAAGTCCACCGTCGACACTGTAGCTAGATGTGGGAACTTGAGGCATCAAATCAAGAGGCATTCGGGGTTTACTGCCATACACTACCTAGAAAGGGCTCTTGTTTGTGGCATGATTTGTAGATCGATTAAAAGCAAACTCGATTTGAGACAGCACGAGGTGCCATTGCTTCAAACTCTTTCCCTCAAAGCATCGAAGGAGGTTTCCTAGACTCCTATTGACGGTCTCTGTCTAACCATCGATTTGTTGATGAGCCATGGAGCTATACTGTAGCTTGGTTCCCAATTTACCCCACATTGTCTTCCAAAAATGACTTGAGAACTTAACATTGCAATCAGACGTAATAGTTTAGGGGATGCCGTGCAAATGAACGACTTCTTTGAAATATAAATCAGCCACATGTGTAGCATCAAGAGTTTTATTACATGGTTCGAAGTGGGTCATTTTCGAGAATCGATCAACTACCATCATTATCGAGTCATTGTTCCTTTGTGTGCGAGGCAGGCCAAGCACGAAGTCCAAGCTAACAATAATCCATGGTCCTCCGGGAACAGGTAGAGGAGCATACAACCCGAGCTTTTGACCCTGAGTTTTGACTAGTTTGCAAATCCTGCATTATTTAATGAATCGGTCCACATTGAGTAGGGGTCAATAGAAATGCTCCTTCACCAAAATGAGAGTTTTATCTCTTCCGAAATGGCTTGCTATATTGGCTTCATGGCATTTGCTGATGATTGCAAGTCACGTGGATCCTTGAGGAATGCATAGTCGGTTGCCATAGAAAAGATATTCTTGTTGAATGTGGTAGGTATGGAAGCATAGTTCGAAATAAAACATTGGTGGTAGCCGGTTAACCCAAAAAAAGGATCTTAAATGTTTTAAGAAAGATGGAATAGGCCAGTTAAGCATGGCTTCAATTTTCTTTGGATCAGCTTTAATATTACCAGCGGTGATAATATTGCCAAGATATTCAATTGAAGTTTGAAAAAAATTGATATTTTATTAGTTTTAAAAAAGATTATTATCATGTAGACATTGAAAAGCAATTGTAGATGATCTGAATGAAGAGATGGGATAGAATTATACGTGGGAAAATCATCAAAAAAAATATGATGAACTTACGAAGATAAGAATTGAAGACTTAATTCATGAAAGCCTGAAAAGTATATGGTGCATTTGTAAGGCCAAAAAGACATTATTAAGAATTCAAAATGATCGTCGTGTGTGTGGAAAGTTGTTTTATAGATGCCTTTTGGGTGCATTCAAACTTGATGATTTCTGATTTCTGGAACGGAGGTCAAGTTTAGAAAAGAAGGTTACATCATGTAATTTGTCCAATAACTCTCCACTGTACGGATTGAAAATTTATCTTTAATAATTAGGGAATTAAGTGTGCGATAATAGACACAGAAACACCAAGTACCATCACGCTTCTTAACCAAGTGAACTGAACTAGAGAAAGGGTTATTACTATGATGAATAATGCATGATAGTAACATTTCTTTAACTAATTATTCCATTGCAACTTTTTGAAAGTGATGATATCAGTAAGGATGAATATTGACTGGTTTGGAAAGTGGAGGAAGGTATATACGGTGGTCAATAGGATGTGGAGGAAGGTATATACGGTGGTCAATAGGACGTTGAGGTAGTAGGCCTTGTGGGAGGTCAAATAAATGTTTAAATTGTAGTAATCGATTGGAAATAAAATCAAGTAAAGTCTTAGTGATGGATGTAAGTGATTCGTCAAGAATTTTGGGAGGCTAAGTCATACATGTCAATGGCGCAAAATGGAGACAAAAATGGCGCTCGATGCAGCACAGTGGACATATGACGCTATTTGTGTCTTGCAAGGCACAAATAGTGTGCGCCATTTTATTAATTTGTTATAAATTTTAAATTATAAATTATAATTAAGATTTTATGGTTTATATATTAATATCACAATTATTATTAATTAACAAAAAAATATTTTATCTTAAAGGTTTTTGTTGGATTTAAAGTTTTTATTTTTGTTATTTGGTAGGATTTAAGCTAAATTGTATTTAAATACTGCTCAAATCTATTGATGTAAGTTTATGTATGATTTGAAGTTGTCATTTTGCTATTTGGTGGGATATTTATCCTTAAATTTGGTTCAAATCAACAATATTGTTTGCTATATATATATATATATATATATATATATATATATATATATTCTTTTATATTTGCACCATATTTAAAATGGCACATGTTGCCATGCATTATGCGACATGGCTCCACAAGGAACTTAGCTTTCATGGTGCGTCTTTCACCTTCGACAAGTAAGGTTGACTGTCATTAAACAGAAGATGAGAATGAAAGGTAAAAAATTTATCGATGGAGAATATGATTTAAAGCACGAAATTAATGCAGAGATGTGAGATCGGCAATTAATTGTGATTCCCCATGAAGAATGATGTTGTAGTTTTGATCAGTAAATTGCATGGTGAGGCGTAGGCAATTATGCAAAATTAAGCCTGATAATTGAAGTCATTGCATAACTAAAATAGTATCAGCCCCGTGCATAGAGAGGATGAATAAATCTAAAATGACTAGATACCCTTGTATGTTTATTGCAACTTGGGAACGTTTTGAATTGCAGAGAGATAAATTGTCATTGCAAATGAAAGTGTTAAATTGTTTAATTCGTTCAGGGTGAAGGCTAAGTTGGGTAACGATGTTATCTTGAATAAAGTTATGAGTGCTACTACTATCAATCAAAATATAAACATTATGTTTTTTAATAGGGCCGGTTAAATGAAAAGTATGTGTATTAAATTGTCTAGTTAGAACATTTAAACTTATTTCTAGAGATAAATCTTGTGAATCAAGGTCATTAGATGAATGTTGGTTGTTGTCTATAGTATCAAAATCATCAGTATCCATTAAAAGATAAAATTTAATAGGGCAATGGTGTGGAGGGCTAATTTTGAATCTCAATTAAAACAAAGGCTTTTCTCACGACGAAATTGAATTTATGAAGGGGAGAGCCTGCGTATGGATAGATTGGGTGGTTATGAGGAGGAATTTGGCAAGGAAGTGTGGTTAGATTTTTAGCCTATAGGCATAGAGGGGTGGGTAGGTTTGTTTGGGATGAGACATGGAAATGATTTCCGCCATTGTGAGGAAGGAAGTTTGCAAGAAAATCTTGAAATTTACATGGTGGCAAGCTAAATCCATGACATCTAAATGAGTAATGGGTTTGGCTAATAAGAGTTCTCTACGCAAATCTTGTTTGAGACCATAAATAAATTAATTAATAATAGTAGATTCAGAAAGGTTATGAATTTTAAATGCAAGATTTTCAAAAGCTATTTGATATTCAAGAGCGAATGCTTGCTGAGTTATTTTAGATAAATTGTTGTGTAAATCTTCATAGGAAGAGATGCCAAAATATTGTTATAATGATATCATGAATTCAGGCCACAGAAAGACTTTGGCCTTTCATGTGAATCCATTGATATCATGTAGCCGCGGATCCTTCATCTCTTAGATGGGGGTAATCTGGAGCATTATGAAAATTGAAAAATTCTTGCACTTTAAAGATGCAAGTTTTCACATCCGGTCCGCTAAAGCAAGGAAGTTCAATTTTCATATTTTTAAGAAAAGGTAAACCTACATTGGCCAACGAGAATTGAGGACGATCCACGTAGAGGCTGTCGAGGTAAATGGAGCGATAGATCCCAGAATCCCAATGGATTGTCGAGGTTCTTGATGGGAAGAAGGTGGACGATCCACATAGAGGCTGTCGAGACCCTTGTCAATGGAGTCTATAAAGGCTTGAAATTGTTGTAATGTTGTCTCGATGGAAGCGAATTGAGTATTTGCTTGTTGTAGAGATTTTTGAAATTTCGAAAATTGTGGCTCGTGATTGGACTGCGTGATACGTAATGCTTCGTCCAAGTCTGTGTTCTTCATTTTGAATGAAGAATTAAGGAACTTGGATGGCAGAAAGAAGATTTAATTTCTTGAAAAGTGAAATTCAGTTCTTTAAAAGAAAGGAAAAACAACAATAAGGAAAAATAGTTATGAAGATTTTGATCCCAAGGGAAACGTGGGTTGTTGAAGTTTCTTGCTGTCAAATAAAGTTGGGTTCTCTGCCAAGGATTGGTTTGGGGTGTGCGGGCAACTGCAACCAAGCAACGTGCTTTTTGCGGCAGGTGAGGGGCTTCTTCTTGCGGCATAGTGATGTTGGATGGCCGCCCTGGCTAAAGTGAGGGGCTGCTTCTTGCGGCAGGTGATCAAATTTTGTTGTTAGCAATGGAAATTGGCTGTTGGAGAGTCGAAGTCTGTTATGTTGGAGGATGTGGCAACGATTCTTGTTGCGGTTTGGGAGGGAGGGAGGGCTCAATCAGAGCACTAATTTGATATGCTTCTTGATTGAATCAATTATGATAGGACAACTTTTGAGTAGGTGGAGACTGGTAAAGGAAGAGGAAGAAGAAAAAGAGAAAAGAGATAAAATCATAATTTCATTTCCATAATTTTAATTACAACAATGGAGGTTTATTTATAGGCTTGTACAAGTGGAAGGAAAGACGGCCAACAACTATCTAAAATAATAATAAACTAGCTTACAAAAATAATCCAGTTGTTATAGGTTTGTTTCTAATAAAATCATCAGTTGGTTCAATCCTTGTACCATTTTTTGGACAGGTTGTACACTATAAAATTTTTGAATTGTTGTCTTGAGCTTGTTCTTCTGATTTGTGGATTCAATCTTCTCCTTAATTTTTTATTGTATTTGCATCCAGAGAAATGTATTGGTGCTTAACATATACATCACAAAAGCGCTGCAATATTATCTACATAGACTCTTTTTTTTTTGGATGAACTGTGCGTAAAGAATAGTGAAATAAAGATTTCCTGATAAATTGAACCAGCACCAACTCCAATACATTTGAATTGCTACTTGGTCTAATTATCGGAGCTTTCATTATTCCCACAGGTGGCCTGCATGGTGGGAAGCATGGTGTTTGTGAGCATTCTGCTTATTCGTGGAATATGGTCTGGTTTGTCTTACATGAAGGAAAACCAATTCCACTACACGAATAGAATCAACAAATTCAACGGCAACAACAGCAACAGTTCATGGAATGGAGTTCAACCTGTAGTTTAATCAATATTTGATATCTTATCATAGGGATTAAAGGTTTACATTCTGAAAATAAGCGAAGCGAAAGGCAGAAAAGATTGCTGAACTTTTGCCATTCCTGCAGTGCTGCTTCGGCTATATTTGAAAGCTGTATTCCCTCTCTGCCTCTCTGTGTCTAGAGATTAGCATATTGTATGAAAATTTAGATACGCAACTCATCAAATTGGATGATTAATCTTTTTTTTTTATTATTATTTTTTTTTCTTATGAGTATTGTTAAGGTTTCTGAAGAAAATTATATTAAAAAATTTTTAGAAAGTATTAAGAAACCGTCCCAAATGAAATTTGAATAGAAACATATATCTATCGCTGTAACAGATGATTAAAATCTGACTAATTTCTGAAGCATCAAGTTCTAATCCAACTACAGATTTCAAAACATTTCACATAGCAGAAGAGCAATCAATAAATTTTCCAGTTTCCAAAAACATCAGATAGATAGGCTGTAACTAAGCTGAACTAGGAAATTACATATCAGTTTATGATCACTTTTAGGAAGCTTAAAGAAGTAAAAAAGTTTTAGTTTTAGTTTGAGATGACTTTCTTATTGTTTCTTCAAATAACTTTTTAGCTAAAAAGTTACTTGAAGAAACAGTAAGAAAACCATTCCAGGCGAAGCCTTAGTTGCCCTTAGGATTTTCTTTTTCTCTTGACACTTCTCTTGGGAATAATATTAGAATCATCGTTGGGATGGCGAAGAGAATGCTTCGAGGCAATTGCAGAGCCCCACAATGCTCTCTCAACATCTGATGGGGTGAAAGACTCTTCCTCCGTACTCAACTCCTGAAAAACAAGATTCAATCACTTGCCTCATTACAATGCCTCAGTAAATAGAAAGGGAAAACTTACTGCGGAGATTAATTCATGCTTAAACCATTCTCATAGGTTATTGTGACTCAGTTTATTTCTTAATGTTCAGCAAACGGAAGTAGAAAATATCAAGGACTAATGAGCATCAAACCATTGCATAATTGTGTACAATTAATTAAGTCAAATCAAATGACCTCTCTCTCCCTCTCTAACTTCTAGAGCAAGGTATACTAACTCAAATATAAATTAGATGAATTTTCTACTCATTAAATTTACTTTGAAATTCTTCACAACAACAACAACACCAAGCCTTTATCCTGACTCTAAGAGTAAAGCCACTCATCCACCTGAGCATCGTCATTTTTGCAACACTAATATTAATATTATTCTTCTCTTTTAATGACTAACATTCAGCACCATACAACATTGAAGGTCTGGCCACCATCTTATAGAATTTTTCCTAAAGTTTGAGGGGGACTTTTCTATCACGTAACAATCCCGATGCATTCATCCACTTCAACCATCCAACTTGAATTCTACTAATAATATCCCCATCTATTTCGTCATCACTCTGAACAATAGACCCAAGATATTGATAGGAAATACTTGAGTTCGCAAGTAACCCTAAGGTAATACTTGAGTTCGCAAGCAATCCTAACCCAAATCGGTGATCAAACAGCGAGAATACTGCTGTCCACAGCAGGAAAACAGCAGAAATCTGCTGTTTACAGCAGGAAAACAGCACAATCCAAGGAAAGCTGAGAGAAAAAACACAAGTAGAGACTTGCATTTCACTAGACGATGAAGTAAAATAGCAAAGATACAATTATTCTTCAATTTGAGAAGAATAACAACTCTCCAAATCTCCGACAATGCCAAGAGCCCAAAGCAAAAGAACCTTAGATCTCAAATCTCATTCAAATTCCAGATGATCCCTAATTCCCTCCTAAGCATCTAATTAACCATAAAGGAGAAATACAAATTACCAAAACATCCCTCCCCATTCAAAATTTCCCTCTCATACTAATTTCTACTCATGCTTGGGCGCACCATGTATCCCCCCCCCCCCCCCCCCCCCCCCCCCCCTCAATCTTATCAACAAAAATAATATTATTGGCAAAAAGCATACACCAAGGTACAATCTTTTGCAAATGTCTAGTGAGAACATCCACAACTAAAGCAAAAAGATATGGACTTAAGGTTGATCCTTGATGTAATCCAACTGAAATAGGAAATAATTTGTCAAACCACCTTGTGTTTAAACACAAGTACAGCTCCTGCATACATATCCTTCATGACTTGAATATAAACATTATTAACCTTTTTTTTTCTAGAACTCTCCATAGCATTTCTGTTTAAACTTTATCATATGCTTTCTTTAAATCAATAAATATCATATGTAGATCCCCCCTTATTCTCTCTATACCTCTCCATCAAACCTCTCAATAAATGTATAGTTTTCATAGTTGACCTACCCAGCATGAATCCATATTGATTTTGAGAAACATTAGTATCACGCCGCAACTTATGCTTCATAACTCTCTCCAATAGTTTTAAAGTATGGCACATTAACTTAATTCCTCTATGATTCGCACAATCTTATGCATCACCTTTATTCTTAAAAGTAGGAATCAATACACTCGTCTCAATGGCTTTAATTTCAAACTCTAGCCACATTGGTTTATGTTAGACCGGTCCAAGGAGGACCGGTCCAGCCGGCCCAGCCCCTTGGGCCGGCTTTGTTTGTTTACGCCAGGAGGGCCGGCGGACACAAGAAGAGGGGAGAGGGGTGGGGTCCACTTGAAGTTTGAATTGTTTCTTGGAGCCAAAAGGAGGGGAAGCAAGGGTAATTAGGTCCTTTTGTTTTAGATTTGAATTGTATGCATTAAGTAGGGGAGAAAATGGGGGATTAGGGTTATGAGATTTTTGGTGAAAGTTTTCTTGTTCTTCTTTGGTGGCTAGGGCTCTAGATTGAATTCTAGAGATTGGGAGAGTGCGATCCTCCTCTCGAATAGAGGATCCTTGTATCTTTGCTATTTTCCTTTCATCTTCTAGTGAAATACAAGTTCTTACTTCGTGTTTCTATCGTTTTTCTTGTGTTTTCCCATTGTTTTGGTTGATTTCCTGCTGTGGACAGCAGTTTGCTGTGAGATCTTTGGGGCTAAAGTGATTAGGAAATACTTGGAATCAAGTATTTCCTATCAGTTTACTACTTGAGAACAAGTTTAAACCCTTATTCATCTCGGTGACATCTTTTGAATACAACTCTCGATGCATTATATATAACTCATCCAAAAAGATCGCCCCTACTCGATGACTCATGCCGAGAACCCACCTTGAGTTAGTTGCAATGATGACTTAGCCTGGTTTGCCTTTGGCCAATGTAACCCCTTCCCAAGTGATCGTTATTTCTCAATGACTTATCCTAAGAGAATATCAGCATCAAAAATCCGTTGAAGGTGCTCTATTATTCTAGGCTCTTTGTCACGAGATTTTCTAATCTCTTATTGGTAAATTTTCAAGAGGAATTTTTCCCTCTTTATATGATGTTGACACATAATCCCACAAAAGCTTATCACTCTCCATATTTTATTTTGACTTTGATAATTGGATAGTAAATGCTCTTCAAGAAAACACTTACGTAGTCAAATTATCCTAAGAACGTGCCTTAAGTTCACTCTCAACAACTTCCTATTGGGAGTGAGGCCTTGTGGTTACCTCAAAGAAGTGGCTCTCAGCCAATAGCCAAAAACGCTTCGTCATAGATGCTTAAATTCAATGCCTAAGAGTTGATGTTCAGAAGCTGGCTGCCCTTCTCCAAAAATGATGAAACACAAAGAGCAGAGTTGGTAAAAGAAAGCATGCACGGGTCCTGCAGTGCATGGGACACCTTCCCTCATTTGAAAAAAATATGTTGGTGTGACCTACGGCTCAAAAAATATCCTTGAGAATGTTGTCTCACATGTTGCGTCATCCCAGCAATGCTTTCCTTCCAAAGCCATCCATGGAGGCTAAATATACCCCTCCTCGAGCACATTCCAATAAGTTTTACTTTTACATTAAAAGGTGATACATCAAGAGGTAGCACTACAGGTTATGCAAATACCAATAATTTTTTCATTGATCATATTGATGAAGCTCAACCAAAATATAACTCACATTCTAGAGATTATTTATCTTATTTTTTTTTTTTTATAAAACCTTAGGATAATAAAAAAACATTACGACATCTAAGTGAGTCAACAGCCCTCTAAAAATACATCAATAGATATAGAATCTAAAAGCCTTTGATTCAATCTATTATAAAACACAAACAAAAGAAAAGAAAGGTAAACAAGGAAAACAAAACCAACATGAGGACCACCCATAAGAGACATCCAGAAGCAACAACTATCAACACCACACTTCAACCAACACAACAATCCAAGCAAGACAGCCTAGAAGGTCAACATAAGCTCCCATCATGAATAGTAAGACGAGCACCAACGAAGTTATTTCTTTGATTTTCTCTTACGACGCTTCCCACCGTCATGGGAGAAGGTCTCATCACAATGTGCCCCACCTGCAAAGCATACATCTCTTGCAATTCATCCACATCGTCAACTAAATCACCTCCGGCACCCACGCACGCCGAGGAGAATGAATCCTCTAACCAATCCGATGGGTCATCATTATTCAAAGTCACTGCCAATTGAGCTTTCAATTCGGCATTAGAAAACAACTGAAACAGGAACATCAAAAGCAGGCTCATTTCCCTTAAAAACCTTCATATTAGGAGTCAACTGCACCCCCAAAGAAGCCATTGGCGAGACATAAATGATAGCATTCTCATCGCTTAAAGACTCATCCAAAACAACCTTGTTAACATCCCACAAATCTATGTTAAGCCTATCCAGAGCATTACCTAGACAATGCCCACCATCTACATTTTGATTTGCATCAGAAACAACATTATCATTGGAAAATTAACCAGAAACAATAGTATCATTTCCCTTAGAGATTATTTATCTTCTTGCACTTTAAGGATCCTCACATTAAGCCGAAAATCCACATAAGGATCGTTGGCTAGGAAATCAACTAGGATTGACCTTCATTACTTTTTGTGGGCCATATGTGATGTATAACTAAAGCAACAACAATGCCCACCTTTTTAGACGGCCAGTTAGACTGAGTCTAGTCATTAAAAATTTGAGAGGCTTCACTTCAGATATTAAAATTATTTTGTGGCCGACATATAATGACGGAGCTTGTACATAGTAAAGATTAATGGAGCTTTCACCGCATCAGTGGACATTTTTGATTGCCCAGAGGCTAGACATCTGATGCAGTACAGGTTATGCATTCAATAACGAGGGAACAACTTACCTGTGGCTAACGAACTTTTATTCCCCACTACCACTTTCCGTTTTAATAGCCTGTTGCTTTTTATTATCTTTTTACTTATTAGCTAATAGAAGTAAATAGGAGAAATACATATAGGAAAAGAAAGAGAGAGTAAAGCAGCTTTTTGTCATCTCTATACAAAGTTTTTCAAAACAGAATACAGAGAATACAGAGGTATTTCTCTTCATTTGCTGTTTTTCCTTTGCTGTGTTGTTAACTTGTCTTCCAGGTTCCACCGGTCCTGTAGAAGGTATCAGTTGGTATCGGAGCTATTTAGCTGGAAGAGGAAGTATGACGGACAAAGGCAAGGAACCAGCTCGGGAGGATGTCCGCACCATTGATGCGTTGTGGACAAATCAGGAAAAAGTCAATCGGAGAATTGACGAATTAGCGGCAGAGATTCAACGTCTTGCCGTCGAAGTTCGCCGGGGGTTCAATCCAGCCAGGGCGACAGAGACTCATCGACATCGGGAAGAAACGCCTGTACATAGGCGAGCTATCTGGCGGGAGAATGATGACGGACAACAAAGAAGATACTTACAAATCAATCCAACCGAGCGGGAAGAGTCGGAAGACGAAACCCCTCCGCGCCGCCGTCTTTACGATCCGAAGGATTCCAGTGAAGGGGAGACGGATCATCGATTCAACACAGATTGGCACCGAAACAGAAGATTTCAACGTTTTCAGCAACCGGCTGGTGAGTTCAAGGTGAAACTAGATATTCCATTTTTCGACGGACATTTGCACATAGAGGATTATCTGGATTGGGAGAAGTCTGTCGAGAATTTCTTTGATTATATGGACATTGTGCCGGAGAAGAAGGTAAAATATGTGGCGTGTCGCTTGAAAGGGGGAGCCAGCGCTTGGTGGGAGCATGTATTACAATCCCGCAGGAGGGAAGGACGTGGCTGCATTCGCACTTGGAATAAGATGAAACAGCTACTGCGAGCACAGTTCCTACCGACTGATTTTGAGCAAATTTTGTATATGAGGTACCAACATTGTACCCAAGGCTCGCGCTCCGTTAGCGAGTATACTGAGGAGTTCAATCGGTTAAGCGCGAGGAATGATCTGCACGAATCACCCACTCAAGTAGTTGCTCGATACATCGGTGGACTCAGTGACAGTATCCAGGAGAAGTTGGAGTTAAATTCGGTTTGGTCGATGCCGCAGGCGGTGAATTTAGCAATGAAGGTAGAGGTACAACAGAACCGTAAAGCTAAAATCCCCTCCAACCGGCGTCATTGGCAAGAGTCACAGACAAAATCTCAGTCCCAGGTGTTACCGAGAACAAACCAGACGACATCTGTATCGGCAGCGTCTAGCAGTGGAGTTGATGGGAAGACAATATCAAAACCGAAAACTGCCCCTACTGCCAATCCATATGCAAAGCCTACGACGTTGAAGTGCTTCCGCTGTTTCCAACCCGGACACAAGTCCAATGAGTGTCCACAGAGACATCAGGTACAATTAGCTGAAGCAGAAGAAGGGGAGGACCCAGAACAGGCGGAATTTGAGGCCGAAGAGGATGTTGAAGATGTCCAGGCGGATGAGGGGGAGCCATTCCTTGGCATTTTAGAGAAACTGTTGTTAGCACCGAGACAATCCCCTACCTCCCAGCGACATGCTATTTTCAAAACGAGGTGCACTATAGCGGGCAAGGTATGCGATCTTCTAATTGATAGCGGCTGCACCGAAAACATAGTTTCACGTTCTTTGGTTCAAGGCCTTCAACTTAAAACAGTTAAGCATGCACAACCATATAAAATCAGCTGGGTAAAAAAAGGCATTGAAATCTTGGTCACCGAATCATGTCGGGTATCCTTCTCCATTGGCAAACAATATGTTTGCGACGTTTTGTGCGATGTGCTTGATATGGACGTCTGCCACCTGATTTTAGGACGACCATGGCAGTTTGATGTAGATGCTCGATATGAAGGTAGAGCCAATGTATACTCGCTTGACTGGAAGGGCAAGAAGTTGAGGTTGTTACCTAGGACAACTGAAAATTCAACAACAAGTAAGGGTGCGGCCAAACAAGCTGCGGCTCATTTGGTCTCAGGACCTGTATTACTTCAAAGCTGGCGAGAACCCTCACCTATGTTCGCTTTGCTGATTGTGGAAACGACTACAGCTAGGGAACCTGGCAGAACCGCTCCTGCTGAAGATGTGGGCAATCTCCTCAAACAGTTCGCAGATGTGTGCCCAGAGGAGTTACCAGCCGAGCTCCCACCGCTCCGAAGCATCCAACATCAAATTGATTTTCACCCCAACGCCATCTTACCAAATTTGCCACACTACAGACTTAACCCGAAAGAACAACAGATCTTGGCCGGGATCATAGATGACTTGGTGCAAAAACAGCTCATCCAAACGAGTTTGAGCCCCTGTGCAGTCCCGGCGCTACTCGTACCAAAGAAAGATGGCAATTGGAGAATGTGCATTGACAGTCGAGCGATCAATAAGATTACTGTCAAATATAGATTTCCGATGCCGAGGATAGAGGAACTGCTAGATAAGCTTACGGGATCAACAATTTTCTCCAGAATCGACTTAAGGAGCGGATATCACCAGATTCGGGTCAGGCCAGGGGACGAATGGAAAACGGCATTTAAAACTCCTCAGGGCCTATATGAATGGAAGGTTATGCCGTTTGGTCTGTGTAATGCACCTTCAACGTTTATGCGAGTAATGAATGAGGTTTTGAAACCTTTCCTCGACAAGTTCTGCATCGTATACTTTGATGACATTTTGGTCTATAGTGATAACCGGCAGCAACACCTTCAACATCTGAAATCCCTTTTTGAGTTGTTAAAAGAACAGAAGCTGTTCGTTAATCTTCCGAAGTGTGCATTTGCAACTTCCCATATCCGTTTCTTGGGGTTCATAGTCTCGGCAGAGGGAATTCAAGTGGATCCCGATAAGGTTGCTGCAATACGAGACTGGCCAACGCCTACAACATTTTTTGAAGTCCGTAGTTTTCACGGGCTCGCCAACTTCTACAGGAGGTTTATCAAAGGTTTTAGTCTCATAATGGCTCCAATAACTGATATCCTGAAGCTTAAATCGTTCTGATGGGGTTCCGAGCAGCAGCAGAGCTTTCAGAAGATCAAAGATGCCCTCACCACTGCACCCGTGTTAGTGCTTCCCAGTTTCGATCAATTGTTTACAGTGGACACCGACGCATCCGCCATAGGTATCGGAGCAGTTCTATCACAGTTAGGAAAACCGGTGGCCTTTTTCAGTGAGAAACTGTGTCCTGCTAGACAAAAATGGATAGCTTACGAGCAGGAACTTTATGCTGTAGTTCGTGCCTTAAAGCACTGGGAATCTTACTTGTTGCATCAAGAATTTATTCTGTGCAGTGACAATAAGGCGTTACAACACATAAATACTCAGCGAACAGTCAATCGTATGCACGCCCGATGGCTTCTCTTTCTACAACGGTTTACGTTCACTCTAAAACATAAGCCCGGAAATGAAAATAGAGTGGCAGATGCGCTCAGCAGGAAGGCGACACTGCTCACCAGTTTGCAATCCGAAAACGTGGGACTTGAGCATTTGAAAGAACTGTATGAAGAGGATGTGGATTTCGGCACTATATGGGCACAATGCAGTGAAGGCACACAAGTTGAGAACTACTCTATACGGCACGGTTTCCTTTTTAAACAGAATTTACTATGCGTCCCTCAATCGTCTTGGCGTCAACACCTTATCAGAGAAATTCACAGTGGCGGTCTTGCAGCACACCTTGGCAAGGAGAATACGCTAAAGCAACTGCAAGCAAGATTTTTTTGGCCTAGACTCAGGCGGGATACATTCCGCATTGTGGATGGCTGCCCCATTTGTCAAAGCTATAAGGGTGGAGCACAAAATACCGGTTTGTATATGCCATTGCCGGTACCGGATTCGATTTGGGAAGATCTCAGCATGGATTTTGTTCTTGGATTTCCTAGAACAAAGAAGGGGCATGACTCAATTTTGGTGGTCGTAGATCGATTTTCAAAGATGAGCCATTTTATTGCCTGTAAAAAGACCGCCAATGCAGCACATATAGCTACAATTTTCTTTCACGAGATAGTTCGATTACACGGCATTCCGCGAAGCATTACTTCGGACAGAGATGTGAAATTCATCAGCCATTTTTGGCGAGAATTGTGGAAAAGGCTTGGTACTGAATTGCGATTCAGTTCCGCATATCACCCACAGTCGGACGGTCAGACAGAGGTGGTTAACCGCACACTGGGCAATATGCTTCGATGCTTGGTGCAAGAGCATCCCAAGCAGTGGGAGGACGTCCTTGGCAAGGCAGAATTTGCTTTCAACGCTATGCCCAATCGATCAACAGGTAAAGCACCCTTTACTGTTGTTTACACTAAAGCTCCTAACTTGGCTGTAGATGTTATTGTTCTACCAAAATGCAAGTCAAGTTCGGCTACTAACTTTACGGAAGACTACTCCAAGTTACTAGATGATGTTCGACAACAAATTATTCGCTCTAATCAACGGTATAAAGCTGCTGTTGATACACACCGCCGGCCATGCAATTTCCAAGTAGGTGATCTCGTTATGGTGCGATTACGCCGAGAGCGATTCCCACCAGGAGCCTATTCCAAATTGGCAAAGCGAAAGATCGGCCCTGTCCCTATTGTGGCAAAAATCAATGATAATGCCTACCGTGTAGAACTTCCATCTGGATGTAACACATCGTCTACATTCAACGTCACCGATATCTAGCCATATCATTCTACCGATGAGGCTCCAATTACACTCAGCTCGTCGGAGTCGAGCTCTTCTGAAGCCGGGGAGGACTGATGCAGTACAGGTTATGCATTCAATAACGAGGGAACAACTTACCTGTGGCTAACGAACTTTTATTCCCCACTACCACTTTCCGTTTTAATAGCCTGTTGCTTTTTATTATCTTTTTACTTATTAGCTAATAGAAGTAAATAGGAGAAATACATATAGGAAAAGAAAGAGAGAGTAAAGCAGCTTTTTGTCATCTCTATACAAAGTTTTTCAAAACAGAATACAGAGAATACAGAGGTATTTCTCTTCATTTGCTGTTTTTCCTTTGCTGTGTTGTTAACTTGTCTTCCAGGTTCCACCGGTCCTGTAGAAGGTATCAACATCACTCAGGATTTGTATGGTTACAATATTGCACTTTCTACGGGCAGTGGTTTACTCTATTTTCTTCAATATGGTGGCTGGATGATAATACTAGTCCAACGAGGCTGGTCTTCTGCTCCCCTTCCTGGATAGCTATTCTTTAGCTATGATGTTGATTGGAGCAGCCCTTTGTGGCTGGTTTGAGCTTTAAAAGATCCCTGACTGAACACATACTTTGACTCTATGTTTAGTCCACCAGCCGTTTCGGTTCCAGTTTGGTCTTTTGTCTCTGGGTTTTTGGGTTTGTGCTATGTAATTGCATTTGTTTTTCATAACCCTTTTGTGTGAAGGGATACATACATTTCTTCTTTTTTTTTTTTTTCTTTTTAGAACAACAAGCTACAGCTCTCCAGATTCCCAAATAAATAAATAACTACTGTCACCTTTGCCTTCTTCTGCAACTTGTCAGCAAAAGAGAGGTACTGCTTCAGGGTATACTCTTTAGCATTGCCCAAAGTCGCCAGCAGAGCCTTCAAAGAAACCAAAACGGTCATCTTTAACATGAACCCAAAAGGTATGCCCCAAATTCATTTCAAAACTCACCTCATCGGACATGAACGGAGCCAATTCTGGCGCATAAGCAGCAAGAACTGCCGATGCAGTCGCCGGGCCTACCCCCTTCAGTACTGTCAGCTCGGACACCGCCTTGCTCAGATCAGGAAGAGACGCAAAAGCCCTTTTTGAAGCGGATTCCACTAGGGTTCCAGAGAGTGAAGAAACGAAATCCAACAGCCGAGGACTGTGGAAGTAAAAAAAAACATAAACTTAGCATAAAGGCAATTAGCGTTGAGTGGGTCTCGACTCTCGATAGGGTATACCTACCGCCATTTTCCTCGGGAAAGCTTCCATTGGAGCAGTCGACGGAGTTCCGGCTGGGTGATGAAGGCCTCGGGTTCTCGCTGCCGAATGAGGAAAGGGAGTTCCTTGCGGTAGAAGGCATCGAGGGAAATGAGGTCGGGTTTTTGGAGCGATACGAGGCTGGTCTCGTAGGTCGACAGCGCCGATTTCCACGAAGAGAGGTTGGTGCAGCTGAAATTCATGGCGCGATTGGAAATGGGACTTCTGGGCTTAGAAAACGCAATTTAAATCTGCTCAATTGTTTTTTTAGCCTCGTTGTTCTAAAATTTTGGACGCCAAATATTATAAAAATTTATGATAATAATCAAAATTAGTTAAAAGAATATCGATTAATAAAAATTTAAATATGAGCAAATAAGTTAAATTAAATGACTTATTCTCCCCGCGTCAAATTATTTGGCGCATTTTAGAATGCGTCATTTAATTTAATGTATTACATAGAGAGAGGGGAGAGAGAGAAACAGGTGAGAGTGAGAGATATGAGTGGAGAGAGAGATGCAGGTGGCATCGGAAAGAGATTGAAGGGGAGTAGAGATCATAGTGTAGAGAGAGATAAATAATTTGTAAGTATTTAATTTAATATTTTTAATTATAATTAAATATTTAAATTAGTGTTTTAACTGATTTTAAGATATTTAACTATTATTTTAACTGATTTTTACATATTTATTTATTCAACACATTTTTTTAACTTTTTTAGATATTTAATAATATTACTTAATTTTTATCTTATGTTTTAATATAATATAATTATTTATACTCCAAAATTATTTTGTCATCCAATTAATATGTTAAACATAGATTGAAAGTTATTTTTAAAAAATTATTCATAAGAATTTAAAATTATTTTGATTTTGAAAAATTATTAAGAAAATACAAATTAAACATAGTTCTTTAAAAGGCATATTTTTATGTATATGATGAAAAACTAAAAATATTGAATAAAATAATTTATATTTTTATTCAATAAGATAATTACTAATTAAATTATTATTATTATTCAATATTAATTATTAATTAAATTATTATTTTATTAAATATATAATAGTATTAGGTTTTAAAATAAATATAATATAAATTAAATAATTAATTAAATTTTTTTTTATAAATTATTATATTCAACTAAAACTTATAAAGATTTATATATATTTAGTTTAAATTATTAAATATATGTATTTTAATAATAAATATTGTATTTTTTAAACTATATAAATATTTAAAAATAGTTACAATATTTATTTAAATATTTGATTATCCTCTGTCTCTCCGTCCGCTGCCACATCTCTCTCTCTTCTTTGTTAACTTTATATTTCTCTCCCTCTCTCATCTGTTTCTATCTCTACACATGAGTAGAATACGCCAAATTAAATGGTGTTTTTTTATTGCGTGAAATTATTTAGCGCATTTTAGAATGCATTATTGAATATAGTGTATTTGCTCCTATTTAAATTTTAATTAATTAATACTCCTTTTACTAGTTTTGACTATAACCATGCTTCTTTATAAAATTTGACCAATTTTGGATTAGAGAAGTTTGATTTTAAGTGGCACTTTCGTTTGCTCGAAATATAATTTCAAGAGGCAAAATGATATAATTTCTAAATTATAATAATAGAAAAAAAATTTGATGGACTCGCATGCGGAGACTAACATGAACAGTTCATACATAACACACGTGATCCATCTTCCGTCGTCAACCCACATACAAATATACAATATAGATAATACATAATGATGTAAATTACGACAAGCAAAATAATATTTATTAGCACTCAGCTCAAGCCATGTATTTAATTTTTATTAAATTGCCAATACATAAAAATAGCCATTACATCACATGAAATAGTAATATTTGATATGTAAAAAATAGCCTTAATAGAGCTAGAATCTCTATGCAAATATGAATAAAAAACTTTCAAAATTAGCTTCGGGATCATCCAAGTTCTGATTTCAGCAAGTTTTTAGTCAAATGAAGCGTTCCAAAGAACAAATCCAACGACATTAAATTCATTATAGTCCAAACCCAAATGAGTCCAAATTAAATGTCTAAAGTCTATTTGAAAGTTTCAGAGCATTAATTGGACTACCAAATGATATTCAAATATAACATGCTTATAGTTGAAACCAGCAGCTTGGTAAGACGAATCCACCTAAGATCTCAAAATTCTGACACCATAAGACACTCAATTACTCAATAAATGCTTTATGATCAGGAGAACCACAACAAGTCATTTGATTGAACAGTCCAATCTTGCTCTTGATCATCTCACTATTTGCGAACTATGCTACCCTCAAAAAATTATAAAAAGGCCCCCCACTCTTCACACAAGGGGGAGGAAAAAAAAGAGAAAATAAAGGAAGGATTTAGGAGTTCTTTTGTCACCGACCACCACCACAGTTTTTCCTGACCATTGATAGAGTTCTTCTCAATCGCCATCAAAGTTTTTTCCGACCACCGCAGGAGTTATTCCGACATCTGCATGAGTTCCTCTCTACCACCGCCTGAGTTTTTCAAAATGTTGGCACTCGACTGTCACTAGACTTCTCATGTTCATTAACCGACAACATACTTCTACTCGACCACAATTAGTCAATTACCCACATGAAGTTCAATCCACTTTATAGACTTTTGTAATATGACTGTCCTCAAGTTTAAGGACGATTTTTGTAATTTATTCAAATATTAGTGGAATTATTTCAACCGGGCCTGACCTCGTGATTTTTTTTCTTTTTTCAGGGTTTTTCATGTAAGCATCATGATATTTCTAATCTATATGTTTGTGTGCTGGGTATCCGTGCAACCCTAAGACGAAAGGCTTTCTTACTTTACCGCGATTAATATTCTAACACGCAACAATATTGATACAATCAAATATTGGGCTTCATTTGTGACAACTTTCTTACTGCTTTCTAAAGCATCTTTCTAATATAAAAATTTCTACTTCAAAAATTTTTTATTTAAAAGTTATTTTAAAAATCAATAAAAAATTATCTTAAATAAAATTTTAATCTCAACAATAAATTGTTTAGATTATAACTAACTAGGCCATAAATTATTTAATATTTAATAAGAACAGAGTACTTGGACATTTTATTCTTACATATTCACTACATAAACCTAATGATAGATGACAGTTTAAATATCAATTTTGATATATAACTATAATATCCAATCAAGTAATTGGATATAATTAGATAAGCTTCATATCTTGTCCATAACGGACATTATCGTCCATTCTCAAAATTGCTTTTTGAAGTCCAATAAATTCGAAGTTCTTCGGCCTAAAATTTTCGGGCTTTTTCGAAGTTATATAATTATTGAATTATTTTAAAATAAATAAAAATAAATAATTAGTTCAAAATTATATTATGCTCATCTTAAATGAAATTAAATTAGATATTTATTAAATTCCTGCTAATTAAATTTAAATCAGGATTCATTAATCAATATTTTTGTTGTTGAAGAAAAGTAGATAAGTATAACAATATCAAATTATAAATAGAATGCATAATATAAATATTAAAATAATTAAAATATATTTAATGTAAAATATTAAGATATTTCTAATAATTAGAAAAAAAAAATTCAATCGATTTCGCGTCATCGTGTCCGTCACTTGTTTCTTACTTCTCGGTGGAGCACCAAATTTCTCCACTTCCTTAATTCTTATCCACCTCTCTCGAAATAAAATTTAATAATTTTCTGCATTAATCAAATAAAGGAAACAACTTTGCGACTACGCCCGCCGACTATTCTCATTCCCCGCGCCTAATCCACCATAAAACCCCGTTTCCATACCCGTTCCGCACCAATGGATTTGCTGAAGAAGAAAAGGAGCGATTTTGACCAAGAAGAGGAGGTCGTCGCCGGCGACATCTCCGTCCTCGGTGAAGATGTCCTCCATGAGATTCTTCTACGCCTCCCACCTTCTTCTCTCCTCAGCTCCATGTCCGTATGCAAGTCCTGGCTGCGCGTGCACTCTTCGCCTCTCTTCCACCGTCATTACAGATCTCGCCGCGCTTCTTCCTTACTCGGTTTCTTCGTCAACTTCCCATGCGAAAGCCCCTTCTTTCTCCCCGCTTCGTCCTCCTCCACCGCTCTATCCGAGCTTGGCTCCGTCCAGATCCTCGACTCCCGCGCCGGATGGCTTCTCCTTCGCGATCTCGTCACTTCCTCCCTCCGCCTCTTTCACCCCTTCTTCAACAAAACCCTAGCCGTAGTTCAACCCTCGCTTGAAAACTCTACCACCGTTTACCACGCCCTTCTTCCCGATCCATACTCATTCAATCCTGTTCGCCGATTTCGAATCCTCCGTGTTTTGACGAAACCCTCGTCCCGTCCTATGATTGAGATTTTCTCGTCGGAATCCCCCGGTGAATGGAAAAAGATCCAATCTTTATGCAATATTCGTATTCGGCGCTGCTGTTTGGAGGTACATCCCGTTTTGGTGAACGGATATGTTCATTGGCTGAAAGGAGATTGTCAAATTCTTGCTTTAGATGAAGTAAACTACGAATTTTCGATTCTAGGGCTTCCGAGGGAGCTTCCCCTTTATATTATTAATCGTTGGTTGGGCAAATTCAATGATCGGCTCTGCTACTCTTACTTGGAGGAATCTGTATTGTATGTGTGGGTTCTTGTCGATCGATTTCACTGTGAATGGCATTTGGAATGTCAAATTGAGATGGGAAGATTTCAAGAGTTAGGTCAGCCCAACCAGGCCAGGCTTCTTGCTTTTGGTGTTGGAGGGACTTCAAATGTTGCATTTCTTGGTTTGATGGGGAAGATCTTCTCGCTTGATTTGGGGAGTGGAGAATTGAGAGAGGTTGGCAATGCTGGTTTTGAGGTCGATCATGTCTTCCCTTACAATTTTGTGGAAGCTGATTGGTCCGTTTCTTCCATTCTTGACTGTGAGACACTGCTGTGAGTTTTCTGCAGTGCAAATCTTTACTCTTTTCTTTTTACATCTTAGTTATAGTGTCATTGTATTGTTCTTTTGTTATTTCCAATATGCTGAAAGAGGGAAACTTGTATTTATGTGTAGCATATTGTAGCATAAACTTGCTTTATATTAAACAAAGCAGGGATATTCTTTTTTTGTCGGATGAAATTTCTGATTGGCATTTTTTTCCTCAATTTTTTGTTATATTTTACCCTTGCTTAATTCAGATATTGTTGCAACAGTCTGTTAAAGCGAGTTTTTCATTTCCATATATAAGAGGAATGAAATCTATGATGACAAGACATTTCTAGTTTGTGATACATAACATTATTTGTGAGATGCAGTAATTGGGGATCATATGAAACATATATAGTTTTCACCATGGTTTTTCTTTGGTTTAAAAGATCTATGAAATTTTAGAACAATATAATATTTGAAAAATATGTGAAAGAGAAGTTTTAGGGGTTGTTTGGTGTGCTATCCTTGTAAAAATTTAAGCAAGATTTAGCTTAAATCCTAACAAGTCTGATTTTTTGAGGGGTTAAATTATACTATTTTGATAAATCAGATATATGACCCAATATTAGGCAAATCTAGGAATTTTTAAATTCCACAACTTATAGGATTTAAGAAATTTTCATTCTCACATATCTTAAATTCTAAAATAAATGACTTAACAATTTATTAGTATTTATTAAGATTTAATATGTGGGTCTCCGGAAGGATTCAGCTTAGCGGGGAACACAATGCAAATGGTACGATTGTATTATCCCGTAGGACAAAACGGTCGTAGGCTTTTACACTCTACGGCTCTACGCAAGCAGGCCAATAGAAGAGCAGATGAGATCATATATGCGATTAATCATTGAGGATAGCAGCTTTCACCTACATACCTCGATGGATAATAATATATATAACCTAATCAAAGTCACGAAATTTACCCCATTCGATAGTTGTCATCTCAAACAGTTTTTTCATGTTTTAATTCTCTTAAACTTTACTAAATCTTGGTTCATAAGATTTACGAAATCTTGCATGAGTTAAATCCTACTTGTAGCCAACCCCTTATATTTTACATCATTTTCAACTTAGGATTGCATGAATTTTATAGGGTGAACTAATAAACTGATTGGATGCAAGAAAAAAAAATATGGGAAGCTTGCTCCAATAACAATGTTAAAAACAAATATTTGCTCTTAATGATTTATGTTGGTTTTATCATTGAGTTATTTAATGAAGGGATTGAAAAAAGGGAAAGTTATTAAGTTGGATGGATCAAAGCCAACATAAAACTCTAATCTTTCCATCTTTTGTGGAGCTTGAATAGGTGGAATTAGGCGAATATTTTATTTCATAAATATTTTTTCTTTTATATTTTAAATAGCAGCATGCAGAGAAGTGAATTTTTTCTTTATTGTTTGTTGTATTCATAGCTTTCCTATTTCACACACATAGCCTACTTGGGGGCAAAAAAAGGCCATTAAAGCCATTTTACTATGCTTATTATCTTCCTAGGTGTGCATGTGTAGGTGGGGCGTGGGTTAGGGGCTTCATTTCCTTTGTTTTTCCATTTTAGGGGGCATTATGATTTATGGTAGGGAGAGAGAAGCATTATGAATGAGTTTGGAGGGGATTAGAAATTGTATAAGAGTTAGAATCCAAAATCTTTAGCTTAAGGTTTGGATTTTTTAATGTGACCATGTGGGAGAGTAGTTAGTTACGTAGTTGAAGCAATAATTCATGTAATAAAATACAAATAAAGTAACATAATTCTTACCAAAAATTATTGTGGGTTTTGACTAAAGTCAAGATATTATGTGAAGAAGTTCTTCAATTCAAATGCATTTAAAAAGTTATCTTTTACATTAATAGACATTCCTTCTATATTACATAGAGTTCAAAACTAAGTTAATATAAATTTAAAATTCAAATGGTGAGGGGAGTGGGGAGAGGGGAAGGTGGACGTCGATAGCTTGCATTGTGGGTAAGTTGTTGTAGAGTCTTGATTCTTGCCTTGAAATCCTTATTGCATTTGAAGTTTTCTTAGATAACCACTCCATTCTTGAGTCAATATGGATTTATAGACTAATTTTCAACCTAATCACGACAGACTTTTAAATCACTCCCGAGTAACTTTTAAAAATCAAGATTATAAGGATGGTTGAAACATCGCATGCAAAATATTGCGAAAAACTGTTGGGCTTGGCTGGAAATGAACTTGGTCTGCTGCATCAATTCTACCACATCTTTAAGAACTCTGCTCTACACAGTTAAAATAGATCTAGTCCTATAATGGTCAGTAGAAATTTGCTCCAATCATCCATGTTGCTGGTAGGGTGATGGAGTGTTTGTATTTGTAGCAACATCATCTGTTGCAATGACTATAGATGCTAAGAAACTTACATGTGAAAACATCTTTGAAATTGGGTTTATGTTTTCTGTTAAGTGGGTTAATGTGTAAAATATAATGCTTTGAAATCCTTCTAATGCTCTTATACAAAAAGAGAAGTGGTTAGAAAGCTTGATTCATGTTTTCACCCTATGGGTATTTATATGCAGATTGTGTTTATAACAATATAGGAAACTATGCAATTCACAAGAAGAGAAATAGGTATAGTTTATTTGAAATGTTACGATGTTCTTAGATGGCTTGGCCATTGGCCCCAAGTCAACAATCCATATTAGGAAACCTTCCAAACTAAGCCTACCATCATACCTCCCTCGTAATTCCTTTTCAAGTCACCAATACGTACGTGTGAGTAAACCGTACATGTTGGTTTTTGTCATGTGCAGAAATTGTATGCTATGGGCTTTGGGTTTATTCCTTACCAAAAAAGTTGATTGAAGCATTTACTTGTATTCTCAGCACTCCCTCTCAAGCTAAATGATATAGATCTACCATTCCAATTTTGCATAGAATACTTTTGAATGCAGGATTGCAAAGAATTTTGTTGAATATATCGATGAGTTGAGTACATGTAGAAGCATACAAAAAAATATAAATTAACCTACACTCTGGTTTTTCTTTTATGAAATGCCTATCCAAGCCACATATTTGGTTCGATCATGATGTATTGGACTGTGGATAATGTTGATTATCACAGTATATTCTCATAGTGACTTTCAATTTGAATTATTAAACATTTTAATGTAACTTTAATCCATAGAAGTCACATGTACTTTGAATGATTGCTCTAAATTCAAGTTCATCTCTTGAATTTGAAACAACATGTTATTTATTGCTTCACCATGTTATAAGATTTGCTCCTAATAGTTTGCAATATCTTGTAGTGGGTATCATATCCATTGGTGATTCCACATTATTAAAATCAATATAAACTTCAATTTGTAGCATATTTTTTTGTATAGGATCCCTTTTACAAGCTTTGATCTTGGAGGTTTGAGCACTCTATAAGTGGGTTGAATGTGAGAATTTTTTTATTTGTGCATAAATTGATTTATGATACTCGTTGCAAAAGTCAATTATTATGTTCATTTTAACAACATGGGCAAATGTTTCTCGATAATTTATTCCATACGGTTAAGTGTATACTTTTACTATTATTGACCTCACTTTCACTTTAAGTGGTCGACACTCATTTTCTCTTTGGATCCTTGTAGTGGTTAGGGATTCCTGATTGATCAAATCTGGTTTAAATTGAATCAACAAACAAAACTAAATGGAGTCCTATCAATAAAATAAAATATATTTTTTGTAATAAAAATTCAATTAAATATGAACACAACCAACCAACTATCTCGAAGTACGATTAAACTCTAACCCATGTTAAATTAATTTAGTCACCTAAAATTAAAGTAGTTCGCATTAAACCTACTTGGTTGGGGTAATTTGACTTTGATCAAATAAAGCTAACCATAATTTACTCCGATCCATTTAGGTTTCGTTTGAGATAGCTTTCATATTGCTTTGTAAAGCAGATTTTTAGTACAATTTTTTTTTTGAAAAAAAAGATACTAGAAAGCAGTCCCAAACGAAGCCTTAATTTGGGTTAGGTCTAATTCAATTTGACTAGCCTAACCCTTTAAAAAAAAATCAACTATGCGCATTGTATTATGGTTGTACAAAACCTTCCTATATCTATTAAGTGGATGGATTGAATGGCTCAGATAAGCCATGACTTTCAGCTTTCCGCTCGTTCCGCAACCTTCTCCCTGATTTTCTGTTGTAGGAAGAAGTTAAAGCTCACTAAGGGCATTAAATTTTGTTTATAGCCAATAGATCAAGGTGTATGCAAGGGTAGGATCGTAATCTGCCACTGTCCTATTTATATTTTGTCAAAAAATGGAACCTGGGATTTTGCTTCGTCCGTCCCTAGCAGAAGGACGTGTGTGGGCTTTTCGGGTTCATTTGCCCCTGGCATACTAAAGAGCGAGAGGTAAGTCAGCCCTCTTTTCTATTCTATTCGAATCTTCCTCCTGGGCATTATATTGTGCTCAGGGGCTTGAGTGTGTTGGAATTGAGAAGAGAGGCACTCGGTTTGTTTCAATTCTTTTTTTTTTTTCTTACTTCCTTGTGTGTGAGAGAGGTCAATGGCAAGACTTTCTGGTGGATTGTGGTTGTTGTAGGTCGTTTGCAAGATTCGAGGAAGGCTTTTGGTTTATATTTTGTGAACCAGAAAAAAATTAGAAAAAAGGCAAACTAGAAGGCTGTATACATTTTTAAGCAATGGGCATATTCTTGCTTAACATATCAAATGAGTAACCTATCTTCTATAAATTAAATGATATTCTTGCTTGTCATTCTGAGAAGGGACAATAATAGTGATATAGTGGCTTTACTTGCTTCCATATCGACATTCAAGAACAATGTATGATAAATAGAGCTGTAATCTAGAGACTTAAATTTGTGGTGGTATTAATGTCTTGTTGTTAACGTTACAGTTGATGTTTTTATTTGATGACATACTTAGCCATTTGAACTTATTTTACTAACTTTTATATGGAGAGTTATGATTCATTTTAGCATGTAGTTAGTGCCAGACAATAATCTAAAAGCCTTGCAGGTATGTGTTTACACATCAATCCCTTCTTGTGATGATTCTTGGAGAGTTCATTTTTTTATGGAGTATAACATTCATTATATTTGGTTGATATAAATTTTGCTTACGTATTGTTTAAGCCCATTGATTTTAAGAATAAACGAGACATTGATTATACACCGAATTAGCTGTGGAATACTTGTGTTTGATTTCAATGCATCTAGCTGTTGTGAATCTTGAAGAAGCTGATTGTCAAGTTTAAATGTATTATGTTTATATTATTTGGAAGAGCGAGTTGATTGCCAAAGTTTATAAATTATAGGATATTTGTTCATTCTATGTGTTCATTGATATGACATAATGATTGTAATATTTTATTGATGGTTAATTTTTGCTGGTAAAGAGCTCACGAACAACAGAAATTCAACAATCATATACTACACTTCTTAGCTTCTTCTTTTATGTCTAATGTTGAACATTAGGTTAGCCACTTCATGTTTGTTTTGTGATGTCATCGATGTCATATGAATTGATATTTATGAATGACAACCACACCCATTTATAGGTTATAATGGTTTAGAACATGAAGCTCACTTTACCTATAATCCTTGTGGGAGATGTTGGATATAAGATAGAATTTGTTAAACCGGTCCAGCTGGTCCGCACGGGATTGGCACTTCGCAATGTGTCGCGGGATCTCTGTCTCCTGCGGAGATCGAGCATCCCGACCGCCCAATTGGAACATTTTAGGAAGCTTTTTTGAGGGTTTTGAGAGGGAAATTTGAATGTAGGGACTGTTTAGGGATTTCCTTTTGATTTGTATACATTAAATAGTTGGTTTTCCTAGGGTTTGAGTATCTTGAATTTGGCTGAAATTTGAGATCTCTTAGATTTAGGTTTTCTTTGGGCTCTAGCGGCGTCTAGAGATTTGGGAGAGATCGATCCTCCTCTCGAATTGAGGATCAAGTGTATCTTGCTATTTTCCGTGTTCCTTTCATAAAAGAAATACAAATTATCTACTGTTTTTTTGTGGATTTTGTGAAGGATTCTTGCTGTTTTTTAGAAGATTGATAGTAAATACTTGAGATCTACAAGTGTTTCCTATCAGAATTCTTAGGCATTAGGTTTCTATTAGTCTTCAATCTTCTTGAACATATACATGTAACTTAGGGTCTACATCCTAGGGCAGACAACATAAATATAGGTTCACTATCCATAAGCATGTGCACTTCCCCATTTATCAGCATAGGACTAGATCTTTAAAATCTCTTAGTTTACAAGTACTCCTTTAATTAGGTAAGTCATGGTTGTTAACAATGATCCTTTGGTCGGCTAAGGGCAACGATGAACTTGGAACGATGGAACCTTAAGATCTTGATCGAGGGTGTCATACCAACCTTCTAAGTTAGTGCACCCTTCAATCATCAACCTATCTGGACACTTAACTTATATGACCTAAGTAAGTCATCTCTAAGAGTCAAATCAGTGATAAAATCATCAATAAGTAATAAACTAAATCATATATACATAAATACATACCTATCTAAGAGAGAAACATAATAAAATTGAATTTCACCTTATACTTAAAGCAATACAATTCATATTACATTCAAATAAACCCAACACTAAATGAAATATAAAATTAACATAAATCAATAAATAAAATTAAAATGACATATACATACCTAATACAATCTAATCTAAAAATTCAATGAATTCAAATTTAAATGTAATGATTAATTTAAAAATGAAAAAAATGATTAAAAGATGATAAATATAAATAAAAAATTCAATAAAATTTAGAAAAATTCTAAATTTTTTTATAAATATAAAATTATATTGGACAATAAACTAAATAAATATTTCAATTAACTCTTCATTTACTCCTTCAAATTTAATAAATTCTCAAACAAACTTAGAAAATTTATTAAAAATTCAATAAAATTAAAAAAAAATATGAAATAAATTTCTACAATCTCATAAAATTATAACAAACAATAGTCTACATAGAGTGAGTAATATTAAAATAAAAAAGTAAAATTTCTTTATGCATCGTTTAAAAGAAAATAAAAAATCGTAAAATATTAATATTTGAATCTAAATCACCCCATATAAAAATTAAATATCTTTTAAAATGAAAGTTGAAATATCAAACTAATAATAGAGTTGACCACATGCAGGACCTTGCACATAATAGACATTGTATATAGGTCGTCAGCCTTAGACCCTTAGGTTAGGGTGTTTACTTTCTGTCATATATTTCTTACATGCTCTTATATATTATTTGCTTATTAGGTGTAACATCCAGTCTACTTCTAATTGGTATTGGTTTCCTATTTCAAGTAGATGCTGCTCCACTACACAACTGGGCACCTGATGGATGGTGTACCAACAATTGTTACATCATGGACTAACTACTTTTTTTTTATTTTTCATTTATTTTTCATGATTTATGATGTATTTCATTTTTTCTATTTAGTTATAAATTTTATGCTATTAATTACAAATTTAAAACTCCAAAATACAAATAAATCCATGCACATACACTAAATTTTGAGTTTTTAAGTTTGCAATTAATGGCTTAACATTTACAATTAAATAGGTAAAATGAAATACAATATAAACTATGAAAAATAAAGAAACAAGCAAAAAACATATAAAAGGATGTAAAAATATATGATAGAAGGTAAACATCATAACCTAATGGTCTAAGGCTAGTGGCCTATATGCAACTTCTAGTATCAGCTAGGTCGTGCGGGTGGTCATCCCTATTATGAGTTTGGGGTTCTATTTAAGTCTTACGATTTTTTATTTGCCTTTTAAATGATTTATAAACAAACTTTTATTTTTTTTATTTAATATTACTCTATTCTATGTAGACTAGTGTTTGTTATAATTTTATGAGTTTTTTATGAATTTATTTTGCATTTTATTTTTATTGGTTTTAATGAATTTTTTGAGTTTGTTGGAGAATTTATTAAATTTGGAGGTGTAGATGGAGAGCTATGTTGCACCGATACGTATACGCCGACACGGATACAACACAATACAGATACGGGACACGATAATTCTTAAAAATACAGGATACAGATACGGCGCGGATACGACATTATAATATATAAATCATACATAAAAATAACAAATTAATCAAAGCAAAATATTTGAAATGATAAAAATATCAAAATAAAAGTAAGCATTAAATATTTAAATGTCTAGTACAACAATAAAAATAAAAACATAAATTGTCTAGCATATGAAATTTCAACTATTCAATAGAAGGAATAATAGGATTAATTTCTTCAGTGGTTTGTCTTTGAATTTCTATATCGTCTTCAATGAATATAATAGTTTTCAATTCAGGCTCATCAAATGAAAGATTAACAATTTCTAATATTCACATATCCTCAAGAGACTCAAATACATCTCCAGCAACATCCCACATCCTGTTGTCTCCTTCCACATAAGTTGAAGTTTTTTTTGAGAGAAGTCGAATGTTTGTATGTACATAAACTAAATCTTTAGCCCATTGTGGAGTAATTTTATTTTTCTTCATTGATTGAATGAACGAGTATATGCTCCAATTTCTTTCATAGTAAAATGAGGATGAAACTTGGCCAAACAATTTTATGGAGATTGTTTAAAGTAGAGGTGTTGAAACTCCATGTATAATCCCCCACATTTTTTGATCAATTCTCCACCTATCACGCAATGACTCTTGGTCACCAAAGTCTTCTAAATAACAAAAAAATTTAGCAAGCTCAATATTGACACTTATTCTCTCATTTGGAAAATAACGCTTCAAACATGTTTTTTTCATATTTGAAATTTATAAATCTTTCTGTGGAGAAATTCTTTGAGGATCTTCTTGAAGTCATTCTTTATTTGAATATCTTCAAAAAATATTAAAAGCAAATAATAAAAAATGTTGAAATCACTTAACAATAAATTGTAAATTAAAAATAAAAAATATTAAAATTTACTTATGATTTAGTGAGTGAGCCAAGCAATGTAAATGTGTATTACTTTTGCTCCACTAATCTTCTATAATAGCATAAATAACATCCCAAAAGCTTGAGTCTTCATGAAGTGCTTTCCACTCATGTCTGTATATAATTTCTTTTACTTTGGCTAAATTGAATCCCACATCTCATAAATGAGATGTAAACAAGACTTATTCGTATCTGTTACTCTCAACATCTAATAAATTGGATCTGTGAAGTTTAAGATGTATTCAATCTCATTCCACCATAAATCATCTAAAAGCTTCTTCTTTACATACCTAGCCTTTCCAACATCTCTATAAAAGGACCATTTGTCACTGATCACCATTGCTTGAAGAGCATTTTTAATTTTTTTGAATCTTCTAAATATCACTATAACTGAGGCAAACTGAGTTTCAGCAATTGCAAGCATCTTCAAATTAGAAAAATCATTGAACATAGAGAGTCTCATAGGGGCTGTTTGGTTGCCTGAAAAAGAAATGCAGTGTAAAGTAAATGCAATGTAAAGTAAATGTATTGTATTTTGAATACATTGAGACTGTTTGGTTCTCTGCAAAATAAACACAGGAGAACTGCTTCCCTTGTTTGGTTACATAGATCCAGAGTAAAGTAAAAGTGATTTTTTTAAAAAATAATTTTAAAGAAATTCTTGATACTCATGTAGCCATCTATTAGTATTTTCATCAAAACTTCTCACACTGCCATTTTCAATTTTCAATATTTTGTTGTTACATTCATAAGACTCGAATTGAAGGGCTCTTAGGCATTGTTTGGGATAAATATTACTTTCTAAAGCTGTTTTTTTTAACTTTTTTTTTTTTTTCAAAAAATCATTATTAAAATACTCTAGCCCTCTTCTGTATTATAGCACAAAAGCAAATCTTGCAATAAACCTGTGTAGCTTTATATATTTCCTTATGTATTGATGTATGAAATCAAGATCTATAAATACCTAGGCCTGTGCCGTATGATACAGAGAAAAAAATGAATACTTCTTTCATAGTCATTCCCTGTTCTTGCTTTCTCCATTTATGCGACGAGAGCGAGGGAGAGAAAGCGGACGAGAGCGCAGTTGCTCCTGGATGCTTGCAGGAATGGAAGTTTGCGGAAGTAAAGCTTTCCAATATGTTTGGGCTGAGGTTGTTCCCCTCATCGTTGCATGTGAACTTGTGAGCTGCTACAAAAAAAAAAAAAAAACACACATCCGTCCAAGAATTCTGACACTAGCAAAATCGCCGTCGCCATGCTCATCACTGTCGCCGTCTGCTTCTCCCTATCTGCCCTTCTCTTCTTCTCCATCCACCATTTCTTAACCAAGCACCGCAAGTCGGAACCTCAAATATACCTCATCAACCCCATGCCCCCTTTCCACTTCTCCAAGATCGACCAAAATTTCAGGAGCGTCGCCGTCGATGACAGCACCGTTGACGTTTTTTACTGGCAGAGCATCAGCGAACCCGCTCCCAAGCGGTGCTATCAATGCAATATCTTACTTGAATGATCTTCCGATGACGAGGACGATCTTCCTCCGGCGGAGAAGAGCCGGAGGCGCTTGCGGAAGGACGACCGAGGTAGCCAAGAGATTATGTTGCTTCCCTCCGACATAGTGCGATAAACTCGCGCTGGTTCGTAGTATTTTGGCGAGAGATTTTGTAACCCGCTCAATTTGAGTGGGTTTTGAAGTCACGCGAAAAGCACGTCGGAATACCCCACAAATACTTCAGATGAATTAATTACGTTGCGCTCAAAATCAATCAAACAGTCTCATTTACGAAATGCACGCAACTTAATTACTTTACACTCTTAATTCTGCATACCAAATAGCCCCATAGAGTGATTCATAATAAAATTCCTAATTACAACTGCATCTCCAACAATCACTATGATTCAATGACATTCATTATAGGTGATTTCGTTTGCCTCGGTATTCTTAGCTGCACAAATGTTCTTCAAGGCAAGATTAAGCGAATGCACAACACATGGTGTCCAGAAGATATGAGGATAGGCTTGCAACAACTTTGTTCTAATGACATTATATCCTGGTGTCACGTATCCAGCAAGATTATTATTGCATGCATAGGTAAAGACATTCTTGTAATGTGGATTCCTTGCTAGGTTTAAATAAAGTCCAACTCAGTAAAACATTCTAGTTATTTTTCCATCTAGTTGTTCTCTCATTTGTAAATTAAATACTTTCTCCAAAGCATTATCTACAACATGTTTTTTTCTTTTTGGTTCAAATCCTTCCATCTGAAAAGGCCTTTTATTTACAGTACTGTCATCACTTCTAATTGAAGAAGATGATGAAGGATATTAAGCATGAGTGATTGGAAGTGGAATATGTTTTGGAAGCTCTTCTTTACTCTTTTGCTCAGCTTCACTGATTTTTCTTTATAATTCAGTCATTTGTGATGAGCTTATATTCGGATATACTTTAATTTCATGACCACTAACCTTCAACAATTGAGCTTTCACTCTATAATATAATCCTTTATCCATGTGGCATTACAAAAATTGCATTTGAATGCAATATTGCGACCCCTTTCTGACGTTTTACCTATTTTTGACTTATAAGCCCACAGAGGTTTGTTATCTTCAATATTGGTCTCCGATGGACCATCAGTAGATCCAATTCCTACACCATTAAAGCTCATTATCCTACGAAGGATCGACACAAATTAATCCACATGAATTTGAAACATGAAAATTTTTAATTAAAAGTATATATATGTTGCGCCTATGCGGGGGGTCCAAGGGGGCGCTGCCCCCTGATGGGGTTCAACCTTCTCGGTACTGCTTGGTCCTATTCAGTACCCCTCTATACCGAGCAGTACCGAGCGATTCCGAGTTTCGGTACTGAGTTCTAATATCGCTCGGTACCGGGGGGTAACAAGCAGTACTGAGCAGTACCGAGTTCTAGTATCGCTCGGTATTGAGAGATATCGAGCAGTACCGAGCGAAACCGAGTACCAAGTGGTACCGAAAACTGAGCAGTACCGAGCTCTAGTACCGAGCCTATGATTAAGAAAACGAACCTTCAATGCTCACGTCGCCTTCACTGTTCGTGTTGTCGAGCTGCTCCGTCGACGAAGGATTCTGTCTGCTTTAATGCTTGCGTCGTCGAGCCTCTTTGTTGACGGAGGATGATCCTGTCCGCTTCTATGCTCGCGTCGTTGAGCCGCTCCTTCGACTATAACGAAGAAGACGATCACCTGAGCGGAAATGAAAAACCTAGCTCACCAAAATGTTTAAGCTGCATAAATGAATAGGGATATTGAGCGGATAGCCGAAATGAATAGGGCAAATTGCGGCTCAGTTTTTAATAGGACACGCATATCCGATCAAATTTAAATAATATTTTAATAGGACATGAAAAAGTCGTATCCGACACGTATCCGTGCTGTATCGGAGGCGTATCCGTATCCGACACGTGTTCGATACAACATGCCTCATAAATAGGCGAATCCGTGCAACATAGATGGAGAGTTAATTGAAATATTTACTTAGTTTATTATTCATTATATTTTTATGTATTTATGAAATTTTATTTAAGATTTTTCTAAAATTTATTGATTTTTTAATCAATTATTATTATCATTTTTTTTTTTTTTTTTTTTTTTTGTATTTTTAAATCCACCATTATATTTAAATTTGAATTCATTGAATTTTTGTATTAGATTAATTTAATTATGCTCATGTCATTAAATATTTATTTATTGTTTTATATTAGTTTATGTTTCATTTAGTGTTGGGGGTTATTTAGATGTATATAAATTATCTTACTTTAATTGTAAATGTTTATATATATATATATATATATATATATATATATATATGATTTAATTTATTACTTATTAATAGCTTTATTGTTGATTTGATTCTTAGAGATGATTTATGCACGTCAATTGAGTTAATTGTCCAAATAGGTTAATGATTGGAGGGTGGAAAGTAACCTACCAGGTGGGTATGACGCCCCTGGTTAAGATTCCATGGTTCCATTGTTCTAGGCTCGTCGTTGCCTTTAGCCTACTTAGTCGAATGGTGACTAGAAGATCCTTGTTATTAGCCATAAGTTAACCTCATTCAAGGGGACCTTACAGATAAGATATTTTGGGTGCAGAGATAATAGACCTAGAAAAGGGTGCAGAGATGGTAAGTTCTTGAGGTTTTGCACTAGAAATCAAATTCTTATGCTTTTCTATCACGAGCATAATGAAATTCTCTAAGATTTGTGAATCTTGAAGATCAAAATTTTTTAATGTTCTGCTTAAGGTTAATCATGAACTTGCTAGCTAGTCCCCAATCTTGATCAAATCAATTAGTTATAGCTAAAAAACCCTAAAAAATATTCAACTTTAGTTACTTTCATAGCGTGGTGGTGCGAGGAGTTTGCCCTGGAGATGCATTTCATGGTATCTTGGGCAATATTTGACCTTTAGCATTTTTTTCTTTGTACCCATGTGAATGTTTGTTTGCCTGGATTTTGTTTCTTGGGCAATCAATAATACCAATAGATTTTAGCATGTAGTTCTAGCTAACAAACCCTAAAAAATATTCAACTTATTAGTTACTTGCATATGTGGTGGTGCGAGGAGTTGTCCCTGGAGAAAGAGAGACACACTCACATTCTGTAACTCTCCCATATGTTTAGTGCCTCTCGTGTTATGAATTCTAGTCTTTCTAGTCTCAGGGCAACTGAAGCAATATTAGTCTTCTTGTCACTAGCAGATATAACCATCTCAACTCCTTTTACATTACTTGGTCGGCCACTACTAACATGCTCCGATTTAGCCATTTAATAAGATGTCTAACACGACTTACAAACACAATCACACTTACAAAGACATAATTTATATGAGACAATACATTCACTTAAAGGCTAAAGGCAAGAATAAATACTCTAATTCTTGAGCCTTTGTTCTAGTGAAGCCCTCATAGCCTTGGATCTTATAATTGGATCTTCCTTCTTTTGATTACCTTTATGTTCTACATCATTTTGTAGTGTCCCCCCCCCCCCCCCCCCCCCCCCCCCACCCAAAAAAAATGTCGATTTCTTCCCATATTAAGAATGCCTAAATGCTTTGTCTCTAGCAGTGTAGAAGTGTAGAAGTTGATCGTGCGAGTTTGAGAAACGAAGTAAGCTGCTTTGTTAAAAAATAACAATATGTTTTTAAAAAACACCTCAATCAAATAGTGATATTGGGAAACGTGTGGCTTCTTCTGTTAAACTTAATTGAACAGGGGACCAAATTGGATAATCTTCCATTCGTTGAGGGACTAAAATGGAACAATGTGAAACTTTGAGACAAAATTGGGCACCTACTAATAATCCGGAGACTATTTTAGACTTTTTTCCTAGTATTTATTAGTTGTTTTCATGAATGCTTTGCAACTTTGAAGTAATAAAATTACTCCAAGATCGATGGTAATTATTGACATTGATATTTCACTCTCATTGCTGCTTAAGCTAGAAAATATGCATTCCTCATAGTGTATGACAGTGTCCAGACCTCCTCGTCTGCAAGACTCTTATTACACTCCTAAAATTTATACAATTTCCTTCAATAAGATGCAAAGTTATTAATTCATTATGGGGCTTAGAAAGGGGCATAACAGCATGTACGCTGGATGAATGAAACTGTAAAAAATGCTTTTCCAAACTAGCACGTATTCTGCTCGAATATGCCATTTTTAATACTCGTATTGGAACTTTTTGATGCAGAACTGCATGTGGATAGCTAGACTAAACTTTTAGTTGATATGCATAAAAGGATGGCTCTACCATATTAAACTTTCTAGTTCAGAAACCTACTGGCAGAATTAGATTTGTCCTCTTAATGCCCGCCCATACCCAAGAGCACGATTAGAGAGAATTTGAAACTAATAGTTGAGATTAAAAACTCTTGGCTTATAAGCCCAAGGCTTAAGTTAAGCTTTCTGTCAGATTTAGAAACACAAGAGCTTGGTGACAATAGTTTATTACTTGCAAATTTTAGGGGCTTATAAATGCAACATATTACACATGGTGCAGCCAAAATGCACGAATTTTGAACAGTTTTTTTAATGTAAAAAAAATCTGAAAATAAGGTTATTATTTGTAGACCCCTTGAGAAATTATTAAACCTTTCAGAATTGAAGTAGACAACTCTTCCATTTCCAAGAGTTTCCATAGCTTGGAGTTTCCACATTTTGAAAGCCTAAAACTCTAATTTCTAAGTTGGGAACATGGTTTAAAATTGCGCAATAAGAGGCGCTCCTCAAGGCTTGCCTTAGTGCAATTTCATACTTTTAAGCCTCAAAGCCTACGCAATGAGAGCTGGCATTGAGGCGTACGCCTCATGTTCACTGAGGCGCAAGGCGCACCTCCCCTCGCCTCATGTTTTAGAGGCGTCCGCCTCTTAAAATTAAAAAAAAACCCAACCTAATAAGATTCCACAATTGGTCTGTCTGCTCAGTACTACTTGGTATCGCTCGGTACATGTTCGGTACTGCCCGGTACCACTCGGTATAACAATGCTTGGTACCACTAGGTACATGCGCAGTACCGCTAGGTACATGCTCGGTAGTCGGTACCACTAGATACATGCTCATTACTGCGAGGTCGAACTCCGTCAGGGGGCAGCCCCCCTAGGACCCATGGCTTCCCGACATATTGTTGTATTCATTGCTATTTATTTTTGGAATTAATGTTATTGAAAAGAATACTGTGATTTGGGAAAGATAGGATTTGAGTTGAATTATATTTCATATTGTCTTATTATTGGGATATTTTGATTTCACTTCATAATTTGTGCCTTTTTATGTTTTATATTTTTTGTTCATTAGTATATAAAAAATTTATCATTTTATGTTTACACAATCTTTTAGTTTTGAGGCTACGTCTCAAAACGACTTGAGGCTTACGCTTCGCCTCACAAACGAAAAACACCTCAATACCCGATTACGCAATTTTAAACATTGGTTGGGAGTTTCGGCCAGATTCCCCTCTCCATTACTTAGTCTATTATTTCCTTTTCTTGGGAACTTAACACAATTCTTCTTAAACCTTTTCAAAAGCTTTGACACCATCACTACCTTTAAGAAATTTTCTCGTAGCAGCTATCGAAGTACCTGGTAGACCATCAACATAGGAGTAGATTTATCAATGGTAGGATGCAATTCGATATTTTAAAGTTTTCAAATAGGTTATATGTATTTTATTTTGGGTTTGGGTCACTTTTTTTTCTGCAGTTTTTTTTTTCTTCCGGTTTTCTTTTCTTTTGTTGTTGTTTCTATTTAGTTAATGTACTCTCATTTGATGTATAGCAATGAAATGAAATTATTAATTGCTCTCTTGTTAGTTATTTTGATATAATTTGTTTTAATTACTTACATATAAATTTTACTTTTCGAGTATAAAGTATATTTTTTTATTTCTTCATCAAGTTGTGTTGCTGGGATTTTACCTCTTCTGGATCTAGGGTGTGACATAGGATAACTCCAACTGTCTATGTAGTTAATTGTGGAATTATCATGGGCATTATACGTTTTTTTCTTTAAAAAATGTAGAAAATTAGATTTCTCACAATTATCGCATTGAAGCACATTTTGTTTTGAAAAGTTTTTTCTCATAACAATTTTTTTTTTTGAAAAATAAAAAAATATTATTGTCAAACAAATTTGTGATAGCGGTTTAAAAAATAAAGTTTGTTTCAACCGCCCTCTGATAAAGTTGTTTCAACTGCCATCTAACCTTTACCTTTCTCAACCATTTACTTTGATCTTTGTATGTTATGTTTACCCAAAGTTTGAAATTGCGCAATTGAGTATTGAGGTATTTCTTTCTATGAGACTAGGTGTAAACCTAAAGGTATTTTGATGCGTAAACCTCAAAATTAAACCATTAAATATAAAGTTGTTTTATGCCTTCATTGTCAATGTCCTTGACATCGTTGTCGTCGTTCCATCGCCAAGGTATAACACTCTAAATTCAAAACCCTGTTTTCGGCGCTCATAGCCCGCCGGCGGACCACCCTACGCGCTCTCGTAGCATTGTAGGAAGGAAACCAATGCGGCTCTTGCGGCAAGGCGGGTAGGCTTTGAAGCGCTCTCATAACATGACAAGGATGAAATTGAGTACCTGTGCATGCCTTAGTGTGGCGTGGAAAGAAAATTGCGCATTTCTAAACAAGTGCCTCGAAGACCGCTAAGCGTTCTCTTAGCGTGGTGGGGATTGAATATCATGGCTGCGGTGTAGCCCGACATTTACCTGAAGTGTTCTCGTAGCGTGGAGAGGAAGGCCCGACTCCTAGAATTTTCCCTAAACGGAGTAGGCACTGGAAGGTTGCCGAATTTTTCACTGACAGGGACCTGAATTTGAACAATTGACATGGGAATGGACTTGAATTTGAACTAAATGCGAAGGACTTGAACTTGAATATAACACAGGGGAATCAGATTCCTAATTAACAAATGCGCAATGATAATTAAAATGCAAATACTAATAGCCACTGTCATCAAAATGAATTATCAGTGTGGAGCAAAGCTCCAAGCATGACCTTCTTGCAAGTAATAATACAAAAATTCCCAAATGGACATTAAAGGATTATCAAATTGGTTGAAGCACAAGCATCAATGAACAAAGTTATTGTGTAAACCACAAACTACTCTAAAAAATAATAAAAGACTTGCAATTGCCGACATGATTCACTTGTAAGCTATAAAGTCAAAGATAATAAATAATGTGACTACAAGCGAATGCATAGAACCTTTATGAGTCATCTGTGAAGGATGATAAGTGACATAAAACACTCATATTGTTCATGCTTGTGCAAATAATTTGAACTATCAACAAGCAACAAATGCAACATCTTGAAAAGGTGTCTTACCGTACCAACTGATGACTACTGCCATATTGTATTCCACATATCATCCGCATCTAATCATCTGGAATTATTTCTTGAATTAGGCGGTGAGTAAATATTTGGTTGGCTACTCGGTAAATATTTGACAGGTGTTTAGGATACCAATTTTTTGTCAGTAAAGAGAGAGAGATGAAGAGAGAAAGCAATGGAGATATCCTTTCATTTCCTCTACACTGTTCTCTTTATTATGCATTTATTTCTCTTTCTCTGTGTCTGAACTGACTATGTTTTTATCCTGTGCTTGATTTGTTTGAACTGCTGTAGAAGATGTCTTGGCTGATTTATTGTCATTTGCATCAAGAAGGAAAAAAATTGCATGAGAATACTTCGACCAAAATCTGGTCAAGATGAGCTCTATAATTACTGGATTTGTGTTTAGATTAGTACTACATATATATCAAATAATTGTACTAATCTTAGATCAAATCAAACTGTGATAAAGCTCATTCTGACCATAATTCATTCATGATATTCTGATACAGTTTGTCTATGCAAAAACTCTGCTTTGATGGTTCAATTAGCTTCTATAGAATATATTCAGACTCTCCAAGTGATCAACATATTCTGCTCAAATTCATATTTGGCTGATTAAAGCTTCCTATTTTTTATGGAATCATAATGAATTTGATCACTTATTTGTAACTTTTTACAAGCTGTTTATGTTTGTTTCATTTTCTTTAGAAATGTTTCAAATTTCACCCGCTATTGATAGCACAAACTAACTTGTCCCCTTGATCAGTGAAATTTTCTAAATATCAGTAGATGACCTATGAATAAGAGGCTGTACAAAGTGACTGCAAACAAACGGAGTTTTAAATTGATAGCACTAACTTTGTTTCATGTAGGGCTGAATATTTCGTTCATGTTTGGTTCATATTCGATTCATTTATTGCTTATCGAGTTTTAAACAAACAAGCTTTGACGAGCTATAAACGAGATGTACTTATAGATGTTCATCAACTTAACAAACGAGCTTTATCAAGCCTCATAACAAACAATTACATTGAGCATGTTCCTGAATATATTTAGCGAAATTTTTTAATTAGCATATATTATAATATTTAATTGCTTTAAATTTATTATTTAACAATAATTATATCATTATGTTATAAAAAATATAAAATATTTATATTATGTATATTTATCAATTTCATAATCAAATATTAATTGAATTTTTATCGAGCTTATTCAATAGTTCTGAATCAAACACGAATCGAGCTTCTTATCGAGCTTGTTCACGAGCTTTAAATGATGTTGTTATGAACATAAATGAGCCTAACACATTAGTGTTGACGCTTGTTTATGTAATAATCGAGTATTTAAAATATTGTTTAAGTTTGTTTGTTTAGTTAATTAAATGATCACAAACAAGCTTTAATCGAACCGAACAACGAGTAGCTCGTTGAACATTTGGTTAGCTTGCAACCTTATCTTGCAATACTTATTTGTTTTTCATGAATGAATTGAATGGCAGACTGTTTCTTATGTTGGCACAATGCAATTGGAGAGAAAAAAAAAACTGTTCTTCCTTTGCCATTATGTGCTGTCATATTTATCTTGAAAAGTTTTGTTTCTCCTTTGGCATCTTTTCATCAAAATCTGCCAAGTAAGGCTTTGTTATGGTTTTATTTTCTGAAGACTTTAGTTGTGCTAACAGGTAAAAATCTTTCTTATTGTATTCCATCAAAAAGGACAAAGTTATTCCATATTTCTGATAAGATGACAAACGAGGACTGTGGACTCTTTAATCTTTACCTTTTTTTTTTCTTTTAAATGAAAATAATTCAAAATCAACTATGCAGGAGGTATTAGTCAATCTCAACCGTCCATCCTTTCTTATCTTCAGCAATGCCCATTTGGATATCTGTAAGGGATTTGTATAGCTTTCTGGATACAGCATCTTCTCCACAATTATATTTGTATCTACATCCAAAAAAAAAAAAAAGAAGTAATCATTATTTTGAATATTATCCTGTTAAGCACTTAACGGGCAAATTTATCTATCACAGCTTAAAAACAAGAACATATTTATATTAAAAAAAGTTTTGTTTTTATGATTTTTCTTCTTGTAATGTTTTTAATTTTTTTTCTTTCTTTTTCATCACATTATTTTTTCTTTTTATTTATTCAAGATCAAAGAGTTAATGGTATTTTTATTTTTTTGGCTTTGGGATAACAAAACCTCAATCACCTGCAACATGAGCCATATGCAGTAAAAAATTTTGTTAAAAAATGATACCGTATTATATAGACATTTTGGATGTATAATATGAAAGAAGCAATTTAATTGGTATTTATCTCTCATTATGGTGAGAAATTATTACGTGCGGAATTCGGATGCATCTGGAGGCTAATACGACAGTGTCACGTTATGCAATGCATTATGTATTAGGTGATGTGGCGTGTCCGGATTGATCTCTGGACATATCCGGACATTGCCCGTAATAATTTTTCCATTATGAGATGCCCATTTGATCCATACCTTTGACCTTTATAAGTTATGCTGTTTACTGGAGCTACTACTACAGCAGTTCCAGTGCAGAAGACTTCATCAGCATCAGTCAAGTCCTCCACAGAAACCAACCTTTCGTCAACCTGTTCATTTTGTGAAGGAAAAAATAAATATTTCTTTCATGCAATGGTAAAAAATAAGGGAAATAAATTAATTTTTTAGGAAGAGGAGGATTAATTATATATTTATTTATTCATCCAAAAAATTAACATAACATAAATATGTTGATTTATGCAAATTTTTAGGTAAGCTAAATATTACTCAAATCAAGAAAACTAACCTCATAACCAAAGTCACGAGCAATGTCTATGATGCTTGCACGTGTGATTCCCTCGAGGATAGTTCCACGAGCCATTGGGGTAGATATTACATTATTCTGTTCAAATAATGTTCGAAGATTGTTAAAAATAATTTAAGGAAATTCTTAGTTATTTCTTTTTTTTATTAGTAGTTTTTTAGTATAAAAGTTTTTTTATAGATTTATGTTACACAAATTAATAGTTAGATGCAACAAAATATAATATAAATGAAAATTTTGTCTGAAAATCAAAATACCTTTCGGATAAATATGTTGCAGGAAGAAGCTTCTTCCAAATACTTGTTGTCAACAGCATCGAGAAATAGAACATCTGTAAATCCTTTCTTCTTAGCCTGCATTTGCGCCTTCAGAACCTACAAAAGGTGCATCAGAGGATGAAAAATTAGCCTTAAAAAGAAGAAGTTAATCTTAAGTATAATACTTAACCTAAAAATCTTTAGCAGTATAGTAGATTATTGTCAAAGATTGTTAAAAGGCCCTTCCACATTGAGTAACCTAATGAGTAATGACTAAGTCAACTAAGAAAAACTACAACACATGGATGATCAGTTGACAATGATGATTTAGAGCATATTTGAGCACTTTTTGTAAGAGTTTCCTCTCCCTTTTCTGAGCAATTATTACATCCGGTGTCCGAATGCGTTCAAAGATCAATAACCATGCGCCACGTCACCTAAAACTCAGTATTTTGGACTCGGTATTGCTCGGTATACATTCGCACCGTTTGATTTTTGACCGGATGCAATAATTTCTCCCCTTTTCCCCCAGAATATGCTATTTCTTTATGGTACCAATGCCATCTAACTTCAAGGGCTGCTGCTCCAATTCTGTTTCAAAATGATAAACCCTATTTTCCATCTTTCCTTATCATAACTACATCTTTGAAAAAGTAATTGGTTTTTTTTTTTTTGCTAGTCTTTTTTGGTTACGGTCTCCTCTTCTATTTTTTTGCTAGGCTGAATGTTATGCTACTCAGGTTGGACCTTTATTATCTAGTATGGTAAATTATGAGGCGGCTTTCTGCCCAACATCTGGATGGACTTGGCTTGCTGGCAACCTTGGTGGTTCCTTCTCTTGTAATGATTGGTGGCACTTGTTTGAACTATGGGGTGATGCTTGGTCTGTGCTTGGTGCTACTATAACAATGGATTGTCCTTGCTTGCCTTCCAGATGATTGGCTGATTTTAGCTTTGTAATTTTTTGATCTTCCTTGTCTGTCTTCGTTGTATTTTCCTTTTTGATGAAATAAAAGCGCTTTATATTAAACAAAAAAAACCACATCTTTGAAAAATCTCTCAAGAGTTAGCTCTAACTCGAACCTTAGCACTATGGTGAAAACCTTGATCCTTGCCTACAATTATGGAGGTCATTGAGCGAGCGCTGGCACAAAAATCTAATAAGAAATCATACTATATAAATTTTATGCTAAATCATATGAAATCTCACTAAAAATCTACATAAATTCTTTTTCTCTTCGTTTTTTTTTTAATCCCTTGTCTGTTTAAACAAGTTTTGTAGGCTTCCTTGTAGGCCAATTCTCCAAGAACAAGATTGATTGGAACCTTGTTCCTCTCCCTCTCTCTCTGTTTCCAGTTCTTTAAGTTTGATTTGCTTCCCCAGTAAAGATTTGATATCTTTCCACAAACTTTGGATCCAAAACATAAAACATGAATTTGCAGACTTTTATTGTTTAATTTCCTATCAAAGAAGAACTATAAAATATATAAAAGCAAATATCCCACCGGTGAATAGTTTGCAATTGTTTTTACAGCACCAGTCCCTCCTGGAGTTGCACGATAGCTTTCGTCTTGAATAACCAGATTTATTGGTGCCAAGCCCTCCTGCAATTATGTTCATAGTATTAAAACTATATACTAGGAAATAAACTACAGCTAACAAGCACACTATAATGAGAAGCAAAATTCAGCTCCTCTTGATCTGTTAGTTGAGAGCTTTGACTATCAATCAAGAGGTTTTAGATTCGAAGCTTGCGTATGTGATGTGAGTGCGAGTTTGACTTATTTTGACCTAAATGTTTAAAAAAATAAACAAAAAAGAACGAGAAATAAACTGTCCTTTTCATTTAAAAAAAAAGCATCAGCTGTCCTAATAGCAGATCTTACCAAATTTAAATCAGACAAAGGAGGTTAATTGAGTTTAACTGAATTAATTGCAAATTCATCAGCATAATATCTTAACAAATCAATAGAAGATATCTGAAAAGAAGAAATGGTTTATGAAAAATCACTGATACCTTGAAATAGTTTCCCACTGGTGCTGCATAAACCAAAAATGTATACTCTGATGCAGGTGCCAAGCCCAATATAGGGCCACTTCCCATTAGCAATGGCCTAACATATAAAGAACCTTTTCCTGGAGGTGGAATCTGTAACATGCAAAAACATCAAACATAAAATTAGGCTAGTCATTAAAAGAATATATATATTTTTATATGATTTTTCTAACAATGCAACATAAGAAGGTATGGTACAAAAAAAAAAAATCAATTTTGATTACAAACCCAACGCTTGTTAGCTAAGACTGTTTGTTTCACAGCATGAACAAACTGATCAACAGAAGGAGATGGCATACACATTCTATCAGAACCTATCTGCATTCTCCGAGCATTCTCCTCTGGTCGAAAAATCAAGAAGCCATTACCATTCACCTTCCTATATGCTTTCAATCCTTCAAATAAACCCTGTGACATAAAATTTCCCAAATGTTTGGAGAAAGAGGGTTGATAAAATTTAACTTGAATGGTTTGGATGAGGCAAATGATAAAGATAATGCGTGTGCTCTTTGTGTGAAGAGTTTGTAATAGTTCAGTACTAACCTGTGCATAATTCAAAACTCCAGCAGATGGGCTGAGCTCAATGTTCCCATATCGATTGAGGCGGCCATGTGAGAATTCATCATCTTGACAACATTTCATAATATACATGTAATCTGTTTCCATGAGACGAAAACCAAGCTTATCCCAATCCACATCAGCATATTCATCCACACTCCTGCTATCTCACAACCAAAAATCAAATTTTCATCAAGGATTTTGTTCAGTACTGAAATCAGGGAGGAGCTAGAGCTAGTGTGGCTTTCATCTCCTCATATTTCACAAAAGCCTTATATATAATATGATAATTTATTTGAAAATTTGGGGTAAACCCTAATCATTCCAAAAAAATCAATAATAAGTTCTTCAAATTATCAGCCCTTTGAAAATAAGCAAAGATTTAAACTTTTAATATGAAACAGAACAGATAGTCACCTTTCAGTATCAAAAGCCACCTCACATGCGGTTTGCAGATATGATGCTGGTCGAGATGTGAAGAAAGAACAGCTTCCAACCTGAAACAATATAAACCTTTTTTTTTTTAATTATAATGCATTGGAGAATACTCTGAATATAGATAACTACAGAAGTTTCCAGGAAATAGGGTAAAACAAAGAAGGAAACTAACCCCCCATTGCGGCTTGATAAAATTTCTTACTAGCTTCATAAACATGCCTGCGGTGGAAGATTTTTGAGGAATACTTCTTGTCAACATGTCCCGATAAGAAACAGAAGCTTATGAAGAAGAAGAAGAAGAAGAAGATGGTGATGATGATGAAGGAAGACACCCGCAATCTCTATTTAAAGAAAAGAACAGACAAGAACAAGCAACTTCCATCTTATTTGAGATGAAAAACTGTTGAAATGAGATTTGAATATTTACTCGAATAAAAGATTGGAAGACAGTAAAAATATGTTCACAGAAGAAGAAAACTAATCCTTTTGGAATTAGGGGGAAATAGATCACGGAAGAAGAAAACAGAGGACCAATGAGGACAAAATATTATGCCGAAGCCAGAATAAATAAATATTTGTAGAATACCATAATATCTAAATAATATCAAAATATATATTTGTTTTAGATAAGCTTAATTTAATGATAATTTTCATATCATTTTAAAATTAAAATATTATATAACTAAATTTAAATATTTATATAATATTAAATATAAATGCATGAGATTATAATGATATGTTTGTATATTTCTAAATTTATATCATAGTATTATTAAAAAGCAAATATAGAGATAAATATCTTATATACTACCTATAGAGTATAGAATATCTGATTTTTTTTGGCCAAATTTTTGAAATGAGCTTATGAGCAAATTCATTTAGGAGTAGCAGCATGAATTTTAAAGAATTTAAGAAGCAGCAGATACGCCTTAATGTTTGGCGCATTCATAGAATGCGCCTAAGGGAATGGCGCATTCAAAGAATGCGCCTAACGAATTGGCGCATTCATAGAATGCGCAGATCAATAAGGCCCATTCTTCTTAATGCCCCGCGCATTCTTTTCCTCTCGGATTCATCAACCCAAAATTCTGTTGGATTCAGGGTCCTGAACGTCGGGATTTCGCAATCATAATTTTTTTTTTGATTGGTTAAGAATTTGATAAGAAATAATATTTTTGTATTGATAATGATTGTCCAATAAATTTAATTGAAACTATTAAAGTATTTATTTGTTTAAAAGTTGAATACTTGATTTTCTTTATATTTGTATGATATTTAAGCTTATTAAACTCATCAATTGTTGAATAAAATTTTATTAATAAAGTATAAAAAAAATATTTTTTAAAGTTATGTAAATTGTGAGAGTAGTTATTGAAAAATTAGAATAAAACAAATAAATTAATTTTAAAAGAAAGTTATAAAAATTAGTTAAAATGTCAAAATCAGGAAAAATTGATTTAGACTTATGTTTAGCCAAATTTATTTAGATTTAGTTTGGCAAGATTTTAAAGGAAAGTTATAGATTTAGATTATGTTTATATTTGCATATCATCTTTTTATTTTAGGAGAAAAAGCTGGTTTGCGAAAGTATTTGAGAAGGAGCAGATACGCGTGAGTTTTTGGCGCAAATTCCGTGTAATCGAGATTTTTGTTTTGTGGCTAAATTTTTAAAGAGAAATAAAATTTTAATTAAGTGCCCAAAAGTTACTCATATTGAAGTTAGGTTAGTGACGATGAAATCCAAAGAACTTTGTAGTGTACGTAATCATTGAATAGGATTTACTCGTTAGTTAGGTTAGTCCATGAAATTTGCAATGAGCATTAGTTCATGTTTTAGGATTGTTGCGTCCTGGAATATTCACGGCGGTAGAGAAATATATAGTTTAACGTCTTAGCGTTGTACGAAGATCCAGCACACAATCAGATAAGTGAGAGGATGTAGCATTCATAAGTGACACCAGAGTTTTTACGTGGAAAACCCCTGAAAAAGGGGGAAAAACCACGGGGCTTGACCCAGTTTGAATGAATCCACTAGTATTTGTAGTCGATTACAAATGAGGCCCTTCCTTAGGAGAAGGTCTTGGATTGATGTAGCAAATGTACATCATATAGATTGCATTACATGGTAAGAGTTACATATACAGGTTTGTTTGGCCTGAAGGATCGTAGTCGGCAGGAGACCGTAGTCAGCAGGAGATCGTAGTCGGCCGGAGACCGTAGTCGGCAGGAGACCGTAGTCGGCCGGAGACCGTAGTCGGCCGGAGACCGTAGTCGGCAGGAGACCGTAGTCGGCAGGAGACCTTAGTCGGCCGGAGACCGTAGTCGGCCGGAGACCGTAGTCGGCCGGAGACCGTAGTCGGCCGGAGACCGTAGTCGGCAGGAGACCTTAGTCGGCCGGAGACCGTAGTCAGCCAGAGACCGTAGTCGGCCGGAGACCATAGTCGGCCGGAGACCGTAGTCGGCAGGAGACCGTAGTCGGCAGGAGACCGTAGTCGGCCGGAGACCGTTGTCTGGTGATGGAGGTAGGACGGACCGTATTAGGCGACAGTGGTCAGAAGGACCGTAGGCGGTAGGAGATAAGGAGTCAGGTGTTAGTCCCAGTGTCACTTGGAAGATCAGATGTTGATGGTCTGGCCTTGAGTAAGACGTCGGGTCTTAAGCAGGACGTCAGGTCTTCAGCAGGACGTCGGGTCTTCAGTAGGACGTCGGGACTTAACGTCGGGCCTTGAACAAGACGTCAAATCTTTGGCAGGACGTAGGGATTGAGTGTCGGGCCTTGAATGAGACGTCGGGTCTTTGGCAGGACGTCGGGTCTTCAGTAGGACGTAGGGGCTGAACGTCAGGCCTTAAGGTGGTGGTCCGGCGAGGTTCTGCGGTGGTCCGGCGAGGTTCCTGCGGTGGTCCGACGAGGTTCCTGCGGTGGTCCGGCGAGGTCCTGCGGTGGTCCGGCGGTTGCTGAGGAGGAGCTCCTTCCTTCTCTTCTTGCTTCTTCTCTCTCTTGATTGGATCCTCTCTTATGAGAAATGAGGGCTCTATTTATAGATTTTTTGGAGTGGCATGGCCCGTAAATAGGCATGAGATCAGGGGCGAATAGGGAGTGGTCCAATGGACGGCCGATATTGAATCCTACGATTATGCACCGTTCATTGGACATTTGATGGCCTTAGTGATGTTGGAATTCTGTGATCTTGGGCTCGTTGGATTCGTCTCGTCGAGCCCTTCGATTTGAGTATAAGCTCCTCAAAATCAGAGTCCGTTTGGTAACTCAAATAGTGGTTTGAACCTTCCAACAGCGCTTCGGATCCACGATTTGGACCCATTTGGACTCGGATTGGGTCGAATTTGGTGTCGTTGAGTTCGTATTTCCGAGACGCTCAGTTCGACTATAAGCTTGCTGAAATCGGAGTTGGGGTGCTCTCGGAATTAATTTTTGAAGTTTCCAACTAGCTTTCGCCTCGAGATTCGTGCCCGATCAAGTTAATTTTGTGATGCCGTATCAGTTGCCCCCCTATTTTCGGACGTCGAAGCTCCATGAGTCCGAAAATACTTGTTCCAAAATTTTACACTGACCGAATCGCAAAAAATTGAGTTTCAAAAGTTGAACATTTGCACAAACTTGATTGTATAGGCTCTGTTGAGTCCCGAAAGTGTCGAAATCGAGTCCAGAACGTCGAAAAACGTGTCCGGGGACTCCAAAAACATCGAATTTGGACTTTTCTGGGCGAAAAATTGACCCGAAACGAACCGGGCTGCCGGACCGGCCGGCAACACCGCCGGCGGCAAGAAACCGCGCGTTGCGCGCGCGTGCTGCTGCCGGAACGCGCGCCCGTCCCAGGGGCGCGCCCGCGCCCGCACCGGGGGCGCCTACGCCCGCGCCAGGGGCGCGCTCGCGCCAGGGGTGCGCCCGCGCCAGGGTCGCGCCCGCGCCTGGGTTCACGCCCGCACAAGGCTTGCCGCGGCCGGATGCCACGCCCGCACGGGGGCTTGCCGCAGGCGGATGCCGTGGCCGCTGCCAGCAGGCGGCTGGCCGCGTTTCTCGCGCGATCCGCGTGAAATTTTCGCGGATCGTCGCGTGTTTTGGGTGGCGGTTTGCTGCCACCGACCTAAGTGGGCCCCGCAAGCACGAAATTTGTCTTTTTGGATCCAAAAAATTCCGAAATAATCCCAAAAAATTCTGAAAAATTCGGAAAAAATTTAGAAAAATATGAGAAGTTCGAAAATGCTGGAAAAATCTAGAAACTTCCCTTCTTCTCTTCAAAAAGGTATAAAAAGGCCCCTAGGCCTTTAGGAAAATTGCTCTTCTCCTCTCCTTTTCTTTTCTTCTTCTTCTCCTCTCCCTCTGTCCTTTCTATTGAGGCTTTCCCTCAGGTTTCTGAGGCCCCTCTCTTGGCAAGGAAGTTCGGAGATTCCCCTTTCTTCTCTTGTCTCCCTCTGTCCTTTCTATTGAGGCTTTCCCTCAGTTTTCTGAGGCCCCTCTCTTGGCAAGGAAGTCCGGAGATTCCCCCTTCTTCTCTTCTCCCTCTGTCCTTTCTATTGAGGCTTTCCCTCAGTTTTCTGAGGCCCCTCTCTTGGCAAGGAAGTCCGGAGATTCCCCCTTCTTCTCTTCTCCCTCTGTCCTTTCTATTGAGGCTTTCCCTCAGTTTTCTGAGGCCCCTCTCTTGGCAAGGAAGTCCGGAGATTCCCCCTTCTTCTCTTCTCCCTCTGTCCTTTCTATTGAGGCTTTCCCTCAGTTTTCTGAGGCCCCTCTCTTGGCAAGGAAGTCCGGAGATTCCCCCTTCTTCTCTTCTCCCTCTGTCCTTTCCATTGAGGCCTTCCCTCGATTTTTCGAGGCCCCTCTCTTGGCAAGGAAGTCCGGAGATTTCCCCTCATCCCTCTTTTCTTCGAGAGATCTTGTGGAGTTCCGATGTTTGGTGGTTGGCGATGGAGATCGGATAAACTGTTGTAAGGAGAGAGGTTGGAATGACGGGCAAACTTCCAGCATCAGGGAGAAGTATGATGACAGGCGGGAATTCAACATCGGGTAGTCATGCATCGTCGGATAGAAGACCGATGAAAGTCTATTAATTGGTAGAAGTCTGACATCTGGTAGAAGTACGAAGTCAGGTAGAGGTGCAGCGTCAAGTACAAGTCCGACGAAAGTCCATCGACGGGCAGAAGTCCGACGACGGTTAGTAGTCCAAGGCTAGCAGAAGCCTGTAGTTGGGTAAAGGTGCTGCGCCAGGTAGAAGGCCGACGAAGGTTTGTCGACGAGCAGAAGTCCGACGACGAGTAGAAGTCCGCTAACGAGTAGAAGTCTGACGTCGGGTAGAAGTATGGCCTGGGGCAGAAGACCGATGAAAGTTCGTCGACGGGCAAAAGTCCGACGACGAGTAGAAGTCCGCTGACGAGCAAACGTTCGACGACAAGGAGAAGTCCGACGTCGTGTAGAAGTACGGCCTCGAGCAGAAGACCGATGAATGTTCGTTGACGAGGAGAAGTTTGATAACGAGTAGAAGTCTGACGTCAAGCAGAAGTTCGACGTCGAGTAGAAGTCTGCTGACGAGAAGAAGTCCGACATCGAGTAGAAGACTGACAAAAGTTCGTCGACGAGCAGAAGTCCAACGACGAGTAGAAGTCCGCTAACGAGCTGAAGTCCAACGTCGAGTGGAATTCTGCTAATGAGCATAAGTCCGACGTCGAGTAGAAGATCGACGAAAGTCCGTCAACGGGAAGAAGTCCGACGACGGTTAGTTGTCCGACGGCAGGCAGAAGTCTGACATCCCGTAGAAGTACTGTCGTGTAGAAGACCGACGAAAGTTCGTCGACGAGCAGAAGTCCGACGAGTAGGAGAAGTCCGACTTCGGGTAGAAGTACGGCCTTGGGCAGAAGACCGATGAAAGTTCGTTGACGGGCAGAAGTCCGACGACGGCTAGTAGTCCGACGACAAGCAGAAGTACGCAGTCAGGTAGAGGACTGACGAAAGTTCATCGACGAACAGAAGTCCGATGACGAGTAGAAGTCCGCTAACGAGCAGAAGTCTGAGGTCGAGTAGAAGTACGACGACGAGTAGAAGACCACTAACGAGCAGAAGTCTGACGTCGAGTAGAAGTCCGCTAACGAGCAGAAGTCCGACGTCGAGTAGAAGTCTGTTGACGAGCAGAAGTCCGACGTCGAGTAGAAGTCCGCTGACGAGCAGAATTCTGGCGTCGGGTATTAGTCCGACGACAGGAAGAATTCTGGCATCGGGTATTAGTCCGTCAAAAGTCCTGCAAGGCAAAAATTAAGCGACAGGAGGAAATTCAAAATCGGGTAGAATTTTAACATTATGGAGAAGATAGAAGTCCATTAACGACATTCTGGCGACATTAACCAAGGATGTGAGACTTCTCCGAGGTTGTAAGTCGGAGCCCTGCTCGACGATGTTAACCTGTGTGGAAGAGGTCGGGAGAATCCACTAAGGATGTGAGACCTTTCCGAGGTTGTATGCCGGAGCCCTGCTCGACGACGTTAACCTGTGTGGAAGAGGTCGGGAGAATCCACTAAGGATGTGAGACCTTTCCGAGGTTGTATGTCGGAGCCTTTGCTCAACGACGTTAACCTGTGTGGAAGAGGTCGAGAGAATCCACCAAGGATGTAAGACCTTCCCTAGGTTGTATGTCGGAGCCTATGCTCGACGACGTTAACCTGTGTGGAAGAGGTCGGGAGAATCCACCAAGGATGTAAGACATATCCGAGGTTGTATGCCGGAGCCTTTGCTCGACGACGTTAACCTGTGTGGAAGAGGTCGAGAGAATCCACCAAGGATGTAAGACCTTTCCTAGGTTGTATGTCGGAGCCAATGCTCGACGACGTTAACCTGTGTGGAAGAGGTCGGGAGAATCCACCAAGGATGTAAGACCTATCCGAGGTTGTATGCCGGTGCCTTTGCTCGACGACGTTAACCTGTGTGGAAGAGGTCGAGAGAATCCACCAAGGATGTAAGACCTTTCCTAGGTTGTATGTCGGAGCCAATGCTCGACGACGTTAACCTGTGTGGAAGAGGTCGGGAGAATCTACTAAGGATGTGAGACCTTTCCGATGTTGTATGCCGGAGCCCTGCTCGACGACGTTAACCTGTGTGGAAGAGGTCGGGAGAATCCACTAAGGATGTAGGGCCTTTCCGAGGTTGTATGTCGGAGCCTTTGCTCGACGACGTTAACCTGTGTGGAAGAGGCCGAATCGAATCCCCCTGGGATTGATTTTGCTTTGATTGGGAGGGGGTGAACGCCACGTATATCCCGAATCGAAAGTGAAGAAGGTCTATCTTTAGACCGTTACTGCCTTTTGGAGGTCGAGGTTAAGACCTTGCCCAAGGAGTAGAAATCCAATAAGGGACTGTATGAAGCTTGCAATTGATTTGAAGTATCCTTACATTTGCTCGGATATTCTTGAAATATCAACTTGATGTTGAAGGTATTGGAGGATCTATTTGACCATGGTTTGAGTCAAAGTTGCCCCCCAGTCCGCATCTGCTTCTTATGATATTGATGCTATGTGTGAACTTTTGAGATTGGAGCAAAAGTTGCCCCCCAGTCGGGAACTACGTTCCCACAGACGGCGCCAAACTGTTGCGTCCTGGAATATTCACGGCGGTAGAGAAATATATAGTTTAACGTCTTAGCGTTGTACGAAGATCCAGCACACAATCAGATAAGTGAGAGGATGTAGCATTCATAAGTGACACCAGAGTTTTTACGTGGAAAACCCCTGAAAAAGGGGGAAAAACCACGGGGCCTGACCCAGTTTGAATGAATCCACTAGTATTTGTAGTCGATTACAAATGAGGCCCTTCCTTAGGAGAAGGTCTTGGATTGATGTAGCAAATGTACATCATATAGATTGCATTACATGGTAAGAGTTACATATACAGGTTTGTTTGGCCTGAAGGATCGTAGTCGGCAGGAGACCGTAGTCAGCAGGAGACCGTAGTCGGCCGGAGACCGTAGTCGGCAGGAGACCGTAGTCGGCCGGAGACCGTAGTCGGCCGGAGACCGTAGTCGGTAGGAGACTGTAGTCGGCAGGAGACCTTAGTCGGCCGGAGACCGTAGTCGGCCGGAGACCGTAGTCGGCCGGAGACCGTAGTCGGCCGGAGACCGTAGTCGGCAGGAGACCTTATGTAATATCACAAACTGCTCCAGTATCGTCCAGGACGATCTGGGATCGTCTTGGGACGATCAGTGTATATTCAGTTCCAGATTTTGCCAGAATTGCTCTAAGTGTTTTCCTGTAGGGATCGTCCAGGCCGATCGAGGTATCGTCCCGGAACGATCAGTGGATGGCACAAGTCAGTGAGTAGGGGTTTTTATCGCCTATGAATAGTAAACATCGTCCTGAAAAATCGTCCCAGGACGATGGGAATTTGGTCTGATCGTCCAGGACGATCTGGACGATCGGCCAGGCCGATCTGAAGAGAATTTAAGGCAAATCAGCTCATTTGAAGAGAGAGAAAAAATTAAAATAAAAATATCTGATTTCAGCTCTGAGGAGAGAGAAAAAGAGAAAATTGGAAAAGTTGATTTCGGGAAGACGCGGAGCCGTTTTCGAGCGAAGTGACTGTTGAGGATTTTGCTGTGCTCGAGGTAAGGCACATTCTACCTTTCTCAATTTTCAGTTCCGTCGCGGTTGGCGGTATTTTTCTGTCCGGATTTAGTTTTCGTTACGGTTTTTCGTCCGTATCTTTTGATTGGTTCAGTTTTTACCGCGTAACTTTCCGTATATCGTTGCCGTGCCGGGTGTGCACGTTTTGATTATATTTTGAAGATTTTCGTCCGGGTATTTTTGATTCGACTGTGTTTTTAGTCGACCGGATTTTTCTGTGAAATTGGAAATTATCTGTGCAGTAGAATAAATGTTCTGGAATGTGATTATCTATATTCTGTGCGAATTCGGTAAATTTTCTTTGCAGGAATTTTTGTGTAAATTCTGTATACTGCCGTTGTGCTGCCCGATTTTTGGGTAATTTCTGAAATGTCCGGATTTCTTCTGAATTGAAATGCTATGTGTATAAGCTATAAGAAGGGAGCTATAAGGGGCCTGAATCCTATGAGATTCAGTTAGTGAAACGGGAAATCTGAAATAAGATCAAATCTGATATCTGTTCTGTTCCGGATCCGATGAATTCTGTTCTGGTGCTATAAGCACATCTGTTTTGGTGCCGTGAGCACAAAGGGAGACATAAGGGGCCTGGATCCTACGAGATTCAGTCAGTGTCTGGGAAGGGAGGTATAAGGGGCCGGAATTCGTAGAGATTCCGTCAGTGTCAGGGCATTTAGCTATATGTATCTGTTCTGTTTTCTGTATCTGTTCTGTTCTGTACGAAATTGTGATTCTGATATGATATGCTCCGTACGATTCTGATTTCTGATTTCTGAATCTGACTCTGTTGATTTGTTCTGATATGATCTGTACGATTCCGATTCTGATTTGATATCTGTCCGTATAAGTTCTGATTTCCGATTCTGTTCCGATTTCTGATCTGATTTCTGTCTGATGAATTTGGTTTTGGTTTCTGAGAATTTTGATTGGTGGTTTGTTGCTTTGCTGAGCTGTTGAGCTCACCCTTGCTTTCTGGTGGTTTTCAGGTTCTGGGAAGGGCAAGGAGGTCCAGGATTAGTTTCAGAGTCTGATCCGATTAGGTACTTTTGTACTTTTGATTTTTGTACAGTCATGGCTTTCCTGTTCTGTCTTTCTTTCTGTTGAAAGCCATGTACTGTTCTGTAGATGATTATTTTGAGGAAATGAAAAGATAGATGTTTTGTTCTGCTGCATTTGATGTTTTTAGTAGCTCTGTTGTTCTGTGTGTCTTTATGTTGAGTTAAGAATTTGGAAGATCAGTTCAGTAACCTAATCCAAAGCCAGATCCTGGATAAGCAAGTTTAGCTGCGCAGCGCTCGCCGCGATCCGGCTCGGGCGGGATCCGTCCCCGTCGGGTCGGGTCGTGACAAGCTTTTGTGGTATCAGAGCACTGGTTTTGGAAACAGGTTGGATTGTAAAACAGAGCTCTAGGAAGTGACCAGTGAGTCTGTCTGGGAGGTAGTTTTGGGTCGTTTGGCTTTTTATTGTGTTATTTTTGTGTTGTTTTTGTGATAGTTTTCCGGATTTTCTGGATTTTTCTGTATGGATCAGCCAGACCCAGACATGACAGACGGTCAGAGTGACGATCAGGAAGCACCAGTGGGGAGTACAGCCCCAGTGGTCGGTGCTGACACACTTTCTCAGTTTGCTTCACTTGTTGCTCAGATGATGAGCGAGACTCAGAGCAGAGCTTCTACTGTTAGATCTGAGGACATTGATCGACACCTGCAGTTATTTTTGAGGTTGAAGCCTCCGAGGTTTGAGGGCGCTGTTGAGCCCAGAGCAGCCGAGGAGTGGCTGAGGAGATTGGAGAAGACTTTTGACGGGATGCAGTGTCCTGCAGATAGGAAGGTTCCGTTAGCTGTTTTTCTGTTGGACGGAGAGGCTGAGCACTGGTGGGACGGCCAGCAGGCAGCCAGATTTCAGGGCAGATTGAACTCTTTGATCACTTGGGAAGAGTTCACTGAAGTGTTCAGAGATTGGTTTGTTCCCCCTTCTGCACGACAGCAGATGCAGGAGAGTTTTCTGAGGCTGGTTCAGGGGAGCAAGACGGTGATGCAGTACGAGGCTGAGTTTACTGCATTAGCCAGGTACGCTCCGCAGCTGGTTAGCACGTCTGCTGAGAGGTGCTACAGATTTCTGAGAGGCTTACGAGACACTTTGAGGCAGCCTTTGATACCGTTCCGGATTTCTGATTTCTCTGAGCTTGTGGAGCGAGCTCGTCTGATTGAGAACGACATGACGGCTACTCAGCAGCGGTGGACTGTGAGTAGGAAGAGGTTTGGAGGAGAGACATCTGGCAGTGGTTCCTCTGGGAAGAGGAGATTTGTTTCTGGTTCTGGATCTGGAGATTCCAGAAGGAGTGGAGGATCGTCTGGTACTGCTACCAGTACGACTGGTTCTGGATCTGTCAGTTCGGCACCTGTGTGCCAGAGTTGTGGACGGCGACACCATGGCCAGTGCTACAGGATAGCTGGTCTTTGTTTCAGATGTGGTCAGCCGGGACATAGGATTGCAGAATGTCCACAGATGGGATTTGAGCAGCGATCTGAGGGCTTCGTCAGACCTGTTGGTTCAGCAGCAGGAAGACCGAGGACTGTTCCTCCACGCCCTGAGGGATTTGCTGGTAGAGGTGGTGGTTCTAGTTCTGCACCACGGAGACCACCTACGATTCAGAGGGAGCAGAGTAGTTCTGTTGCTTCAGCTCCTGTTCCAGTTCAGCCACGAATTTACAGCTTGAGTCAGCAGGAGGCTCGAGATGCTCCGGATGTTGTGACAGGTACGGTTTACATTTCTGATCAGCCCTGTCGTGTTTTGTTTGACTCTGGAGCGAGTCATTCTTTTCTGTCCGAGCACTGTTTTGAGACTTTACGTTTGGATTCGATGGTTTTACCGGTTTCTTTGTCTGTGATTTTACCGGCTGGGAATCCATTGATTGCTCGACAGTTTTGTTTGTGTGAGATCGAGATTTCTGGCAAGAAGTGGAAATCGAGTTTGATTCGATTGCCGATTTCTTCGTATGATGTGATTCTGGGAATGGATTGGCTGAGTCTGTATGAGGCTCAGATTGACTGTCTGAAGAAGCAAGTGAGTTTACTTGTGGCTGGAGAGAGAGTTGTATTTCAGGGATTACGAGGTGTTCTCTCCAGTCTGATTTCTGCGTTGGAGGTAAGCAGAATGTGGAAGAAAGGATATCCAGTATTTTTAGCTTCGGTGCGGGATCTGAACCTGGAAGTTGGTTCTGTTTCTGAGATCCCAGTGGTACGGGAGTTTGTGGATGTTTTTCCTGAGGAGTTGGTTGGTTTACCTCCGGATAGAGATGTGGAGTTCTCTATCGATGTTTTTCCGGGTACCGCTCCGATATCGAAAGCTCCGTACAGGATGGCACCGAAAGAACTTTCTGAGTTGAAAGTTCAGCTTCAGGAGTTGGTTGACAGAGGGTTTGTACGTCCTAGTGTTTCTCCTTGGGGAGCACCTGTTCTGTTTGTGAAGAAAAAGGACGGTACACTCCGTATGTGTGTGGATTACAGAGATTTGAACAAGGCCACGATCAAGAACAAGTATCCTTTGCCTCGGATAGACGACTTGTTTGATCAGCTTTCCGGATCTTCGGTGTTTTCGAAGATTGATTTGAGATCCGGATACTATCAGGTGAAGGTGAAGGAATCTGATGTGGTGAAGACAGCTTTCAGTACTCGGTACGGGCACTACGAGTTCTTGGTTATGCCTTTTGGGGTAACCAATGCGCCTGCTATTTTCATGGATCTGATGAACCGAGTATTCAGGGAGTATTTGGATCAGTTTGTGATCGTCTTTATCGACGATATTCTGGTATATTCTGCTTCTGAGGATGATCATGCCAGACATTTGAGGATTGTGTTGGAGACTCTGAGGAGGCATCAGCTGTATGCCAAGTTCTCCAAGTGCGAATTCTGGCTGAAGAGCATTTCTTTTCTGGGGCATGTGATTAGCGGAGAAGGTATTTCTGTAGATCCCCAGAAGATTCAGGCGGTTGCTGATTGGCCAAGGCCGACTACGGTATTTTAGGTACGTAGTTTCTTGGGCATGGCCGGGTATTACAGGAAGTTTGTGAAAGGATTTTCACAGATTTCGACTCCTCTGACGAAACTGACTCAGAAGTCGGTTCCTTTTGTTTGGACACCGGAGTGTGAAGCTAGTTTTCAGAGATTGAAGGATTGTTTGACTTCAGCTCCAGTGTTGGCGCTTCCGTCAGGTACGGAAGGTTTTCAGGTGTTCAGTGATGCTTCACTGAAAGGACTGGGATGTGTTCTGATGCAGCATGGTCAGGTAATTGCTTATGCTTCGAGACAGTTAAAGCCACATGAGAAGAATTACCCGACACATGATCTGGAGTTAGCTGCAGTTATTTTTGCTTTGAAGATTTGGCGTCATTACCTGTATGGCGTCACATGTGAGATATTTACTGATCATAAGAGCCTGAAGTACATTTTTACTCAGAAGGATCTGAATCTGAGACAGAGGAGGTGGCTCGAGTTGATCAAGGATTATGATTTGACGATTCAGTATCAGCCTGGGAAGGCTAATGTGGTAGCGGACGCTCTGAGCAGAAAGTCTTCTGGATTATCAGGTTTGCAGCTTACCTGTGATGACTTTTTGATTCGTGATTTGGAAAGATTGCAGTTGGAGGTGATTTCCTCCAGTGGTTTGGAGTTGGCTCAGATGAGCATTCAGTCTTCTTTGGAAGCACGGATTCAGGAAGCCCAGAAGTCAGATTCTGATTATTCGAAGTTGTTAGCTCAGATTGGATCTGGTAAGACTCCTGAACTTCGAATTTCTGATTCTGGTGCTATTTTCTGTAAGAACAGGTTGTGGGTACCTGTGTCAGGAGATTTGAGGCGGGAGATTCTGTATGAATCTCATCATTCAGGCTACACTGTTCATCCAGGCAGTGGTAAGATGTACGCTGATATGAAGCTTTTGTTCTGGTGGCCTGGGATGAAGAAGGATATGGCGGAGTTTGTGTCGAGATGCGAAGCCTGTCAGTTGGTGAAGGCAGAGCATCAGCGACCAGGTGGACTGTTGCAGTCGTTGCCTATCCCTGAGTGGAAATGGGAGGAGGTAACGATGGATTTTGCGATGGGTTTTCCTCGATCACGACAAGGACATGATGCCATTTGGGTAGTTGTGGATCGATTGACGAAGTCAGCCCATTTTCTTCCGATCAGACAGACGGATTCAGTTGAACGCTTGGCACAGATTTATGTGAAAGAAATAGTCAGATTGCACGGCGTGCCTCGTGTGATTGTATCTGATCGAGATGGACGCTTTACTTCCAGACTTTGGAAGGGCATTCAGCAAGGCTTGGGTACGAAATTACATTTCAGTACAACCTTTCACCCTCAGACCGACGGACAGTCTGAGAGGACTATTCAGGTACTGGAAGATCTGTTGAGGCTTTGTGTTCTGGACTTTAGCGGAAGTTGGGAGGATCATATTCCGCTGATTGAGTTTGCTTATAACAACAGTTTTCAGTCCAGTATCGGTATGGCACCGTACGAGGCTTTGTATGGCAGGAAGTGTCGTACTCCTTTGACTCTGACGGAGGTCGGAGATAGACAGGCTTTGGGTGCCACTTTTGCTGATGAAACTGCTCAGAAGATTCATTTGATAAGAGAAAGATTGAAAGCCGCTCAAGATCGTCAGCAGAAATATTACAATCAGAAGCACAGATTTGTTGAGTTTCAGGTTGGTGACTTTGTGTATGTCAAAGTCAGCCCGATGAAAGGTGTGAGCATATTTGGTCAGGTGAGCAAACTTAGTCCAAGGTATGTTGGACCATTTGAGATTTTGGAAAGAATTGGAAAATCTGCTTATCGCTTATTGCTTTCTGATTCTATGCCTGATGTGCATAATGTGTTTCATGTATCCACTCTGAGGAAGTGGGTATCCGACTCTGGGAAGAAGATATCAGCTGATGAGGTTGAGATTCAGGAGAATCTGGCGTATAAGGAAGAGCCAGAGCTTATTTTAGCGTACGACGTCCGGAAGTTAAGAAATAAAGAGATTCCGATGGTTAAAGTCCAGTGGAAGCACCGGACTGCACGAGAAGCAACTTGGGAAAAGGAGTCTGATATGAGACGGTCGTACCCGTACTTGTTTTGACTGCGTTTGGATTGGATAATGTCGAGGACGACATTTTTCTGAGTTGGGGAGATTGTAATATCACAAACTGCTCCAGTATCGTCCAGGACGATCTGGGATCGTCCTGGGACGATCAGTGTATATTCAGTTCCAGATTTTGCAAGAATTGCTCTAAGTGTTTTCCTGTAGGGATCGTCCAGGCCGATCGAGGTATCGTCCCGGGACGATCAGTGGATGGCACAAGTCAGTGAGTAGGGGTTTTTATCGCCTATGAATAGTAAACATCGTCCTGAAAAATCGTCCCAGGACGATGGGAATTTGGTCTGATCGTCCAGGACGATCTGGACGATCGGCCAGGCCGATCTGAAGAGAATTTAAGGCAAATCAGCTCATTTGAAGAGAGAGAAAAAATTAAAATAAAAATATGTGATTTCAGCTCTGAGGAGAGAGAAAAAGAGAAAATTGGAAAAGTTGATTTCGGGAAGACGCGGAGTCGTTTTCGAGCGAAGTGACTGTTGAGGATTTTGCTGTGCTCGAGGTAAGGCACATTCTACCTTTCTCAATTTTCAGTTCCGTCGCGGTTGGCGGTATTTTTCTGTCCGGATTTAGTTTTCGTTACGGTTTTTCGTCCGTATCTTTTGATTGGTTCAGTTTTTACCGCGTAACTTTCCGTATATCGTTGCCGTGCCGGGTGTGCACGTTTTGATTATATTTTGAAGATTTTCGTCCGGGTATTTTTGATTCGACTGTGTTTTTAGTCGACCGGATTTTTTTGTGAAATTGGAAATTATCTGTGCAGTAGAATAAATGTTCTGGAATGTGATTATCTATATTCTGTGCGAATTCGGTAAATTTTCTTTGCAGGAATTTTTGTGTAAATTCTGTATACTGCCGTTGTGCTGCCCGATTTTTGGGTAATTTCTGAAATGTCCGGATTTCTTCTGAATTGAAATGCTATGTGTATAAGCTATAAGAAGGGAGCTATAAGGGGCCTGAATCCTATGAGATTCAGTTAGTGAAACGGGAAATCTGAAATAAGATCAAATCTGATATCTGTTCTGTTCCGGATCCGATGAATTCTGTTCTGGTGCTATAAGCACATCTGTTTTGGTGCCGTGAGCACAAAGGGAGACATAAGGGGCCTGGATCCTACGAGATTCAGTCAGTGTCTGGGAAGGGAGGTATAAGGGGCCGGAATTCGTAGAGATTCCGTCAGTGTCAGGGCATTTAGCTATATGTATCTGTTCTGTTTTCTGTATCTGTTCTGTTCTGTACAAAATTGTGATTCTGATATGATATGCTCCGTACGATTCTGATTTCTGATTTCTGAATCTGACTCTGTTGATTTGTTCTGATATGATCTGTACGATTCCGATTCTGATTTGATATCTGTCCGTATAAGTTCTGATTTCCGATTCTGTTCCGATTTCTGATCTGATTTCTGTCTGATGAATTTGGTTTTGGTTTCTGAGAATTTTGATTGGTGGTTTGTTGCTTTGCTGAGCTGTTGAGCTCACCCTTGCTTTCTGGTGGTTTTCAGGTTCTGGGAAGGGCAAGGAGGTCCAGGATTAGTTTCAGAGTCTGATCCGATTAGGTACTTTTGTACTTTTGATTTTTGTACAGTCATGGCTTTCCTGTTCTGTCTTTCTTTCTGTTGAAAGCCATGTACTGTTCTGTAGATGATTATTTTGAGGAAATGAAAAGATAGATGTTTTGTTCCGCTGCATTTGATGTTTTTAGTAGCTCTGTTGTTCTGTGTGTCTTTCTGTTGAGTTAAGAATTTGGAAGATCAGTTCAGTAACCTAATCCAAAGCCAGATCCTGGATAAGCAAGTTTAGCTGCGCAGCGCTCGCCGCGATCCGGCTCGGGCGGGATCCGTCCCCGTCGGGTCGGGTCGTGACACCTTAGTCGGCCGGAGACCGTAGTCAGCCAGAGACCGTAGTCGGCCGGAGACCATAGTCGGCCGGAGACCGTAGTCGGCAGGAGACCGTAGTCGGCAGGAGACCGTAGTCGGCCGGAGACCGTTGTCTGGTGATGGAGGTAGGACGGACCGTATTAGGCGACAGTGGTCAGAAGGACCGTAGGCGGTAGGAGATAAGGAGTCAGGTGTTAGTCCCAGTGTCACTTGGAAGATCGGATGTTGATGGTCTGGCCTTGAGTAAGACGTCGGGTCTTAAGCAGGACGTCAGGTCTTCAGCAGGACGTCGGGTCTTCAGTAGGACGTCGGGACTTAACGTCGGGCCTTGAACAAGACGTCAAATCTTTGGCAGGACGTAGGGATTGAGTGTCGGGCCTTGAATGAGACGTCGGGTCTTTGGCAGGACGTCGGGTCTTCAGTAGGACGTAGGGGCTGAACGTCAGGCCTTAAGGTGGTGGTCCGGCGAGGTTCTGCGGTGGTCCGGCGAGGTTCCTGCGGTGGTCCGGCGGTGGTCCGACGAGGTTCCTGCGGTGGTCCGGCGAGGTCCTGCGGTGGTCCGGCGGTTGCTGAGGAGGAGCTCCTTCCTTCTCTTCTTGCTTCTTCTCTCTCTTGATTGGATCCTCTCTTATGAGAAATGAGGGCTCTATTTATAGATTTTTTGGAGTGGCATGGCCCGTAAATAGGCATGAGATCAGGGGCGAATAGGGAGTGGTCCAATGGACGGCCGATATTGAATCCTACGATTATGCACCGTTCATTGGACATTTGATGGCCTTAGTGATGTTGGAATTCTGTGATCTTGGGCTCGTTGGATTCGTCTCGTCGAGCCCTTCGATTTGAGTATAAGCTCCTCAAAATCAGAGTCCGTTTGGTAACTCAAATAGTGGTTTGAACCTTCCAACAGCGCTTCGGATCCACGATTTGGACCCATTTGGACTCGGATTGGGTCGAATTTGGTGTCGTTGAGTTCGTATTTCCGAGACGCTCAGTTCGACTATAAGCTTGCTGAAATCGGAGTTGGGGTGCTCTCGGAATTAATTTTTGAAGTTTCCAACTAGCTTTCGCCTCGAGATTCGTGCCCGATCAAGTTAATTTTGTGATGCCGTATCAAGGATATTGTTGATGATTTTTGAAAAATTAATTTTTACATCAATTGTTATATTGAGATCTTATAAAATGAGATATTTATAAAGCAAATATAAATAGTTTATTTCTTAGTAATAATGAAACGCAATTAGAATGTAGCCCAATATTAGAGAATTAAATTGTTAATATTGCACATTTAAATAGGTTATACGTATCACCGTGTATGTATGTTTTTTGTTTGTAAAAATTTGAGTATTAAAGAAAATATTTTGTAGTATGAATTAGAACACTAATTGCAGTGATGTATAAAAGCTTAGGAACTAATTATATCTCTTTTGCTGGTTGGACGTGTATAAATAATTAGTAAAGTTAAATTTAATATTTTTTTAAATTATGTAAATTGTCAGAAATAGTAATTGTAAAATTTTAATTAAACAAATAAACTATGTATACAAGTTATAAACAAAATAGTAATGTTTGAAAGTATTAAAAAATATTAAGTTTTGGGTGAGAAAAAATTTAAATTCATCTTTTATGTAGATAGTTTTGAATGAAAATGTTGATAAGTTCATTAATAAAATGAAATACATATGAAAAGAATTGAAATACTAGTAAGAAATAATTATTACATGTGGCTCAGTACTGTGCGCATACGCGCTTGGAGCTGGGTTAAAGTTGGACAACATAAGAATTTTTTGGTGAACTGCTTTTGGATGAATTGCCAATCTTTGTTATTTAAGAACTCCTTTTTACCTTATATAATATTCAGCTCTTGATATTTTTCAATTAGAAATGCATCTTGATAAGTATGCCACTCTTTATAAAGAATACAATGTTGCATACCAGTTATTGGATTCTCAACATTGACCACAACAGAACCATCCTTTTCATGTGTGATTTCACCAATTCTTGTTCTAAGAATACTTATAGGTGCAAAATGACCATTATGATCCCTAAATCTTTGTCGTATAAATTTTCAACCCATATCAGTAATTGTTTCTCCATCCACATACATTGGATAACGAGTTTTGATAACTTCATGATATACGTCCCATAAATTATCGTCCTCATACCAAGACCATTCATGTAAACAACATCGAAAAATTTCATTCGCTCTTGTTTTCTCCTAAAATAAAAAGATGATATGCAAATATAAACATAATCTAAATCTATAACTTTCCTTTAAAATCTGGCCAAACTAGGGCTTCGTTTGGGACGGTTTTTTTACTGCTTTCTAAAACGGAGTTTTAGTACAAAATTTTTTATTTTTGTACTAAAATTCCGTTTTAGAAAGCAATAAAAAAGCCGTCCCAAATGAAGCCTAAATCTAAATCAATTTGGCTAAACATAAGTCTAAATCAATTTTTCCTGATTTTGACATTTTAACTAATTTTTATAACTTTCTTTTAAAATTAATTTATTTTTTTTATTCTAATTTTTCAATAACTACTCTCACAATTTACATAACTTTAAAAAATATATTTTTTTATACTTTATTAATAAAATTTTATTCAACAATTGATGAGTTTAATAAGCTTAAATATCATACAAATATAAAGAAAATCAAGTATTCAACTTTTAAACAAATAAATACTTTAATAGTTTCAATTAAATTTATTGGACAATCATTATCAATACAAAAATATTATTTCTTATCAAATTCTTAACCAATCAAAAAAAAAATTATGATTGCGAAATCCCGACGTTCAGGACCCTGAATCCAACAGAATTTTGGGTTGATGAATCCGAGAGTAAAGAATGCGCGGGGCATTAAGAAGAATGCGCCATATTGATCTGCGCATTCTATGAATGCGCCAAACATTAAGGCGTATCTGCTGCTTCTTAAATTCTTTAAAATTCATGCTGTTACTCCTAAATGAATTTGCTCATAAGCTCATTTCAAAAATTTGGCCTTATTTATAGCCGATCTCCGCTCCTCCCCAACCACCCAAATTCATATCCCTCATTTATTTCCACACCAAGACGCGCGCAATTAACGGATCTGGTCGGGCTTAACGACAAAGAAATCCGGAAATCTCTGTCATGTCGACAGCTGGCTGATAAGAGAGAGCTGGCAGATAAGAGAGAGGAAGAAATTATGTAGAATGCGCCGAAAGTTGAAGCGTAATCTTAAGAATGCGCTTAATCGATCCGCGCATTTAAAGAACGCGCTTACACGTTCGGTGCATTCAAAGAATGAGCCATTATGTTCGGCGCATTCTTTGAATGCGCCAATCCGTTTGGCATATTCGCTGCTTTTTAAATTTTATCTCTACCACGATGTTTTTGCTTAATTTGATAACAAATGCGCTCGTTCCTAAAAAAATGGCCATTTTTTTTTCTCTAATATGAATAAAGTTGGAAAATTGTGTTATAATATTTCGGTTTAATTTTTTATCATTTCAAAATTATTAAATTTATTTTGAGATTAATATTATATGAAAAGTTAATTAAAATTTATATCGCATTTATATTAAAATAAATTTAGTTATCTAGCTAATAGCTTTAAGACCAAATCCATAGAGATTTTCTGATAATATTTAAATATTATGACCCAAATTAATTTTAATTCATATTAATATTATAATTGATGAATAATTAAATATATTTCGTACAACACATTCACCAACTTGTTATCCAAAAATAATAATTTTCATTTCTAGAGACGTGCATGGACAGCACACGAGCTCATCCATACACGCAAGGCCACGTTGTCAGGTCAACAGGTCAATGCCAGATTGTCAATATTTATCCATCTCTCATTGGCTGTCCTTTCACTGGGCGCCCATGCAGGTCGTTTGGATAGAGCTCCTACACTTTTTTTGTTTTATACCAATAAAATAAACGTATTTTTTAATAAAACCAACCCTTTATTTCCATAATGGAAAAAATATATTTGAAAAGTAAGATTTTTAAAAGAGGATCAATCGGTTCAATATGGAAAATTATAACCCCTTAGCTTAAATGCCCAAGCAGCTAGGTTGACCACCGTGGTGGGTGACGACGTAGTACTGATCCTTTCAGGGCAAATTATTACGTCCGGTGTCCAGATTCGTCCGAACACCAATCCAGACGCACCACGTCATCAAAATACACCTGGATCCAGTGTATTCGGGTTATGTGGCGCGTCTGGATTGAGTGTTCGGATGTCTGGTGACTGGACGTAATAATTCGCCTCCTTCCAGAGAGGCGAGGACATGTTGTGATGACTACAAGGCTTTAGAGGAACTTGAGATTGCTCGTCGCAAATTAGATCCCATATTGTATTGGCATGCACCGATCCTTATAGAATTAATTATGGCTCTCTTTCATCTTTCTCTGTCATTTTACAATGAAATCTAATCATTCACAATTCAGTACTACTCATCTGGAGACTTCTTCCCATCAAGCATATATATGATGCCGCCACTTAAGTCCACCCACTCGCGAAGAGATCAATGGCTCTCTTTCAATTCACATTATCCAGGTTGCCAAATGGCACTCATACATGAAAGACAATCATTGCAAACCTAAGATAGAAAGAATAAAGAAACATAATTCTGTATATTCAATTCATAACATGAATAGTTACATCTAACAGATTATATAGGTATTAGAAAACAAAGGTACAAGTGCCCAGCTACTAGAAAGATGACACGTAACAATCTTGATAACGGCAAGGCAAGGTGACTCAGCATGCAGCTAATACGAGCAAGCGTATGTTAACATGCCCTCTCAAACTGTTGCTTCTGGAGAAGTAACCAGTTTGTGCGATAAAAACTGAAACCGTGAGATTGAGAGAGGTTTAGTTACAAGATCGGCTAGTTGGTCTTTAGTAGAAATGTGATCTACATGAATCATCTTGTCCTTGTTAAAATTTTTGATGTAGTTATAGTCCACTTCTATATGTTTTGTACATGCGTGGAATACCGTATTGTTGCCTAAGGCTATGGCGAATGTGTTGTCACATAATAGAGGAGTAGCAATAGGCTAAGGTTAGTTGAACTCTTGAAGTAAGCGACGGATCCAAATAACTTTGGCGGCAACGCGTAAGCTAGAGCATGGTACTCAGCTTCAGTGGATGAACGAGCAACAACATTTTGTTTCTTAATGCTCCGGGAGATAAGAGAAGATCATAGAAAATTGCAGTAGCATGTAATAGATTTTTGGTCAGTAGAATCCCCAACCCAGTTAGAATCTACATAGGAGCGCAAATTAAGGGAATTTTGAAAGAGAGGAAGGCCGAAATGCAAGGTACCTTGAATATATCACATGAGACGTTTGAGAGCTTCGAAATTAATGATTAAAGAATTTTGCATGTGTTGACAAACTTTGTTAACAGCGAACGAGATATCAGGTCGAGCTAGAGCGAGGTACTATTGAAGTGATCCCGCAAGTTGACAGTATAAAGTTGGGTTTGAGAAGGCACTGTAATTGGCAGTGGTAGGAGATGTTTTAAGTTGAGAGGGAGTTGAAACTAGTTTGCAATTTAGCATGCCCACTTGAGATGGGATAGTTTGAGCGAATCGACATTGATTTAGGTGGAAACTGCAAGACATATGAACTACTTGGATATCCAAAAATTGAGAAAGAGATCCAAGATCATGCATGGTAAATTTGGAATTGAGGTTCTGAAGGGTTTGTATGGTTTTGTTGCTATTTCATGTAAGGAGGGTGTCGTCAACATAGACCAAGAAATACATGAAGATGCCATTTTTGTTGTAGATGAGAAGCGAAGGATCAGATGAGCTAAACTGAAACCCTAGAGTCTACAGATAGCCAAAAAGAGTATTGGCAAACCATTCACGTACGTGGGGAATGCTTAAGGCCGTAAAGGGTCTTTTTCAGATGACACACGTAGGTAGGATGAATAGTACCCGTGAAGCCCGTGGACTGCTTCATATAGACTGTGTGATTTAGGTGGCCATGAAGGAAAGCTTTGGATACATCAAGCTGATGGATGGGCCAGTGGTGTTGAAGTGCAATGACAAGAAAAACCCTAACAATGGGCATCTTGGCCACTGGACTGAAAGTTTAAGTATAGTCGAGACCATATTCTTGATTAAATCACTGTGCTACTAATCTAGCTTTGTACCGAGCCACGATACCATCAGCTAGATACTTAGTGCGGAACACCCATTTATAAATGAGAACGTTTTGATTTGACTAAGGAGAAACAAGGCAGTATGACAGTGCTCTTATTTAATAGCTTCAGCATATGTGGTAGGATCATGAGGAAGATTGTGATGGAAAAGATTAAAAATAATTTTAGGATTGAGATGACCGATTTTTCGCCTAGTTTGCATTGGGTGAGTGGTGACACTAGCTGTTGGAACCATGATAGATAACGGGTATGGTTTTGGAGGAGGAGCAATGAAATGGTGATTGTCTTGGTGGGAGGGAAGAGGAGAAGATGATGGGTTCGAAGTCAAAGTAGGAGGGTATCTGGATTGACTTTGAGCAGTAGCACTGGAATTCATTGAACATTTAGTGTTGATAGTTAAGGTAGGAACAAGTATGAGGGGTAGTATGAAGATTTGATTTGAGGGAGATGGAGTGTTGGAGGGGGCATATTGGTAAGGAAATATATATTCATTGAATACCACATGCCGAGAATTTCTGGAGATGAGAAGGATCTGGTTGAGATGGGTAGAAGCACCACTGTCAAGATTCCAAACTAGAGAGGCATTGGGGTTGGATGGTGGCGGTACCAGCAACATAGGGCTGAATGGCCTGATTTGGAATAGATTTAACAAGTTTTAGGGTTGGAGACAGATTTGTCGAAACGATTTTGAAATGACCGAGAGGATCTATTTGAAAAGGGAGGACGACCGTGACTGGAGGGATTACGACCATAGCCACGTCCACGGGGAGTGGCAAGAGCCACGGCTAGTTCGGAGATTTGAAGATTTTGGAGTTCTTTGGTCGCTTCTTGGGCAAGATTTTGTTCTACGCTGCATAATAGAGTGTACAAATTATCAAGAATTATAGGATGAAGATTTGTATGAATGACCATTTTGAAGGCTTGATATTGAGCGGGAAGACCATTTAAGGTGTAGAAGATGACGTCTTTAGGATCAAGAGGTGATCATGTGGCAGCAATAGCATTAACCTTGTATTTGATAGTGAGGAGATATTGGGACATGGTTTGAATTTTCATGTAAAGATGGTGAAGCTTGTTGTGAAGTTGAATTATACGGGAATGAGTGAAGGATTGAAGACGGCGAGCTATGGTTTCCCAAATGTCAGAACAGTGATCCAACGATAAGACATATGGGAGAATATTGGGGGAGATGATAGAGTATAAAGTGGCGGCCAAGTTTTGATCAAGAAGTGTCCAAGTTTGGTAGGAGAAAGTGGAGGAGGATGGGGTGTTTGGGGAGGGGCAAATGCAGCTGCCATCAATAAATTCTTCAAAATCATTAGCTCTAAACAACTTGAAGGCTTGCAATCACCAAATGGGGTAATTGTTAGCAGTAAGGGTAAGGGATATGATACTCTTGATGTTGCCCATAAAAAAACTTTAGTTGATGCGGAATGGGTTGGGGATTAGGAGATATGCTTGAATTTTGTTGATCGTCTGGAGAGGCGACAAGGGATGCAGAAGACGTCTCCATGGAAGGCGGAAGCAAGCTCAGAGCCAGGTCACAAGAACGCCTGCTCTGATACCATGAAAGACAATCATTGCAAACCTAAAACAGAAAGACTGGGAAGAAAGAATAAGGAAACAGAATTCTGCATATTCAATTCATAACATGAATATCTACATCTAACAGAATATACAGGAATTAGAAAACAAAGGTACAAGTGCCCAACTAATAGGAAGATGGCACGTAGCAATCTTGATAACGGCAAGGCAATGTGACTTAGCAGCTAATACGAGCAAGCGAATGTTAACAATACAATTATCAAGCACATCGATCGCCATACATAATGCTCCATCCTTTTATTTTTTTATGTTTGCATTTGTTATTATTTATTCTTTTTTGAGAAAGAAGCAGAGTTAATAACTTTTTTTTTTTTTTTTTGGAGGAGATCAAGTGATTGGTTAAACCTTTTTTTTTTTTTTTTTTTGGCTAAGCCACTTGCCAATCTTCTGGCCATTCAGGTTAAAACCAATCACTTGATCTTTTTTAAGGATAGCCATTTGGTCCACATCCTCTCTAATAATTTATAGATTCAGGATTTGCATAAAATATTATGCTTATTAGATAGACATTTTAACAACCATGGCCTGCACAACTAAAATTTAATTATTTATAAACCTTTTGTCGTGTTTTAAGCCTTGGCTTCGCATATAAATTAAGTAGCATTTATCTGATCAATTGATGCCATTTAGTCTTTTGCATGTTTCAAAAAAAAATTTAACTTAATTTTTGATGTCATCTAGACTTTATTATTTATTATTTCCTTCATTACTTAAAATATAACTGCAGAAAAAAATGTTAAAAAAAAAAGTTATTTGAAAACGGGCCCACCAACCATGCTAAACATCGGTGGATAAAAATGTTAAAATTTTACTAAGATATATTATTAATAGTTTTATGTAAATTTGTTGTGGCAATCATTGATCGGAGATATATAAAGGACAGTTTTTAAATTGTTACATGTGAAAACCAATTTTTATTAGCCTAATTTGTAACACTAGTGGACAATGTGCCACCATTTTGTTACACTCGTTGAAAATGTGCCTCCATTTGGAACAATTATTAGGTCCTCCTACCGGACGTAGAGCTACGTCCGATCGGAGCTAAAATCGCGCCAAAAAATGAGAAATACCGAGCAAATATCGAGCAATACCAAACAACAACGAGGAATACCATCATGTGAAGACCCAATACTGAGTTATACCGAGCAATACCGAGTTTTTCCTAGAAAAAACTCGGTATTTTTTTGTATAACTCTGTATTGCTCGGTATAGCTCGGTATTGATCTTCAAAGAGCGGTATTCCTCGTTATTACCAAATAATACCTAACAATACCGAACAAATACTGAGTTTTTTGGCGGGATTTTAGTGCCGACCGGACGTTTCTCTACGTCCGGTCGGAGGACCTAATAATTGTTCCTCCATTTGATTTTCTCTATGACAAAACAAATAGCTCGTGGGCTTTGTCGAATAGAGGACAAGTTTGTTTGAATGACTGAATGACTGGTTGGTATATAAACGTGCTTGAAGAGAAAAACAGGAATTATTTAATGTGCCACTAAATATTAGTAAGCATTGATCATCCATCATTGTCAATTAATCACATTAACGACACTTTTAACCTTAACGATATTACCTGTATCTGAAACAAAATATAGACGTAATTTGCCCCTATGAATAAACTTTCTCTAAACTTGTTTTTTCTTGCTTTGCATTGTATGATTTTGATTCAATCACCAACTAATTTAAACCAGCTTAAGATTAAATCAAATTACTTCAAGTTTATTTTGAGCTAAAACTGAATCTGCTTGAGAAAGGAAAGTTAAAATGCCTACAAAGTGAACCAGCGCTTTGCACTGAAACTGTAGCAAAAAATCTGGATCCATCAGAAAGTAGTGATGCCGAAGCGATCCAGAACAACAATTTAGTGCAAAGAACTGTTCCGCCAGTAGCAAAAAAGGAGGAGAAAACAAGGACCAGAGAAAGCTATGGTGTCTACGATCCAAAAAAAAAAGGTTTGTCTTCTACTTCTATGAAGCTTCTTATGGAATCTGTAACAGTACGATAAAAAATGAATTATTGAGTTTGAGAGTTACAGATGGATGGATATTTTGAGAACTTGTGCAGTGGAAAGAAAGCCATTTGTCCAAGTTTAATCACAGGCCAAGAGCTGCTATGATCACAGAAAGGGAAATTATATAATATAATTCTTCCTTCAAAGTCCTTCTCAATCATACGGTGACATGGAGTATTTTTTTACAAACAAAACCAAACCGAGAGGTAATTTCATCAAACTAAGGTGGAAATAATTTAATCTAGGACGACGGTCCAACCCATCGTGTCCTCTGTTAGGCCCATTTGCAGGCTTGTCAGTGCCGAGTAGAGCTGTTGAGACACAATTCCAACTCCATTTCCATATTTGATTCTGTAGAAATTTTGATTAAATACAATGTGAGATTTCTTGGTACTAGACTAGACTGACCAGAATATACATTGGCCCAAAATACATATTCAGTTATGAAGAAATTTTGGTTAAAGAGAAGGAGAAATTCCAGGTCCTATAGGCTGATCGGAAAATATATTTGCCCAAAAGAGGAGGATTGTTTAATTTGGTGATACTGTTGACTTATTGCAGTATTTATTTGCTGATAATGAAGGATGATTTTTCATTAATCAAGATTTAATGATATTTGTATTAGCTTGATCCTTACTTTTTTTCCTTCCTGGTGAAAAGAAAAATGATGGTTTAATCTAGCGGCTTCAAACTCAATGAGTAGATGAGGTTAAAAACACAAGACTTCGGTAACAACTTCAAAGGCCTTACCAACCAGCCAAGCTGATCTCATTTTTTTGACATTTTTTTGACATTGATTGGTTAAGTAGTTGGGTGCGGTTCAGCTTAAAGTAAAATATAAAGATATTTAAATGCATAAATAGGCAATTTTAACTCAGATTAACATAAGGTGAAAATGATCAAAATAATTCCTTAATTCTATGGGAGGGATCAAAATGATCCCTAACTATTTTAAGGGAACAATTTGATCAGTCAACTATTTAAAATTAGACCATTTTGATCCTAACATCCAAACTAATGGATGTTGGATTTAATGGTGCTAAAAATAGGGGTATTTTAGTAATTTTTAATTAAATTATTATTAGATAAATTTTCAAGTAATTATAATTTTAAAAAAAAATTAATCATTTGTTTAATAAACAAAATTAATAATATATTTAGTTATAAATTTAAAAATTTTAGTCATATATTAATTATCTAACTTAAGTAATAATAACTTAGGGATATTAATGTTATACCGGTCCAGCTGGTCCCTTATGGACAGGCTCACGCGGCCCAGGAGGAATAGAGGCAAATGTTCTGCCTCTCCTGTACGTGTAGCTCAAGCCGTCGGGTTCAAGGAAGCTATTTAGGTAGGATTTTTGAGGGAGTTGGGAGCAAATTTTAAAGTATGGGCTGCTTAGAGAATTTCTTTTGAATTGTATGCATTAAATAATTTGTTTTCCTAGGGTTATGGCATCTTGAATTTGGCTGAAACTTGAGCTCTCTTAGGTTTCTTTTGGGCTCTAGCGGCGTCTAGAGATTTCGGAGAGATAGATCCTCCTCTCGAATAGAGGATCAATTGTATCTTGTTATTTTCTTCCGTTTTGCTTAATTCTTGCAGTTAAATTACTATTTTTCTGGTTTTCATTGGAGTTTGGAAGTGTCTCTCGCTGTTTTTTTTTTTTTCGAAATTGATAGGATTTAACTGAAATCTTCAAGTGTTTCCTATCAAATTGGTATTAGAGTGAATATTGGGACCAATTGTGGGTTGATTTCTGAAAAATCTGAGGTGATTTTCGGCTAGAAGGAAAAAAATTTCGCTATTTTGATCAAAATCCAAATTTTTTGTACCTACAAAAATTTCAGATGGCGGCCAAGAAGGTAGATGCAATGGAGGAATGCATTGAAAAAGAGATGAGCCAAATCAAAGCAACGGTAGAAGATAGAATTTCATCTGTAGAAGACAAGGTTTCATCCGTGGAAGGCAAGGTTTCCGATCTTCATGAGATGGTGAAAAATATATTGAAAATCAAATCCAAACAGCGGCATCATAGGCGAAAGGACCGAAGGGGAGAACGACAAATTTTAAGTTTCGTAGGAGTGACGATGAGAAGGAAATCAAGGAGGAAAAGGTGGAAGGTATGGAGGGAGGAATGGATACGTGGGGCATGAATCAAGGGGTGCTAGTTGGGGAAGAAAAGAAGGGGAATATGAAAGAAATGGTGCTGAGGGAAGAAAGCGAAGAGGGGTTTGTGTATGAACGTAGGAGGGAAGATTGGGAGACTTGGGGAGGGCCAAGCACTTGGGAAAGGGGAAACTATGGAGGAATAAGGGGAAATGGGAGAGATCAGAAGACGAGGAAATTGAAGATACCCATTTTTGAAGGGGATGACGCACATGGGTAGATCTACAAGGTGGAGAGGTATTTCGCTATCAATGAACTGATGGAGGAGGAAAAATTGACAGCAACAAGGCTATGTTTGGAGGGAAAGGCGTTGTCTTGGTACCAGTGGAGATATATGGGAGGCTCATACAGAGTTGGAGGGAGTTCAAGGAATGTTTATTGAAACGTTTCCGAACCGACAGAGGAGGGGACTTCTATGAGCAGTTCTTTGCACTAGTGCAAGAAGGTTTAGTGGCAGATTATTGAGAGAAATTTGAGTACCTGACAAGACATTTGGATCAACTATCTGAGACTGTTTTGGAGGGGAATTTTATGAAGGGGCTCAAATCAGTTATTCGAGCAGCAGTGAGGCCTCATGACTTGGGAGAGGCTATGAAACTGTGGGCTCCGAAAAATTCCATTTTATATTTGTATGTTCCCGGCCTCTCCGCGTCATCCGTCTATTTTTCTTTTAAAATGTTTGTGTGACGATGAAGATAGAGAGTTTTAACGAGATTAGGTTCCGAGGGAATTTTCAGAAGGCAGATTGGGTTTTAGATTAGATAATACCCAGATATTTCGCCCTCATTTTGTGAGGACTTTTTGATTTGAGTTCTGGTTTCTTATAGGCGCAAGCCCCTACAATTAATTACCCCTCCTGATAATAGGAGAGAACTTTCGATTAAGGCTAGTCGTAAAAAGGGTCGAATAGATTATAAACATATCGTATAATAGCAATAATTCTAGGGTTTAAATTTTGAATTTTGAAAGTTTGAAATTTGGAATTTATCACCACAAACTTAAAACTGATGGTGGGGAGAATGAAGACGAGCCCGATCAAGATCCCATGGTTCCGTCGTCCTGGACTGTCATGATCCCTGGTCTACTTAGTCAGAGGAGGTAGTCGACCCAACCTGATAGAAGGCATCTTGTCGGCAGCCATGGGTTGCTTCGTCCAAGAATACCTTGTAGACCTGGGTTGGTGTTTGTCTAAGGGGATATATCTGAATCCACCTTAGCTGACAGAGGGCTTTATGCCTATCGAATATACCCTATGATCCATCGCTCAAGGGTTTGACGCCTTTAGGGAACATACGGACTTTGGCCGTGATCGTAATATAATGGTGCCATTTTGCGGCAAAACCACCCGATCAGAGGGCACGTGCCACGTCCATGTTGGCAAGAGACTATTTGAGGATGAATCAAAGTAATACACCCGACACGCATTCGCTCTTTGTGAGCTGAGGTTAATTTTAAATTTATCACCCCCGACAAACGATTGCGGGCGGTGAATGATTTTAAATTTAAGTTTTTAGATTATATGTTTCTATTTTAGGAATTTGAGCTTTTGTTGGATTTGAAATTTGACCCCTCCGGTTGAGATTTTCTGTCAACACGGCCATCATCGGGGTGGCGATTAAGGTCACATATATTTTTGTAGGATTTTGAGAGATATTTTGTTATTTCAAGTCAGGTCAACTCTAGTCCTTTTAAGGAGGATGATGAAACTTGAATATTTAGCCCGCGCAGCATTCTCGAATCATTAGATTTAGGACTTAGATGTGATGATTGGAGCACATGCGGGGTGTAGCATTTGACCATGTGCAGCATTCTCGAACATTGGTGTTTATGCTTTTAACATGTTGACCGGAGCACATGCAGGGATATATTTAGTTTAAGGGATCATATTTAATATATAATGAGCATTTTAAAATATTTAAATATGACCCATTTAATCAAGTGATTTTATTTAACAATGGCCTGGAATTTCATTTAAGGGCCTACGAATGCCTTCTGTCCGCTTATACACATGTTGCGGATTCGGTGGCATTACTCTAAATTATGTTTCATTTGTAACACATAGAAGATATCTCTTTGTCGTTATTATCCCGCTCAACATAGCTTACAGGGAATGCTTGTTCAATAGGTATTAGGAGATCATGTTAGTATTCGTAGGAGGATTACTTTGCTTGTTATAAGTTCTCCTATTTTCTCCCATAAATTGACTGATTTATTTGATATAAGTATTTTGTTCTTACTTGCAAGCTAGTTGATGTGGGCACTACAAATTCCTATTCCTTCTCATAGGTGAATTGTAGTATTATCTAAAATTTAGATTTAAAGTCAATTTTTTATTGCTTGATAGTTCTAACAAATATGAAGTTTGGTTTTAAAACATAGTGATATTGATCAAGAGCTTGAAATGTATTAGCAACTTTATTAACCAAATCATTAGTTGATGTTGTATTAGACTAATTAATTGAATATTTTTCAATCCTTCAAAAATTTCAATTAAGTCTAAATTTTTTTCTCAAGTCCAGAATTTTTAAGAAAATTTCGACAGCCTCCCGGCGTCCCCTCCCCGATGCCGGGAGGTAAGAGAGTGCTCGACTCGGCCGAAGCAAATCGACGACGAGGAGATTTGGTCTTCAGAAGCTTTGATGATCGCCAGTTGTAGATGATTGGTTGTTGATGATTTGCTGCCGATGATTGGATGCAGATTGTAGTTGATTGTCGATGCTCGCTTGGAAATCCTTTTTTTTTTAATTTATCAAATTATTAATATTATAATTATTTTTAAAATTAAATGAGTAATTGAACATTTTCCGATCATTTCAAAATTTTGGCTAAGTCCCAAAATTTAGAGAAAATTTCGGCAGCCTCCTGGCGTCCCCTCCCCGATGCCGGGAGGTAAGAGAGTGGCTCGACTCGGACTGAGCGAATCAACGGCGAGGAGATTTGGGAGAGCGAATCAATCCCATAAAAGAGTCTTCAAGTCTTCTAATGTGGATGATCGACCTGCTAATTTAAACAACTTATTTTAATTTTAAAAAATATTTTTTGGTTCCCTCGAAAATCCGGCAACCTTCCGGCGTCCCCTCCCCGATGCCGGGAGGTAAGAGAATGGCTCGACTCTACCGGAGCGAATCAACGGCGAGGAGATTTGAGAGTGGTCGAATCCATCGGTGTCTGCGCTCCCTCGGCCGGATTAACTCGACGGCCAAGGGCTTCGGGGGACCGAATTAACCCCGGGACTTCCTTCAAATCTTCATACCTGTTTAAAAAAAATGATTTCTTTCTCTCTCTCTCTCTCTCTCTCTCTCTCTCTTTAATTTCATTTTATTATATACATTATAATATATTATATAACATACATATAATATGTCATATATAATATAATATTATACATATATCATAGGATATATATTAGAATATAATATATGATATATATATTATTATAAAATATACTTATTATATGTATTATAATATATATATTATATAATATATTAAAAATAAAGAGAGAAGAAGAATCGGGAAAGAACAAAGAGGTCGAGACGGACACAGCAAGGTGTCGGGCTAGGGCGCAAGGACGGAAGCGGCGTCGGATGGGCTCGTTGGAGGCTTGGTCGGTGTCGGCGGGTCCGACGAAGGTGGAGGCGGCATCGACTTGGCCGGAAGCAGAGGGAACAACGTCAGTTCAGTGAGGCTAGGGCACGGCGGGATCGGGCTGTTCGATGGATTTGGATGGACTTCGACGATGCAGAGGGATCGTATGTCGACGGAGAGCCGCAGGTCAGTTTCGGATCTCCCTTTTCTTTCTCTCTGTGCGGTTCTTTCTTCATGTTTCGTTCTGAGAGCGTGAGAGTCGAATGAGAGGATGTTAGTGTTTTGTGTCGTGAGGAGCGGTTTCTGCCGAGAGGAGTGCGATCGTGGGCAACGTGGGTTGTTATTTGATCGTGGCTGAGGTGGAATGAGCGATTGGGTATGCATGCTGGGTCCGGTTCACTGCTTGCAGGTCAACAAAAACTAGCACAACTAGTGGAGGATCAGAAGTACCAGGATAGGGGAGCCAGCGGCAGCAGTTCAGGAGGCTCTTACATGATGACGACCATCCTTCTAGCATCCAAGGGGCCCGCATCAAACAACATTAATAGAATTCCCACGGAGCATCCAACAGGAGAAGGAAGTGGGGGGAACTTCAAAAGACTGATGGAGAGGGAGATGCAGAAGAAGATGGCGAATGGACTATGCTTCAGATATGATGAGAAATATACTCCAGGGCATAAATGTAGCAATCAAATTCTTCAGATTCTCACCGTCTATGATGACGAGGAAACTAGGGGAGGTGAGAGTATGGAAGAGAGATATGGACGACAAGTTGCATCTGGACGTGATGGAGGTCTCTCTGAATTTAGTGGTGGTATTCACTCTGAATCATACCATGAATGTGAAGGGTAAAATAGCATACTGGGAGGTGGTGGTGTTGATTGACAATAGGGCTATCCATAATTTCATCTCCGACCAGGTTGTGAACCAAATTGGGGTAAAATTGGTGGATACAATACAATATGCAGGTAAGGTAGAGATGGGCCAGGGAATCTGTAGATGGATAATGTTGACTATACAAGGGGTTCAAGTGAGGGAGAATTTTCTCTCATTGGAGCTAGAGAGCAATGATGTCATCCTAAGGATAAAGTGGCTGCAAACCTTGGGAGACACCAATGTCAACTGGGGGAATTAAAGATAAAGATGGTGGTGGAGGGGGAGAGAGTAGTGCTAAAGGGAGATGCATGGCTCATCAAAGCCATGATATCACTTAAAACCAAGATGAGGAGCATACAAGACGTGGGGGGAGGTTATCTTATGGAACTACATAGGTTGGAAGGGATCAGATTGGAGGGAGGGCAACGACATTCCTTTTTCAATACAACCATTAATTCAGCAGTTCAGTGAGGTTTTTTAGCCACCTTAGTGGTTGCCTCCTCCGCGGGAACACGAGCATGCTATCATCTTGAAGGAAGTAGTTTCACCTCTATCTGTTCATCCGTATCGTCATCCCTAAATACAGAAGGATGAGATCGAAAGATTGATTAGGGAGATACTAGAAGCAGGGATCATTCAACCCAGTATCAGTCAAATTTTCAGTCCAGTGTTATTGATCAAGTGCTTTAACAGTAGTTTCATTCATTCCACCTTGAGGACAAGGTGACACTTTGGGAGGGGAGTATTGTTAGACCGGTTCATTAGACCGATCCAGTCGGTCCCTTATGGACTAGCTCACGTGGCCCAAGCGGAATAGAAGTGGATGTTCCGCCTCTTCCGTACGTGTTGCTCCCGCCTGGTCCAAGGAAGTTATTTAGGAAGGATTTTTTAGGGAGTTAGGAGGGAAATTTCAAAGTATGAGCTGTTTAGATATTTTCTTTTGAATTGTATGCATTATATAGTTTGTTTTCCTAGGGTTAGGGCATCTTGAATTTGGCAAAAATTTTATATCTCTTAGGTTTCTTTTGGGCTCTAGCGGGACCTAGAGATTTGGGAGAGATAGATCCTCCTCTCGAATAGAGGATCAATTGTATCTTGTTATTTTCTTCTATTCTATTTGATTCTTGCAATAAAATTAATGTTTTTCTAATTTTCATTGGAGTTTGGAAGAGTTTCTAACTGTTTTTTTTTTTCAAAATTAATAGGATTTACTTGAAATCTTCAAATGTTTCCTATCAATTAACTAGCTTAATTACCTAATTACTATTATAAATATTAATAAATTAAATAATTACATAACAAATATTATTATTTTGAATAATGATCTAATTATTATTTAGAATATTAATCATCTAATTAATTATTTAATTATTATTTACATTATTTATTCTCTAATTAATTTTTAAAATTATTAATTTAAATTAATGAAATTACAAAAATAAATTCCTAATTAATTACAGATGATTTGCTCTCCTCTTTCTTCTCTTCCATGCTCTTCGTTGCTATTGGATTTGCGTGCTTCGCATGAGGTAAGGTTTTGAACGAGTCGCTAAAGCCTTAATCGCCTCCTTCGACGACATTCATTCATGTCAAATCAGAAGTCGTGAAAGTTCGCTGTCCTTCCTGTTGGATCAGACGCACGCAGCGACAGGGGGCTCGCTCGCTGTGAAGGTAACTGTCATTAAGAAGGGTTTAGTTGCTGCGGTTCAAGGTTCAACGCTCGTCTGAGGTTCGAAGAATAAATAAGTTGCTTCAATGCTATATTATTATTATTTTGGTTATTCCGAACATACCGTCCCGACATCCATCTGCCATCCAAATTTTTTGTTATTTTTTAACAGAAGGACCAAAATAGTCCTATTTTAAAGAGTTGATGTATTATTTTGATCATTTTCTCTATCTTCTGTAAGAACTTGAAATAAAAGTAAGAAAAAGCAAGGTGGCAAGACCAAAATTTGTTTTAAAGGCGCAAAAAAAAAAAAAAGATAAAATTAATAATTTACCTTTTTTCAAGGTATGTTATGCTTCCCACAGGTGATACAACTACAGCTGTTCCCGTACAGAAAACTTCGTCAGCAACAAGCAATTCTTCTACGGAAATAAGCCGTTCCTCAACCTTCACAATTATTTCTTCATTATTCATTAAGACGAATAAGATTCAAAACATAAAAAATAAGCCAATTTAATAGAATTTTACAATGGTAAAAGGAACCTTAAAAGCAAAACAAAACCGTAAGACTAAACTCAAGCACAATGCAGGCTGTAATTCAGAAAATTTATAAACGTCAAAACTCAGAAGCATCATCCTTTATGGACAAGAGAGCATTGCAAAAATTATTTGGCATGGCAAAACAGTTCATGCAATTAAAAAAAAAAGAATTATCATATTTAATTTGAAATATCTGAAATGTAAATAGTAGGGTGGGGAGTGCATTGGCCTGTACACACCACTTGGTCATGCCGTAGAAGCATCAAAGCAAGATCAGATAGAGTCTAGGATTACCCACCAATATGTTTATAATATTAGGATAACTTGAATGTGAAGATATTGAGTTTAGAAAGCATAATCTCAGCTGTGAATCAAATCCAACTATAATGGATGAAATAATATGTTAGAGGACCACGGCGTGAGAAGGAATTTGACAAATTCAATACCTGAAAACCTTGTCTTTGAGCAACCTCGATAATACTTTTCCTTGTAATCCCGGGCAATATTGTTCCACTTACAGTTGGAGTTGATATAATGTTATGCTAGAATAATGAAATAGTCAGTTAGAAATGTACAAAGTAATCACAAAAATAATTAGCAAAAGTCAAAGGAAAAATAATGGACCTAAAGCAGGAAAAACCGAAGTACATTTAAAGTAGACCGAAGCTAAAAATATATCATAAACATAGCCAGAGGAGGAAGAATAAGAGAGAGCCCAAAAAACAAAAAATAAAACTGATGGGGAAGCCGGATGAATAATATCAAATGCAGCTTATAAAAACAATACTTAATAATCTAATCACCCAATGAGGTCAGCCATTTAGCTTGAATACTTGTAAAAAATAAGATGGAGGTGGGAGGAGTTGACATGACAAATGTATATCTGTACCTTAACAACAAAAATATTACAGGATGAAACTTCCTCAACGTATTTCTTGTGAACGGAATCAAGGTACAAAATATCAGAATATCCTTTGTCCTTGGCTATTGATTGTGCCTTCAAAACCTGAAAAATAAAATTGCATAATTTCAAGCAGCATAAGACAGATTAAATTGGTTGGAGTTTTTCACAAGAATGAGAATGCCAAAATCCAATTTATACTATAAGGAGAACAATAGATGTTCAGCTCCATCTGTATTGAAAGAAGGGGACAATAAAAAACAATGTAATACTTATATTTAAAAATAGACACAACCTTGGCCAATTAAGTGAATTGTGCAACAACCTCGTGAATCTGAAAAGCAGGGAGAATCTGATAAATTTACTAGAATAATGATTACCACGAAGAGATCTTCTACTCTTCTGACATTTTAACCTTCTTGTTCGGCAAAAACGTTATATTTACCACAAACTCTTCCTCACAAGCCAAGGCCCTTTTGAATTTGCTATTTTTTTCTGATCGAACAGAAAATACAAGCACATGTTGACCTTCGTATAATACCCAAAAGAAGACAAAATCAACAACAAAAAAAATACCTCGTATCCCGTCAGATCCACGAATCCCGCCAGAAATCCCGGTTGGAATCCTCGTATCTGTCGAAGACGTCCGCGAATCCCGCTGATTCGGCGCCGTTCAGTCTCTGTCCCGCGAAATCTTGCGGAAAAGCTGCGAGCTCGTCTCGATCGCATCCCGGATCGGCCCTTTAAAATGAGATGGAAACCCCCTCATTCGCAGAACACACACGATCTCCTCGCTTCGACTGCTCGCTCTCCACGACCTCTACTCCTCTCCCGCTGCTTCCACGACCAGAGCCGATCGAGCTCCACCAAATCCCGATCTCCACTGCCATCTCCCGATCCCTTCAAACCAGCCGACAGAGAGAGAGAGAGAGAGAGAGAGAGAGAGAGAGATCATTCTCCTTACCTGTGCAACCCGAAGCCGCTCCCTTACCGACCGACCTCCTCCTCTCTGCCTTAAGCCGCTCGTTGCCTCCTCCGATCTCCGTTGAAACCACCCGAAGCCCTACCTTGCTGAGACCTCTCCTCTATCCTTGCTATTTGGCTCCGCTCCTTCGGCGACCTCCCTTCTTGCCCGATCGCAAGCAAGAACGGCAGCTCTCTGACCGTGAAGGTAAATCTCCCTTTCGGGAGCCTCTCTCGGCCAAATCCCGTAAAATCCCTAAACTAGAGAAGGGGAAGGGAGTTTTATTTATTTGTTTTAATTTATTATAATTAGTTAATAATTATTATAATTAATTGTAATTAATTGTTAATATTGATAAATAATTAAGCTTAATTAGTTATAGTTAATTTTTATTAATAATAATTAATTATTTTTAATTTTAATTAATTATAATTAATTTTATTAATTATAATTAATTATTTTAATTAATTATAATTAATTTTTTTTATTAATACCAATTAATTATTTTTAATTAATCTTAGTTAATCTCTAATATTAATAATTAATTATTCCTAATTATTATTAATTATAATTAATTCCTAAATAATTATAATTTATTATTTTATTAATTATAATTAATTCCTATTAATTATAATTAATAATTTATAATTAATTATAATTTTTTTAATTAATTATAATTAGTTTTTCTTATTAATTATAATTATTCTTAATTAATTATAATTTTTTAAGTATAATTAATGATAAAAAAGAGAAAAAAATGTCTCTCTCCCTCGATCCACAAGCCGCCGCCGATCCGCTGGCCGCCAAAGGTATATTTTTTTTTGGAACTTAGTCTCTCTCTTACCTCGACCTGCGTGTCGAGTCGGTGGTCTGCCCATGCACGCTTTTCTCTAGCGTGGTGGGAGGGGCGACTGGCGCGACACCTACGACGAGGTAGGCGAGTGACTCCTCGATCCGTGTGCCAACCCCGACGACACTTGCAAAGGTATAAGCTCCTAAACTCTAAACTCCGAGAACCATTCCCGGCGCTTGCAACGCGACGAACAACCAACTCATGCACGCTTTTCTCTAGCGTGGTGAGAAGGGAATTCGTTGCGATGCTTGCGACGGGACGGGTAATCAAAACCCTATTTTCGGTGTTAGCGTCGGACCGGAAAACCAACTCATGCACGCTTTTCTCTAGCGTGGTGAGAAGGGAACCCGGTGCGACGCCCACAACGAGACGGGGTAAAATATAAAATTGCTTAATTTAAACCGGTGCCCGCAACCCATGCACGCCTTTCTCTGGCGTGGTGGGGAATAAAAGAAATTACGGCCGCGGTGTCCTCTTTTGAGGGCACCTACCGTGCACGCTTTTCTCTAGCGTGGCGGGAGGCCCAGTTTTCCGTAGTTTTCCCCTAAACGGGGGAGACGCCGGAAGGCTGCCGAAATTTCGAGTAAATGCAAGATCGTACTTGAGACAATTTGGAGCTTTACTTGGACATTGATTGGAGCATCAAACGGACTTAATTCAAACTCAAACAATCTAATAAGTTCGAATGCAAATGAAACAAGAGAATGGCTCGAATTCAAGTGAACTACAGGGGACTTATGAACTCGTGCCGGTTTGAACAGAAATGAACATGAACTTGGATCCTTATTTGAACTTGCAACAATGACTTAATTTGAACTTAAACTTGAACATGAGCTTGGGCTTAAACTCAAGCAAGAACTTGATTGAACTCACTTTGAACTCGGACTTAAACTCAGAGGACAGCAGAGGCTTTGTGTAAGACTTAGGCTGAACTGAACTCAGACTTGGATTTGTTTGGACTTAATTTGAATATCAAATGAATATGAGCCTGGACTCTCTTTTGAACTTCAACTTGCCACTTGAATTTGAACTCATACATGAACTCAAGAAGAACAAATTGAACTCAAGCTTGCACAAAATTTGGACAACTACACTGGACTTGGTTTGGACATTGCAAATGAACTTGAACTTGCATTTGATTTAAAATCAAAATATAAGAATAAAGAAACAAATGAACCAAGTATCATGGGCATAAGCTCAAGATGGACTCATGCTTGAACTTTACAAGCTTTGGACTTAAAGAAATGAGCATGAATTGAACTCAATTTGAACTTGGGGCCTTGAGTTAATCAAATTCAAGATATCATGTGATTTGATATATATCCAAATGAACACCAATAGAAGAGCAACAATGAATTCAATTTGAAGAATGAGCAAGATGTGAATGGAAATATCATTCCAAATGCAATTTAATGGCAAGTCACAATGTTTGATCAATCATACACAAATTATAATATCTCCTATATGCATATGTAAAGAAAGAGAGTGGTTGTGCAAAGAAGAAATGTTTGAAGATTGCTCTTCTACAACCAGCACAAGCTGACATTCAAACTCTCAATGACATCAAGAGGTCATATACAAGAAACATAGTATCCCACAAATAATCAAAGGACTACACTTGCTTATAGATGGATACAACAGTCTCCTATGGATATGGAGCTAGCTTACAAATAAATACAGTAGTAAATGCCTACGAATTATAAAAGAAGACTTGTCATACGTATGGCGTATTTATAAATCAAAGTTGATGATAACGCATTAGGTGCTAATGATCATAAGTTGATGCCAAAGATCCATTCCATATTCCATGTGTTAGAATCAGTAATGTAGTGAAAAAGGCAAGTTATCGATCCAAGATACTGGTCACTGATTTCGAAGTGTAAGGAATTGGTAAGGTATAATCATCCAAGGTAGAAGTGCCGGGTTCTTCAAGCTAATAACAGGAAACAAGGAAGACGACATAATTGATAAAGCACTTATTGATTTCTATACGAGTTTTGGAAAGAGAAAGCCAGATCAAATCAAGATCGAGTTAATCTTAATTCAACTAAGTTATGAACATTTAGTTGGATAAGATTATAGAGGCTTGCAAATTTCTTGATGAACAGTAGTCGTGCATCCAACATATTGTTTGTGTGCAAATATTGAAGTACTACAACAAGTGCAAGCTCCTACGACCCAAGGCAAGAGATTAGTTAGTGCACTACGATCCACCTACAGAAAATCAACGAGTAGTGCACGACAGTCTACCTGTACGAAGCAGCAAACAAGTCTATTCAGAAGCTACTACGCCACGCCACCGGATCTGCAGCATTCATACAAGCAGACAAAAGGCGTCTATTCCAAGAATATCCCCGCACAACACCTTAACTTGTATGCACATAGGTACACTAAAAGGGGTAAAAATAATTATAAAACCCGCATGGGCCCCGGCGAGCGTGTTATTGGTACACACGTAACGTCTAGGGATGCTGCGCGGGTTGACAAGTGAATTCAGGCTCGAACCCGATCCTCCTATACGGATTAATAGGAGTCGACAAGGTTCGAACCAACAAATAAATATGTGGTCGTGGCGACCAGAATATTTATTTTAATACATTTATATTAGGCCTTCAATGCCTAAAATCAAAAGAATTCACTTTCAAGGGTACAAAGCCTACGAAACCCGATCCTCTGTCGACAGCCCGACAGAGTTGACAAGGTTCAATCCATAAAAAGAAATGATCCCAAACACCCCGATGATGGCCGTGTTGAATGTTTATCTCAACCGGAGGGGTTCACAAACATTTTCAAATATCTCCCAAATATCCAAATGCCTATCAAAATCCAAAGCTCCACCCAAAATCCAAAAAAATCCAAAAAAAATAAAAACTCCACAAAAATCTCAAAATCCTAAAATCCAAAAATATTTAAAATATGAAATCCAACCATCCACACTTAAAGCAAAATTCATCTATCCTCTGCAATAGTTTGTCGAGGTGGACAAATTAAAATCAACTTCAGCTCACAAAGAGCGAAATGCCTAGTCGAAAATATCACTAGGATCCATTCTCAAACAATCTCTTGCCAGTAAGGACGTGGTACGTGTCCTCTAACCGGCAGTTTCGCCGCCAAATGGCACTGCAGGTAAACGGTTATGACCCGGGGCCCTCTGAACCGAGTGGTTTTGCCGCCAAATGGCACCACAGATAGCGGTTATGGCCAGAGCCAATACGTTCCTTAATGGCGTTAAATCCTTGAGATATGAATCAATAGGATATGATCGATAGGGCACAAAGCCCTCTGTTAGCTAAGGTGGATTCAAATTTGTCCCTTTAGACAAACATTCAACCCCGGTCTACAAGGTTCCCTTGGACGAAGCAACCCATGGCTGCCGACAAGGATCCTTCTGTCAGGTTGGGTCGACTACCTCCTCTGACTAAGTAGACCAGGGACCACGATGGCCCGGGACGACGGAACCATGGGATCTTGATCGGGTCTATCATCCATTCCCCCACCATCCGCTTTAAGTGCAAGATGGTGCCATTTCTGTTTTAAATATCAACTATATCCAAATATCCAATCTTTCCAAATCCAAATCCATTGCTGCTACTATATGCCAGATAACACGTATCTCTATACGTATCTGATTGACGACTAGCCTTAATCGAAAGTTCTCTCTCGTGATCGGGAGGGGTAATTAACTATAGGGGCTTGCGCCTATAGGAAACCAGAACTCAGATCATAAAGTCCTCACAAAATGAGGGCGAAATCTCTGGGTAGTGTCTTATCTACAAACCCATCTGCCTTCCAAAATTTACCCCGGAACTTAGTTCGTTAACACTCCCTCGCCGAATAAGAAAAGCGAGCGGAGGCCGGGGCCGAATTTTCGGAGCCCACAGCACAACACACAAATATGGCCGCTTAAAGCATCATCATAATTAGCCTTATCCCAACAATTTCGCTGACATTAAGAATTCACATTCTACATGAATTCATGTGGAGGGTTGCATGAGGTGTCAGCTTTTTTTTGGCACAAATCTTTATGAACAACTGCTAGTCATGCTCATTTTTCTTACAGATCCTTTCACATTAAATTTATCTACCCCATTATTTCATCTTCTATAATTTAATATAGATTTTCAAATCACTTAAATTTAATTTTTATTCTATTATCTTCTACTCTTACTATCATTCAAAAAAATTCAGTTTTCAAGCCATCACCTCAAATTTAACCATATGTTAATGTTTTTATTTCATTCACATTCAATTTGGCTACTAGTGACTCATTTATCACTCTCAACACTTAGATCCATGTAATGTAGCGGGCATAGTAGCAGCTTTATATAAGATACATAAGTGCACAAAAGTGGATTAAGATTGTTCCTTAATGCACAAAACAGAATGCATAGTATCAGCTAGTTTCAGTATCATATTAGTTCCAATAAAACTAAATAGAAAGATGTAATTGCTCTAGCGATAAACATTTCAAATATATTCGTATAAATTTGACCACGTTAATAAAGCAACAGCTTGCACTGATACAGATTGAAACATACCAAAAAATAATCGGATACTCAAGGTGGGAAAAAAACAATAACTTACAGCAATCGGTAATGTACGATTAAGTGGTTTCTAACAGGTGATTACCGGAGAATAGTTTCCAATTGCCTTTACACCACCAGTGCCACCAGGAATAGCACGATGAATTTCTGTTTCAATTATCAGATCTAGTGGCGCTAAACCCTCCTGATGTTTTGAAGATACAAAGCAATCAGTGACTTCTGATGATTTATTTCATTATGTCAAAGAGCATAACTGGTTTTAATCAATTAGAAGTTAAACGAAAGAGAATAAACAAGGAACAACAATTTTGAATAGGTGAGATGATCTTCTCACCTATTTAAAATTGTTGTTCATAATCAAATGCATGGTTGTGAAAAACCAAGCTGAATAACCAAGAAAATGAAAGTCTATGTTGCACCGATACAGATACGGCGACACGGGTACGACACGATACATATACGGGACACGTCAATTCTTAAAAATACAGGATACGGGTACGGCGCGGATACGGCATTATAATTTATAAATCATACATAAAAATTAAGAAATCAATCAAAGTATAAAATTTAAAATTACAAAACAAAAATGACAACAACATCATTTATAGCCTTGTAGCTTATAATATCAAAATATAAGTAAGCATTAAATGTCTAGTACAACAACAAAAGCATAAACATAAATTGTCTAGCACATGAAATTTCAACTATTCAATAAAAGGAATGATAGCTTCTTCAGTGGTTTGTCTTTGAACTTCTATATCATCTTCAATAAATATCATAGCTTCTAATTCAGGCTCATCAAGTGAAAGATTAGTAATTTCTAATATTTTCATATCATCAAGAGACTCAAATCCATCTCAAAAATGAAAGAACCTTGCTCACAGCCGCAAAAGTAAATACGATGCATCTTTTTTTTTCAGATTTCTTTTTGTTTTTCAACGGACACGGGTATCAGATACATGTGTCATTTTGAAATTAAATAGTATTTTAATTAGATACGGCTTTGACGTATTTGACACGTATCGGAGGCGTATCCGTGTATCGGTGTATCGGATACAGTGCGCCTTTATAAATAGGTGTATCGGTGCAACATAGATGAAAATATTGACCAATCTTCTACACAAAATTCCAATTTATCAAAAATATGGAGATTGCTATTGTAATGAGCTTTTTGATTTTTCTTATAAAAATAGGTAGCATGTGAGCGATAAAATAAGTAATAAAAAAAGAAATTATAATCTCTTGTTATGGAATGCAAGAACTGCATGAAATAACTTAAATAGTTCTTAGACAAACCTTGAAATAATTGCCAACGGGTGATACAAAAATAAGAAAGGTGTATTCCGAAGCTGGTGCTAGACCAAGGACAGATCCAGTACCCACGAGTATAGGTCTAATGTACAATGATCCTTTACCAGGAGGGGGAATCTGCATTTTAGCAAAATAGATTTAATACGGGAAAAGACATTGGTTACCTTCATGTTATTTCTAGAACCATGAACCGTCGACTGGACAATACCCAACGCTTGTTAGCCAGAACAGTTTGTTTTACGGCATCCACAAACTGCTCAACAGTTGGCGCAGGCATGCACATCCGTTCAGCACCCATCCTCATTCTCAAAGCATTTTCCTCTGGGCGAAAGAGAAGAATAGATCCATCTGCTTTCCTATATGCTTTCATACCTTCAAATACTCCCTGGAGTAAAAACAACAAGTATTTATCCTACTGCATGAGCCAGCTGTATGAATCTTTTTTCTCCATTGCCCTATTAAAGATCAAATTCTCATTTAAATCTAATAAAAAAAATATCATTTTTAACACTTTCAAACCAAAGTCTTTTTGGATCTATCTCTATTTTTTTTTAATATAAGCTATATCTAATAACTCTACTCTACGAACATGGTCTTTGAAAAGCTGATGTTTTATGTGACCAAACCATTTCAGATGATTCTTTTCAAAAGAATACTAAAAATCTTTTCAAACAAAACAACAAGAAAGGTTCTCCAGCACGTAATGTCAATACACCAGTTATACATATTCAAAGTCTTGGAAATCATATCATGCATCGAACTTGTTTCTTCTTTAAATTGAACCCTGAATAATGAATGAGTGTAATATTGTTACACGATTCTTTCTTACAAAAAAAAAAAAAAAAAAAAGTGACGCCACTTCTCGTGGGACTAAATATCAGTTAGTCATATCATGAACATTCAAACTCAAAATGCATAGGACTGCCTCATGAAGAAAAGCACTGGTTTTGTAGGATGAATTTTTAAAATCCGAATGCCAAGCTAAGAAATCTAAGCAGGTTGGAAACACATGAGCAGAATCTCATAAGAGGGGTTACGAAAAATAAATTTTTTCAATAACTTAACCAACTGGAGTTCAATAAAGCTCGTACCAAGTCGACCAAAAGAATTAAGTGTAGCCACAAACGAGAAATCACAGACAAAGCCGAAAGCAACTGACTAGAAAGTATTGACACAATGGTATACCACTAACCTGCCCATAATTTAAGACCCCAGCACATGGGCTCATATGAATGGGTCCAAATCGCTGCAACTGACCTTTCCTAAAAATTCCATCCTCCAAAGATTTGGCAGCATACATAAAATCAGTTGGTATTGGTAAAAATGCAATATTGTCCCAGTTTATGTTTGCCAATTCAGAGGCTTCCCTGCAACATATGAATACTACTCATCAAAAAGTGCTTCAGATTGATGACAAAAGATGCAATGCAAGGGTACGAATAAAATTGTTCCACAATAAGTACTGCACAAATAAGACAACAAGACTTAAGAACTCTTCCACAAAGTAGTGGCTAAAAGAAAAGGAATCACCCAAATCAGAAAGTAGCACTTTTGATTCAGTTAAACTAGATCCAGGCACAATCCCACGGATCCATCCAAAAAGATAAGCGCGCTCAATTCATGTACAGACTTGGGCAACATTTCCAACCTGAATCCTTTAATTGACCTGACAACACGTCTAGATTACATTTTTGGTTGATGTGCACCGAGAAAACTCTATATAGACCGATCCAAACCTAAAAAAAAAAATCATATTAACAAGATTGGTGTGTCACTACCAAATCAGAAGTAACATTTTGGCTCCAAAGCACTGGTCTGATTACTGAGAGGGCTAGGGCATCTGTTCAATCATGCATAGGAAACTTACAATCTGCAATTTTTTTTTCACGGCAGTAGTGGAAAAACTTGGACGCTTCACTACCATTTACATCAATAGGCATGCGCGCACTAAACTTCGACGCTTTTTATCAGCAGATAAAACTAAATTTTCCCTGGTTGAGTATTCACTGATGTACATATTTGACGAAAAAGTTTTAATGTATATCCAAACCAAGGGATCCTACCTTAAGGTTATCCCCGGGGCAAATTCCCCCCACCTTTCTCCCTCAGTGCTTCCTGTTGAAATGAGGATCCATAATATCTTGTTTATTTTCTTCCCTATTTCATCAATTAGAAAGAGTTTCTTCAGTTATTTCTCTTAAATTCGTCTTGAAGATTATATTTGGATAGCTATAATTTAATTTCAGTCAAGGGGAAGTAGATTTCAGAATCCATTTCCTAACACTTAGTTTCAGTAAGATAGAGACAAGCTTGTCATGGGGGTATCATACCCATACAAAGTGAAGTTGGCATCCAACTGATTGATCCATGCATCGCGTTTTTGGCATCAACTATCCCATCATATATATAGAAATCTCCACATTAGCTCCTACTTTAAATAGCTACAACCTTCTTTCATGAATAGTAGTCATGCCCTCATCTTCAACCTCTCTATTTATATTTGTATCTGGCATGGAAAGGAGGTCAATTAAAACTTAGTCAATAGTCATTGTGGTCATTAGCTTTGCTAGTCTAGCCACTTGTAGATTCGTAGTGGAATTGATGTTCACTATGGCTCGTCTTTCTTCTGCTTTTTTTTTTTTAATCTCTTTCTTGACTTCCAATGCATCTCCATGACAAGTGGCACTCCCTTATTTTTTTTGTAGCCTTTTTTTCACTCCTATCATGCACGTAGGTATAATTGATTCTCTAATATCAACTTGATCAGAAGCAAAGCTTTAAACATTGCTATGTAACCACACAATAAGAGACTAACAAGACTCCGACAATGTTTTGAGAATGCTTTTGGAGTTTCTCTTGTTGTTGACAGCAAGTTGTCCTCTGTTTTCTCACAAAGAGAGCAGCAAGTTGAGTATTATGGTGGAAACAAAACAACCACAACAACCGGTAATAGAGGAACCCAGCTGCACTTCAACAAAGAGAACGATAATATAACAAGCAGCACAGCACAACAATGACTATTGCAGCAACATTGCAGCAGCAAGAGACGCCAATAGTAGTTTCTAGCGAGTAGCTAGCTACTGGACATTGCAAAAAATGGAGGTGTTAGGAAAATCCTTGATTTGGCTTTGCTAAGTTCCCAAGACTAATGAATTAGTGACAATAGATCAGGCAAACAACCACATCAAGATTGTTGGCACTCTACAACAACAACAACAACAAGCCTTTATCCCACTATGTTGGGTCGGCTATGAATTCTTTTTCTTCATTGTGTCATGTTAAAAACTAAATTCTCATTTAAATCTAATAAAGAAAGATCAAAATTATTGACTATTTATTGATGACCTGCTGGTTATGATCCCCATATTAGTATCAAAATGGGAGAGAATGAGGGCAGGACTATAAAAGAACACATTTTTATGAGAGATGAGTGCAAAAAAAAAATACATACAAGCATTTTTTTATTTTTTTTCCAACAGCATTGACTATTTACAGACTACTTCAGTTTGGCAAAGGTATTTGAACGTAAAAGGCCAGATGCGAGACGTAAATATCAACTTTAACAACTATATTTAAGGCAAATGGCACTGCAAAAAAAAGTTAAAGCTGTTTGTATAAGATGAGCGTATGTTGCATCCAATGCATAAATACATACCGAAAAGTGCTTGACCTACTGACTTGACATCTTGCACTTGGTACCATCAAAACCGTGGAAGACATGAAATGAAGATTATTCTGAATCTGCAACAAAAGAAAGAACATAACATATTCTCATTTACAATTATCAAAAACATGAAGCATAGAAATGTAAGTCCATATGTCTATGGTATATCTTGTCATCCCCAAAACAGCCATGTTAGTTGAACATTACTAATAGTAATTTCTACAGTGATGTTATCAGTCATGAAAAATACTGAAAAAACGAGTTATTGATGAAATCCATGCAATAAAAAGAAAAAAAAACACTTAAGCATATGAATATGCATAATTTTGATTAAATAAGGATACATTCATGTCAATATAGAAAAATTTGATTGACTCGAGAAATGATAACTACATGCTACAATAAGTGTACAATAGGACAAGTTTTTAAAATGATATTTGTTACTAATTATTTTGGTAAACCAACAACTGGCTCTAATGGGGCAAAATGCACGTGATAGAGGGCATAGCTGGTCGGGAGTTTTTGTTCAGGCGCAAACGGGTCGGATCATAGGCTTGGATGGACGTGTCTGGTCACGGAGCGGGAGGGATGGGTTGATCGCAGGTCAGGAGCTAGATGGCAGGTGGGGTGGGATCATCTGCGCAAGTCGTTTGCTCTTCAGATGACTACCAATGCAAGTAGTTGCGTTTCTTAGCGAGTGGCTCCATTTAATTTAATTTTAAGTAAATTATTCCAATTCATGTTACTATATTATAGTTCAATTAACAAATTTGAAGGGGGAAAATTGTTTAAAAAGGAAACGACTTAACTATTAATAAATTAAATTAGCAAATTATATTTTTGTAAAATTAATAAATTAAATTAGAAAATTATATTATAGTAAAATTAATAAAGTAAATTAGTAAATTATATTATACTTAAATTAATAAATTAAATTAATATAAAAGAAGGGGCAAGTCGTTTAAATGACTTGCCCATTAATAAATTATATTAACAAATTATATTTTATTAAATGATTTCAAAATATTAAATATATTCATTTGCAAATAAATTTAATAACCAATTCATCAAAATCTAAGGATTAATTTAATTTAAAAATAATAAAATTTTGCTTAAAAAATAAAATTTCATTTCTCATAATCTAAGTTAACCTGACCTGACTTTAATCCGACCAACTCGAACACACAACCAGCCTAATTGCGTTAGTTCGCCCAGGCTCTGCTAGTCATGGGAAGGGTTACCCATTGCCACAACCCATTCCACCAGTTGCTGACCTAGCTGGGGCCTGACACCCTTCGCCAGCTAGATTTGTCGCATCAGAGCCAGTCGTTGGGTTACCAAATGATTGGCATCATTTCTTAAGTTTTTATTTTTAGTTTTTGTTTCTACCAAAAAATTTAGTAACAAACATTATTTTAAAGATTTTTCTGTATACAATAACATATCATATCAAGTCAAGTTTGAGCTAGCTAACCTCCATGCAAAATTGAAAATTTTGATTTTAGTTCAAACCAAGTTAATGTCAAGTCATAAATGATTGAGTTTGAGTTGATTTTCAAGCTAATTCAGCCAAACCTATAAATAAAAAAAAATCAAAGTTATAAATCGAGTTTATATGTACATACCTATATGTAAATATATAAAATATATATAAACTTTGAGAGCTCCAAAAATTCAAGCCCTAGCCTCTGAGATTTTAGGGTGTTCTAGAAGGTAAATTATATTTATGATAAAATACCACCCAGAGATTTCACTCACTTTACGAGGATTTTATTATTTGGTTTTAGGTTTCCCATAGGTGCGATCCCCTACGGTTTTTTTTTTTATAATAAAAATCCAAAAGGGCCTATATGTTAAACAAGAAAAGTATACAAGTACATAAAAGACAAAGAGCTCAGTAATGCTCCCAAGAGCAATAGTAAAGGAGGTATGAGGAACATAATGAACCAAAAACCAAACTACATAACAATGAGTAAATCAAAATACAACAGTAGAAGATAAAAGATCCAAAGATTCAGGCTCAGGAAAGATGCCTCGCACATCCGCCCCAAAGCCAAGCAAGGGCCTTCCATTGGAGGCTGCAAACCATGATCCAAAACTAGCCATAAAAACCTAGCATTTAATGGAGGTGCGATCCCCTACGGTTAATTATACTTCTTGATAAGGTTTAGGGTAGAGTTGAAAAGCTAAATGCTTAATGTATAATAGAAGTAAATTTAATGTAGAGTCGAAAATTTACTCCTTTAAATTAATGCGGATGATGACGATCACAATTAAGATCTTACTATTTTGTCAGCTTAGGTTGTCATGTACTATGGTCTACTTAGTTAGAGTAAGCAATCGACCCAACCTGACTGAAGGATTCTAGTTGGCAGTTATTGATTGCTTCATCCATAGAAACTTATAGACTTGGGATGAATGTTCATCTAAAAGGATATATTTAAGTTGATTATAGCTAACAAAAGGCTTCATATCACATCAAGTGCACCTTAAGATTCATTACTAAAAAAATTTAGTCATTGGAGAACTTGTGAGCTCTAATTGTGACTATAATTTAATTGTGTCATTTTATAACGAAATCATTCAATTAGAGGACCCCGATCATAATGATTTACCTATGGTGTTATTTGATGACAAATCATCGGTTAAATGATACGTGTTATACCCTTCCTAGCAAGATATCATTTGAGAATGAATTGAAGTGCTATAATCGATAAGACATTAACACTTTGTGAGTTGAGATTAGTATTAAATTTATCTCCTTCGATAAATAAAGATGGAAGATGGATGAATTTTTGCTTTAAGTTCTTAATGGAATGAATTTCACTTATTGATAGTATAGTATTTTGTAACATTTTTTTAGATGCTATATTTTTAAGAATCAAAATGGTCAATTGACTCTTTATGAAAAATCAAATAGTTCTCAACTATATTAAATGACCTTTTTGATCCCTCAACTCCTCAAAAAAAAAAACTAAAATAGTCCTATCATGGACTATTTGGATTCGAGCCCCACAATAACTAGTCTTCGAATTTAGGGGCATTTTGAAAGATATAGTCCCCCACCTCAGTTGATATATTTAGTCAACATGACCATCATCAGGATATTTGAATGATTTTATTTTGGTACTTGAACCTGATGCTCATAGAGAATTAGGTTCAATGATTAACTATAAAAGCTATGATATGACAGGGTAAACTTGAAAGTTTGTATTTTTTTAATAATGAATTTACTTTGTCAAGGTATTAAGCATTTGAGCTACAACATTCTTTTACAAAGGCAACACGCTCAAATGCTTAACATCCCAAGAAATAAACATTTAAATAGCGACTTTTACCAATATTCACCTGAGCCTAGTAAATCAAGTCAAGATTAGATAAATTGGTTGAACCGGGAATTAAATCACCCATGTCAGGGTAGCTAAATTAGATTGAATAATCTTAAACCCATAAATTTAGCCTTATTATGTTGTCCAAAATCATCTTATAAGGCATTTAAATAAAAAGAAGCTCAAAATCATAGTCCTTATTAGGTTGTATGGATTCATCATGTAAAGACAAAAAAGTTGAAAAATATTGTCAACCGATCAATTAAAATAGACAAGTTGACCTAGATGACTTGTAGGATTATTAATAGGATAGCACACAACAACTAACTAGCAAAATTCAGCTCACATTACTCAACAATTACTCGAGAGATAACCAACTAGTCATACTTCATCCAATTATAATGCTTAACAGGTATACTAAACAAACAACCGATTAATATTACTCAACACGCAGTACTCAATAGGTCTACTCATTAGATGACAACCGATAGGCAGCACTAGATGGGGAAACTTGGTCAAAAACTCTTCCAAAGGCTTAACTATACATATGTACATCATCAGCTACAAAAATCAATGTGATTGCCTCCATACTAGACTAATTTATCTATAGCTCATCCTGCAATGTCGTCCTTGCCTAATGCCAAAAAATAAAGATAAATTGTTTGATGTAGGACATCTAATTAAATAAGCAATTTTGGGAGAGCAATTTAGGCAATCACATAATGCTAGGCAATTCTAGATTTAAGAGTCCTCTACCTCTAACAGAGGATAAGTTCAGCTTAGACCAATCACTAGATCCATGACCGCTAGTAGACATTGATTCACTTATATTTTATTGTATTTTATTATTTTTATTTTTATCAGAATTAAAGGAGAATATTTTTTATGATATCAAAATGTCAAAATAAAAAAAAAATTATATATAATTTGAGCTAAGTTTTAGTCTAAGGAGGGTCTATAATGCTATGTCACCTTTGCCACCTCACTTTGTAAGTCATCAAAGTCAAAAAATAAGCATAATCATATTTTGAGACTTTTGGAGGATTGTCTATCTTAAAATAACTCCATTGAATGTAATTAAATATCTTTTGAATTTCAAAGATTGATTTATAAAATTAGAAGCAAGTTTCAACGTGAATTTATTATAATTTGACTGTTGTTGTGTGATAAAAAAAATTGCAATGAAAGATATTGAACTATTATTTCTTAACTCTTCACGAAGTTAAGGGCTTGATGGCCACTTTTGTAGATCCTTGGTTTGGTTACTTAGATAAACCCTTATAGAATTGTTGATTACATTATAATTTTTTTCTTTCTGCTTGTTAAGTGGAAATGGTTATCTTAACTTATGTTACATCATTGTTTTAATCAATACAGAAAAGTAAGCATTTTCCGACGGACAAATCCACCGCAAAACAATCAAAATCCGCCGCTAAATATGCTTTGCAGCAAATTTGCAACAGAATATATTCCGACACAAAAATCATGTCGAAAATATATTTGCATTAGACATAATTCGTCGCAAATATATTTTGCAACGAATTTATAAAGGATTTAAACTCAAAAAAATGATGTGTTCGTTATAGTAGGCCGCCGCAAATTTCGTCGCAAATAACGGCGAAATTACGAAGGATTTGTGACAAGATTACCGCCGCAATTTGCGACAGCGTCACAAAAGCTATGCCTGCCAGTGGCATAGCCAAAAATTTTATTCAAGGGGGACTAATCACTAGATCCATGACCGCTAGTAGACATTGATTCACTTATATTTTATTGTATTTTATTATTTTTATTTTTATCAGAATTAAAGGAGAATATTTTTTATGATATCAAAATGTCAAAATTAAAAAAAATAATTATGCCAAGGGCGGTCTTTGTTTTGGGGCAATAGAGGAGCGAAAGGTAAAACAAAAGCAGTGCTCGAAGTAGTGAATCGCGAGAGAGGAGCAAAGGGAAAAATGAACCATTGATGTTTTTCATGTGTCCAGAAAAAGATTTTGATGGCTTCTCTGGATTAGTAAATAACTTTAAAAGAAAGAATTACAAAAATTAAAGCAGATTTCCTTGTTGGTGAACTTTAAAAAAAATAGAAATAGAACCATATTACTCAAGTAAATCTAGTTGGAGAAATTGAAATTTAGAGTAAATGTAAATATGACGAATGGCAAGATGGAAGCCATAATCCCACTGCTCGTTGGGGAACTTGTTGCACTGTTAAGCCACTAAAATTTTCATCATTCTGTCAATCTGTCCACGGGAAAGTCATTCCTCCCTCTCTCTTTCAATATTTTACCCCATTAGTCTTTCTCTCTCTCCAACTGAAGCCATGGTTCGAGTAGAAGGTGGATTGAAGACTTGAAATGGAAAAAGCCTGTAAAAAATAAAATGAAAGTTGACAAAGGGTTTTACCATAATGAATGATTTTTTTAAAACTGTTGAAGCATTGCTTGTTCCAGTTAGGTGGATTGAAGACTTGAAATGGAAAAAGCCTGTAAAAAATGAAATGAAAGTTCATAAGGGGTTGTACCATATGCATGTTGAACCATTGCTCGTGCCCACCCCCCCCCCCCCCCCATGATGCCCGCCGCAATTTACATTTTTAATTGCGCCAGATATTTTTGCCGCAAATTTGCCACAATTAGCGATAAAGATGCATTGTATCGTTGTTTGTGGCAAAATTTTCGCCTTTAAATCCGCTGAAAATCTATAGCATAAACAAAAAAAATAGCACCTTATATCAATTATTCAACTTTTTAAATAATATTTTTTTATATTAATAAGATGATTATTGGCCAGCATGTAGAGAGACAAATATGATTTTTTATACTAATAAGATGATTTTTTTAATATTTTGTTTTAATGAAAGATAGTGAGAATAATGTTAGTAGAATTAATGTATATGATCACCCGTTTGATCATAACTACATAACTATTCTCAAAACTATTATATTAGTTTATGAGTTTATCCAATTTGACCAAATTGTGCTCTATATGTTCTGATTCTATGAAATTGCCGTAAATTCTTTAGAATACGAAGTTATGTTGATTGGTTTATGTATCATATTAGGGTGTTCAGAATAAAGAAGCACACAATTCATATATGCCAAAGAATCATACAATTCATGTATGTCATTCTCACAGCAAATTAAATCATCTGTTTCCCTCTTTTTTGTCGTAAATCCCGGATTTACTTAATCCAAGAGTTCAGTGGATTTACGGGATTTGGACGAAGAAGCGCACAAAAGGAAGAAAGATCGATACCTTCGCAACAACCAAGCTCCTGTTGTCCTTGTTCCTTCTGATCCAACAGAAGAATGGCGAGGAAGTGTGACTTCAGATGCGACGAAAATCACCCATTTCCGGCGGCTATTTCCGACGGAATTTGAGCATTTTCCGGCGGTTTTTTCATTTTCCGGCGGTGTTTGTGCCGCCGGAAAAAACGGCGTAGGAAAATAATTTCCGACGGCTTTTTCCGGCGGCAAATAATGTCGGCGGCTTGCCGGCGGACATAAACCGCCGGTTGAATTTAAAAAAAAAAAATCTCCCGCCACCCCCTACAGCCGCTCTCGCCAGCAAGCATTAACCCAGCGGAAAGTCGCCGGAAAATTCCGTCGGTAATAAGTGATTTTCTTATAGTGGTTGTTGAAGGAGACAGAAGTTATTTAGCGACTCATTCAAAACAACCTCTCATGCAAGTCGAATAGCAATGAACAGCCGGAGAAGTGAAGATGCAATCCTAGAAACCAAGCGACGGCAGAGACAAAGTCGAAGCCGAAGTCTAAAAGGAAGAAAGGGCGGAGGAGCTAAGTCGAATAACAGAACGAGCAAATGAAACAGACACGCAACCAATCGATTAGATATGTTAGTTTCGACGAATTTATGGTGGAGTTGCGTTGGATTTATGGCAGAGTCCATCCAAAAATTTCGATTAAAATTTCCGTCGACATTTTCAACAAACAATATTTCGCCATAAAATCTCACAGCAACTGACTTTCCTATAGTGCATTTATTTGCATCTTAGTGTTCGCATATTTCCTCCTACTACATTATGATTACTAATCCATTTACATTTTCAATTCTTTTCAACACTACCAATTTAATTATACATGGTAGAATTCCTAAACTTGAAGAGAATTGATGTAGGATATGACGATTAGATGACATTAACTCTCTTACACTTTATCATATTTTTTATTTTCACTAGGTTGCTTTTCATTTCAGTTCAAGAAGAGTATTATTTATAATGTAAGAATCCCATAATTGAAAAAAGAAATATTGTGAACTAGTATTTTAGTCCAAGCGAGGTTCACATGTCACATCACCTTTGCCAACTCCTCAAAGTTTAAGTCAAAATAAACATGTTCAGTTATTTTTTAAGAATTCTAGAGGGTTGTCCACTATGTTGCACGGATACGCCAATTTATGAGGTATGCAGTATCGGACACGTGTCGGATACGGATACGCCTCCGATACGTCATGGATACATGTCGGATACGGCTTTGCCGTGTCCAATTAAAATATTATTAAAATTTGATCGGACACACGTGTCCTTTAAAAAAAAATAATAGAGCCGCAATTTGCCCTATTCATTTCGGTTATCCGCTCGATATCCCTATTCATTTATACGGCTTAAACATTTCGGCGAGCTAGGTTTTTCATTTCCGCACGGGTCTCCGTCTTCTTCGTTATAGTCGAAGGAGCAGCTCAACGACGCGAGCATAGAAGCTGACAGGATCATCCTTCGTCGACAAAGAGGCTTGACGACGTAAGCATTAAAGCCGTTAGAATCTTTCGTCGACAGAGAAACTCGACAACACGAACAGTGAAGGCAACGTGAGCATTGAAGGTTTATTTTCTTCATTCTTCGTTTTCTTAATTGTAGGCTCGGTACCGCTCGAGTACTCGGTACCGCTCAGTACTCGGTACCACTCGATACTGCTCGGTACTGCTCAGTACTGCTCGGTACCGCTCAGTACTACTTGGTACCACTCGGTATTCGGTACTCAGTACTGCTCAATATTGTTCGGTACTCGGTACTCAGTACTGCTCGGTACCGGAACTCGGTACAGCTCGGTATAGAGAAGTACCAAATGGTACCAAGTAGTATCGAGATGGTAGAGAAAACTTAAAAGTAACTCTTATAATAAAATTTTGTTCCGGGGGCGCTGCCCCCAAAAACACGCAAGGGCGCTGCCCCTTGACCCCTTGACCTGACCGGGCAGGTCAAACCCGGCCAGGGGGCAGCGCCCCCTTAGACCCCCGGCATAGGCGCAACATATCTACACTTTTAATTAAAAATTTTCATGTTTCAAATTCATGTGGATTATTTTGTGTCGATACTTTGTAGGATAATGAGCTCTAGTGGTGTAGGAATTGGGTCTACTGATGGTCCATCATAGACCAATATTGAAGATAACAAACCTTTGTGGGGTTATGTGATAAAAATAGGTAAAACGTCAGAAGGGGGTGACAATATTGCATTCAAATGCAATTTTTGTAATGCCACATACAAAGGATCATATTATAGAGTGAAAGCTAATTTGTTGAAGATTAGTAGTCATGGAATTAAAGTATGGCCGAATATAAGCTCATCACAAATGGCTGAATTGCAAAGAAAAATCAATGAAGCTGAACAAAAGAGTAAAAAAGAACTTCCAAAATATATTCCACTTCCAAGCACTCATGCTTCATATCCTTCATCATCTTCTTCGATTAGAAGTGATGACAGTATTGTTAATAAGGGGTCTTTTCGGATGGAGGGATTTGAACCAAAAAGAAGAAAACATGTTATAGATAGTGCTTTGGAAAAAGCATTTAATTTACAAATGAGAGAACAACTAGATGGGAAAATAGCTAGAATGTTTAACTCAACTGGACTTCCTTTTAACCTAGCAAGAAATCCATATTATAATAATGCCTTTATCTATGCATGCAATAATAATCTTGCAGAATACGTGGCACGTGCCACCTGGATATAATGTCATTAGAACGAAGTTCTTGTAAAGAGAGAGGGATAATATTAAGAAGTTGCTAGAGCCTACTAGAGGAGTTTGAAAGAAAAAATGAGTTATTTTGATTTGTGATGGGTGGACAGATCCACAAAGAAGATCACTTATCAACTTCATGGCTGTAACAGAGAGTTGTCCTATGTTTATCAAACCTGTAAACTGTGAAGGACAGTACAAGGATAAGTTTTTCATTTCTAATTTAATCAAAGAAGTTATCATGATGGTGGGGCCTTCAAACATCATCCAGGTCTTATTGATAATGCACCTGTTTGTAGAGCTGCAGGTCTACTTGTAGAGCAAGCCTATCCTTATAGTTTTTGGACACCATGTGTTGTGCATACGCTTAATCTTGCCTTGAAGAACATTTGTGCAGTTAAGATAACAGTGATTGCTGAAGATGCTGTTGTAATTAGGAATTTTATTATGAATCACTCCATGAGACTCTCTATGTTCAATGACTTTTCTAATTTGAATATGCTTGCAGTTGCTGAAACTCGGTTTGCCTCGGTTATAGTGATGTTGAGAATATTCAAAAAAATAAAAAATGTTCTTCAAGCTATGGTGATCAGTGACAAATGGTCATGTTATAGGGAATATGCTGTTCGAAAGGCTAGATATATAAAGGAGAAACTTTTAGATGATTTATGGTGGGACGAGATTGAATACATCATAAATTTCACATATCCAATTTATGAGATGTTGAGAGTAGCTGATGCGGATAAGTCTTGTTTACATATCATTTATGAGAAGTGGGATTTAATGCTTGCCAAAGTAAAAGAAATTATATATAGACATGAGAGGAAGGCACTTCATGAAGACTCAAGCTTCTGGGATGTTATTTATGCTATTCTAGAAGATAGGTGGAGCAAAAGTAATACACTTTTACATTGATTGGCTCACTCACTAAATCCCAGGTAAATTTCAACATTTTTCATTATTAATTCATAATTTGTTGTTTTGTAATTTCAATGTTTTTTCATTATTTCATTTTAATATTTTTTGAAGATATTCAACTAAAGAATAGCTTCAAGAGGATCCTCAAAGAATTTCTCCACATAAAGATTTAGAAATTTCAAATATGAGGAAGACAAGTTTGAAGCGTTATTTTCTATTTTTCCAAATGAGGAGGAAAGAAGAAGTGTCAATATTGAGCTTGCTAAATTTTTTGGTTATTTAGAGGACTTTGGTGACCAAGAATCATTGCGTGATAGGTAGAGAATTGATCCGAAAATGTGGTGGATTATACATAGAGCTTCAGCGCCTCTACTTCAAATAATCGCCATAAAATTGCTTGGCCAAGTTTCATCCTCGTCTTGTTGTGAAAGAAATTGGAGTACATACTCGTTCATTCAATCAATGAAGAGAAATAAAATTACTCCACAATGGGCTGAAGATTTAGTTTATGTGCATACAAATCTTCGACTTCTCTCAAGAAAAACTCCAACTTGTATGGAAGGAGACAACAATATGTGGGATGTTGCTGGAGATGGATTTGAATCTCTTGAGGATATGATAATATTAGAAATTGCTAATCTTTCACTTGATGAGCCTGAATTAGAAGCTATGATATTTACTGAAGATGATATAGAAACTCAAAGACAAACCATTGAAGAAGCTAATCCTATCATTCCTTCTATTGAATAGTTGAAATTTCATGGCTGGACAATTTATCTTCTTATTTTTGTTGTTGTACTAGACATTTAAATATTTAACGCTTATTTTTATTTCAATTTTTTTGTCATTTCAAATATTACACTTTGATTAATTTCTTAATTTTTATGTATTATTTATATATTATAATGTCGTATCCACGCCGTAACCGTATCCTGTATTTTTAAGAATTGGCGTGTCCCGTATCCGTATCGTGTCGTATCTGTATCGCTGTATCCGTATCGGTGCAACACTTGCCCATCTTACAACAACTCCACTATATGGAATTATATATCTTTGAATTTCAAAGTAAAGTTTTGAAGTCAAAAGTAAGTTCCAAAGTGAATTTGTTACAATTTGAATGCTCATTTTATTTGCTATCTTCTACAAATGTGTAATGCATATATATATCATGTAATATACAAGAACATGACATTTAAGTGAAATAATAACCAAATAAGAGAAATATTCTTTATCCTTAGAAAAGTTTGGTGGTTTTTTATTTATTTTTGGTAAGATCATTTAGAACAACCCATCTTTGGTGAGGTTTATCTTTATTATTTTGCTTTTATTTTTTGTGATGTTTGTTTCTAATCTACCTCAAGTGTTCTTGAACTTCTTTCTAAGTTCCAATACTTTCTTCCCTTGATCTCCCCAAATTGTCCAAGTTAGACAAAATAAGTCATAATCCAACCATATGTCCTTCTTTCACTTCAAAATTTTTATATCTAACCCCTAACAACCCTTGCAACCTTTTTTTAACGTCCTAAATTATCCATAGAATACGTACATCCATTATATCTGCTCACCTAACCCCTTTTAAGCTCAAACCACGCTATCCCTTAATAGGTCTTTGGATTTCCACCTTCCCAAAGCCCTCCAAACAGTAAATCACTTTCATTGGGTTCCCCTACATTCGCTCACACCTAATCACTATCAAAACCCACCTGAAGCACCGAAAATCGTTTGTCAACAATAGTGTTAAATCTTGTTAAATCCTGATAAAGGTAGAATTTATTGTTTCCATTAAACCATTAAATATTGGGATTTAACAAATCCTTCAGGATTTAAGGAAAAACTTGCTTAAATCCTGCCTGAAAGGGAATGCCAAACAGGCCCTTGGGCTTAAAATCTCACATAAACTCCATAAAAAATAACTAACCATAAATGAAAGCATCGCTTACACCGACACCCTACCCTAACAAATGAAAAGAGCCTATGAACGTGAATGAAGAATCAGATATGACCAAATGGGCACTACTGACCAGTCAAAAGCAACGATGAGAAGAAACCCTAACCGAAAAAGAAGAAGGGATGAACGACCTTGAGAGAACTATAGCGCCGCCTATCATCGTAGAACGGGGACCTGAACGGAGGTGAAAGGAATTGGATAACATTGCCTTGAAGACGACAGTGAACGAGAGCAAACTCCATCGCACTTCAGTTCTTCTCTTCTTCTACCAGACAATTCGAGAGAGAGAAAAATAGATGAGTGGAAGACTTGGAAGCTGGCAAGAAGACGATCGAAAACGAGGCAATAGAGTTCACCGGCGACGCGGTCGTCGAAGTGGCGGGGAAGCAACGGGCTATCGATTTACATTTCTGAGAAAAGCGACAAATTATTAGTAATTATCATTACTTGTACATGTTAATAAATAATAAATACGAATTTAAAGTATTCGTATTGCGGGCATCTACACTTCGAATTTCTAATCCAACGGCTGGTTAAGAGTCGGATCCCGTAAACGCCCAAATTGCATGTACAGCACTTGTCGGAATGAAGATGAAAAATGGGGAGCTGATAACCGAGAAACAATTATTACGTCTTCCGACTGGACGCAGAGGAACGTCCGGTCGGAGACAAATTCCCGCCAAAAAACGAGAAATACCGAGTAAATACCGAGCAATATCAAACAATAACGAGGAATATCATCATTTGAAGACCCAATACTGAGTTATACCGAGCTATACCCAGCAAATACCGAGTTATACAAAAGTTGTACCGAGTTTTCCTAGAAAAAACTCGGTACAACTCAGTATTTCTCGGTACAGCTCGGTATAACTCGGTATTGGTCTTCACAGAGCGGTATTCCTCATTATTATCAAATAATATCTAACAATACCGAGCAATACCGAGTTTTTTGGCGGGATTTTCGCCTCCGACCGGACGTTCCTCTACGTTCTTACACCGGACGTAATAAAAGCTCCACCGTGCTACAGCTTTTCTAAATGTACGTATTAAATTATTAGTATAAACTTTTTCTGTAAAAAATAATCTTATGTTCAACAAAATAATAATTTATTAAAAATATAAATATAAATAATAATCTATTTTATTTATAAATAAATATAAATAATTTCAGAATCTATAAAAAATCATGGACACGAATCTTGAATATTCATAAATTAATTAAAGTTGATGTTTCAATAAAATAAATCCAACAATGTAAAAAATAGCTTGATCTAAATCCAAATGAATTTAAATAATACACTTAAAAGTACAGCTGAAACTTCACGACACTATTTAACCAAAAAAACAATATAAGGATCTTACATGCTTACTTTCAAAATTAGTATTTAGATTTGAGAAAATTCATGCACTTTCATAAGCATTAAAAAACTTAAATACTGAAGAAAGGGTGAATGATCAAATGGACCGATATGGGCCATCTGATTGAGTATTCAAAATTTTTTGAGTAAATAAATGACAATATATATATATATATATATATATATATATATATATATATATATATATATATATATATATATATATATATATATATATATATATATATATATATATATATCAATGTTGACACTCATCATCAAAGCTCGCTATTACGTACTTATAAGGTCAATGCACATTGTCAACACCAATGAAAGCCCACCATCATCAATAAAGGTGATTCACGCCATTGAAACTGACGTTAATGCCTTTTGCCACCTTAACGATTATTATTGCCAATATGATTGATACTCATCACCAATATTGATGCTTAATATCACTGATACGGCATCGCAAAATCATCTTGATCGGGCACGAATCTCGAGGCAAAACCTAGTTGGAAACTTCAAAAATTAATTTCGGGAGCATATGAACTCCGATTTCAGCGAGCTTATAGTCAAACTGAGCGTCTCGGAAATACAAACCCAACGACACCAAGATCAACCCAATCCGAGCCCAAATGAGTCCGAATCAAAGGTTCGAAGTGCTATTGGAAGATTCAAACCGCAATTTGAGTTACCAAACGGTCTCCGATTTTGACGAGCTCATACTCGAATCGAACGGCTCGACGAGACGAATCCAACGAGCCCAAGATCATAAAATTCCGAAATCATTAAGGCCTTCAAATGTCCAACGAACGGTGCATGATCAAAGGATTCGATATCGGCCGTCCATTCAAACCACTCCCTGTTCGCCCTTGATCTCACGCCTATTTACGGGCTATGCCACTCCAGAAAAACTATAAATAGAACCCTCATTCTACACCAAGGGGGCTCAAGAGAAGAGAGAGAAGAAGAAGAGAAGGAGAAGGAGAAAGGGGAATAGGAGATTCCTCACCTCCTCGACCACCGCCGCCGGAGCTCTTCCTGCCGCCTGAAGGCATCAAAACTCTGCCGGACTTTCAGGAAACGCCAGGAACTCGCAGAAGAAAGAAGAAGAAGAGGAGAAAGGAGAAAAGGAGATTCCTCACCTCCTCGACCACCGCCGAAATTCTTCCTGCCGCCTGAAGACGCCGGAACTCTGCCTAATTTTGGAGAAACGCCAGGAATTCGCAGAAATTTTGTAAACTCACTAGAAGAAACAAATTGTATTTTGATTATCCCAACTTGTGGGACGAATCAGCCATCTGTAATCTGTAAAATCACTAGTGGAACTTTACAACTGGGCGAGGCCCCGTGGTTTTTTCCCTTTTTGGGTTTTCCACGTAAAAAACCTTGGTGTTCAATCGCTTTTCCTGTTTGTGTGTTAAACTTACGTGCAACGCTCAGACGCAAATTCATAAACTCTACCGCCGCGTATTTTCTAACACGCAATAGTTTGGCGCCGTCTGTGGGAAACACAATCCCACTACTTCGAGTACTGCTACGATGGTGAATAGGCGCAGCAGTCATTTAGTTGGAGCTTCTCGCTCCAACTCTCATCAGTCCAGAAATCCGTCTATTAACCATAGACGACTAATGTCAGCATCTTTTCACCCTGGGGGGCAGAATGCTGCCGGAGAAGGGACTTTGGGACATTCTTTAGAAGAAAGAATCCGGAAGATGGAAGAATCGCAAAACGAGATCCTCCAACTCCTACGAGATGATCGACAGCCGACGTTGGAGGAGATCCTTCCCCCTCGGGATCCACCAAGGGTTGAAGATATTCAATTCGAGCGTCGACAAGAATAAATTCGTCTTCCTCCACATCCTCAATCACAACAGGAAGATGAACTTGCCGATATAGCGAGTTCAACACATCCTCGCATTTTTTCGGATCTCCCCGAAGGCTCTCCCCAACCACACATCGCGGGATTCCCTCACAATGTCCTGCGTCGCGAACTGCAAAAATTGGTACGGGAAGAGTTCCTCCGAGGAGATGTGAGGCATGCTCTCCGACAGAGGAATTTCCAGGAATCATCACCTCTAACGGAAGCCATTCTTCAGCACCCCATTCCAGTAGGATTCAAAGTGCCAAATGTTGAGTCCTACGACGGGACGACCGACCCATATGAGCATATCGACTACTACAGAACCATCATGCATATTCAACGAGCATCAGACGCACTCCTCTGCCAGGTCTTTCCCGCCACCCTTAAAGGACAGGCCCGAACATGGTTCTACTCGCTTCCACCTGGAATGATCCCCTCTTTTGTCAAATTGGCAAAAGTATTCGTCGAACAATTTGTGGCCAATCGAAGAATTGCTAAGGATTCTTCCCACCTCTCCGGGATTCGCCAAAATGAGGGAGAATCGTTGAAGGAGTATTTTCAACGATTTTCCACTGAAGCACGACAGATTCCAGGAGTAGACCCTGAATTACTCAGAGGGGTCTTTCTTGGAGGTCTTCGTCCTGGCCCCTTCTATTCGGCCCTTATGCGAGACACCGTCCATTCGTACGCTGACTTGATCCATCGCGTGGAGGCACAAATCTCTGCGGATGAAGCTATAAATGCTCACAGGAAACAGTTTGAGCAAATCAGCGGGAAGCGCAAAGGTGCACCTGGGATGGATAATTCTTTCTCACAGCAGAAAAAGCATGAGAAGAATAATCTACCTCATAGGTCTCCGTCACCACGACGAGGACCTCGCCAAGAAAAGGAGTACACCCCACTCAATATATCCCAAGCAAATGTATTAATGGCCATCCGGGATCAGGAGAACGTGAAATGGCCACACCCTTTGAAGCCCAACGTCGGAAACCAGGAGCAATATTGTCACTTCCACCGTAGCCGTGGGCACACTACCGAAGCATGTTGGCAGCTCAAGGAAGAAGTTGAGAGACTGATCCGACAAGGATATCTCCGACAATTCATCAAGAATACACCAACCCGAGATGAAGCTCATCCCGCTGGGGGGCAAAGTCAACAACAAAGACAACCATTGAATAATATTCAAATGGTTGGAGAGATTGAATGATCACACAATTTGTGTATTTGTATTAGCAAATATTGCTTGTCTTGTTGTCGTTTTTATGTTGAGTTGAGTGTCATTTTGATATCTCTAATATCTTCTCTCAAGTTAAATGTTGTTGTATTGTCACCGTGCGTAGATCTTGTGTGTTGAGTACTTTGTAATTTGTAAGTCGTACTAGGGAACTATTGTACTATCTTACGTAATGCAGTAATAGAATATTCATGTTGTTGTGATATGATTTTTCCTCTTATGAAGGATAAGAAAAAACTTCTCAAACTCTTTCTCCGTGATTCGAGAAATACACAATCCATATTGTATCTCAATCACCGGACGATCAATCCCAGGGGGATTTGATCCTGACCTCATCCACACAGGTTAACGTCGCCGAGCAGGGCTCCGACATACAACCTCGGATAGGTCTTACATCCTTGGTGGATTCTCCTGGCCTCATCCACACAGGTTAACGTCATCGAGCAGAGCTCTGACATACAACCTCGGATAGGTCTTACATCCTTGGTGGATTCTCTCGATCTCTTCCATACAGGTTAATGTCATCGAACAAATGTTCTGACATACAACCTCAGATAGGACCTCTACTCGACGTCGGACTTCTGCTCGACAGCGGACTTCTACTCGTCGTCAGACTCCTGCTCGTCGATGAATTCTCGTCGGTCTTCTACCCGACGTTGAACTTCTACCCGACGTCAGACTTCTGCTCGTCAGCGGACTTCTACTCGTCGTCGGACTTCTGCTTGTCAGCAGACTTCTACTTGTCGTCAAACTTCTGCTCGTCGACGAATCTTCGTCGGTCTTCTACCCGACGTTGAACTTCTACCCGACATCGGACTTCTGCTCGTCAGCGGACTCCTACTCGTCGTCGGACTTCTGCTCGTCAGCGGACTTCTACTCGTCGTCAGACTTCTGCTCGTCGACGAATCTTCGTCGGTCTTCTACCCGACGTTAAACTTCTACCCGACATCAGACTTCTGCTCGTCGACGAATCTTCGTCAGTCTTCTATCCGACGTTGAACTTCTACCCGACATCGGACTTCTGCTCGTCAGCAGACTCCTACTCGTCGTCGGACTTCTGTTCGTCAGCGGACTTCTACTCGTCGTCAGACTTCTGCTCGTCGACGAATCTTCGTCGGTCTTCTACCCGACGTTGAACTTCTACCCGACATCGGACTTCTGCTCGTCAGCGGACTCCTACTCGTCGTCGGACTTCTGCTCGTTAGCGGACTTCTACTCGTCGTCAGACTACTGCTCGTCGACAAATCTTCGTCGGCTTCTACCCGACGTTGAACTTCTACCCGACGTCGGACTTCTGCTCGTCAGCGGACTCCTACCCGACGTCGGACTTCTGCTCGTCAGCGGACTCCTACTCGTCGTCGGACTTCTGCTCGTCAGCGAACTCCTACTCGTCGTCGGACTTCTGCTCGTCGTCAGACTTCTGCTCGTCGACGAATCTTCGTCGGTCTTCTACCCGACATTGAACTTCTACCCGACATCGGACTTCTGCTCGTCAGCGGACTCCTACTCGTCGTCGAAATTCTGCTCGTTAGCGGACTTCTACTCGTCGTCAGACTTCTGCTCGTCGACAAATATTCGTCGGCTTCTACCCGACGTTGAACTTCTACCCGACATCGGACTTCTGCTCGCCAGCGGACTCCTACTCGTCGTCGGACTTCTGCTCGTCAGCGGACTTCTACTCATCGTCAGACTTCTGCTCGTCGACGAATCTTCGTCGGTCTTCTACCCGACGTTGAACTTCTACCCGACATCGGACTTCTGCTCGTCAGCGGACTCCTACTCGTCGTCGAACTTCTGCTCGTTAGCGGACTTCTACTCGTCGTCAGACTACTGCTCGTCGACAAATCTTCGTCGGCTTCTACCCGATGTTGAACTTCTACCCAACGTCGGACTTCTGCTCGTCAGCGGACTCCTACCCGACGTCGGACTTCTGCTCGTCAGCGGACTCCTACTCGTCGTCGGACTTCTGCTCGTCAACGGACTCCTACTCGTCGTCGGACTTCTGCTCGTCAGCGAACTTCTACTCATCGTCAGACTTCTGCTCGTCGACGAATCTTCGTCGGTCTTCTACCCGACGTTGAACTTCTACCCGACATCGGACTTCTGCTCGTCAGCGGACTCCTACTCGTCGTCGGACTTCTGCTCGTTAGCGGACTTCTACTCGTCGTCAGACTTCTGCTCGTCGACAAATCTTCGTCGGCTTCTACCCGACGTTGAACTTCTACCCGACATCAGACTTCTGCTCGTCAGCGGACTCCTACTCGTCGTCGGACTTCTGCTCGTCAGCGGACTTCTACTCGTCGTCAGACTTCTGCTCGTCGACGAATCTTCGTCGGTCTTCTACCCGACGTTGAACTTCTACCCAACATCGGACTTCTGCTCGTCAGCGGACTCCTACCCGACGGCGGACTTCTGCTCGTCAGCGGACTTCTACTCGTCGCCAGACTCCTGGTCGTCGACGAATTTTCGTAGGTCTTCTACCCGAAGTCAGACTTCTTCCTGTCGTCGGACTTTTGCTCGTCGGCAGACTACTACGCGTCATCGGCTTCTCGCAACGCATTCTCGAACTCTCCCCTTTGACTCTATACTCGATTGTTGACTACTAACGGGCTTCAACTCGATCGTCCATCGCCAACAAACCTCCGCTCAGAGGGAGGAAGAAATCCCGTAGGTTTCTATCGCCAGTAAACCGGAGGGGGAGGAAGAAATCCCGTAGGTTTCTATCGCCAGTAAACCGGAGGGAGAGGAAAAAATCCCGTAGGTTTCTATCGCCAGTAAACCAGAGGGGGAGGAAGAAATCCCGTAGGTTTCTATCGCCAGTAAACCGGAGGGGGAGGAAGAAATCCCGTAGGTTTTTATCGCCAGTAAACCGGAAGGAGAAAGGAGGAGTTGCAAGTTTCCTAAGGGCCTAGGAGGTCTATTTATAGGTTTTGAGGAGAATATGAGGGAGTTATTGCAGTTTTATAATTTCCCTATTTTTCTAGATTTTTTCTGAATTTTTTGCAATTTTTTGGAATTTTTTGCAAATTTTTTGGACCCAAAAATAGCCAAAAAATGCTATTTTCGTACATATGGGGCCCACAAAGTCGGTGGGCCGAACCGACCTATCTCTCTCCAGAAAAAAGCACGGACAGCGCACCGATCCGCATGAAAAACCACGCGGATCACGGCTAGCCTTTGGCTGGCCGCCGGCAGCAACCCCAGCGCGGCCAGAAGACGCGGCAAGCCCCGCGGGCGCAGCCCAGGCGCGGGCGCGGCAAGCCCCGTGGGCGCGGGCGCGGTGCGCCCAGGCGCGGGCGCGCGGTTCGCCCTCAGGCGCGGGCGCGCGGTTCGCCCGCAGATGCGCGTTTCGCCCGCAGGCGCGCGGGCGCGCGGTTCCTCGCCGGCGACGCGGCGGCCGGCCGGCCGGTCCGGCCAGTTCGGCCGCCCGATCCTTTCCGGGCCCAAATTTCAACCCGGGAAGATCAAATCGGACGTTTTTGGGGTCCCCGGACACGTTTTTCGACATTCCGGACTCGATTTTGATACTTTTGAAACTCAATGGGACCTCTATGATGCAGTTCAAGCAAGATGTTAATTTCGGAACGCAATTTTCGGCGTTCTGGCTGATACAAATTTTTGAAACACATATTTTCAGACTCCTAATACTTTGACGTCTGAAAATAGGGGGGCAACTGATACGGCATCGCAAAATCATCTTGATCGGGCACGAATCTCGAGGCAAAACCTAGTTGGAAACTTCAAAAATTAATTTCGGGAGCATATGAACTCCGATTTCAGCGAGCTTATAGTCAAACTGAGCGTCTCGGAAATACAAACCCAACGACACCAAGATCAACCCAATCCGAGCCCAAATGAGTCCGAATCAAAGGTTCTAAGCGCTATTGGAAGGTTCAAACCGCAATTTGAGTTACCAAACGGTCTCTGATTTTGACAAGCTTATACTCGAATCGAACGGCTCGATGAGACGAATCCAACGAGCCCAAGATCATCAAATTCCGAAATCATTAAGGCCTTCAAATGTCCAACGAACGGTGCATGATCAAAGGATTCGATATCGGCCGTCCATTCAAACCACTCCCTGTTCGCCCTTGATCTCACGCCTATTTACGGGCTATGCCACTCCAGAAAAATTATAAATAGAGCCCTCATTCTACACCAAGGGGGCTCAAGAGAAGAGAGAAGAAGAAGAAGAGAAGGAGAAGGAGAAAGGGGAATAGGAGATTCCTCACCTCCTCGACCACCGCCGCCGGAGCTCTTCCTGCCGCCTGAAGGCATCAAAACTCTGCCGGACTTTCAGGAAACGCCAGGAACTCGCAGAAGAAAGAAGAAGAAGAGGAGAAAGGGGAAAAGGAGATTCCTCACCTCCTCGACCACCGCCGAAATTCTTCCTGCCGCCTGAAGACGCCGGAACTCTGCCGGATTTTGGAGAAACGCCAGGAATTCGCAGAAATTTTGTAAACTCACTAGAAGAAACAAATTGTATTTTGATTATCCCAACTTGTGGGACGAATCAGCCATCTATAATCTGCAAAATCACTAGTGGAACTTTACAACTGGGCGAGGCCCCGTGGTTTTTTCCCTTTTTGGGTTTTCCACGTAAAAAACCTTGGTGTTCAATCTCTTTTCCTGTTTGTGTGTTAAACTTACGTGCAACGCTCGGACGCAAATTCATAAACTCTACCGCCGCGTATTTTCTAACACGCAACAATCACTAATGAAGTTAATACACACCATCAACATTTAACATCCAAAGCCCTCCATTGCCAAACAAGATTGATAAATACCATTAACACTAACAATAATACATAAGATAACCAATAAGATCAATACACGTCATCAACACCAATGTAGTTGTCTGCTATCGCAAATATCATCAACGCCTGCTATGACCAATAATTTTAATGCATGTTGTTCATGTCATCATGAATATCACTATTTTGTCGTCCATTATTACGAATAATGTTGACATCGGCCACTACCAACAAGATTATCACTCAGTACAGAGACCTACACCATATATGTTGTCCACCTGCTATATATGAAATTCATGCTTATGCTTGTCGACGCCAAGTCGTTGCTTAATGTTGACATCAAGACTTATGATTCTATTCATCTTTAATCTCTCATCTTATAAGCAGATCAGTTGGACAAATCACCAACAATTTTTTTGAAAATAACTCCAACACCTGTTTTCAAAGCATATTTCCGTCCACGAAAACGACTAAGACCAGCTCCGAAATTCCAGAAGCAGCTTATTCAGTCAAACGACCGGCAGCATTGGCCTATAAACCGCTCGCCACGTAATCTTCCATGATCCTTTACGCCACGTGGCTCTGATATTAAGATGCGGTGCCATTAAGGTCTGTGGAAGAGCAGCTCTGCAGTTTTCTTCCCGGCCTTCTCTCAACCAACTCCATCTACGATATTCCAAGCTGGAAACGAAGAAAAGACCGCCATGTGGAGTTTTGGAATCCTTTCCCACCTATAAAACCCTAACTTCCTCCGTCTTAAAGAGAAAAAATAAAAAAAAGCTGCGCCTGGTAGAGGTTTCACGGGAATGGATGGAGCTGCGGCGGCCGGTGGAGTGGACGTCGACTTTGGTGGTAGGCAGAGGACGAAGGTCCGTTCTTCGTCGAAACATCGGTTGATGAGCTGTTTTCGGCCGTCCAGTGATCTGAGGGACGATTCGGGGTTGGACGGAGGGGACGCGCCGCGGAGAATTCCGACGCATCTCGTGGTTACGATTAATGGCATCGTCGGGAGGTCCGTAAAATTTGTTTTCTGTAAGATCTGATTGTTTGGATTAGGGAAAAGTGAAGGAAATGAAATGTAATGCAAGTAATTTATGGATTGATTATGAATTAGCGGCTATTGATTCGAAGTTTCCATTTTTTTTAATATTTTCATTCAAATTCTCGGCATTCAATCAGACTTTAGGTTTATGAGGAAAAAATGCTTTCCTTTCTTGTATTGTTCGAATGTTTTCGTTCTTCTTTGTCATACCCTTTTAATCCAAAAAGCTTTTGATCTTGGATTAGATCCGCTGTTACATTAGGGAATAAGAAGCTATTCTGGGTATCCAAGTCAGGTCCACGCAGCTGAGGGGTGTGAGCCCCTTCTGCTTGCTTCTGCTATGTAATGGTGGATTATTGTCCTAAAAACTTTTTACATCTTTTATGCAGAAGGTTTTACAACTTTAGGTTCATTACTTTTATTCTGGTTTTTTTTTTTTAATTATATTTTTTTGGTTTTGAATTATTTCTTATTTTTTTTAACAAATCAAAATATTTTTTAAAAAGTTCAAAATAATCTTAAGATGCTTTGAGCATCACCACCGAGTCACCCAACAATTCAAATATATTTTTAACTTAACTTTTTCAATATTCAATAAAAATAAAAATAATATAATTTTGAAGTATCAAATATTTAGTATTTTATGACAAAAAATAAAAAAAATAAAAAATTAAAGTCATCCCTTACTGCTCGTTAGTGAATAATCCTTTATTTTCTTTCTTTCTTATCATTTCCTTTGTGTGCAGTGCTGATAATTGGAGATTTGCAGCAAAACAATTTGTGAAAAGATATCCTGAAGATGTTGTTGTACATTGTGAGTTCACTGTCACTGACTAGCTCTTTATTATCTCTTCGAAAGGATGAAACGTTTACACTTTACAGTTTTAATAAATCAAGGTAAACGTTGATTTTATAAACTTTCTTGACTTTTTAGAGTAGTGATTACTATAGATGACTCAATTATGTTGATTTCTTTGCTTTTATGATCCCTTGTGCTTGGAAACTTACTGAATTGCAGAATATTGGCTTCACTGAGAGTTTACTTATATCTTATTAGGAACAGTTTATATGTGCTTTGTGAAGAAGTATCCTTCTCTTAGAGGGTATGACTAATTATGGTGATGCTGAATTTATTATATGCCCACTTAGAGGGACACAAAAGTTTTTCTTGTGTGAAAAATGATAGAATGGTATTATTTTGTGGCAATATTCGTTAAAATATCCAAATAAGGATGTGCAGTTTTGGTTGGTACTGACTATTTTTGCTGGAATAATGATTGTTAGTAGAGTGGAATAGTAAGGGCCTACGTTGGGTCAGATATATTAGTAGATGGCCACCATCAATATATAATTTAAGCCCCTTAGTAAAGTATTATGATCATAACTCTTTCTTCACTTTCAATTTAGAATTATTCTCCACTCTCATCTTCATCTTAGCAATGATTTGAAACTTCTCGTGTTCTGTGTATAATTTTTTCCACTGTTATATTCCTCTTAATCTATCCTATCAGATAGAAAAATAGCAATCCTGCTGTGCTATTGAGATGAGTATTATTTCTTGGTCTTAATTTGCAGGCAGTGAATGTAATTGCGCAACATTGACTTTTGATGGTGTTGATGTAATGGGAGAGAGATTAGCGAAAGAGGTGCATATCTTCTTCACTTTGTTCTTTGAATTTTTTTCATGAATGGAGCTTTGATTGTGTCATACCCTGCTTGACGTACAGTTGTCATGAATTTGTTATATTATAGGTTGACAAAAGGTATTCAATATGCATTTGGTTCTTTATTTTTTTATATGAACTTCATAAGTGTACTTCTAATCCCTTCTGTAATTAGATTCACCTTTGCTCATGAGTCCTATTGTTAATTCATCTCATTCTATTTGCAGGTAAGGTTAGTTGTAAAACGGAGGCCAGCTCTTCAAAAGATATCCTTTGTAGGGCATTCTCTTGGCGGCCTGGTAGCAAGATATGCTATTGCTAGATTATATGAAAGAAGTGTCATCCAGGATTGCTCTGATGAGAATGGGTCGTGTAAGGTTAAAAAACCTGATGAATCTTCAGAACATAAACTCAAAGGAAAGATTGCAGGGCTGGAGCCAGTAAATTTCATCACATTTGCGACACCTCACCTTGGCTCTAGGTTCCACAAGCAGGTTAACTTTCAAGTTCACTTTCAGTCATTATATAGACTTTTAGGTACGCTTTGAAATCAGGAATCACTGCAAAATGCAAATGAGCTTTTTTTATTCTAAGTTGATTCTTTTGTCTCCTTTCATATCATTGTCATAAAACTAGGCCAAGATACTTTAACTTGTTTATCCTGGTTTATCTTATTTGCAACGTCTCTTTTCTTTAGAGTTTTGCGTGAGATAGACTAAACTATTGTTTGTTTTTAGACTGTGATACCTTTTTGATTGATGTAAATGTGGGTTGGACTATGTGATAACACCTGAAACCAATCACGCAAATCTCTGGCGGAGCTTCTAATTTCTGTAGCAATTAATATCAAATGATCTATCACGAGTGTCAGTGCATGAAATCACTTTGCCTTTTCAACAAATTTGACTACTCATATCTTCTTTCCTTAAATTGGATATAGAGCAACTTAATGCTGGTTTTTAAACTAAATATCAAAGTTAATCATATGTTCTGCAATTCCTAATGCCAGCTAAGCTTGTTTATAAACCTTGGAGATGGTCTTCTATTTAAACCCCATCGATCAAATAATCTAGTTTTTAAACTATTGTTTACTTACAGATTCCCATGCTTCGTGGTTCACATGCATTGGAAAAGATGGTGTTTCGCATTTCCGGCGTTGCGGGGAGATCAGGAAAACATCTCTTCCTCAAAGATCATGATGAGGGAAAGCCCCCTCTTCTTCTCAGGATGACCACAGACTCTGGAGATCTAAAATTCATGTGGATTTCATAACTGATGGTTATTGTTTTGCAAAAACACTTTGCGACCGTTCTTATTAATTTATATTTCTTTTACAGTTCTGCTTTAGGATCATTCCATAGACGAGTTGCTTACTCAAATGCTCGTTATGATTGTATCCTTACATAAAAAATGCACATGATTATGATATGGAAAGTTTTTAGTTAATAATGGGTCAACTTAGTCATCTTTTGGATAATTTTTGTGGTTTTGCGTAGCAAGTGCAGTCACGATTACTCTCTCTCAGAGATGAATGAACTACTCAACTATGTTCCCATGTCTGTAAAGTCATTTGTGGTGCTGGGGGGACCTTCATGGTATATTCACAATTAAATCATGAATGAGGCATATCTTATTTTTGAAAAGAGACATATTCAAAACAAATTCCTAGTCACCAAAGCCCTACATAGGGTCCTGGTTGGGTACCCACGCTCTGCGTTGGCAGGCTTTGCTCACCCACGCCCACCCATGATGACTTTCGAGATATCTTACCCACCCATACCCACTCACTTTCCACGTTTTTTAATGCAGTCCGCCACAGACTGATGACCTTGAGGTTTGTTACGCTTTGCTCTGACTGCAAACTTTCAAGCCGCATATCAAAATTTATCATAGTTGTAGTGCGGCTCAGTGATGCGCACTTCATAGTGAGGATTATAATAATATACGTCCTATGGTGATTAACAATGTAAATTGATTTATCCCCCGATGTTGAGTACCCACTCATAACCACCCATGAGGTTATAGGCGTACCCATACCCACTCATACCTATTGGGTATGGGTGGGTATGAATATGGGAATCCAATGCAGGACTTTGCTAGTCACCAGGGTAGTTGTGTTGCAATGTTCAGTACTTGACTATTCTTAGTTATTGTGGGATGGGAGACATCATCAATCCGCCGGAAGCATGAGCTTCCAAAGGTAAATATTTGACAGCTACTGCATTGTTGAGTTTCTTGTAGCCATCTTATGTAAGCCTTTCCTTTTGCCGGCTTCAATCCAGTCCAGCAATTTCACAAAGGATGCAAAATATCCTCATGTTGTTTATGTGGATAAGCCAAAAAACACCAATGTGGAGCAAGAAGATTTCAGGGAGGCAGTAATTTATGATCCAAAATCTGCCACCGAAATGGAAGGTGGGTCATCAACTGTCATACTTGAAACTGCCATATTCTCTTGTTGTTGTTGCTTTGTTTTATTTAAATTTTCTAGTTATTTTATTGTAAGCATGCCTAATGATGAACACACAGAAGAAACATATTATTAGAGTTCAAAACAATTGCAAGTGCTAAATTCGCACATTAAATAGGAAATTATCCTTCTACTTATGAAGTTTAAGAACTTTTATTTAATTTACTATATTCATCACACTTGGTTAGCTTCACTATAAGTACTCAATTAGAACGTCGACTGTGCTAATTTATATCACCAAGTCGTTTTCTTCAAGCTGTCAATAGATTCTCTTGCTCTATTAAGTTCCATCGGATATTTCCACAAAAGAAACAGCTTAATAGCATTTAAAGGCTAAGGAAAAGAAGTATCTAACGTTTCATATAAAAGTGCTACGTACCAATTATCTTTTGCTGCATGGGGTTTACTATTAGCTGCGCTCAATTTGAAGTTCAGAAAATTTTTTTTACTGTTAGCTGTCTTTATTCCTAACCTATCGTCATCACATCATTAATTAGGATTTTTCTAATTATTTGAGGTTTGGTGTTTGTTCTTAATCCAAATCTTTCTTTGAACGATGCAGAGCTGATGATCAAAGGACTTAATAGAGTCCCCTGGGAAAGGGTAGACGTGAGCTTCCGCAAAAGTAAACAACGTGTTTTTGCTCACAGTACTATTCAGGTATATTGCTTCTCATTCATGGGACATGAATGAAAGCTATTTTCTCTATAAAATTCCTCTTTCTTTTTACGTTGAGAAACTGCCAGGAAGTTTCTCTTTGAACAATTCTGCATGTTTTTTATCTAATCAAAATATTCAGTACTGTATTCATGTCATAAATATTTCTATATATGATTTTGTGTGCTCCTTTATGATTAACTATTTCTATGATTTTGTGCAGGTGAAGTCCAAGCTCTTAAACTCTGATGGTGCTGATGTAATTTTTCACATGATCGATAATTTTCTCTTGTAAATCTGAGCACGCCCAAAATTTTGAAGCAATAATTTCTCTGATTAGCGTTTCCTGGTTTCATCAGGTATATTAGTTCTGCAAGTCCCCCTACTCTTACAAAAAAGAGAGGTTATTATTATGTATCCGTATTTTTAAAGCATTAATTTACAATTAGTTAGTGATCTGAAATGTGTATAACAAGAGATAATTATGAAGAATTTCGATATGTAAAAAACAAAAAACAAAGTGAAAGTTAATATGATGGCAGCTGATGAAGTATTCATCACTAGACAAGAAAAATCAAATAAACTCTCATTTCTAGCTCTTTTCATAAAGTCTTTTGTATATCGGGGAGTGACAATAATTTTTTTTTATACGTGCCATGCTTGACAAATAAAATTTGAATTCTCTTATCCACCCGAGTGTCGATACTAAGAAGAGTTACACTAGAATCATAAAGCTACTCAGCAACGTGATCATTGATGCTCTGAATGATAGGAAGAAGATATATAAGGGGATTACTAAGATTTTATTTGGGACAATTTTTTTTCTGCTTCTTAAAGCAACTTTTTAGTATAAAAATTATTTCTACTAAAAAGCCGTTTAAAAGAACGGTAAGGAAGCCGTCCCAAACGAAGCCTAAATCTCATTGGGCTTTCGACATTAGAGGCGGGCTTCAAAGGCTTTGGGATTCCGTAATAAGATCTGAAGAGGTTCTAACTTTTGTGTGGGAAGTTTGATCTGAAGTAGGAAAAGCTGTACCATTATGTTTGAAGGTAAAATTTAAGCATTTGTATGCTTCCCTTTTTTAGCAGTTAAGTTAAAAATTTTGTAAGAATAATAGAAAGTTTTGATGTGGCGCAAGTTGCTCATTTAAGAAAAAAAAGTGGACAAATAACTAGAGCTCATAAAAGGAAGGAAGCTGAGAAGATTAAAGGACCTATGACAGATCAGAGCAAAACAAAAGCTTTTGAGTTGCTTTTTTATTTTTTGAGTGCGATAGATATTGTAAAAATTGTGTTTGTGTTTTTGGTTTGTAATAGAAATTATAATTTTAAAATGAGAAATTTAAAATTTGGAAATTTGAATATTAATTTTTTTTTTTAATTTTGAGTTTAGATTTTAAAGTTTTGAGAGAATGTGATTTTTTTTAATGTGCAAATGCTTATTTCAATTAATTTATTCAAATAAGTATGGGCTCAAGCATGATAATTGATCAAATGAAAAAGGAAAGGATAATTATATTGACTGTTACCTAACATTTTCTTAGGCTTCGTTTGGGATGACTTTTTTATTGCATCTCAAATCAGTTTTCTAGTCTAGTATAAAAAAATTTGGACTAAAAAGCTGTTTTAATAAGCAGTAAGAAAGCCGTACCAAACTTAGACTTCGTTTGAGACGGCTTTCTTTTTGCTTCATAAAGCAGTTTCCTAGTACAAAAATTTAAATTTTTATACTAAGAAGCTGCTTTATGTAGCAATAAAAAAGCCTTATCAAACGAAGTCTTAGTCTTAGATACTCTAGTTTGGCGGCCTCTCACTTTTTCCCCTTTTTGTGTAATTCAAATGTGGAAGTTGTAAAATTATGTATACCTGATGGAATAAAAAGTTAAGAGGTCTTTGTTGTAATGTAAAAATTGAAGTTTATTTAACTCTTCTATTTATCTCTTTCATTCTCTTATTTGCTATTAGTAATGGCTGTTGAGAATTATGAGCCTCAATTTAAATCATCGATAGCTAAATAATTTTTTTTTTATACAAATTAGTTTAATTGATGATTTTGTTCTATTGCCACCTACATGCATGAATTTCACTATCATTTTAATTTATGTACTTAGTTCACCAAACAAAGTAATTAAGGCAATTAAAAATACAATGATATCAAAATCCTCATTATAACATCTTTAATAAAATGATTAGATTTTCTTTGTAGAGCATAAATTAGTCCTTATCACTTAACCATGATAGAATTGGTGATTTAGTCAGCTTATGATCAATAAACATAACGAAAATTATATATTTCCTGGCACTACAAGAAAATTGCTCATTCCCGGCAGCTGAAATCTGCCGATAATGAGGGAAATTCGACGAAAAGCTCATTTTTCCTGCGAATTCACAAACGACAGTAATTCACGCATCTGTAAAAAAATTCCAACGGAATATTTTTGCTGGAAATTTGCTAGAATTTTTTCTAGAGTACGTTTCGGTGCAATTCCGGCGAAGAAAATGTGGGGAATGCGTCGTCTTCGTTGGACAGATTTCGGCTTTACATCCGTCGGTATTTCGGGCGTAATATTACGTTGGTAGTGCTGGCAGATATTCCGTCGTTAATTGCGTCGGACGATTATCGACGAATACAACCGGCGAATAATGCGTGAAAATTTTGGCAAAAAAGTTGTTACCGGCGTATTTTATTCCCCCGGAAGCTCCGATGGTAATCAAAGGTTTTCTTGTAGTGTGGCAAATTAAACAATAAATGGAATAGAGAAGACAATAATTAAGTTTTTTTTTTTTTTGAAGTAATGCCTGGCTTCAACCTGTTTGCCTTCTAAAGATAAAACAATGTAGAGGGGCTATAATTACGGGAATGTCCGGGGCTCATGCAGTTGGGAGGCGACGTAGAGAGGGCGTTCTGGTCATTGGAACAGGAGCCCCTCGGTGCCTTTCCGCCATGGAAGCGGAGGAGAGCAGGCAACCCTTTTTCTGCTGCTTAAGCTGCTGTTCTTCTGCGATTGAGCATTTGTTGCAAGGGATGCCTGAATTATATATATGAAATAATTTTATTTATTATTTACTTGTATTCTTTTTTATTACGAGAATGATTTTTATGGATGGATAATATATATATTTTTCATTTTATTTTTTAATATAATATGTTACATATTTTGTGTGTGTTTTTATCACACTCTTTGTGTTCAAATGTATCATATAAACTTGGTTGTTCAATGTATAATATTTTATTTTGGTGTGAGAAATATTAATTTATATAGATCCGCCGATAATCCTTTTTTGTTTATTGTAGTTAGTTGTTTTGTCTTTTAAATGATTTTTTTTTTAAATTTTTTTGTTTGACGAAAATATTAGCTAATTTTTCATCTAAATAGTGGATGCTTTAATTATTTTTGGAGCAAATTTTGAGTTAGATATTCTGATTTAAATTTATTCAATTGAACAAGATAATTTTTTGGGTTGATATATATATATATATATATATATATTGTAAACGATAATTTTATCCACAATTTACTTGGAATATATGACGTCAATCCGATGGTTAGGGAGAGAGCCAGCATTGCTTACTTTTGAATGTTTCGCTTAGCAAACTGTCCATGGGAGTTGAAGAGTGATGACTTGAGGAAAGAGATGTTCTTCCAGACTGATAATGGCCACCCCATATTTCCCGGAGGAAGATTAATTAATTTATCCCTTTTCTTTTCCATTTTAGGCTGCTCTTTAACCCTATGGTTAGCCATATTAAAGCGGCAGCAACGACTGAAAGAAGGAAAAGCTTCAGATCAAGAAATATCTCAGATAGAATGGATCCCATTTCTACCATTATCGCTTTTTTTTTTTTGTTGAAACCCACAGAGGGCCTACGTGTTAATTTTAAAAATAGGTTACAAAGTCCTTAGAAGGACCAACTAGCATACTATTGCTCATAAGAGCTACAATCCAAAAAAGAAAAATAAAACCTAGCAGCCGGTCTGTCCTTTTCCTACAATTACAAAATTTATAAAAATTAAAGCACGTGCTGTGAGACGACAGCACCCAAAAAAGGAAGATCCAATAATTTGCGTTCTGAGCGTACTTCCTGCAAAACAGATACTGAAAATAGAAAAATAAAATATAACAGTAAAAGGGACTAACCTTGCATAACTTGGAAATTTTAAGACAACCGGCTTTAAGAAACCTGCAAAAATTTCTCCAATAGAAAGTATTAGAAACATAGTTATCAAGCCAAATATAACCTACAGCCAAATTCTCTTTTCCCATAAACTCTTGAATAGACAACTGCTTATGAAGTCTAATACAAAATAACCTAAAATGCCAGCAAAAAGTGAAATCATAACCCCCAATCCAGCAACCATTCTTAAGGCTCCTAAAATGCCAGAATAACATGAGAACATAAGCCCCAATATTCCATCTACCAGAAATACAGTTCCTAAAAAGCCAAAAAAATTTCCAATTCCACTTCCCCGATTCCTGCAGCATCAAATCACCCGCAATGAAAGACAAAAAAACAGCTAACCAAACCTTGAACCAAAAGCAAATCCATCCTTTCAAATACCAGATTCCAGCCCCTTTTAAACCGTCTCTTAAAAAACGCAGCCAAAACACAAGAAAACTGGGGCTGTAAAGACAAGAAACAAACCACATAAAAATTAAGATATCCTTACTAGCAACGCCACCATCATCCCAGATAACATACTGCCAGTAACCACACTTCTCCATCTTTTGCCACTTAAAATACATGATATCCATACTGTCAACGCCATAAGCAGCCCAAGTAACAAACTGCCAATAACCACAATACTCCATCATCTGCCACTTAGAATACGTGTTAAAGGAATTCATAATATCAAAACTAATATCACCCTGGGTAATGAGCCTTTGAACATTCCAGTAATAGAAAGAAAAACCCAGCTGGACCATAATATCAGAAAAAAGGAAAAACTCAAACAAACACCAAAAAACACCTAAAATGAGACCAGGAAAAGAAAAAGAAAAAACTGAAACAAAAACAATACACAAATTATGCATATCTAATATAAGGTAAACCAGTTTTATCCAACATAATCATACTTTGTAATATAGGATGTAAGTCACTAGTATTTAATTCTTCATAAAGAGATATGTTGCAGCCTCTTTTAGCAAGCCAATCAGCACAAGTATTGGCTTCCCTAAAAGCATGAGTGATATAGTAAATAACATTAGAGAGAAGCATTTTAATTTTTCTAATCAGATAAAAGGTTTGAGGATTACCCTGCACATTGTTCTTAAGGATCTGGACTAAGAGCAAAGCATCAACCTCAATCCAAATGCAGTTATAGCCTTTGTTAGCACAGATTTTCAAACCTAAATAAAGAGCTTGAAGCTCAGCAGTAATAGCAGAATTACAACAAACAGGTGCAGAAAAAGCATCCACAACATCCCCATATGCATTTCTGATAATACCACCAGCTCCAGCACCATTCGGACCAATCGAACCATCAGAATTAAGTTTTATATAAGGAGGTTTTGGTTTAATCCAAGTAACCAGCAAATCAGCAGAATTACCAAGAATAGCACTAAAATTAATCCCCAAATTTAAAGCCAGTTGATAACAACCTCTAAAATTCTTTTTAGAAATAAGATTGAGAGTATGAAGTTGAGAAATTTTGTGCTTAACATTAAAAATAATGATCATAGCATCCATTTTGACCCCATTATGCTTGGCATCATTACGAGCACTCCAAAGATACCACACAATAAGAATAGGAATAAGATTGCAAATATGACCTTTAGAATTAAGAAACCAGTTTTTAATAACATAAATTAAGTCATCTTGCATATTTAACATAGGCTTGGAAGCAAGGTTATTAAAGAAATTCCAAACTTGTTTAGCAATGGTACCCGAAATGAATAAATGATTAATATCCTCAATTTCCGAACAATAAAAGCATTTCGAAGCCATATTAAAACCTTTCGTCTGAAGTCTAGCATCCACAGGGATATAACCTTTGATACACCGCCACATTAAAATAGAGTAAGAAAGAGGAAAATTGGTATGCCATATAGCCGAATAAACAATAGAAATATCTTTCTTAACTCTTAAAGCATTCCAACAATCTTTTAAACAAAAATTACCAGATGAGGAAAGAGAAAATAAAATCACATCCATAACTTGCGTTTGAATAGGAATATCAAGGATTTTTTGAACAATAAAAGGAGGAACCAACTCCTCTAATTTGTTAATGTCCCAAGTGTCATCATTAAAAAAATGGGATACCTTAATGTCACTAATAGACCTAGTATTAAGAAAAGCTTCAATAGTAAAATCCCCTAGCCAATTGTCTTGCCAGAAATAAATATCACCTTTACCAATCCCCCAATGAATCAAATACTCAGCTTCCCATTTGATAGAACACATTCTCTTCCAAACAAAAGAATCAGTGTTTCTGTGAAAACATAAAGTAGGATGACTGTTGGGGCAATACTTAGAATTCATAAACCGAGCCCAAAGACTAGAATTAGATCTAAAGGAGAACCATAATTTAAAAGAGAAAGCTTTAGCAGAATCAACTAAAGTTTTACAGCCAAAACCACTTTCCGAAAGAGCACCACAGTTTTTCTCCCACGTAGACCAATGAATACTCTTGTTGTTATAAGTAGAGCTCCAAAAAAATTTGTTGAAAATTTTATCTAATTTGTAACAAACAGATTTGGAAGGCAATAAAGTATGAAAGAGATAAATAGGCATAGAGTTTAAGACATGCTTTATCAGAATAAGTCTACCACCATAAGAACAAAAGTTAGAGGACCAATTATTAAGCTTTTTTTCAATCTTAGAAAAGATGCTATCAAAGAGAAAATTTCTTTTTTTACCTTTATAAATAGGAGTCCCAAGATAAGTGATAGGCAAAGCTTTGGATTGAAAACCACACATTCTTTGAATAGCTTGCAGTCTATTAACGTTAACAGATTTGTTGACAATAAAAGAGCACTTTTCTTTGTTGATAGCTAAACCGCTTTGATTATAGAAATTAGTCAGGAAATTGATCAATAAGGACACATTGTTAATGGAACCATTAGTAAAAAGAATGAAATCATCAGCAAAACTGAGATGGGAGACCGGAAAGCCTTTAATAGTACGGAAATTTAAAGAAGGATGTCTAAAGTATAAATCATTAAGACTTCTAGAGAGGTATTCCATAGCAATAATAAAAAGAGCAGGAGACATAGTATCACCTTGTCTTAAACCTTTGGATGACTTGAAAAAATCATTATGCTTACCTTTAATAATAACCGAAAACCAACAATTCTCAATACTATTTTTAATAAGAGAGATAAAACAATTGTTAAAGCCAAAGAGAGAGAGAGCTTTGTAGAGAAAATTCCAATTGAGATTATCATAAGCTTTAGAGATATATAGTTTAAAAATCACATTACCCCCTTTCACTCTAACGTTAATATCATGAGTAATTTTTTTGAGCTAACAACACATTGTCAAATATACTTCTACCTTTAACAAAACCAGTTTGATTCAAAGAAATGATGTTGGGCAAAATGTTAATGAGTCTATTGGCAATGATTTTAGAGTTTAATTTATTAAGGAAAGTACACAAACTAATCGGTCTAAAATCTTGCCAATGAGTAGGACAATCAATTTTAGGAATAAGAACAATATAAGTAGAAGAAAAAAATTTAGGATAGGTGTTACCCGAAAAGAAATCCTTCACCGCATTAATAACATCTTCTTTAATGATAGCCTAGTTATTTTGAAAAAACTTGGTGGTGAAACCATCCGGGCCAGAAACAACATTACTGTTGAGATCATTAAGCACCTTAAAAATCTCCTCATCAGAAGGCATTTGAGACAAAAACAAATTATCATCATCACTGATTAGTTTAGGAATAACTTGCGGATTAGTAATAGGCAAACAATTAGAAGAACTATTAAAAATATCTTTAAAATACTTAACACCAGAAACACAAATAGCTTCCTCAGTAGTAAGAGCAACACCATTAGCATCCAAAATTTTGTGAATATGGCTTTTAGTCTTCTTTTTGTTAGCTAAGGCATGAAAAAACTTTGTGTTTCTATCACCTTCCACAATGAATTTCGCATTAGACTTTTGGTTCCAAAAACATTCCTCTTGACATTGAAGCAGAAGAAGAGAATCCTTAGCTATATTAAGAGAGAGTAGATTCTGAGCATTAGAATTCTGCTGGTAAACATTCTTCAAAATAGAAACATTAGACTCAGCCTCTTTAATATTAGAAAATAAGTTTTTCAAAATGCATTTATTCCACCATTTTAAACACTGTTTTAATCTAGAGAGTTTAGACCATAACCTAAGCATACCAGCAATATTATTATCAGGATAAACCGGAGCATTCCAATTAACAGAGAGAAGATTGGAAAAATCAGCATGTAACATCCACATATTTTGAAATTTAAAAGAAAAAGCAAAATGGTTAGAAATTCTGTTAACATTGAGAAGAAGAGGAGAGTGGTCAGAAAGAGTTCTACTAAGATGCTCAATATTAGTAAGAGAAAATTGAGCAATCCAGTTATCATTAAAAAGAAATCTATCTAATATTTGCCACATATTAGCCCTGTTCCAAGTGAAAGGACTACCAAAATAACCAATATCATTTAATCTACAATCAGAAATCATGGAATTAAAATCATCAATAGCATTAGCATTAGGTGGATTACCACCAACTCTTTCAGAAGCATTAGAGATAATGTTAAAATCACCACCAATACACCAAGGACCATTAATAATAGATGCAAACTGTTTCAATTGATTCCACAATGGACTACGATTGGTTCTAGTGCAAGCCGCATAAACGAAAGATGCATAACAACTAACATTGTAGATAGAGATATAACAATGGCAAACTTGCGGTAAATCATCTATAATATTAAGAGATAACATGTTATTCCAAAAAATTCAAATCTTATTGGAGCAGTTAGCATAATATTGAGAAAAACCCAAAGATTTAGTAGTCGCATTAATTTTAGAACTATTGATAAGGGGTTCAATTAAAATAAGGAGTTGAATGTTATGAATTCTACATAAATTGCGAACTCTACACTTCGAGTTCTTACCACCAATGCCTCTAACATTCCATAAAAGGGCTTTAATTGACGTACCTTGTACGCAGTCGATCGCCGGAAATGGCGCCTGCAAGAAACAAAAGCAAAAGAGCCAAAGCAATAGAACAGTAAAACTGGGGATATATTTCTTTCTGCCTCTTCTTGTATCAGTTTTCTACCTATATACCTCTCTGAGGTGTTTTACGACTAAGGAAAAGGAAAAGCAACCGAAGCAAAAGTGTGAAACAGGAAATGTGCGTAACAGAAACGTGCGTAACAAAAAGTGCGTAACAGAAAATGGCAGAGGCAGTGGAGTGGCCGGTATACTGGGCCAGCAGAGCATGATAGTCCACGTCAGGTCTCCCCCTCTTCAGAAGAACTCGCTTCCGGCGAGTTTAAGATGGTATCAGCAGCATCCGGCGGGTGGTAGCGATAAATGTCGGAGACGTTGAAAGTGGACGAGGTTTGGATGCTGGCGGGTAAATCAATAATATAAGCATTATCATTAATCTTCCGTAAGATAGGAAATGGCCCGATTTTCTTAGGACTTAGCTTGGAGTAAGTTCCTGAAGTAAAACGTTCCCGTCGAGCGCGGAGCATTACCAAATCACCCGGGTTAAAGAGTTGTTGACGCCTATGCTCATCGGCGGTCTGCTTGTATTTAAGGTTGGATTCATGCAATTTGGCGTGAACTTTGTCGACTACCTCCTTGAACTGATCGGCAGCTTTAGCAGCAGCGGAACTCCGGCATTTGGGTAGAATGGCAACGTCAACGACATGATTGGGCATCTTGGTGTACACAATACTGAATGGGCAATGACCCGTGGACCTATTCGGCATGGAGTTGAATGCGAACTCTGCTTGGCTCAACTTCTCCTCCCATTTCTTTGGGTGATCCTGGACTAGGCATCGCAACATATTTCCAAGCGTGCGATTCACGACTTCTGTCTGTCCATCGGTTTGCGGGTGATAGGCGGAGCTGAGTTTGAGTTCAGTGTTTAGGCGCTTCCATAATTCCCTCCAAAAATGACTGATGAATTTCACGTCACGATCGGACGTGATACTGCGGGGTATACCATGTAAGCGAATGATTTCTTTGAAGAAGTGTCGGGCAACATGGTTAGCGTCAAAGGTTTTTTTACAAGAAACGAAATGGGCCATTTTCGAAAACCTGTCAACAACAACCATAATGGAATCAGCTCCACCCTTTGTTCGCGGAAGGCCTAGAACGAAATCGATGCTGAGATCCTCCCAAATGGAATCCGGTGTGGGAAGAGGCATGTACAATCCTGTATTCTGTGCCGTTCCTTTGTAAGTTTGGCAAACAGAGCATCGTTCTATGTAACGAGAGACATCTCGGGATAAATGAGGCCAGTAAAAACGCAACTGCAATTGAGCAGCCGTTTTATCATGTCCAGCATGAGCAGCTAGACTCCCACAATGTGCTTCTTTAATAAGAAATGGTCTCCAAGAGGAATTAGGGACGCACAAACAGTTGGCTTTAAAGAGAAATCCATGGCGGATGCTGTAATCACCTCCAGGTTGTCCTGTGGAGCATTGCTCCCAATAAATGCTGAAATCGGCATCATTAGCATAGAGTAATTTCATTTCCTGTAGCCCAGTCACTTCGGTTTCCAGACGGTTGAGTAGAGCAGCTCGCCGACTAAGAGCATCAGCTACCCTGTTTAACTTCCCTGCTTTGTGCTGTAAGACAAAGGTAAACTTCTGGAGAAAAACAATCCAACGAGCATGCATGCGACTTATATTTTTTTGATTATTGATGTATTGCAGAGCTTGATTGTCGCTGCACAATACGAAATCCTGATGAAGTAAATAATGTTCCCACTGTTTCAAAACCCGAACGACGGCATATAATTCTTGTTCATAGGCGGACCACTTCTGTCGTGCAGGACTTAACTTTTCACTAAAAAATTCAACTGGTTTGGATTCCTGTGATAGAACAGCTCCAATTCCTACTGAGGACGCATCCGTATCCACATGAAAAGGTTTTTCAAAGTTCGGCAATGCGAGAACGGGAGCTGAGCACAAGGCCGATTTAATAGTCTCAAAACTGTTTTCCTGGGCCGCAGACCACTTGAAGCTGTTAGCCTTCAAGCAATCTGTAATTGGGGCTACTAGCACACTGAACCCTTTGATAAAACGTCTATAAAAGTTCGCGAGTCCGTGAAAATTGCGGACTTCAAACAGAGACTGCGGCGTGGGCCAATCCCGAACGGCTTCAACCTTTCTCGGATCCACTTCAACACCCCTGTTGGAGAGGATAAAACCCAAGAAATGGACGCGAGAAGTAGCAAACTCACACTTTGGTAAGTTTACATAAAGTTTGTTTTGCCGCAGTACTTGTAAAATTTCAGTGAGATGGCCACAATGGTCTGAAAAATTAGTACTAAAAACAAGGATATCATCGAAATAGGCCACACAAATCTTTCCCAAAAATGGTTGTAATACCTCATGCATTAATCTCATAAATGTAGAAGGCGCATTGCAAAGCCCGAAGGGCATTACCTTCCATTCGTATAAACCATCACGAGTCTTGAATGCGGTTTTCCATTCGTCGCCGGGACGAATGCGGATTTGGTGATAGCCGCTACGGAGATCAAGCTTGGAAAAAACGGAGGCACCGGCCAAACGATCTAGCAAATCGGAGACTCGGGGTACAGGAAAACGGTATTTCACCGTAATTTTGTTAATGGCGCGGCTGTCCACACACATACGCCATTGGCCGTCTTTCTTCGGCACGAGCAAAGCAGGTACCGCACATGGGCTCAAGCTATGCTGTATCAATTGCTTGTCAAGAAGTTCTTTAATCGTTTCCTGTAGGATGGAGCATTCTTTTGGACTCATGCGATAATGCGGCAGATTCGGCAATGTGGCGCCAGGAATAAACTCGATCTGGTGCTGCAAGGAGCGGAGAGGAGGCAGTCCCGGTGGTAAGTCTGAAGGAATTACATCAGCAAACTGATGCAGAATTTCTCGGATCTCCAATGGATAGGAGCTAGTATCCCCTTCCTTGTTGCTGTCAGCTACAACTAAGGCTAAGAGGGCCTTAACATCCTGCTTCGATTGCACTAGAAGCTTACCCGAGACCATGTAAGCTGCATTATGAGTAATGGTTGAACCAGACAATGTAGGAGTCTGTGGGCACAGCCTCAGCTTCTTTCCTTTCCAATCCACTGTATAGACGTTCTGTCGACAATCATACATAGCGCCCATATCGTATTGCCAGGGTCGGCCCAAGATAAGGTGGCAGATGTCCATTTCAATTATGTCGCAGAGAACTTCACATACATAATGTTTCCCAATTGAGAACGTAACGCGACACATCTCCGTCACGGTTACTTCCATGCCTTTTTTTATCCAACTGACCTTATACGGATGAGGATTATTTGTAGTTTTGAGTTGTAAGGCATGCACTACGGAGCGGGAAATCACATTTTCGGTACAACCACTGTCAATTAGCAATTCACAGACTTTTCCTTGTATAGTACATCGAGTCTTGAACAAGGCATTTCGCTGTGAATGGTTTGGAATACGGGGAGCTAACAGAAGCTTTTGTATAACACAGATGAGAGGTTCACCGTCGTCGCCGTACACTTCTTCAATTCCAACATCGGATTCAAGCTCAGCCGAGGTTGGAGCACCCTCCAGGGGAGGATTCTCTCCCTCCAATATTTGAATTCGCTGTCGATTTGGGCATTCATTGGACTTGTGTCCAGGTTGGAAGCATCTGTAGCATTTCAACGTCCCAGGCTTGCTATAAGGATTATCCCTCGGAGGAACTGAAGCCTTAAGTGTGCCTTTAGGTTCAACAGTGGTTTCACGATTGTAATTTGAAGAATTGTTGACAGGAGGATTACGGGAAGTTGAAATTGGACTAGTCACATACTGATTTATCTTGGAGCTATGAACATTGGAGTCGCCGTATACCCGTCTGGAAGAGTTTCCTGAGGCGCTGCCACGGGAGTGCCGCAGTAACTGATTCTCGGCTTTCAGAGCAAAGTTTACTGCCTGGGATAAAGTCCAGACGGAATTGAGCTCTAATTTATCCTGTATGAGGTCCTTCAGTCCACCAATGTATCTGGCTACTAGCTGATTCTCGGATTCCTGGAGATTGTTGCGAGCACTCAGGCGGTAAAATTCCTCTGTATATTCATTCACCGTTCGCTGTCCTTGAGAACAGTGTTGGTATTGGAGATATAGCATTTGCTCATAATCCGTAGGAAGGAAATGCCCTCGGAGAAGTTGCTTCATCCGATGCCAGCTACGGACAGGTCCTCGTCCCTCTCTCCGACGAGATTGTAACAATTGTAACCACCACGCGCTTGCGCCGCCTTTCAATCTACAAGCCACATATTTGACTTGTTTGTCAGGGCTGATCTCCATATATTCAAAAAAAGCTTCGACCGATCTTTCCCAGTCTAAATAATCCTCAATGTGTAGTCGTCCTTCAAAGAAGGGAATGTCTAATTTCACCCGAAACTCGCCCGGATGCGAGGGACGCTGGTTTCGGTGTCTGGGGCGATCATAGTAGCGCGGAATTGCATCATCTCCAGAATCAGTAAATTCCGGACGCAGGGGAAAATCAATGCCGTCATCGGATTCCGTGAATTCCACGGGATCACGAAACTGTGGTCGGTGAAGAAACGTCCTAGCCGGCGCACCTCGTGGTGGCCGGATTTCCTGTGTTCGATTTCCTTGTTCTGGTGCGGTCTGTGATTGGACTTGAAGAGGAACATTGCTGATTGAGGCTTTAAGTTCTCGTATGTCATTCCGTAACTCAGTAGAGAAACGGAGGAAGTCCGTTCTCAATTCGTTTAGCTGCCGTGTGAAGCTAGCTTGCGCTGCTCGCACGTCATCCACGCTCCGATCATCGTCAGGAGCTCGACGAGACGTTTCTGCCGCCATGAATCCGGAAACCAGCTCTGATACCAACCTGACGTACCTTGTACGCAGTCGATCGCCGGAAATGGCGCCTGCAAGAAACAAAAGCAAAAGAGCCAAAGCAATAGAACAGTAAAACTGGGGATATATTTCTTTCTGCCTCTTCTTGTATCAGTTTTCTACCTATATACCTCTCTGAGGTGTTTTACGACTAAGGAAAAGGAAAAGCAACCGAAGCAAAAGTGTGAAACAGGAAACGTGCGTAACAGAAACGTGCGTAACAAAAAGTGCGTAACAGAAAATGGCAGAGGCAGTGGAGTGGCCGGTATACTGGGCCAGCAGAGCATGATAGTCCACGTCATTAATCATTTCCAACTTTTGAAGAAGTTTGAGCTCTTGTAGATCTAGGAGTAGCAGGTAAATTGTGTTTAGTCTGTTTAGCTTTTTTTTTTTTTTGAGACATGAGTAAAATTACCATCTTGATCTGTAGATCCCGCATTACAAGTCTCAGCATTCCCACTATCACTATTAGAAGTAGTCATAGATAAATTTTTAGCAGGCGGGACAAATTCCCCCTCTTCCCTTTCCTCACTAATAGTATTCTTTAACAAAGAGAATTGATTGTTCAGACTAACCGGAGGAGCATTAGAAGCAATAAAAACATCATTTTCAACTTCATTAAACATAGAAGCAATAGAAACAAAGAAAGAAGGTTCGGTGTCAGAGGGTATACTAACATTACTAGACGCTGGAATAGCATTTGAAGCATTGACAACTGGGGATGTATTCAAAACAATATTATCAACTTTATCAGAAACATTTGTCTCACTAGTTATGATATTATTATGAGGTTCAGCAATACTATTATCTAAGTTATGGATAACAGGTTCCACCATATTCTCTAGCTGATCATTTGAAACATGGGTGACAGGAACATACATCTTTTGAGAATCGGCAGATCCAAGCTTCCCATTAGGCATAACTTTAGATTTTTTCAATTGAGGATGTAAAATAAAACAATCTTTTTGAGCATGACCATGCATTTTACAATGAGAACAAAAATCCGGAACATTGTCAAATTCGACTTTCTGGAGATAACCCAGAGTTTTAGAACCAACCCAGATTTCTTTAGGATGGTTTATGGAAATGTCGATTTCCACCAGAATCCTAGCAACTGAAGGTCTAGTACGGGAAGCAGTCGCCTGATCTGTTTGTAAAGGTCTTCCAAAAATTAAACCCAATGCATGCAAGACTTGATGATTAAAAAAAATGAAGACAAAGATTAGGGAAAGAGATCCACACAGGAACTATAGGAGATTCTTCTTTAATATCAAAAAACGGCGTCCACTTCAGAATACGCATTTGACAGTTATAAATGAAATAAGAACGTCTAGCAAAAATGCGACTGTAATCAAGATCATTAGAAAGTTGTATAGCCACATGCCTGGAGCCAAGCAAACCAACAGAGTAAAAACCAGAAAGCTTCAAAGAAGAAAAAAACTGTCGAATAGCATCCAGATTGGGTCTACGCAGCCCAAACTTACCAACAAGAGTAAACTTAAAAGGAGAAGCTAACTTTAAAACTTCCTCATCAGAAAGTAAAACAGCAGGAACACCGTTAAAAGTGGACTGAGTAAGAGAAGGAAGTTCATTACCAACAGAAGTTTTACCAGAGAGTACCTCTTTGAAAGATCTAGATCTAGAAGGAGATAACGGAGCATCACCTTCAAGGTTGAAAAACCGTAATTTTTTGTGCGTCACTGGCTCGGAAACTTTTCCCCATGACGAGGAAGGAACTTCAGAGCCCATGAGAAAAGAGCCCAGCAGGGCAAAAGTCTAAGAACGAGCCAAAACGAGGCGATCTAAAGGAAAATCAGTCTCAGCGCTAAGGAGAACGGAACAGAAAAGAGAAAACACCGAGGAACCCTAGAGCGCAAGGCGGCTAGGGCGAAACGAAAGAGGGTGCATGTCAATTAGGTAATGAGTTTGTTCTGTCTCATGAACGTACGCAAACGTACGTTAATGAGTATAATGTAATTATTCAAAAGATATGAACCTCTTGGAATAAAGAGATTATTATGTGAGGAGATCGGACAGAGAGAATCGTTTGATTTTGTTTATGACTGTGCTTTTACTGTTCACAAAGATAAAATATACGGTTCTCTGTGTCCGATCTTTGCACGTAATAATTTTTCATTCGAACAAGAATCATACACACGGAGTTCAGTGAATCATGTCATAACTCATCGGAGGTGGTAATAATTCTTAGTTTGCTGCACATGCATGGATCGATGCATGGCTTAAGGTGGAGGTTATAATTAATTAAGCTCTCTCTTGGACTTCAAGAAGATAAAAGAAATTTACCTAATTGTCATCTATCTGCATAGAATATAGGATGAAGCTTGGCTTTTCACGTGGGGAAGCTGCTGGCAACGGGGCAATGTTCTCTCCCACATATATATATATATATATATATATATATATATATATATATATATATATATATATATATATATATATATATATATATATATATATATATATATATATATATATATATATATATATATATATATATATATATTAAACCCATAATCCTCCTTCTGATGTTACCTCAGATTATTTAGTCGGATGCTTAAAAGCTGTATTGGTATTTTCATAAACGAAATGATATGCAAAAATTGTAATACCGTAAACTGTTTCAAAAAGTTTTAGTTGATTGACATGGTTTATCAATTAAATTAAATTTTATTAACGTAAATTAAGCTTTGTTTGGGACTATTTTTTTATTGCTTCTTAAAATTTTTTTACTAATAAATCAAACTTTAGCAACATTTTTTTGACCTACTGCAATTATTTAAACACATACTAAATTTCTTACAGCAGTTTAGGAACCACTACAAATCTGGTGTATTTGCGTTCATTAAAAAAGCTTTTGCAGCAATTTTATGAGTACTGCTACTGTAGGAAGGCTTTAGCAACGATTTTAACGGGGGTTAAAACAGCTGCTAAAAGTTAGCACAAGCGAAAAAATAATTTTTTTTTATCAAATTACAATACTAATTAAGAATTAGTATTGTTCTTATAAGACAATCATACATAGCAGAAAAAAACTGAAAAACAAAAACTTAAACAAATTAACAAAACAATATTGTTCTTATCAACGCAAGAATCATCATTTTCAACACAGGCATTTTAAGCTACATGAACAAAGTGCTACAGATCAAAAAAGTAATGCATAAAATTAAATGAGCTATTCAGAGTGCATGTGATGAAGGACAGTGCGGGGCCTGAACAGCCTGAGTTATGCAGTACTTGAATTTAACTTCTAGAATTTTGTTGCAGACTTTGGTATACGGCCTGTTTGATTTATCACCTCAAGCTATAAATCCGTAGGCCAGCAAGGAGAACTTAAATACATGCCATTTGCACATGATTGCTTCTCATAACCCCTAAATCCACATATACAACAAACAGATCTATTTAATTTCTTTTATTAATATAAATTCCAACAAAAATTAAACTATTAATTAAAACATCAATATATATATCTATATTTATTTCTCAAAAAATCATATATATTAATCAGGATTTATACAATTACAACATATCTTTCTAATCCTGATTATAAAAGAATAACTACAAAATAAAAAGAAATAAAATAACAAAAAAGTTAGAGAATCATGGTCAATCTCACACTCATGATCCTCTTCTCTGTGACCTGAAATCATTTAAATCATATATAATGAGTTAAAAAATTCAACAGGTAATCCAATCTTACAATTGTCTCAAAAAAATTATAAAAAAGAATTGTGAATGTCATCGATTAATTCATAGCAGTAGCAATCATATGATCATGAATTGATGCATAAAGAGTAAAATGCACATATAGTAACAGTAAAGTCTGTAACTAATAAAACTAAATAATATGGAAGCCAGTAAAACAGTACAATGGGGAAACTAATAAACTAGTATGGGCGCCGAATCACACAGGAATTCATATTTTTTTTTAATTTTTTTTTAGAAATTCGAATGATTACACGATCAAATAAATGTCATCACCTTGGATCCATCAAAATAAAACAAAAAAAGTAAATGAAAAATGGAGACAAATGCGTACCAAAGCTCTCTAGGGTTTTTTCATCCATCAAGATTCTTCCCTTATAAATCAATCTCTCATGCTCCACCGGTACGTCACACTTCTCTGAAACAAGGCTTTTGGAAGCTTTGAAAATAGCATCGACGATTATCCGGATGGAGAACTTTGATTTATTGGAGTAGTGGATGTGTATGGTGGCATGGCTAGCCGTTGGACTAACGATGCTCAAGTCGTCGGAATCACCATCATCACCCGTGGGAGATTGGAAATCATGGACTACGAACCCTAGGGATTGAGGAGATATATAGGAAGAGTGAATCAGTCACGGATGCTCGTGAAACTGCAATAAAATGTATATAGACATCAAATTCGACGGTGAAGGCGGATTTAGCAGCGGTGGCAACAATTGATCGGTTATCGATGTTGTGAAATGTATCTCCATCGTGCTTCAAGTCGATTAGGACAAGATTCAAGTAAGGCTAGAATCTCTTAGTGTAGGAAGCAGGAAGTAATATATGATTTTAATAGTGGTAAGAATTGTTACTTAATCCACTCTATAGAGGCGGTTTTAAAACCACCACTACTAATTGCTGTGGAAAACACTATGATTTTGGTAATGTTGATTGACATATTTTTATGACCTCTATGAAATAAATAATGACAGTCATGGTAGTCTTTTGAACTGCAATATCATTTAATCATTAAGTTATGTTAAGGTGCTTTCATCTAATTCATGACATTAAGCACATATTTCAAAGACATCTTGCGAAACCCAAAAATCAAATTAGGAACTCTAGTTAAGCTAGTTTTAAAACTTAATTCCTCCATCGATTTGTTAATCATACTTGAAGATATGATAGTGCTACCATGCTCCATGATCAAATTTGGAAGAGCTATCTATTTTAACCTCTAATTGAACTATCATAGCTACTAATAATAATTTTTCAAGACATTAAAGTTTCCATTTAAAACACTAGCTTTCAATGGACAAATCGGTACCAGATGCCTTCAAACAACTCAAAACATTTTTAGCTACACCACATCTACAGTTAAACTTATTCTTGAGAATGACATTATATTTGTATCTAATCATCTCTCCTCATGTAATAAGCTTATCTCTACTACGAGAGGAGAATGTAATGCAATGGTCTATCTACTATGTTAGTAAAATTATATTCATTCAAAATGAAGGGGAGGTATCTGCTACCTAATAAAACAGCTACAACCCTAATAATTTTAGCAAATAAATTATGATTTTAATTTCAAGTCCAAATATTTGGTGTTTAGATGCATCTTCTATTAAGTGCACCATCTTACAGAACTTAGAGAAATCTAAAAGATTGATTAAAAGGATGGTAGAATTAGAAGAGTTTAAATTTTGTAAATTCAAAATCTTGGTGGTTCATTTTCTCATAGGCATCAATTAATAGTAGTTTTTATATCATTAGAATTTAAATAAATCATATTGTTAACTGTATATATAGTAGGGTTAAAACTGCAATTATGTTTAGTTGAAAACCTTCAATTTGCTTCTTATTTAGGGGCTGTTTGGTTGCCTGAATTAGGAGGGTAAAGTAAAAGAAATACACGTATTTACTAAATTCCGCTGTTTGGTTAATTTTAAGCGGAACAAAAGAAAACCCACTGAAGTATTAGTCGTGTATTATCGAGGCGGATCCCGCGATTTCAAAAGCCGCTCGTTTCGAGCGGGTTTGAAATTCTTCGCTGGAGAACCAGCCTCGTGCCATCCCTGAGAAGATTGCGAAGAGCTAAGTCGAACAGCCAAGAGGGAGTCGAAGTCGAATAGCAGCGAAGAAAAGGAAGGAGCGATCCGTGCGGTCTATCGCTCTCGAGCGAATGAATGAAGTAGAACGACGAAGCGACGGTGCAATCTATGCACACCTGCGAATCAACGAAAAAGAACAGCAACGACGAAAAGGAGAAGATGAAAGGCGAACCCCTGCTTCCTGGGTTGGATGAGTTCGGACCATTCATGTCGTTTTTACCGTCATTGGCCATTCATGTCGCTGCTTTGCTTTGCTCTCTTCGCCGCATCTTTTTCTATCTAATCTTGGAGACGATTTCGATCCCGGCGGCGACCTCCATGGAGAGCTCTAACACTGTAGTGGAGAACGGTGGCGACACATCCTACGAGAAGCTCGAAAGCATGGCGACGTGGGTCGTCTCGAGCATCTCATCCGCTTTCTTCGCCTCTCTCGAGCGCTTCTCCTGCATCAACCTGTCTACCAGCGACCTCGATGAAGATATCGAGGAAGAAGCCAAGGATCTTCCTCTTGTTCACTTCGCACAGAACTCCTCTGATTATCGCAGTGACGAACCAAGCTTCGCCACCAATTTCACTTCTGAATGGGCCCCGACCTCTGATTAATTACCGGAGGCTTCACTTCCCCTCGTCGTAGTATTGATAGCTGAATTTGGAGGTTTCACAATTTGACTGAAAGTAACTGTTTGTGAGATTATTAATAGCTGTTTGCTAACAAGGATTTCAGGATTAATGAGCATTTGATCATTAAATTTCAATGAAATAGCTAGATATTGCCATCTGGATTTATAACATCTTGACTGAATTTAGAGATTTCACAATTTGACTGAAAGTCTATGTGGAGATTTAACAAATTCATCTGTTGCTGGATTAATTAACAATATTTGTTTATTTAATTAGCATTCTGATTAGTAGTATGATTACTTCACTAATGAGTTAGTTATGCTTATAAAGATCAGCGAAAGCATTCATTTTAACTAATGCTTATTATAAAAATTTAACAGCAATTCTCACAGTTTTTTTTTTTTTTTTTTTTTTTTTGGATATTTAAACCAAGCAAATAACTTGTATTCCTCTAGTGAATGAATAAAAACAGCAAATGATACAATATTTTTCAATTCGAGAGGAAGAGATTGGTGATATGTTGCCCATAAAGTTGAAGCTATTGCTAATAAATTAAAATAAAAAGACAAAACCATAAATTAGAAAGATTAATCCTCTCTCTCAGCTGTTCACTAATTGAATTAATCGTGCGCCTCACTGTTTCTTGTCTATTTTAAATTGATTAAAGTACATCTTAACTTAATTCGATTTAGGTTTAAATAAATTGAATTAAATAAAAAAAATTTATAACACCAAATAATACTAATTATTATAAATACACTTTTTATAAATATAATTATTTTAATACCAAAATAAATTATTAAAAAAAATGATTTTACTTTACTCTGAATATACCTAATCAAACAAAGGAAACAATTCTCCTGCGTTTATTTTGCAGACAACCAAACAGGCTCAAAGTATTCAGAATGCATTACATTTACTTTACATTACATTTACTTTACACTGCATTTCTTTTGCAGGCAACCAAACAGCCCCTTAAAAATTTCTTACTTACCTTACAAAATCTAATATGTTTATATCATTCATAATTTATGATTGCCGTGCATTTATTTTCTTCTTTTGTCATCATAAATGATCGGTTGGGTTGCTATTATTTGCTTTCAGTACTCTTTATTATACTCATTCTGTCATAAATCATAAGTCTTTATATTTTGTTGGAGGGAGGTGGCCAAATCATTATTGATGAGGAGATGGTGAGACTTAGGTACGTGTACTAACTAACGGTATTATTTATCCTACCAAACACCATCAATCCACCACGATGCTATTTCTTTATTATATGAAATATAATTGCAGTCTTTATTTATTAAAATTTTGTTTGGATTAGTTTTCGGTTAAGTAATTATTGAAAGTTGTGGCAGTAGAAAATAGTCTTTTTATTGCAAATATATTATGAAAGCCTCAGAAAAATAGTGGTAAAATCAAAACTGTAATTGCAGTCTAAAACAAAGCCAAAATCGGTTAAGGATTTGTTTGTAATATTGTAGTGTTTTATAAAACTGTTTGTAAAATTATTGTGGAGAATCTCTATTATGAATGCAGAAAGAGCTTTTCATTTCACAAATTTCTTAAAAGTAGTGAAAAAACAATAAGAAAATGATAATTATGATTGATGTCTAAAAAATAAAGCAACCAGAATACTATTCCAAACAAACCCTAACTCGCATCAATTGTAAACTAGATTTCTGACTCTATGTTGTTGAACATTAATTTCTCAAATTAAATGCTTTGATGTATGCATCACTCTCCTTCTCAATTATTCTATTTCTTTATTTTATCAGTTGCCTTTCAACTCTAAAGAATCGATTTTATATCATTTAAAATCAATGTTAGTCGGTCTGGCAAGCTCCCACATATTCAAAGTTGAGGAGAAAATGGTGAACAAATATGGCTTTGTCCATACTCTTGCAAACGGCATATAAATAAACTGTGCTTTGAGAGTTACTCTGAAGAAATTATTAAATACATATATTTATTTATCTGATACTCAATTAAAGATGTTATTAGTAGCTATAATTGAAAATAGAAACTAATCTTCCTTTTCCATGGATCAAACTTTTCAGGATTTTCATGCACAGTGGAGCTCATAATTAAAAGCTATACTCTCTCTCTCTCTCTCTATGAAGAGAGAGAGAGAGAGAGAGAGAGAGAGAGAGAGAGAAATTCAATAAGCTCATTGCCGTTCAACTAAGGTTAGAGCTAGCTAAAATTTTATATTTTTGTTCAACTCCATCACTAACCAAGCTGACCGCGAGATGTGCAGAAACATGACGCTTAGAATATGATGTCGCCCTATTTATACGTACGTATGAATACATTACAGTTGAAAGCTTTTAATATAATAGTGAAAAAATATTAGAATAGCTTATCTTGACAAGAATTTCGTCAAGATAGGTCAATCTCAAAATCTCAAAGTTATTGAGATTTTGAAAATATTTCTTGGAGGATGATTTGTCCCTTTTCCTTTGCACTTTGGGGTGCTCTTTTATATGGTTAGGTGAACCATATTAAAGCAGCGGCAAGGACTGAAATTAGGAAAAGCTTATGAAGAAATATCTCTGACGAAATGGATCCCATATCAGTTATTATTGACACTTCTCTGGTATATATTCTTTAATAGATATGAGGCGGCTTGGAACTTGGACCATACAGATGGAGAGAGATGGGGGATTCAGGTCATTAAGATCATATGGGGTGGTAATAATTCTTAGCTTGCTGCACATGGGCATGGCCTAGGGTGGAGGTTTTATATATAAGCTCTCTCTTGGACTTCTGAAGATAAAAGAAATCTATCGATTTGCATTGAATATAGGATGAAGCTTGGCTCTTCACGTGACGAAGCTGATAACGGGCGGGGCTGTTCTGAGTGTAAAACAAGGCAATGTTTCCTCCCATACTTTCGGTCGAACTGAATTCTTAATTTAATTCGCGATAAAAGCTGGAGTGTATAGGCCTGAAGTAAATCAAATATATGACCATGGAACCTATAGAGGATTAACTTATTATTTACCTCCCAAATATCGGGCAATTCGGAGGAGAAATTAGGCAGTTCCATCCGAACCAATGAGAAGTGATACCGTAAATTTTTTTGAGAGGTTTCATGCATCTTAAAGCCTTTTGTTGATGCCGATTGGAGTGGAGACACCCACGATCACAAATCAACCACTAGGTATTGAATATTTCTTAGTTCCACTCTGATTTTCTGGGCTGTCAAGAAGCAAGCTACTATTGCAAGATCCTCTATCAAAACAAAATATTGTGCACTCGCTACAGTTGCAACCGAAATTATTTGGCTATAAAGAGTACTATTAAAGGACTTTCACATTTCTTCCTTGCAGCTAGCACCCATCTACTGCGATAATATTTCTGCCATCTCACTTGCTCATATTCCATTATTCCATGCTCTTACTATGCATATAAAAATTGATCACTATTTCATTTGAGAGAACATCAAGAACAACACCGTCATTGTTCATCACATCTCCACCACTGGCCACACAGTTGATCTATTTACCAAATCTATTTCATCGAGTCAATTTGACTCTTCAATCTTGGACCATCAATTAATTTGCGAGGGGCTGTTAAAGGCCAAATTCTATCCACTAACACTAGTGATTGTGATGCCGCAACACCTGCAAGCAAAGGAATACACAAGAGAGACGAGCAAGTAGAACTCCAATTCACGGTGGAGCTGTGTATATTGATTCTATTGAAATTGAAAAAACTGCTTTCTCTACTATCAGCTCTGGCTAATATATGCCAGCTTTTACTACTAAAAGGGTAAGCATAATAAAAGGGAAGTGCTGTACTATATAACCAACTAAAGTATCTAGGTAGTGGCTCCTGACTAATAATAACAGAATGAGTAAGTATATTCTTCTGAAGGTTAAGGTACTCCCTGGAACCGGATAACAGGGATTGCTCCGCATCATTCGCCCCCGCTAGAAAGAAAATCTGTGCTAACAGATTGCTGATGGTTCTCGGGTTCATCCGGAGGATGATAGGCGTAGATATCTTTGACATTGAAAGTGTGCGATGTATTAAACTCCTCCGGCAAATCAACGACATACGCGTTATCGTTAATTTTATGAACAATAGGAAAAGGCCCCCATTTCTTCTTACCCAACTTGGAGTATTCGCCAACGGGAAGTCGTTCGCGTTTTAGCCTTACAAGTACCAGATCTCCAGCCTTAAAAAGTTTCTCCCGCCGGTGAATGTCTGCTTCTGATTTGTATTTCGCGTTGGCAGCTTGCAGTCTTAAGCGGATGTTGGATAGGAATTCAGCATAGTTTTCCACCAAAGTTGCTGCAGTCTTACTCTTGCAATTCGGCAGTACTGCAACATCAAGAACCGAATTGGGTGCTTTAGTATAAACTATACTAAATGGACACATACCCGTGGATCGGTTGGTCATTGAATTAAATGCAAATTCAGCTTGGCTGAGAAGCTCATCCCATAGCTTAGGATTGTCTTGAACCAGGCACCGTAATAGATTTCCCAACGTGCGATTCACCACTTCCGTTTGGCCATCGGTTTGCGGATGATAGGACGAACTGAGCTGAATTTGTGTATGCAACCTTTTCCATAATTCACGCCAAAAATGGCTGATGAACTTAACATCTCTATCTGATGTAAGACTGCGAGGAATGCCGTGTAGTCGAACGATTTCCTTAAAAAAAATCTTGGCAATGTTGAGGGCATCAAATGTCTTCTTGCACGCAATGAAGTGTGCCATCTTGGAGAAACGGTCCACGACCACCATTATCGAATCATTGCCATGTTTGGTCCTCGGTAAGCCTAAAATAAAATCGAGACTTAAGTCTTCCCATATAGACTCCGGTACTGGCAGTGGCTGATACAAGCCAGTGTTCTGGCCCCCGCCTTTGTAAGACTGGCAAATTGAGCATCTTTCCACAAACTTTGAGACATCTCGACGCAAATGAGGCCACCAAAATCGTTGCTGGAGTTGCACAATCGTGTTATCCCTGCCCATATGCGCTGACAATCCGCCTGCATGAACTTCTTTAATTAAATGTTGTCTCCACGATGAGGAAGGCACACAGAGCAAATGTCCCTTGAATAGAAAACCATGCCGAATAGAATAATCATCTGCCGGTTCTTGTTTGCAACACTTAGCCCAGTGTTCTTTAAAGAAATCGTCTCCTGGATACAGCTCGGTCAAGCACGCTAGACCCGAGAATTCGGTTTGCAACTGCGTGATCAGCATAGCCCTTCGGCTCAACGCATCCGCGACAGTGTTCTGTGCCCCACTTTTGTGCTGTAAAACAAAACTGAATCGCTGCAGGAAAATAACCCAGCGGGCATGCATTCGGCTAATGTTTTTCTGTGAATTAATGTACTGTAAGGCCTTGTGGTCACTGCATAATATAAAATCCTGATGTAATAAATAGTGCTCCCATTGTTTTAAAGCCCTCACCACGGCGTATAGCTCCTGTTCGTAAACCGTCCATTTTTGTCGAGATGGACTTAATTTTTCGCTAAAGAATTCCACAGGATTTCTCTCTTGAGATAACACTGCCCCAATGCCCACCGTAGAAGCATCCGTATCAACCATGAAAGGCTTGTTAAAATCAGGTAGAACCAAAACCGGAGCGGATGTTAAAGCCAATTTGATTGCATTAAAGCTCTGCTGTTGTTCCTCGGTCCAATAGAACTGCGGCTTTTTCAGGACATTGGTGATTGGTGCCATTATGCTGCTAAATCCCCGGATGAACTTCCGATAGAAATTTGCTAATCCGTGAAAACTTCGGATATCAGTCAAACAGCGGGGAGTCGGCCAATTCTCTATAGCTTCCACCTTTCTAGGATCCACTCGAATTCCTTCAGCTGAAATCAGAAATCCGAGAAAGTTGCTGCTTCAGCAGTTTGCAGATTTGTGCCCACAGGAATTACCGAGCGAACTCCCACCTTTACGGGCTATTCAGCACCAAATAGAACTAATTCCGGGAGCCACTTTGCCCAACCTAACACGTACGCATTCGATTGGAAGGGAAGGAAATTGAGGCTACTTCCACGTATGGCAGAAAACGAAGTGAGTAAGACAAGCCCAAAGACTGCCTTATCCATAGTCTCAGAGAAGACTTTACTCAACGTGTGGCGGGAGTCCAATTCATTGATGATTTTGGTGGCCTCATTTGCGTCGAGATGTCTCAAAGTTTGTGGAAAGATGCTCAATTTGCCAGTCTTACAAAGGCGGGGGCCAGAACACTGGCTTGTATCAGCCACTGCCAGTACCGGAGTCTATATGGGAAGACTTAAGTCTCGATTTTATTTTAGGCTTACCGAGGACCAAACATGGCAATGATTCGATAATGGTGGTCGTGGACCGTTTCTCCAAGATGGCACACTTCATTGCGTGCAAGAAGACATTTGATGCCCTCAACATTGCCAAGATTTTTTTTAAGGAAATCGTTCGACTACACGGCATTCCTCGCAGTCTTACATCAGATAGAGATGTTAAGTTCATCAGCCATTTTTGGCGTGAATTATGGAAAAGGTTGCATACACAAATTCAGCTCAGTTCGTCCTATCATCCGCAAACCGATGGCCAAACGGAAGTGGTGAATCGCACGTTGGGAAATCTATTACGGTGCCTGGTTCAAGACAATCCTAAGCTATGGGATGAGCTTCTCAGCCAAGCTGAATTTGCATTTAATTCAATGACCAACCGATCCACGGGTATGTGTCCATTTAGTATAGTTTATACTAAAGCACCCAATTCGGTTCTTGATGTTGCAGTACTGCCGAATTGCAAGAGTAAGACTGCAGCAACTTTGGTGGAAAACTATGCTGAATTCCTATCCAACATCCGCTTAAGACTGCAAGCTGCCAACGCGAAATTCGCTGTGGTGCCTTCCCCTCTCGACTGGCCGCCTCCTTCGAATCAGCTCCGGCTCTTCGTCCGAATCCGACACTTCCAATTGATTAAATGCGCCAGCCTCATCCTCTGAATCGGACAATATTCGGGGCGCTGTTTCTCTCAACCGCTCCCTGTCTGTCAAGAACCCACGTCTAGCTGCCGGTGTGGTTGCCGGAACTGTCGCCCGAACGTCCTGATTCCTATCCAGACGCGCGTTGATCTGCCTCAGCTCTCGACGCATTTCTCCGAAAAAGATTTGCATCTCCGCTGCAATCGACTCCGTTCGAGTTACCAAACTCCGGTGCCCTTCCCAAAGGGCTTCCAGGCTGAAGTCTTCACCGGTAGCCAACCGTTTGCTGCCCTCCGCCATCCTCGCTCTGATACCAGATGATGCCGCAACACCTGCAAGCAAAGGAATACACAAGAGAGACGAGCAAGTAGAACTCCAATTCACGGTGGAGCTGTGTATATTGATTCTATTGAAATTGAAAAAACTGCTTTCTCTACTATCAGCTCTGGCTAATATATGCCAGCTTTTACTACTAAAAGGGTAAGCATAATAAAAGGGAAGTGCTGTACTATATAACCAACTAAAGTATCTAGGTAGTGGCTCCTGACTAATAATAACAGAATGAGTAAGTATATTCTTCTGAAGGTTAAGGTACTCCCTGGAACCGGATAACAGGGATTGCTCCGCATCAGATTGCAAATCATCTCATGTGCCAGATCATACGCCTCTCCACTCTTTCTGTGCTCTGCAGTAGCAGCTTTACATTAAATCAACACCTCCGTTTTATAACTAATTCATTCTATTGTAACCGTTGGATCAGAGCTTAGTACAGTTGCTTCCTCCGATCTTCTCTCAGCTATATGTACTTGTACTCAGTGTTCTGAAGAGATACAATTGTTTTCAAGCTAAACTACTACTTCTATTATCTGCTATAATGTATTTCAGAATTATGGGAAACAATAAGATTTTATATAAATCATAATATTAACTATATAGTTGGATAGAAACTGTAAGTATTTTTATTTGAAAACTTTCAATTTGCTACTTAATTAAATAATTCATACTTTCCTGCTTATCCATAATTTATAATGCCATCGAACAATCAACGTCTTAATTAATTAGTCTTCTTAATTATTAATTTAATAATTTAAATTCAGTTACACTAATTGTAGGAAAATTAATTTCTCAAATTAAATGCTTTCATGTGTGCATCCATCTGCTTCTCAATTATCCTATTTCTTTATTCTTGTTGTGTAAAATTAATGTTTTCCTGGTGCAGTATAATGTCTGCGTATAGACCAGACAGGCATCACTCACTGCATCGAAATTTTGCAAAAAACCCCAATTCTTTCTAACAAATTTCTGTCGTTAATTTTAATTTTCAGAGATAGTAATGGCTCACGGTTGCTCCTATTTTATAGGAATAGGAGCATCCATCCCCTCAGATAATTATTTATAATTTAAACTTTACTGGTTTTCAAAGTGATCAGTGAGATAGACCCATCACTTCCCTGACAAAATATTATGGGGTGTGCCACTACGGGCCACAGACTATAAGAAATTATTATATGTGGAGTCCGGATGTGTCCGGAGGTCAATTCAATGCACTATGTATTGAATGGTGTGGCTCGTCCGGAGGTCACGGTCCATACACTGCACGTAATAATTTTTTCAGACTAGGAGATCCACATGGAGCGTCATTGCATCAAAATCAGCTCTCAAAGTTGATACCTATTTTTCTGCAGTATATTTTATTTCATTTCTCAAAAAACAGTACTAAATGATAATTTAACATAATCATTTATTCATTAATGATTGATTATGCTAATTATCAAGATTAATTTGAAGTGGGTAAACGATGAACTTTGATAGGAAGGCCTTTGAGAAACTGAGGAATGGCATAGCCCATCGGATGGTCGGATTCAACCAGCTCCCATTCAAAGTTGAGAAGAAAATGGTGGAGAAATATGGCTGTCTCCATTCTTGCTAGCTCCTGTCCTGGGCATTTTCTAAGCCCTTGACCAAATGGCAAAAATGCTGTGCTTTGAGGATTTCTCTGAACAAATAAATAAACGTCATAATTAATACATAAATTTTTTTAATGTTTAATTAAATATGTAATTATTGAAAATATATAGAAACTAACCTTCCATCTCCAAGGATCAAACCTTTCAGGATTTTCATACACAGAGGAGTCCATATGAGCTGATACAAGATATAAAATCACACTCCATCCTCTTGGAATATCGTAGCCTGCAGGTTTAATGAAAATATGACTAAAATGAAATGAATTTAATTTGGAACATTTCAATATTTGTAATTTCTCAAGTTTTTAATAATATAAACTTTGTAAAAAAGAATTCTCTCAGGAAAAAAAAAATCAGACTTACCTTTGAAATGAACATCTTTTGTTGCCCTTTTCCTAATCATCTTTATGATGTTTCCAAGACGCAAGGACTCGCTAATCACCTTCATAAGCCAAAGTTAATTGCTTTAATTAGTTTCTTTCTCTCTGAAGATTGGATCAAATCATCTTCTCAGCAAAATTGATACTTACGCATTGAGTGAAGCTCATCTTCTTATAGTCGTCCCAAGTTAGCCCTTCTTCATGATCTCCTCTTTCCTTCTTACTCATAACGATGCCAACATGTTCTTCCTAATTATGAGTTCATATAAATATTATTAAATTTAAATATTTTTCAATGGTGAAAATATTTTTGCAAGAAATAATTAAGTAAATATGAATATTTGTTCTCACCCTCAGTTGCTTCAAAGCCATGGGGCAGCCATGAAGGTAATATACAGACATAACAATGGAAGTGGTGGTCGTCTCGTGTCCACCAAAGATTAATCCAAGCAGTAGATCACCAATTTGCTCAACGCTAAGGTTTGAATTTTGAAGAACATAGCCCAAAAGATCGGATTGATCGAATTCTTCAATCCCAGCTGCCTCTTTTTTTCTGATCCTTTCTTTTAATACTCGACGAAGCTTGCTTAAAATGGCCTTTCTCGACTTCAAAGTTAGACATCACATTATCAATTAGGCAAAAGAAACACAACTTAATTTAGGAGTTGTTTCGTTGGCTTAAAAAGGAATGCATCGTAAAATGAATGTATTGACCGCTAGAAAGTGGCGGCAGGTTGCACATCTTGCATTAGTGTTGGCGGTCAACAGTGGCAGAGGCAGCTTGCGGTGGGGTGGCGGTGGTGGCCAGCGGGTGGAGATGATGATTAAGTGAGCATACTTGTGGTGTAATGGTTCTCTCCCTCAAAATTAAGTGAGTTTAGTTTTCTTGAAATATAAATTAAAATTATTTATATTATATTTATTTTACTTTACATACATTTCTCATCCAATCAAATAATAATATTTTCAGAACCTTTATACTTAAAATAAGTTACACCCACTTTACATCTTAATCCCAGCCATATAGCACCTTATCATGTAACTTATTTTTCATCTTTATTTTATGTAACGTTATTATTTATTTGATAGCAATTTGTCTTCTAAAATTTTACATACGTTTGTTATATTTATTTGTACTTTTTCAAGTAATTTTTATTTGTCCTTCAAAAAATTTATTTAATCAAATTCTTTAATATATATATATATATATATATATATATATATATATATATATATATATATATATATATATATATATATATATATATATCATAAAAGAATTTTGTAGAAGTATTAATGATTGCACTTTTTAAAAACTATAACTATTAAAAAAATTGAATAAATGTATTGTTTCTACTGATGATTTTAAAGAAAAATAGAAATAAAATACAAATTTTAATCACATTTTTAAATTATAACTGTATATAGAGGGAGAGTGTGTATTTCATGCAGTAATTGAACATTGCATGTACGCAGGATGAGTGGGCTTATTAAATGAGCCAAGCCATCAAGTAAACGAGCTAGTTTTTTTTTTTTTTTAAATCCGTCTCTTACGCACCCTACTACGAGATTTATATCGCCACAGATATTTATTAATTTTTTATTCATATAATATATAAAGAAAAAAAAAAGATCAGCGTATCTTGATTAAAATGATTAATTTTGCTTTGAGATTAGCATAATACTTCAATAATCAATTAATATCCATCTTCATCATGATATTATCTATAAAAATACCTGCAAAGCCTTCCAGTACGCCGTTCCAGGAAAATAGACAGGTAAAGCAAGCAGACCCTTCATGAAACACATGTACAGTTTTCGGAGCTCCTCAGCCCCTTCCACACCAGGGTTCATACTAAGCACATTCTTCACCATCACGTTGAAAGTTACCTGCAAATCATTAATTGCCACTTTATCCAAATCAAGGAAGCATGTACATATATATATTATATAAACGCCATAGATTAGTTTAACCTTGCAAGCTTCTTCTTTCATGCGGAAGGGCGTGTTCTCCTTCCAGTCTTTCATCAGTTGTATGACAATTCGATTGATATCAGGGAGAAAGAGTGTTTTAAGCTTTGATATGCCAACAAAATTGAGGGAGAGAGACCTCAAATGGTGATGCAAATCCCCATTAACGACGAGCATCGAAGTCCTCCCCAAAATATGAGAGAGTGTCTTCGGGCCATGCTGCTCGAAGAGCTTCCCATCGTTGAGGAGGATGAAGCGCTGGAAGTCAATATCGGTGGAGAAGATGGTCGGCTCCCCCATAACGTAGCTCTTGTAGATCTTGCCATATCTAAATATATGATGTGTTAACTTGTAGTAATATAATAATTTTTTTTGTGAAGAAGTTTTATGTATGCTTACTTCTGAATGTTCTGCTCAGCAAAGTCTCCATGGGAGTCGCAGGAAGAGGACTTGAGGAAAGTGATATTCTCCCAGATTGATAAAGGCCCTCCCATGTTTCCTGGAGGGAGATTTAACCCTTTTGTTTTCCATTTGAGACTGCTCTTAATTAAGCCTATGCTTAGCCAGATTACGGCAGCAGCAAACGCTGGAAGAAGAAGAAGAAACAAAGGCTTAACAAGAAATAGTTCTAAGGAAATTATGGATTCCATTTCTTTCTTGTTTGATACTTTTGCGTAGGTCATGATCAGTTGGTTATATATATAAGAAAAAAAATTTAGGTGAGGATAGCGAGGCTGAATTTTATAATAGTTTAATTTATTTTAATATATATATATATATATATATATATATATATATATATATATATATATAATTTTAGATTATATAATATATATGTTACACATAAAGGGCGGAACAGGTGTCATATATGCCATCAAGTATAATTAAAATAATAACAAATAAATAAATGACACGAATATCAAATAGAGTTTTTTTATCTATACTAAATAAAAAATGATAATAGAAACTACAGAACTATATATATATCAGTTCAAGATTAATAAGTTTGATTTTGAAAGAAATAAACAAAAAAAAAAATTCAATAATAATTTGTTTATTTATTTGTTAATAATATTTAGTTTTTGATATTTTGCTAATAAAAATAATGTATTTATATTTATTTAATTTATATAATCATAATATATACTATAAGCATTGCAAAGCAGCAATTTAAACTATTGCTGATTTTATTTTATTTTTTTTTGCTGGAGAGCATTATCGCTACTAAAAAAGTTCTTTTAGTAGAGGTAATTACCATTGATTTTGCTATAAACTTTTACTAACTGATGCCCTAGGTAGCCTCTGCTTTCTTCATTCCATGCATGCATGTCTATCTCCAACAAACGTCGCTATAGCTACATGATGTACCTCATTAATCTCACCTGCTGCTGCCATCAAAGTTGCAATGCTCGCCACCTAATAAAGATCATATATTTGAAATGATAGAAATTTAGGAAATTCTATTTCTAATAGCACATCCATCCTTCAGAAAATTAACACTGCGATAAAATTTTGGAGTAGCAATCAGATAAAAAATTATTCGATGAAATTTTGGAGTACCAATCAGACAAAAATTATGAGTTACACAGCTTTAATTTTATTGAGACAATACCATCTTTTGGAATGTCTTTTCACTATTCTTCTAATATGAAGGTACTTTGCGACCAGATGGTGGGTTTGTCTAGGATGTTGGGTGTGCTGTGCAATTTAGCGGAAGCAAAATTAGAATCAAAGTACTATCAACACAAAGAACACAACGATTTACATGGTTGACGAAGATTTCTATTTCCACAGGGAGGGAATGATTTCAGTATTGTTAATAAACAAATATGGATTATAATTGTCCCTCTCTCATATTCTACAACATACTTTACATCACTATTTATAGACTTAAACAAAGCTACGAAAAGCATTTTAATTAATGATATAATATGACAAAATCTAATCATGTCAATTAGATCTCTAATTAAATCATGCTAATTAAACCTCTCAATTTATGCAATAATCAGATCTCTTAATTAATGCATTAATTAGTCAATCAAAACTTTCCTAATGGATGTTGAAGTAGATATGGAAATATTTTCAGAGCTCTCGCGTGTTTTGCCCTAGCGCCGCTCTGGCGATTTAGGGTTACCTCCCTGAGCTTCCTCTTCGTGCTTCACCCACCACTTTTCTTTGTTGTTTTCATGAGATCGGAGCGCTTTTTTGTCTTCTACTGTTGTTGTGCCCCTTTTGTGCAAGTTTGTCATGGCGGAAGTCCCTTCCTCCACTTCATGGGGGAAAGCTTCTGAGCCAGTTCTGCATACTAATAAAGTATTCTTTAATCTAGATAGTGATGGTTCCAAATCTTCTTTTAGATCTCGCTCTTTCAAAGAGGTACTTTCCGGTAAAACGTCTACAGGTGATGATCTTCCATCTCTTACTCAATCAACCTTTAATGGAGTCCCTGCGATTTTATTATCTGATGATGAAGTTTTAAAATTAGCATCTCCATTTCAATTTACGCTGATCAGAAAGTTTGGTTTGCGGAGACCAAATCTGGATACTATACGTCATTGAAACTTTCTGGGCTTTATTCTGTAGGATTACTTGACTCAAGGCATGTGGCTATATAGCTTTCAAGTGATCTAGACTACAATCGTGTTTTTGCTAGGCGCTCATATTTTATTTTTAACTGCCAAATGCAAATCTTGAAATGGACCCCTTTTTTCGACATTAAGGAAGAATCTCCGATAGTCCCGATCTGGATTTCTTTCCCTAACGGCCTCCGTCTCCATTTTTTTAACCGCGCTGGATTTGATTTTTGGTAAGCCTCTTCAGACGGATCAGGCTACCGCGTCTTGCACTAGACCTTCGGTAGCTAGAGTTCTTGTTGAGGTTGATATTTCCAAAGAACACCCAAAAGAAATTTGGGTTGGTTCCAAAGCTTTCGGGTATCTTCAAAAAGCTGAGTTTGAAAAGGTCCCAGATTTTTGTTCTAACTGTAAGATTCATGGGCATGCTCAAAATGATTGTTTCAAACTTCACCCAGATCTAAAAAATTCTAATGTTATGAAAAATGGGAAGCCTGAATCCACCAAAAATCAAACTATTTATGTGCCTGTAGCTGACAAAAATGTTGGGACCCAAGAGAGCCAGGTGGAACCGCGGCCTATTTCTCATAAGTTAGAAGAAATTTTATAAAATTCGGAAGAAGGGAATTTAGAAAACAACACTTTTTTAGTGGATGAATGTCAGGTTACTAGTGTGGAAGCTGTTAATGATGAGATTGTTAATATTATTAATGTTGTCAGCAATGAAACTGAAAATGACCTTGCTATCTTTATTTCTATTGAATCTATGTTTAAGGAAGTGGAGCATACTAATAGTTCTGAACATTATGTGGCCTCTAATTCTAAGGAAAAAAGGGTTAAGGATAATGTTATAGTGGGTAATAGAAGTGAAACTAATGAAGAGTGTGAAGAAGGTGAATTTATTCCTCAATCCGGTTGTAATGATCATACTAATGTTAATAAGAACATCTCTTCTTAGGCTAACCATGAAAAAGATGCTACTAAAACTTCTAAAGAGGATGATTTCAAAATGGTGAATAAAAAGAAAGGTAAACAACAAAAAATGTCTTATTTGCCACTCCGAGATCCACCAGAGCTCAAGCTTCTTCAAAAGATTGTAATGATTAAAGCTCTTATTTAGAATGTGAGGGGGATTGGGGGTAAGGACTCTAAGATTAGAGTCAAAAATCTTTATAGAGTTCATACTATTTATTTACTTGTTTTAATTGAACATTTTTATTGCTAATGTTAAAATCGAATCAATTGCTAAAACTCTGGGTTTCTCTAAGTACTATTCTAACTGTGCTAATAAAATTTGGATTATATGGAATAACTCCATTTCTTTAAATATTGTTATGATCTCCCTCAAGTTGTTCATTGTTATATTAGTTTATCAAATGTTACTTGTTATGCTTCTTTTGTGTATGTTGCTTGCACTAGAGTGAACCGTATCACTCTTTGGGATCATTTAAATAATTTTGCTTCTAATATTAATGGCCCTTGGTGTGTGGGAGGTGATTTCAATATCATCTCTAATGCTTCTGAACGAGTTGGTGGAAATCCTCCTAACGCTGAAGCTATGGAAGATTTTAACACTATGATAAATGATTGCAATTTGAATGATATTGGCTTTTTTGGGAGCCCTTTTACTTGGAATAGAGCTAATTTGTGGCAAAGACTTGATAGGTTTCTTTTCAATAATGAGTGGATTGCTGATTTCCCTATCACTAATGTTGAACATTTAAGTAGAACTCTTTCCAATCATTCTCCTATTCTGTTAAAAGATAACAATATTAATCAATCTGTTTCTTATGCTTTTAGATTTCAGAATATGTGAATGTATCATGCTAATTTCAAGAATGTGATTAATACTAATTGGAGTGCCCCTGTCTACTCTGATAATAACATAACTGGCATGATGAGATTATGGGCTAAGCTGAGTAGACTTAAACAATGTCTAAGATGGTGGAACATAAATATTTTTAAAATATTTTCTCTAATATTATAGAAATTGAATTGAAAGTTACCAAACTTGATAACGTCTACTTGAATAACCCTGATTTTGATAATCTTATTTGTCTTAATAAAGCCAATAAAAATATCTTTCAATTACAACTTCATGAAGAGTCTTTTCGAAAACAAAAATCTAATGCTAAATTTGTTATGGAAGGCGATAGGAATACCAAAATTTTCCATATGTTAGCTAATATGAAGAGAACTAAGAGTCAGATTCATAAAATTATTGATGATGATGGTAACTCTATTGAATCGGAAGATGTTATTTGTAAATCTGACATTGATCATTTCATGAAGATTTTTAATAGTCAGTGTATGTGTGCTCCTATAAGTAATCCTAATATCATTACTAAAATTATTAATCAAATTAATAACAATTTACTTTGTAAAATATCTTCTGATGAAGATATTTTTAATGTGGTTAACGATCTGAAGGGTGATGCGGTTGCTGGCCCTGACGATTTTTCTACTAAATTTTTTCAACAAAATTGGGATATTATTAAGGTGGAGGTTATCGAAGCTGTGAAGGATTTTTTTAAGGGGAACTCTTAATTTTTTTCCTCTACTAACATTGTCCTGATTCCCAAAAAAGATGGCCCTAAAAATTGGAATGATTTTAGACCGATTAGCCTTTATACCTTTCTTAACAAACTCAACTCTAAGATTATTGCCAATAGGCTGATAAATATTCTTCCTAAAATTATTTCCTTAAATCAGACTAGTTTTATCAAGGGTAGAAATATTTTTGATAATGTCCTTTTAGCGCAAGAAATTACTCATGATATCAATGTTAAGGTTAAAAGAGGCAATGTTATTTTTAAACTTGATATTATTAAAGCCTATGATCGACAATCTCAATTGGAATTTTCTTTATGATGTTCTTTATTTATTTAGGTTTAATGACAATTTCATTTTGCTTATTAAAAATAGTATTGAAATTTATTTTTTTTTCTGTTGTCATTAACGGTAGAAATCATGGCTTTTTTAAATCTTCCAAAGGATTAAGGCAAGGTGATACTATTTCTTCTGCTCTCTTCATTATTGTTATGGAATATGTTTCTAGGGTTTGGACAATTTATATGTGAGAAATTCTAACATTAATTTTTATATCATTAGGGGTTTTCCTATATCGCATCTTAGTTTTGTTGATGATTTTATCTTATTCTCTAATGATTCTATTAATAATATTAAAGAGTTAATCAACTTTCTTATCGATTTTGATCATCAAAGTGGCCTTTCTATTAACAAAGACAAAAGTACTTTTATTGTGGGAAAATCTATTAATCATAATAGAATTAATGCTATTAAAAGAGTTTATGGTTTTCAGTCTAAGAACCTTCCCATAACCTATTTGGGCACTCCCATCTACAAAGAAAAAATAAGAAAATTTTGGTTTGAAGATATTTTTACTAAGTTTTAGAAAAAATTGTCTAACTGCTCTTCGAATTCTTTTGTCTTATGATGGTAGATTAGTTCTGATCAAATCTATTTTGAACTCTATTCCGATTTATCTGTTTTATACTTTTTTTCCATCTGATTCTAGATGCTCTAAATTAGAGAGGATGATAAACAAATTCTTTTAGGGATCTAAGTTCAATAGCAATGGGCTGCGTTGGTCTTCTTGGTATAATTAAGATATGTGGTATTTTGAATGAAGGGGACCTCGGCTGCAAAACTTTAAGGGATACTGCTAAAGCTTTTTATCATATATTGTGGTTTTCTTTTAGAACTAATTTCAGTTTATGAGCTAGCTATATGAATGCTAAGTATTGCAATAACATGCATCCGACTTTATGTTTTTACTAAAATGCTGATTCTATAATTTGGAAAAGACTATGCAACATAAAATGGGAAGCTGAACAGTTTATTCAAAGGGGGTTGAGAAAAGGTGAGGTTTTTTTATAGCAAGATAACTGGTTGGACCATTCTTCTATTGATTCTTTACTTAATACACACTCTATTGACAATGTTAAAGTCTCTAGTTTTATTAATAATAATTGTTGGAATGTCACTAAGCTTAGGGAGGTGCTCCCTCCTGATATTGTTGAAAATATTTTGAAAATTTTTTTACAGGTTCATTGCAAAGATAAAATGCTTTTTACTCTATCTTCATCTGGTAAGTTTCAGTTGAAAGATGTTTGGGAGAATTTTAGAATCAAAAAGGAAAAATCGCTTATCTTTTCTATTTTTTTTGCATAAAAATTTCCCTCTATCTTATTATATTCTTGTTTGGAGATGTATTAAAGGTTATCTTCCGGTTGATGTTATGCTCCAAAAAAAAAGGTTTCTATATCCCTTCTAAATGCTTATGTTGCTCCAATGTTGAGAGTATTGATCATCTTTTTGTGAATGGTTATATTACCCGGAAAGTTTGGTCTTATTTTAGTAACCTTGCCAATAAAAGTTCGAACTCCCATCAGAATAATGTTATTTTTATTCTTGAGCATTGGGCCAATGGTTCTAAAGGTCATATTTTTAATCTAATTCATATTCTTATTATTTGGTACATTTGGAAAGCTAGAAATGATGCTAAGAACAATGCTAAATATGGATGCTAACCAAATTATTTCTAATGTTAGACACAAAATTTTATAACTTTATTCTTACAATCTTATTACTGTTTAGAATTTTAAAAAATGCACGAATTTGGCTAGTGATTTTGGTATTACTATGAACAATGAGAATGTCAATTCGGTTGAGAAAATTGTTAAGTGGATTAAACCCAAACCTCCTTATGTGAAAATCAATTCGGATGGGTTTGTTGGAGCAAATTGTGCTGGTACTGGTGGTATTATTAGATACCAATTGGGGTGTGTTCTTGCTTCATACGCTGCCCCTTTACATTGTTCTAATGCGATTACTGTTGAGCTTATGACTTTAAATTATGGCTTTGATATCTGTAACAAAATGGGTATTACTTATGTGTGGATTAAGGTGGATGATATGCTTCTTATTCAAATCATTAACAATGTTGTCCCTGATAATCCTCAAAACTTTTACCTCATTAGAAAAATTAAGAATGTCAATTTTTTTATATCTCACATTTACTGGGAAGCAAAAACTTGTGCGGATTGGTTAGCTAAAAAAGGTTGTTCTATGCAAAACTATGAAGAGTTGGATATTAGAAGATTAAACCCTATCTTGAAAGATATGATATACTTGGATAAAGCTGGTTTATCTTATATTTAGAAAGTTTGATACTTCTTTTCGTTTGGCTGGTTGGAGTATCCATATTGTGATGTCTATTTACAGTTGCTGGCATTTTTTTAAGTGGCTTTTTTGTTTAAGGGATAATGGTTTATCTTCGTTAGTTCCCTGCTACATATTTCTTCTTATGTATTTGGATCCAGATATGGCTTATCTTCTATTGAGTCTGGGTTGGCAGTTTTGGGTGATTGCATACTTTTTGGTTCGGGATGAGATGCTCTGGTTTTTTGTTTGGGGCCGGATGTGATATTTTAAATTCTGGGATGATTGCTTTCTTTGGTGTATTACCTTTCAGTTATCTATTGAATCAAAGGTGGTCATTTTCTTCAACTAAATGGATATTGATTATAACTATTTTATTTGTTGGGATCATTTATGGATGGGTTTTTTACATGATCCTTGGGGTTTCTTTTCAAACCTGTTGCAGTATTTTGAAAGTCTGGGTTCTGATCAGATCCTATGGGAGAATTTTGTGGGGTATAATCAGCTCAATGCTTCTCTTTGGCAGCATGTCAAATTCTTACCGAAAATTATGAGTTATAATATATGCTAGAGTTCTGTTTTAGAGTGGGCTTTTGATATTATTTTGTTTACTTTGAATTGTTTTCTCACTCTTTTAGTTTGTAAGTTGTTTTTTTTTTTAGGTTTCTTGGGTGGAAGCTTATGGACTATCTTTCTTCGGACACTCAAGACAATTTTTCTCTCTACGGTTCGATTGTCATTTTTTGCAGAAATTACATGCTGAACTATTATCCTTTGAGATTCCTTTTTGGGTGTTGTCCTCATGCAGCCCTAGTATAATTTTAAGTCATTTTGTAATTATTAGTTCAAGGAATCACCGGCTTTTAGGTTTTATTTTGTTTTATTTTGTAGCTCTTCTAAGCATTAGAAAGCTGGATGTTCCTTTTAAGGACCTTGTAATATTTTTTTTGATAATAACGTGTAAGCCCCACAGTGGGTTTTAACCAAAAAAAAAAGAGATATGGAAATATTTTCAAACCAAAAATCTTCACCTCATCTTTCATTTTAGAAAGTGAAAGATGACAAACTAGGCTCCAATTATATAATAACTACATCAGGATGGTTGCCAACATACCCCCCCCCCCCCCCCCCCCCCCTCCCAAGGGATCAAGTCAAGCGTAGTTCTTCAAAATAAGAGGACAATACGTCATGAGCCTGAATGTTCATCAAACTCCTAAGTAGGTGAACGTCTGAATCGGTAGTACCTTTATGAGCACGTATATGTTGAATTCTCCTTGGTATATATCTTTTTCAAATGGACATTGTCTTCAGCAATCAAATATGAGAACAAAATGGTACTTTACATCAATATCCTTGACAACAATAAATGATTGCCTCTCTAATACCAAGCTTGCGTCAACTGTGACCTTCAGATATCTCAAGATATTTTTCACAACTTGTCAATAACTCTTTCATAAATCATATATGAATATGCTCACAACACTAACTACTTGCGCAATGTATAAATCGAGTTGCTACAAAATTAGATCATAATGAGTGAATACGGGTCGATGGATGCTTAACCACTAGAGAGAATACCTCATCATAATCAATCCATTCCTATTATGCAATGCCTTTTGTCACCAACCTAGCCTTGTACCACTTCAACTCCATGAGATTCTTCCTTTTTTTGCGCACATATATTTTCACCCAATGACTTTCCTTCCTGAGAAAGCTTCACTAACCTCCAAGTAATATCATTTTGTAGAGACTCCTTAATCTTTATCATCATCCATATACCTCTTCCGATCCACAAATCACCATCTAAACTGTCCACTGCTTCCTTATAGTGACTTAGAATTTTAGCCTCCACAGATGAAAGTCCAAATGCAATGTGGTCCCTCAATCAAGATGATTTGGAAACATTCTGGCTCCTATTCCTAGTCCCAACAATAACGTATTGAGTCAAAATCTTATCATCAACATCATTTTCTACCCCCTGATCAGTAATTGAATAAGGTACATAGGTTGAAATAATCTACCTCTATAAAACAAATGGAGTTACATCAAACTTCAAACTGTATGATGTGTTTTGGTCTCAATAAAACTCTCTACCTTCTTAAAATCTTGAGTATTCAACATGCTCACCTCATCAGATGTAACATCCCTCTAATGATAATCCTCCTCTCTCCTTGATCATATAATTTAAATCCATTGACTCCACACCTGAAGTCAATAAAGATTATCTTCTTTGCTGTTGATTCTAGTTTATCATTCTGAATATGAAAGAAAGTTAGATACATAAATAATGTTAAGTACATATAATGTCTAGTAGGATTCCTCAATCACATCTCCTTTGAGGTTTACTTCAATTCTCAACAGCTATAGAAGATAGATGACTCACCAAATAAAAGGCATAATCTATAGCATCGACCCAATAGACTCTATATATCCAACCCAGCATTGGATAACATACACCAAAACTTTCTCCACCAAAGTTCAGCTCAACCTCTCTACCCTATTCCCCCCCCCCCCCCCCCCCCCCCCCCCCCCCCCCCCTTGTTCTGCTGCAAATTCTCTCTAATAGTGAAGTGATAATCTATGTCAGATCTCTGACACTCCTGCAAGAATAGATCTAATTTATATTCGACCTCATTATATAATTTGATACATTGAATCCTTTTACCAGTCTGAGTTTCAATCCACTTCTTTCAAGTTTTGAAAATCTCCAACACATCGCTGTTGCACCTCATGGTGTACACCCAAATATATATGGAGTAATCATCAATTCAAAAGATAAAATATCTCCACCTACCAAATGATGTTGTCTTCATCGGACCCTAAACATTTGTGTGAACATACTCAAGAATACCCTTTGCATTGTAGATAACATTATTAAAGGATACCCGTGTCTTCATATCAAACACATAATATTCATGAAAATTGAGCTTATAGTTGCTCGCTAATTTAATTAATCCTTTCTTCATCAAATCCATAAGAGAAACCTCTCCAACATGAGCTAATATCATATGCCAAAATATAGTGGCATCAGAAAAATAATTAGCAATAGTTGTTGTTCCAATCACTATTCTACTCTAAAAATAGTAAAGGTTATGATGAAAAACTCCCTAAAAAAAATCAGTGCTCTATGATATATCTTTAAAATTCGTATCTCAATGACTACGTACCTTATAGCTCTTAGTTTTTAAAGCCCCAAAAGATAATAAATTCTTTTTGATATCTGGTATATGTTTAATATTAATGAGCTCTCTCATAGTACGATCATGCATTCTGATGAAGATACTCCCCACATCATTAATATGATATGACTAATCATTTTCCATGGTAGCTACACTCTCTAGTGGGATAAATATGATATATAGCGCTAGTGTGTAGAATATAGCATGAGCCATCTATATACAAACTATGAGAAATTGTAGATAGTGATACATTAAAGTCTTCATCACGCTCTTCCACATTATGGTTTGTTTTTACCTTAGTGGAAACTCCATTTTCCTTCTCCTTCAGCTTCAAGCAATCTTTTTTTCAATGACTAGTCTCTAAACTAAAAACTCATTGATTTTTTCAAGTTTATACCCACTAGACTTTCCCTGCTTGTCGTTGCCATGCACCCTTTTTATTCTTCTACTTCTCTTCTCTTCCTTGTAGGAGTGTGAGAGCCTCAACCAAATCCAACTTTACAGATTCATTATCTCTATAATATAACTCATTATTCAACAATTTTGTAGTTACCTTACCATAATTCAAGATATTCTTCTCATGAATGAGTACCATTGTGAAGTTTTTATACTCATCCGAGAGAGAATTCAATAGAAGGAGCGTCTTGTCTTCATCTCCAACTTCTTATACAGATTCAACAGATTTACCAATAATTTTGTGAAGTCATTCAGCATTTGGCTGGTCTTCAGTAAACATGGGTTTGAGTTTCTCATGGTTCTCACTTACTTAATACTTCCACTTATGGCCTTTTTTTACTGAGTCCATCAGTCACTGCTAATTTTATTTAAAGTGGATGTTTTTTGTTTCTCATTTATTTTTTTTCTTTGCATATATTAAAATGTTCTCTTTCATCATTTTTTAAGCCTTGGGCTCAACTTTTCTTATGCCTTATTTTTTTTATTAATAAAATTAAATTATATATATATATATATATATATATATATATATATATATATATATATATATATTCTTATTTAATGATAATTCTAATAAAGATTCCATACTTTTTCAAAAGTCTTATCTTCATCTTACTTGTCTTAAATGAGATCTTAGTACACCTCAAAAGCTTGAACTTTGTTAAAGATTGCTATGTTAGAAAAATAATTCTCAACTTTTTTTTTGTTAAAATTCATAGAGGGACTTACACGTTAATATCAAAAAAGAGGTTACACGATCTTTAGAAGGATCCACCAGCTCACTAATGCTCATAAGAGCTACAAGAGAAAAATAAGAAAAATCTAAGAGCCGGTGATTCCTTAGTCTAGGAGTACAAAAAGAACCTAGGTACAGTCTAGGGCTGCAAGTCGACAGCACCCAAAAAAAGAAGCAAAAAATAAAACCATTCAGCACTAGCTTCCTGCAAAAGGAGAAGAAACCCTTCCAAAGATCAGAAGCCACCAAAACCCTTCATAAGCTCCCACACCATTATCCGAACTTCTAATCTGCAGAAAGAGGAAACTCCAATACCAAAAAATTATGCAAGTATGCTGGAGATAATTGAGATTTAAGCATAAATTAAATAAGAAAACCCAAATGTTGTGGTAGGTATCCAAACTATGAAACATAACAGTAGCTACCATTTGGAGAAACATATAGCAGGTAATCATAAAAAGCATTAAAATATCAGCCATGCCCTCTCTAAACCTAATCTGGGTAATATCATCAAAGTTACCATAACCAAGAAAGAGGAAATAATCGTTGATTTGCATATCAATGCAGGAAGCAAACATAGCCTATAGAAAAGTCAAACTAAATAGAAGCTGATTACCCATAAAAATAGATGGATTACCCAGATTCAAGAAGGAGCCATCAAAACCATCAGAAAACTGGGCAAGCACATAAATAGTTAACATATGCTGACTACCCAGATTTAACATAGAGTCACAGAGAAACCAAAAACCCTCAATCTCCGCATATATAACATACAATAGAACAAAAGTATGCTCTATGATTCAGTCATTAGTATGAAAAAAGAAAATCTACTTCAACAAAATCAAAAACCAATAACACAGATAACTAGCATGAGGGTCCAGCAGCTGACAGTTCTAGAAATCCAAATACAGAGTTGCAACACAACTCCAAAAACAAACAAGGCAAAACCAATTACTCATAAGAGCTATAAGAGAAAAATAAGAAAAATCTAAGAGCAGGTGATTCCTTAGTCTAGGAGTACAAAAAGAGCCTAGGTATAGTCTAGGGCTGAAAGATGACAGAAGCAAAAAATAAAACCATTTAGCACTCGCTTCCTGCAAAAGGAGAAGAAACCCTTCCACATATCAGAAGCCACCAAAACCCTGCATAAGCTCCCACACCTGTTATACGAACTTCTAATCTACAGAAAGAGGAAACTCCAATACCAAAAAATTATGCAAGTATGCTGGAGATAATTCAGATTTAAGCAAAATTAAATAAGAAAACCCAAATGTTGTGGTAGGTATCCAAACTATGAAACATAACAGTAGCTACCATTTGGAGAAACATAAAGCAGGTAATCATAAAAAGCATTAAAATATCAGGCCCTCCTTAAACCTAATATGTGTAATATCATCAAAGTTACCATAGTCAAGAAAGAGGAAACTGTCGTTGATATGCATATAATTGCAGGAAGCAAACAGAGCCTGTAGAAAAGTCAAACTAAATAGAAGTTGATTATCCATAAAAATAGACAGATTACCCAGATTCAAGAAGGATCCATCGATCAAAAAACTGGGCAAGCGCATAAACAGTTAACATATGCTGACTACCCAGATTTAACATAGAGTCATAGAGAAACCAAAAACCCTCAATCTCCACACATATAACATACAACAGAACAAAAGTATGCTTGATGATTTATTCATTAGTATGAAAAAAGAAAATCTGCTTCAACAAAATAAAAAACCAGTAACACAGGTAACTAGCATGAGGGTCCAGCAGCTGACAATTCTAGAAATCCAAATACAGAGTTGCAACACAACTCCAAAAACAAACAAGGCAAAACAAATTATCCAAATTGATCAAGCCTCTTAGCAAAGGGGGGATATTAGACATATAAAATTCCTGCATATAATCAATGTTACATCCATAATTAGCCAACCAATCTGCACAGGCATTTTCCTCACGGTAAATATGAGATAAAGAGTAATTCAGATTAGATAAGATATATCTAATTTTTCTAATGGTATAAAAGCCATGAGGGTTGCCTTCCCCATCCTTCTGAATGATATAAAATAATCCTCAACTTATATCTTAATTACTTTCACATTTCTACATAATGATACATTAAGTTATTTTTATAATTTCAAATATAATTATTACTTGCTAGAAAATTTATGTCAACAGAGTCTGTGCTTTATGTCTCAGTGCTGTATAAAAATTCAGCATACATAGATAAAAATAATAAAATTAGAAAACTTTTTACGTGAAAATAATCATGGTGTTTAACCCAATTGAAAGAATGCACTATATTATAGGTGATATAACAATCCTTCTTTCCTCACAACCTAAATAGAAAAGATTATTTGAAAACAAATTTTTGATTTTTACTAAGCGAGATTTTCTTTATAGGAATTACAGAAGTATGGAGCTAGTAATTGAAACCCAACAATAGGGTTAAATCTTGACAAGAGTCTGAAGATGGCAGTGAATAATTAGTGGTGGTAGTCAATGGTGATAGCTGGAAAATATAAGAGAGCTCTCTAGTTATCTTTTTACTTCCTGCTGTACATATGGACAATGGGGCTCTATTTATTGATTTTTTGAGATATACATTTTGGTAATTTGAACTAGAATCCAAAACACATTATCGTATGACCTATATTAATTTTTTTGATCATGAAGAGATCATTCAGCATTTAAGTGTCTTAAAAATGTCATAATAGAGTGATCTTGAGCTCGTTGAACTCATCTTGTCTAGCAGCTCGATTCGACTATAAGCATTTTTAATTTGTAAATCATTTGCTCTTCCAATTAATGTTTAAAGTTTATGATTATGCTTTAAGTGCTTGATTTGGGCTCCTTTAGGCTAATATTGGATAACTTTTGTTATCATTAGTTTCGTCCCATTATGACCTTTAAATCGATTGTAAGTTTGTTGAAATTGGTCGAGTTCATATAATTTTGAATTGAATTCCAAAAGTTTTTAATTCCAACTTAAATATCAATGATATATTCAAAATCTTTGTGGATGTATCAATAATATATCTCATTATTATCATTAATAAAGACAAAATGTTAATGCAAATTTTACACAATTATCACATTGAAAGCTATAAAAAATTGGATTAATTTTTTGTTTGAATTGAACTAATCAAGTTGAGTTATTATCCCCAATTTTGATTTCGTTCAATCACTTGGTGGTTGTTTGGTTGGAAGTAAAAGTAAGTGTAAAGTAACGTAAATGCATGGATTTTGAGAAGTTTGGTATTTGGTTGGATTAAAAAAAAATTCAAGGTAAAGTAAAGTGAATGAAGTGTATTTCATTCTAGTTCTTTTTTTAGGTAAATCATAAAGGTGTCAATACTTGACCCAACTAAGACCTGATCCAAAAAAGTATGGGTTTGGAGTAAACTCATTTGTTAGGCAATTCGGGTTCTCAAAAATCCGAAATCAACCAGAAAATGACCCGGGACACTCCTGGCATGCAGCGATCCCGTGCTCGCGGCCATTCGTAGCTCTCTAATAGTTCCTAGCTCACGACTGGGCTTTATAGCGAACCCTCCCACACTTATGCCAGCACAAAAATCGTGTCCAGGCCCGCTCCCATTCCTGCACCGACACCTACGCAGGCAGCACTATCTCACATAGGCTTGCGCTCGAACTCGCTTGCACCTGGTTGTATTTCGGTTAGCAGATTAGGTCAGGTCAACTTGGTAACCTGAGGGGTTGGATCCAGGTCTAAATTTTTAACACATTTACAAAATTGGGTCGAGTTTGAGTTAACTAAATTAGACCTGGGTCAATTTCGGGTTCGACTCAAACCCGACTCAAATACTCATTTTGACACCCCTACTAAATCGTTCTTGTCCAATTTTGAACTAAAATCATTTACACTGCTCCAAATCTTGCTAAGTAAATATCCATCATCTCCACCACCTCCTCGCTGTTGAAAGCCACCCGCCACTCGCCACCCACCACCATCTACTGTTAACCACCGATGTCACTGTCGGCTGCCCACATAGCCACCAGCCTCTCACAGTCGCCACCGCTATCAGTTACCTCCGTCCACCACCGATGCATTAAAAGTATAATAAAATATCAAAATATACCTACAACTTTTTACACTTTGCATTGCATTCACTTTACTTCAAACCAAATAAAAAAAAGATAAAGTCATGCATTCCTTTTACCCACATCTAAATAACTCCAAAGTATTTCTTTTACGATATAAATGATCCTTTTTAATATTAATAAAAATTTATCACTATGCAATTTTATCAACATGCTCGAAATTATGAATTTAAGCATATAAGTGTAATAATAAATTTTCATTATTAGTGCATCAATAAATTTTTAATTAAATTCGTTGACTAATAAAATATTAATGCACTACGTGCATGTTTACATGACACAAAAAAAATTAAATGAGAATATTAAAAGCAAAAGAATATTTTTTATTTTTTTTAAAATTTTATTTATTTATTTTATTTCTTATTTCTAAAATCAAGGTATAAAAATATACATACTTTTATTAATTCATAAAAATATAATATTAATATATAATTGATATTTAAAATTTTAATAAATATTGTGTTTCATATTGATATATCATCAAAAAATTATCTTATTCGGGCACGAATCTCGAGGCAAAATAAAGCTGAAAATTTCAAAAATTAAGTACGGGATCACTTGAACTTTGATTTCAGTGAATATATAGTCAAACGGAGCGTCTCGGAAAAATGAACCCAACGACACCAAATTCGACTCAATCCGAGCCCAAATGAGCCCAAATCAAGGATCTAAAGTGCTGTTGGAAAGTTCAAACCACAATTTGAGTTACCAAACGGTTTTGAAATATGACGTTCTTATAGTCGAATCGAGTGGCTCGACGAGATGAATCCAACGAGCAGAAGATCGCCGAATTCCAACATCATTAAGACCTTCAATTGTCTGACAAATTGTACACAATCAAGGGATTCAATATCGATCATCCATCTAACCACTCCCTATTTATCCTTGATCTCTCACCTATTTACAAGCTATGCCACTCCAAAATGTCTATAAATAGACTCCTCATTTTTCATGAGAGGTGACCCAAGCAAGAAGAAGAAAAGAAGAAGAGAAGGATATGAGGGAAGAACTTCTCCTCGACCACCGCCAGAGTTCTGCCCGACGCCAAAATTCTATCGGACTTCCGAACGAAGCCAGAGTTTTGCTCGATGCCAAAATTCTGCCTGACTTCCGAACGACGCCGAAGTTCTGTCCAACGCTCAAGTGACGCTAGAGTTCTACCAGACGTCAGAGTTCTGTCCAACTACTGAATGACGCCAAAATTTTCCAAAGAATGCAAAAATTTTGCCCAATCTTGAAGTGACTTCGAAACTCTGCTCGATATTATAACTAATTTTTAATCCTGAAGAGATTCATTGTAATCTGATCGTCCTAAATTTTAAAGATGAGTCAGCCTCTTGTATTTCAAGCAAACACTAGTGGAACTCTTTTAACTGGGCGTGACCCTCTGGTTTTTCTCCTTTTAGGGTTTTCCACGTAAAAATCTTGGTGTTGTTATTTCTCATCTATTTGTGTGTTAGATATCCGTACAACACTGAGAAAGAAATTTTCTAATTCTATGGCAGCGTATATTCTAGTCTGCATAGTTTGCCACCGTCTGTGGGAACAATTATCCCACTGTTGACCTTCATATAATACCCAAAGGAAGACAAAATCAACGACAAAATATACCTCGTATCCCGTCGGATCCTCGAACTCCGCTGAAAATCTTCCGCGATTCCTTGCCGAAATCACGCTGATTCGGCGCTGCTTGCTGTCGTCTCCCAGAAATCCTGCCCAAATCCCGCATTTCAGCCTCGATCGCATCCCGACTCGCGTCTATAAAACGTTCGCTGCTTCCTTCTGTTCGATCACACACGAGAATCCCGAACTCTTGCTCTCTCCCAACCGAACTCTTCCACGCTCGCTACTTCCTCCCTTCGGCTCCACACTTCCAGATCCATTGTATCTGACTGAAGCTCTGCCCGACGCCAACCTCCCAACCGAACTCCTGTTCGGAGCTCCTCTCGTACGAGCCCTCTTCGATCTTCAAACTCGACGCCGTGTCTGGTACTCATCCAAGCCGAGAGAGAGAGAGAGAGAGAGAGAGGGAGAGATAGAGAGCTTCATACCTCTTCTCCTAGCCGAATCCCTCTGTCCCGAGCCCTTACCCGTGCCGGTTTCTCATTCGAGCAGAGAGAGAGAGAGAGAGAGAGAGAGAGAGAGAGAGAGAGAGAGAGAGAGAGAGAGAGAGAGAGAGAGAGAGAGAGAGAGAGAGGAAGACCGGCCTACCTCCTCCCTTGCTAGCCGACTCCATCTCCTCCGATGACTTTCCCTTTTGCCCGATCGGGAGTAGCGACAGGAGCTCCCTGTAAAGGTAACTCTCTCTGTTTCGAGCATCTCTTCGGCCAGATCCCGTAAATCCGCTGAGCTGAAGGATATAAGGTGGTAGCAAATCCTATTTCAAAAGGATTTGGCTTAAATCCCATTTAAGTTCTGCATCCTACTTAAATCCTTCTAATCATGTCCTAATCATGCTTAAAACCTGTTAATTAATTATAATTGATTAGATTTAATATTAATTAATTATTTTTAATTATAATTTAGTTATAATTAGTTAAAATTAAGTATAATTAATTATGTTTAATTTTAATTATTTATAATTAAAATTATTTTAATCATAATTAACTAAGTTTAATTATGATTAGATTTTTTTTTTAATTATAATAATTATTTATTAATCATATATTAATTATACCTAATTAAAACTAATTGTAATTAATTATTTTTAATTCTAATTAATTATTTTTAATCATAATTGATTATAATTATTATTATAACTAATTATAAGAAGAAAAGAGAAGTAAATGCTTCTCCCTTCCCTCGATGACGACCGCCAAGGTATAATTCCTAAACTCTAAAACACCGAGAACCCGTTTCAATGCATGCGTCGAGACAAAACGACCACCTATACACGCTTTTCTTAGCGTGGTGGGAGGGAGTGCGTCCCGACGTTTGCGACGAAGCGAGTAATCACATAATTCTTTCTTCGAAGTTCGTATCGCCTTGGAAACCCCGCCTATACACGCTTTTCTTAGCGTGGTGGGAAGGGATCCCGGTGTGATGCGCGCGACGAAGCGGGGATACCCATAAGTACCCGCTTGTGGGCAAATAACTGTTCTTTTATTGCAAAATATTTTCAAAAAATAAAAAATAAAAAATACTTTTTTACAAACAAAAAAATACCCATACACGCTTTTCTTAGCGTGGTGGGGAATCAAAAAATACACGGCCGCGGTGTCCTCGAAAGAGGGCACCTACCATACACGCTTTTCTTAGCGTGGTGGGAAAGGCCCAGTTTTCCGTAGTTTTTTCCTAAACAGGGGAGACGCCGGGAGGCTGCCGAAATTTCGGGTGAAGACGGACTGTACTTGGACTTTATTTGCACATCACATGGACAAAAATGAGACTCGTACCTGGACTTGGATTGAACGCAAAGGGCGATCGAACTTGGACTCGGACTTGTGAACTTGATTGAACTCAGAACAACCAAGGACTTGGGACTATGCTTAGAACTCAAATCAAAATGAACTAAATACACTTGAACTTAAATTTGAACTCAAAACTTGTGGACATCGAACTTGAACAAGACATTGAACACAAGAGACTTGATGAACTACAAAGGACTACGCTCAAACTTGATTTGAGCTTTAATTGAACTTGAACTCATACTTATGTGAGCAAAAACTTGGATCAGCTTTGGACTATAATGAACTCAAACTCTGACATTGAACTCTACTTGAACCAAATGGAACTTCAATCAAACTCAATCAAGAAGAATTTGATTTGGGCTCAGACTTAAGTTGAACTTAACAAGATTGTTTGTGGAATAAATCTTGAACTACAACAAGGCTTGGGTTTGAGTCTCATTTGACTCAAAAGAGTCATGATTCGAATTATTTGAACTCAAATTTGGAGTAAAACTTGAACTAGTCAAACTCAAACTTGAGTTTGGACTTGATTTTGATGATGACCCAGAGAATTTCAAATGAACCATATAAGATCTAACTTGTGTAGATTACAAGTGACAAGCTCCTAACAATTAGATGCATTTGTCTCCTACAAGTTGGGGGATTCAACATGCGATGAACTGAAAGACATGATGTGTTTTGAATAGTTCAAAGAGGACACTCCAACTATCAACATCAAAATTCAAACATACAAACTGATCTGCAAACAACAAATCCAACATGTACTGTTGGAATCCCCTACGATAATCCCTACGAATGTCTGTTGATTGAAGAAGGCGACATTGGAGGTCAATAGGAGGATCCACTATGCACACAACATGTAATTTGCAAGGAGAATGAAAAGAATCTACCAAGTGTTAGGATGTCTATATATCCTACCATAAAATAGTGGGAAATAAATGTATATGTCTTCTACAAACAAAGAAAATTTGATCTACAACAAATACAACCATCAGATCCCACCTGAGATTGATGAAAGGTGGGTAGGATGCAAGAACAAAGACACTCCTACAATCAATAACAATTCAGTGCTGATCAAATGCAGTAATTTTCCATGAATAAGGATGGACGAATTGTAGCAAGTACAACCATCTACAGACCGTCGTGGAGGACCCATCATATGTATTAAATGTCATATACAAGCAGAATGTCAAAAGACAACAATAAGTGTAAGCTCCTATGGGTCAAGGCAGGAGATTAGTTAGTGCACTATGATCCGCCTACAAAAATCAACAAATAGTGCACGACAGTCTACCTGTATGAAGCAGCGAACAATTCTATCCAGAAGCTGTTATGCCACGCCACCGGATCCGCAACACTCGTACTAGCGGACAGAAGGCGTGTACAAGTTCTCAAATACAACGTTGTGTACTCAAAAAGGATATTTATCTGCACAACTACAAATACTTCAATACCCCTACACGTGTACTATAAATTGTATACACATAGGTACACTAAAAAGGGTAAAAATAATTATAAAACCCGCACGGGCCCCGGCGAGCGTGTTATTGGTACACACGTGACGTCTAGGGATGCTGCGCGGGTTGACAAGTGAATTCAGGCTCGAACCCGATCCTCCTATACGGATTAATAGGAGTCGACAAGGTTCGAACTAACAAATAAATATGTGGCCGTGGCGACCAAAATATTTATTTTAATACATTCATATAGGCCTTCAATGCCTAAAATCAAAAGAATTTACTTTCAAGGGTACAAAGCCTACGAAACCCGATCCTCTGTCGACAGCCCGATAGAGTTGACAAGGTTCAATCCATAAAAAGAAATGATCCCAAACACCCCGATGATGGCCGTGTTGAATGTAGATCTCAACCGGAGGGGTTCCCCAAATATTTTCAAATATCTCCCCAATATCCAAAGTTTATTTCAAATACTCCAAAGCTCCACCCAAAATCCCAGAAAAAACCCAAAAAAATTCAAAATTCTAAAAATATTTAAAATTGAAATAAATCCATCAAAAACTTAAAGCAAAATAATCCGCCCTCCGCAACAGTTTGCCGAGGTGGACAAATTCAAATAAACTCTAGCTCACAAAGAGCCAAATGCCTAGTCGAAAATATCACTAGGATCCATTCTCAAACAATCTCTTGCTAGTAAGGACGTGGTACGTGTCCTCTAACCAGCAGTTTCGCCACCAAATGGCACTGCAGGTAAACGGTTATGACCCGGGGTCCTCTGAACCGAGTGGTTTCGCCGTCAAATGGCACCACAGATACCGGTTATGGCCATAGCCAATACGCTCCTTAATGGCGTTAAATCCTTGAGATATGAATCAATAGGATATGATTGATAGGGCACAAAGCCCTCTGTAAGCTAAGGTGGATTCAAATTTGTCCCCTTAGACAAACATTCAACCCCGGTCTACAAGGTTCCCTTGGACGAAGCAACCCATGGCTGCCGACAAGGATCCTTCTGTCAGGTTGGGTCGACTACCTCCTCTGACTAAGTAGACCAGGGACCACGATGGCCCGGGACGACGGAACCATGGGATCTTGATCGGGTCTATCATCCATTCCCCCACCATCCGCTTTAAGTGCACGATGGTGAAATTTCTATTTTAAATATCAAATCTTCCAAAATCTTCAAATTCTCAATTATTTTCAAAATTTTCAAACATTTCAAAATACCCAAATCCAAATCCATTTCCAAATCCAATCATACTGCTACTATATGCCAGATAACACGTATTCTCTACGTATCTGATTGACGACTAGCCTTAATCGAAAGTTCTCTCTCGTGATCGGGAGGGGTAATTAACTATAGGGGCTTGCGCCTATAGGAAACCAGAACTCAGATCATAAAGTCCTCACAAAATGAGGGCGAAATCTCTAGGTAGTGTCTTATCTACAAACCCATCTGCCTTCCAAAATTTACCCTGGAACTTAATTCGTTAAAACTCCCTCGCCGAATAAGAAAAGCGAGTGGAGGCCGGGGCCGAATTTTCGGAGCCCACAGATTTCTGGCGACTCCGCTGGGAATTGATTTCTCTTTCCATCTTTGGCTAGTCGTCTCAGTGCTATAGTAGCAATTATTTCAAATCGTACTCAAGATTTTGAGTCTTTCAAAATAATCTTTTAACAGTTCAAAACTCTGAATTTTCTAAAATGATCATTCAAAAAAATTTTCCATTGATATAACGTATTTAGCAGTATTTTAGATTTATATTATTTGAACTGCTTGCTAATGTTATTTTCTCTTATTTTTGTGTTCTGTGTAAGTCTCTGCATTTTGAAAGTGCGGGGTGATGTATCAGAATCTGATTACTAACCCTTGCCTTTCATTTATGCAGATGGATCTACAGAATACGCCGATGACTGTCCAACTGGGACAAGGAGCCAGGATTCAGCTGGCGAATGCTATTATTGAAACCGGAAATGCCGGAGCTACCATCCAATTTGGTAGTGTTGATTTTCCTGCAGTCGTTGCAAGGACTGCCGCCATTCCCGTGAATGGAAGGAATGCTGAAAGGCCTGCCAGGAGGCTCCATTCTACTGAAGCTGTCACCCGTCGTGTGCATCTCCCAGCACAACGATCTTTAACTGAAAATACTCGTGATAGAGTTTCAGTATTCGAGAGGCTATCACAGCCCGAGATCCTGACCACCAGAAGAATTGTGAATGGTGGAAGAGTCTCTGTGGTGACTACAAACACCACACCCCTGTCGACCAGGTTATTTACGCCTGAGAAATATGATGCTGAGGCCTCCTCATCTGGAGGAAGGCCTACAAGGAGGCAAAGAAGGAAGATGAATGCTGAACTTCGAGCTCAGCAGCAACAACTCCCGATCCATCCCTCCAATCTGTCGGCCCAAATGTCTGAAACCAATGTTCCTACCCGGAATAAATTTTCTGATTTAAAATGGGTGAAAAGGAATAGTTCCACTGGTGAGCTGAAGAAGTCTTTTTGGGAGCAACGACAGGAGGTCCCAGCTCCTCCAAAGATGAAGGAACCTGAAACTCTCTCAGCCCGGGTCTATCGGGTCTTGAAGACTGTAAAGGAGAAAGGTTTGAAAAAGAAAAAGTTCCAACGGCCCTTAGTGATAGAGGCCAGAAGAACTCCGCCAAGAGAACGTATATCTGCTGTGGCAGAAAGAAGAGAAAGAAGATATGTCCCACGCGGTGAACATCGGGGTGTGACACCTGAACCATATGTTCAGGGATCCACCGCTGAAAGGTCCCGGTGGAAAGGAAAACAAGTCTGGAGGCCAAAGTCTCGGAGTTATGAAAAGGAAGATAGAAGAGAAAAGAGGACTGATCTGGGCGTGACATCCGGTAAGGCTTCCCGGAGATCCGCCCCCATCTACGAACAACGTCAGAAGTGGGCCCCAAAAAGGACCCATAATGATATTCTTCCAGACGGTAGACACCTTGGAGAATCCTCTAGGGGATCCCGTCGTCCTCCATCTCCTCCAAAAGAAGAAACCAACTTTGACCGCAGTCCGCTGGTTGAAGAAGTCCCCGTGCCTAATCAGGAGCCGGAAATCCAATGGCGTCGCCGCTCGGAGATCCGAGTACTGGAGGAAAATATAGATTATCAAAATCTAGAGGAAGAAGAACTCCTTGAAGGGGAAGAAAATATTGGAGAAAACATTGATGAATTTATGGAGGAAAATTTAGAAGAAAATATTAATGAATTTCTAGAGGAAAATTTAGAAAAAAAAATTCAAGAAACAAATGACACCCTAGATATGGAAGTTGTCTATATGGTGACACATGTAGACATCGATGATGGTGCCAATTATGATGATGATGAAGATGAAGAGCGTTGGCAACCGCCACCCCGGCAAGTATACCGTCGTCGTCGAGAAGGGTCCACCACTGGCAGAAGTCGTCATTCTCAAGAAGAAGAAGAAGTGGGGGAAGTAGATGAAAACCCTTCTGAAGCCGAGAACGTCACACTCGCTGAAATGCGATGACAAATGAGGCGACAAATGAGGGTCAAAGACAGGGAAATATCTCAGTTAAATGAGAAGATGACTGAGATGATGACTCAAATGAGGGCGATGATGCAGATGATGCAGAGAAATGCTACTATTGGCGACATGCCCAATCCTCCTGCTGATCCTCCAAACTTCCAAGCACCACAAGGCTCAGGAGTATAGGGAGCTCCTGAAGGTGGTCGTGAAGCCCATAATATCGTTCGTCAGCCCACTCCGCAGAATATTGCAAGTACTTCCGAGCCTGTGACTGCTGCACAGTTGGAAGGAATGATCACAGAAAGAATCAGGGCTATTATAGCCGTTGATCAAGCAGAAAAGTTGGTGGGCAAGGGTCGTTCGTATCCGGCTGAGTACGACCAAGTACCGTACCCAAAAGGGTATTCTGTACCAAAGTTCAACACTTTCAACGGTAATAACAACCCCAGGCAGCACCTGGCGCAGTTTAAAGCAACCTGTGGGAATACATGAGGAAATGACGCTCTACTCTTCCGACAATTCGTCAGCAGTTTGACAGCAACTGCTTTCGAATGGTACGCTGAACTGCCAAATGATTTTGTGAAGACCTTCGCAGAATTAGAAAATATGTTCGTGAAGAGATTCGCTAGTGCAACTGAGAAGATTACGATCGCTGATCTCGCTCTGGATAAGAGAAAAAGAGAAGAATCAGTGACTAAATACATCACTCGCTGGCGAAATTTGAGCATGAAATGTGAGCAGCAGTTAGAAGAAGAGCATGCCGTACAGTTGTTAATGGGCAACATTGATGACAAGATGCAACCCTTCCTGTGCATGGCTACAATCAACACATTTCAAGACTTACTCGACAGAGTGGCCAAATTTGAGAAACTGAATTTGTCCAGATCAGAAAATCACTCTGATAAGCCCAAGAAGGCTAAGGCCCCAGGTGCTAGAAGGGGTGATGTCGACTCTACATTCTTCTCCAGAGCTGATAGAGAAAAACAGGTGATTTATAATGTAGACAAGGGCAAACAGCCGATGCAATATCAAGAAAAGCCCAAACAGGCCTACAACCCCAACCCCCAGCCAAAGTTGATACTAGGGGGAAATGATAAGCCACGAACTTATCAAGCTGGAGGCCAGAGACAGGCAATAGGAACTGGTGATAGAACGTTCCAATCCCTCAAAGATAAAATGAATAAAGAATATTCATTCAAAAGGGAGAGTGTCGCCAAATTATTTCGACAAGTGTTGAAATCGGGTCTAGAACTGCCTGAATGCAAGAGACCCGAAGAGTCGAAGCACACTGGTGACCCAAATTATTGCCCATATCATCGGGTGCTCAGCCATCCTATTGAAGATTGCTATATCTTCAAGGATTGGCTTGAAAGAAAATATCAGAAGGGAGAGATCACATTGTCCGACAATGTATTGTCTCACCCTAAAAAGGAATCAGCTCGGGTAGTCACGTCCTCTTCCGTACCCCTGGTTGAAGAAAGAAGAAATGAAAAGAAGCCAATTCAAGAAGAACGGTGGGAGACTGCGGTCTCTAAGAAGACTGTGAAAATGTTGAAGCAGCTTGAAGGAGTTCCAGGTATAAAGTGGAAGTCTCCTGTTGAGCCCATGATAAATTTGAAGGAACTGCCGATGGTGCGAGCTCCTATTTCTAAACAACTCTCCAATCAAGCTAGCACTTCAAAGTCTGGTGGGGTGAAATCATCCAAGAAGAAGACTAAATTGAAGAAGCCTAAGGAGAAAATGACTGTAACTCAGAGAGTTATCAACAGTTTGGATGAGTACTACCAGACTGTGAGGCGACCTATCAAGCTTGCTGACTTCATGTCGGAGCTTAAAATAGATGAAGCTGAAGAAGGAGATGAAGATTCTCTTTCAAAAGAAGTATGTCGGGTCATCTCAGTGGCGCCTAGTACCCCGATAAAAGAGGAATACAAAGAAGAAATACCCTCTGAATCCTGTATGATGGTTTTGCCAATGGATTACAGTTCGGAGGAGGATTTGTACTTTCCAGAGGGAGACGAATCAGACCCTAGCATAGCGTCTCAGATGGGACATGTAAACCTAGGTGGTGATTCTGAATCAACAGATGAGTCCCTAGATGCAACAATGACTGATTCTGAAGAAAATGCTCCATTAAATAACCCTGAGCCGGAGGAGATTGCTCAAGTGCAGTTAAGAAGCGGCAAGATACTACCGCCTCCACCGAAGAAAGGGGTCTCCAACAAAGACAAGGAGAAAGAGATAATTATCAACGATGACATTATCCCTGAAGATCCCAAGAAAAAGAACACCTCAGCCAATGGGATAGATTATAATATCTTATCCCATCTAAGAAAAAATCCAGCACAACTCAGCATATACGACGCCTTGGTAATGTCTAAAGACCTTTGGGAGACTCTGATTCAGGCTCTCAAAGATCTCGAAAGATACGAGGCATATTTTGCTGAACGTAGTTTGACTGAGGTTCTACAAGCTCGTAATGAGCCATTTATGACTTTCTCCGAAGAGGATATGATGCTCGGAACTGCAGACCATAATCGTCCTCTGTATGTTACTGCAGATAGCGATAAGCTGATCATCAGTCGAATCTTAATCGATCCTGGATCCTCCGTGAATCTGATAAGCTTGAAAGCACTGAGATCCCTCTGCCTTGATGTGGAACACCTCGGGCCAGATAAACTGATGGTGCATGGTTTCAACGAGAAAGGGCAGAAAACCCTTGGATCATTCATGCTCCCTCTAGTATTTGGAGAGTTCCATACAGAAGCTAAATTCCATGTGATTGATGCGGATACTTCATTCAAGGCGCTACTAGGTCGTCCCTGGTTGCATGAATATGGCATTGTCCCGTCAACATTACACCAGTGTATGAAATATCTCAAAGATGGAGAAGAATTCAGGATCTCTGGTGACATTCAGCCCTTCACAGTTCATGAAGCCACAGTTTATGAAGATGCGCGGTACTTCATGCCAAAGAAGCAAAAGTCTTCGAGCTCCCTCAAAGCTAAAGCATCAAACTCAAAGGCTGTAAAGCGAACTGAACAAGAAGGTGAGAAGAAGCAGGTGGGGAGAAAGAAGGCAGTGCCGACTCTTCCCAAAGTGCCGACCATTTCAAAAGGAAAGAAGTATGTACCTCATCTTGGAAGTGACACAGATGAAGATGAGGATACTCCTGCCAAATCTCGAAGAGTGTGCCAGTCAACGGATGAATGGAGTAGGCATGTTGAATTTTCAAATGATGATTATGACTACGACTCCATTTATATGAACACGGTGCAGAATGTGTTCTCTAGAAGAATTGACAGCTTATCAATTTCAGATAGTGTACTCGTAGTCACGCGTGTTCCTTTACAACATTTCAAAGAAATTATTCTGCGCGAGGTGCATAAAGTTGAAGAACTCGCCACCCTCTATCTGCCTCCCCGTAAAAATGGGGCTATTCTAAAGAATGTGTTATATTCTACGGGAGTTCGTGAAGAGGAGAATCATGATTGGGATTGCATGATCCTCGATTTTGAAGAGTTATTTCCTACGAGGCTACCTAGGTTCAATACCAAAAATATTCAGAGAATGCTACGAAAGCAAGTCAATATTCCTACCACCAAGAGACAACTTCGTATAAGTTTGGGCCTCTGGTATGGGAGGAGTCCGCGTCCGTTACGGCAGAAGGATACAGACGCATATAAAGGTATTGGATTCATCAAAAGAAAATTCCTCCGGAAGGAAACTTGTCAGGCAATCACATGCATGAAAATTGAATCCGAGGATGATGTTGCTGAAGAGACATACGAAGCTGATGATTATGATGAGCAGCCCGTAAAAGCCGAGCCTGCACCGAAAGAGCTTGAAGATGGTGGACAGGCAGCCACTATGGATGAACTAAAAGAAGTCAACTTGGGGACTGAGGAAGACCCTCGCCCAACCTTCATTAGTTCTCTTCTATCCGAAGACCAAATAAAAGAAATAAAAGAACTCCTATGTGAATTCAGGGATTGCTTTGCCTGGACATATGCTGAGATGCCCGGCTTATCCCCTGACGTAGCAGTTCACAGATTAGCAATCAAATCGGATGTAGCACCCGTCAAACAAGCTCCAAGGAGAATGAGACTGGAGATTGAAGAACAAGTGATTGCTGAGACGAAGAAGCTCATTGATGCAGGCTTCATCCGAGAAGAAAAGTATGCCGATTGGATTGCCAATATCGTCCCAGTGAAGAAGAAGAACGGGCAAATTCGTGTATGTATTGACTTTAGGGACCTCAACAAGGCGTTCCCAAAAGATGATTTTCCACTTCCTGTATCCGAACTCCTAGTGGACAACACTTCCAACTACGACATGTTCTCCTTCATGGATGGGTCGTCAGGATACAATCAAATCAAGATGGCGCCCGAGGAAGAAAAACATACATCGTTTAGGACGCCCATCGAGATTTTCTGCTACACAGTCATGCTCTTTGGCCTGAAGAACGCTGGTGCCACCTACCAGCGGGCGATGACTCATATATTTGATGATTTGATACATCAGAAGGTCGAATGCTATGTAGATGACCTTGTTGTTAAAAGCCTTGGCCGAAATGATCACTTAAAAGATCTCAGAATCGTATTTGAGATAATCAGAAAGTTTGATCTGAAGATGAATCCTCTCAAATGTGCTTTTGGAGTCTCCTCCGGTAAATTCTTGGGGTACATTGTTCGTCATCGAGGTATAGAGATCGACCCCAACAAAATTAAGGCAATAACGGAGATGCCACCGCCAAGGAACCTTCGACAGCTTCGCTCGCTGCAAGGACAACTGGCTTTCATTCGGAGATTTATATCAAACCTATCAGGTAGGTGTCAGCCATTTTCTAAGCTAATGAAGAAAGATGTCCGTTTCAAATGGGACGCAGAATGCCAGGAAGCATTTGATAGTATCAAGAAATACCTGTTGAATCCGCCCATTCTAGCAGCGCCAATTCCGGGGAAGCCTCTTATACTGTATACAGCTGCACTAGAAGAGTCCCTCGGAGCACTATTGGCCCAGAATAATGAAGAAGGCAAAGAAAATGCGCTCTACTACATCAGTCAAAGGTTGATTGGAGCAGAAAGCCGTTATTCCCCAATTGAAAAGCATTGTTTGGCGCTGATTTTTGCAGTTCAGAAACTCCGCCACTATATGCTATCCCATAAAATCACACTGATATCAAAGATCGATCCGCTGAAGTTCTTGATGATAAGACCAGCGTTGACAGGTCGTCTAGCCAGGTGGGCAGTATTGTTATTGCAGTTTGAAATCACATACATGCCACAGAAGGCGGTGAAAGGACAGGCCTTGGCAGATTTCCTCGCTGCACACCCAATCCCGGCCGATTCTCCACTAAATGACGATTTGCCCGATGAGCAAATAATGCAGATCAAGGAGAATGACAAGCTGCCGTTTTGGGAGATGTACTTTGACGGGGCATCGTCTATTAGACATGTCCGACCTCCAAATATTGCAAAAGCCCGAGCCGGCATTGGTCTCATTTTTGTAGCACCCGAGGGAGGCATAATGAGATTTTCTTTCAGTTTGACTGAACCTCGGACTAACAACGAAGCCGAGTATGAAGCTCTATTAGCAGGGTTGGAGATTGCGATCGATATCAGAATCCAACATCTCCAAATATTCGGTGATTCTCAGCTCGTGATAAATCAAGTCCTCGGTATCTACAAGGTTGGCAAAGTCGAATTGGCACATTACCATTGGCGAGCCCTCGAGCTTCTGAAGCAAATACCAAATATAAAAATGGCTCGAGTTCCTCGAGGACAGAATGCTAAAGCAGATTGTCTGGCCAAATTAGCTAAAGAAATGGCGAACATCAACGAGGAGAGGCCTATATTCATCGGAGTTTACACTCGTAGGGTCTTGGAGCCCGCTTTATTACAATTCCCGAGGGCAGAAGGAATTCCAGATTCAAGTCAGCAGGATAAAATTCCAGTTGACCCTCAACCTCTCCATCAGATCGTTATGGAAAATTACCCAGAAGAATATCATGTGGCTAAGAGACATAAAGCTAGTCAAGCTTCAGAATCGTGGTGGCATTGTTTAGATATTGAAGTCGAAAATGATTGGAGACAGCCATTCATTGACTACTTCAAGGAAAACAAACTCCCGATAGAAAAGTCTATGGCCGCACAAATTAGAAAAAGGGCATTGCGATACGCATTTGTCAATGATACGCTATATAGGCAAGCTTTTGATCAAATATGGCTAAGGTGCCTAGGGACCAAGGAAGCTGATAAAGTGGTATCAGAAGTCCACGAAGGGCTTTGTGGAGCACATCAGTCAGGTCCTAAAATGGCCGCTAAAATCAAGAGAATGGGTTACTATTGGCCGACCATGGTCAAAGATTGTATCGATCACGCTAAGAGGTGCCACGAGTGTCAAATCCACGGTGATGTTATACATCAACCGCCAAATCCACTGCACCCAACAATAACATCTTGGCCATTTAAATGTTGGGGCACAGACATTATCGGACCAATAGATCCGCCATCATCAGCGGGACATCGATTTATTCTAGCAGCGACAGACTACTTTTCCAAGTGGGCAGAAGCGGCTCCATTCAGAGAGGTCACATCGGAGCATGTGATCAATTTCTTTACCCACAATGTCGTCTACAGATTTGGTGTGCCACGCTGCATAATCTCAGACAACGGTACTGCTTTCAAAAGTACAAAAATTTATAAGTTCGTTGATCGGCACAAAATCGATTGACGATATTCTTCCATATACAATCCAAGGGCAAATGGATTGGCGGAAGCCTTCAACAAGACGTTGGTGAAGTTATTGAAGAAGATCCTTACCAAGAACAAAAGAGAGTGGCATACGAAGATGGCAGAAGCTCTATGGGCCTATCGTACGACCTACAAAACACCAACGAAAGCCACTCCTTATTCATTGGTGTTCGGTGTTGAAGCCGTATTACCATTGGAGATCGAACTGCCGTCACTTCGGGTAGCAATTCAGAATGATCTCACTCAAGAACAGAATGCTCGCCTCAGAATGGAAGAGCTCGACGCACTTGATGAACTCAGGTTACAAGCTCAACAAAACCACAAAATCTACCGAGGAAGAATGGCAAAGTCCTTTGATTGAATGGTGCGTCCTCGATCATTTCAAGAAGGAGAGTTGGTCCTGGTGCTGAGAAGACCAATCATCCCACACAGAAAAATTGGTGGCAAATTTGTATCCAATTGGGAAGGCCCCTTCGTCATCGAGAATGTGTACCAAGGAGGAGCATATCAGTTGATCAATCTGAATGGTCAGAGGCCTATGCCACCTATCAACGGACGACATTTAAAGAAGTATCATGCATAAAATATTATGTCTAATGTATTTTCTGATGATCAAAGTGTTATATGCATATTTATCAATGCATGTTTGCTTATATTTTGAAATTCTCTTGTATAGCAAGAACGCATTTCAAAATCCTCCATCAGACTGGGGGCATTTTAAATATTTATTTGGGTCGACATCGCACTGCGTGCCGAGATCCCCAAATAAATATTTAAAATCTTAAAGATACAAAGCCCATCCGAAATGTCCCTACGAGACAGGGGGCATTTTAAATATTCATTTGGGTCGACATCGTGCTATGCGCCGAGATCCCCAAATGAATATTTAAAATCTTATATTCCAAAGTTAATTCCATTCTAAAATGTCCCTGCAATACAGGGGGCATTTTAAATATTTATTCAGGTCGACATCGCGCTGCATGCCGAGATCCCCGAATAAATATTTAAAATTATCAATTCAGATATTCTTTTGTGCTAAATAATACAAATATTTGTTTTCCAAAGTATATGCAGGTGATCTTTCAAGAGTCAGAGACAACACCTACAACAAACCAAGACTCAAAAGTCAAGAAAGAGACTTTTGTGGCTACACACTTCTACAAAATTGAGCCGAAGAAGCTTAAAGTCTTTCGACAGCCTGAAGCTTAAGGTTCGAATGGGAGTAAAAGGTCGGATCCAACAAGCCCAAATATGGCCGGATCGCTGGCAGCTCCGTCTACTCAACAAGCCATAAGAAAGGCCGTAGTAGCGGAACCCCCACTTCGTCAACCCGTCAGTAGGGACTGTAGGAAGTACGAAGGCAAATTCGACTCGACCAGTTCAAGTGATCGTAGTCTACAAAATTCTCATAAATGACTGGAGAATCAAAGTTCCAGTGGAAGGTTGAGTCTCGAACGACTACCAAATGTTCGTAAGCTCCAAATCTTCAACCACAAAAGATAACTCCAAATCTACCAACTTTAGCAAAAATCAGCATTGGGGAGTGCAATTCCCATAGCTCGAGTCTGAAGCCTGAATGGGTGTAAGAGGTCGGATCCAACAAGCCCAAATATGGCCGGATCGCTGGCAGCTCCATCTACTCAACAAGTCATAAGAAAGGCCGCAGTAGAGGAACCCCCATCTCAACAAACAGAGGACAAAGAGCTATCAAATTCTAGCTCTTCCGATCTGATGAACTCAAGTGATTCAGATTAAAGTCTTCTCAAGTGGTTAAGGATCAAGATACTACTTACGTTCGGTACTGTCAATTGTTTCCAGAACCTGCAAATCCTTCAACAAATCCGTAAAGCACAAAGCGAGGATCGAAGGAATTTTTCTTCAACAAGTCCGCCAAAGCACAAAGCAAAGGACCGAAGAAAATTATCCCAAAGTTCATAAAAGCCCAAGGCTGAACTAAGAGGATTCTGTCATCAACAAGTCCGCTATGCACAAAGCTCTGGACCGATGACTTTTTGCCATCGACCTAATACAAACCTAAGGGTTTAGGTCATCGACATCTACGCCTTCAACAATCCCGCCAAAGCAGAAAGCATAGGGCTGAAGGTACAAAAAAATCACCTGACAAGTCAACAAAGACAAATTAGGTAATCCTCCATTAATATCCGCAGCACAAAGCACAGGACAAAAGAAATCAATATCTCAGCCATCTATTGATACATCTAAGAGCTCTATGAAGGAAAGTTTTAGTGTGACATCTAAGCAAAATTTTGGAGATCCACTAAAGGAAAATCTTAGTGTGACATCCGAGTGAAACTTTTAGAGATCCACTAAAGAAAGCCCTAGTGTGACATCTAGAAGAAATATCTAGAGATTCACAGGGTCAAACAGCTTACAACAAACGTGATTCGCTCTAGACGCGTACCACATTTGTTGGGGGGCATTAGTTGACCTTCGTATAATACCCAAAGGAAGACAAAATCAACGACAAAATATACCTCGTATCCCGTCGGATCCTCGAACTCCGCTGAAAATCTTCCGCGATGCCTTGCCGAAATCACGCTGATTCGGCGCTGCTTGCTGTCGTCTCCCAGAAATCCTGCCCAAATCCCGCATTTCAGCCTCGATCGCATCCCGACTCGCGTCTATAAAACGTTTGCTGCTTCCTTCTGTTCGATCACACACGAGAATCCCGAACTCTTGCTCTCTCCCAACCGAACTCTTCCACGCTCGCTACTTCCTCCCTTCGGATCCACACTTCCAGATCCACTGTATCTGACTGAAGCTCTGCCCGACGCCAACCTCCCAACCGAACTCCTGTTCGGAGCTCCTCTCGTACGAGCCCTCTTCGATCTTCAAACCCGACGCCGTGTCTGGTCCTCATCTAAGCCGAGAGAGAGAGAGAGAGAGAGAGAGAGAGAGAGAGAGAGAGAGAGAGAGAGAGAGAGAGAGGGAGAGATAGAGAGCTTCATACCTCTTCTCCTAGCCGAATCCCTCTGTCCCGAGCCCTTACCCGTGCCGGTTTCTCATTCGAGCAGAGAGAGAGAGAGAGAGAGAGAGAGAGAGAGAGAGAGAGAGAGAGAGAGAGAGAGAGAGAGAGAGGAGAGAGAGAGAGAGAGAGAGAGAGAGAGAGAGAGAAGACCGACCTACCTCCTCCCTTGCTAGCCGACTCCATCTCCTCCGATGACTTTCCCTTTTGCCCGATCGGGAGTAGCGACAGGAGCTCCCTGTAAAGGTAACTCTCTCTGTTTCGAGCATCTCTTCGGCCAGATCCCGTAAATCCGCTGAGCTGAAGGATATAAGGTGGTAGCAAATCCTATTTCAAAAGGATTTGGCTTAAATCCCATTTAAGTTCTGCATCCTACTTAAATCCTTCTAATCATGTCCTAATCATGCTTAAAACCTGTTAATTAATTATAATTGATTAGATTTAATATTAATTAATTATTTTTAATTATAATTTAGTTATAATTAGTTAAAATTAAGTATAATTAATTATGTTTAATTTTAATTATTTATAATTAAAATTATTTTAATCATAATTAACTAAGTTTAATTATGATTAGATTTTTTTTAATTATAATAATTATTTATTAATCATATATTAATTATACCTAATTAAAACTAATTGTAATTAATTATTTTTAATTCTAATTAATTATTTTTAATCATAATTGATTATAATTATTATTATAACTAATTATAAGAAGAAAAGAGAAGTAAATGCTTCTCCCTTCCCTCGATCTTCGAGCCAACACCGACGACCGCCAAGGTATAATTCCTAAACTCTAAAACTCCGAGAACCCGTTTCAATGCATGCGTCGAGACAAAACGACCACCTATACACGCTTTTCTTAGCGTGGTGGGAGGGAGTGCGTCCCGACGTTTGCGACGAAGCGAGTAATCACATAATTCCTTCTTCGAAGTTCGTATCGCCTTGGAAACCCCGCCTATACACGCTTTTCTTAGCGTGGTGGGAAGGGATCCCGGTGCGATGTGCGCGACGAAGCGGGGATACCCATAAGTACCCGCTTGCGGGGAAATAACTGTTCTTTTATTGCAAAATATTTTCAAAAAAAAATTAAAAAATACTTTTTAACAAACAAAAAAAATACCCATACACGCTTTTATTAGCGTGGTGGGGAATCAAAAAATACACGGCCGCGGTGTCCTCGAAAGAGGGCACCTACCATACACGCTTTTCTTAGCGTGGTGGGAAAGGCCCAGTTTTCCGTAGTTTTCCCCTAAACGGGGGAGACGCCGGGAGGCTGCCGAAATTTTGGGTGAAGACGGACTGTACTTGGACTTTATTTGCACATCACATGGACAAAAATGAGACTCGTACCTGGACTTGGATTGAACGCAAAGGGCGATCGAACTTGGACTCGGACTTGTGAACTTGATTGAACTCAGAACAACCAAGGACTTGGGACTATGCTTAGAACTCAAATCAAAATGAACTAAATACACTTGAACTTAAATTTGAACTCAAAACTTGTGGACATCGAACTTGAACAAGACATTGAACACAAGAGACTTGATGAACTACAAAGGACTACGCTCAAACTTGATTTGAGCTTTAATTGAACTTGAACTCATACTTATGTGAGCAAAAACTTGGATCAGCTTTGGACTATAATGAACTCAAACTCTGACATTGAACTCTACTTGAACCAAATGGAACTTCAATCAAACTCAATCAAGAAGAATTTGATTTGGGCTCAGACTTAAGTTGAACTTAACAAGATTGTTTGTGGAATAAATCTTGAACTACAACAAGGCTTGGGTTTGAGTCTCATTTGACTCAAAAGAGTCATGATTCGAATTATTTGAACTCAAATTTGGAGTAAAACTTGAACTAGACAAACTCAAACTTGAGTTTGGACTTGATTTTGATGATGACCCAGAGAATTTCAAATGAACCATATAAGATCTAACTTGTATAGATTACAAGTGACAAGCTCCTAACAATTAGATGCATTTGTCTCCTACAAGTTGGGGGATTCAACATGCGATGAACTGAAAGACATGATGTGTTTTGAATAGTTCAAAGAGGACACTCCAACTATCAACATCAAAATTCAAACATACAAACTGATCTGCAAACAACAAATCCTACATGTACGCTTGGAATCCCCTACGATAATCCCTACGAATGTCTGTTGATTGAAGAAGGCGACATTGGAGGTCAATAGGAGGATCCACTATGCACACAACATGTAATTTGCAAGGAGAATGCAAAGAATCTACCAAGTGTTAGGATGTCTATATATCCTACCATAAAATAGTGGGAAATAAATGTATATGTCTTCTACAAACAAAGAAAATTTGATCTACAACAAATACAACCATCAGATCCCACCTGAGATTGATGAAAGGTGGGTAGGATGCAAGAACAAAGACACTCCTACAATCAATAACAATTCAGTGCTGATCAAATGCAGTAATTTTCCATGAATAAGGATGGACGAATTGTAGCAAGTACAACCATCTACAGACCATCGTGGAGGACCCATCATATGTATTAAATGTCATATACAAGCAGAATGTCAAAAGACAACAATAAGTGTAAGCTCCTATGGGTCAAGGCAGGAGATTAGTTAGTGCACTATGATCCGCCTACAAAAATCAACAAATAGTGCACGACAGTCTACCTGTATGAAGCAGCGAACAATTCTATCCAGAAGCTGTTATGCCACGCCACCGGATCCGCAACACTCGTACTAGCGGACAGAAGGCGTGTACAAGTTCTCAAATACAACGTTGTGTACTCAAAAAGGATATTTATCTGCACAACTACAAATACTTCAATACCCCTACACGTGTACTATAAATTGTATACACATAGGTACACTAAAAAGGGTAAAAATAATTATAAAACCCGCACGGGCCCCGGCGAGCGTGTTATTGGTACACACGTGACGTCTAGGGATGCTGCGCGGGTTGACAAGTGAATTCAGGCTCGAACCCGATCCTCCTATACGGATTAATAGGAGTCGACAAGGTTCGAACTAACAAATAAATATGTGGCCGTGGCGACCAAAATATTTATTTTAATACATTCATATTAGGCCTTCAATGCCTAAAATCAAAAGAATTCACTTTCAAGGGTACAAAGCCTACGAAACCCGATCCTCTGTCGACAGCCCGATAGAGTTGACAAGGTTCAATCCATAAAAAGAAATGATCCCAAACACCCCGATGATGGCCGTGTTGAATGTAGATCTCAACCGGAGGGGTTCCCCAAATATTTTCAAATATCTCCCAAATATCCAAAGTTTATTTTAAATACTCCAAAGCTCCACCCAAAATCCCAGAAAAAACCCAAAAAAATTCAAAATTCTAAAAATATTTAAAATTGAAATAAATCCATCAAAAACTTAAAGCAAAATAATCCGCCCTCCGCAACAGTTTGGCGAGGTGGACAAATTCAAATAAACTCTAGCTCACAAAGAGCCAAATGCCTAGTCGAAAATATCACTAGGATCCATTCTCAAACAATCTCTTGCCAGTAAGGACGTGGTACGTGTCCTCTAACCGGCAGTTTCGCCACCAAATGGCACTGCAGGTAAACGGTTATGACCCGGGGTCCTCTGAACCGAGTGGTTTCGCCGTCAAATGGCACCACAGATACCGGTTATGGCCAGAGCCAATACGCTCCTTAATGGCGTTAAATCCTTGAGATATGAATCAATAGGATATGATTGATAGGGCACAAAGCCCTCTGTAAGCTAAGGTGGATTCAAATTTGTCCCCTTAGACAAACATTCAACCCCGGTCTACAAGGTTCCCTTGGACGAAGCAACCCATGGCTGCCGACAAGGATCCTTCTGTCAGGTTGGGTCGACTACCTCCTCTGACTAAGTAGACCAGGGACCACGATGGCCCGGGACGACGGAACCATGGGATCTTGATCGGGTCTATCATCCATTCCCCCACCATCCGCTTTAAGTGCACGATGGTGAAATTTCTATTTTAAATATCAAATCTTCCAAAATCTCCAAATTCTCAATTATTTCCAAAATTTTCAAACATTTCAAAATACCCAAATCCAAATCCATTTCCAAATCCAATCATACTGCTACTATATGCCAGATAACACGTATTCTCTACGTATCTGATTGACGACTAGCCTTAATCGAAAGTTCTCTCTCGTGATCGGGAGTGGTAATTAACTATAGGGGCTTGCGCCTATAGGAAACCAGAACTCAGATCATAAAGTCCTCACAAAATGAGGGTGAAATCTCTGGGTAGTGTCTTATCTACAAACCCATCTGCCTTCCAAAATTTACCCCGGAACTTAATTCGTTAAAACTCCCTCGCCGAATAAGAAAAGCGAGTGGAGGCCGGGGCCGAATTTTCGGAGCCCACACCCACAATTTCAAGCTTTACTTAGATGGCCAATAGGTGTAGCATCGAATATTAGGAGCCTCCCACTCCAGCTCAAACTAATCTAGGAATCCTTCCATGAACCAAGGACGTCAGGCATCTGCCTCTTTTTATCCTGGGAGGGGGGGGGGGGGGGGGGGGGGGGGGGGGGGGGGGGCATAATTCTATTAGAGAAGGAACTTCAGGGCCTTCCCTAAAAGACCGCATTAAAAAGATGGAGAAATCTTATAATGAGATCCTTTAACTTCTACGAGAGACTCGATGACCAGCTGTTGACCTCATTTTTGTATGAGGTCACTAAGGACCCATCCAGATTCCAGACCAATCCTGACCCTACATCAATCTAGACCTTAGATCCTAGGTTCTATTCTAAATCCTAGGATTCATCTAGAGGTGTTCTAGATCTTAGGATTTATTCTAGATCTTAAGACTCTTTTAGTTTTCAGACTTAAGATTTATCCTAAACTCTAGGATATTTCCAAATTAATTCAAACTCTAGGATCCACCTAGAATCTTGACCTTAGGATCTACCTAGATCTTAGATCAATCAAACCAAAATCCAAGGTCCAAAGGTATTGTCCTAAAGGCCTTTTTCATTAAATTTTCAAACACTTAAAAACCCACTCAAATGACCTCCGATTTAGAGTCTGTCAGTTGCATACTGATGGAACATGTCTCTGGAGGAAACCCTCCAAATTTGAGCTCATTCTGAGGTTACTAACCCCCAGAAACTAAATTAAAATCCAAAGGCTGTAAAACCTTCAAATATTTACAGCCCATGCCACTGGACTTGCCATTAAGAAGATTCTGACCTAAGAGCCTTCACCAAAGTCTCTAGTCACTTCCAGACCTTTAATCCTGATATGTTGAACATAAAACTGTATTTTTCTGGACCCACTTTGACCCCCAGTTGACCAGGGGTCAAAATGACCAAAATACCCCTTAAGGACTCAAACCTTAATTTCAAATCAAACGACCTCCAAACTGCTTGGAACCACTTCTAACAAGTTTCAAATATCAAATCAAACATGTCAACCCAAACCCAGACCTGGGTCAACCTGGTTGACCAAGTCAACCTAGGTTGACCAAACAGGCCCTTAAGGGTCAAAACGGTCATTTTGACTGAATTGACCTCCCCAGACCTTGGGACCCTCCAATGGTCTCCAAATGTCAATTCAAATTGATCGAACCTATTTTCAGACCCTGGACCCACCTGGTTGACCAAGTCAACCAGGATTGACTCAAAGCCCATTAAAGGCCCATATAGGTTCATTTGATCCAAATGACCTATTTGAACTTTTAAATCACATCCAACCAATTCAAACCCATTTCATTTGATGCATGGAATATTTTCAAACTCACTTTGAGTCGAACCTTAGCCTATTGGACCGAGTTAACTCATTTGTTTGGTTAAATACCCATGACTTTAATTGAACCTTCATGAATCCTCAATCAAGCCTTCAAAACTTAGTCTAAATGACACTCAACACTCCCATGTGCCACCTTGGCAGCCAAGTTGACTGTTGACCAGTCAAACTGGTCAACAAACCTTTGAAACCCCTTTTAAGTAATTAAATCCATATGCTTAAATTAATTCCTTCTAATCCAATCCACTACAGCAGCTCTAATCCAACTCTAAAAGCTTCTTAAGACCTATCACAACCATTGAAACTTGATCAAAAGGCCCCCATTGCTCCCATGCACAAATGGGGACCAAAATCCCTTTCCACATGGCATGTCCTTGCCATGTCCTTTGCCATCTGCTCCTAACCACTCCTTGGACAGATGGCATTCATCTAGGAGCTCCCCCAATTCATCCCAGCCATCCATTCAAGTTGGGGGGACTTGAATAGGGCAAAATCTCTCAAATGGAGATCATGAGAACCCTAACACTCTCTCACTCAAACCCTTTTTCTCCAAAACTTCTCCAGCATTCAAGAACCCTCAAAAACCCTCTACATACATTTCCCTAGCTCTTCCATGCCTTCCCCCACCAGATCTTACCTTCCAAAGCCTCATTGGTGAAGAGAGAGGAATCTAGAGAGAGAAAGAGGGGTTTCTAGAATAACATCGAATCCGTCGTGATCCAGGTCTTGGGGTCTTCTACAAAGTTGAAGAGGATAATAGCAGCTTTCCAACAAGCCAAAGAAGTCAAACATCCGACGGCTGGATTGTAAGTTATCCCCATTTTTAGTTATATTTTAAATTTGGAACTGTAGAAAATATACAATGCATGGAGTCTCCAAACTCTAGGCATTGGAAGATTAGGCTACCATGATTCTATGTTTCAAATTTCACGTATTTGAGATGAGTATTTTGGGAGATATAAGCATTTAAAATTTTCCAGTTTTGGTAGATCTGGACCGTCCGATTGATCATCAGACGGTCCAGATCAAATCTGAACCGCGTGACTACCCCTGGGGATCGAACGCGGGTCTCCTGGTCAAAATCGCGCGGGCCACGTGGCTCATTTTGGGCACTCGGATCAGATCCAATCTGATCAGATCGGACGGCCATGGCTCGCGCTGACGTGGTTAAGTAACCACGCGAGATTACGCCACGTGTCTCGACAGTGGCACCCCACCGCCATCCAGCCAATCATTACCAATCATTGGATTGGCGGCGCCGGCGGCCAGATTTGCCCAGAATCATTTTTAAAAATCATTTAAATGCTTAAAACTTATAAAAATCATAGTAAATCTAATTGTTCACCAAATTTAGTGTTCTTGGGCTTGTTGGAAAGATCTTGAGCTCTAGTATTTATTAAAATTAAATTAAACCTTTTTTATCACTGTATTGAGAAATATTTGGGTTTTCTTTAAATCCAATTTTTCCAATTTTCTCTCAATCCAGTGCTCAAATGGATCTCAACTTTTGGTGAAGTAATTTTGGACATCTTAAGTATTATTTGTAATTTACTTAGGTCCAGATGTCTAGTGGATTACTATGGGGTGAATTTACAAAGTATTGGGTCCATTTTGGACCCAAAATTTTGAAAATTCATAACTCTTCAAATTGGTAGAATTGGGCTTCCTAATTTATACGATATGTTTGTATATATCTAAGGGTTAGATTAACAGAGATTTAGACCCAATTGAATACTAGTGCCACCTAGGAACAATAATCAAGGACATGGTCTATACAACTTAGAAAAATCCTAGGAAATTTTACACACACCCAATAGGGGTGAAACTTGAGAACCTTAAAATTAATGACATTTTACACCCTAGGTTCAAATTTCACTCAATTTGGAGTTCATTAGGTCATAAATTTAAGCATGTCAACATTAACCCTTAATTAAGCCATTAAAACTTCCAGAAATTACAATAAATCAAGCTTAGACCCAAAAAATATGAAAAACACATCAAATTGACCTGAATTCAAACCTTAATCAATGAAAATTAAAATCCCCTTGAATTGACATCAAATTAAACCTTAATTCAGTTTTAATTGAAAATTAAGATTTAATTAATTTAATTAAAAAATAATAATTAAAAAGTACAAAAATTTCCCAATCACTTGGGAATCTCTTCTTAGGTCATTTTTGACCTTTGGAGTTGATTTCAAGGAGTTTGGGCTTCATTTGGAGAAAAATTACAAAAAGGCCCTCTAATTAAGTAATTTCAAAAAATTCAATAATTACCCAAACTTCAAAGATTCATAAATAATTCAAGAAAAATCCAAATTGACCAAACTCACTTGCATTCAACTCATAATAGTGTCAAGTATTTTTTAAAAATGTCAAAATCCTAGAAAAAATATCAAATTCAAAAAGTCAACAAACTGATCAACTCTAAGTCAAAATGAGTTCAAAACTTCAAATCTTCGTAATAAAATGTAGAAAAATCTAATTTCAGTTTACTTACTGTCTAACTGATTGTACTAAGGTCTAGTATTTTAATAAAATACTAATTTTCTAGAAAATACTCTTAATAAAAAAGTCAATTTTCAACCCCTTAATTAAATGATTAAAATAATCCGAAAATTCCATAATTTGGTTTTTAATTCTAAAATCCAGAAAATGTTAGTTTAATATTTAAAACACTCAACAAACTTTTTAAAACACAACAACTATCCTAAAGACGAAGTTTATTGGCTGGACTACTCCGGGTTGCGGGGCTAAGTGTCCTAAGGAGGCTGGTTCCTCAAGCCTGGTGGCACAACGCCACGAAATGGATTCTAAGGGGTGTTAAACCTTAAAAATATATTAATAATTAATTATTTAACCCTTTAAAATCTTTAATTCAATTACATTAATTTGGTTTATCGGCTGGACTACTCCGAGCTGCGGGGCTAAGTTCCCTAAGGAGGCTGGTTCCTCGAGCCTGGTGGCACAACGCCACGAATCGATTAATGGCAAACTAAAATTAATCAAACTTTAAAAATCATCAACCAAACACTTTTAATTAAAATTCATTAATTTTTTCAAACATTAATCGAATCAAATCACTTAATTATACTGGGTACCACTAGGTAACTCAGGCCTACGAGGCTATTAGCTTAGCCCCAAGGAAGGTGAAATAAACTTCATGGCCCGGTGTGAAACAAAGGTGATTTCCAACAAATAATTAATAATTAATTTTAAGAGTCATTCAAAGCATTAATATTTAATATCTAACTAAATTCCCTTAAGCCTATCAACCAATTGAACCTTAATCAACTTTAATTAATGATCATATTTAGGACATATCAAAACCACACAGCCTACCTCACACACTTTAGATGGTTTTCTAGGACAACCGACTCTAGTTTTAGGCTAGGCCGGTGTTTACTTTCTTGCTGTGTGCTGGATTTTTGAGTTTTCACTGCATGTTGTTTGCTAGTTTAGAATTGATTGATTGTTTATTTATTTACTGCAATCTGTTGAGCACTTTAAATTTCAAATATATTAATTGCTTGAGATTCATATATCAACTGCTTGAGATCAAATATTAACTGCTTGGGACTGTATATACCACTGTTTATTATTAGGATAACCCTGCAGATCGAGTCTAGATTTTTCAATTTTGATTAATATAAAATTGATTTGATTTGTGTTATAATTTCAAGTGATTTGAGATGGGATAACATTCAATTTGGAATCCAAAGAGGAAGGGACATCCCTTATGGGAGAGTCCCTCTCCATTTGGAGATCCAAATTAGGATAACTTTAAAATATCCAAAGAGGAAAGTTAACATCCCGTTTAAGGGGGAGTTTCTTTTCATTTGGATATCCGGACCCGACGATTCAAGAAGTAGCAGAAGGACGAAGAAGTGGGTAACGAGAAGACCCATTCTCGAAGTCACTTGAGTCTTAGGATTAGAAATCCGGGTTGTTGTCAGTGGTGCCCGACCACTTTACTTTTCTGCAATTTTGGATGTAATAATAAGTGGCACTTGCCATAGGGACTTTCAATTTGAGCATTTAATTTGATTGATTTATTTAATTGATTGTGCAGTAGAACTACTTGTTTTTCTAGTCTTTTTTACTTGCCTGTCGATTTTGATTTGACCTGGAATTCGATCGTAGGCTCTTAAGAACTTAATAAAATTTTTCTACTTAAATCAAATTAAAAACTTTAAACTCATATAGAAACTCTAACGAATTTAAGAAGTAAGCCCGGGACCGTCGGGAGTCCTCATTTCATAGCATTCATTCAAATTCAATCTTTTAATCGAGTCGATTAACATGCATCATATTAGCAACTAATTTAAAAATCTTTAAACCCTTAATTGCATTTGCTTAAGCATCAAACCCAACATAAGTTTATGGGACCATTTAGGATCCGCTTTAGATGTCGGTCCCGTTCTCAAATACCTTTCTTAAATAACGTCCCGACCACTCTACATAAATTGACCGGACTCATAATTTTAAATTGTTTAGGTGGTTTAGCTGGCTCCCCAATCCAGGCCGGGGTAAGACCAGATCTGCACTACATTAGCTAGGTTCGGGGCACTTTTAAGTGCCCAATTTAGACTTAAGTTCCGAGGCTGGCTCGGGCTATAAGACCTCACCCTCCGAAAATTGAATCCCAAGTTTCTAATAAAATTGATCACTTAAACATTAAATCACTTTCAATCTAATTTGAGCCCAACACTTAGGATAGGCTGGAGTATTTCTGAAGTGATTCAGAATCCCAAAACACTCCATACTCCTCTTCCTTTGATTCTAGAAATAAATGTTCAATCTTGAACCAATCCCTCTTGAAATTCCAATCCTTACCACTTTTGATATCGAGCCTTGAAAATCTAAAAATAAAATTTACACCACTATTTTAATCGAGAGTTTTTGTAGGGAAATTTCCAATTTTCCTGCGATGTAATTAAGTACGAGGGTTTGCGCTCGTAGGAGATTTAGTAACCTATAATTGATTTTCAAAACCAATCTTTCAAAAACTCTAATTAATTCTCTTTGGGAAATTTAAATTCAACAATCATTTTCATCATTTTCAAACGATCAATAGTGATTGATAATTTCTTTCCTCGGATTGATATATCAATTACTATCATGATTTTGATTATGAAATTAATGATCTTTTATCCAAATTAGCGTAGTCAAATAATTGATTAAATTCTATTTTGATCCTCCGGGGTCAAATGTGATTCTCCCTTTGAGTTTGACTACGATAATCAGGATAAATTTGAGATTTTAAAATTTGAACCCATTAGGGAACGATATGATCATCTCCTGAGGTGATATACTGTTCATAATGACGCGTTCAATTTTAAAATTTAAAATTAAATATTTCCCAAAGATAATTAAATATTTTTTAAAACTATACATACTTAAATATATATTTTCAATCAAAACACCAGCATTGACACTTCAAGAAGCGATTCTTCTCTCGCGAGATCCACCAGGGCTTGAAGATGTTCAAACTGAACATCTTCATGGTGAGATTTCATTTCCTCCGCCAAGGATGCGCCCTCCAACACATCAAGAAAATGAGCTTATTGACACTGCAAGCTCTACACATCCTTCATATGCAGGTCGCCAACCTTACATTCATTTGGAGATCCCTAAGGAATCAGCCAAATAGTGTATTACAGAACTCCCTAACAACGCATTATATCATGAACTGTGGAGATTGGTACGTGAAGAGTTCCCCAAATGAGATATGAGGCAAACTCTTCGATAACGAAACTTTCAGAAGTCGTCACCTTTAATTGAAGTAATTCTTCAGCACCCCATTCCGATTGGCTTCAAACTACCAAGCATCGAGTCCTACGACGGGACATCTGATCCATACAAACATATCGATCACTATAGAATCATCATGAATATCCAGCGAGCCTCAGACACACTCCTTTGTCAAGTTTTTTCTACCACCCTTAAGGGGAAGGCTTAGACATGGTTTTATATTTGCTTCCATCCGGAATGATCCCTTCATTTGTCAAATTAGTCAAAATGTTCGTCTAGGAGTTTATGATCAATCAAAGAATTGCTAAGAATTCTTCTTATCTCTCCGGAATCCGTTAAAATAAAGGAGAATTATTGAAGGAGTATTTTTAGTAATTTTTCATTGTGCCTCAATAAATTCGAGTAGATAATAAATTACTGAGAGGGATCTTTTTTGGAGGCCTTCGTCCTGATCCCTTCTATTCGGCACTCATATATGATATTGTTCATTCATATGTCGACCTGATTCATCGTGTAGAAGCACAAATCTTGGCTGATGAAGCCATAAATGCTCACAGGAAATAGTTTGAGCAAATCAATGGGAAGCGCAAAGGTTCACCTATGATGGATAATTCATCGTCACAACAAAAAAATCAAGGGAAGAATAATCTATCTCATAGGCATCCATTACCACGATGGAAACCTCAATAGGAGGAGTATACCCCACTCAACACATCTCGAGCATATGTATTCATGGCCATTCGAGATCAAGATATAGTGAAATGGTCAAATCCTTTGAAGTCAAACACAGGAAATTCATATCAGTATTGTCACTTTCATCATAGTTGTGGTCACACTACTGAAACTTGTAAGTAACTCAAGGATGAGATTGAAAGACTTATCCGCCAGGGCTATCTTCGACAATTTATTCGAGATCTACCTACCCGAGAGGAAGCTCGTCCCACTGGGGGGCAAAATCAACAACAAAAATAAACATTGAATAATATTCAGGTGGTTGGTGAGATTCAATGATCGTGCACTTCATGTTGTTGTATTAGTAATACTACTTATCTTATTTCATCGTGTTTTTTTATGTTAAATATGATGTCACTTTGATATCCCTAATATTTTCTTCAAAGTTAAATATTGTGTTGTTCTTGTACGTATATCTTATATGTTAAGTACAATGTAACTTATATATCCTTAAGTTATACTAGGGATTTATTGTATTGTTTTATATGACATAGTAATGTGTTGTTCACCCCATTTTAATATTGTCATATTTTTAAAATTATAAAAATGACAATAAAAAACTACTAATGAATATAATCTCTTTACTCATGATTTGAAAAATACATAATCTTTACTGTTTCTCAATCACTAGATGATTAATCCCAGTAGAATTTGATCCGACCTCTTTCATACATGTTAACATCATTAAGCAAATTCTCTAAAATATAATCTCGGATATGTCTTATATAATTGGTGGATTCTCATGACCTTTTTCACACAGGTTAATGTCATCAAGCAGGGCTCTGACATACAACATCGGATGGGTCTTACATCCTTAGTGGATTCTCTTAATCTCTTCTACACATGTTAACATTATCGAGTAGGGCTCGGACATACAACCTCGGATAAGTCTTACATCTTTGGTGGATTCTCTTGACCTCTTCCACACAGGTTAACGTCATCGAGCAGGGCTCTGACATACAACCTCGATTAGGTCTTACATTCTTAGTGGATTCTCTCGATCTCTTCCACATATGAATATAAAATCTTGGAAGACTAAAAAACCTTAAAGAGTACGGAAGACACGTTTATCAAAGCATATCTCAAAGAGGCGTAAAACAACTTAGTTTTCTTTGAAGGACGAGTTCATTTCAAATAAAAAATAAGCATCGAGCTTATACAATAATCTCAACTCCTTATATAATATCATTGGAGTTACATTGTAAAATTATACATCAAGTTCAAGTGTACATTTATTCTCACTAGAAGTTTTAATAAAAAAAAAAGATATTTACATCATCCATATAAAGATATATAATGAAGGCACACTTTCGTATATATGCATATTGCTTTTGCAAAATGCCACTGAACACCCGCCATCATCGGCCCTTCATCTGGTGTATACCGGTGGTTCTTTACTTCATATCAGTCATTATCGACTTCTCGCTCAACTATTAATAGTAGCACACCCTTCGATTCTCTCCTTCAGCACTCCACTCGACCTTTGACTGCGACGAACTTCTTCTCAAATAGCATCAAAATTCTCCCCGTCTACTCACCTCTTATGGTTATCCTTCCATCACAGGACTTTTGTATGTCGTGGGACTTTCGTCAAAATTATACCCGACATTGAGCCTCCTCCCATCATTGGACTTCTATCCGTCATAGGACTTTAATCGGACTTCCAACTGTATGTTGACAATCGTTGATTTTTTCCCGACCGCAAGATCTTGAAGAGGTTTTGTGTAGGGATCATCACCTACAGAAAACAGTGGAAGGCCTCTAGAGCAAGTAGAAGATGGGGGAGAAAGAAGAAGAAAGAAAAAAATTTCTAACTTCTACACTAGAAGAGGGACTTCAATTTAAGTAGGGAAAGTCACCAACTGAAAAATAGTGGAAAGCCTCAACTGTCAGAAAGCCGGAAAGAGAAAAAGAAAAGAGATTTCTAACTTCTATGCAAGAGGATGAACGCTACGTTAAGTAGGGAAAGTCACCTACTAAAAAACAGTTGAATGCCTCTTGAATGCATTTTATTTGAAACCCTGAATGCTAATATAATTTTAACAATTTTATATTTAAAACCCTGAATGCTAATATAATTTGAATGCATTTTTTACTAATATTTTTTAAATGAATCAGTTCTCAAGCTAACGAGATAAGTCATAGCTGGTACAAACTTGCCTCCTTTGCTCAACGAGCTTGTCTCATTAGCCATATACCGAACTGACTTAACTCACTTACACCCCTAAACATGTGCATCGTTCATATATGTTATAAGCATGCTAATTGTGGTTGGATGAATATTATGTTGAGTTGTCAAGCCCAGTTTCTTTGATTGGACATTTGATTTTGGGGTCTATCTTTTATCTTTTTTAAGGTTAGTTTTCTTTTTCCTAGCTCTATAATTTTGATATGTCCTCACATAAGATTTGTTTAGTGGTCTATTAATCTTTCTTTAAAAGTAGATTATCTTCTTTGTAGCCAATCCTCTTTTAAAAAATAGATATATATTCTTATAGAAGAAAATAAGAAAAAAGTTATATCAATATATTCTAATATAAAGAATTTAAAAATTAAGATGCTGATTTAAAAACAATGATGAATAGGAAGAATTCATATTTAATTAATATCAAAATAAATCTATTAACTTTAAGCGCGTCCATCATATATATATATATATATATATATATATATATATATATATATATATATATATATATAGTATTAAAAGATATCTTGACAAACTTTTATTTGAAAGAAAACATCTAAAATAATCGGAATAAATAATTATTTTCTTAAATTTATATTCTGACATAGAAAAATGGGCCGTGAACACTGTGCTAACTGAGGCCCGATTATCTCATGAGAATTCCTTGGAAATAATGAGGCCCAACTGATTAAAAGGCAGTAAAAATGTCGATAATAACCGGGCTTGCAGAAATTAGTAAAGCCGAGAGATCAAGGGTCTGGTGTGTTGTGGTGGCTATTGCTGTTCAGATTTCAGTGGCATTGAAATCTTCGCTTTTTTAACATTTTCAAATGATATTAAAACTAAGGTTTCAATATTTGAAAAAGTTTTTTTATATATGTTGATTTAGATTTATTTCTAAATCATAATAAAGCTTTATTTGTAAAGCTTTAAATGGCACATTGATTAGGGAATTAATTATTTCCCACTTATTTGATTTAATTGGAGATTTAAATGGGAATTGATTGGGGATTAGTTTAGGAATCTTTTCCTTAAATTATTATTTCTAGAATCTATAAATTAAGTCTTTGGAGCTATTGTTGTAGGAGAGGAAGAGAGTGCTTGAGAGCCTATTGTTATTCATATTGTTTTCCAATTTGATGAAATCACTCTCCTATTCCCGTGAACATAGACATCGATCGTTGCTTAACCACATAAATTATCGTGTTCTTTGTGATTGTGTTGTGTGATTGATTTTATTTCCACTGTGATAGTTTGCACAACTTCTTATTGCTTTTAAAAGTGACTTTTTAATATAAAAATTTTTCATTTAATTTTTTTTTTTGTACTAAAAAATTATTTTAGAAAACATAAATAAAACGGTCCTAAACAAAGCCTATATCCCAACACGAGTATATTTTTGTCTCTCACTAATCACCAAACCTTTTTCTCTCTTGCTTTGCTAGGATTTTTCCCTAGCCCTAGTTGCGGCACTGACCGCTGCTGCTGGTGCCGGTGCTATTCTCAGGAAAGTTTCTCATTTTTTGTTGTATCTTTGCATTGGCTTGTAGTTTTTACAGTTTCTTTGCCGATTCGCCCACCTCTGCTTGGTAGAATAGCGATGAATCGATGGTCGACCCTGGTTTTTTGGATGGGTAGTGTAAATCTTGTTCTTTTCTAGATGCTTGATATGAAACTTCCCTAGCTGTGTGCTTTCCTAACCTAAAACCTACTACTTTTGGATTGCCTTCACTTTGGATCTCAGAAGAAGAGATTCTAGTTCAAGCGGCTCCTCATCAATTTGCATTACTTGGCTTTTTCCTTCTTGTCGTTATAGTCTAGAATCAATTCGGATGTTTTTTTTCAACCTTAAGTTTTTTACCATATTTCAAATTTTGTTAATAATCGCTACATGAAATTGGCCAAATGGTCTCCCTCAATTGATATTGGTGTTGAGTCACCGGTTATCCCCATTTGGATTTCACTGCCCAACCTGTGGCCACACCTATTCTCCCCCTGAATCCTTCATGGCCTGGGACTATTCTTTGATCATCCATTAAAAATTGATAACACTACTGTTATTGGTTCTCGTCAGTGATCTATTGCGCGCGTTTTGGTTAAGTTTAACATTACTAAAAAAATGCCCTTATAGAGTTTGACTAGGTCCTAATAATTTTAGCTACATTCAACATGTTGTGATGGCGAATTTTGCTCAATGTAAATGTATCGGGCATTCGAAGGGTGATTGTCGCCCTATTCCTTCTTTTTTTTGGTCGTACGTAATGTAGATGCCTCAACTCCCGGTAATGCTAATGTTAATTTAGATAGGAATCACTACAAGAAAATCACTTATTACCGGCGGAATTTTCCGGCGGCTTTCTGGCGGTCAGTTTTCTGGCGGCTTTCCAACGGCTTATTTTGCACGAAATTTTCCGGCGGATTTCTGGCGGCTTTTCAAGTTTTCTGGCGGAATTTTAAAAATTTTTATTACATTGATTAAAATTATAACTATTAAAATGATTTTTAAAAAATGACTAAAAATAATATTAATTTTTTCCTTAATTTAATTATATGGATTTAAAATAAAATTATTATTTAAATTGTTATTTATTTTTTTTAACTTTTTTAATTAATTTAGCTGGTTTATTTAATTTTATTTTGATAATTTTATTTTCTGTTAAAATATAGTTTAAATAAAAAAATTTGACACTAATAACACATTTAATTCATTAATAATTTTATAGTATATTTTAATTAATTAATTATTTAATAATTTTTTATTAATTTAATAACATATTTTAATTAATTATTACTTAACTAGTTTATTTTAATTATCAATTAAAATAAAAATCTTAAATAAACAAGTTTTAATTATATATAATATTCAACATGTTTTAATATAAATAAAAAAAATACTTGAATTTATTCATTTTGCAAGATCGGCGCATTGGTCAGACTTGTGCGCGGGTGGGGGGCTGCGGGTGAAGAGGTCTCAGGTTCGATTCTCAGGGAAGACAAGCATGGGAGCGGGCGGGTTGACGCACTCGGGCTCGGTTTGGCTCACGCGTTGGCGGTCTGGCGCGACATCGGTCTGGCGGGCGCGGTCCGGCGCGACCTTGGTTGGGCTCGGGTTGGCTCACGCACCTGCGGTCTGGTGGGACTCGCGCACACAGGCTAACGGCTGGTGCCGGCACGCGATAGCGCTGGCAAATTGACGCTGGTAGCGAAGTGGCAGGCTCGGCTCCGGCACGCGGGATCGGGGTGGCTGGCCGGAGCGGGGTTTTTTTTTATAATATGACCGGCGGTTTATAACCGTCGGAAAGCCGCCAGAATAATTTGCCGCCGGTAAAAACCGCCGGAATTTATTTTCATACGTCATTTTTACCGGCGGTAAATTAACCTCCAGAAAACTACAAAACCGTCTGAAAAGGTTCAATTTCCGCCGGAAAAAGCACCGAAAATGGGTGATTTTCCTGTAGTGAATGCAACTGATGCTTTTATAAATTTTGGCTAAAGTACCAACTGTAATGAATATTTTGTTGATTAATGTTGTGGTGGTTAATGTGGATAATTGCTTTCAAACATTTAATGATGTGGATGTTGGTACTGGTAATGTCTGTTTCAGTAACGGGGGCATTGCTTTGCCGACTTTTGCCTTGCCTTTTATTTTATCTTGTGACATTCGAGAGGGAGTCAATGTGGTTTTGAGCACCAAACTTTGCTAAGTTATCCTTATAGCCAGGGGCGGAACCAGCCATAATTTTTAGGGGGGGCAAACATGCAAGTAACTGTTCACATATATGTCGGGGGTCCAAAGGGCAGCACCCCTTGGCGGGGTTCGACCTGCCCGGTCAGGTCGTGGGGTCAAGGGGCAGCGCCCTTGCGGGGGTTTCCGGGGGCAGCGCCCCCGAAACAAATTTTTATTTACTATTTCTTTTTGTATTTGGTTCATAATTTCCTAACAATAATACATCTACGCAATATATTTAATTATATTAGGGGCAATTGCATAAAGATCATATTATTTAACATTTTTAAGGGGGGCAAATTGCTTAAAGCCCTTGTAATAAATATTAAAAATAATCTAAATAAGAGCATAATAAAAAAAAAAAAAAAATTTTTTGAGGGGGGGCAATTGCCCCCCCTACCCAAAGAGGGGTTCCGCCCCTGCTTATAGCTAGTTTGTCACCTAGTTATAATATTGGAGGTGGTGATGATGTTATTGTGGATTTTGATTATTCTCCTTTGGGGCTGGAGGTCGGAGATGTTGTTAGCCCTTTGGGTACTTTGGTTTTGACCTTACCGATTGAGATTGAGAATGGAATTGTTGGGTCTGGATTCAATGCTTTGACTCTTAATGGTGTTGCTTTTAATTTGATGGTGAAAAGCATGTTGATTCAAATGTTGAAGACCATGTCCCTCTCATTGATGTTCATATTTCTCTAATAACTAATGATGCATTGTTAGCTCAATTAGTTGTCAATTCAAAGGAGAAGAGGTAGTTCGAGGTGACTAGCTTGCTGATTGTGATTCAACATCAAATTGGGATGCTGGGGAAGAGATTGAAGTGCAAATGATGAATTCTAGGGAAATCTATGATTCAAATTGCTGAGAATGGTTACTTCAAAAAAGTTGGTAAACGTAAACGGAGCATAAAGAGCTTTAGTTTCAGTTAGCTTTTTGGATTTCCTTTCTTCTATGTTTGTGTCTTCTTTAGCTTGGGATGGTATTTGTTTTTTCAATGTTTCCTCGTAGGTCTCTGGAAGGGTTTTATAAAATAAAAAAATTCGTCAGCCTCTCCTTTTTTTTTTTTTATCAACACAGATTAGTTAGACAAATTGATCATCAAAACTTGTGCTTTGATTCTCTAACAAATGCTTCCAATCCCATCTGAATGGCACCACCTGCAGCCTCAGTATCCCATATTTTATTCGATTCTTTCCAAAATTGGACGAAATGGTACATCAGATGGTTAATAATTCGACAACTAAATATAATCAAAATCCACTAATCTTTAAGCATTAATTACCCTTTTAATAACATAATTAGCAGGACACGTTGTACGCATAATCCTATCTCTTTTTTTGTTCTCAACTGAACCATGCCATGTGGCTTTGGAGTTTGTTTTATTTTAGGGTTTGAACCTCCTATTTTTCTTGGAAGAAATAATATCACGTGCTTATACTTTTTTTTGGGACATTTAGGTCATTTAAGGCAAACTCACACACAATACACATAGACTCGAACTTTGGACCTCTTAGTTGGAAGCCTAAGCTCTCAACTAATAGGCCAAGGGCACTTGTGTCACGTGCTTATACTAGCAGGCCACTTTGTGTAATTTATAGATTTTTTTTTTTTTTCATTTTCCAGCCAATTACACATTTTTTATAGCTTAATTATTTTAGCTATCTCATATTCTTTTATTTGAAGAATTAATGGAGCTCTATTCATAATCCTTTTCATATAGTATTATTACTTAATCACAAATTAATTATACCAATCAAAGAGTCTTTTTTGTCATTATCGTCATGCAGCACAGGTCAGCAAGTCATTAAAAAGCTTGGTGTAGTAAATGACTACTGTTTTTAAATAATAATAAATTAAAATAATATTATGAGTCGATAGCACATCTCTGGCATCTTATTTTTCCTTAATAAAATAATTAATTTTAATATTTTGAACTTCACAGCTGTTGAGGGAGCATATATAGAGAGCTCAAGCATTGGCCCAACCACTCACTGTGCATGTTTAATTATTTATCAAACAATCCATTTTAATTCTATTTAAAAGGAGTTGAGGGTTCTTATTCAGCCCGTCTTAATTTATTGATTGAGAGCTTTGATTATCTTATATTTAAAACTTATCTATGTGATGTGTGTATTTGAATTTATAGACTAAAATGTCTCCAAAAAAAAAAAAAAAGAGGGGGGATCTTTGAAGAATATCCTATGGCCTATGGCTACACACTTATTTAAATAAAATATATTTTAACACTGATAAATAAACTTGTTAATCATTGTTCTCAAGTTTTAATAAGCCTTTTAAGGATTCCCTTATGTACTTGATGATTTTCTTGTTTGTTGCCCACCGTGCATATCTGATTATCTGTGATTTAAATTTTTTTCTCTTTTTATATGTATGTGCTGTAAACTCTAATGTTTCGTTTGGGACGATTTTCTTACTGCTTCTTAAAACAAATTTCTAGTATAAAAATAAAAAAATTACTCTAAAAAGCTAATTTAAAAAGTAGTAAGAAAGTCATTCCAAACAAAGCCTAAGTTAGGATGACTTTCTTACTACTTTTTAAAACATTAAACTAAAAATTTTGTTTTAAAAACTGCTTTAAAAAACAATAAAAAAAAAGCTTAAGATAAAGGATAGCAATATCTTATCTTGAGATATATTGTAATAAGATTTTTTTAATAATAATGATATTTATTTATGTGCTTCCAACTCATGAACTCTTAAGTAAATAATCAGTTATTGTCAATTAGAATAATTAAAAAAAATTAAGTAGGGTGTCTACATCAAGCTGTCACAATGGACTATTCATTAATAATCTCTCAACTTCATCAACCAATCCAGTCCCTGGCCTATTATGTAGTTTTGTGCTGTCAGGCGATCATTATAATAATAAAGTGTGTATCTATTTTCATGATCACATAATCCAAAAAGGCTAAACAGAAAGCTTCATCATTACATTAGACAAGTAATTATCAAGAGACTCCTAAATCCTAATTAAAGAGTTGTCTGTTTTTTATCTTTGCTTGGAACTTGTCACAGGATTTTTTTTAAGTTACCAAATGATAAGTACCCTTCAGTATACAGGAAGCATGCGAAATCAAACCTCTAGCCAAGACCGAAAAAATTATTTACAAATGGATACCCCAAAAGCAAAAATTTCCACCAAATATGACACCATTATTTGGAAATTTATTGTACAAATCAAAGCAAGTGAGTGATCCTCTGACATTTTTTTTACACACACGTGGCAAAAAAAGGAGAAATTATTATGTGCAGAGTCCAGACGGGAAGAATCGTACGTCTGAAAATATGAGAGTACACATACTATACATAGTGTGTACATAGATGTGACACACATTGTGTACACTATGTATACAATATGTGTACACTCACAATCCAGACAATTCTTTCCATTCAGATTCTGCACAAAATAATTTTTTTTCAAAAAAAGACTCAATTGTTTACAAAGAAACCCATTTATTACACCCCTAAAAAAGGAACAACGTACTATCAAAACTTCTGAAATTAATAAGGCCTTTATGAAAATCTCTCAAAATTAGAAAAAGCCACCATTTTCATGCATCTCATGATTTCAAGCTTTAGAAAAAGAGTAGGGGCTATAGAGGACAAAGGAATGAGGCAAGTGCATGGTCATTTATTGGGAAAGCAAAAAATCTGAGTGGTTATTATTCATGTAACTCATAGAGGGAGATGAGTACATAGATTTGCATACCTTTTTATGTATGTGCTTAGCTCAATCCATAATTTTTCAAAAATGGCGTCTTGGTGATAACAACTTACCCAATTTCAACATTTAGGCCTGCAAAATAGTTATAATGGCAAAGCTTTTCTCTCCTCACAACATGGTCATAAAGCTTATATAACCATGCAAAAAAGAATAAAGGAGATCAAAGGATAAAAGAGCAAGTGGTGATGGGAACAATCAAAACCAAGGTAAATGGTGGCCTTTTCTCGTCAAGGAGAGATTAATTACTACCCATGATAGAGCTACATGCATTTCACGATGTATTATTATTTATTTTTGTGAGTTTTTGTATGCTGAATATTATGTATAATAATACATAATAATATATATACAATAATACATAATTAAATACACGTAGCTCTATGCAGAGAAGATTCATTTATGGCCTCATTTCAAAAGCAACAAACCCTACGAAAGACTAAAAGCTAGAGTCTAATCAACCATTAGCCCCAAGTTTCTACCTTGTGGACTAATGATCATAAAAAGACTATGGAAAATTTAATGAGAAAGCTGAGAAAAACACATAACAGAACAGAATAACAAGCGTTTGAGCTGCTTTTCTTTCATTAATTGAACTGCCCTGAAGCTGAACTTAGCTTCCTCACCAGATCCTTCACTGTCATGGAAAACCCTTCCTCAATCTGCAAACAATTTCAAAAATAACTAGAAATTTTCAGAAAAATCCAAACTTTGATCTGTTGACCAATAAGAATTTGAAAACTGAGAAACTATTTGGTTATAACTAATTAATTCCTTCACGATAATTCAAAATCTCAAATATTTCTATCACTATTTTTTTGTGCCATAATATATCATAAATATGTTAATGTAAGAACCACTTAAGCTATTTCAGAAATAGTATAAAGAGTTCCTATCTGAAAGTTTTCTAAGGAAATCCTCATCACCTTGAGATATGTATTTATTTATTTATTTATTAAGAACTGTTAAGATTATGGAAAAAAAACAATTGTATAAGGTGTTTCATATGAAAATAATAAAAAAGCCAATTCATTTTGTAAAAATTACAAGAGGTTTAAATTATAAAAAAAATACAAAACAATGCTTAAAATCATCAAAAATATTTATTGACTTCTAATTTTAACAAAATATTTTGTTATATAAAATAAATCTTTTAATTTTTTGAAAAATTTTAATATGAATATATATTTTTATATTTTATTTTTCCTAGGAGCGCTGAAGTTAATGTGCAAGAAAAGGTAGTAGAGTGTGAATTTTTCTTATAGGAAATGTCTAAAGGATTTCCTATAGCATTTTTGTCCAACTTGGGCGTGCATGAAAAGTAAGCTTGACGAGGACTAAAATGCTAGCCAATTTTTGGTAATAATAAATAGCACTTAAATTAGAGGTCATTAGATGTGAGGAAAATGGGCTTCACAAGAGCATCCCGCTAAAAACAAAGCTGTTCGACGAAATGCCACCAAAAAAGAACTTGCCTGAGCCGTCACCGTGATATCAAGAGACGAAGCTGCAAAAGGCACAGAACTAGTGCTCAGCACTGTGAGCTGAAGCTTTTCGATCTCTGAAAGAGCACAAACCAACGCTCCCTTTCTATTCTGGCAGTGGATTTTGATGAGCAATGTCTTGTCTGAGAGCTTAACTTCAATCTCAGGTAGCTGAGATTGGTCTCCGCCGAAGTTCTCATCTGAGGAAGAAGCCTCGTTCTCTTCTTCGGCCGCGATATGAGACTTCTTCACGAGAACAGCAGTCTCCACTGTTCTCTTGGCTGTTTGTTCCTCTAGAGTTTTCACTTTGTCTTGCAGTGTCTTTAGGTATTTGATCGCATCGCCTAGCACTGATGCTTTGTCCATCTGTCAGATTTTAACAGCATAAAGACTTAATATGAATTTTAAATTCTCTAATGTATAATATTATAGTAACTATAGTCCTCTTAAATATTGAAATAATGCTAGATCTGTATAACAATGGAGAAGTCATTACCTTCTTGAGGCCAGGAACAATGGCTGAAAGAGCTATGAACCTCTGGCTCAACTTCTCCCTCCTTTTCCTCTCTGCCAAAATATGATCTTGGTTATGCGAAGAAGGCCTCGGTACCATGACTCCAGCTACCTTCTTGCCCCCCTGAGAAATAACCGGCATGGCTTCATAGCTTCTCTTCAAGCTATTCTCAGTGTTCACAGTTCCAATGACCAGGTTATTGTACAGTGTGGGCTTATCGATGCCCACGTCTGGGTTGCCGAATGAGAGTATGCTCATCGATGACGTTTTAGGTACCTTCTTCGGCCTTTCGACGGCCGCCATGGGGCTGCAGGAGTCTATGGAGGAACCACAGCTATGAGCGTTGGACGTAATGCTTGTAGCAGGAGGTTTCAAGGAATAGCTCTCAGATGAGAGTGTTTGGTGCAGATCATCCCATAAGAGATGGTCCAGGGAGCTCAGTTCCCATTGGTGATAGCATGGATCCAGCATTCCCTTTTATAAATATCAAACAAATTCATCATATTCTCATATAAAAATTTTGTTTAAGCGGAAAAGTTAAATCAAATGATCGAAAGCCTTAATTACTGTTGTCTCCGAAAGCCAACGTGTAGCTGCTGCTTCCGAATCCATGGATCTGTTAAGCAAGATTAATGAAATAATTAGAGCAAATACAAAATGATTAATCAAATAATAACATGTAGAGAAAGTATAACAATCCAGTCATAATTCATAAGCACCATTAGTACAGACAAGTATATATATAACACACACACACAGATTGTTTCTGCATGTGATTCGAACTCTTGATCTTTAGATCACAAGGGATAGAGAACTTCAAATCTTCAAATCAAGAAAGGTATAACTCATTACCTTTTAGCTAAAGCTTATTAGTTTTCTTCCTTTTTCTCCAGAAGAAGAAGAAGATCGCGCGAGGTTGGACTTTCTATTGTAAGGAAGTGAAGTAAGAGAATCGAAGCCGAAACTTGTGTGAAACCTCTCTCTTCTGTTCAAAAGGAAGCCATCATCTTCCAGTATTATATTAATGTATGAGAACCACTACCGTCTTCTCTAACTCACCAACTTCTGTCATTCTCTCATGGCAAGTGTTCTTATCTTCCTGCTCTTTTTTAATGACTCTAGGCTGGCTTTTCATTAAAGCCATATGGAATCAATGCAACATAAAAATTATGTAAGGGATATGATTGGCTGTGTTGATTTGAGATGTCAAGCTTTGGGTTATTTTTTTCCAACTTGAAGCCGAGTTTGTCTTATTGATTAGGTCAAGGTTTGAATTTTCTGAATTTAAGGTATGAGAATCAGTGATTAAGCATCGATCGGATGGTAGGAGCTAAGCCTTTAAGAATTATATCAAGTTGGACTTCTCACGTACAATCGCTAGAAAATTGGGATTTTATGAATTGTTGTATTTGTTTACGCGAATGTTTATATGGCCTATAAAATTTTGTTAAGTGTAGTGCCATATGTATTATTGTGGACTATATATAAGATATATTTATTTTCTTATGTAGATTATGCGTTTTTCTATGTTATTTGTAAAATAGTATGTATTTAGTTCAATAGTTGACTTTGATGTATGTGAAAGAAGCTATCTTAGGGTCTATGTGGAGTTGATGTAAGTATTTGAATAAGTAGTTGTAGAATTATTGGGTAGAAGAAAAGTTATTGTGAGCATATTATATATAGATGTACTTTTTCTTTTAAAAAATAAATAAATAGTTTTTTTTTTTTTTTTTACAATCACCATACTCTAGCAAATCTAATGGTATGAAGTTATGTATCACCACAAGAACTTTCAAAAAATACAAAAAAAAGTTGTAGTCAAATAGAAGCTAGTGTGGTGGTAATCTAGAAAGCAAAGATATATATATATATATATATATATATATATATATATATATATATATATATATATATATATATATATATATATATATATATATATATATATATATATATATATATATATATATATATATATCATCTGTATCTTTTTTTCGCGTCCTCTCTTCGTGCGAGTGCGATTTAGGGTTTCCGCTGTCGCCTTCGTTCTCGCGTCTTTCCTTCCCTGGTTTTCTTGCCGATCTTCTTCGGTTTCGACTGGGGGTGTTCTATTTTGGCTTTTCCTTTGGGTTCGCGGCCCTGTGGGGCGTGGTTCTTTTCATGGCGGTTGTTCCTCCTCCTAATCCGTGGGGGAAACCTTCTGAGGTCTCGACTGCTAAGAAGACTGGTTTTTTTAACCTTGGTGCCGATGACGCTAAAGATATTCCTGCTTCTCGTTCTTTCAAAGAAGTTCTTGAAGGGACTCTATCAGGTGATATTTTTCCTAATATTCAACAAGATGTTTTTAACGGTTTTCCGGCGGTGCTTCTTTCCGATGAAGAGGTTTTAAAACTTGCGTCTCCTTTTAAATTTACGTTGGTCGGAAAGTTTGGTGTCCGTAGACCTAATCTTGATGCCATTAGAAATTTTTTCTCTTCTTTGAAGCTTTCTGGCTTTTATTCGGTGGGACTTTTGGATTCTAAACATGTAGCGATCCAACTTTCTAATGATCTTGATTATAGTAGGGTGTTTGCTAGACGGTCATATTTCATTTTTAACTGTCAGATGAGAATTTTAAAGTGGACTCCGTTTTTTGACATTAAGGAAGAATCTCCTATCGTGCCGGTGTGGATCTCTTTTCCTAATCTTCGTTTACACTTTTTTAATTCTAAAGTCTTACATGCTCTGGGTTCCATTTTCGGTAGACCTTTGCAAGCTGATCAGGCCACTGCGGCTAGGACCCGTCCTTCTGTTGCTAGAGTGCTTGTGGAAGTTGACATCTCGAAAAAGCATCCCAAGGAAGTTTGGGTCGGTTCTAAGGCTTACGGGTATTTGCAAAAGGTCGAATTGGAAAAAGTCTCTGAATTCTGTAACCACTGTAAAATTCATGGGCATGCACAAGTTGATTGTTTTAAATTGAATCCGGAGCTTAAGAAGGCTGTGGTTCCCAATATTAGGAATACTGGTGGTAATGAGACAAAACAAGTTTATGTTCCCGTTCATAATACTATTGCTGATAACTTTATGCCTCTGGATCAGGTCACTACTGTTCCTGTGGGTCTTGCGGAAAAGTGTGTTATTCCTTCAGATAACAGTAATGGGGAAGTGGGTAATATGGAGATGCCTTTGGAAGAGTTTGGTTCTCTTCCAGAGAACGATAAAGGGGAAGGGGATAATATGGAAAAGCAGTTGGATGATATAAATACCTCTAACGATGGTTTATTAGATTCTACTACTAACAGTTCTAAAACTGATCCTAAACTTTTTATTTTGATTGATGATATGCTTAATGATATGCCTACTATTTCAAATCCTGTGGCCATTGAAAATGCTCTTCTTTCTAGTCAGGTTTTGGAGCAAACGAAAAATGATGGTGAGGAGGCGGAAATTGAGCAGTATGAAGAAGGGGAATTTGTTCCTTCTTCTAAAAACAGAAATGATACGCTTTATAATCATGGTATGGCTTCTTCTACTCTTGTTAATAAAAGTAAGGAGGATTATTTATTAAGTGAAGAGGTGTTTTCTTTGAAAGGGGGTAAGAAAAAAGGTAAGATTTCAAAAAAAATTTTGCCCTGCTACTCCTAGAAACACTAGAGCTCAAAATTCTTTAAAAGATTGCAATGATTAAATCTCTTTTATGGAATGTTAGAGGGATAGGGTGTAAAGAGTCTAAACTTAGAGTTAAAAATTTGTGTAGGATTCACAATATTCAAGTTTTAGTTTTATTCGAACCTTTTGTTGCTATGGATAAATTAGCTGATACTGCTAAAGTTTTGGGTTTTCCTATGCATTTTGGTAATTGTGCTAATAAAATCTGGATCTTATGGCATAAGAATATTGATTTAAATATTGTTGCTGATTTACCTCAAGTAGTTCATTGTCATGTTAATGTTTTTAATATGGACTGTTTTACTTCCTTTGTTTATGCTGCTTCCACGAGAACTAATAGAGTGGCTCTTTGGGAACAACTCCGCAATTTTTCTAACAATATCAATGGTCCTTGGTGTGTGGGAGGGGATTTCAATGTAATTTCTAATGCTAGTGAACGTAGGGGAGGTGCTCTCCCAAATCCTAATGCTATGGAAGACTTCAATTCTATGATTAATGATTGTCATTTAAACGATATTGGTTTCTGTGGTAGTCCTTTCACCTGGTATAGGTCTAATCTTTGGCAACGGCTTGATAGAATTCTTTTTAATAACGATTGGATTGTCAAATTTTCTTATACGAATGTGGAGCATTTAAGTCGTACTCTTTCGGATCATTCTCCTATGCTTCTTAATATTAATGTGATTAGTCAAATTGGTTCTTTCGATTTTAGATTTTTAAATATGTGGTTATTGCATGAGAATTTTAAAGAAATGCTTCAAATTAATTGGTTGGCTCCTATCTTTCCTGATAACTCTATTTCGGGTATGCTTAGGCTTTGGGCTAAGCTGTCTAGACTTAAACAATGCATTAGATATTGGAATAAAAATGTTTTCAAAAATGTTTTTTCTAACATTCTCGAAGGTGAGCACAAAGTTTTGGATATGGAGGAGGTTTTTGAGGCCAATCCGAGTGATGTTAACCTTTCTAGTCTTAATCAAGCGAAAATTTTGCTTAGCCAACTCCAAGTTCAAGATGAATCCTTTTGGAAACAAAAGGCTAATACTAAATTTGTTATGGAAGGTGATAGAAACACGAAATTTTTTCATAATATTGCTAATAAGAATAAAATTAACAATAGAATCAATAAAATCCGCGATAGTAATGGGAATTTACTGGAGAATGATGTTGATATCAGTAAGTCTTGTGTGGATTTCTTCCTTAATATGTTTAATAATAATTCTGAGATTGAACATGTGCATAATCCGTCGATTATTCCTAATTTGATCACTGATGCTGATAATTTTTTGCTGTGTCAAATTCCTCTTGAGAATGAAATCTTGGAGGTGTTAAAGGATATGAATACCGATGCTACAGCTGGTCCTGATGGCTTTTCTACCTTGTTTTTTCAGAAATCTTGGGAGATTATTAAAATTGATGTTATTGCTGCTGTTCAAGACTTTTTTAGTGGTAACCCTTATCCTAAATTTTTCTCTTCTTCGAATATTGTTCTTATTAAGAAAAAAGAAGGGGCTAATAAATGGCATGATTTTAGACCTATAAGTCTGTGCACTTTTTTTAATAAATTGAATTCTAAAATTATTTCGAATAGATTGGCTAATTTGCTGCCTGGCATTATATCTCTAAATCAAACTGGTTTTGTTAAAGGTAGAACGATAAGTGATAATGTTTTGCTTGCTCAAGAGCTTACCCATGATATTAACACTAAATCGACTGGGGGTAATATTATTTTTAAGCTTGATATCACCAAAGCCTATGATAATTTAGATTGGAATTTTCTTTATGAAATCCTGGCTTTATTTGGTTTTAATCAAAGTTTTATTTTGTTGATTAAAAATAGTATTGAAAACTGTTTCTTTTCGGTGATCATAAATGGTAAAAGGCATGGTTATTTCAAATCTTCTAAAGACCTCCGTCAAGGGGATACTATTTCTCCGGCTCTTTTTATTATTGCTATGGAATACTTATCTAGAGGCTTGGAAGATCTTTTTGCTAAAAATACTTCTTTAAATTACCGTATGATTAGAGGCTTCCCCATATCCCACTTAAGTTTTGCTGATGATTTTATTCTTTTTTCTAATGGGGCTATTAAGAATGTTAAACTTCTGATGAAATTCCTGTCTAAGTTTAATGCTTGCAGTGGTTTGGCTTTCAGTAAAGATAAGTGTACTTTTATTGTTGGTAAGTCGGTTAATCAAAACAGAGTCCAGGCTATACAAAGAGCTTGTGGCTTTCAAGCTAAAATTTTGCCGTTAAAATATTTGGGAACGCCGATTTATAATGGTAAGAAGAAAAAATTTCTTTTTGAAGATATTTTTACTTTAGTTCAAAAACGTATTGCTAATTGGTCGGCTAACTTCTTATCTTTTGGTGGCCGGTTAATTTTGATTAAATCTGTGTTAAATTTGATTCCTATTTATCTGTTTAATACTTTAATGCCTTCTCCTGCTATATGCTCTAGAATGGAAAAGATGTTCAATAAATTTTTCTGGGGGGCTAAGGTGGGGACGAATGTTATTCATTGGTCTGCGTGGAATAAAAATTGTGGGAGATTAGAGGAAGGTGGTCTTGGGTGTAAAACTTTGTATGATACTGCTATTACTTTTTCCCATAAATTGTGGTTTTCGTTTCATTCCAATACGAGTTTATGGGCTAAGTATATGAATGTTAAATATTGTAGCAAGATGCATCCTGCATTTGGGTATTTTAAGCCTAATGATTCTAGAACTTGGAGAAGGCTTTGTAGTATTAAAGGGATTGCTGAAAATTACATTCATTGGGGGTTGGGTAAAGGTGACATTTGGTTTTGGCAGGATAATTGGTTGGGCATTTCTTCCATTGATACATATTTAAACACTTGTACTTTGGAGTATGTGAAAGTATCCTCTTTTTTTATTAATAATAGCTGGAATTTAAATAAGCTGAAAGAGTGTTTACCTCTTTGTTTAGTGGATATGATTTTGAATATCCCTCTCCAGATGAATTCTAATGATATTATCCTCTCTACTCTATCCTCTAATGGTAAGTTTAAACTGCAGAATGTTTGGGATAATTTTCGTTGCATTAATGCTAAATCTCCTATTTTTGAGTCTATTTGGCATAGTTCCTTTCCGATCACTTACTCTACCTTTGCTTGGCGGTGTATTAAAGGTTATATTCCTGTGGACAGCAAAATTCAAAGTAAAGGTATTTCTTTGGCTTCGAAATGCTATTGTTGTTGTCAGTATGAGGACATTGATCATCTGTTCGTTAATGGTTTAATAGCTAGGAAAGTTTGGAGTTTCTTTAACAATATTTGTGATAAGAACGACATGTTTATTGATTCTCTTAACTTAATGTGGCATAATTGGTGTCTTCCTATTAAAGGTCATTTATTTAATCTGATACCTATTCTCATTATTTGGTATATCTGGAACTCTAGAAATCAGGCTAAGCACGAGAACTATAAGATGGATGCTATTGGTATTATTGATAAGGTTAAAAATAAAGTTCTTCAGCTTTTTAATTGTAAGATGTTGGCTGGTAAATGTTTTTACAGATGTAGAAATTTGGCTATTTCTTTTGGGATTAAGTTGGAGCCGGTTGTTGTGGGTATTGATGATATTTTCGTGTATTGGCTGAAACCTAAACCGCCTTTTGTTAAGCTCAATACGGATGGTTCTGTGGGTATTGACAAAGCTGGTGCGGGGGGTGTGATTAGGGATCACTATGGTGATCTGCTAGCTGCCTTTGCATCTCCGTTGCAAACTTCTGATGTTATTTTTGCTGAGTTCAGTGCGTTAATTCTTGGTTTAGATTTGTGTTTGAAATATGGGTACTTGGATGTGTGGATTGAATTAGATGCTCTTTTTATTGTCCGAAGTATTAAAGAGGGGGTTACTGGTAATGCTAATTATTTTTATCTGCTGAGAAAGGTCAAAAATAAAATTAAGGAATTGAATGTTACGATATCTCATATTTATAGGGAAGGAAATGGTTGTGCCGATTGGCTGGCTAACTGGGGATCTACTCTTCATGATTTTGTTGAATTAAATTTGTCGAATGTGGATCCTGTTTTGAGAGGTATTCTGCGTGTTGACAAGGCGTGCTTGCCTTATATTAGACCTGGATGAGGTTTTTCCTTTTTTCTGTTTGCTGGGTTGGTTTGTTGAGTTTCTTCTTTCCTTTACTTCCTTCGATTTCTGGGTTCTTGCCGTAGCTGTGGTTGGTTTCTGTTTTGGTGCTGGTTTTTTTGGCCGTTGGATTATTGACTGGAGGTGTCTTGTTTTTAGCTTTATGGTTGGTGTTGATTGGGTTTATGTGTGGAGATGTTTGGCTGGGTGGCTTGATGGTTTTAGTGGTGTGCAGTTAATGTCTGGTGGTGTCATGTTTTCTTATTTCTCTGTTTTCTCTTTTGCTGGGTTGTTTCTTTGGGTTTTTTACTTCCCTTTAATTTCTCCTATGTCTGGGTTTTTGCTGCAGCGGTGGATGGCTTGTGTTTTGGTGCAAGGTTGTAATTCTGTTGGTTGGAGGTGCCTTGTTAACATATTCATGTTAGGTGTTGATTGGGTTTGTGTTTTGAGGTCTTTGGATGGTTGGCTGGATGGTTTTAGTGTTGTGCAATTTAAGAGTATTACGAATCGGGATGGGTTTTTCTTATGGAACCTGTTTTTCCTGAAGAAGATTGGGGTGGGGTGGCCCTATTATCTTTGGAGGTGGGGGATGTTAACTATGGCTGGGAAGTTTCATATGGAGAATTTTTATTTTGGCTATGATTACCTCATCTTTTTTTGGAGTTGTCCTTGCAGGTTTGATATCATGATCTTTGATCAGCTCTATAAGGTTTGCAAGGTATTCTCTGTTTGTGCTTTCTATTTCTTTTTTGGCTTGTTGTGTATTTTTTGCAGGAGATCTGAGCTGAATATGTATAAGGAGTATCTCCTTTTTTGGGTGCTGATTTCTCTCAGCCCGACTATTTTTGTTTGCTTGTATTGTATCTTTAGAAAAAGGATCTACTGGCTCTTAGGTTTTATTTTGACTTTTAATCTTGTAGCTCTTTCGAGCAGTAGTGAGCTGGTGGATCCTTCTAAGGACCTTGTAACCGATTTTTATATTAACGCGTAGGCCCATACTGGTGGGTTTTAACCATATATATATATATATATATATATATATATATATATATATATATATATATATATATATATATATATATATATATATATATATATATATATATATATATATATATATATATATCCTAAATAAAATCTTATGAGTAATTTTATTTTATTGATTAAGCATTATTGACTCTGTCTACTTATCGATAGAGGATAAGGTTCGTTGTCGGCTTTATGTCTTTTTTTGTGAATTTTTCTTATAATGAACATTGAAGGTCTAATATGAATATATAAAATAAATATCTCAGTCGATGTCACGGTCGTACATTTATTTAACGGTTTGAGTCATATCGACTTCTATATATTCACATAGAATGATCAGGCTCGAACTTAAGTTCATTTCTTGATCTGTGCAACATCCTCAAATGTCACGTGTGTGAATGCAACGCACTCGTCTATGCCATCTAGGTAATCATATTTTTATATATGAGGGGGAGTATTTAAATATAATTATTTATATTAAGTGATTGTCGTTAAGTTTGCACAAAATTTTATTTGAAGAATGAGTAGAGCCTTTGGCCTACTTGTACTAATGTTGTAGATCTAGTTGAGTAATTTTACAATACGTTGAGCTTTATTTATCCTGCATCAATAGGGCTATTTAGCTCAATTCGTCTTTCGCAAGCTGTTATTTTCTTCAATTCTCAGCCAGCGGAAGTATACTTCAGCCAGCATATATGTTGTACAACGCATCAGAGCCTTCCACCTATTGCTCGTGAACTGATTTATCTAGTGTGACGGTATAACATCGTGAATTTTTGCCTCTATTTATCAATGGCCCACAGTTTTTATTATTGATTATTTGCTTTTGCTTACAGGTGAATCGTAGCATTATGTTACGGGCCACTTGTTTTTTGCGAGCGAGTTATCGTAATGTGCAAGTTTGGTTGAATCTGTTAGTAGGCTATCAGCGATCTTTCAAAAGCCACCCGCTATATATTGTATGCTTGTGGAGTGCATTTAGTGTACATTCTGCTTCTAGGAGCTACCACCATGCGTATGAAAATTTTCCCGTAGTGGCAATTGCTTGTAAGCAAGCTTTTACATCATTTGTCACTATGTTAACACTTCTTATAAGCGAGTAATTCTATACATAATAAACTTGATATTAACGCCTGTTGATGTTCGCATTCACTACAAGTTTATCGTCTTTGTTTGTAGACATCACATCGTGTTCGTGTGAAGAAGTTTTCACATCCATTGCACATCAATTGTCATTGCATGTGTTAGTAGATGCTTGTTTTCATTGTAGCTCCTTTTGTATTTGCTTGTAAATAATATCGTTTTATGCATTATGGGCTTTTCTCTGTCATCTGCAAGTAAATTGCGTTGAATGCATATCATCTATTATTGACCATACGTAGACGGTTGTATGCATGTTATATTCAAATTAATTATAAAATAAATTCTGGAAACCACTTTTTTTTTTACTTTTTTAATACTTTAATTAAATCGACGGATCAATATTGGAGATTGCAAAGGATAGCCAGAGAGGCTATGGATGACAAATGATGGTCTTGACCTATATAAATAATTAAATATGTTTTATAAGCTATCTTAAGGCACCATATGATGTATGAAGCAATAATTGTGTGAAAATGTAATAATTAAATGTTGCAAATTATAATGCAATAAAGTCGGATTAAAAAAAGAATTATTATTTTTTCAGGACCAAATCCCATTAATCACGTGGGTGTGTGGGTACGCCATTGTTCTCATGCCATGTGTTCGTGTCACACTGTCACCTCACCTGTTCGTGAAACACGTTTCACTAATTGGTCAAATATTCAATTTTTTTCATTTAATGGGTTAATATAAAAATATTTTTTAAAAGAGCTTACAGAGGCTTCAGGGTTTTGCTGCGCAATGGGTTCACACCTCTCCGGAGTTTTATTTATATAATCGGTCTTTAATTGGACAAATTTTTTTATTTTGGTCATTTGAGTCTGACTTTTTTTTTTCTATAATGAGAAAAATCAACATTTTGACAATCGAAGCTTTTGCAAATTAAAAAAACTCACAATTCTTTTGAAGGTTAGTGTGGCAATTGTTCAAGATTACTGGGCTGAAATGAAATAACAGAATCTGATAGGCTCATATATTCCTTGTGTGCTATTATTTATTTATTATTTATGTAAACTCAGTAATAAAATATAATTTAAAAAAATAAGAATAACAAGACGCTTTGTCTTTGAATGAAAAAAGTAATTGTAGAAAAAGAATTTAGAAAAAAATATATATATCAAAATTTGTGCTTTGGATTTACCTTATCAGAATTCAGAATAGTTTTCAGTTTGCTTAACGCTCAAGTCTTGTTGAGCAAACAATAAATAGGCATAAATTAACCCATTTCCTGATTTTTAGCGATCTTGAATGGTTTCGAGACTTAAAAACTCTATATATATATATATATATATATATATATATATATATATATATATATATATATATATATATATATATATATATATATATATATATATATATATATATATATATATATATATATATATAATTTATTTATTTATTTATTATAATACAAAATTTTTGTTGTTGGAGAACTCAATTGATTATGAGGAGAAAACAAAATAGGGTCAGTGTATGTATAGTCAGCTTCATTTCTTTATATATATACCGCGTAATGACAATATTCAATTAAAAAATATATAAATATATATATTGTCTCCACATGCAATGAAATTAAAAAAACAAAAAAACGACAGCTACACCAAATTTAAATATATCAATAAGATTGAGCTTGAGAGATAAATGCTAGTTTTTGTAGATCATCATTAATGGATTCATAAATACGAGCAAATCTTTGACAGATCACACATAGATTTTAGATCTCTTCTACGAAAGAGACAACTATGAATCAACTTGCGCAAGAGTATCTATTTAATATATTTCGGGTCTGAGCATGACGGTTGCAACTTCGTATAAAATTAGTTCTAAATTTGCAATTAAAAATCACAAAATAATACTAATAATTTTTTTTAATTATCATATTCTAAGATATATAGTTGCGAGAAGACCGTTTTCATTATAAATTTTTTTTTTTAATAATGAAAAAAATTATGATCAAACAGAAATACAGCAGTAGCCTATGGCAGTGATCAGTAGAGGTCATTGAGAAGAAGAGCTTTATTCGGCTTCTCTTAGAGGCCTCTGCCTGGCTTGCCTCTTTTTTATCATGCATGGAGAGATTGATAGTGTCTTCCATTATCTTAAAATGTTTTTACAGCAGCTTGTAAAGATCCTAGCTTTGTTTTTTTTTTTTAATTCTTTCCTTTTTTTTTTTTTTTTTTTTGGAACGGGGATATCTACCCGCTACCACTCCAAAAGAGTGCTTGGCGGCGTAACTAATCCATCGGCAGAACCTAGCGAGGCCGCCCACCAGCATCGAACTCACACTTGCTTTGCCTCACTAAAGAGACAAGGCTGTAATAGAGGGGATTCCCAACCGTGCTAGCCCACCAACCACCCTAAGCCTGGTTTTTTTTTTTTTTTTTAATTTGCACGTGGACAACTAGTCTTTGTTTGACTGAAGCATGTGCATCTAAACTCGAGAAAGATAAAAGATTAAATATAAGATCGATAGAGCTTGGTAAGAGCGTAGATTTAGTGCTCGTTCAGTTGCTTGCAGTTAGTTTTAGATAATTCGTGCAAAAAAAAAAAATTAATGAAGATTGGAGGACGAATACATCGATCAGAGATCACAAGGGTACTTGGGACATAAATTTACGTGTTTTTTTATGATATTTAAATATATTGATCATGGCTCATTAAATTTACAAGAGAGGTGCAATAGGATTATCTCTTCATATCTAGTTAAAATATTTATATATGCCACTTTGTTTACGATGATGATTCCAAGAGAATGTAATCTCCTGCTGCCAGGAAGATAATTATTGATTGAAGAGAAGTTGTTGATGTTATTATTTTTTTACATGGCATCAAAAATCGATCAGATCATATATGAATTTTGATGGATTGAAAACTTGTGGAATCAAATTTATGACCATTCAAATTCAGATTTCAACAGCACTAAAATTAATTTGATTTGAGTCCAAAAATCAAACACAAAGTATTTATATTGAAACACCGGGATATGCATTGAATGACTGTATGATCTTCAAACCCTTCATAACGGCAAATTATTCTGTGCGGAGACTGCACACAAGCTTATGTTCGGATTTATTGTGCTTTTGCTGTATTTTTTGCAAAAGACAGCTAATAGACAATTTTAATTGCGTATTAGCTACCCTTTTGCTGAGTAATTGTAAAAGCGCAGCAAAATGACAACAAATACTCAATTAGTAAGATATTTGTTAAGCTTTAACCGCGCTTTTGCCGTATTTTTGCAAAAGAACAGCTAATACGCAATTAAAATTGTCTATTAACTACCTTTTGTAAAAAAAAACAACAAAAGTGCGGTAAAAAAGCAGGAAATCCGAACATAAGCTTATGTGCAATGTCCGCACAGAATAATTTGCCCAAGTTAACAATATCGATGACATGAATCCATCATGCCCAAGATAAATTAATTTTAATATCATATAGGCACTTCAATGCAAAAAGAACAATATGATGGAGTATTTCAAACTTTAGCTATACCACTCCTAAGAATTATAGACAGATCACACTGTCTGCATGAAAGAGAACATTAACCTTCAAGATACCATATAGGCTTGAAAAACCAGACCACATCCTTAAATCCTTGTGCGATTATGCAAATTATAAAAATCTTACGTTTCTAAATTAGAGTAAACCTTTGACTCTCCACCACTTAAAATCCCGATTCCGCTACTTAATGCAGACAACACAATGTCAAAATCACAAAGCAAACAACACATGCAGATTATTTCTCCAGCTAATAGACAATGTAGAAAAACATCTCCCGTGAAGAAGAATCAAATGACAATCAACAGTACAATACAATTCAATTGTAGAAAGCTTCTTTTGCTGCATTTTAAAATAAATCTACAATAGTTGTGCAAATTAACGTACATCTACAATAATGCTAAACTAGCAAGGGCAGCTGGACCATTCTACTTCCAGCTAAAAACAAGGCAAGCAGCATCAGCATAAGGCCACAAAATAAACATTCTGGACTGGTCAATCGATTTCATACATGACTGATCCATAAAATGACTAAGCCTACAATTAATCGTCCTGAACCCATACCTTCACCGTCCGATCATTTGACAGAGCACCAGAGGCAATCATGTTTTTCGATGGGTGACAAGAAACAGCAATGACGGTATCAGTGTGCCCTTCCAGTTTCTGGACAACCTTTCTTGTTTGTAGTTCCCATAGGTAGAGGCAGTTGTCCTCTGAACCACTGACAATATACTTGCCATTAGTGACTGAAAAAGTTGCTGGAATGCAGAACTTTGAATTCTCATGCCCCGTGTACGTCTTTAAAAATTTTCCAGTTGAAAAGTTCCATAGTCTCTGCAAGATTTGTATGCATGATGAGATGAGGTCAAACTCAAAACGATACATTATGGTATATAGATTACAAGCAGAATCAATGTTGTAAAACCATGGATCATGAGAATGAGGAAGTACTCAATCCAAGAGATCATTTTTTTTAGATTAAAGGGATGTTTTCTTTTAGCTCTGTCTAATGCTTTCCTCAAAGGTCTATCGCCATCATCAGGAATGGTGATCTGAATCTTCTTATTTACCATTCCACCATATCCTTTAAACTTTTTCATTCGCTCTATCCAGGAAATAGTGTGGTCGTATACTAAACTTTATCCACATATTGGTTACTGAATATCCTTACTTTAGAGCCGTCTTCAAGTTCCCTGATGGAAGTGTTTACCAGTTCAAGCAGGCAAGTTCTGTAAATGGTCTTATAGATATACTTTCATCAGTTATATATTTCACTTTCACATTTAGGAGCATCATAATACATTACCCCCGAAATTTTGATAGCAAAACCTACACTTCACCAACACGTGCGCCACACCCCAACTTTGTGAGGGACTCATTTAGCTAAATTTTGTTATTTCCTATTATGCTAATTAGGTGGAGAAGAATGCAAGGGTTTCTAACACAAGCTCTCACTCGTCATAACATCACTCCGAAGATCCAACGTCATCACATAAAAGAGAAGCTAACATTGCAGCGTAGTTAACAAGCATGTCACTGCCCTTTGACAGCGCAATCCTTCCTGATGATAGCATCTCGATCTACAAATTTATATTCTGGATGACTAATCAGTTAGTCAAAAGAGGATTTGTTGATGACATTTAGAGCGAGAATGCATTTTCAGAATTTGAGCCCTGGCCTCTCTTTCCAAAACAAAGAGACAGAAAAACGGGAGAAAAATTGACTCTCCTTTATGAGCATTGTCACCCTCATGATTGGGTCCTATTATAGGTTCTATAGACCCTAAAGGGGCAGAGTGATGCTCCTTTGGGTTCCTACCTCACTCTCACCTATTGTTGTGGGTATGCTCGTGGCAATCTATTTCCTGGTTGTATACGCTTAGGAGTCTTCACCTTCCATAGGGCCTATTGTATTTCACCCGACGTCTGTTTAGAACTAAGTTTTAAGCATAATCTATGGATATAATGAACAAAGCCTTAAAATTTCATTAACTGAGCTACATAAATAGATGGACATAATGTATGTGCAAGGGAAATCAAACAAAACACAGTTGAGAAAATTGAAGTGACACAATAAGGCTTTTCTTGTCATTCTAGTGAACGACTTAGGCCTCAGAACTACTAAAAAAATATTGTCCTATTATGTAAATGTTAGAAAGGTTAGGATTCAACTGAACAAGTGCCATGCAAGATAGTATATCATAAAGCAAATGAAGAACAAAGATACACTCATTAAGCTGCCCTTGCAAGATTGAAATTAGACTGATGTTAATGATCACTATTATCCTGATTTGACCCTCAAGTAATTCCAAAGCAAACTAAGTGTGAGAGCATTCACACCAGTCCAATTGCATCAACTATGCAGATATAATGATGTAGAATTGTAGATTAAAATAAGGAATTAGTAAGAATTCACAACTAAAACGTTGGAAAAAAGCAGCAAAGCTCTAGGACATCTTACAATAATGTCCCAGACAAAATGTTGAAGTTGGGTCACCATATGATGGAATACAAATGACTAGTCAAAGAAACCAAACAGACCCAACATGTTCAGCTCATGCATGGCCATTCTGTCAGTTGACTTGTATTAGAAGGTAGGAATATTGCATGAAACGCACTCAATAGGCCATCCATCTGGAGCCATGATTGAAAAATTCTAATATCTGTGAATTGATTTTATGTATACACACTCCTAATGTTTCACAAAAATCAGTTTGGATTCATGCTGGATAGGTCAACTATGGAAGCTATATATTTGTTGAGTTTGATGGAGAAATATAGAGAAAAGAGGATCTACATGTGATATTTATTGATTTCGAGAAATCATATGATAAAATTTCAAGAGAAGTGCTCTAGGAAGTTCTAGAAAAGAAAGGAGTTAATAAGGCTTATATCCAAGTCATTAAGGATTGTATACAGGAGTTGTAACTTGTTTTCAAACACAAGGTGGTTTGACCAAGTACTTTCCTATTTGAATTGGATTATATCAAGGTGTCAAAATCTCACTCATCCCTTAGCATTTGATCCCACGGTCAGGATGAGAATCCGTGGGAGGCTCACTTGGATCACACCAATATCCTTCTATATTCGGGTAGCTGAATTAGGAGGATTATATTGAGGCAATTATGTATCAATTAGAAGTTATTTATTTCTTTATTAAGACATCTTGTATAGATCTATAAATAGGGATAATTTTGTATAATAAGCAGAAGGTATTTTTACCCTTCTCAAATTCTATGAATTCTAACATGGTATCAGAGCCAATGGCCTTAATTGCCGTCGAAAAATGATCTTAGATCGTCGGAAGAGGAAGAGGAAAAAAGCCCGAAGCATCCGAGGCTTGATCGCTGCCAACTCCGTGTATGCTGAAGACGGAAGCTGAGACGGAGTCGAAGCTCCGATCCAAACTTCCGATCAGACAGGAAGGACAAGTCGTCAAAGGAGCGTAGCCAAGAAGGAGTTGACGAAGCAATGCTGGACCCAGAAGCCCGAAGCCTGAAGCTGAATGAAACCGGACGGGCCGAGCAAACTGTGACGAAGTCAAAGGAACGAAGGAAGCGGCGGGGCCTTGCAAGACGGACGGGCCGAGCAAACCTCCTGCGAGATGGAGCCAAATGAAGGAAACATCAAAGCCTCTAGACGCAGGAAGGAGCCACTCGGAGGAAGACACTAGCTTGGATGTCAGAAGGCAAGAAGAAGCCAGGAGACAAAGTCGCCCAAGAGAATCGCAAGCTGAATTGATCCCGTCTGGAAGAATCGACTGCAAGAGCCGAGCTCTGCGGGCGACCAGGACGAAGCTTGCGAACGAAGCCCAAGATGGACTCGGAGCTTGCGGAAGAAGTGGCTGAAGCAAAGCCGCACCGACGAAGCTGCAACGACGCTCGGAAGAAGAAGCTGTTCGCAGACGCTCGATTTGATCGGAAGCTCCTTCTGATTATCCTGTTCCGCTCAGATCCACAGAGAAGCCCTCTCGATTATCTTAGATGGGCCGACAACAGCAAGAACTCTTAAATCAAATTTTAGACATGATTAAGACCTGATATCAACCTTTATTGCTGATATAATCAAATCAGCCTTTATTGCTGACATAATCAAATCAGCCTTTATTGCTGATCAAATCAACATTTATTGCTGAGCAAATCAGCCTTTATTGCTGATACAAGCAAATCAATCTTTATGGTTGATCAAATCAACTTTTATTGCTACTATAAATACAGCCTTCATTGCTGGAAACCTGAGGAATACAAGTTCCCACAAACAGCCTTAATTGTCGGAATTTTGAGGATAGTTTTCCATCATCGGCCTTCATTGCCAGCTTTCTCTAGTGGTTGATATCATATTCATAACGAATGCAGCTCTACCTCTAAGAGAGTAATTGCAAGCTGGTCTCCAGCTTGAGGGGGAGTGTCAAAATCTCAGTCATCCCTTAGCATTTGATCTCACGGTCAGGATGAGAATCCGTGGGAGGCTCACTTGGATCACACCAATATCCTTCTATATTTGGGTAGCTGAATTAGGAAGGATTATATTGAGGCAATTATGTATCAATTAAAAGTTATTTATTTCTTTATTAAGACATCTTGTATAGATCTATAAATAGGGATAATTTTGTATAATAAGCAGAAGGTATTTTTACCCTTCTCAAATTCTATGAATTCTAACACAAGGATCACATTTAGGCCCATATCTTTTGGTTTTAGTCATGGATATCCTTACTAAACATTTGCAGGTGGATGTACCTTGGTGTATGCTTTTTGCTAACAATATTCTTCTTGTTGATCATAGTAGACAAAGAGACGATGAAAACCTTAGTCTAAAAGTTTTGTTTGAGTAGATCTAAAATCAAATATATGGAGTGTAATTTTAGTAGTAATAGATTTAGTGGCAGGATTGTGACATTGGGTGATCAAGTCATTAAAAAGAGTGCGCGTTTTAGATATATATGATCTATTATTCAAAGCGATGGTGAAATAGATAGGATATTAATATTGGAATTCAAGTTGAATGATTGAAGTGCAGGAATCTTCGGGCCTGTTGTGTTATAGAAAAGTGTCATTCAAACTTACAGGAAAATTTTATAAAATGGTGGTGAGACATGCAATACTTTTTGACACACAATGTTGGCCATTAAAAGAGAAGCATAAAATTAAGTTAAGTGTTGAAGAGATGAGGATGTTAATTATGTTTAAATTTAATTAGCATGATTAAACTTTAATTAGTCTGTTAATTCAAGTATCAGCTTTTGGGAGAACAAGTAGACATTTGTTAAGCAATTTTTTATATTTGAGTAAGTGTTCTCAAATATTTAAGCAATTAGGGATGCACAAGATTTTATTTTGGCATGAAATAAAAGGTACTGTAGTGCTTTTACTAATTAGAGCGCCATGGCATGTATATTATATCTACATATATTACGTGCATATAATAACCATTTAATTAACCAAATTTAAACCAAATCACCAAGAAAAAATTTCAACAAATATAATGATACATTCAATAACATTAATTTCTAGACATTTGGAAAAAAAAATCAAAGACAAATCAGAATGAAATGATGAAAGAATACTTAAAAATAAACAATGCACATGAAATTAAAATATTAGCTACACATCGAAGGTAGACACAACATAATGCAAAAGAGAGTATGAGGATGAAGCACTAAGAACTGTGCAGAGAATATACCAAGAAACATTCTCGAGAAAAAATTTGTGAGCGAGCTAATGGCACTAGCTATGATGCACTGATACTTCTACTCAAAGAGGTATGTTGTATGAGACATGTATCGAACACGACATGCCTCGGAAAAGCCAAAGATGTGTCCAATTTAAAAAATATTTTAAAAAAAAAATTTGGACAAATGTGTGTTAAATATTTTATGCAATTTTTTTAAACATAATTGTTTGTACTTCAAATTTTTATTTATTAAAAAAATAAAATTAAATTTCTTATTTTCTTTGCACAACCCCAAATAAATCCCCAAATAAATCGCTCATACTCAATATTTCATTCCCCAAGTATTCCCATTTTCATTTCTCTCTAACGGTTAACAACTAGAGTTTCACAAATCACAACAACACATGATGTTATCTCTCTAATGTCATTACAACATCAATGTTTTAAAATCATCTTAACATTAAAGTTTGATGCAATCTTGACATTGATGATCGACAATGATAAGTTCTACACCCAAAATCATGCCCTCATGTCATCTTGACATCTCATTTTTGTTAAACATCATATCAACATTGACGACCGACGTCATCTTGATTTCGAGGGCTACCGTTGTCTCAAAATCGGTGCCCGACTCTCGACAGCATTATCATTTTCCCTCTCGATACATGGCACGACATCCACATCCAACTCTTGACATTTTAATATTTAATCATTTAAGCACATACCCAAATTAAATGAATTATTATTTTTCAATAATTCTTAAAATTTTGCTTATTCAATTCATATGCATTATTTTTAAGATATAAAAATAATGATGTCATATTCAACCCTTATCTGCGTTCGATATTTTCAATAATTAATGTGTCATCGTGTCCATATCTATACATCATAAGACATCGGTAGAAATAAATCCAAGAAGCATATAAGAAAGTCGCTAGGCGAAAGAGGGTGTTAAGTAGAACTAAGAAGCAAATAGCTCTTATGGGAGCAAACGAAAAACCAACAAGTAATAATTCAAGAATTATGATGACCAGTGACAAAAGTGGATGTTTGTGCTCTAATTAGTGTGGTAGATTTTGGACTAAACCATGAAATATAAATTGGGTCAAAAGATAGAATTAGTTCATCGACTTCAAGTTACTTGTCACATCAAGCTCAATATTTTGATGTCCATGATTATAACATAAAAACTCCCTAATTTAAAGTTGTGTTATCATAACCAATGTTCCATGATAACCAGGTTTATTAACCAGTACATCCAAAGAACGAAACCTGGGAAGTTAATAAGGTTAACCAAACCTATCCCTCAAAGACTTGGAAATACCCAAAAATTCTTAATTGTATGGGCTGAGTGAAATTTATAATATAGTCCTATCCTATGAATCGGAGAAGTGATTAATTCTATGGGTTTGTGCCCATAGGAGATTTGGACCCTATAACAAAGTAAACCCTTGATGAAAAAGGAAAATCTAGTTAATCAATTTGCCTCCTAAATCACTATTGACCATTGAAGCAGGGGTCAATAGCATTTCATGAGCTCACAATGAAAAAAATTATTGTTTGCACCCTTACACTGAAAAAATAAAAAAACTACTTAATCAAAAAAATCAAAGTATTAAATAAAAAATGACATTAAACTAAACTCCCTGTGTGACGCATGAAGCATCTGCTAAAATAGGCATGCTATGAGCTGCATCTCTATCATAATGTTCAATGAGTGGATTTAAAATTTTAAGAGTTCTTATTGCCAAAGTGGTTGTCTGGTTAAGAGCACATTAGGTACAAGTGGAGGAATTAAGAAAGAAACAAGAGAGAATACAAGGAGAAGATGGTTACATTGTGGTGGGTAGGCTTCGAAGTGAAGGATGTAGATATATAAATTTGTTTGATGATAGGAGATTTATGGGAAGCTATTACAAGTGTTCAAAAACTTTTGAGAATTTGGGAAGGTAGAGATCCAATAGTAGCCTATGGGGTTTTGGGCTTATTTTGGTGGCTAACTTCAGATGGAGCTTATGAGATGATTGTGAAGGGATAAATGCGGATGAAAGCTATTTATGGGTAGCTTAGGATGTTGGAAATAATATGCAAGGGTCGCTTGAGATAGTGATTTGAAGACTTGTTGTGTAGAGATGAAAGAATAATGAATGGTCAGATTATGGTAGATTTTTGTAGTGTTACTACTTATAATGTTGAAGAAAACACGGGATAGCACTATAAAACTGTTAGACCGATCCACTGGACTGGTCCAGCCGGTCCGCACGGGACCGGCATTTTCGTAAAGACTGCGGGATCTCCGCCTCCTGTGGAGATCGGGCGGCGCGACCGCTCAAGAAGAGCATTTTAGGAAGCTTTTATGAGGGTTTTGAGAGGGAAATTTGAATGTAGGGACTGTTTAGGGATTTCCTTTTGATTTATATGCATTAAATAGTTGGTTTTCCTAGGGTTTGATCATCTTGAATTTGCCTGAAATTTGAGATCTCTTAGATTTAGGTTTTCTTTGGGCTCTAGCGGCGTCTAGAGATTTGGGAGAGATCGATCCTCCTCTCGAATTGAGGATCAATTGTATCTTGCTATTTATTCATCGTCTAGTGGAATACAAGTTGTGCTTTGAGTTTTCGTACAGTTTTCCTCTAATTTCCCACTGTTTTTGGCTGTTTTACTGCTGTGAACAGCAGTTTTTCGTGTTTTGGTACTTAATTTTGGTTAGGTTAGCTTGTGAATACAAGTATTTCCTATCAAAAACTTAGAGCGAAGCTCCATAATAATTATTGTGGAGAAGAGAATATCAAAAAATAAATAAATTAAACATTTAAATAAATAAAAAAATAAACCTCTTAGCAAAGAATGGTTGATTTAAGCTATCATATCAAACAAAGCTTAAGTAAAAGCCAAGGAAGAAGAATACGATCCCAAAATTCTAATTTCAATTCAACAAAAGATCATTGCATTGTACCATTCTTGATATTTAAAAATACTACAGATAAAAGAGAAATCAAAATATCACGATGAATTCAAGAGGTGGTCAAACACTTCATTAAGATACCTTGGAAACAGATTTAAGCTTCATAACTTCATCATGAAAATTCAAGAGTTGTTTAACCAATTATTTTTTGCTCTTAGAAGATGAAACATCAATTCAATCCACAAAAGAGGCCTAGTCATGTTTGTTTGACTCTGATGAAGTGGCAGATGTGATTAGGCATAACTGATTTCAACTTGGATTAAAATAACAACTCACATACAGCTACTTAACATTTTTATTAAAATCGCATAAAAAATAACTTCAAATGAGTGCAATGAAAATCTGACAAAAAAGAAAATAAACTGACAGAAATAACACAAAATGTTATTTTCCCGGTCTCAGATCAGGCAATGGGTCTACACTGCACATGTCCTGCATCAATTATGATGCACTTGTCATGCATCAGAGGGGCAAGATATAAGAGATAGAAAGGTAATCAGGAATGGAGAAATTGCGGGAGGAGCTAGGGAAGAAGAAGGTATCACATAAGGGAGCAGCACAAAGAGTAAGAAGGCCATCAAAGTATAGGAGATGGATACATATGAGAGTGGATCAAGGAAGATAATGGGGAAATCTAAAATACCAAGAAATAAAATCTTATTTATAATTTTTTTAAATTATTTTTCAGTAAAGCATAACAAGTCTTAGGATCCCTCTTATAGAAAATACCATCAAAATAATTAAATAAATGCCTTAAAATAGATAAACTCAAAATAGTTTAAATTAAATAATTAAAAAAAATGAAAAAGCATAACTAAAACTTACTATTAATAATCAACTAACCAAAAAAAAATAGTCATCAACCTCACCAACGACGTTGCTCTTATCATGATTAGCCGGACGCTCTCTAAAATACAATGAACAAACAAGTTATACTAAAAATACTCATCAACCAAACCAAGAGAAAGGTGCTAAGGCACATCAATCATTACCCATGAATAAGCCAATTGTTGATGATTTAACTAATAAACAAAGTAATGGTTCTCCCCGAAAGGACCCGTTGTAACATCCTTAGATAAATACACAAATCAAAGTTGTCCACATAAGTATAGGAATCTTGTTATGATGTTTTATTTGTAATAATCTGAGAAGTTATGATGTACTTTTACATAAGACAATATTTCTTATAATAGAACTATAAGATAATTAAAATGTGCTCTAATCATAAAGCTCTAAAACAGTTGCAATTCAAAAGAAATTAAATACTCATCATATAAAGTAGGTTATGTTTATGTAAGAGTAATCTTTTAGTTTTAAAGTTTGTAATCTTATAGTAATCTTCTAAAAGGTTCCAAGTTATGCATTTCTCATTCTTAACAAGATTTCCTCATTTGGAGTTGCACGCTAAAGGAGTTGTTGGCTACATAGGACATCACAAAACTACTTGGTTGATAAAGGAAATGTTTCATTGATCATTGCTAGAAAAAATGTTTTCTTGATTATAGGCAGTGTCAAGCTTCCATTGCCTATATGCCATAACAAGATATTAACATGAATTTCATATTGGAGTTAAAGAAAACTAGCCACAGTTATAATTTTATACTAGTGGTTATCGATAGATTTTGCCAATATTACACATTTTTCCATGTTATAATTGGCAACAATCGAATACAGCAAAATTCCTCTTTCAAGAGCTTGTTCACTTCATAGTCATCCTACTTTTATTGTGTCAGATATGAATTTATCCGTTATTTAAGAAAAACCTCATGAATTTTTTTTGAAACCTAGTTGAATCTCTCATCGACCTTCAAAAGTTCATGAACATGATACAATTACATGATGGTAATAATTTGGAAATAGATATCTACACTCTCTTGTACCTAATTTGATAATAATTGTTTTATTTATAAATCCACAAGAAAAAACCCTGTGACCATACATGGGTCATGGCCTAGAAAGCCTTTTGATCACATACCTTTACAATTTATTTCAATTCGGTCATAGATATTTATATAATGATACGTATGTATGTTTATATATAAATGGTACATCGGGGCTTGTCATGATGTATTGAAGAACTATTTCAAATTTTGACTTATAAGATTTTATCCTCATATTGCATTCCCCTCTCCTTTGTCACTTGCTCTCCCCCCTCCCCTGCTTTCTCTCAATTTGCTTTTCATTCAAGCTGAGCCCTCTCTAGTTTCCATGATCTTCCCCAACTTCTGATACCTCGATGTTAACAATTCCTTTCTCCCATGACTAATATTGGATTCCTAATCACATATCCCTCACTGTCACCAATATATTGCTATTCCCATACTCCACATATTATCTCACATTTCTCTCTTAATCCTACAATTCTTCTTATTACTCACAATAATCAATTGCAATCTCATTGGAAATCAAAACTCGAGATTTTTCAAAAATTGTTATAGTGTGAAAATTGAAAAATCAAATATTAATTCCCATTAAGATTGCAGTTCACTATGAAACGCAATAAGAATAAATGAATCGTGAGAGAACAAAGAATGAATAAGATAGGAAGGAGGAAGGTAGTAAGAGAGAAGAGATAGCGAGAGATAGGAAACAGCGAGGAAGCCAAGATCTAAAAAAACATGGTGGGGTCAAGGGAGGTAGAAGTAAGAGAGGCAAGAGAGAAAAGAGATGGAAGACATGAAGGGAGACATAATCGAGAAAAAATAGGGTAGCACGTGACGGAGAACTAGTGTGAGAGGGAAGCAAACATGAAATTCAAAGATAGATAAAAGTGAGAGAGAATCGAGGGAGATATGAGATATGGTGAATTAGAGAAAACTTTGAGATATGATCAGAGAGAATCCTATCAACTCTAAAATAAATCACAGCAATCCCTGGGGTCATTCTTTTAATAAAAAAAAATGCATATGAACAATTACATAAATATCAATATTCAAAATATTTATAATAAATCAATTAAAAACACTAAAATGGTGTAGTTAAAAATGTCCACTAATGAATCAACTGACAAGACCAAAAAAATATTAAAAAAAAACAATCATTAATTATTTCATCAATGTCATATCTTGATTGTATGGTCACCATCAATGAGTTCCCTTCAATGACTAACATCAACTCCCTACGCCCATAGAACACCCCTATAGACAATAACTATCATAAAATTATCTTCAAGTTGGTTGGGCCTCCAAAAGAAGCAATGCCAAAAAAGCAACCATAAATGTGCTCAATTGCACAAAATATACTCAGTCAAAGTGTACGATGGTTTAGTTGGACATATTTCATTGTGTTAGTAAAAGCCAACATAGATGGTAGAAATTGAAACACATGAAAATTGCAAAAAATGTTTGGGGAATGATAGTAAGATAGCAACAACAACATCAAATATTTATCCCACTACGTGAAGATCATCTACATAAATTTTTTTCTTCATTGTGTCCTATTAAGAATCAAATTATCATTTAAATCTAATAAAGAAATGTCATTTCTAATATTTTCTAACAAAGACTCTTTAGGTCTACATCTACCTTCCTTAACATAAGCCAAATCTAATACATCTACTCTCCTAACCGGGTCATTGGAAGGTCGTCATTTTATGTGATCAAACCATCTAAGGCAACTATCTCTAATCTTATATTCCACTGGAGCTGCTCCAACCTTTTCACGTATATGCTTGTTTCGTATCATGTCTCTAAGAGTAAGGCCACTCATCCACCTGAGCATCCTCATCTATGCAACACTTAACTTAATAGTATGCTTCTCTTATAATGTCCAACATTCTGCACTATAAAGCATTGCAGGTCTAACCACCATCTTATAGAATTTTTCCTTAAGTTTGAGGGGGACTTTTCTACCACACAACAAGCCCGATGCATTCCATAACTTTAACCATCCAACTTGAATTCTACTAATAGTATCCTCATCTATTTCACCATCACTCTGAACAATAGACCCTAAATATCTATAACGTGTACTCTTCTTAATAACTTGATTACCAAAAGTCGCAATCCCCCCACTAGAACTATTATTACTAAAATTATATTCCATATATTCAGTTTTAGATCTACTCAAATGAAAGCCTTTAAACCCTAAGGTTGACCTTCATAATTCAAGTTTACCTTCAACTCTAGTCTTATCAACAAGAAGAAAATCATAAGCAAAAAGCATACACCATGGTACAACCTCTTGCAAATGTCTAGTTAGAACATCCATGACTAAACAAAAAAGATACGGGCTTAAGGTTGATCCTTGACGTAATCCAACTAAAATAGGAAAATACTTGGTCAAACCACCTTGGGTCTGGACACAAGTAACAACTCTTGCATTCATATCCTTAATGACTTGAATATAAGCATTATTAACCCATTTCTTTTCCAGAATTATCCATAGCACTTCTCTTGGAACTTTATAATATGCTTTCTCTAAATCAATAAAAACCATATGTAGATCCTCCTTATTCTCTTTATACTTCTCCATCAAACCTATCAATAAATGTATAACCTCCATAGTAGACATACCCGACATGAATCCAAATTGATTTCGAGAAACGTTAGTATCATGCCGCAACCTATGCTCCATAACTCTCTCCCAAAGTTTTAAAGTATGACACATTAACTTAATTCCACTATAATTCGCACAATCTTGTGCATCACCTTTATTCTTAAAAATAGGAATCAACACACTCATTTTCCACTCATCTGGCATATTTTTAGTCTTTAAAATAATACTAAAAAGTTTAGTAAGCCAAGAAATTCCTTCTTCTCCTAAGCATTTCCACATCTCTATTGGGATATCATCAAGTCCAACAGATTTTCCACGCTTCATTTTTTTAAAGCCTCTCTAACTTTGGTTTTACTAATACACCGATAAAAATAAATATCTTTATTTTCATTTAGGGTGCTAAGGTCACTAAAGTCAATCGCATTCTCATAATCTTCATTGAAGAGTTTAAAAAAATACCTCATCCAACTTTGCTAAATATCTTCTTATAATAAAAGCATCTTTTGACCTTCATCCTTAATACACTTCACTTGAATTAAATCCTTACTATGCTTCTCTCTTTGTTTGGCTAACTTATACATATATCTTTCATTCTCCTTAGTATATAATCTATTATATAAATCATTAAAAGCTAAAATCTTTACATCACATATTACTTTCTTAGACAGCTTACGAGCCTCTTTATATCTTTCACAATTATCAGAATTTTTATATCTAAACTAATTTTTATAACAAATCTTCTTATTTTTTATCTTTTCTTGAATATTTTCATTTCGTCACCAACTATTTTTACTATTACGGGCTTTTCCCTTTGATAAACCAAACAAATCTTTTGCAACATTCTTAATATTATTAGCTACTTTTTTTTCCACATAACATTAGCGTCTTCATACATAAACAAAATATTAAGATCTAGTATCTTACTCTTAAAAATATTTTTATTAATATTCTTTAAATGCTCCATCTAATCATAAAACTGCGTTTTACTTTATTTGTTATTTTCTACCCCTTCATCTTAAAATTCAAAACTAATAAGCGATGTTGGGTACATAAACTTTCACTTGGAATAAATTTACAATCATTGCAATTTAAACAATCTATTTTTTTATAAGAAAATAATCAATTTGAGTTTTACTATATCCATTCTTATAAGTGATGAGATGTTCATCTCTTTTCTTAAAAAATGTATTAGCAATTATAAAATCACAAAATCATAATGATGATAAAATAATGGTTTGAAGGCTTGAAAAAATCTAGACTGAAATGCACTTGATGATGTTTGGGATTTTTTTTTTTTTTTTGTGGGGGGGGGGGGGGGGGGGGGTATTTTTAGAAGCCTTTTTTTCATAATAAATGTAGGAATGAATCCAAACAAAAAAAAAAGTAAGTGGTACTTTTCATTGGATCACCACCATAATATTTAAAATTTTTAAAAACCCACTCTAATTACATCAATTGCACGTTGGAAAGAGAAAGTTCAAAGAAAACCAAAAATGTTATTGAAACTTGTTAGCATTAAAAACATATTGTTTGTGATGTTGCTAAGGAGGCTAAGGCTTTGTTTGTTTGATCGTTTTTTTGCCTTTTCCGTTTTTGGAAACGGAGGATTTTTTTTTTGTTGTTTGGTTCATCAAATCACGTTCCCAATAACTCATTTTTTTCATTTTTCTGCAGTTTTAAGAAAGCTTTTTATATATGCTTCTCAGTTACAAAACTCTATTTTCTGAACTAATATTTTTTAAAACTGTCTTTTACAAAAGCACAAAAAAAAAAACAAACGAAGCCTAAAACTTTAAAGGAAGATGCAATGTGCGTTCATGGGTTATTAGGGAGGAGGAGCCGTGAGAGGGATGAATACTAAGAATGAAGGCAATGACAAGATAGCAGAGTGAATCATCAGCAGGAGGAAATTTGTACCATCCATAAGAGATTGAATCACTCAACTTCGAAAGGGCAGCTGGCCAAATATCTCCAGGAAGTAGCAAATGCATTTTTGTTAATCGATCAATCAACACATAAAAGACCAAAAATAGCTTATAAAAACTATGCTTAACAAGTTAAACAACCAAAAATGCGCACTTTCAAACAAAAAAATGAGGCAAATAACACAATAGACGTAAACAAAATAGATGACAAAAAAAAAAAAAAAAACTCGAGAGGAGCATCATCCAGTGGCTTTAGGGGCACAAAAGTGTTCGAAAGAGGGTTTATTCTGCTCATCTTTGTCATATAGCAGCATAAAATTGAAAATCATTGCGAAAAAATTAGAGACCATACCAGCGTGTTATCAAGCGTAGCGGCAAGGACGAACTTCCCATTAGGCGAGAATTTCACAAATGAAACCGGAGGGCTGTCGTCATCAATGATGGTCTTTACACAATGTCCAGTAGCCGAGTCCCAGATCCGGCAGAGCCCATCAAAGCTGCCAGAAACAATAAGAGATCCATCCCGATTAAAGTCGACGGAAGTGACCGGCTCCGAATGAGCCGGGAGAACACGAAGACATTTCCCCGATTTCACGTCCCAGACTCGAACGGTCTCATCGAAAGAACCGGAGGCGATCATATTCGACTGCGGATTGTAACAGCAGCAGAAGATGTAGTTGGTGTGGCCGGTTAGGGTTTTTATTTGAACGCCGGTCTCAACGTCCCATATGCGAACGGTGCGGTCATCAGAGGCAGAACAAACGTAGCGTGAATCGGATGAGAAGGACACATCGGAGATGCCCTCGTCGTGGCCGACGAGTTCCTCGTGAAGGGAAAGGTATGTAGAAGACCATACACGGACAGTTTTGTCGGCAGAGGCGGAAGCGATTAGGGCACCATCGGGGGAGAATTTAACGGATGAGATCGCACGCTTGTGACCCCTTAGCGTTTCACGGAGAATGTAAGGAGGTGCGATAGAGGTGACGTCATCATCGCCACCGCCGGCTCCGGCATCCGATGAGTGAAGGCCATTTGATTGATAGACGGATGACATCGCCGCCGGGGAGAGCTCGGATTCGGGTGGATCGCGGACAGAGGAGGGTTTTGCTTCTAGCCTTTCACTTGCGAGCGAAATTGGCTGTGAAATTTGACTTAACATGCCCAACCAATCCCAGAGTAGAAATATGTCCTTATATTTTTATTAAGATTAAAACTTTTTTTATTGTATCATAAAGTAATTTTTAATATTAAATTTTATTTTATATTAAAATTTAGTTTTAAGAAACAATAATAATGTCACCCCAATTATTTTAAGAAGCAGTCAATTGTTTGAGATGATTTTCTTACTGTACTTCTTAAAACAAATTTTTATTATATAATTTAAAAAAAATGATACTAAAAAATAGTTTTAAAAAATAATAAAAAGATTATTCCAAATAAATTCTAAATATAATTAAACTTTTATACTATATATAATGATTTTTTTATATTAAAATATGAGACTAATTTTTCATGATGAAGAGAAAATTTAAATGATAATATAACTCATGTTTCTTTCTTCTAATCATTTCTTCAACATTCTCAAATCTCTATTATTAAACTTTCACATTTCTTACACTGTCACCTCTAATTGGAAGCATTTAACAATCTCTCTCTCTCTCTCTCTCTCTCTCTCTCTCTCTCTCTCTCTCTCTCTCTCTCTCTCTCTCTCTCTCTAAGAAATTAATTAGCTAAGAAAATAATTAAATGTTATATTTAATTATAATAATAAGTTGATGAAGATTCAGCCGTTGTTCAAACCACCCATTAATCATGGTTTTATTTTTACCCAAAATACTTTGCTTTTACTTTTACCTATTTGTACATGTGAATCAAATATCAAAATTATTGTATTATATGAGAGCGACTGAAAAAAATATGAGAAATTTGGTTGCACATTTACTAGCAAATGCAGTGAAGAATTAATGGTTCCAAGACCATTACAAAGGCTAATAAGAACCAAATTTATTTTAAGCTTAGGGTTTTGTATTACTTTGGTTGAGCACAACTGATTGCATTAATTTCTCCATTGGAAATAGTTATCTTGCATCATTTTTAATGAGCATCTTTCTCTTATTTGTGAGCAAATTATATAGAAAAACAAATCAGATAATCAAACATTCTAAATCAGATATTGCATGTATTAGTATGTACATGATGCAAAGCTAATTAGTTCAACACTTACTAATGATGTATGCATTGATCTAAAAATAAACAAAGGTCTAAGCAAAGGCAAATATTATGAAGATGACAATGGTTTCAATAATGTTTCATCATTAAAAAGGTCCATTAGAGATGACTTGTCATGCCCTATAATCTAATTTAGAAAGAATTTGTATATTTTAATAATATCAGTCAGAGTTATTTCATTTATTTCAATAATAAAATACCGGCAAAAATGAATTATTGATCAAAACATTAAGATACATCTGTATTCATTACTAAAAAATTGTATACATCAATAAGGAGTCATATAAATACAACACAATATATGTCCACTCTAAGCTCAAAAGAACAACCAAAGGAAAGAATATCAATAAATCCTAAAAAAAATTGTACCTACTCAGCCGCACACTTGGAACTTCTTTCCCTAACATGAAATCATTATATGACATGTATAGAGTTTATAAAGTCCAGCATGTCACTAGCTAGAACTCTACTACTAAATGTAAACCACGAAAAAGAAGCAGTATGCAAGAAAGGTTAAAGTTATAAAATGGAGTTTGATTGATTGAACTAATACCAAGATTGTAGTTTTTTTGGAGTGCTTGGCAAAAGGGAAAATGTTCAAGTTATATGTCAAGATTGTAGTTCTTTTACTTTTCTAAGTCTTCCCTTTAAGTTGTGGCGTCATAAAGGTTGTGCAACCTATCTCCATTTAGCCTACATCAAGAGTGTGAGTGAGTGGATCCAAATAGTTCTTAATCTTATTGTTAATTTAAGGATTTCCTTTGAAAATCCCCCATGCTATGCTAATCTTGATTGGAATTGATAATTCATGATTCTGACTATTATATGTAGTTTGGCTTGAGCTTTAATCACCTCTCTATTATTTTAATATTTGTTTAAATCACTAGAAGTAATGTAATTATTATTGCTCTAATTTAAAAGGCATGTAATTTTGACAATGCATAATTATCCCTGCATGTAATTCTACATCACATTGGCCAGCATAATGCCAGCTTTAAAACCAATGCATGACAAGTTTCATATCCGGTATTAATATAATCTGAGATTGATAGATGTCAACTAGAACCGACTCTATTTTGATTGTGTTCATCGTGTTTCAGATCGTACCAAAGAATAAATGGGAAAGTTCAGCCCATACTAACCAAAATTCTAGTAAGTAAAGGCTTACATGCTAATTTAAATGCTCTTAAGTGAAGACTGGGTTTGAGAAAGCAAACTGTGAGCAAGTGGTGCAACGGGCATGCAGGTCCAGATAGGTGTGTGATAGGTTTTTGTGAATAACTCACAGGTCACACACAAACGACTTGCCATCTAATCACAGACATGAACAATTTGCATATAGCAGGGGAGTTAAGGTACGTAGCATAAAAGAATGCAATTTTTGTTCAAGATGCATGTCAAACTACAACCTTATGAGCATAAAAAAAGAGTTAATAACCATTAAAACAACTATCGGTTTCAGTTTTTAAAAGGAATTCATATGATAGATTTATGTTAATCTCTAATGTGTATGCAAATGTGTAAATATTAATTAAGCATTATAGTATATCTGATGTGCTAATCTGTTACATATTTTAAAACTATATTTAGTATTATTAAATCATAATAAAGATAGTTATCATTTCCATGTTCTTAGAGCTAACCCAAGATACTTTGACGCTACAGACGGTACTCAAAATAAAAATGAGGATTCATAAAAGTGATATAATTATCAGATACATAGAGCATACCTAGAGATACAATCTACTGTACTGATAATTATCAGATACATAGAGCATACCTAGAGCTTAAAAGTTCAAATGAATAGCGTTATCGGGTCGGGTCGCTAACTCTGACAAGACATAAAGCGTTAATATTAAATTAAAAAAACGACTGACAGATGGCGCATTTCTATTGGCGACCGAACGGAGAGATGGCTTCGGTCACCTGACCCAATAATTTGCCTGGCAATAGAGCTGAGTCCGTCAAAAGTAAATCATTGAGGATGGCTCTTGGCTTGGGTAAAAAGCTTTCTTAATATTTCACAAAAATGTATAATACTTAAAATATACAAAAATCCATAAGATATTAAAAATAATTCCAGATGCATAAAAAAATTTAGTTAACAACGATGTTCTTCGCGTAGCCAATATTATTAATGTCAGCAGTCACGATAAGGATCGAATCCTGATTTGATGTTACAAGAATTGACTTTGTAAATTAAATACTAAATAAAAGGCTTCAAAAGAGGAAACCTTTTCTGTGAAGTACAATGCTTTCTCCACTGACAAAAGGCGTCTGAAGGGAGCTGGTGCAAACTGAAAATAAGTTAACAGATACCTGAAACAAGCAAAATTTACATCACTTGGAAAATCAACAAATTTCAATCTACTCTTTGATACTATTTGAAAAGAAATAGAGCAACATAACTTTTTAACTGATACACGTATCCACCTTTCACAAAATATAATATATCATTCAAATAGCAATTATAGCCAGCATAAATTTCAGAAGAACTCACCCCAACCAAAGAATCTATATACATCGATTATGAGAACAAGGGGAGTCAACATGCATATCTATGCATGCAGCATGAGTTTTTGCTACTGCAGAATCGGACAAGGAGTGGAGATCGTACATTATTTTAGGGTTTCAATAAAATTAAAAACATGAATTACTATTTCAATTAGGCTAAGGCAATGAAAGCACAATCACCAATGCCCCTACCATAGCTAAGCCCATGATTTTAACAAATATTATTAGTAAGATTTGGGATCAGTTTCCCTTTTTCTTTATTTTTTGCTCAGTAAAGAATTCAAACTATTTTGTTGATTTTAGATACTAGATTTCAAGATAGGTTTTTTTAATAAATTTTTTTAAGCTAAACAAATTTTAGAAAGATTGGTTATCACTACTCAAGCCAAGTTATTATAAACTGAAGAAAACTAATGCACATCCCCAAATTAGACGGTCGAGCAAATCCGCTCTCGAAATTAACTTCTCTGCTACCCTCTTCATATGGATTGTTGGTTTGATAAATTTTAAAAATCATTTCATGGTTATAATGATTTTCTGCATAGTAATAAATTAATATGCTATTTATAGATCTAGCAATTGTTGCACTTGTATTAAGATTGAAAACTAGCAATTATTGCACTTACAATAAGATTAAAATCTCGCTATTATGCACTAATATAAAAACAGAAATCGATGTGGTTGAGACTTTTCTATACTTCACTTTAATTATTTACTAGGAATTTTTCAATTTCATGTAAAGCAGCTAGAAAATAACTTTCGTGATCACAATTTTGAAGATTGGCTCTCATTGATCATGCAAAATTATTATAAACTAAGAGAACTAACTAGTTTGTTTTTAGATTATACAACTAATGCACATCCCCAAAATAGAGGGTCTAGCAAAGCAACTTGGACTTACCCATCATTATTGAGAAAGGTGGTAACTAATTAGGTTTCCCAACAACCCTTTTCATATGATTGTTGACTAAATAAGTTAAAAAATAATAATAATAATGATTGCAGTGATTTTATGCATATTAATAAATCAATATGTTATTCATAGTTCTAGCAATTATTGTTAAACCTCATGAGTGTTAACAATTGAGTCTACAGGCCTCTATCATCATCTTTGCACTATACACCTTTAGTTATATGGCTTTCACATTGCAAATTGCTTGTTCTTGATTGACCTTTCAAGGTTGTAAAAAGATATTCCTATTTATGGTGTGTTCCTTTCCTACTATATTGTACTTTCAGATCGAAACTAGAATCAAAAAGTGATTAATACTAAAGAATTTGTTATGAGTCATGATATTTGCTCTAGTTTGATTCCATAGGTTATTCTATTTTAGTTAATAGTTACTTTGGAGTATAGATTATTTACTTTATCTTTACTCAAAGTATAAAGTTGAATAACTTGTGTAAACTTAATAGGGTGGTTCTTGTAGAATTTGCTAAATACTTAATAAACATTTTTTATTTTGTACATTATTTAATTTTTCAGTCAACCTTATATTTGCAAAAGAACATCCTATGGGAGTGCAATGTCTGGTTTTTTGTTTTTCATTTTTTTTCTTCTTCTTTTTTTTTTTTATAAAACCCACTAAGGGGCCTACGTGTTAATTGAAAAAGGGAGATTACAAGTCCTTAAATGGATCATTAGCTCTTTAAAAATAAAACATTTGAAATAAAACCTAAGAGCCAATAATCCAATCTATTACAACAAAAACACAGTAAACAAACCATCAGGAATCCAAGCAGAACCTCAAAATGATAACAGGAGCGTAGGGACAACAACAATAGCACCACCCGGCAGAAATACCAATAGCAACAAGTCCTCAATCCACCTGCACAAGATGAAGAAAACAGGAAAAAAGAGGACAAACAAAGGTAGGCGACAGTTCCCCCCCACGCAAAGGGCAAATTATTGCATCCGGTCACCGGATGCGGAGATAGGTCCGGATATTAATAAAATATTATTTTAAATTAAGCGCAACTAAAGTGCAGGTAAAGTGCAACTAAAGCGCAGGTAAAACGCAAGTAAAGCGCAGTCAAAAGAGCAGGTAAAGCGCAAGTAAAGCGCAGGTAAAGTGTAGGTAAAGTGCAACTGAAGCACAAGTCAAAAGCACAGTCAAAAGCGCAGGTGACGCAGCAAATTTTTATTGGATGTCCAAACTTATTTTCCGCGTATGGTGACTGGATGCAATAATTTGCCCATGCAAAGAACCACACCAACCAAACTCGACAAAAGCAACAAGCCAGCCATGCCCGAACGACCAAACCGAGGGCACCCAAGCCATAACATCACAATAAAAGCACTTGAACCTCACCCAGAAAAAAAGGAATATAACAAGCCAAAACATACCACCACCCAAAAACCACAACCATCCCTTCAAACCACAACAGCAAAGCTACAAAAAGAGCAACATAACCAACCACAATAAGAAAGAAACAAAAGGAGTCAAGCACAAAAAAAGACTAATTTCTTTTTAGCTTTTCTCCATCTTCGCTTAGCAACATTTTGGAAGGAACTCTTATCAGCAATATGAATAACGTTTAGACCATATTTTCCCATATAATCATTGTCATGGCCATCAAAATCTTCCTCATCCTCCAAATTCTCCAACAAGTCACAATCAACCAACCACTCGCCTTGAAACATATCATTATCCACTGCATTTAAGGCCAAATGCGTTGGAAATTGGGACATCAATAAGAGGCTCATTAATATCCTCAGAGGCCGAAGGCACAATATCTGATTTAGAGGATTGAACACCCAAAATTTTCTAATTAATTTCGCAATCCTAAGAGCAACCCATATTCAAAGTATCGGCATTATAAAGCACCATAGCATTTGAACCAATACCATCTTCCACATTTTTATGAACACCATCGCACACATCCACAATATCAACCTGAATAGCATCACCGGCATTAGGAAATGGCACAGTCAAAGCATCATTCGCAATATTAATTACCATCACTAGAAACACCACCATAGACATTTGAGTTGATCCCCTGCACCTTAGTTCCTTTATTACCATCACAATTACTAACATCTAAATTTGAAGCAACAACATAAGAATGAAGCATAACATAGGAGTATCAATAGCCTCATGACCAACATTTAAACCACCATCAGGCATCCCATAGGAACTACTTCGTGAGAAATTGCCAATTTTGTAGTTTCAATAGCATGAACCATAATAAGAGGATCAATGTTGGGGCCATTACCAACTTGAATTTTCCCATTCATACCATCCTGAATAGAACCCGAAACAGCAGCTGACATATTAGGTTGTTGTGAATTAACGATCTTATTGCCCACTAACTTATCAACTAAATGAGGTTGCGATTTGTGACATTCCCCATGTGAATGCCCTAATGCTTTACACTGATCACAAAAAAAGGAAAAGACTTTCACCTCAATAGATTGAATGTATCCAAATTTATTGGGACCAACCCAAATACGATTAAGGTAATGTTTCAAGATATCAAGCTTGACCAACACGCGAGCAACAGAAGGCCTTGATCCAACAGCAATGGCATTGTCAATTTTTAAAGGTTTACCGAACAAGAAACCCAATCCGTGAAGAATTCGGGGGGAGAACAAGTGAGGGCATAGATCAGGGAAGGAAACCCATATAGGGATAATAGGGGAATCCACGTCAACGTAAAAAAGGCGACCATTTGGTAAGTTTCATGTAGCAATTATTCACAAAATATGATCAATGGGAAAAAACACGACTGTAATCGAGGTCATTCTCAAGTTTAATCAAAACATATTTGTAACTCAAAAGGGTAATAGAAAAAACCCCCCATTAAGTTTAAGGTTGAAGAAGAACTTTCTAATCGAATCAAGAACAGGGCTAGGATCAAGGAATTTACAAACTAAAGCAAATTCAAAAGGTGCCGCAAGAGCTAAAATCTCATCTCCAAAAATCCACAGAGAGGGTAAACCATGATGAGTCACTTTTTTTAGGTCTGGAAACCATTTGAAGAAGATGATCTGGACAAAACATCCAAAAAAGAGTGAGAATGCAACTTCGTGTTAAGGAAACCTGGATCGTTCAACCGTGATATCGCCATTCGGTCGACAAGGAAACCGAGGTGGAAATCACAGCGAAGAACCAAAGAAACTAGAAGAAAGAAAGAAGAATAACAAGATAAGGGAAGGTATCATCTGAAAAGTGGAGCGGCAAGAGCATTGTCGGCCGTCCAAAGGGGACGGCTACCCAAACCCAAGTAGAGTGAAAAAGAGGATAGGTCTGATTTTTTGTTAATAAACTAGGTGCTCTTTGTAGAGTTCAATGTAATTATAGACCTTTGCAAATAATTTATGAGAAAACAATGTCAACATAGAACCTTCATTCTATCAAAAGATTGTGCTCCAACTATGTTTTGGACTTATAATAGAGAAGTATCAACCATTGGAAACCATGAACTTAGAAATGATTGCAATTTGAGTTCAAAAGCTCTTGAGCTGAAAATTTACATTTCATATATGACATACCACCAAACAAAGCTCAAGTATGCTTGTAAATATATACATATCATACTAAAAACTCATAAATAACACATAAATATATGAAATTAATTAATATTATTGTTGGTGGAATTTTGAAAACAAGTTTTGAAAAGCTTAGTTCTCTTTGGAAATTTTGAAATCGACTTTGAAATTGAATATTGAGACCAAACATTACATTAGGAGAGTCATACCACTTCGTGAAGTGAAAATAAACCTCCAAAATGGGGTTTAAATCTAAGATTACAAATCCTACTTTGAATATCATGATTAGATTCAAGAGAGAACCATATATGACCTCTGAAGATAAAAATGCGGTTCGGTCTAATTCAAACCACGATATTCTAAGTAGGCTATCGTTAATCTCATGCCTATAATCTTACGAATAAGTGATGTATCTCCCATAAGGGAGAAGATACCACTATTTGGTAATTATTCGGGCATGACGATAACAATCGTTGTTGGTCAAGTTTTTCCAAAAAACACTAATTTAAGTTTTGAGGGTTTCTTTTGGGAAACTAAGTTTAAATTTTAATTCTGAAGTCAAATAGACCATTAGTGATGATATATCATCTCGAAAGGCGGAGATAATATCTTCTAACGGGTTCTGACTCAGAATTATAGATTTTCTCCTAGCTATCATAGTTTGATTTAAAGGAGAATCGCATAAGACCCCAAAAATGTCAAAATAAAGTTTAATCTAAAATCAAAATACGATAATTGAGAGAAGGAGATCGTTAATTTCATTTTCAAACTGATGTTAACACATGATAAATCCCTTTTGGAGGAAGAGAACATCATATGTTAACAATCATATGATTATGATAATAGCGATCGTTATGAAATATATTCCCCTAAAGAAATATCGAGTGAGTTTTGAAAATTTATTTCGAAAATCAGGTGTGTGTGGTTCTAAATATCCTATGAGCGCAAGCCCTCGTAGTTCATTACATTGTAGGAATATGAAGTCTCCTACGAAAACTCTCAATTAAAATAGTGACGAAATTTTGTTAAAGATTTTTTAGGAGTGATATAAAAGGAGATGAATTTTTTGAATTTTAAAAGGGATTGGAGCAAGTTTGAACAATTATTAACGGAATCAATGAAAAAAAGTATGGGACACTTTGAGATTTCGGAGCCATCCGAAAGTGTTCCATCTTAATCTAAATGTTGGGCTTTACGTTTTAGATTGAAAGAGGATTTAATTAAAGTTGAATGTTTTACTAGAAATTTGGGATTATATTCTTGGAGGTTGGGGTCTTATAATCAAAGATATGTCCCGAATCCTAAATCTAATTTTGGACACTGGACCATAATTGTCTGAACATAACTAATGCAGTGAATGATCTGGACTTACCCCGATATGGATTGGGGAGCCAGCTAACCACATAATCGATTTTAAATTCATGAGTCTGATCTTTTATGATAGAGTGGTTGGGATGTTTTCTTTAAAGTTTTGGAGAGTTGGGGCCAATATCTAAAGATTTTTGTAATTGACCCCTTTGACTTAAGTTGGGTGCAAAATGCTAAGGACTAATGCAATTAATTTTTTTTTTGACTCTTTTAAATATATTTCTAATGCAATGCATGCTAGTCAACAACTTCAAATCATGAATATTTAAAAGTTAAAAATAGGCTTAGAAAATAATTTTTTAGAAGACTGAGCTTCCATAGGCCTGACACCTCATCCTCATAGGTCAGATTATCCAGACTCTACCCGCAGGCTGGGAAGGATCTAAAACAAGGAAAGAAGAAGTGCTAGAATATGCATGCGATCCTGGGGGCGGTCCCCAACTAATTTTTTAGATTCGTTATCTTTCTATATTATTTAACTCCCTAAATTTTAAACTTTTTAATTATGAGTATAAAATTTTCACACCCTTACGAGTCTTACGTATCAAGGTGAAAATAAAAGCGGAACATAAATATCAAAAAATAGGAAAAACATACAATCCTAAATGCAATCATATTAACACATCAAATATAAATGAATTAATTAATAAATGATCATACACAAAGTTGTCTTACTTATTACAAACCAAGGACTATAGAAAGTAAAGTGGTCGGGCACCACTAACAACAACCCGGATTCTAAACCTAATAGAGATGAAAGTGGTTTTGAGTAGATATTTCTTATCTTCAGTTCTTCAATCTTGTTCTCATTCGGGCTCCTTTCCTTTAGGCTCCTTGGATCCTTCGTAGTAGACTACCCAAATGGATAAGAGGGCTCTTCCTTTAAAAAGACGGCCACTCTTTCCTCTTTGGGTAAGGAAAAAGTGATCCAAATTTGGATCTCCAAATAGAAAAGGGATACTCCCCTTAGGGGTGTCCTTTTTCCTTTGGAATCCAACCTTTGGATCTATATATCCCAACTCAAAACTCTACTTTCACAACACTTAATATTTACATAAATTACATTTATATAAAAATAAAAATTCTAGACTCTCCTGCAGGGTTATCCTAAGCAGTTGATAAATCAAAATATATTCCCAAGCAGTTATATATATATATGCACAAAAAAATAAATAAACACACTGGCCATGATCTTTTTATTATTTGAGAGCTTAGTAGCTGAAGTACCTGCACAAGCATATTTATAATTGATTTTTATTTAACCCTTTTTTATTACCCTGCATGAGCGTGACCACCTACAAAAAACTCAATGAACATCCAGATCATTCCTATCCTAAGGATAATCTAGTTGCCAAACACATCAATCATCCACAGAGTACAGTAAAAGTAAGCAAACACAGTAGGCAAATTCATTCACAATATGTAGTAAAACTATAAAAAATCCAGCACACAACCGACCTAACCTAGATCCATAGTTGGTTATCCTAGCAAACCATCTAAAGTGTGTGTAGAAAGTCGTGTAGCTGGGGTAGATCCTAAGCTGGGTAGTTAGTTAAAGTTATATAAAATTTTGAGTTTGTTAAGGCTTAAGGGGAGGTTTATGTTAAAGTTTAAATATTAATATATTAATAATTTATTTAAAAATATTTTAAGGGTTAAATAATTACTACCTTCGTTTTACACCAAGACCATGAAGTTTATTTCACCTTCTTTGGGGCTAAGCTAAAAACTTCGTAGGCCTGGGTTACATAGTAGTAATAGGGTTGATTAAGTTGATTTAAATTGGTTGAAATTAATGATAGATTAATAGAAAAAAGAATTGGTTACTGATTTTAAAGGATTGGTTGAGTATGTTATTAAGAAAATTAGAAAATTCTAGAGTTGAATGAATTAATGGGTTTTAAGAACTATCAAAATACGTTAATAAAGTGGTTAAAAGTTGGCTTTTAAAATTAAAGTTAATATTGAATATTTTAGATTTTAAAAAAATATTAGTCCTTATTATGAGTAGTTAGACTATTCACATGCTTAATTTTGAGTTTTTTAAGAAAAGTTTTGATTTTTAGAAGTTTTAATCCGATTTTGACCTAAGGTTGACCAAACAGTTGACTTTTTGACTTTGATCAGACTTTGGGGGTTTGACATTTTTAGAAAATAGTAAATTTTATTTAGAGTCACTAGCCTTTGAGTTTGACTGATTTAGAATTTATAGAATTAGTTATAAATTTTGTAAATTTGGGAATTTTAAGGATTTAGTTAATTATTTTAATTAAGGATCCTTTTTAACGATTTGAATTCAAATGAGTCCTAAACTTCTTGAAATCAACTCTAAAGATAAGAAATGATCTAAGGAAAGATCAGCAAGTGTTTAAGGAATTTTTGAGATTTTTAATTATTTTTAATTAATAAAATAAATTAAACATTAATTTTTGGTTAAAATTAAATTAAGATGGTTTTTAATGTTAAATTAAAGGGGTTTTATATGTCACTGATTAAGGGTTAAATTATGATTTATTAGAGGTATTTTGGGTATTTTTTGGAATTAATTTATATTTATAGTGATTTGTTGAATTTTCTATGTCCTTAAAAGGGCTGAAATTTAATATGGCTAATTTTCTAACCTAATGATCTCTAAAATATGTAAAATTTAAACCTATAGTTTAAAATGACACTAAGTTTACTGTGTTCAAGTTTCACACCTATTGGGTGTGTGTAATGCTCCCTACAACTTTTCTAAATTTTCTAGATATTTTCCTAATTATTTTCCCTAGGTGTCTCTACTATTCAAATGGGCTTAAAACTTAGCATGTCTAACCCTGGTACACATTCATTCACATCACAAAAATTTCACATCAAAATAATAAAAATCTAAAAAGTTATGAATTTTCAAAGTTTAGGGTCCAAAATGGACCCTTTACATTGAAAATTCACTTCACAGAAAATTAAAGATCATCTGACCCTAGAAAAATCAAAACATATGCTTAAGATGCTCAATAAAATTCTACCAAAATTTGAAATCAATTAAATCCCTATATTGTAAGAAAATGGGAAGAAACTAAATTCAAACAAACTCAATTTTCTCATAATCCAGAGTTCAAAAAAAATTAAAATTAATTTTAATAAATACTACATTAAATTATCTTTCTAACGGGCCTAAGAACATCAATTTTGGTGGAGAATTCAATTTTCTGTAAATTCTTTAAGATTTGAGCAATTTTTGAATTTTTAACCCAATTTTGGTCAAAGCAGCCACTCGGTGGCGGGAAATAGTGGTGCGACACGTGGCGCAGCGGGACCCACCACTTAAATGACTCAATGGTTGATCAAGATCGTTGATTCGGCCTGTAATGAGCTGGCGGCTGTGATAGTGCTACGTAGGCGCTCGCCGTCCGGATCGACGCGCGCTTGAATCAGACTGGAGGTGGGGCGTGGTCCGGCTGATCCTGCACCATCCTATCCTGATGAAGAGAGGATCGAACGACTATGATTGATCAGACGATTTTAGTTCAAAAATGAACTAAACCTTCAAATGGCCATATCTCCCAAAATACTCAACGAAATTTAATGAAATTTGAAATGTAGCTTGAGGGAAACATAATCTTGTAATGCCTAGAGTTTGGAGGCTCTATGCATTGCCAAATTTCTATAGTTTTAAATTGAAATTTAAACTTAAAATGATCATAACATATAATTCAAAGATCAAATTTTTGTGATATTGAGCTAGTTGGAAAGCTGTAGTGATCCTCTATAACTATTATGAAGACATCAAGAGCTGGATCTTGTCGGATCAAAAGTTCTAATTGAAACTCTATTTTTTCTCTCTAGAATGCTCTCTCCTCATTAAAATAATGATTTGAAGCTTGGACATGGTTGGGAAAAGCTTGGGAAGGCCTTGGGGAGTGTTAAAGAGTGTGGGAAGCTCTCTAGAAGATGAGTGGCTGCTGGAGTTTGGGACTTAGATGATGTGAGAGGGAATGAATCCCTTAGGTCAAGTTTTCCCTCTCCTAAATCCCTTGATTTTGAATGGATGGCTTGGATTCAATTAGGAAGGGCTTAGTTGGGTGACATGTATTCCATGAGCAGCCCAAAACCTGGGGAAAGGGCTGTGGTTTAGAGTGACCTCTCTTGGTCAATGGGAAAGGGGACCACACCTTTTCCCCTATTTGACTAAACCCAAGCCAAGCCTTATTTAAGGGTTTGGTTTAAGCTCTATTAAGGGAGAGAAAATGTCACATCACAACAAGTTTGAATAGGTTTTGGAATGAGGATTGGATTGCCAAGGTGGCATGGCCATCTTAGCTCAAATGAGAGATTACTTGACCATTTGACTGGTCAAACTAGTCAATGGGAATGAGGTGGCATCCAAGGGAGTGCATTTAGGTGGTTGCATATATGGACAAGAGTTTGAGGTCAAGGATTTGAAGTTTTGAGCAAATGCATGAAATTAGAAAGGGGTTTAACCCCTCCAAATGTGTTGAACAAGTCAAACCAAGAGGAGGATTGACTTGAAAGTCTTTGGACAAGTGAAGGGTATCCAATTAAATAATTTTGAAGGGTTAATTTAATTTAAATAGGTTGAATGATTGGATTTGACAAGTGTGTAGGTTAAGGATTGATTTGGTAACCATGGTTGACTTGGTCAACCTGGTCAAACCATGAGTTAAGTTTGGGTCAAACAAGTTCAATGAGTGTTTTTAGATCAATGGAAATGATCTCATGCTTTGGTTAGATCATTTAGATTAAAAATGAATGTTTAAATCCATTAAGGGCATTTTGGTCAACCATGGTTGACTTGGTCAACCAAGTCAAACCAAAGAGTAAGTTTGGATTTAATATGTTCCTAAAGTCATTTAGGATCCATTGTAATAAAATTTGGAGTTTGATACGGGTTGGACATGTTGAAATTTGGGGAAAATACCAAAAATCTCCTTAAAGGGTATTTTGGTCTTTTTGTCCCCTAATCAAACTTGGGTCAAATTAGGTTTGGAAAAGTGTAGGTTTCTTGTCAATATGTCATAGGGGAGGTCATGGACATGATAAAAGGGTTTTTGAAAGGTTTTAAGGTCAATTTCCACAAGGTGGAGAGTCCAATGGCACAAGCTGTAAATATCTGAATGTTTTATAACCTTTAGAACTGAGTTTAGTTTCTAGGCTTAGAACCATCGGATTGAGCTCAAACATGGAGGGTTGACCCCAGAGACATGTCTTATCAACCTATAATTGATAGACTCTGAATCGGAGGTCAGTTAACTAGGTTTTGAAGTATTTGAAAAAGAATTGGATAAGGCTTTCAAGACCTAAGCCCTTGGCCTTAGATTTTGGTTTGGGTGTCCTAAGATCTAGATTGATCCTAGAGTTAGGATCCAATGATTTAGGAAGTCCCGGGCTCTAGAGCTCAGAAAAAGGTCAAAGTGACCTCATCCAAAAATGAGGTCAACAACTATGAAAATAACTTCAAAAAATAACTCTTCAATTTAAAAACCATGATATGACAAATAGCATAATTAAATAAATTCAGTTGCACTTACAAAAAAATAAGTATACCACATGAATATTATATGTTTATATATCTAAATCCTAAATTCTTATATTTATTTATATAACATTATAGTGTCTCAATCACATCAAAATATATATGTGAAAATGCAATTTTCCCTTTAGAAATTCTAATATAAAAACTATGGGAAAGAATAATTGAGCATAGGTTATGACATGATACTAATGTTTCTCAAAAACAATTTGAATTCCTGTCGGGTGGGTCTACTATGGAAGCTATACATTTGCTGAGAGGTTTGACAGAGAAGTACAGAGAGAGTAAAGTGGATATACATATGAGATTTATTTATTTAGGGAAAGCATATGATAAAGTCCCAAGAGAAGTGCACTTGAGAGTTTTAGAAAAGGAAGCCAATAATAATGCTTATGTTCAAGTTATTAAGGATATGTATACATTAGTTGTTACTTGTGTTCAAACACAAGGTGGTTTGATCAAGTATTTTCCTATTTTAGTTGGATTACATCAAGGATCAACTATAAGCATTTCTTTTTTATTTTGTCATGGATGTTATTACTGGACATTCGCAAGAGGATGTACCCTAGTGTATGATTTTTGCTTATGATATTCTTCTTGTTGATAAAACTAGAGGGAGTTGCAAAAAAAATAGAGTTATGGAGGTCAACCTTAGTGTACAATGATATTCATTTGAGTAGATCTAAAACCAAATACATGAAATATAATTTTAGTAGTAATAGATCTAATAGGGGGATTGTAACTTTGGGCTATGAAATAATTTAAAAGAGTATATATTTTAGATATCTCAAGTCAAATATTCAAAGCGGTGGTGAAATAGATAGGAATATTATCAGTATAATTCAAATTAAATTATTGAAGTTGAGAAATGAATCGACCCAATTGTGTGATATAGAAGTACCCCTCAAATTTAGGGGAAATTTATATAGGAAGGTGGTGAAACCTGCAATGCTTTATGGTACAAAATATTTATCATTAAAAGAGAAAAAAGAATTTAAGTTAAGTGTTGCAAATAAGTGAATGCTCAGGTCGATGAGTGGCTTTACATGTGATGCTCCATGATCTAATTTGGAAGAATTATTCTTTTAATCTTTTAATAAGAAACAACAAGAGCAATCTAAAGTCATCTTTCAGTAATAAATAATAAAACACTACAGTATAAAAACCCGTAAAGTAGTAAATCAGTACGAGTGTCAGATCTCTAAAGAAATTATCGTATCCATAATATCAGTTAGTATAAAATCATACTAAGCATCAAATCAAAAAATTGTTAAAAACTATTTAAATCAAATCGATGTAGTAAAACATATCAAAAAGTACACATGCTATCCACATCCATTTTCAATGCATTGCAGCAAATATTTGTTGGGTAGATTGGTTAGTTTAATTTAAAACATCAATGTACAACATATTTCCATTTTCAATGCATTAAAACATTAATAATTTTATGCTAATAAATTTTGGAGTAGACAAAAATTGGTGTATGGTATAATAAAAGTCTTAAAATATTATTTTATATAATTCATATTATTTTGGTAATTTTATAAAAATGTGCATTTTTACCTAATAGGATTCTTTGTTGTCTACCGCTATGACATTTTAGTATATCAATCAAATGCATAATAAATCCTATATATCATGTGCTATGATATACACAATATAAATCCAATAACTATGCTCTGATATTTTATTGAAACAAATCTCAACTGGCCCACCATCCCGTACAGGTCAATCAGTCTCCAACCAATGGGTCAACCAGTCTTTACTTGTTTGTTTCTTCAGGTTCTGTTTCTTTTTATTATAGTCCTGAGTAGTGTATATAATTTTTAGAAATAAATATAGATGTGTACATTGATATTTTAAATTATAAAATTTATTGATCTATTTATTATTGATAGATGATATTAGATAGCTCTATTGTGATGCTTTAAGAATATGCATTTTAGTAGTCATGCTAAACAAGTAAGAAGTCCTAGCTATCACAGTGTTTTTCAGTGTTAGTAAATCATTGGCTCAGTAAATAGAGTCATCACCCCATGTTTTGATTGAAAAGTATTAATTTTCTTTGGGAAAGTTAAAATTTTGAATTTTAGTTTTGAAATCAAACATGACACATTAGGAACAATATATCATCTCAGAAGATGATAGTATCATTCTCTAATAGGTTCAAATTAAAAAACTTTAACTTTATCTTGATCGTCATAGTCAAACTCAGAAAAGAATAACATTTGACTCCGAAGGGTCAAAATGGAATTTAATCGAGTGTTTAACTATACTAATATGGATAAAATTATCATTAATTTTATAATCAAAATCATATTAATATAACGACATATCTTTCCGAAGAAAGAAAATATCCCTTATTATTAATCATTTGAAAATAACGATAATGATCGTTGAATTTTGAATTTTCCCAAAGACAATTAATTAAAGGTTTTGAATATTTTGATTTTGAAAATATGGTCTGGGTTTCTAAATCTCCTACGAGCGCAAACCCTCGTAGTTAATTACATCGTTGGAAACAAAATTTCCCATGAATACGCTCGATTAAAATAGCGGTAAAAATTTTATTTAAGATTTCAAAGTTCGATGTCAAAGGAGGATAATGGTTGGAATTTTCAATCAAGGCTGGATCAAGTTTGAACACTTATTTCTGTAGTCAAAGGAAGAAGGGTAGGAGGCACTTGAGATTCTAAAACAATTCAGAAGTGCCCTAGTCTATCCTAAGTGTTGGGCTTGAATTTAGTTGAAAGAGATTTTAAATTTGAGAGATCAATTTTATTAGAAAATTGGGATTCAATTCTCGGAGGTTGAGGTCTTATAGCCCGAGCATGCCTCAGAACCTAAGCCTAAATTGGGCACTGAAAAGTAACCCAAACCTAGCTAGTGCAATGCAAATCTGGACTTACCCCGGCCTGGATTAGGGAGCCAGCTAAACCACCTAGGCGCTTTAAAATCATGTGTCCAGTCTTTTAATGTTGAGTGGTCGGGACGTTATTTAGAAAAGTTTCATGGAATGGCATCGACATCTAGAGCAGATTCTTGATTGACCCCTTAATTTATGTCGGGTATTTAATATCTAAATAAATGCAATTAAGATTTAGACTCTTTTAAATTTATATCTAATGCAATGCAAGCATATTGACTCAATTAAATATTCAACAATTGAATGAATAAGTTTTAAAATCAGGTTTAAAATAGATTTTTTTTTGAAAGAATGCACAGATTCCCCTTGGACAGAACTACACCCTCATAGGCCAGGTGGTCTGCCAGAACCCGCAGGCGGAGAGGTGCCTAACAAGTGGAAAGAAAATGAAGCAATTATGAAATGAGAACTCCCGGCGGTCCTGGGCTTACTTCTTAAAACGTTTGAGTTTTTATGTTATCTTAATTTTTTTAATTTTGTTTAAGTAGAAATAGTTTTGAATGAGTTCTTAAAAGCCTACAATCGAATTTCAGGTCAAATCAAAATAGGACATGCAAGAGCGCAAAAAAACTACTAAAAGCAGGCAATCATACATTGCAATCAACATCAAACATTAATCAAATCAATTAAATTAATATTCAAACTGAAAGTCCATAGGCAAGTGCCTTTTAATATTACATCCCAGAATTTGCAGAAAAGTAAAGTGGCCGGACACCACTCATAACAACCCGGATTCTATTCCTAAGACTTAAGTGATTTCGGGAATGGGTCTTCTCATTATCCACTTCTTCATCCTTATACTGCTTCTTGGATCGTCGGGTCCGGATATTCAAATGAAAAGAAACTCCCCCTTGAACGGGGTTTTATCTTTCCTCTTTGGATATTTTCAAAATCATCCAAATTTGGAGCTTCAAATGGAGAGTGACTTTTCCTTAAGGGATGTCTCTTCCTCTTTGAATCCCAAATTGGATGTTTTAACATCCCATTATCAAAGTACTTTAAAGTACAACTCAAATTATATCAAATTACATTAATCAAAATTTAAAAAAATTTAGACTCGATCCTATAGGGTTATCCTAATAATCAGCAGTTATATATAATCCCAAATAGTTATAATTGATCTCAAGCAGTTTATATATTTGAAATTTAAATGCTCAATAGAGTGCAGTAAATAAATAAACAGACAGTCAATCAATTCTAAGCTAACAACCAGCATGCAGTGAAAGCTCAAAAACTCGGCACACAATGAAAAAGTAAACATCGGCCTAGCCTAAAATTAGAGTTGGTTGTCCTAGCAAATCATCTAAAGTGTGTGAGGCAGGCCGTGTGGTTTGGATATGTCCTATGGAGGGCAATTTGTTAAAGTTGTTTGAAGTTTGATTGGTTGGAAGGCTCAAAGGAATATTTAAGCTTGAGTTTAAATATTAATGGCTTAAAGTTAATTTTAATATTAATTCTTAGTTATTTGTTGGATACCACCTTTGGTTCACATCGAGGCCGTGAAGTTTATTTCACCTTCCTTGGGGCTAAGCAAATAATCTCGTAGGCCTGAGTTACTCAGTAGTACCCAATATAATTAAGTGTTTTGATTTGATTAAGGTTTAAAAGTTAATAAATTTTAATTTAAGATTGGTTGATTAATGGTTTTAAAGTTAATTAAATATTTTTGGAGTCTTAGAATGATTTTTGAATTTTAAAATTTTTTTGGATTATTTTAATCATTTAATTAAGGGGTTAAAAGTTAACTTTTTGATTAAAATTAAATTCTAAAAAATTAATATTTTATTAAAATACTAGGCTTCAATATGATCAGTTAGACTGTAAGTAGGGGTGTCAATATTTGACACGACCCGAAAACCCGACCCGAACCCGACCCGAAAATTTTGGGTTAGGGTCAACCCGAACCCGAAATGGGTCGGGTTCGGGTTAACCCTTTTACCCGAAATTGACCCGAAAGTGACCCGATTTTGATCCGAAAACTTGATTTTGACCCGGCAACCCGAGATTGACCCGTTTTTTACCCAAAAAGAGGAGATTGACCCATTTTTGACCCAAAAATTAGCCATTCTCTTGTTGGAAATGGGTCATTCGGGTCATGTCGGGTTGATCCGAAGCGGGTCGGGTTCGGGTCAGGAAAACTGACCCATTTTTAAAAATGGGTCGGGTTCGGGTTGACTCGAATAGTGCCGGGTCAGTTTCGAGTTCGACCCGAACCCGACCTGTGACCCGTGACCCGAAATTGACACCCCTAACTGTAAGTATGCTAAAATTGGAGTTTTCTGGATTTAGTTATGAATTTTTAAAGTTTGAGGTATTTATTAGAATTTTCAAAATTGTTTAATTAAAGAGGCTTTCTTGATTTTGCTCCAAATGAATTCCAAACTCCTTAAAATAAATTCCAAATGTCAGGAATGACCTAAGGAGGTATTTCCAATTGTTTAGAAATTTTCTGGAATTTTTAATTATTTTTAATTAATTAAATAAATTAAATATTAATTTTTTATTAAAATTAAATATAGGTTCAATTTGCTGCCAAATCAAAGGGGTTTTATTTTTCATTGATTAAGGGTTTGATTCTAGTAAGTTAGAGGTTTTACTTGTAATTTTTGGATTTAAAATTGATTTATTAGAATTTCTAGAATGTTTAATGCTTAATTAAGGGATTAATATTGACTTGTTTAATTTTCTAACATAATGAGCTCCAAATTTGGTGAGATTTGAACTTTAAGTTTATAATGTCACTAAGTTTAATGTTCTCAAGTTTCACCCCTATTGAGTGTGTGTAGAATTTTCTATTATTTTTCTAAGTTAACTAGATATTGTCTTTAATTATTATTCCTAGGTGACACTAGTGTTCAATTAGGCTTAAATTTATGTTCATCTAACCGTTAGACATGTGCAAGAATACCACAATAATTAGGAAGCCTAACTCTACTAATTTGGAGAGTTATGAATTTACAAAGTTTTGGGTCCAAAACGGACTCATTACTTTATAAATTCATCCCATAGCAATCCACTCGACATCTGGCCCTAAGAAAATTATAGATAATATCTAAGATGTCAAAAATTATTTTGCCAAAATTTGAACTACATTTGACCACTAAATTGAGAAAATTAGATTTCAAACAAACCCAAATATCTCAAAATACAGTGATTAAACTAAATACAATTTAATTTTCTTAAATACAAGAGCTCAAGAGATTTTCAACAAGCCTAAGAACAATAAATTTGGTGAAATATTGAATTTACTATGAATTTTTAAAGTTTTCGTCATTAAAATTGATTTTTTAAACTAAATTTCAGCCGCCGCCAATCATTACCAATAATTGCCGCTGAAACGGCGGCGACGAACAGCGTGGTGACACGTGTCCGACATGTGGTGCGCATCAGTTGTCCACTTAAACACATCGGACTGCAGTTTTAGCCGTCCGATCCTCGTGTTCTGGACGGATGGTTTAGATGCGGCCACGTCGACCCCGCCATTCCAAATGGCCCAGGTTTGAAACTCAGCAATGGCACGCCTTTTTTGAGAGGGTGACATGGCACTCTGTCGGCCGTGCGATCGCGCAGAAGGAACGATCAGATGGCCAGGATTGAGCTAGCGCAGATTAGTTCAAAATGAATTGAAATCTTAAAATGATCATAACTTTTAAAATACAACTTTAAATTAGATGAAATTTGAACCATAGAATCCTGGTAACATAATCTTCCAAGGCCTAGAAATTGGTGGCTCCATGCATTATAGATTTGCTACATTTTTAAATTTAAAATTTAACTAAAAATAAGAATAACATACAATCCAACCGTCAGATTTTTAACTTCTTGGGCTTGTTGGAAAGCTTAGAATATCCTCTTTAACTTTAGTGAAGACTCTAAGAGCTAGATCTAACTGGATTTTGAGTTATGCTTGAATCACCTGATTCTCTCTCTAGATCATCTCTCTTCTTCAATGAGGGCTTTGGAGGCCAGATTTTGATGAGGAGACGCTTGGGAGTGTTAGAAAAATGTCTGGAGAAGATTTTGAGAGTTTTTTAGTGGCTGGAATGGCTTTGGATCAGATGGATTGAGTGAGAGAGAGCTTAGGGTTAAGATCCCTTTAATTAGGGTGTTTTTCCTTATTCAAACAATACTAATGCATTTGGATGGCTGGGATTAATTCAATAGCTTCCCTTGATGGTGCCACATGTCCCTAGAAATTTATGGGAGAAAGGAATCAAAGGACAAGGGGGTACATGAGGTGTAAAGGGGTTTTGTCCTTTGGCACATATGGGGAGGAATGATCAAGGCTATTTGATCCTAATCCAAGGGTTGAGAATAACCCTATGAGGGTTCTAGAGCCCGAACAAACAAATAGAGAGGCTTTGGAATGGAGGGATTAAGCCTAAGAGGTCATTTGACCAAGTTTGACCATGTATAATGCCTTAAATTTAATATTTGACCAGTCAAAGTCCAGGTGGACTGATGAGATGGCATATAGAGTATTTTGAGTTATTGTTTGAATGAATTCAAAGGAGTTTAAAGGGTTTGATTGGTAATATGAACAGGTTAGTGAGTATACACGTTTATTTGACCAAGTTCTGATGAGTTTACTTGGTCAAATCTATTTATATTTGATTCACCAAGGTTTGAAGCATGATTTAGAATTGATTTGAGGCTTGAAAGAGGCTTGAAATATCAAATGAGTTAAAATAACCCATTTAAAATATTAAGGGGTATTTGGGTCAAAAGGGTCAAACTGGTCAACCTTGCTTGATCAGGAATAGGGTTTGAGTCCATTGCACTCCTAAGGGTGATTAGGATACATTGGAAGATGTCTTGAAGTTTAACTTGAAAAGGGCATATTGAAGTCTATAAAAAATTCTGAAATTGCCTTAAAGGGGCATTTTGGTCATTTTGACCCCTGGTCAACTAGGGGTCAAAGTGGGTCTACCAAAATGCAGTTTAATATTTAATGGGTCATAATCAAATGTCTGGAAGTGGTTGGAGGCTTTGGAGGAAGCTCCAAGGTCAAGATCTACTAGGTAACAGATCTAGTGGCATATGCCATAAATATTTGAGGGTTTTTCAGTCTTTGGATTTTTAGTTAGTTTTTAGGGTTAGAGACCTTAGAATGAGCTCAAATCTAGAGGGTTACATTTAGAGGTATGTCTTATCACTTTGCAAGTGATAGACTCTGAATAAGAGGTCATTTAACTAGGTTTTTAAGTGTTTGAAAAATCCTTGTAAAAGGCTTTTAAGACAAGGCTTTTTGAATTAGGATTTTGGTCTGGATTTCTAGGTTTCGTCTGGATTTTAGGTTTGAATGATTAATATTGAATTATCCAAGTCATTTATAATCATTTAGGTGATCATAAATGATTGGATAGGTTTAGAGCTAGATTAAAGATAAGATCAAGGTCTGGATTAAAGTTTAGATTCTTAACTGGACTGGATTAAAGTTTGAATGGGTTTGAAGCTTGAATTGATTAAAGTTTAGATTGATTTAAGATTTAAATTGATCAGAGGTCTGGATTGCTCTCAGAATCTAGAGAGACTCTAAGATCTAGAATCTAGAAGAGTTATAGGGCCTAGATTGATCCTAAAGTCTGAAGTTTAGAAGGATCATAGGACCTGGAATAGATCCTATGGTATGAAGTCTAGAAGGTTCCTAGGATCTAGAATAGATCCTAATGTATGGATTCTAGGAGGATCCTAGAGTCTAGATTAATCTGGAGATTAAATTGATATGGGGTCGGGATTAATCTGGAGTCTGGGTGGGTTCCTAGTGACCTCATACAAAAATGAGGTCAACAAATGGACCCCCATATGTGTACTAAAATAAAGTTCTAGTGCACATATTGGCGTTGACCGAAAAAGGTCAAGTCTGGAATTTTGATCCTAAGGGTAGGAAAAAGTCTATCCCTGGGGAATCAAAGTTTGATTTGATGTTAGGGTAGTGTCATGGAGGGCATACTCCATTACTGGGGAGTATAATCCAAAGGGAAAGAGAATATATAGCCCTAAGGAGAAGAAAGCCTGGGTGATCCTATAGGAAGATGGGACTTCTAACTATAGAGGATCGAGTTTGGGTGTTGACTCTAAGGGAAGGAAAGACCTAACCCTAGAGGTTTGAATTTGGATTTGGTTCTAAGAGAAGGGAAGACCTAACCCTAGAGGATTGAGTTTTGAATTTTAATTCTAAGGAAAGGGAAAGCCTAACCCTAGAGGTTTGAATTTGGATTTGATACTAGGGTAGTGCCACGAGGGGCGTACTCTACCATTAGTAGATCTAATCCTAAGGGAAGGAGAAAACCTATACCCTAAGAAAAAGAAAGATATAATGATCGTACATAAAGGAAGAATTTCTAGCTATAGATGATCGAATTTGAGTTATGATACTAGGGTAGTGCCACGAGGGGCGTACTCTACCACCAATGGGTCTAATCCTAAGGGAAGGGAGTACCTAAACCCTAAGGAAGAGAAAGCTGGAGTACCCTGTGGGAAGGAAGCATTGCTTCCCCACAGAAGGTCTAATCTGGATTTTAAAACTAGGATGGTGCCACAGAGGGTGTGCTCCATCACTAGTGGATCTTACCAAAGCACAGTATTTAAAAAAAGCTTGTCGGTCCACCATCCTGTACAGGTTAATTAGTTTTAACCAACAGGTCAACTGGTCTTTACTTATTTATTTCACACATGCATATTATTATCACAATACTATAATAGTAAAATCAACCAGCTATTACTTAAGCACGTATTCACATCCATTTTCAATGCATTGTAACAAATAGTGTATAATTGAGCTTAATTAAGAGAATATCAAAATGTCATAACGGTATACAACAAATAATCCTATGAAGCAAAAATGCACTTTTTCATAAAAATTATCAAATTATAAGAGATTATATAAAATGATATTTTAAAACTTTTATTGTACCAAACCATTATTTTTAGATGTCAAAATAAATTTTGGGGTCAACTAAAAATCACTGTATTTTCAAAATCATCATGTGAAAAATCTCAAATAAATATTTAAAATACTCATAATCACGATCTCTATAATATATAAAAAGTTACACGGTAAAATTTTTACCAATACAAAGTTATTCACATTTTTCGGTAACAAAACTACAAATTTATAAAAAATACAAATTTGAGCGAAAAATATCAAAAACTCAAAATCTTCGAAATCAAAAATAGGATATGACTTCCATACATCGAGACGAGAAATTATATCAATTGGCCCGACTGACGAAAATCGCACTGCAGCCTCCAAATCTAGGTTTTTCTTTTCTCTCACATTTCTCTTAAGGCTCTCTCTGTTGCCAAAAATGAAAAAAAAAATGGCTTTTATAAACTCTTAATGCTTTCTGTATTGATGATTGCACAGATCCCAAGTAGTTTATATAATTTTTTTGGAATGAATATAGTTGTGTATATTGATGTTTTAAATTATAGAATGTGTTATACTGTATAAACTACTTAAGATGTCAAATCATTAGTTGGACCAAATCAAAATATTATGATTTTCTTATGAATATTTTTCACTGCATTGCAATAAATAGTGCATAATTGAGCTTAATTAAGAGGATGTCAATATGTCAAAATGACAAACAAAAAAAACCTTTTAGGCAAAAATGCATATTTTCAAAAAATTATCAAATTATCAAGAATTATGTAAAATGATGTTTAAAGACTTTTATTGTACTACACTACTATTTTTAGAGGTCAAAATAAATTTTTGGTTAGATAAAAAATTGTCCGATAAAAAATCTAAAATAAATATTCAAAATGCTCATAATCACAATCTATATAACATATAAAAAAGTTAAGTGGTGAAAGTTTTGTCAATATAAAGTTATTCATGTTTTTGGGTAATAGAAACACAAATTTGAGCTGAAAAATATTAAAAATACAAAATATTTGAAATAAAAAATAGGATATGGATTCCTTATAGCGAATCAAGCAATTATCTCAACTGGCCCAACTAACGAAAATCACACCATGGGCTCTAAATTCGAGCTTTTTCTTTCTCTCTCCTCTCATTTCCCCTCTCTCTCTCTCTAATATGTTCTCTATTGGTTAAACTTAAGAAGAGAAATCAAATCATAAGAGTAGCAGTTATATGATTATTAAATATGTGCAAGAATAGTAAAACGCAAATCAATTAATAGTAGAATATATAAACAATAAAATACTACATAACGAAAGCCAATAAAGCAATAAACTAATACAAATGTCAAATATATAAAGCAACTGTCGTATCTATAATATCAATCAGTATAAAATCATATACAACGTTAAATCAAAACATCAGTAATGACTGTTGAAATCAAATCAATGTAGTAAAATCATATCTGAATGTACACATGCAATCCAGTTATTTTTTTATCGCTTGCTCAGTGTATCACATGCATAAGATCAATAGAGTGAAGCAATAGTATGAAATAATATAAGTATCTATATCAATAATAGTAGTAATATGATGGCAGGAGCAGCAGAGTAATGCAATAATAGTAAATTAGTGCAGTACAAATAAATCCATATAATATTAAGAAATATGCTTCAGGAATATGCATTTTAGTAGTCATGCTAAACAAGTAAGAAGTCTTAGCTATCACAGTGTTGAAATATTTGCTCGTCTTACTGTAAGGAATATTGTGATGCCCTAGGATCTAATTTGGAAGAATTATTCTTTTAATTTTTTAATAAGTTCAAATCAAAGCTATCTAAAGTCATATATCAGTAATAAATAGTATAACATATTTTATAATTTAAAATATCAATGTATACAACTATATTCATTTCCAAAAGTTGTATAAACTACTCAGGATCTACGTTATCATCATATATATATTATGTCGTGAGTATGAAAGAATAATTAAAATAAAAAGAAACATAACCTGAAAAATCCTGACCAGCCTCACACTTTTGCTCCCCTAACCTTACCTAAAATCATTTAACCACATAAATGAGCTTAAAAAGCCCAGCAAGTCACTAAAACCTACAATTGAATTCAAAGCACGATAAAAGGAGCAATATGCATGTTAATAGTCGAATCATAACATTTGCATCCAAATAATCATTGATTCAATACAAAAATAATAAAATTCATAAGCAGCAGTAATATAAATATGTAAATAGTATAAAAGCCTATAAAATAGTAAACCAGTATGAGTGTCAGATCTCTAAAGAAATCATCGTATCAATAATAACAGTCAGCATAAAATTGTATAAAGCGTCAAATCAAAATATTGTTAATGATTGTTGAAATTAAATAAATATAGTAAAAGCATATCAAAAAGTATACGTGCTATCCAATTATTTTTTATCATGTGTTTAGCATATCTCATGCGTAATATCAATACAATAAAGCAGTAGTATTAAATAGTATCAGTATCTATATCAATAACCATAGTAATCCGGTGACATGAGCAATAGAGTAATGTAATAGTAGTAAATCTGTGTAATAAAAATAAATTCATACAATATTAAGAAAGATGCTTCAAGAATATGCATTTCAGTAGTCACGATAAACAAGTAAGAATTCATGTCTATCACAGTGTATTTTAGTGTTAGTATCAGTGTTAGAAAACTGTTGGCTTAATAAATAGAGTCGCCACCCTTTGCCCATTGGTACAGTAATAACCTCCTTATAACTCCTAATCAATGTATCATGTGAATTAGTAGAAGATAAAATCAAACCACAATATTTAAAGGAAAGCCCGTTGTCCCACCATAATGTACATGTCAATTAGTCTCCAACCAACGGGCAACTAGTATTTACTTATTTGTTTCACACACATATATTATTATCACAATACTATAACAGTAATAGTGTCCAACTATTACTCAAGCACACATACACATCCATTTTTAATGCATTGCACCAAATAATGCATAATGGAGCTTAATTAAGAAGATGCTAAAATATCATAATGGTATATAACAAAGAATCATATTAGGCAAAAATGCATATTTTCATAAAATTACCAAATTATCAGAGATTATATAAAATGATGCTTTAAGACTTTTACTTTAATACACTACTATTTTTAGATGTCAAAATAAAATTCTGAGTAAATAAAAATTATTGTATTTCCAAAATCACCCGGTGAAAAATCTCAAATAAATACTCAAAATTCTCATAATCATGATCTCTACAACTTACAAAAATTTTCACAGCAAAAGTTTTTTCAATACAAAGTTATTCATATTTTTTTGATGATGGAAACAAAAATTTGAGCGAAAAAATACCAAAAACACAAAATCTTTGAAATCAAAAATAGGATATTGATTTCTTAGAGTGAGTTGAGCAATTATCCCAACTGACTTGACTAACGAAAAGCGCACCGTGACCTGAAAATCCGAGCTTTTTCTTTCTCTCTCCTCTCATTTCTCTCAAAATCCTATCAAACGATCTCTATTGCTGATTTATGAAGAATCAAAAGGATTTAAAAAGGAATGCAATAAGTGACATTAGATATTTAGGAATTAAATAATATAAATTATCTACTCCTATATATATATATATATATATATTATTTGATACTACTGCTTCAATGTATTGATCTTATGCATGTGATACATTGAGCAAACAATAAAGAATAATTGGATTGCATGTGTATATTCCGATATGATTTTACTACATTGATTTGATTTCAATAGTCATTAAAGATGTTTTATTATGATGCTTTATACGATTTTATATTGACTGGTATTTTGGATACGACGATTGTTTTATAGATTTAACATTTGCACTAGTTTACTGCTTTACTGGCTTTCAGTCTGTAGTATTTTATTGTTTATAGATTCTACTGCTACTATATTTAAGTTTTACTATTCTTGTACATATTAAATAATTATATAACTATAACTCTTATAATTTAATCCATAATATGCATAATGCTCTTTTATCATGCTTTTAATTCAGTTATAAGTTTTGGTGATCTGCTGGGCTTTTTAAGCTTATGATATGTGGTTAAATAATTTCAGGTCATGGAAGGGAAGCATGAGTGTGAGGCTGGTCAGGATTCTTTAGATTATGTTTCTTTTTATTATAGTTTTGAGTTGTGTATATGATTTTTAGAAATGAATATAGAAGTATATATTGATATTTTAAATTATAGAATTTGTTGCATTGTTTATTACTAGTATATGATATTAGATAACTCTGATTATTGTTTATTAAAAGATTAAATCTTCTAATTTAAATCCCGAGGAATCACAATACACTTGTAGATATAATACAAAACAAGTATATACGTGAAATTATTGGAGTAGCTCCAGTGACAAATAAGATTAGAGAAAGTCACCTTAGATGATTTGGCCACAAAATGTCGACCTTCCAAGGATAAAGTTAGGAGAGTAGACGAATTAAAATTGGAATGTGCTAAGAAATATAAAGGTATCCTAAAAGGACTTGGTTATAAAGTATAAAAAAAATAACCTTTTTATTATATTTAAATGAAAATTTGCAAGGTTTTAAAAATTGGACCGGACCAGACCAGTTATACCATTTAAACTAAGACATAGCCAGTTGGCCGGTTTGGTTCCTTGCAAAATCATTTTTTCACAGAATCAAGAATAACTGACTCAAATTGATGGTTAATTCTCTGGTGTCATTTTTCAAGAAACAGACTGTTAAAAAATAATTGATTTTCAGCCATTGATTTTAAATCCAATGGTTTGAAACATCAAATTGAAGTTAAAATGATATCTAATTAGACTTCGCTCCTAATCTTGTGAGTCTTCCTCGTCCCCGTTTCTGTTCTTGTTCCCAAACTTGAAGCTCGATCACAAGCTCGTTGTCTCCGACGAAGGCTTCTCACCACAGCAGGCACTCATCATCTCTGTGGGTCTCCGAAAGGATTCCGCTCGTGTGGTTCGAATGCAAAGGGTACGATCACACTATCCCGTAGGACAAAATGGTCGTAGGCATTTACACCCGACACAAGCAGGCCGATGGAAGAGCAGATGGAGTTATGCATACGATTAGCCATGGATGATAGTGGCTTTCACCTACTAATCTCGATGGATAATAATATACATAACTCAAAAGTTCACGAGATTTCCCCCATTCGATACGTCATCTTGAATGGGGTTTATTTGATTGTGGGGATCGATTTCCTACGGGCACAAGCCCCCGTAGTTAATTAAATCTTAGACCTCGATCTAAGAAAACTCTCGATTAAGGATGTTAGATTATCTTCTTTAATGGGTTTAATGCAAAGGGAAAATTCTAGGCTTTCCTAATCAAAGGGAAGAAGGTCCCAATTTGGTTCGATCAACACACGGGGTTCATTCAACATCTGGCCGGTCTGAAGAAGAGAAAACTAGAGGAAAGAAAGAGGCCAAGCATTCAAACATGCACGAGAGAAAGAAGGAAGTGGCGTCATCTATGTGACGCAGATGGGTAAGATCTATAGTCTCCGAAAGAATGAAGAACTTACCCACCAATAAGGTGTATAGAGGTACACTTGTACCCACCACCGTTAGACCCTAAATTTATAAAAGATGTAGTGTTGTACACACAACACTAACATCTACGACCAAATTAATGCAATCCTGGACTTATTCCTTGCCTGACAAAGGAAGCCAGCTAAAACCTCCTAATCGTGTAAAATCCATGCTATCCGGTCTGTATGAGAGATGGGTGGGTAGTTTAGACACTGAAATTGGGATCGACAACTAAAGAAATCCCTAATTGATCCCACACTTATGAGTGGTATAATGCTCCTAAAACTAATGAAATTAAATCTTAATTTTAATTAGTTACTAATGCAATTTATGCTGGTTAAAGTCTCCAAATCAATGATGTATGAAATTTTAAAAAGGCTTATAAAATAATAGTTTTTGAATGACTAAACTTCCCCAGATCCGGCACTTTATCCTCATAGGCCAGATTATCCGGACTCTACCCGCAGGCGGGGAAGTTTGTCTAATAGAAGAGAGAATGCGTGCATGCGCCCCCAGACGATTCCGGTTATTCCCTAAAATCGTTAGGGTTTCTATGTGAATTAATCTTAAAAGTTTTTTTTCATTTAATAATTACGAGTATAAAATTTTTTATCCCTAAAGAGCCTAACGATCAGACACAAGCACATGCAAGAAAGAAACCTATAAAAAGCATGTCGGTTCTACTGCGCAAACAAAGTAAGTAAATCACAACACAGAAACAAATTCCATGAAAAAGAATATCCATGACAAGTGCCATACAATATTACATCACAGAGTATAGAAAAATAAGGGTGGCCGGGCTCCACCGACAACAACCCGGGAATGACGCAAATCTTAAAATAAGGCATTTTTATCCTCTAACTTCATCTCCCTTCCTTGATTCGTCTATGGATCGTCTTTGGCTCTTCGGGCTCCTCGTAGTACGTCTTCCAAAAGGATGCCCAAATGAAAAAGGAAATCTCCTGTAGGGGTTTACTTTTTCCTTTGGACTCCTTGTAGAGAACACTCCAAAAGGATATCCAAATGAAAAAGGAAACCCTCTGTAGGGGTTTACTTTTTCCTTTGGATTCCTATCTTTAAAAATGCCTTATTCTTAGATCTTCACAACGATTACTATCAAATACATTACATTATTAAAAATAGAAAATCTATACTCTCCTACAGGGGTTATTCTAAGCAGTTTATAATAAGAATTCATCCAGGCAGTTATATATATGAAAATGCTGAAAAATAAATCACACTTGGCCGTGCTCTAATCATTGGGGGCTAAGCAGCTGAAGCAGGTACCTAATATAAAAAAACTCTACATCATTCCTCATATACTTCATGCACTGGTACAGTGTAGAGGGCACCATTCTATATTCATGTATCCAAGGCCTTCCTAAGAGAGGCTTGCATGAAGTATCTGTCTCAATAACATGAAACTTTGCCTCAGTCAAAAGATCTCCAAAACGCAAAGACAAAGTGATGGAACCTAGAGCCCGCTGACCTTGATCATTAAAACCCTTCAGCATAATCTTATCTAAAGTCAGTTTCAAATGTCCAAGGGAGAGGCTCTGCAGGGTGGCATGATTAAGGATATTAACTGAAGCTCCTTGGTCAATGAGGACCCTATTCAACTCATAACCATTTACTTCAGTGGTGACGTATAAGGGACAGTTGTGATCAGAAGTCCCTAAAAGAAGATCCTGATCTGAAAAGATAATGCATGACATCTCTCTCAAATAACATGCATCCTTAACTAACTCAGTGGCAAAGAAGGCTTGATAAGATTCTGGTTCAAGCAAAACTTTCACCAAAGTCTCTCTCGAGTCGGAGGATATCATAAGCGCATCATACACACTAAGAAGGGAAGGGATCTTTCTCAAATAAGCCAACACATTGTAATCAACATCCAATTGAGGGCCTTTTCCCTTCTCCTTAGTAGGTGCTTGAGGAGGAGGGATAGACTCATCCTGTTGGGTAATGATGTTTCTATCTTTTTCTTTATTATTTTTAGCCATTTTAGGTGGTAGGACCTTACCTGAACGCAATTGTATCTCTCGTATCAAGTTAGACTCAATAGAGGACTCATTTGGTTCACGTGATATTGCTTGTGTTGGTTCAACAAAAAGTGATTGAGGAATGTTCTCGGATTCATCTTCTGAATCCATGTTACAACCTCCTTCAAGAATAGCAAACACAGGCTCTTCTTCACACTCAAACTCTTATCCAAAAGAAATATCATCATCATCATTATTTTTAGAAATAAACAAAACAGAAGAGAAACGAGTGCTAGAAAAAGTAGAACTAGAGGGAGCAAGACACCAAAAGTAGCCAGAATTATTTTCTTCCATTAATTCATCATCAGTTGAAGGGAGAACAAAATCCTTCAGCGTAAGTGCTGGAAGGGATCTTGTCTTCCCCTCAGAAGTTACAACAAATTTCTCTCTTTCATACATCTTTCTAATACAAGTAGAGATAGAAGAAATGTGCTCAGTAGGCACTACAACAGAGGAAGAAAAAGAAACTGGCAAAGGAACTGGACTGGCAACTGTCGACTTGGCATGTGGGGGTCTCCTCTCAACTGCCTCTGAACTCTGAACTGCCCGCCTGATCATACCCCTTGTCTTGCGAGAGAGTGCAAGCTGCCACTCCTCCCCAGAACTAAGAGGTGCTCTACTGTCGCTACTCTGAACATCACATTGACTGTCACACTGACTGGAGCTATTAATCATCTAAACAACTTGAGCAACCTTGCCTTGAGGATTTACCAAGTCACTATCCTGTAAGTGAATCTCACCATTTGCCATAAGACTCTCCACTTTATCTTTGAACACATAACAATCTTAAAGGACATGTCCAATATGTCGATGAAAAGGACAGTAAAGTGGATGCTCTATTTGTCCCTCTTCTCCAGGCTTCTTATTAAATAGAAATCTCAAAATTTCTTTCTTAACAAGGAATTTAAAAATCTTTTTTATGCTCTCCCTTTTAAAGGGATATTCCTTGCTAAGCTTATCCTATAGGAACTGCTAACTTTCTGGAGTCCTATAGGAGGGTCTAAGCTGCTGACCCTGTGGTCGTGGTTGAAACTGAACAGGTGGCTGTACTGGTGGTGGTAACTGAGGTCGGGGCTGAAACTGAGGTCGTGGTGGTGGTGGACGCTGTGGTGTTGAACTAACCACGGGCCTCTTGCCCTTATCATGAGCATCAGAAGTACTATGCACCTCCCCCTTCCTAGGAGGTGGTGCCCAGAAAACTCCAAACGCTGAGGTCTACGGACGGGTTAACTCTCAACCATGGGAGGGACTACACTAGGTATGCTGTCCTACAGGCTAGTGACTTTGGTTAACAACTTCTGAAAGGTTCGAATGCTAAAACCCTTCAGGTACGGAGCAATATGACCGTCTATATTCTTCAACAGAATCTCAACTGCATGTTGTTCTTGCAGTTGAGGTTCACATTGAAGACTAAGATTTCTCCACCTAACTATATAGTTAGGTAGAGACTCGTGGAGGCGCTGCCTGATCACTACCAACTCACCAACAGTCACTCTATGCTTTGTACTAATGAACCTCTGCACAAATAACTGTTACATCTCAGCAAAAGTACGAACTGAATCATTAGGGAGATCGGCATACCACTCAAATGCCACTCCCCCTAAGCTACTGACAAATAATCTCAGCATCAAAGCATCATTTCCTCCAATGTTACAACATATGGCCCGATACTGAGCCACATGTTGTCTTGGGTTCCCAAACCCATCAAACACTCGGAAATGAGGAGGAACAAACCCAATGGGGTAAGGCTCCTGCTCGTACTCTACTGGGTAGGGACGACCTCTACTAACAGAATCTCTAGACTTTCTAGAAGCGATAGCCTGGTCAACCCTCTGTGCAATCATGTCCTGAATCTGAACTGGTGATAACTGTACAGACTGACTCTGGACTGGCACACTCAACGGTACTGCTGGTGGAGACATCAAAACTGCCATCTAAACTCTATTAACTCTAACAGGCTCTGGGGCTGACGACTGTGGTGCTGCTGGCTCATCTCTGAATGTAGTAGGAGTAACTACATCCATGACATGGGGAGTAACCCCCAACGCAGTCAACTAGGCGGTCATCGTTGCCATGGCTCTAGCCATCTCCGTCATCTGAGTCTGTAACTGCAAAACTGTAACATCCGTGTCTACTGAACGGGGAGGTCCACCCTGTGCTGAGGTGGAAGGTATATCGGCCTCCCCTTGTTCCTCCAATTCATCGTACTGCTCATGCTGCTCATCTGACGTGCCTCATCTCGTGATCACACAAACATGGTGAACGGGAATATCTTCATCTGACTCTCCTTCGAGTAAGTCCTCATCGGAGGTCTGATGAAGAGCATCTATGTACGGACCAAAGGAGAAGAAATCCTAAGAGGACTAGGAAAAACAACTGGCCCCACTCAAGCCGGAGCGCTACCCTCAACATCATCTGCATCATGACTCATCTGAACTGGTGCTGATCCTGAAGGGGCTGTATCAACTCGTCGAATCGTACCAACTGTCTGCTCCACCTCGACAGGCTCATCCACCTGCCGACGTCTCCAAACTCATCTAATGCGATGGGACCCATTAGGAACATCTAACTGAGTGGAGGGGGGAACGACAACTGAACCAATCTGGGGTCGGACAGGCTCTGACTGTGGGCGACGTCCATGATGGCGAGGGCAATGTCCATGACGGCGAGGGCGTCGTCCAACAGTAGGGGCACTTGCCTGAGGTCTAACAGTGGAAACAACTCTAGTCTGCTGTCGTGGTGGCTGTCCTCTCTGCCACCAGTAACTCTATTTAACTGACTGCCGCTGCAACTGGGCGTGCAATTAAGAGATCTGGTTGAGTAACCTCTCCTCGCTAACACGACCTCTACCGCGCGCTGAACGGATAATGCCTCGGATCCTCTGAGTGAGGGTCCTAGCAACAGTATCCCTAGGGACTCGAGCGCGAGGAAGAGTAGTGGGGACATGAGGGGCTGTCGCAATATGAACAGCATCCTCCTCGTCACCACTATGTACTAGCGGTGAGAAGCGTCCTCCTTGGACTGCGTTGATCTCAGGGGCAACTATAACATCAGGAACTGGGGTAACTACACGCCTACGTGGCTCCCGCTGTAAGGGAACCATCCTCTGCTGAACCGGCTCCTGCTGAGCCACAGAATCTGCCATCCGCTGAACTGCTACATCGGATGCTGCTAATCGCAATCTCCTGTTCCTATTCCTCCTAGCCCTTCTCCCAAGGTCAGAGGTAGAGGAAGAAGCTACATCAGTACCCACAGACTGTACTGAAGGAACATGAACTACTGACTGAGGGGGTGTCGGGGTCTCTTCAGCAATCTCAAGGTGAGACAACCGGGTGAAAATAGAAATCCGACGAGTACGAGGTGGAGGAAGCTCGGCCTGAGCAACCCTCTTCCTCAAAGTGGAAGGAGGAGGGGAGACCCAAGCATGAGCAGCCTCTACAGGAACAACAGGTAAATGAACTGCTACTGACTGCCAGCGCTGAGGGGCCGGGGCTACACAAACAACAGGAGCGACAGGCACTGGCCGCCTGACCGCTTGACGAACAAGGTGAACAAGGAGTGGCCTAGGCACTGGCTGCCTAGCCACCGGGCGCACTGGCTGCGCACGAACAACAACATGACGAGCAGGTGGCCGGGCAGACTGCCGAGCAACTGGTCGTCCAAACAATCGCATGGCTGCGCATCCTCTCCTCTAAGGGGGAGAGAAGGCAGCAGCCTCGGAGGGGGTTGGCCCGCCCAAAGTGACGTACGCCGAGTATGTAAAAGAACTGAAGGTGATCCCCCCCCCCCCCCCCCCCCCCCGCAGGTGGGCTCGATAGCAGGGACTCAGGGAGTGTCACCTACGAGTCAGAGCCAAAATAGAAAGTAACCGAAGGACCGGAGAACGCCATTGCACTGTCTGCTAACACAAACTGCAATAATTAACGTAAAAAAAAATATCGGAAGGAACGAGAGAGAAAGGAACGGAATAGCCTATAAAGGCGAGAAGAGGGAGAACCTAACTAAAGAGCACTAAACCCGAAATGCACACAAAAAAAGATAATTTAACATCCGAAGATGGAGAGAGAAACATGTCCCACCGTGGTCGCCAGAAATCTGTGGGTCTTCGAAAGGATTCAGGTCGTGTGGTTCGAATGCAAAGGGTACGATCACACTATCCCGTAGGACAAAATGGTCGTAGGCCTTTACACCCGACACAAGCAGGCCGATGGAAGAGCAGATGGAGTTATGCATACGATTAGCTATGGATAATAGCGACTTTGACCTACTAACCTTGATGGATAATAATATACATAACCCAAAAGTTCACGAGATTTCCCCCATTCGATACGTCAGCTCGAATGGGGTTTATTTGATTGTGGGGATCGATTTCTTACGGGCGCAAGCCCCCATAGTTAATTTCATCTTAGACCTCGATCTAAGAAAACTCTCGATTAAGGACGTTAGATTATCTTCTTTAATGGATTTAGAGCAAAGGGAAAATTCTAGGCTTTCCTAATCAAAGGGAAGAACGTCCCAATTTGGTTCGATCAACACACGAGGTTCATTCAACATCTGGCCGGTCTGAAGAAGAGAAAATTGGAGGAAAGAAAGAGGCCAAGCATTCAAACATGCACGAGAGAAAGAAGGAAGTGGCGTCATCTATGTGACGCAGATGGGTAGGATCTATAGTCTCCGAAAGAATGAAGAACTTACCCACCAATAAGGTGTATAGAGGTACACTTGTACCCACCACCTTTAGACCCTAAATCTATAAAAGATGTAGTGTTGTACACACAACACTAACATCTATAACCTAACTAATGCAATCATGTACTTATTCCTTGCCTGACAAAGGAAGCCAGCTAAAATCTCCTAATCGTGTAAAATCCATGCTATCCGGTCTGTATGAGAGATGGGTGGGTAGTTTAGACACTGAAATTGGGATCGACAACTAAAGAAATCCCTAATTGATCCCACACTTATGAGTGGTATAATGCTCCTAAAACTAATAAAATTAAATTTTAATTTTAATTAGTTACTAATGCAATTTATGCTGGTTAAAGTCTCCAAATCAATGATGTATGAAATTTTAAAAAGGTTTATAAAAAAATAATTTTTGAATGACTAAACTTTTCCAGATCCGGCACTTCATCCTCATAGGCCAAATTATTCGGACTCTACCCGCAGGCGGTGAAGTTTGTCTAATAGAAGAGAGAATGCGTGCATGCGCCCCCGGATGATTCCAGCTATTCCCTAAAATCGCTAGGGTTTCTATGTGAATTAATCGTAAAAGTTTTTTTTTATTTAATAATTACGAGTATAAAAATTTTTATCCCTAAAGAACCTAGCAGTCAGACACAAGCACACGCAAGAAAGAAATCTATAAAAAGCCTGTCGGTTCTACTGCGCAAATAAAGTAAGTAAATCACAACACAGAAACAAATCCCACGAAAAAGAGTGTACATGTCAAGTGTCATACTATATTACATCGCAGAGTATATAAAAGTAAGGGTGGCTGGGCTCCATCGACAACAACCCGGGAATGATGTAAATATTAAAATAAGGCATTTTAATCCTCTAACTTCATCTCCCTTCCTTGATTCGTCTATGGATCGTCTTTGGCTCTTTGGGTCCTTGTAGTACGTCTTCCAAAAGGATACTCAAATGAAAAAGGAAACCTCCTGTAGGGTTTACTTTTCCTTTTGGACTCCTTGTAGTGAACGCTCCAAAAGGATATCAATATGAAAAAGAAAACCCTCTGTAGGGGTTTACTTTTTCCTTTGGATTCCTATATTTAAAAATGCCTTATTTTTAGATCTTCACAACGATTACTATCAAATACATTACATTATTAAAAATAGAAAATCTATACTCTCCTGCAGGGGTTATCCTAAGCAGTTTATAATAAGAATTCATCGAGGCAGTTATATATATGAAAATGCTGAAAAAAAAATCACACTTGGCCGTGCTCTAATCATTGGGGGCTAAGTAGTTAAAGCAGGTACCTAAAACAATTATACATTTATTATTATTAATTTTAGCCCACTTTTTAGCGCTGTGTAAGCACGGCCACATGCAGGAAGACAACATTATTATGAAAATGCGTACATAACCTATGAGTATTCTAACGCTCACAACAATAGTGCAGAAAAGAAAAGAGCAGAAAAAGCGTAACAGAAAAGCACTACATAAAAGCTACAACAAGTAGCGAAAACAAACAACACACGGGTCACATGCATAGCGTCACAACACAGCACAGAAAAGAAAAGCAGAATAACAACCTAACTTAAAGCTAATAGTCGTGTCCTATCAAACTCATCTAACTGTGTATAAGCTGTGTGGTTTTTTGTAAGTCTTATATGGGATTGTTTTAATTAAAGTCATTTGTATTTCTCGTTTGTTTAAAGAGGCAAAGGAAATTTTAGTTAAAATTCAAATCTTAATATTTTAGGGTTGATTTTAAGGATCTTTTATTTTTAATATTTAATTAATTACCACCTTTGTTTCACACCGAGGCCGTGAGATTTATTTCACCCTCATTGGGGCTAATTTAATAGCCTCGTAGGCCTAGGTTACCCAGTGATAATTAACTTTGTTGGATTATTTTAATTTGTTGTTAAAGAAAAAGAAAGAAAATGTGGATTCAACATTTTATTATCAAGATTTGAATTAAGCTAATTAGGAAAATTAATTTTTAGATTTTGACGCTCCATTAGATCCATTCGTGGCGTTGTGCCACCAGGCTCGAGTAACCAGCCTCCTTAGGACACTTAGCCCCGCAGCCCGGAGTAGTCCATCCAATAAACTTCCCTTTTGAAGCGGTTGTTGTGTATTAAGGGATTTGTTGATTACTTTTAAAAGATTATTCTAAGTTTGATCTTTAAGAATCTTTTATCCTAATGAGTTTAATTTATAACTTAATCTCCTAATATAATCTATATCTTTTAGATTTTAAATTGGTTAAAAATTAATTATTAGATTAGTTAGAATTGATTTAAGTTTATGTTTTAGACTTGAAGTTTAATAATTATAAATATTAATAATAACTGATTAATAATTAAGTGTTTTAATAGATTTTTAAGAATTAGATTAAAGTTGATTGGTTGATTATTAATGAATTAAGAAAACAAAAATCTAAATCTAGGAAAGCGTGTCACTAGGTTTTATTTTGAAGTCTCTACCCTACAGTGAGCATGCATCCTAAGTCTATATTTTCTAAGACTCGGTCCTTAGTTTTTGTTCTTAGATGTCACTGGTGGGAAAAAAATCTGTGTATCACCACGCAGATTTTGATTTTCTCATATTTTGTAATCGAATACTACATTGAGAATAAAGTACAGTCTCGAGAGATTGACACAATATTCTATAATGGATTCAATATCAAAATAGGGTTTTGAAAATTGATATTTCTATAATCAAACAGTTCAAAGAATAACATATCATCTTAAAAGATGAACATGAAATTCTATAGAATATGTTTAAAGATAGAAATACAATTTTTTTTTTTTTAAGTTTATTCATTTTTTTATTTAGATATGGCAAGAAGAATATTATATCATCTTAAAAGACGAACATAATATTCTTCAAGATATCCAAAAGCGAGAATGAGTTTTATAAAATTCATTATTTCTAAAGTTGAATATAACAAGTATAATATTATATTATCTGAAAAGATAATAATAACATTCTACAAGTCTATTCAAAATTAAAAATAAGGTTTTAAAAATATCTACGTTCCCAAAAATTCTTCCCTTGTTTTATACGAATAAAACAAGGTTTATTTTAGTCTGGGGTTCTCAAATCCCTATAGAAGCAAGCTCCTATAGTTAATTACATCCTATGAGGAATGCTCCTAAGAAAACTCTCGATTAAAGCAGTGATTTCATACTCTTTGACTACAAAGTAAAAGACAAGAAACAGAAGTAGGAATTTTCCAAGGTGAAAGCTCAATGTTGAACATTTATTAGCGAGTCATTGGAGGAAAAGTAGGAGGTGTCGGATTCTGAGAAGCTCAAAGACAACCTCAGTCTATCCTATGTTGGGCTTTACATTTTAAGAGAAAATTTTATGTTTAAGTTGACATTTTATTAGAAAGTTGGGATTATATTCCCGGAGGGGGAGGACTTAAGATCTAAAAAGAATCTGCCTCAGAACCTAAATCTAATTTGGGTACTACAAAGTAGCGACCCGAACCTAACTAATGAAGTGCAAATCTGGACTTACCCGGACTGGATTGGGGAGCCAGCTAACCACCTAGGCGCTTTAAAACCATGTATCCAGTCTCTTATGAAAGATGGGTAGAGATGTTGTTTAAGTTTTAAGGAATTGGGGCTGACATCTAAGACAATTTCTAATTAGCCCCTCAACTTATGTAGGGTGATAAATGTCTAGAAATGCAATTAATATTTTAGACTCTTTTTAGTTTGTATCTAATGCAATGCATGCTAATTGACTCGAATGCATAAAATGATAATGAAGCAGTTTAAAAATTAGGCTTAGAAAATAGGTTTTTCCCTAGAGATTGCACAACTTTCCCTTGACAGAACTGCACCCTCATAGGTCAAGTGGTCTGCCAGAACCCGCAGGCGGGGAGGTGCCTAACAAGGAAGAGAAAGTATTAATATGCTTATGCTGACTCTCGGCGGTCCCGAGCTTACTTCTTAGATCGTTAGAGTTACTATGTGAGCCTAAAAATTTTTATTTTTTTAATTACAAGTAAAAGAATTTTAAGCGTACCCTTACAAAAAAAATCTCTCCGATTCGAATCCAGGCTAAAACAAAACACGGCATGCAATGTTCTAAAAAAATCTACTGCACAAACAATGTAAACAATCAATTTTAATAATCCAAATATAATGTCCAATGTCCAATGTCCATATTACACCAGAATTTACAGAAAAGTAAAGTGGCCGGGCACCACTGACAACAAACCCGGATTCTAATCCTAAGAATGACGCAAGTGATTTTTGAAATGGGATGGCACTGTTCCTTAAATCTTCATTTCTTCCTCTTCTTTCTTCAATCTTCTTGTTCTGTCTTTTCTTCTTCTACGAACTTCTCGGGTTCGTCGGGTTCTGGATATCCAAATGAAAAGAAACTCATCCCTAAGAGGGGTATTTTCTTTTCTATTCGGATATTGAATCATCCTAATTTGGCTTTCCAAATAAAAGAGAATAATCCTTTAAGGTATATTCTCCTTTCTTTGGATTCCAAATTGGATGTAATATCTCACTTTCAAAAAAATCACTTTCACATTTATTGACTCTTGATATATTATATTTACATTACATTTCATTTCACAGAAAGGGAAGGAAAATCTAGTCCACCTGCAGGGTTATCCTAAGCAATTTATAATAAAAATCATCCCACGCAGTTATATATAGGCAATTGAATTTAAATTATTAAGCCACACTTGGCCACATTCTTCTTCATTTGGTGGCTAAGCAGCTAAAGCACCTGTAGCATTTATTTATTAATAATTAATTAGACCACTTTTTCTGATCTGCATGAGTGTGGCCACCTGCATAAAATCATATTAATAATCCAGATCGCTCCTAACCTATGGGTAATCTAATCGTTAATCAAATTACAACACAGAGTGCAGTAAAAATAAACAAACACACCAACATTTTACAGCCAGCATGCAATAAAACTCGAGAAAAAATCCCGTCACGGTGCAATAAAGAAATAAACACCGACCTAACCTAAAACTAGAGTCGGTTGTCCTAACAAACAAATCTAAGTGTGTGCAGTAGGCTGTGAGGTTTTGAAATGTACTAAGTCAATTATTGGCTAAAGTTTTCTAATTGATTGAATTCTAATTTAAAGATATTTACTAATTCTAAAGTGAGATGTTACTAAATTTTCTATGTTATAAGTTTCTATCCTAAAGTGTGCATGCATCCTAAGTCTAGATTTTCAGTCTTTAATTTTTATCCTTAAGTGTCACTACTGTTATATGGGATAAAAATATTTGTTATTACTAACCCTTAGGACTTTGAGCGTGTATAAAAGGGATTTAAGGATCTAAAATAAAGCAAAAAAGTAAACCAAATTAAATTGAAGTTACTACAGGGACCTAAAGAATGGTTCACACATACCACATCAAGGGGCCTCTAAAGGTTTTCTAAGTTTAGAAATACTCACAGTCACCGGGGGCTAGGACCCTGTGGTTCCGCCCGTAGCACCTCTACCCGGCTGGATAGAGGCGACTGACATCATTAGCTCCTTGTACTTTTGTTCCCTCGACCATTACCATTCCTCGCAATTTATGCAAATAAAATAGGAAAAAACAAGGGATTAGAAAGCACATTTGATAATTAATAATAGAATAATTGAAATTTACTGAAAATAAATACGTACCTTTCTTCGGGCTTGAGCACCGATTTGTTGCTTGCCTTTTAAACTTTTTCTTTTGGAAGTACATTTTATAATCTTTCAATATTCAATACCACTCTTTCTAACTTACACAATTTTCACAAAATAAACAATTTACCTCTCACACTTGTACGCTTCTCTTTTACCAAAATTATACTCTACGTTTTCCTTTCCAAAACACTTTTAAACACTTCAATATTCAATGCACCTTTCAATACACACAAATTTCACCTTTCAAGTCAAACTTGACACCCTTTTCGACACACAAATTTTACTTTTTCAAAACTCACATACTTTCTTTTTCAAGATATGCACTTTTTGCTTTTCCAACATTACACACTTGATTCACTTTTCAACACACATACACTTTTCCTTTCAAATCTTCACAATTCTCTCTTCCAAATCATACACAAGTTCAACTAAATCTTTACCTTTACACACAAGTTCAAATACAACTTTACCTTTACACATCACTTTTCAATATAGGCACAAACTTTACATCTCCAAAACTTCCCAAAGATACACACATTACCTTACTTTTCACATATATAACTTTCACCTAATTTTTACTTTTCAACTCAATATACACATTTTACTTTTCTTTTTCCAAAATACACAATTTCTACTCTCTCAAACTCATACAAGTTCTAACACATCACTCTTTTCAAAACACACAAGTTAATTTTCAAACCATGATAAACATACACTTTAGTCTACTTTTTCACAAATACAATTTTTATCTTTCCAAAATATACAAATTTTATATTTCTAAATTCATGTATTTCACTATTTCAAATTTCACACACTTCTCTCTTAACACAAGCACTTTTTTAAAATATTTCATTTTCTCATACAAAACATTTCCAACTTATACTTCCACAATTATAACAAATGATCTTCCCTCATGATACCCCCTAATCTTTCACAAAAATAATATTAACAAGATAGCTTTATATGATGGAGAATAAACTTAAACATGTATATAAATGTTCCAATTTTAAAATTATATCAAGATACGATTTTAAAGCATAGAATTTGATACTATTTTATCTTCCCAAAGCTTATAAAAGTTTCCGAACACAATCTATACATTTTATAACAAATCTTCATATACTCATGATTAAAATATATAAAAGGTAAAATGATATAGCATAACTTTCACAAAACCTCTTTTGGTCAGACTTACTGAAAAGAACACTTCTCAAATCATTGAAATAAAATACATGATTTCCATCTGTCATTATTACTGAAACTTTTTCATATGAATATGGGTTAATTTATAACTGAATTTGTATAATAAAACCAAACACAATATTTAGGATTTTACAAAATCTGTGGGAGAAAATGTTTACTTGATTCCTCAACAATTGATATGCTCACATGAATTTTACCTTATTTTAGATGAAGAATACCCAAGATTGAGAAGATTTTCGTTGTGGACCTGGGCAGAGGGAACGATGGGCTGTGCGAATTGCAGAGAGGCTGCGGGCTGTGCTTCCTGCGACTTCGAGAAGAGCGGGAGCCTAGGGATTTCCGAACTCAAAGGGCAAGGGAGAGCGTTCTCTGTGTGTGAATGAAACCGAGAGAGAGAGAGCAGGAGTTGCGAATTTGCAGGAGGAGGGAGTTCCGTTCTGTCCGTGCGAATAGAGGGAGGGCTTCAGGCTGTGCGTGTCTATGAGGTCACGGGAGGCTGGGAAGAGGTGGAGAAGGGGTTCGTTTCTTCTTTTAGGATTTTCGGAACTGAGGGAAGAGGTCTCGTTCGCGAATGAGCAAGCCTGGGGTTTTCACGAACTGCTCTGGAGGAAAAATGATGGGAGAGAGGGCTTCAATTTCATGAACTAGGAGGAGAAGGGGGCGTCCGGCCCTGGCTTCGTGCGAAAACAGAGAGAGAGGGCAGTTTTTTGCGAATAGGAGAGGAGTTGTGCGAACTGGTGAGGACTTTGATTTCGCCAATCAGAAGAAAGAGCAGGCGACAGGTTATGTATTTGCGAACTAGAAGGAGTGGAGGCTGACTTGGGCGGTTTTGCCAAAATGCTGAGAGCAGGGAGTGAGAGAGCGTGTTCGGGAGTTAAGAGAGGGGGAGGCAGTTCGCAAACTGAAGGGAGGATGGGGTGGTTAAGGAATTTTGGAACTGTAGAGAGAAGAACCAATGGGATGGACCGATCGTTGGACATTTGAAGGGCTTAATGATGTCAGAATGTAACGATCTTGGGCTCGTTGGATTTGTCTAGTCGAGCCGTTCGATTCGAGTATAAGATCGCCAAAATCGGAGATCGTTTGGTAACTCAAATTGCGGTTTGAACCTTCCAACAACAATTTGAGCCCTTGATTTGGACTCATTTGGGCTCGGATTGGGTTGATCTTGGTGTCGTTGGGTTTGTATTCCTGAGACACTCAGTTCGACTGTAAGTTTGCTGAAATCGGTGTTCGGATGGTCTCCAAATTAATTTTTGAAGTTTCCAAACTTGATTTTGCATCGAGATTCGTGCCCGATTAAGATAATTTTTGACGACATATCAATTATTATTATATATATACTTGTGACGAGTCAAAACAGGTTAATCGGAGCCATTGAAATTGAACTCGACTCGAGTTAAATTTGATTTTATTCGCTTCGATTGGTGTAGCAAATTTTGGTTTAAAAGAGTCGATTTGATATGAATTGAGTTTAATAAAATTCAGATTGAATTGATTTTGATTCGAATTGGGTGATAGGCTCGAGTCGATGCTACGTCATTGGGAATCCACCTAAATGAAATCCTATGGGTGACGTCTATGCTAGGTTACGGAAACCTAGGAGCTAGAATTGAATCCGGGGAAATTGACCTCGACTAATGAGGTCAACAGTCACTAGTGTTGTAGGATCAAAAGTGATGTTGTTTTCTAATTCCTAAGACTTCTATACGGATGTCACAAGGTTTTAGGGATTTAAAAAAAAAAGTAAAAGCAATCCTAAATATATAATTGAAGTTTCTACAAGGCCCTAAGGGTAGGAGGCGTACAAACATCTAGGCCCCTAAAGGTTTTCTAAGTTTTTAAGAAAGCTTACAGCATCGGGGGCTACAACCCGGTGGTTCCGCCCGTAACGCCCCTACCAAAATGAATAGGGGCGACTGATGCTCGGATCTGATTGTCCTAGCTCCCTCTCCAAGTGCTCCAATGTTCCTTATCCATTGATTTTCAAATTTTACTCGCAAGACATAAAAGAGACATGTATTAGAGCAGTTCTATAAGCAATTAATAATATGAAAGAATGAAAATGCAGAAAGAAAAAGAACGTACCTTCTCGTTACTTGTAGGGCCATTTGTCTTTTGAGTTCTCCTCGTTTTGTAAGTGCGTAGTGTCAAAGTACGAAAGAAACAACAAAGAGAGCTAACGGCGAAGTAAAAAGACAACTAAAAGCAATGAAAAAAAAAAAAAAGAATGAAAATCGTATATAAAAGAGATGTAGGCATTGTTGTTTTGGACACACTTCTTTAAAGACAAGTGTATCCTAAAGCAACATCAACAATGCCCTTTAATGTTCCCACAATCCAAACGAGGCACTAGATATGTTTAAGACTTCTACCTACCACACCCTCTAAACAAGGCCTACAACAACTAAGGGAAACAAACCTCTAAAACTAAGATTAAAATAGGACTCTCTTTTGTTTTGAATTTATCCAACACTCTATGTTTTAAAAACTAACACTAAAGGGAGAAAATCCAAATGAGCAAGGACTATCTTGCCCAAAAAGACACTAAAGACCCTCCAAAACAAAGCTCCCCAAATGTTTCAAATCCCTGAAACTCATTCTTTTTGAAATAAACACTAAGATAATTAAATAAGAAAGCACCAATTGCTCCTAAAAGACACTAAAGGGGCTTACTACACAAGTTAATTAATCTCATCATAACTTGTAAGAACTTCTAAACTAAGTGCTACACAAAAAATCTTACAAAATTCATCTACCAAATTTTTTTTAACACAAAACCCTACAAAGACAACAAATAATCAAGTGCCTCTCCTTCCATTTGGAGTGGGGTAAACTTGTGTAAGTTTCTTTAATGAATAGGCACTATGAAGCCTTTCATCACGGAACATTCACAAGACAAAACTCAAAAAATCTCAACACAAGCTGATTCGCAAAACTCATGGAAAAAAAAAAACTTCTCGATGCGAAATAACTCATAAAGTCTTTTGTAAAACTTACAACTCTAAAGCCACTTATGAGAATCCAATATTGTGCAAGTTATAACAAGAGAATAGAGTTCAAACCTCTAGCATGCACACTTTCTAATAATGTGAATTATTTCGAATACATGAAGCGCATGATTGCCCCCAAAGGAATTTGCAACCTTTCTACTATATACCACCACAAATTTGACAGAAACTTTAACCCGAACTTATAACATGTTTTTTATGCTAAAGCATATGATGTTGTAAGACCCTTAACCCAAAAAAAAAAAAAAATACCTCTAATCCATCTCAAAAATATTTTGGAGCATAAACAAGTGAAAGCATGCATCTACTATATCTCCAAAACAGTTTAAAGCATAAAAACATAAGAAAAACTGCACCTAATCCTTCCAAAATCAGTAAGAAAAAAAGAGATAAAAGACACAAGAATTACTGCCAAGAAGCAACGAAAGTCTCGCCCAAATGTCATAAGAATTCTCATGTAAAACAGCAATAAAACTCTTAAATTCTGCACTTTTCTTTCATAAAATTAGTGAGAAAAAGTCTCATAAAAGCTGTAGTAATTTTCACAAAGAAGCAAGGAGAGATCCACCTCTACTAGAGTATCGAAACAAATTCTACATGCAACATGAATGATAAAAGATGCACTTTGTAAATAATTAAGAATAACTTATGAGAAGCCCCTTTAATACTTCCAACGATGTTCATAAATATAAGAATGACCAAGTGCTTTTAACTAAATAAATTATTTTTTTTTGCTAGAATGACACCATGGCATTTTTGAAACATTTCACCAAAAGGTTGATACACACAAAAGCAAAGCTAGATGGATAGCTTAATACTGACTTCGAATTTCCACGATTATAATCCAACCATGAGATAACTTGAAATCTCGTTTCAGTTACCATCCAAACTTGACGAAGACAAATCATGCTTAAAACTTTCCAAGGGCTTTGAGGAATAACAAAATCTTTGACCACTTATGTAAGATTTTAATGAGCAGACATTGCTTGCAAAGAAAGAAGCAACTTCATTGTAACATTTTCTTAGGGTCATTTCATCAAACAATTGATATGCAACAATATAAAGCTAAGGAAATAAGGTGACATGGAGATCACCCTTCTATAACGTTCAACTACAAGAGACAAGAAGCTTTGCTCTTGCTACCACTTCTTCAATGACATTCCATCACATAATTGATAGGTAATATTCTGAAAATCTTTATAAAGTAAACAGAAAAAGAAATCATCATCTCACCATAAAAAAAAACATCATGAAATCCTTACACATTGGTAAAAAAAAAGAAGGTGAAAGAGCAAAGAAACGGGAAGAAGAAAGAAGAACAAGAAAGGAGGAAAAAGAAGAAGATGAAGATGATGAAAAAAAAGAAGGAAGAGGAAGGAGAAGAGGAAGAGGAAAAGGGAAACTTACCTTGCAGCCTTGAAGGAGGTCAGTCGTGTTGAGCGAACAATCGGGAGAGGGAGAGAGTGAGGGAGCTAGAGCGTCATGCCGAAGATCGAGAGCTTTGTCTTGAGTAAATCGCCCTCGTTGCCGAAAGAGGAAGCCCGCCAATTCACGTCGTCGTCCTCCAGCTTCCGAAAACTTCCTCAAATTGTTTTCTCGCTGTTCGATGTCTGCTCGAGTCGCATAAAATCTCTGAGACGCGGGATTTCGGCCAAAACGAAGATTTTGTTTGATCGCAGCCGTTGAGATAATTTCCTGATTTTGCAATCGCATTCAAATTTTATTAAAAGCAATTCGAAATCTATTTAAAACTAATTTAGGCTGTCATGAATTAAATTTGAATGTGAATTTGATTCAAATTGGTCCGATTAGAATCGGGCTAAGTTCGATCAACTTGATTAAATAAAATTAAACCCAAATTGAAATTGATTTAGGTCAAATTGAACTCGTCGCGTCCAACAGCGGAGCCGTTCAGGGTCCAGCAAAATCTTAAGTCGAGCGCGTCGAAAGCGCAGGTATAGTGCATGGAAAGCGCAGGTAAAGCGCATGGAAAGCACACCCAAAGTGCACCGCGGGCAAATGAGTCAAAATGGCTCACGCGAGGGCAAAGCGCATAGAAAGCACAGGTAAAGCGCACGGAAAGCGCACCCAAAGTGCACCGCGGGCAAATGAGTCAAAATGGCTCACGGACGAAAAATCGAGGTCAACAATCTCCAACATCAAACATCTCTTTTAACATCTACAGTTTCTTCCAGTGGATGTAAGATTTCATTATGAAGATGTTTAAATTTCTTGATTTATTAACTTTAGCTTTTGAGCTTCAAAAATATTTGTGAAATGTTCATTAAATTTTATTGTGCAATAAATTTTTTATATGGTCGATTACAAAAGCTTTGTGAAACCCTAATTTTTAGTCTTTGTGCGTGTGTGTGTTTTTTTTTTATAATGAATAGGGTCTTTTAAAGTCATTGTTTATTAATTCTATTTGGCATTTGTATTTCAATGATATGGTATTATGGTTTTGGATGATGTTAAATCTACTTCATCTAGAAGTTATAGCACTTGCAAAGCTAAAATGCAATCAAATAACTTCAATAATAAGAGTGGTAACATATGAGAATTTGGTAGCTCAAGCATATCAAAATTTAACATATTGCCTTAAATGACTTATTTCTTTAGCTAGAATAGGGGGTTGTGTTTTATCTATGTAGAATGTGTCTAAATTGTTGAGTTGTCCAATGCTAAATTTAACCTAATAATTATAAATCACTTGTTTTCTTATTCACATACTTTACACCATAAATTAGGGTTTAGTAATATAAATTGTTCTTGATGTATTCATGATGGTTTTACCACACGTTCCTTTCAATATTTTCATTTATACCACAAACAACTCATTATTAATGACTTATATAATGCCAACACTCACATTCATATTACATAGCTAATCACATTACAAGTATATAAAATTCATATATTTGGAATGATTGCATCATTATTATGTTAATTTTATTTTTTTTAATAAAGTTAGTATTTATTACATCATTCAGTTCAATCACGGTCAAACCATTGAATCGTGAACCTCTCCCACTTTCAGTTCATTGTCCGGTTTGATTTTCACAACCTTGAAAAATTGACTCTTAATAAGACACATCGGAGAAAGGTAATTAATGTCGTTGACCTCACATCGTGGTGTAAAGGTTTGATGTTGTTGTTTTTTGTGGTGGTATTTTTTATGTGATTTAAAGATTTAAATGTTATATGGAAACATATAAAGATTTAAAGTATTAAATACATAATTACATAAGAATTATGTGGTATGTATGTAAATTCCCCAAAAATTTATCAAACAAGTCCCCCATCCACATTACCATATGATTCTCATTCCTCAACTTGATCGACATACCATTTCTACAACAACACCATCAAGATAAAACACTCCATGAGTCTAGGATTGGTAATTCTAAGGATAGCACGAAATGACTACAAAATGCACTAACAAATGCCAAATCAACTTGTTGCCAAGTCATTCCCAAATCAAAAGAGCAGGTATATGTTGTCATAAACTCACAACGTAGATGAGTGTAACGTGAATGCTGGACGACCAAGCCCCATATCCAAAAAATTAATGAATATCAAGGCTAGAAAAAATTTTAACCTATAAACTGGAAATAAATTACAACTTTCATGCATTACTTGATAGTCCTTTTTTATATTAGTACATATGGTTGTGAATTTGATTCATTTTCCCCATAAAATAGGATTTCACATAGATGTCGGAAATGGGTTGAATTAGTAAAAACATTATTTTTCATTGGTAAGGAATCCATAAAAGGACAAACCACGCTTGCAAACTAAACAAAGCAGTACATGTAGTCACAAACGCATAGTGCAAAAGGGAGTGCAAGATCAAGCCTAGTCTCTAAAAATTTAATATCAACATTAGACAAATATTAACAAATCAAACGAAGATGTATGTAAAAAGCACCATAACTTGTTATTCATTTTTTTAGACTATTATAAATGATTGTGATCTTTAGTTACTTACCTCCAAAACATAATTTCATCATAGATGTCAAATGTACATTCCAGTCATTAAATTAGTATTTTAACGTTAAAAAAACTCAGAAAGGACAACTGCAAAGTTCAAGCATAGATGAATGTTCGGTCGCATCAATAAAAATAATTGACTTAAAGCACTAAAAGCTATTGCAATAAGAACACCGTGACTAAATGCTTATGTTCATTGGAAATGTGCCAAATCCATAGCCCTGTAAAAGGCCAAACAAGTAAGCTCGTGAAGTTTCAAACCCATTCTCCTCCCAACATAGAAGTCGATAACATCCATATATTCATTTTCAGTTTCTTCATCATCTTCTCTAGACTATAACACGAAGCTCGACACACAATGCTGCTTCACCAACAACCTATGAAAAATCTGTCGACAAAGTGGGCGGAAACATCCCATTGCCTGGATTGTATAGTTGGGGTGTCAAAAGGGAGCATTTACGAAAACTACCATGTCTTCTTTCTGAAAGGTTATGCCCTGCTAAGTGAAAGAAAACTAAGGAATCGAATCAACATGCTTAATGAAGTTTGGAGAAATAAGAGAGAGAAGGTACCACACTTTATGTAAGAGATTGACAAACTTGGGATTTGACTTAAGGTCGTGATAGTGAACAAGATAACGAAGAAAAGTAGTTTCAGAGGAGAAAGATGTCGTGTGTGCTTTCAGAGAAGAAAGACGTCGTGTGTGCCAAAACCCTTATATTGCCCAAAGAGAGATCGACTTGCTTGCAAAAATTAGTTCAATCGATGAAGGCGGTGGTTTAGATTATAGTTGACAACTTCAAATCCTGTAGAACATTTTGGGGCTTTTTTGTAACAAATGGGATTTAACTTTGCTGGGATTTAGATTTAGTAAATCCTGTAAATCCGAATTTAGTAAATCCCGAGAGTGATAAATCTTGAAAATTATTTGGTATAACAAATATTAAATCCTTAGAAACTGTTTGATAATATATTGTAGGGTTTATGACAGTTAGAAATTTAAATGTGAAGAAGATAATTAAAAATTAAAAATTTAATTTATAATTAAAAATTAAAATTAATATGTTATGAATTTAATAATATGTTAAGTAGAAGTTACTCATTAATTATTATTTACATAATTCTTTATATATTTAATAATATATATTTTAAGTTATATTAATTAAGCTAATTATATTACAATTGAATTAATAATTATATTACTAATTATTTAATTAAGTTAAATTAGATAATTTATTTATGCACTAATTATATTATTAATTATTTAATTAATATACTTAATTATTAATATTTAAAATTATATTAATTAAGTTAAATAATAATAACTTAAGAGGCGCCTAGGGCTTGCCTTTAATCTTCTTTTTTAGTCGGCTTCGTTGTTTCACAGGTGTAGAGATTGCATGCGATTGCTTGTTCGGCTCCTTCGTGGCTGTTCTGACTGCGCTCCTTCTCCCTTCCTGTCGGTTCGAAAGTTACGACATTTTGATCGGAAGCAACAACGGTAGCTCGCTGTAACTTTGTCCCTTTCGCGCGCTTCGTCGGCCAAATCCCATAAATCCGCCGAACGGAGGGATTTAGTAAATCTGGATAAATCGGGGATTTACCCATCCCTGGAATTTAACGCGCGCACAAAAACCGTTTGGCTGGATTTAGCGTAAATCCGATTTAAATCCCGCTGTAAATCCGATACCAAACAGCTTCAGCAGGATTTAAAGTTGGATTTTGGGGACGCAATGTCTTTTTGCTGTGAAAATGCTCTTCTCCGTTTTCTTGCCAGATGTCCACAACTTCAGTCCAATCCCAAGTTTGTCGGTCTCGTGCAGAAGGTGCGGTATATTCTCCCTTTTATTTCTCCGAACTTCATTAAGCAGTTGATTCAGTTCCTTAGTTTTCTTTCACTTAGCAGGGGCGGAACCTTTCAGAGGAAGACTTGGTAGCTGTCGTAACTGTTCCCTTTCTACACCCCAACTATACAATCCGGGCAATGGGATGTTTCCGCCCACTTTGTCGACAGATTATGCAGAGGGCAGTGGCGAAGCTGCATAGTGTGCCGAGCTTGATGTTAGAATTTGGAGAAGATGATGAAGAAATTGGAAATGAAGATATGGATGTGATCGACTTCTATGTTAGGAGGAGAAGGGGTTTGAGACTTCACGAGCTTGCTTGCTTGGCCTTTTGCAGAGCTCTGGATTTGGCCCCTTTCTTATTAACGTAAGCATTTATTCATGGTGTTTTTACTGCTAGAGCTTTTAGTGTTTTAAGTCGATTGTTTTTGTTGACGCGACCGAACGTCCTTTTATGCTCGAACTTTGTACTTGTTTATTATGAGTTTTTTTAGCATTAAAATACTAATTTAATGGCTGCAATGTATATTGGACATCTATGATGAAATTTTATTTTGGAGGCAAGTAACTGAATGTCACAATCATTTGCATTAATCTAAAAAAATGAATAACAAGTTATGGTACATTTTACTGACATCTCAATTTGATATGTTAATATTTGTCTAGTGTTGATATTAAAATTTGAAAGATTAGGCTTGACCTTACATTCCCTTTTGCCTTGTGAGTTTGTGACTACATTTACCCCTTTGTTTAGTTTGCAAGTGTCGTCTGTCCTTTCTTATATTCTTTACAAATGAAAAATACCGTTTATACTAATTTAACAGTTTATGGGGAAAATGAGTCAAATTCACAAACGTTTGTACTAATATGAAAAAGGACTATCAAGTTATGCATGTAAGTTGTAGTGCAATTCCAGTTTATAGGTTAATGTTTTTTCTAGCATTGATATTCATTAAATTTGTTTTGGCAATTGTTATGGCAATTGTTTTGGCAAGAAGTTGTTTTGACAATTGTTAGTGGATTTTGTGGTCATTTCTTGCTATCCTTAGAATTGCCAATTCTAGACTCATATGGAGTGTTTTATCTTGAAGTTGTTACTATAGAAATGATATGTAGATCATGCTGAGGAATGAGAATCAGATGTTAGTGTGGATGGGGGACTTGTTTGATAAATTTTTGGGGAATTTACATACATACCATATAATTCTTATGTATTTATATATCTAATACTTCAAATCTTTATATTTTTCTATATCACATTTAAATCTTTAAATTACATGAAAAATACCACCACAAAAAACAACAACATCAAGACTTTACACCACAATGTGGGGTCAATGACATGAATCCCTTTTCTCCATTGTGTCCTATTAAGAGTCAAAATTTCAAGGTTGTGAAAATCAGAACGGACAACAAATCAGAAGGAGAGGTTTACGATTCGATAGTTCACTTATGGTTGAATCAAATGATGTAATAAATATCAATTTTATTAAAAAAAATAAAATTAACATAATATTGATGCAATCATTCCAAATATATGAATTTTATACACTTATAATATGATTAGCTATGTAATATGAATGTGAGTGTTGACATTAAATAAGTCATTAATAATAAGTTGCTTGTGGTAGAAATGAAAATATTGAAATGAACGTGCGGTAAAATCATCCTGGATACATTGAGAACAATTTATATTACTAAACCCTAACTTATGGTGTATGGTATGTGAATAAGCAAACGAGTGATTTATGATTATTAAGTTAATTTTAGCATTGGACAATTGAACAATTCACACACATTCTACATAGATAAAAAAAAACCCCTATTCTAGAAAAAAAAAAAAAATCATTACGGCGATATATTAATCTTGATATAAGTGCAATAATTGCTAGAACTATGAATAGCATATTAATTTATTAATACGCAGAAAATGACTACAAAATCATTTTTATTTTTTTAACTTATTAAATCGTCAATCATATGAAAAGGGTTGTCGGGAAACCTAATTAGTTACCACCTTTCTCAATAATAATGGATAAGTCCAAGAGTTGCTTTGCTAGACCCTCTATTTTGGTGATGTGCATCAGTTGGATAATCTAAAAAACAAATTAGTTAGTTCTCTTTAGTTTATAATAATTTAGCATGAACAATGAGAGTCGATCTTCAAAATTGTGTCCGCGAAAGTTATTTTCTAGCCTCTTTACTTGAAATTGAAAAATTCCTAGTTAATAACCAAAGTGAAACGTAGAAAAGCCTCAACAACATCGATTTCTATTTTTACTTTAGTGCATAATTGCGAGATTTCAATCTTAATGTATGTGCAATAATTGCTAGTTTTCAATCTTAATATAAGTACAACAATTGCTAGATATATGAATAGCATATTGTTTTATTAATATGCAGAAAATCACTATAACCATGAAATAATTTTTAAAATTTATCAAACAAACAATCATATGAAGAGGCGCCGGGAAGTCCAGTTAGTTGCCACCTTTCTCAATATTTATAGTTAATTTTGAGAGCGGATTTGCTAGACCCTCTAAGTTGGATAATCTAACCAATAAACTAATTAGTTCTCTTCAGTTTATAATAAGTTGGCTTGAGTAGTGATAGCCAATCTTTCTAAAATTGGTTTAGCTTAAAACATTTAATTAAAAAAACCTATTTTGGAATCTAGTATCTAAAATCCACAAAATAGTTTGGTTTCTTTACTGAGCAAAAAATGAAGAAAAAGGGAAACTAATCCCAAATCTAATTAATAATATTTGTTAAAATCATGGGCTTGGTTATAGCTGGGGGATTGGTGATTGTGCTTTCGTTGCCTCAGCCTAATTGAAGAAGTAATTCATGTTTTTAATTTTATTGAAACCCTAAAATAATGTATGATCCCTGCTCCTTGCCTGATTCTGCAGTCGCAAAAACTCATGCTGCATGCATAGATATGCATTGCATCCTATGTTGAATCCCCTTGTTCGTGTAATCGCTGTAGATAGATTCTTTGGTTGGGGTGAGTTCTTCTGAAATTTATGCTGGCTATAATTGCTATTTGAATGATATATTATATTTTGTGAAAGGTGGATACGTATCAGTTAAAAGTTATGTTGCTCTATTTCTTTTCAAATATTATCAAAGAGTAGATTGAAATTTGTAGATTTTCCAAGTGATGTAAATTTTGCTTGTTTCAGGTATCTGTTAACTTATTTTCAGTTTGCACCAGCTCCCTTCAGACGCCTTTTGTCAGTGGAGAAAGCATTGTACTTCACAGAAAAGGTTTCCTCTTTTGAAGCCTTTTATTTAGTATTTAATTTACAAAGTCAATTCTTGTAACATCAAATCAGGATTCGATCCTTATCGTGACTGCTGACATTAATAATATTGGCTACGCGAAGAACATGGTTGTTAACTAAATTTTCAAATGGAAATTCCTTTTTTTTATGTTCACTTGAATTTAAGTTTCATGATGGTTCTTTAATAGTATGTTTTGAAAGGCAATCATAGTTTACGGCCTTGAGGAGGACGTGACACTAAGGTTTTAATACTTCATTGTTAGATTTCCTGCCAATCTTTTGTTTGAGAAGTTTTGGCTATTTTTACATTTTTATTTGTAGTTTTCTTATTGATTTTTGCTGCATCTGGAATTATTTTTAATATTTTATTGATTCTTGTATATTTGAAGTATTATACATTTTTGTGAAATATTAAGAAAGCTTTTTACCCAAGCCAAGAGCCATCCTCAATGGTTTACTTTTGACGGACTAAGCACTATTGCCATGCGATAATAACACCACAACCAAGTACAGTAGATTGTATCTCTAGATATGCTCTATGTATCTGATAATTATATCATTTTTATGAATCCTCATTTTTATTTTGTGTACCGTCTGTAGCGTCAAAGTATCTTGGGTTAGCTGTAAGAACATGGTAATGATAACTATCTTTATCATGATTTAATAATACTAAATGTAGTTTTAAAATATGTAACAGATTAGCACAACAGGTATACTATAATGCTTAATTAATATTTACACATTTGCATACACATTAGAGATTAACATTGATGTGAAACAATCAAGAATTGCACGGGAAATTTTAAAATAATTACAAAGTTTGCTACTTGAAGATTAAAGTTTCGGAAGGCGAGATTCAAGAGCTTTCAATTGGCAAAATTATTATGATAAGCAATTACAAGACTCGAAGTTTGGAACAATTGAAGATAAAATATGAAATTATCACAATAAAAACAAATGCGTAGTAATACAATCCCACGGTTAATATTTAGAGAATTCACTATGAGTTACCATGCTCACTGACGCTCAAAGTATGGCTTAGTGGAGGAAGGCTTTCAGCATGCCCAACGATGCCACGAGGACGGTCGCAACGCCAATGGTCTTGATCCACGGAAAGGTCGGCGATTGTGGAGATGGCACGGGTGGATGACCGTTGATGGTCCAATCGTAGTCCGAGAATTGGTAGTCGACGATCTCCACGAGGGTAGGGAGGATTCGATTCAAGTAATCCTCGACGGTATTGTCAAAGCCAAACCCGACGTCGAAGAAGGGCGATCGAGCGATGTGGATGTCTCCGTAGACGTCGAGTACGAATCCGCAATCAACTTTGGGATCCGCCATTCATCCTTGCCGGCAATGAAAGAACACCAATAAGGAGAAGGAGATATGAGGTGGTGAGGGAGAGCACTTGTGGTTTGAGAGGAAGGAAGAGTGAGAAGAGAGGGGCGGCGATTTTCCAAGAGAGAGCAATTAGGTTTAGGCCAAGAGCAATAGATCTTTAATCGAAAAACCCGAAATTAATTTCAGGTTTTAAGTGGATTTGGAGGGAAATCCAAATTGAAAATAATTTCAAATTTCAAAGGAGTTAAAGGGGAGTTAGTGGGCAAATAATGGGAGCCCATCAAAGGTGGCCGGCGGCTTAGAGAGAGAGGGAGGGAGGTTATGAAATTTGAAATCCAAATCAATTACAATTAATGCATTGAATTAGCATTAATGGGGTTTCCACCCTAGCATGGCCCGCGGCTTGTAGAGAGAGAGAGAGGAGATTGGGGAGATTTAAAAGCTTCTAAATGCAGCCCATCAAATAAGGAGGAGAAATAATTAAATCCGCTTCAATTTAAAATTAAATTGAATGAGATTCAAACTTTCCAAATATGGCGGAGGGCAAATTAGGAAAGATTTTGAAATTCAAATTTGAATTTCAAAAATGGGGAATTCTCTTTCCTAACTGATGAGGACATCGGAGATCAACGGCTACGATCTTGAGCTATTTATTTATATGTTTTTGTACTAGTTTATTTCATATTGTTGTTTTTCCCTTTATACCCTTATGGGTGGTCATGTAGTATTGTAGCCCGAAGGGCATTTCAGTCTTTGTTATTTTTTTTCTCATGAGGCCTATTTATAGGCTAGCTTTCTTGTATTGCGATGATGATTATTGAATGAAAATTTGGCTCTTGTGTTCTCTTTGTGAATTCCTTCTTGAAGATCTCTTAGTGAGTTCTTTTTTCCTAGATCTCTGTGTGAGTTCTATGGAAAGCCCAAGGTGAGGGCAAAAGCAATACCCGCCAGTCATTGGAAGAGTCCGTGACTCGTGGTCTACTTCCACCATCCCAATTCTCCTTATCCCCCATTACCCGCCGGCCTGCAGGCCTTGCCGCCGCCTCCCCTCTAATCCGCGCAGACCGCCGGCCACCAGGCCGCCGCCTCCCCACAGGCCAACCAACCTCCACACCATGGCCGCCCCTTTGCCACCCTCCTCTAGCCGCCGGCCCCCCTTACTTTTAATTTCAAATTTGAAATTCCAAAGTTTTATGAGCATTAAATGTTTCCTAAGTTTTCTCCCTAATTCATGCAATCAACTTATTTGAATTTCAATTTCGAATTTGAAATTCATATTAATCCAATTGATTGTCTTCCTATTAGGAAACTCCTCTTTAGAAAACTGAAATTTAATTTCAGATTTTTGTTAAAACTGAAATTAAGATTGTGGTCCCCATCTCATTAATACCCAAGTCTCTCTCTCTTTCTCCCTATGGCCGACCACCTCACCCTAATTGCTTCTCTCTCTAATTGCCACCTCACCACCACTTAAATACCTCTTTAATGCCTCCTCTCACATATTTAATTCCATATTTCATCAGTTTTAATTTCAGATTTCAAAAATCTGAAAACTGAAACGGATTCCCTCTCTCCTCAGTTAGCTCCCTCATCCTGTAACCTGCTTTAATTTATTTCCAAATCAAGAAATTTCAATTTGGAAATGCTCTCTTTTGCTGGCCCGTGATTCCAGCAAGAGTGACTTGCTGCCAGGTGATCCCAGAGAGCCGTTTATGATTGTCCAAGGCATCCTGAAGTGCCTAGCGGCGGCCCAACCTTCCCAGGATTCCGTTAAACTGCTGCCCAGCAGATTTATATACTTCCACACTTGCTGTCCAGCCCTGAAACTCACTTTATTGCTGTCCAGACTATTTCATGGTTGTTGTTAGGAGTTTCCAACACCTGAAACCAGCTACCCAGATTTTCAGAAGCTGTTTGGGCTGCTGTCCAGAAGTATTTCAACTGCCGAATTGCTGTCCCGACCCTCATTGCTGCTGTCTCGGCGTCCCTAGCCGCTGTCCAGTCATTTTTGGGTGACCTCCTATGGCTGTCTCGTTGTCCAGAATGTTCCCCATCGCCATCTTGAAGGCTCCATAACCTAAAGTTGCTGTCCACTCTTCCTCAAACGCATAAGCGACTACGCCGGAGCGCCGTATTTGTCGTTCCCTTGGATAACTTCTTTCTTTGGGTAAACTCTCCCTCCAATTCTCATGTCTTCTTAGCTTACTTCTTGATTGTGGTTTTATAATATTCATGAAGATAATGTTAATACTTCTCCGCTAAAGCCTAGTAATTAGAAGAGTTGTGTGAGGGATCATTCATAGCCTAATCTTATTGATAGTATTGGAATTTATTGTTGGAACAATCTACGTATGCAATGTTAGATTAAGATGGTTATCTTTTGAACTTAACTTCTATGCATGAGAATGAACCTAAGCTAAGTACCACCTAATATTTATCTTATCGTTCAATTCTGCATAAGATCTTACTTATTATTGCCTCTAAATCTAAGCATGCAAACTTTCATTAAGAAAATCATTTTCGCAGGGATTGTTCACATCACTAACTCAAAAGGGGTTTATTTTGGTAAGGTATCATGATGTCATTACTCCTCAATTATGGTGAGGGCAAAGAGGGAGGACGACGGTATGGTGGAGGGGAATTAGGAATCCGGGTGGGGATTTTGGGAGTAGGTTGATGATAGGGATTAGGGAAGATTTAGTGGGTGATAATCGAACAATTGGGGTGGCCGGACTTGAAGGTGGAGGTGGAGGAAGTGGAGGCGGCGGCTTGGGAGCAAGTGGGGGAGGGTGGCTGGTAGGGAAGAAAGGTGAGGGGAAAAGATAATGACCACGAGCCACGGACTCCTCCAATGACTGGTAGGTATTGCGGTCGCCCTTACGATGGGCTTTCTCTCTCACTTCTCTCTAGCTCTCATGCAAGAAGAAGAAGACGAAACAAGATAAAGTTTTCATTCAATCATTCATTACCCAATACATAAGAGAATGACCATATATATATAGGCCTCACAATGACAAATAAACAAAAGACAACAATGCCCCTCGGGCTACAATAGTGACCAACTACCCATAAGGGCAAAAACGGAAAACTGAAGAAGTAATAATGACTAATACATAAAATGCGTCAGTAGAGACTCTCCATCGATCTCCTGTGTCGCCTCTGATAGACACGTCGAAATCTCGTATCGATGTCCCCATCAAACATAAATCTATCATATGAATTCCTTTTAACTGAAATCGATAGTTGTTTTAATGGTTATTAACTCTTTTTTTATGCTCATAAGGTTGTAGTTTGACATGCATCTTGAACAAAAATTGCATTCTTTTATGCTACGTCCCTTAACTACCCTGCTATATGCAAATTGTTCATGTCTGTGATTAGATGGCAAGTCGTTTGTGTGTGACCTGTGAGTTATTCACAAAAACCTATCACACCTATCTGGACCTGCATGCCCGTTGCACAACTTGCTCACCGTCTGCTTTCACTCTCAAACCCAGTCTTCACTTAAGAGCATTTAAATTAGTGTGTAAGCCTTTACTTACTAAAATTTTGGTTAGTATGGGCTGAACTTTCCCATTTATTCTTTGGTACGATCTGAAACACGATGAACACAATCAAAATAGAGTCGGTTCTAGTTGACATCTATCAATCTCAGATTATATTAATACCGGATATGAAACTTGTCATGCATTGGTTTTAAAGCTGGCATTATGCTGGCCAATGTGATGTAGAATTACATGCATGGATAATTATGCATTGTCAAAATTACATGCCTTTTAAATTAGAGCAATAATAATTACATTACTTCTAGTGATTTAAACAAATATTAAAACAATAGAGAGGTGATTAAAACTCAGGCCAAACTATATGTAATAGTTAGAATCATGAATTATCAATTCTAATCAAGATTAGCATAGCTTGTGGGATTTTCATAGGAAATCCCTAAATTAACAATAAGATTAGACACTACTTGGATCCACTCAATCACACTCTTGATGTAGGCTAAACAGAGATAGATTGCACATCCTTTATGATGCCAAAACTTAAAGGGAAGACTTAGAAAAGTAAAATACTTGGAGGAGAAATTTACCTTTATCAGGATTTGGAAATGATCTGCCACTGGGCGGGATAGAGTTGTTCGTCGATAGCGGCGGCGAGAGAGAAGATAATCCTTTCGACTTATTCTTCAACGGTACGGTCGACCTCCAAGTTGACGTCGAAGAACGGAAATTTGATGATATCAATTTGTCCTTGATCATCGTGGACAAATCCGTGATCAAGTTCTGGATTCGCCATACACGAGGGAATAACATATTTTAATGTACTGGTGCTTCTTGACAACAAACGGTGTTTTTACGGAGGGCTGGGACAACAAAGATCCTTGATGAAATTTTCAGGACAGTAATTTTGATATATCCAGGAAATCTGGATAGCAGTTGGCTAAGTGGAATTCCCTCGGGATTGATATCGGTGGGAGGAAATTTTGGAGAACTAACTTCAAGTAGCTAGGAGGATGTGGTGGGGGGCCAAAGAAGAAAGAGAGGGAGAAGATCTCCGGATTTTGGTACGCGATTAAATGAAGGGGAGGTAATTAAAATTATGAAGTTTTTAATTTCAGATTTTAATGTTGCTAGGAAGGGAATAGTTTGGCCGGGGTCTACGGAGGGGCCGATGGCTATAGAGGGGGACGGGTTTGGGATTTTGGGTGGAGTAGGGTCGGTGGTTTGGGTAGGGGAAAGGTGGCCTGTGGTGTGGGAAGAGGAGGGGTAGTTGGCTATTTTGGGTGGAGATAGGCAGGAGGTCGGCTGCTTGGAGAGGAGAGAAATAAAGGGAATGTGGAGGAGGTAGACCACAAAGCCGGACCCTTCCTACGGTTGGTGGGTGATACGTCGCCCTCGCCTAGGGGCTTCAAACTCTCCAAGAATTCTCACAAGAACTCTCAAGCTCTCAAAACACTAAGTGCAAATTTTTTTTTAAGAATAATCATCATCCTTCATAAGAATAGGAGGATGCTATAAATAATCTCCATATACAATAAAAAAAAGAAAATAGTATCCATTGGGGTCACAAACATCTACTCCCTCAAGGGAGGGTAAAATGGGAAAAGAAACAATAATAAAATACAATTAATAACTAAAAAATAAAGCGATGTAATCGTGGCCGTCAATTGTCGACCCCGTCTCTGATAAAATTTTCATGGTCGGATGTCCTCATCACAATGAATGTCCAATTTTAAGTCATTCTAAATTCATGTCATTCTTAGTAACAAGGTGTATAAGCAACAACTGTAAGCTACAAGTAAATTAAAATTGAAATGCAAATGGGTTTATATCTAGTTCAGTTTGTGTTGATGTTAATTTACCCCGCCACATTTTTTTATTTTCTCTCTTAATTTTATGTACAAAACGATGATGTTTAATTACAAGTTTAGAATTTCTGCCTTTATTTGTTGTATGGATCACTTATCACTTAATACTCATATTTCTTTTATACATCTTTCTTCTAATTACCCTTTTAGGTTTATATATATTTTCTATTTCATGAACTATTGCTGTTTGACTCCTGCTCCATGTATGATTACAACACAAAAGTATAAAGGGTGCGCTTCAATGTAAAAAAAAGAAAAAAAAATGATGAGGACATTTGACCATGGAGAGTTTATCAGAGACGGGGTCGACGATCTACTACGATCATGATTATACCACTTTATTTTTGAGTTTTTACTTGTACTTGATTTATTGTTGTTTCCTTTCCGATTTTACCCTCACTTGAGGGGAGTAGGTGTTTATGACCCCTGAGGGCACTATTATCTTTTGTTCTATTATTGTATGTGGGGACTATTTATAGCCTCATTCTATGCTTATCATGATTAATGAAGAATATTATGAAAATTTCAGTAAATTGTCTCTTGTGAGCTTTGAGAGAGAGTTTTGGTGAGAACCCTAGATGAGAGCAACATAACACCCACCAACAGCAAGAAGCGTCCGAGTTCGTGGTCTACCTCCTCCTTCCCCTTCCTCCCCTCTCTCCCCCACAAGTCACCGACCATCATCTTCTTCCCTCTTCCAACCGTCGGCCTCCCACTTCCACTCCTAGCCGCCAGCCCCAAGAAGCCCAATCCCTCCTCTTAGCCATCGGCCACCTAGACCACCCTCATCCCTAACCGCCTGATGTAAACAAGTCCCCCTTTGCTTTGGATGTTTGATTTATGTTGCCTGGCTTTTTCGATTCCTTCTGGCCTTGGCTGTTCGGTACTTGTTGCTGGCTTTCCCGGTTTCCCTTGTAATGGCTGTTCGGTTCTGGCTCCTTGGCTTCCCGGTTCCCCTTTGCTTTGGCTGTTGGGTTCCTGTTGCTACCCTTTGGCTTTCCCAATTCCTGACTGTTCGGTTGGGCTTCTACCGTGCCTTTAATGCTGCCTTTTTCTTCCCTTTTTGGCTGGCTGTTGGCCTCCTTTTCCCTTATTTTGGTTGGCTGTTTGGGTGTCTTTTGGGCTTCATTTTTCTCTATTTACAAGGCTTTTTTGTGGTTATTTGAAAGGATGAAATGTGCTGATTTTTGGAGAAAGAAAACATGCGGGTTTTGTTCTGGCTTGCAAGCTAGCCTTGTTTTCCTTTCCCCTCTATTATTTCGTCTCGAAACTTCTAATATATTTCTTCTCTCCACAAGTTATCATTCCATTGTATCTTTCTTCTCAAAAGTTGTAAGGCTTGATTAGTCGTATGGTATTGCTGTGTCTTTTACTTTAAAGTGTGGTTGTATTTATTTAAACTTATGGGGGATATAATAGTATCTTTTGTTCTATTTTTTGTTTATGTCTATGTTTTATGAAAGGAAGATTTGTTTCTTGGCAATTCAAATTTTTGGTTGCATCACCGTCGGCTAAGCCACCCCCAAACCCCAACGCCAACTCCTAACCCTAGTCGTCAACCCTAGCCCAAGCCCTCTTCCCTAAGCTGCCGGCCAACTCCACCCTTGGCTCCTAAATTTCAAAATCTACTATTCAAAACCCTTTCTAAATTAGGAAACTATTCTAATTCATATTCAAATTGAATTTGAATTTTATTTCCTAATTAAGCCACCCTATTTTAGGAAAGCCCATTAAATCATGTCTATTTGAATTTTAAATAGGATTTGATTTAAAATAATCTTTTCTATTTCAAGATCCTAAATAGGGCAAGCCTTATCTCCTTCTAGAACCCCTTTCCCCTAAGCAAGCTGCCGCCGCCGCCGCCCCCCCTCCCCCCCTTTCTCTCTCTCTATCTTCTCATTAATATGCCCATTAAAACTCTCCAAATTCAGCCATCAATTCTCCAATTACTTCCTGATGTGAAACCAGGAATTGTTTCTTAGAAGTTAATAGAAGTTTGTTAAAGTAATGATAATACAATTCAATGCTTCTCTAATTTAACGATTCAAAGAAGATCTTAGAAGTTAACAACGTCTAGGCAAGTAGCTCCAACTAAGTTTACAAGATTTATAAAATAACAACATCAATAACAAGTAATGAAAATGAATGGCCAACTAGAATCCGGCGGTTAACAAAGCGATCGTCTCACCTTGAGGCCACGCTCATGCTCCTACTTCTAGGTTCGTTGGGAGAAGAATAACCACACAAGTGACGAGACCACTCCGAGGGCGACGGTGCCGTAGATCCGTAGGGAAGTAGAGGAAGGCGCCGGATGTGGAGGTGGTGAGGGAGAGCGGCCTTTAATGATCCACGTGTAGACGGAAAAGTGGTCGTCGATGGAATCCACTAGTGTAGGTTGGATCCGATCCAAGTATTCTTCGACGGTGTCGTCAAAGTCAAAGCCGACGTCGAAGAACGGTGATCTGAGGATGTTAACCCTTCCGTGGTTGTCGTACTCAAACCCGAAGTTCCACTCGGGTTCATCCATGCATCCTTGAAGAAGAGAAAGGGTGGTCGCCATGGGATAATCTCCAATGGGAGGGAGAGATGGGCGGCGGGTTGGAGAGAGAGAGGGGGCCGGCGGTGGAGATGGGGAGGGAGAGAGAGATGTGTGTTATGCAATAAAACTGAAGTAATTTCAGTTTTGGGGGGAATTAGGAGAGGAGGGATTAGTGGTTTGAATTCCCAATTAAGTGCATTGAAGGTATTAATTGAGAATTCAAAATTTGAAAGCCAAGAGGGGCCGACGGCATCAATAGAGGAGCTAGGTTAGGAATAAAACTGAAATAATTTCAGTTTTGAGGGAAATTGGAGGGAATTTTATGAGCTTAAGATTAGAATTTCAAATTAAGAGAGGGGGTTTAATGGCGCCATTAATGGGGCTCATGAAGAGGGGGGCCGGCGACATTGAGGAGGGGTTTTGGTGAGGTGGCGGAGGATTCCAAATTGAGACGATGTCTAGGAAAATTTCATCTCATACATCCAATTTCATTTGGGATGAAATTGAGTTCAAAATTTCAAAACTTTCCTAAATTGGAATTTCCCAATTTGGAAAGAAATTGAATTCTAAAATTCAATTTCATGAAAGGAGTTGGGGCGGCATAGGGAGGGGAGGTGGGGAGGAAAGGTGGCCGGCGGCGAGGTGGTCGGCCGTGGTGGGGAGGGTGGCCGGCGGCGGGAAACCCAAGGAGGGGGGCGGCGGCTAGGGTGAGGGGAAGGGAAATTTTGTAGAGCTTTCTTGTGAGAATGAGAGGGTGATTAAAAAGAAAAAAAATTAGAGAACTCACTAGAAGAACTCACCAAGAGATCTTTCATGCACTCACAAAGAGAACAAATGAAGACATTTTTCATTCATTAAGCAATAGTCTCAAATACAATGATAAAGCCCTTATATAGGCTAAATGGAAATAAAATACATAAAGACAACAACGCCCTTGGGCTACAATAAGCACTAATTCCCTCATAGGGGTACAAAAGGAAAACATGAACTAGAAATGACATGAATAAAAATAAAACATCAAAAATAAAGACTCTGAATCATGGCCGTCGATCGGCGTCTCCGGCGATGGTACACGTGTCGAAATCTGATGTCCCCATCACTTCCACCCCTTTTGGCTGAAATTAATTTCAGCAATTTGAATTTGTTTCGCTCTTAATTCAAATTCAAAAACCTGAAATTAAATTCTTTGCCCCTATCCCTTCCAAATTGGACTCTTATTCCTCTACGCTTTTCCCTCCTAAAGTGAAACCATTCCACTTAGAGTTGCTGTCCAAAATTTCCCGCGGCATAACCTTGTTGTTCCTCCTCCCTAACCTTCGAATTTGCTGTCCAAACGAGATCAAGTTGCTGTCCAAAAAATTGAAGAATTTATCACAAAAGCCTTGAAAACAATTGTATGCAACCCTGAAATTGACTTTAAAGAACTGTACGCACTCATTACAATATAAAATTAGAACTTTCCACAAAACATGTTTACATAAATGTGTGCATGCATAAACTTAAATTAGTGAAATACTCATTTTTTACCTTGATAGGTATGGCTTGCAGTGGGGAAGATGAGCTCATTTTTAGAGTTTCATAAGTACGTAAGAATATCGTTACATTTTCTGACCAACATATTATTAAAATAAACTTTTCTTGATATCGATACCTGAATCATAACACATTTGAAACTTTTTAAATCGATGCTCTTTAGGCTTCAGATTTGAATTCTTATGCCTTGGGATGCGGACAGATGAATTATGACTGCCTTTTTTTTAAGAAGAAGAAGGCTAACTAGATCAAATTGGTGAATATATATATATATATATATATATATATATATATATATATATATATATATATATATATATATATATATATATATATATATATATATATATATATATATATATATAAGAGCTAGTTGTGCAAGACACTAAAGTTTCCATCTAGCTTGGCTGCTTGGGGAAGCTAGTTGTTCAAGACACTAAAGGAGAATGGTGAGGAGTCTCAAGATATGTGCTGTAAGTTTCCATCTGGGAATAGTAAATTTGTGTTCATGAATGATGTTGGTGGCTATCCAGTAGTAAAGCTAAGGGGATATGGGAAGAGAGGATTCTAGCTCTTGCTTCACTCAAGTCTTTGAATGACTAAGAAGGAAACGTGGCTGATGTGAAACGTAAATGCCATTTACTTGCCTAGTTGGCAAGATTAATTAAATCCCAAATCAATTTGGGGAGAGATAATGAAAATCTGAAATTAAATTTCAGTTTAGTGGAATTGGCGGGATGAATTTGAATTTAAATTCAAATTTAATGAGGAGAATTAAATTGGATGAGAGGGAATTTTGGGAGGTAATTAGGGAGGCTTAATGAGGGGGCTATTAATGAGATAGGAGAGAGATTATGCCCAATGAGGGGGATGGCCACATAGAGAGAGGGAGGAGATAATTTGTCATAAGTAGAGTGGGGCCCACATTAATAATCAAAGATTTAATAAAATCTGAATTAAAATTCAGATTTTGAAAGAAAGGAAAGTTTCCAATAATAGAGCTATCAATTAGAATTAATTTGAATTTCAAATTCAAATTGACATCCAATTAATATGAAAGCCTTGAATCAAGGAACTATTTTAGGAAAGTCTTCAATGCCTCTTGGAAACAAATTTGAATTTCAAATTTGAAATTCCCAAGAGGGAGGCCGGTGGCTTGGCCGTCCCAAGGAGGCCGACGGAGCCGCCGGTGGTAGGATTGGCCTGGGGTGGCCGGCGGTGGACTTATGGGGGCCGGTGGAGGGGATTTAAGAGGAAAAGAGTTTGGTTAGGTAGAGAAGAAATAAATTGGGTTTAGGAAAAAGAAAATCCGGAGCTACACACCTCGAGCAACACCTCCAATAGAACTCACAAAGAGATCTACAAGCGTCACTTCCTCAAGAACTCACAAAGAGATCTTGGGAATCTTGAAACTCACAAAGAGATCCTTCTCCTCTCATGAACTCACTAAGAGATCAAACAAGTAGAATAAAATTTCATTAACAATTCCTCATCCCATTACATAAGAAAAGACCTCTATATATAGGCCTAAGAAACTAAAACAAGACACATATGCTCCTAAGGCTTACATAGGACGACCCTCTTAAGTGAGGGTAAAAACGGAAAATTCATAATAAAAATTTAAAAATTACAAATAAAATATAAGATAACGTGGGACGATGACAGCCGTTGATTTTTAGCTCCTCGGATAGCCATGGACGTTTGGATGTCCGCATCAGTGGCACATCGTTAGCTTAGCTGGTGGAATTTTTAAATGCAAAAAAAAAAAAAAAAAAAAAAAAAAAAAAAAAAAAAAAAAAAAAAAAAAAAAAAAAAAAACACATCTCTTTCATTTTTAGCCCCTGAGTCCCTTACTTAAATCTATCTTACATTAACGGCCTTGCATCATTAACTGATATAATCAACAACATAAATAAATATAATTTAATAATTAAACAATTAGGCTTGAAAGTTATGTTGGATGGCCAACGGTGGGTGCTTTGCTTCTTTGTTATGCTTTGTAGTGGAGAGAATATGAACTATCAACATTGCTGTGCTTCGTTCAGACTCCATTACCTTTGACAGCATAAAAAATCTGTTTGTTAACTGTTTCGTTTAACAACCTAGACTTTTTATATCCTTCCTCTTTCCCTCCCTTTGTTTTTCATTATTATTTTCTTTTCAGATTACTGTTATGCAACATCATATTTTTCTTTCTCCCTGGTGAACCACCTTTATTTGTTTAAAGATAATTTTTTCTGATGGTTAATATTGTTATGCAGCTGTTGAGTCGAACCAGCTGATTTATTTTATTCGAGGCTGGTTTGAGACTCCTAAAGTTTTGTTCAATGTATTAGCACTCAAGATGGCATCCATCATTTGTTAGACATTTCTATTAGGCCGCTATGTTGGTTCGCAATGCAACCTAGATTTAAAATGAGTATTTTTTCGGGTTTATTGTTTTCAAATTCCTTATTGTTTATTGTTATACAGCCTTTATTTGTTCTTAAGGGTTGGTTTTTTGTATGATTGAGAATCTCTCTCAAATATGTGGACCGTGGGTGAATATAATTTGTTATTGCTTATATGGTGAATGCTTCTTTGATATTGCCATGTTCTTTCTAAATGAATAGAATGGTAATACTTTTTAGAAATCTGATATTATTGTGGAAATTGGTCTTGATATTGCATTAGTTGGCTATTTTTTCTCGGAATGTTATCGCATGCATGTTTCATCTTTTCTTAGATCTGTAAATGGTTATGTATTCCATCTATTGTTTTGATTTCAGATTGATATCAGAATTGTTGACATAATTCGCGTATCTTATCGGCTGCTGCTCTTGGACCCCAAAGTTTTTTCTGAACTATGGGATTGGTCTGCTTTTTATGATCTGGTGCAGCATGTTAACTGTCCCCAGATAGAAACTGCAGATCCAGTATTTAATGATTTATTGGACATCAGGTGGTGTGTGATACAGGTATTGTCGGTTCTTATGCGAACAAGTGATAGAATTATTGCTAATCTTGGCATGGGGGCAGAGGAAGCTTTTATGTGCTTACTTCGGTTAGTCATGCCTACATTACTTTGGAGTTCTTACCTTTATAAGATATCTCTGATAACCTTGTTGTCATGATAACTTCTTCATTTCCTACTTGCAGCTGGCAGGAGTATTGTCAGGACACGTCACTTGAAAAAGCTGGTTGGTACCTAAAAGAAGCTGAAGTGACACATGAAACCAATAATAATGAACTATCAAATCATTATCAATACATTAATTTTTTTGATTGCTCATATTCTTTGGATAATGGCTCTCGAAGGAGCCTCGAGAATATGGTTTCATGGTATGAAGTTTAAATCAATTTAAATTTGAAAATTGCAATTCTCTCAGTCTTGTTTACTTTCGCGCCAAAAAGAATTTTATGTTTTTCCCTCTTGATTTGACACATTGGCAGTGAACATATGCCATTGACTGGGAATTTTGTTTTGACAACTGCTGTGAAGAGGAGCTTTGAGATGGTTTTGATGGCAGCCAGTCAAAAATGGCCTGTACTACTTTATGGCCCTGCTGGTTCTGGAAAAACTGCATTGATTAATGATTTAGCACTTAAAAGTGGAAGTAGAGGTATGTTTTTGATGTTTTTTTCATAGTTATTATGCTTTTTAAGCATTTTTTGATTGACTTTTCCCATATAATATATTATTATGATAGTATTAACTTGGTGATTGGATATTTGATGAGTTGAATTTAGTGTTATAAAGCATGACTATGCGTATATATCAGTCCACATTAGTGGAAGTAGATTTTTTGTGTATTTTCACTCAATAAAATTTGTTTACATTTATTAAGTATCACATATTTTTCTTAATTGTAATAGAAATATACGGTATTTACTATTGTTATATTTTCTGATTGAAGATACTCTCCTTTATTATCTTCTTTTGCCTATATATTGGTGCATATGTGCTTGTATTATCAAGACAATTGAGTAAAGATATAATCTTTTCTAATTTTGTTCCTTATAACGTGATATCATCGTCATCATCATCATTGTTGTCGTTGTCTTTATCCCAATTATTTGTGTTGGGTTTATGAATCCCTCATAGAACATGAAATTTCTTATCATTAATAGACATGATAATAATAATAATAATAATAATAATATAGTTAAATTTATGAAAAATTATTACATCCTAACATTCAACTTAGCTTTAACAACATGAGGATGAACCAAAGTTTTTAATATCATAGCTTATTCTTTAGTGTATATGCTTAATACATCTATATTTGGAGCATCATATGAACATGAACGTAAATCACCTATGGCTGATACGACTGATACATCTCCTATCAGTATCATAGGGCATAGCTCACAATTCTATTAGTGTATGTGGAGGAAAGACACCTGAGTCATCAGTAGTGGATACGTCCTCTTGTAAGCATAATAAGACATAGCTTATGCGTCTAATATTGTTTGTGGCAGAAAGGTTAAAGTTATCAATGCATGCAGACATTAGTGCCCCAACTAATTCAATAAAGGAGTTGACTTCATTTTACTATATGATCATACAAACATTTTTATACTTTATTTCTTTTGCATTCTTTTCAGCATACAATATCTATTTATAAGGAACATAATAGGAAGTGGATGCAATTTCAGCAAAACCAGAGAATGGCACAAGAAATTTAGGAAGAACACAATAATTTTTTTTTTTAAATTGAAAAAAACTAAGAAGAAAAACACAAGATACAGTTGGAGAGGAAGATCCGGCTCTCCCAAATGATGTGGACATCAGTACGAAGATTTGGCGCATCTATCACAGGAGGCGTCGTAAAATCGACGGCTATTATTTAAATCTTCATTTATGAGTTTTTTTTTTCTCTGAATTTTAGTTCTTATTTAATGTATTTCCTGTTTTACCCCTAGGTTAGTTTATGTGAGTGTTGTGGCCCAAGGCGCAATTTTGTATTTTGAGTTTTCTTATGTTGTGGCCTATATATAAGGCCTTAAGCTATTGTAATAGGGATGGATTATTGATATTAAAAAAAAAATTGTGTTCCACACTTGTGTTCTGATGAGGGAACGTTAGTGAGATTCCTAAGGGAGGAATCAGAGTTTTCACCAGCCGCAGGATGGGTCCGGGCTCGTGATTTGAAGTCCCTTGGAGAAGGGCAAAGCATCACCAGTCAGTCTTTGGAAGAGTCCAAGGCTCGCGGTTTTTATCCTATATCTTTCATTTTTATCTCTTCTTTGTTTTGTTTCGTTCCTTATTGTTCCTAGCCGTCGTCGTCATCCTCTACCTACGTCCACCATCGTCGTCTCCTTTTCCACCATAAGCCGCCAGCCACCTCACCAGAAGAGTCTCCCAACCGCCGGCCATGGCTCCCTAGCCGTCGGCTTCACCCACCCCTCTTCCTTCTTGAGTTTCCTAATTTGGGGCGAATGACATTTGGACTTAATTTGAAATTCAAATTATATAAATTTGAAATTCAAATTTTATTTCCTAAATTAGTTCGCCTATTTTAGGAAATTATTTAATTTAAATCAATTTGAATTTTAAATTCAAATTGGATTTATTTCATTACTTTCCTAACTCATTAAACCAAATTATGAAGCCTTGAATACTCTCATTACACTCTCCCCAAAACACCTTCCCCTCACCATGCCGCCGGCCCCCTTGGTGGTCCCCTCTCCTTTAATGCTGCATTAAGGGATTTGATTGCATGCTATTTGAATTTCAAATCCAAAATTCAAATTTGCATTAGGAGTTAAATGCCCCCTCAATTTTCTCACTTTAATTAAGGAATTAATCGCAACTTTAAATCTAAAATTTAATTTGGGAGGGAACTAGGGGAGGGCTGTTTTGGGATTTGATATGTTTTGTATGATAAGTTGTTTACCCTAGGGTTCAGTTTTTATGTTTGATTTTGCTGGAGTTAGTTTTGCTTAGGTTGAGTGGGCTCTAGCTGACGGCTAGGGATTTGGTGATGTAGAACGGGTAGGAGGTTTTCAATCCTATGGGTCTTGAAGAGCGACTCGTGAAGTTTAAACAGCAGCTTTTCACTCTTAGAAGTCTTGGAAAGCAACTCTTCTTCCAACACAGCAGCTAGAGGTCTTCCAAGGGCTGAAGAAGAATGGTGGACAGCAGTTTTCCTCTTCCAGATCAGCAATTTCACATTCCAAACCTTCTTAGCAAGAAGTGTCAAGTGCTTGAACTGCGGAACAGCAACTAGGAGAAGTCTGGACAGCAACATATTGAATTTTGGGGCTGGCCAGTTAGTGTGGAGCTGCAGAAAAACTGCTGGACAACAGTTTAACAGCTTCCAGAATTCTGTACAGCAACCCTGTTCAGGAAAAAAAATCAGGCTCTCTTGGTCCTTGGGAGGAAAGGGAAAGGGGTAATGGATTGATGGTTCCCTTGCGGTTCTGTCCTTCTGTGGAATTACTCCTGAGATCTAGGGGAGGGAGGTGGGCGGGTAGAGAGAGGGGAAAGTGGGAGCGGCAATAGGAGGGAGGGAGGAAATAGACGAAGGGCTTGATTGCTTCCCTAATCAGTAATTTTCAATTAGGAATAGATTAATTCAATCCCAATTCGAATTTTAAATTGGACTTAATTGGAGACTTGAATGGTGATTGATAATGGCAAGAATTAAGGAGAAATAAAGAGGGGGTGGGCCGACCTAGAGAGAGAGGGAGGGAGAGGGGTTTGATTTCAAATAAGTGGGCCCCAATTACTTAAGTGAATTAATCCTTAAATCTTAAATTAAATTTCAGATTTAAAGTTACGATTAATTCCTTAGTTAAAGGGAGGAAATTGAGGGGGCATTTAACTCCTAATGCAAATTTGAATTTTGGATTTGAAATTCAAATAGCATGCAATCAAATTCCTTAATGCAGCATTAAAGGAGAGGGGATAACCAAGGGGGCCGGCGGCATGGTGAGGGGAAGGGGTTTTGGGGAGAGTGTAATGAGAGTATTCAAGGCTTCATAATTTGGTTTAATGAGTTAGGAAAATAATGAAATAAATCCAATTTTAGGTACGATGCATTATGCAACCATTTGTTGTTCTTGCAGGTACGATGCGCCTGATCTCATAGAGACTGTTGTAAGAGTCCTCTATATTCTTTGTTTGTACGCATTGTCTTGTAGCGTGCCTGCTTGTACCTCAATGTTGGTTTTGAGGATGTTGCAATATCCTTCCTACAAGAGCTCACGAGATATTTGTCGCATCTTAGTCACATTCATTTGAGTTCTTTATATTTATTTGCTATGTTCAAGTACAATTCCACTCAGATATGTTCTTATGGATTGTATTTCATTTGAACTCAAGTCCCTTGAGTTCCCTGTTGTTCTTAAAGGTTCAGATTCTTTATTGTTCATGTCAAGTTTGAATTCAGCTTGAGTTTAATATGCAAGTTCACTTGCAAGTCCAGTGCGTATGCACTATGTCACATCTAACTCCACAAGTTCTTGTTGTCCACATCTTGTCCCAGTTTGAGTTCAAAGTACATGTTCAAGTGCTTGTTCTAAGTCTTCTGAAGTCTTTGCAGGTTCAATTGCATGTTCGTATTGATTTGAATTTAGCTCCAGTTTGATCTTATTTTATTTGGGTTTGACCTTTTTATTCATCATTTAGATTTTGTTCAAAAGTTCAGGTCCTGAAGTCATTGTTCATTTTAGTCCAAGTTCTTGTTCTTTTGAGTTCAAACCAGGTCCAAATGCAGTCTTACCATCTCCCTATTTGCAATTTCTCCCTTTACTTTCATTGTATGACTTGGGGTGAATCCTACCACTGAGTTCAAGGAGACCTCCACCATGTCTAGATGCTTCTTATCATCCTCCTCTACTCAGGTGTCACTACCACCTCCCTCCTCAGCTTCCTCGTCATCACAGACGGTGATAACCTGAAGAGTTCGATTATTGCACCTGTGCCCCCAGAGTATATTTTTCATCACATAAAGCATAATCTCTTTGCCCTATTTTCTTGCAGCTCTCTCTTCGTAAGCTTTTGGAAGTTTCCCCCACTTCCCTCCCCTACAGGCTTCCCCCTTGGGGTCTCTTGAAGGTTGCCCGATGTAGGCCCCTTAGGTGTTAAGAAAGTGGTGGTCATCTTGTATGAGCTACATGAACTGCCGCATTTGGCTCCCCTCTCCTGGAACTTTTGGTCCTCCACCAGTTGAGCTAGCTCCATAGTCTCTCTCAGATCATGCAGCCTCATGACCCTAACTGATGCTAGTATCTTTGCTATGAGCCCCTTCTTGAAATTCCCCTCTAGAACATTCTTAGGCAGCCAATCCAATCTACTTGCAAGGTACTCAAATCTCTTGCGATATTCTGCTACAAAGTTTTCCTGTATTAGGACAAAGAACTGCTCATAGAAGTCTCATACACTGCCGGTTCATAAACGTTCCAATAAGCACTCTTTGAACTTCCTCTAACTTTATATGGTCCGCCTGATGTCCTCTCCATTGGTACGAAGCCAATGCCTTTCCTTCCAAATATAGGCCGACTGTTGTCAATCTCTCCTCCTCCATCAACCGTTGACGGCGAAATATCTCTTTACCTTGTAGATCCACTTGTGTGCACCCCCTCTCAAAGATGGGCATCTTCAGCTTCCAGACCTTCCGATCTCCCCCATTTCCCCTAATTCCTCTATAATTTCTCCTTCCCCAAGGGGGTGGTCCCCCTAATATCACGATCCTCTCTTCCACGTTCGTTCTCAAACCCTTCTTCGATTCCCCCCCCCCCCCCCAATTTTACTTCAAAATTAGCACCTCTTCGGCCGTAATCTCCCTCTCTTCTTTCCCAATAAGTACCCCTTTGCTCATGCTCCACATATTCTCGCCTCTCCCCATACCTTCCACCTCTCTCCTCCCTCTAAAAATGTTTCATATGGGGTTTTCTCCCTTTACCCTCTAAGATCTCCACATCATTTTCATTCCTACGATTTTTAGAGTTTGTAATTCTTTCTGCCGAACTTTTAGTTGTTTGTTGCATGTCCGCACTTTATCTCTCACATGAGATCACTACAATCATATACATCAAGATATTTTACCATTTTTTTACCCAAAATGTCATTTACATTAGTGAAGAGATCACTAAATCACTAATCTATTACAAGCTCCTGACTATAAAATAATAAGAGAAATTATAGAACCTAAATTAAAATAAAACCTGATGATCTTTGACAAATAAAACCTAAATTTAATATAATCAATAGCAGTAAATGTTGTTAATGACCAAATATTATCAATAAAACTAAAAATGATAAATAATAAAAGTAGAGAATCATTACAATGAATATAAAAATCATTAATTGGTATAAAATTCAATAAATCAGTAAAACAATGGTGCAAAAATTATTCATAAATCACTAAAGAATCTATCCTATCTATTCATATGCATAATTTGTTTATGTATTATCAATGCTTCAAATACTGTAAATGATATTAATTTATCTGTCAATGTCATCAGTGCTATCAATATATGCATACATCAATGTATGATTTACCAAGGCATGATATCCAACTTTAATGTGATGTTTTCAACATCTTTTACCTCAACTGATTCTTAGTTGCTCACCAATTATATCAATTATCACTTATCAAATTAATCAATTATCATTACAGGTGGCTTCATTAAATCTATAAAGAGTCATCACTCTCTGCCTGTTGGCGTAATCTGTCATATGTTGCAGGCTACAAACGGGATAACATCACAAGCCATCTTTAAAGGAAATCCTGCCGGCCCATCCTCGTGCACAGGATATTATGTTTTAACAGCCAACCCATTTTATAGTGTTAACAACCAACCTTTCTTGCTTATGCAAATGTGACGATCAAAATGCAATAGGAAATAATCAATTTTGTTTATTACAAAAAAATCTATATAATAATCAAAATCATTGAAAACTAAAATGAGATTTGAGTTATTTACCATAAAAAAAATCTTCTCTTCCATCTCTCTTCTTTGACATGACACGACGCTGAAATTTAGATTTTTCTTTAAAAAAAAATTTCGGATTATTACAATTGCAATATCCTTCTTTATAAAATACTCAATATCAACTTTAATAATAAAATGTTCATTTAGGAATGTAAGAGTTGAAGCGTGTGCTTGCTTACACCCATTTAATCTTTGCTCTGGTGCTTGAAAGCGTGATATTCATTTTTGGAAAAGAATCAATTAATTTGAAAAAAAATATTAAAGGTAGTTTTATTCATAATCAATATTCTATATCATTTTAGATTTATAATAAAATTTCATGTGGGTGTTTGATTTTTGTATATTTGGAGTCAGACCAAGTTATTTCTCTTACCATTTGTCGGGCTTATTTTAAATTCTATATATAAAATGTTTGATTTTGTCTACAAACTCTTAAAATATGAACTAACATAGTTCAACAGTCAAAATAAAAGGATGAATTTGATGGCAATGTTATGGGATTAGCATAAATGTGATAGACGAGGCCTAAATATAGGATATCTTTGGAAGTCAGGGTGTCAAAAAGTGGCTTGATCCGAGCCCGACCCAAAAAATTCAAATTCGAGTTGATCCTTAATAAATAGGTGGAGTTCATGTCCAGAATTCCGACCCGTATTCTTAGAACAACCAAGCAACTGTGCGGCAAAAAAGTAAACGACGGTTGGTCCTTCATCTCCCTTGCTTTCGAACCCTTCTCGCCTCCTTCTGCCGCTCGTGTTCTCCTCTTCGCGACTCTAGGAGATGAACCCCTTCAGTCCCCTTTGTCTTTCTCAACTCCAAGCAATGTCAGTTCGGGATTTTACAAACTGCAACATATATATTCACTTCGAAGATTATCTTCTGTCATCACAAAGTGAAGAGCTGAATGGAATTCCGAATTACCTTGCAGTTTATCTTGAATAATATATTATATTATTTTATTATTTTATGATATTTTTAATAACAAATTGTTAAATAATATTGATGAAAATAGTTAAACAATTGGAATGCTTAATTTATTCTTTCTAAAAAAATAATTCTTATAAAATTAATTTAAAAATTTAAAACTTCAATTTTCTGAAATGAAAGAATTAAACTCAATGCATTTCGTTATTATGGAATCAATATAAAAAACGTCATACAAAATCAATTAGATTCTATAAAATTTTCAAGATGTATGTTCTTAAAATATCCTCCTTTTTAATGCTATCCATTAAGTTTAACTTCAATTTGCATTGCTTTTAATGGCAGAAATATTTTAGCTTTTGTTTAAGAATCGCAGGGGCTAAATCGAACTTTTTATATACTTTGGAACTTAAATAGTTCCCCACAAGTAGTCGGGAGTCTATTTTGCTTTTTTTTTTTTTTCTCTACATGTAAATATAGTTGCCAAATGATTTTGTTTCTATTCTATTTTTTTTTTCAGTTTTATTTATTCACATGGATGAACAAATGGATAGCAAATCACTTATTGGAAGTTATGTTAGCTCAGACCAGCCTGGGGAATTCAAATGGCAACCTGGATCTCTTACGCAGGTGTAAATTATTGCTTTGTTTCTTTTATCATCAAGACCATTATGTTCACTGATTATTATGCTTACGTCTTTAAAACTGAGGCAGGCTCTTTTGGGTGGCTTTTGGGTGGTATTTGAAGACATTGACAAAGCCCCTAATGAGATACAGTCAATTATATTACCTTTGTTGGAAGGCTCAAGTTCGTTTGTTACAGGCCATGGCGAGGTCTTAGTCTGCTCTTTTGCTACTTTTATCTTCTTCTATGCTGTTTATGCTTTTGATATTCCGTAACTGCTGAACATTTTCATGTTGTGTTTTACATGTATGGTTTTTCTTTGATCTATTGGTTTCCCCACTAAAAGTGGAATTTGGTTGTTGGCGTAGGAATGCCAATTTGACCACTTGAAAGATTATGCAGATATGCTTGGTGTTATCACTTGTGAAATGATTTTAAAAGTTTTGCGGTGCAAAGTTCTGTAAAATAGTGTTGGATGCCTTGCTTTGGTCAGAAATATGCCTAATTTGAAAGAGTAGCCTGCTAAACTTTGGGGGTTTTTTTCATTTCTTGTCATCAATTTCTCTCTCTAGAGTGATTTATGCATTTAAATATAATGAAAAAACCCCCAAAGTTTTTGGGTTTCTTGAAAGTGTGCATTACGCATTAAAATATAAAGAAAAGTACAAAAGAAAATACAATCTGGCATGGGATAAAATAAAGTCTTCCCAAAGATGAAAAAACAAAAGAGTGAAGAGCATCCAAGATGAGTTACAACCCATACACAGCTACAGAGAAAGGAACATGTAAAAAGAAACAAAAGGACCCCCTCAAGTGGAATGGTGGGTTTCTTCATGAGTTTGTAGAGAAAGAGAGATAGGAGCACGATCCAGAGGGGGGAGGGGGGACACCAAGAAGGGTTTTGAAACAACCACAAGGGCTGATTAGTGTCCCAGTGCTCTGGCATGGGCCTATCAGTCTTAAAGTACCCATTACAAACCAATGAAAGGAGGCACACCATTAAACACTTAAGGAGACCAAATCCTTGCACGTGAAATATGTAGATATCTTCTTCCTCTTCCTGGGGGAGGTGGCTATGGGCCCAAGCTGAAGAATTTCTTTGGCAAAGTGAGCTTGAGAGGTTCTGGTGTTGCTGCTTCTGAAGGCTCAGGATCATGTCAGGTGTCTCCTCCAACTGTTGCACCTTGGAGGCAGATAAAACAACAGTTGAGGAGTGGGCTTTGGTGTAGAAACTTGATGGTTATTGGCTTTGCGGTGTCCTTTATGTCGCGTTTTAACAATGTTCCATGCTCCAAGCTTGTCCTCATTCTCCTTTTCTTCACATAAAGGCTGCTATGGCAATTCTCTGTTAGGTGCTTCCAATGTTACCTATGGGGTTGGCACTTTCCCCATTGGAGAGGATGTGAGGAGGACGAGAGCTCTACTTTGTCGCTTCTTGCACATAAGTGGTCGGCTGCTTTGAGGGTAGTGGAGTGGGGTGGCGAGTTGATGCCATGGAAGGGCACTTGTCACTATTGTTGGCCAATGAGCTCACATGAGAGACAAAAATTGGAAATGCCTTCATGCTCAATTGTCTTATAGATTCGTACTGCTTATGCTGAGGTTATTGAAGTTCCTATTTTCGACATGACTATCCAAAGGTTTGCTGAGAGGCCTCTCTCTGTTGAAGCATCTACATGATATGCACACCTGTCGGTACAATGAATGCAATGTATTGAAGCCGCAACTTCCATGGAAGTCCCTTATCGAAATAGGATCTTTGTTTTCGAAAGATTTCTAATGAGACCGTAACTATAAAGAGAGTTCTCACTGTTCAGAAGGTCTTTATCACAGCTGCTTGCGCTATCATGCTGCCAATTGTGTTATTCACACTTATAAGGCATCTTGTTGAAGCTTCCTCATCTAGATAGCATTTGCCCAGGAGGCAGTGTGCTATTCACACTTATAAGGCATCTTGTTGAAGCTTCCTCATCTAGATAGCATCTCCCCAGGAGGCAGAGAAGATGTAACATTGAGTTGCAAGCTTAACAACTGCTACCAGAGCAGCTTGCGGTGCCACAGAACCCATAGCTGAAAGCAAGCCTTTCTTCTCGGAATAAATTAACAAATTTAAATGGCCAAAGATGAATAACAATGCTGGTGTTTGAAACATTTTTTTGGGCTTCCCCATAAAAGAAAAAGCTTGAAACTCTAAACTCCATAGTGCACAGAGTCCTCAAAATTGTTAAGAAGGGCTTAATGAAAAAGCACAAAACTCAATTATTATCGAGGCAAGAAAGGCTCTTGCTAGTTGACTATCATTTATTGTGATGGTAGAAAGAGTTTAAGAAGGCTTTGCGAGGTGAACATTTGATGTAGACAAAAGGAGGGTCAACACTAGTCCAAAATAAATCATATTTTGGCTTCCCTTGAGTCTAGTAGTTCATCATATTTGAGCTAAATTTTTAGTTCATTTATGAGCTGAACTTTAGTTCATTTATTGAACTAAGGGTTAGCTCATTATGAGCTAACAATTTTAGTTCATATTTATCTTTATTTAAATGCACTTTTATTATAGTTTTTAATATCTTAAAAGTTGTCTCTTGGATTTTCAAAATATGGCTTTTGGGAATCCAAGATTGTTGTTTAGTTTTCCCATGTGTGGCTCCTTGAATTCCACCATGGGATGTTAATTTTTGTGTATGCCTCTTGGGATCTCACGGCTGGCTCTTTCTTCCGTGCGGTTCCTTCGTTTCCCGTGGCCGTGGCTCTCGGTCCGTGCGGTTCCCTTCGTCTCCCGTGGCTGTCTCCTTGGTTCCTGGTTTGGGTGTAAACCGTGAGCTTGGGGGGGAGTTTTCTATGTGTTTTAATGTTTTGAATTTAATGTAAGGTGTCTTTTGGTCTTCCCCTTTCATACCTATAAATATGAGGGGTTATGTATTGTTTGAAATAGTTGAAGTGAATGAAATGTGATTTTTGGAAAAGTTTTAACATGCGGGTTGGCTTTGGAAATCCTGCGGGCTCTTTCCACCCTTCTTTCTCATCCCCTCCGGAAATCCTGCGGGCTCTTTCCAACCTTTATTCTCGGGTTTCTAACCTCTTTCGTCTCTCCGCAAGTGCCACTCCACCTGTATCCTTCTTCTCCAAGTGCAGCAACTTTAGGGTGTCTTTGAGATCAAGTCGAGTTTGTGTTTTTAATTTCTTTTTATTTCTTAATTTGAAATGTAAGAGTTTGTTTGTCCCTCTTCCTCATCTTTAGTCATTTTCGTCGGTAGAAGTCCGTCGTGTCCTTTGCGATCGAGAAGTATAGGGTCCCCTATATTTATTGCTCGCATCATTTTGGTATCAGAGCAAGTTAGGAAATCCTAGGTTGGTTTGTCGAGTTTGTTTTCAAATCAGTGTTTGTCAAAGTTGTGTCAAGTCAAGTCAGAGTTTGTGAGTTTAGTCAAGTTGTTAGTCTTGTCTTAAGTTTTTAGATTGAGTCTTGTAATTTTTTTTTATTGAGTTAAAAATGGAAAATCCCAAAAATATGACATCATTAATGGAGGAAAGCGAGCAACATGATCCTAATGTCCCACTCCTGTTGGACAGGTGGATTCCTACAGAAGGTGACTCAACGGATCCACTTCAAGATCGGCTATACAAATTACAGTATCACATGTTCCTATGTGATCAAAAATTTGAAAAATACAAAAGGTATATGCAACAACAATTTTAAAAAAGAACAGGAAGAAATTCTGAAAAGGTTTAGTGAAAAACTCAAAGAGATCGATGAACTGTATACACCGCCTCAAGAGAATCAACAACAGATAATTCATCAGGAGCTGAATTCGCAAGAAGGGGAGTCTGATGTAGACAAAAGAGGGGTCAACACTAGTCCAAAATAAATCATATTTTGGCTTCCCTTGAGTCTAGTAGTTCATCATATTTGAGCTAAATTTTTAGTTCATTTATGAGCTGAATTTTAGTTCATTTATTGAACTAAGGGTTAGCTCATTATGAGCTAATAATTTTAGTTCATATTTATCTTTATTTAAATGCACTTTTATTATAGTTTTTAATATCTTAAAAGTTGTCTCTTGGATTTCCAAAATATGGCTTTTGGGAATTCAAGATTGTTGTTTAGTTTTCCCATGTGTGGCTCCTTGAATTCTACCATGGGATGTTAATTTTTGTGTATGCCTCTTGGGATCTCACGGCTGGCTCTTTCTTCCGTGCGGTTCCTTCGTTTCCCGTGGCCGTGGCTCTCGGTCCGTGCGGTTCCCTTCGTCTCTCATGGCTGTCTCCTTGGTTCCTGGTTTGGGTGTAAACCGTGAGCTTGGGGGGGAGTTTTCTATGTGTTTTAATGTTTTGAATTTAATGTAAGGTGTCTTTTGGTCTTCCCCTTTCATACTTATAAATATGAAGGGTTATGTATTGTTTGAAATAGTTGAAGTGAATGAAATGTGATTTTTGGAAAAGTTTTAACCTGCGGGTTGGCTTTGGAAATCCTGCGGGCTCTTTCCACCCTTCTTTCTCATCCCCTCCGGAAATCCTGCGGGCTCTTTCCAGCCTTTCTTCTCGGGTTTCTAACCCCTTTCGTCTCTCCGCAAGTGCCACTCCACCTGTATCCTTCTTCTCCAAGTGCAGCAACTTTAGGGTGTCTTTGAGATCGAGTCGAGTTTGTGTTTTTAATTTCTTTTTATTTCTTAATTTGAAATGTAAGAGTTTGTTCGTCCCTCTTCCTCATCTTTAGTCATTTTCGTCGGTAGAAGTCCGTCGTGTCCTTTGCGATCGAGAAGTATAGGGTCCCCTATATTTCTTGCTCGCATCAACATTGGGGCATGATTCTTGGACCCCGTGTCTAAGAATTGTCGCCGAATGTTCGCGGTGAGAAGGAAAGCAGATATGATGGCCAATGTATCTAGAAGAAAAAAAATATTGAGAACACCTAGTGTTTTTTTTTCTGACAAATCTACCTCTGCTAAGGGTTATCAAGAATATTCTTTGAATGAGATCCCACTGACATCGCCCATGATGTTCAACACCATGTAGAATCCTCCAAGTGATCTTATTGTTAGCAAATTTCACTTTCTTCAAAAGAGGCCAATTTGAACCACAATCCCTTGATCGAGGAACTCTTTATCCCATATGATGAAATTGAGATCCAGTTGAAACGTTGGTCGGAGAGTTGGGTATAAGAAGAAGTAGAGGAAGAGATCATGAAGGTTTAAGTGGTCTATATGGTGTGGCATAACAATGGGGCACAACACCCCCCCCCCCCCCCCCCCCCCCCCCCCCCCCAGTCACCACAAAGATGGATGATGGCTCTCTACCACTGGAACTGCTATCCCTCCTAAAGATCAGGCACATAGAATGATCAAGTAGAAATCTAGGTTCCTCAGGAGATGAACTAGTTAAAGGAATGGGAGGAGAATCCTTTTTTTGCTTACACGATGACGTTAGTAGAGGCACTAAGCATATAAAAAGGTAATTGATTGCAAATGAGAAATAAATCTCTCAACTGAACACCAAGATGATTGGGATGATGATGCACATGGGCAAATGATGATGTTGATATGGAAGAGCATTGTTGCAAACTCTGCTCCTACCCCTCCCTTTAACCAACATGGTACAATCAACGCTCTTAACATACTTCTCTCCCTGCTGTGCTAGGAGAAGCGCACATGAGTCCTGCTTGTTGTTTCAAATGTGATGCAATCAGAAATTTGAGAGCTTTTCTATACCTTTGTGTGTGAATTAGTGACGACAATGACAGGGTGAGGTGAGACAACAAGGAGAATTTACAAGTTTATTATATATCTCTTTTATTTTTAAAGAGAGAGAGAGAAAGGGAGAGAGAGAGAGAGAGAGAGAGAGAGAGAGAGAGAGAGAGAGAGAGAGAGAGAGAGAGAGAGAGAGAGACGAAGAGAGAGGAAGAGAAAGAGAGAGAAAGAGAGTGAACGATAGAGTAGGAGATAAAATAAGAGATTGCGAGATATACAGAGAGGAGAGGGAAATGCATCAATTGGGTTGAGCGGGCGATTGTGCAGTGTGGTTGAATGGATGGGGACATGTAAAAGTTGAGCACACGAGTTGGGAGGCGAGAGCGGTAGAATGAAGGAGAGTTTGCAAGAGCCAGAGCAGGAGAACAAGGGAGTGATCAGAAGAAGCTTGGGGGGGGGGGGGGATCATGCACGAGACATTGAAAAATAAATTTTTTTGGGGGGTGGGGTCATGTGATGGGATGAGGGAGCTGTAGATATGGGATTTTCCCTTTTTATTTTTGAAATAGACCATCATTTGTTATCGAGGTTTCCACACGCAAGATCTTCTTGCTTAGCTTGAGGGTTCTCCCTGATGCAGGAATCAGCCCTATTGTGGACCCCTCAATCATAATTCCTGGTTAGAATAGTAGCTGTTGGTTCCTGCAGCTAGTTATCCTTGCAACAATCAGATTTAACTGTCACTATGACATGGATTAATGCCCTGGTCTCCACTGATTTGTGGGTTTTAACTGTTGCTGGCGCTATTGAGTTTATTCTTTCCTTTTTACCTATTATAAAGTTTGCTTTGATTAATTTTCTTATGAATGACCTATGACAAAGCCTATATAAACAATCACTTCATACACATGCATACAACAATGAAAATCATTCACGTTTTCTACTTTTCTTCCCTCTATTTTTCTGATTTTACATCCTGTCTCTGTTTTCTCAACGAACTCTGAATCATTGAAATGTTCTCATCAGTGGTAACTCACGCAGGCCAGTGGGAGTTAAGGCTGATGGAATTTTCTAATGTTTCTGTCTTTCACTATTTTTCTATATATATATATATATATATATATATATATATATATATATATATATATATATATATATTCACACACACACATAATTGATTTCCATTTTTATTTGTTAATCTTGTAGGTGATAAGCGTTTCAGAAAGATTTCGTTTGTTTGGTACAATATCAACCTCAACACATGAATTTCATCAAACAACTGAAGGTAGATATAAATAATGTTTAGTATGTTTCCTTTGTGAAAATTTTCATGTTAATTTTTTTAATGAAGTTTATGCATTCCAAATAACACATGCTTTTTCTTGGATTTCATTTGAATGAAAGATAAGATAGTTTATATAACGATGATATTGGTTTTTTTAATGTTTGTGTTGAACATTTATTTGCACTATATGCAATTATTGTCAATTTGCATTTCATTTATTAGAGGCGCTTTTCAGCTGCATTATGTTGTATTAATAAACATCTTGGTTTAACACTATTTGATTGCATCATTGAGAAATTTTCTAGCATTTTCTTAATTTTTTTAAATGATGTATTAATGCAAATCCTTGGAAATAATAACTTATTAATTTATTTTTGTGTCTTGCTATAGGGGAAATTTACGTATCTTCTTAATTCAATGCATTGAGGGAATTTTGTGATATCTTTATAGAATATCTCAATCATCCTATTAAATTGCCTTCAAATAATAATACTCACAAGGATTAATTATTGTCGAATTTTGGTGAATTTGGATGGGTTTTGCTTTGTGTGAGTTATCATAGAAATTGAATTTGTTAGTGTTAAATTCAAAGAATTGGAGAGGGGAAAGGCTTAATTTTATTGCACAAACTTACCTCTATTTATAGATCTTTACAAGATATCATAATAAAGAAATAAATAATTATAGAATAATGTATAATTTCTCTAATATAATCCTTCATAAATCAACCATTTAAATATGGAAGGAGATCAGTGTGATCCAAGTGAGCTTCCCAGTTCCCACTGATTCCCATTTTAGCCGTGTGATCAAAATGCCAAAGGACAGATAGGATTTAATAGGTGAGCCTCTTATGAATTCCCATCCTAGCCGTGAGATCAAAATGTCAAGTGACGGCTGGGATTTAAAACTCCCCATCAAGCTGGGGAATACAGATCTGTCATTCCCAGCTTGGTAATTAGTCCCAGAAAGGTAGAGTTATCGAGTCCCTTGTTAAGAATATCTGCAAGCTGGTCTTTTGATGATACATGGTCTATACATATAAGACCATTGTCTAAATTATTCTTTATGAAATGTCTGTCCACTTCTATGTGCTTGGTCCTATCATGTTGAATTAGATTGTGAGCTATGCTGATTGTTAATTTGTTATCACAGTATAGCTTCATGAGTCTTTCCCACTTGATCCTTAGGTCTTCTAGAATTATTTTGATCAACATTAGCTCACATATTCCGCATATTCCTAAGGCCATAGCTCTGTATTCTACTTTTGCACTAGATTTTGTCACCACATTTTGTTTCTTGCTTCTCCATGTAATAAGGTTTCCTCTGAGGAATGTGCAGTATCCTGAGGTAGATTGTCTATCTACTGGTGATCATGCATAATTTGCTTCAATATATGCTTTTGGGGTTATTCCACAGTCTCTTCTGAAGAGAATTCCTTTACCTAGGTTCTCCTTAAGATAGCGTAATATTTTGTCTACAACTTGCATGTGAGTCTGCTTTGGATTTTGCATGAACTGGCTAATCATGCTTACAACAAATGCTATATCCGGTATGGTGTGGGAAAGGAAATCACATTCCTCACAAGTCTCTGGTAGGCTCCTTTATCTATATTTGGATATTTTTTAGCTTCCCCCAAAAAAGAAATCCATGCTTCTGTATTTTAATACGTCCATGATGAAAGCTTTTGACGCATCATAAGCATGGACATATGAAGAAAACCTGAAGTTTTTATTCATAAATTTTTTGTTATGCATAAATGATAGGCCATCCTTGATCATGCATTTGAAGGCAAAGGAAAAATAATTTAGAACCAAAATCGTGTGTCGTTCTTGTTTTGAAAGGTTCTTGTTTTGAAAGGTGAAAACCTTGTTCCATCTTGTTATAAAAGTATTGATCTGGATTTGATGCTATGAAGTTAATTATTTGTTCTCGTGCATGGCCTAATGGTTTAGGCATAACAAGGGATCGTGGTTTTCCTAGAGTAATAGTTAATTTTCTTTCAATGTCTTTGATAGTTTTTGTTTTTGTTTTGGTTATGCTGATACATATCTGGTATAAAGAGATCTTTTAGTGTTATGTGCAAAATGCTTAATACTTTGTATTTTATATTGAAGGAATGGAAAATTCTAGTGCTTAGTTCTTATCATGCTTTAAGCGAATAAATTTTTGCATTTTATGAATCTAATAAAGAATGTTAAATTTAAAAATTACAAATATATATTCTTGCTTTTAAATCTTGTGGATCTTACTTTGTTAAATCACTTCATTTGTTTAGGAAGGCTTTCCCTTAGCGTCTTTTGGAGGAAAGTCATGGTTCGGGCTCCCAGTAGAGATGATATGATTGATATAATTAATGCAAGATATCCAATTTTAGACTTCTTATCCTCACAGCTTGTTGGTATGCTATTTTCTTTTCTATTGTTATGCTAATTACCGCATGCTTTACAAATAACGACACTCTTGAATGAGGCATTTGGCTTGGCTATCAGATACATTTGAGCGGGTCAACTCTGTTGTTTCTTATCAAATAGGAGTCATGTCAGCTTCTGCTTTCAATAGATTCTCTTTAAGGTATGCGTAAGCATTGGTTAATTACCTGCAACATATGATATTATATACTTATCTCGTCAACTTTGCTTGATATTGGCAGGGATCTTCTCAAATGGTGCAAGAGAATTGCAGCGTTGCCTCTTAACTTGTTTGCCTTTGGCTTATCATTATCAGATTCAGAAAATATTTATCAAGAGGTTACCACTCATTTTCTTTACAGGGGAAATTATAGCTAGTCCTGGCCATGAGGGTATTCACTATTCACTTTTTACTAAGATAATTTTCTATGTTTTGACCAGGCTGTTGATTTGTTTGCGGCTTTCTTGCCCATGTCTGAAAACCGTTCATTGTTGATCAGAGAAATTGCTAACTTATGGAGTGTTCCTCTTGAAGGGGCAATGTTGTACCCTTCAAACAAGCCAACCCTTCAGGTTGCTTTTATGATTTTTTTTTTCCGAAAATGGTGGCATATTTTGATTTGTTTCACCAAAGATTCTTAGTTTATGATTCTTCTTTTGTTGCAGATGCGGCTATCACGCCTTCAAGTTGGGCGAGTTGCACTCCAGCGTGTTAAAAGAATTGTGTGTTTAAGGATTATGCCATTTTGTTTTCTATGCACTTCACTGTTTTTCCATATTTGTAATTTTTCTGTTGTATCCAGGATATTCATGATAGGCAGCCTTTTGTTAGTATTCGTAGTGCTCTACAGTCACTTGAGCGAATAGCTTGTTCCGTTAAGTACAATGAACCGGTTCTTCTAGTAGGTGAAACTGGAACAGGAAAGACAACGCTTGTACAGAATCTGGCTATGATGCTTGGGTACCCTCTGATTGTTATGGTAAAGCACTTGAGTATTTGATGCTATCATTTTTCCAAAGTATTTATCTAAGTTTCTATACAATTTTGTCTGTCTTCTAATGTGATTTTTGCCTTGCTTTTTTTTGTGCAATGAAATCAGAGATAATTTATGAGGTAGGATCGAAATCTTGACTAGTTACAAAATTAATCTCTTCTTGTCAAATTCCCTTCCAAATATAAAAAGTGAAATAAACAACCTGTATTTTTTTATTTCGTCAAATTGGTAATGATTTGATCACACTCAGAAATAGATTTGAATGCTATTTCATTTTTTAAATGGATGGAAGTTTTTAATATGTGGTAAATTTTAGTTGTATGTGTAACTATTAGAGGCAGGCTACGAAATGATCATATAGGTGAAAAGGTTGGAGTAGCTCTAGTGGAAGATAAGATTAGTGAGTTGTCTTGGATGGTTTGGTCATATAAAATGGCGGCCTTTCGATGACCCGGTTAGGAAAGTAGATGTATTCGAGTTGACTTATGTTTAGAATGATAGAGGTAGACCTAAAAAGACTTAAGTTAGAAAATATTAGAAATGACATTTCTTTATTAGATTTAAATGAGAATTTAACTCTTAACAGGATACAATGGAGAAAAATAATTCATTTAGTTGACCCCACGTAGTGGGATAAAGGTTGGATGTTGTTGTTGTTGTGTATAAACCATCCATGAATTTTATGTTTTCCTTGAGCATTGCATTAATTACTGCATTGTTTTATTTTTTTTAACAGGATATTGAGAGCAAATTTATTTTGGTAGGAAAGAGCATGTATTTGTCAAATTTCTTGCTTTTGTTACTTGAAACATTATATAAAATATTAAATTATGATGTGTATGTTGAATTAGTTTGATGAAAAAAATCCTGCTTTTTGACTGCTGCATTCTGTACTGCTGCCACGCTAGTCTCACATGAAATTAGATTCTATTCGGAGTCATTCCAGTAAAGTAACTGAAGGCAATTATTTTACTTTGCTTTACTTGAGATTAATTTCAATTGAAGATTGGTACGATTGCATTGCTCTTTTTCCCGTGCAATGTTAATGAGCTTGAATGTCTCTCTTATTCTTCATTCTTGTACTATATTGCTTGACATACCACAGAACTTAAGCCAGCAAACTGATGTTGCTGATCTGCTGGGTGGCTATAAGCCTACTGATGCACAGTCAATATGCATGCCTCTTTATCATGAATTCAAGGAGTTGTTCTGCAAGACTTTTTCCAAGAAGGTACGCATTATTTATGTGCGCTTAATTTTACTTGAATGCAATTTTGAGGACTTCTGTGACAAGGTTTGTCTCTCTTTTGAATAGGATAATGAAGCTCTGCTTCGCCAGTTTGAGATATTCATATTAGAAAAGAACTGGAAAAAATTACTGCATGCTTGCCAGAAGTCGGTTCACTTTGTCCAGAAACTGTTGGCTAAAACAAGAGAATCTGGCTGTGGCTCGAAAAGAAAGAGGCCATTGATTGAAGAGACAGTTCAAAAGTGGGAGTCATTGTCTTTGGGGCTTGCCGGTGCTCTTAAGAAGATTAGTGTCTCTTCATCAATGTCTTTTAAATTTGTGGAGGGTGCTTTTGTAAGTGCTTTAAAAAGTGGGCAGTGGCTTTTGTTAGATGAAGTAAATCTTGCTCCGCCAGAAACACTGCAGCGAATTATTGGTGTCCTTGATGGAGATCTTGGTACTTTGTGTCTTGCAGAGAGGGGTGATGTAGATTATGTTGAACGTCATCCTGATTTTCGTTTATTTGCCTGCATGAATCCTGCCACTGATGCTGGAAAGAGGGATCTTCCATTTGCATTCAAGAGTCGGTTTACTGAATATTTTATTGATGATGTTTTTGATGATGATGATCTAATTCTATTTGTTAATCAATACCTGGGTGAAGGTAACGCCACAACTGAATTGTCAAACAAGATTGTTCGGTTTTACAAATCAGTGAAGAAGGAATCTGAGGAGAGGTTGCAGGATGGTGCTAATCAGAAGCCACAGTTCAGTTTACGGTCCCTAGCTCGAGCACTCAATTATACCAAGATGGCTGAAAAGAGATTTGGATTCAAAAAAGCCCTTTATGATGGCTTTTGCATGTTCTTTCTTACTCTTTTAGATGCCCCCAGTGCTGCCATTATGCACGACTTGATATCGTCGAACTTGTTATCAGGTGGCATGCCTCATGATATCCCTTTTAATAGTTATTTTTCTGGAGATTTGGCTCCTCTTTATGCTTCCGAGATAAAGTCTTTCGTGGAAAATTATGTTCTTACAAATACTGTTAAAGTGCATCTTAAAAACCTTGCCCGTGCCTTCTACATTAAGAGGTATCCTGTTCTTCTGCAGGGACCCACATCCAGTGGAAAAACTAGTCTTGTTCAGTATCTAGCTTCAGTTACTGGTCATGAATTTGTCCGCATCAACAATCATGAACACACTGATCTCCAGGAATATTTTGGTTCATACATAACCGACTCTCATGGTAGGCTTCAGTTCCAAGAAGGTGTGCTGTTGAAGGCTGTTCGGAAGGGATATTGGATTGTCTTGGATGAACTTAATCTTGCTCCATCTGATGTATTGGAAGCATTAAATAGGCTTCTAGATGATAATAGAGAATTGTTTGTGCCTGAACTACAAGAAACAATATCGGCACATCCAGACTTTATGCTGTTTGCCACGCAGAATCCTCCAACTATATATGGTGGACGAAAAATGCTCTCAAGGGCCTTCCGCAACCGTTTTCTGGAGATTCATGTTGATGAAATTCCTGATGATGAATTGACAACTATTCTAGAGAAAAGATGCTGCATTCCGGCAAGTTATGCCTCAAGAATGGTTGAGGTAATGAAAGATCTGCAGTTGCATAGGCAAAGCAGTAAAGTGTTTGCTGGAAAGCATGGTTTCATAACACCACGGGATTTGTTTCGTTGGGCTAACCGATTTAGGTTTTTTGGCAATTCATATGAGGACTTGGCTAAGGATGGGTATTTTCTTCTCGCTGAAAGATTGAGAGAAGAGAATGAGAAGAATGTTGTGAAGGAGGTGCTGGAACGTCGACTAAATGTGAAACTACTAATCGATGACTTATACAAAGCGGTATATTCTATTTCTATAACATCTTTATCAAAGATCAATATGCTACATTTAAATTTGGTTTAGTGTTTTGGTTTATCGTACTTCACTTCCAAGCATTAGCTGCAACCTAAACTTTTTGTTTTGTTTTGTTTATCAAGTTATTTTAAAGTTTTTGTTGATGTTTTGTTCTTCATGTGATTATTATTACGTTTAATCATCATTGATATCATATTTTATTTGCTAAATTAGACCCATAACTGCATGATGGATCCAATTTGAGGGCTTATAGTTGCATGATTGAAGTTTGGTTTTGTTAAAGAGGATTACATGCCGAGTTGTCCTATGTCAAGTATATTTTTTAGTGTGTGCATCCATGCAACAATATACAATTTATGTAGTTTCTGATAAATTTTCTAGTATGCATAATGCATGTACGTTTGTATGCACTTCTGGCAATTTTTACTTTTTACCCGCATGCACTCGTGAACATAAATGAAAATTTTATGTCTAGACAAGCATGTATTCTCTTCTATCACTGTGTGCATTAGTGCATGAATTTCTTCTCAAGTATATAGGTGCATTAGTATTTATTGATGCCTGTTCATATCAATCTATGCGTTTATGTACTGTTATATGCATTTATGATTTATGTTTTTGCTCAAGTTTTTGGTTTTGTTTGCATGTGTATAGAGGTGCACTAGTTTTTTTTTTTTTTTTTAAATATTTTTATGCATTTAATTGCGTGGCTCTGAAAATTTGTGCCCCGATCTCTTCGCGGCCCCTTTTTTATTTGTCCGCGAGAAGAGTTTTAACGAATTAGGTTCCGAGGTAAATTTTCAGAAGGAAGATTGGGTTTTAGATAAGATACTACCCAAAGATTTTGCCCTCATTTTGCGATGACTTTATGATTTGAGTTCAGGTTTCCTATAGGCGCAAGCCCCTATAGTTAATTACCCCTCCCGATAACGAGAGAGAACTTTCGATTAAGGCTATTCGTGGAACAAATACGTAGTATCCAACATATAATAGCTGTAGAATTTAATATTTGAAAATTGAAATTTATATCACCATGCACTTAAAGTGGATGTTGGGGGGAATGATGATGAACCCGATCAATATCCCATGGTTCTGTCGTCCTGGGTCATCATGGTTCTTCGCCTACTTAGTCAGAGAAGGTAGTTGTCCTAACTTGGCCAAAGGATCCTTGTCGGCAACCATGAGTTGCTTTGTCCAAGGGTACCTTGTAGACTTGGGGTAAAAGTTTATCTAACGGGACATTTGAATCCATCTTAGCTAACAAAGGGTTTTGTGCCCTATCAATTATACCATATTAATTCATTACTCAAGGATTTAGAGTTGTTGTGGATCATACAAGCTCTAACTATGATCATAATTTAGTGGTACCATTTGCGTTAAAATCACCCGATCAGAGGACCTCGGTCATAACCATTTACTTGTGGTGCCATTTGACGACGAAACCACCAGTTAGATGACATGTGCCACGTCTTTACTGGCAAGAGATTGTTTGAGAATAAATCTTAGTGATATTTTTGACTGTATATTTGCTCTTTCTGAGCTGAAGTGATTTTCAAATTTATCTACCTCAACAAATTATTCTAGAGGGTGGTTGAATTTTGATTTAAGTTTAGATGATTAGATTTCATTTCAAAATTTAGATTTAGGTTATTCTTGTGTTTTTGATTTTTTTATTGAAATCAAAACTCTTTCATGGTTTATTTTGATATTTGAGAGTATTTTAAAAGTATGGACCCCTCTGGTTGAGATCAACTTTCAACGTGGTCATCATCGGGGTAATCTTAAAATCACCTTTACAATATTTATATTTTCGTAGGAATTTGGAGGCATTTTAATAGTTTGGGGTTCCATTCGATTGAGATTTTATGTCAACACAGTCATCATCAAGGTCACATTGTAGTCATTTGAAAATATTTATATATAATAAGCATTTGGAGGCACTTGAAAGTGTATTGTCATCTTCGGTTGAGATAAACATTATACACGACCATCATTGGGGATATTTAAATTGGTCGTGTATCTGTCATTTGAACCATGTCAACTCTGTCTGCCGTTGAAGAGGATTGAGTTCAATTACTGATGTTGTGAGTTATCATGCGGATATTGAGAATCAAGAGTTTTATGCTTCTAGCAATCAAACTTTCTTGTAATAAACCTTGAATGTATAAGATCAAATACTCCAGTCGATGCTACGACCGTGTATTTATTCAGTAGTTCAAGTTGTGTCAACTTCGGTCCGTTCAAAGAGAAGGATCAGACTTGAACTCAAGTTCATTTTTGACCCGCATAGCATTCTCAGACGTCACATATGCACATACATCATGCTCATCGGAGCCCATGCGGGTGTATCCTTTTCAATGTATTTTGCATAATGCATTTATATGGTGGCTATTTGTATGCAATTTAAGAGGTGTATATGACATATCTATGTGTTCACATAAACACTCATGTATGCATCTGCATGCTGAAATGCTAACATATTTATAGTATGTTTGCATGTATACATGTATGCTACTATTTAACGTGTTTGCATGATATGTTGTGTGGTGGTTTAATGTAATAACGTAGCGTATCATGCATTTGCATGTGCGTATGATGCCCTCATGTATTGCCCGTATGTTTGCATAATACATTTGTGTGATTTTTGAAATGCTTTCATGCAATGTATGATGTGTTTTCATGTCGGTGTTGCGTGTTGCTACGACACAATATATCTTGCATGCTGGATGATTTGTTTACATAATACGTCATGCATTTTCGCAGGGTATGTGCTCACAATGTGTTCACATATCGAGTAGATACATGCATAACACATCTATATGTAACTTATTGCATATTCATGCTGTATTTGTACTTTGGATAACATGCACTCTTGGTATATCTATACTACACACTTGTATGCTTTCCTAAGAACTTATATAATGCATATGCATGTTGTGAATGATTAGTGCGCATTTCAATGCATGAGGAGGGGGTGTTCTTGAGATGTGTAAATATAACTAGTTGTGCAAATGACTATTGTTGAAAAGTGCGCAAAATTACCATTTGGTAGAGTTGTGCTACATGTTTTTCGTTGCTTCTTGCAGGCAAGCTGTCGTGCAGTTCTGAAATATGTTGATTTTACTTGTTGGCAAGTAGTAGGCATTCAGAAGTTGTCAGCTGTTGTATGAATGTGAATTGTGTTCAACGCAACATCTTCCAACATTGCTTATGAATGAGGTTATTGTGTGCATTTCAAACCCATGTTCTCTATCACAGGCCTACCTCATTAGCTCGTAGGCAAACTGCTGTGCATAACTAGCCTCCTACAGTTGTTTGTAGGTGCTCATATTCATTGCGGTTCTTTTTCCCTTGCTTTTGGAGGATGTGTCGTATTCGTTGCATATCGTCCGCCTTTGCTTGCAAGAGATTAATGTACTTGTTTGACACTGAATTATTATTGATTGTAAGGGTGTCTTTGCATTTATTGCATGTTACTTGTTATCATCCGTGGATGGACTATTGTGTGCATTTCAAGTCTTCCGTCACTAACCGTGGATGCTTGTATTCGTTGCAGATATTTTTTCCTTGCTCGTATATGATGTTTTGCATGCATTGCATTTCCCTTATCTATGTCTGTAGGGAGCCTTTTACACTCACAATCCTGTCTACTACCGTTGCTTGCAAGTGGAATAGTGTATTCATTTGTAAGTTTATTGATTGTTTGTGAACTGCTCTCAATGTCAATTTTCTTGTGCATATTGGTTCACCTCGATTGTGGGAATGCCACTACATTCACTACACATTCTTCATACTTTACTCATGAACTTATCACTATGTTTATCTGCAACTATCACACACCTCCCATAAACATAAGTGTTATACATCAATACATCATTCATTAGTGTGATTCATGATGGTTGTTAAGAGTTTTGTGCGTTCACTTGGAAATTTGTCCACTGCAAACTCCCCTTTCTTATTCATTCATATTCGTTTGAATGACCAGGAGTTGTTATTTGCATTTTATATTTTCATTTTGATTGTATATTCAACTATTCATTTTATTTCATCATCAATTTAGAGTCCAGTTCCATGTAGGTTTAATTGCAAGTTCGGTTCCTTGTATTTGTTCAAGTCATGTTCATTTTTAGTCCAAATTTCGATAGCCTCTTGGGGTCTCCTCCATTTAGGGGAATTTTGGAAGTCTAGGCCTACCCACCATGTCAAGAAAGATGTTTATGGTTGGTGTTAGGCGACACCGCGACAGTGGTCTTCTACCCCTCCATGTCAAGAAAGACGTGCATAGGTTACAGCAGTACCTATGTGAAAACTTGCAATTGTTTCCCGCCGGGATGTAAGCACATACAAGTACTTAATTTTATCCCGTCACGCTAAAAAAAGCATGCACAAGGCTCACCCGCTGCAAGCTCCCTCCCACTGAGCTAAGAAAAGCGTGCATAGGTAGTCCGCTTGTTGCGTCGCAAGCGCTAAAAACATGATTTGGGTATTTTTTTAGAGTTGAGGGAATTTATACCTTATGCGAGGAAGGCGACTGTGGCAGTGTCAAGGCGATCGATGATGTCGAATGAGGACACACTTAAATTCACTCTCCTTTTCTTTTTAATGTAGATAGGGAGAGAGATTAGTGATCGTGTCTATTTGGATGTAGGTGAGGAATAGAGGCTGTTGGAGAGGTTGGGTTGAAGGAGGAAGTTGGCGAGTGAATGTTGGGAGAGAGGTGGTGTGAGCTAATTTTAAGTGGGCTGGTTTTAGTGAGCTGATGGCTGTGTGTGAGTATGAGAGTGAAGGAGCTGTTTGGCTTGAGATTTGAAGGTAGAATGGGCTGTTTGGGCTGTTGGCCTGTTTTGGGTTTGATAATGTGGGCTGTTTGGGTTGAGTGAATTCAGCAATTAGGATGTTTGGGCTGAAGATTTCAGCTACTGGGCTTTTTGGAGAATGTGAGGGTAGTTGGCTATTTGGTAGGTGTGAGGGTAGTGGGTTATAGATGGGCTGTAGAGTGTAGGGAGATGGGTTGGGTTGTGAAGGATGTTTGAGTGGGATTTGGGCTGTGTTTATGCTGGAGTTCAGTGGTTTCTGTAGTGTAGAAGAGTTAGTGGAAGAGGGAAGTTATGTTGGCTGTGAGAATGAAGAGTTGATGTGTGAGCTACTGTAGTTAGAGGTGTAAACGAGTCGAGTCGAGTCGAGTATTTGCCTTATCAAGCCTGGCTCGTTTAGTCCTTAATGAGCTCGAGCTCGAGCTCGAGCTCGAGATCGAGCTCGATTAGTGGGCTCGAGCTCGACTCGTTTAGAAAATATCAAGCTCGAGCTCGAGCTCGTTTGAAAAGCTCGAGCTCGAGATCGAGCTCGTTTGAGAAGCACCAACGCATGTGATGAGTATTATTATATATAATTAGTATTATAAATATAATTATATATATAATTATATCGAGTAGCTTGATAAGCTTTCGAGTCGAGTCAGGCTGAGCTTGAACTCGAGCTCGTTAATCATTCGAGCTCGATTGTAGGCTCGAGCTCGAGCTCGAAGCTCGATAAGCTCGGCTCGCGAGCTCGTTAACGAGTCGAGTTCGAGCCGGCTCACGAGCCGGCTTGGCTCACTTACATCCCTAGCTGTAGTTGAGGATTTCACCTCATTTCTTTTATTTCTGAGTGTATGGGTCAACAAATTGATATTTTTTGTATTATGTATTTAGGATGTGTCACACCCCATTTTGACTCTTTTTTCCAGTCAACATGAAGTTTAACAGAGAAGGATAATTAAAACAGACATTCTTTTTACTAACACCCATTATGAACTATTTCTATCAGAAGCTGGTGAGTAAGAAATAGCTTATTTAGACTATTCTAACATTTCAAGTTTTATACTTTATAACATGAAGCATATATAAAACGTCTCAAATAAATTACTGAGCTTTACTAAACTTTTTAAAATTCATTTACATACCTAAAAAGTATGTACAATTTCTATTTGAACCTCTATATACATCAAAAACGTATGTACAAAAATAGGGTGGTCAATCGTCCAGTCTACTATCTCCTCCTTTTTTTTTTGTAGTACAACCACTGCTAATGAGGTAGAGCTCAATGAAATATACAAGCAATGTATAAGAAATTATAATAAACATATTGACAATTAATTGCAAACACTTATAATTTTCCATGCTAGACATAAGAGATGCATAACATCAATTTTTTGTTATGTTTTCTGTTCAACACTTCTATGCAAGTCATATGATGACTATATGCTTTTGCACACTTACAGATTTCTAATTTAAGATTGAGTTCGCTTTCTCAACTTTTAGAGTTGAATCTACTATCTCATTCAAGGTTGGGTTCGAATTCCCAACTTTAGAATTTTGAGAGTGTAGGCTTTTCTCGTCAGGTCTTTCATCTTTGCTTTTTGCGGGTCTATCTCTCATATATGACTTATTTCACATTTCTAATACTATTTACTTAACAATCATAAAATGTGCTATTATAATCGCTACTTAATGAATCAATAAATTTATAGATGAAGAAACTTGAATGAAATGCTATCATAATCATAACAAATATGAGGTTGCAACTATATATAAAGTTCAACTAAATACTACAACATTGTTTGTGAATCTCAGCTTACTAGGGATTGGTTCTCCTAGATCCTGCTTTCTTTTCCTCTTGTATACTACCTCCACTAACTTCTCATTCAATAGTAATGGTGTAGTCGCTTGCGGCAAGGTAAAAACCAGAGTGGAAAAACACTCAGGAATAACAAACCTGGAAGAAGAAGACTATCGTATATTCTACCTTTCTTCTCCGTTAATTACAGTATATAATTGCTACTATGGCTGGAGCTAATTACGACATTTGAGGTAAGCAAACTATAGAAAAAAGGACGGTAAACAGATGGCAAAAAAAGTAAAAGTAGCAGTAAAGATAGTGGGTTGTTAGAGGTAGTGTGGCGTATCTGGCTGCAGGGAACGGTTGCTGCGGATGGCCACATCAGATCTCCCCCGGCTCCGAGAAGCTTGACTCCGACGAGATTTCTACCATAGGTGTGCTATCTGGTGGATGATAGCGATATATATCAGCGACATTGAATGTAGAAGAAGTATGGATATCGGGAGGTAGATCTATCACATATGCGTTATCATTGATTTTGTGAAGGATGGAAAAGGGCCCCAATTTCTGAGGACTTAATTTAGAGTATGTTCCTTGCGGATAGCGTTCCTTGCGCATCCTTATCATGACCAGTTCTCCCTTTGAAAAAGATTTGTGTCGCTTATGAAGGTCAGCATTCTGTTTGTATTTCAAAGCAGATTGTTGTAAGTTAGCTTTCATGATTTTCATAGTTTCCATGACTTCAGATGCTGTCTTGCTAGCAGCGGATAGCCGGACCTTGGGAGGATTGCTAGATCTACCAGTTGATTAGGCAACTTGGTGTACACCACTTGAAAGGGGCTATGGCCCGTTGATCTATTGGACATGGAATTGTGAGCGAATTCGGCTTGACTAAGCATGTCTTCCCATCTTTTCGGATTATCTTGCACCAAACAGCGAAGCATATTTCCAAGTGTCATGTTGACCACCTCCGTTTGTCCATCCATTTGAGGGTGGTACGCCCACGGGATCCCCACGGTGGGCGTCAGGCCACTGTTATGCAGCTCACTGATCAATTGCGAGCACCAGGACGAATCTGGAATGCAAAGTGCATTCCCCTTGAATAAGAAGCCTTGCTGCACAGAATAATCCCGTAAGGGCTGATCCGAATTACAAGCATCCCATATTTATGCGAAATCTTTATCACCTTGGTATAAATCCCGTAATTGCTGAAGCCCTGTTATCTCTTTTTGCAGATGTGTTAAAAGTGCTGAGCGCCTACTCAATGCGTCCGCAACGCGATTGCTCTTACCGGCCTTGTGCTTGATCAAAAAGCTAAATCTTTGAAAGAAAACAATCCACCTGGCATGCATACGATTAATGTTTTTTTGATTGTTGATATATTGCAATGCTTGATTGTCACTACATAGAATAAAATCCCTATGTAAGAGGTAATGCTCCCATTGCTTGAGAGCACGAACAACGACATATAGCTCTTGTTCGTATGCAAACCATCTTTATCGTCGAGGACTTAGTTTTTCACTAAAGTATTCAACTAGTCTCCCATCCTGAGATAGGACGGCTCCAATTCCCACTGCGGACGCATCCGTATCTACCTGAAAAGGCAAAATCTAGGAAAGTCAACACGGGAGCCGAACTAAGAGCAGCTTTGATCTTCTCAAAACTCTTATGTTGAGCTGCCGACCAAGCCAATGTGGGTGATTTCAAACAGTTTGTGATGGGGGCCATAATGTTGCTGAATCCTTTTATGAATCGACGATAGTAATTCGCCAAGCCATGGAAGCTACGGACTTCCATTATGGTCTTCAGAATCGGCCAGTCACATATGGCCTCAAGTTTCTGGGGAGCAGTCTGGACACCTTCGGGTGTTAGCACAAAACCCAGGAAATGTACGCTATCTACGGCAAAATGGCATTTTTGAAATTGACGAAGAGCTGGTGTTGGCGAAGAGCCTCCAGGATTGACTTCAGGTGATCAAGATGGGCTGAAAGAGAAGTACTGCACCAAAATATCATCAAAATAGACAATGCAAAATTTGTCTAAATAAGGTTTAAGGACTTCATGCATTAGCCTCATGATGGTGGAAGACACATTGCAGAGCCCAAAAGGCGTAACCTTCCACTCGAACAAACCTTGAATTGTTTTAAACGCCGTCTTCCATTCAGCCCCCGGACGAATACGAATTTGATGATATCCACTCAAGTCTAACTTGGAGAATACCTTAGAGCCGTGAAGTCTGTCAAGAAGGTCAGTGATCCTCGGTATTGGAAATCTGTACTTGATGGTGATACGGTTATTGTCAATGCACATCCTCCACTATCCATCTTTCTTCGGAACAATTAGCGCCGGGACGGCACACGGGCTCATGCTGGGTTGAATAAATTTTTTGTGTAACAGATCCTGAATTATCTCCTGCAGGATCACGTGTTCACGGGGGCTCATCCTATAATGCGGTAAGTTGGGGAGGGCGGCACCAGGAATGAATTCTATTTGATGCTGTAAATCACGTAACGGTGGCAAAGCTGCAGGTAGTTCGGAGGCCATAACATCTTGAAATGAATCTAGTAGTAATTGGACATCGCTGGGAATAACGGGAGTTGGGCACGTTACAACATCTTCAGCAATGAGAGCAAAAATCTGATTACTCTCTTCCTTCATTTGATGTAAAGAGTGACCTGAGATGACATTGGAGGTAATGAGATTGTTGGAAGGCTGCTTGCAACCGAATTGGCTATTTGGGACTAACTTGATTTTCCTTCCTTTCCAATCAATTGTATAAGTATTGGCTCGGCCGTCATGGACAGCTCCCGTGTCATACTGCCAAAGCCTTCATAGTATGATGTGACAGACGTCCATATCAAGGATATCGCTGGATATCTGACATAGATAGCTCTTACCAATAATGGTAAACGTGACCTTGCACAGATCGGAGACCAGAAAATCGACTCCCTTCTTAATCCACCCGATTTTAAACGGGTTAGGATTCTTCGTTGTCTTGAGCTGTAAGGCTTGAACGACTGCATGGGAAATGATATTTTCTGTGCAGCCACTATCTATAACCTGGTCACACACCTTCCCGTTCACGGTGCATTTCGTGCGAAACAAATTATTTCGTTGGTTTACTACAGGCTGCCTTGGTGCAATCAATACTTTCTCCATCACACAAATAACAGGTTCACCTTCATCTCCTAACACTTCCTCCACCAGGTACTCTGTTTCCTCCGCCAATCTCGTGGGTTCATTGTCATCTTCTGCTGCTACTAGCTGAGCTTGGTGTCTCATTGGACACTCGTTGAATTTGTGACCCGGTTGTAAACAACGGAAACACTTGATGGTGGAAGGCTTGGCATACGGAATATCCCGGGCTGGGGTCCGAGACTTAATTTGCCCCCTTGTATCAACTTGCGGTGTAGTCCCAGAAGAATTCACTACAGGCTGTGATTTTGGAGCTGAATTATTTACCCGGTTTGCTCCTGAGATGTTTTCCTGAGTTGCTTTTCTCGGAAAATGGAACCGGCCTGTTCGTTGGGATTGGGCTTCGGCCTTCAAGGCGAAATTAACGGCTTGGATAGAGACCAAACTGAGTGAAGTTCCAGCTTCTCTTGAAGGTGTTCTTTTAAACCACCAATATAACGCGCCACCAGTTGATTCTCCGATTCCGTCAGATTGTTGCGTGCGCTTAATCTGTAGAATTCCTCAGTATAGTCACTAACGGACCGCTGGCCTTGTTTGCAATTATGATATTGGAGATATAAGAGTTGTTCAAAATCAGTGGGAAGGAAATGACGCCTCATTAGTTGCTTCATACGACTCCAATTGTGAATGACACCTTTACCTTCTCGCTACCGATTTTGAGTTAGTTGCATCCACCAAGCATTGGCTCCTCCACCCTTAAGCCTACAAGCCACATATTTGACTTGCTTGTTGGGATTGATCTCCATATAATCAAAAAAATTTTCTACAGCTCCTTCCCAATCAAGATAGTCTTCTATATGAAGTCTTCCATCAAAAAATGGAATATCCAGTTTAATGCGGGCGTGCTCGTTATCTGACCTCTGATGCCGATGATGTCTACCTCTATCTGGACGTGGGGGACGAACGTCTTCATCTGTTCCTGACATTTCAATTTCAGGTAGTATGCTATCCTCCGAATCTGAGCTATCCAGAAGCCTAGCTGGTAATCTCTTGTGAGCGGGTTCACCACGAACTGGAATCCTCTGTCCCGGTAAGGTTGCCGGTGCGGCTTGTCACGCAAAAGGATTCGCAGTAGCTCTAATCTGCCTCATTATTTCCCGCATTTCATCCGCGAACCTGGCGAAAGAATTGACAAGCTCGTCCAATTCCTTGGACGTTTGTTGGTGCGTATCCCACAACGCATCCAGACTCCGATCGGCGTCGGGTCGAGGGTGGCTACTACCTTCCGCCATATGCGACGAACCTAGCTCTGATACCAAATACTGGTGTAGTCGCTTGCGGCAAGGTAAAAATCAGAGCAGAAAAACACTCAGGAATAACAAAATTGGAAGAAGAAGACTATCGTATATTCTACCTTTCTTCTCCGTTAATTACAGTATGTAATTGCTACTATGGCTGGAGCTAATTACCACATTTGAGGTAAGCAAACTATAGAAAAAAGGACGGTAAACATATGCCAAAAAAAGTAAAAGTAGCAGTAAAGATAGTGGGTTGTTAGAGGTATTGTGGCGTATCTGGCTGCAGGGAACGGTTGCTGCGGATGGCCACATCAAGTAACCTTTTCTTTCTTTCAAAATTCCTTCTCAACCACCATCCCTTTCCTTTTTGGCTTGCCTACTAGGTTCTGCAAACAACTGCAGCCCTTTCCTACAATATTCGGCAAACACTACAACACCCTTACCCTAGGATGCACGGACACGGACACGGCGACACGGACACGACACGACACGGACACGGGACACGGCATTTTTTTAAAATATAGGACACGGGTGCGGCGTGGACACGGCATAATAATTTTAAATATAATATATATAAATTAAGGTAATATTATATTAAAAATGCCAAGCAATATTAAATCAAAGTCATGATAACTTGTTTAGCTCATAACATAAAGATGTTTAGTACAAAATGTCTAGTAAAACCACAAAAATATAACCAAAAAACTATTTAGTACAATATGAAAGTTAGATGCAAATGAAGAGCAAATTGGATCAACAAATTCATTAATCATTACAAATTAACATTTAATTCAAGCACTTTAGTTGATCATATTTCTTCTTTGATATTACCTCACAGTGCTCACACTCATTCAAGAATCATTAAAATGACAATTTTTCACATTTCATTATTTCAATGGTTTTAACGTATTTAGAAGCTCTAATAGCAAGTTTTGTGGTAACCTCCAATTGGCATGCATTCATCAAATATAAGCATCCAGAAAATATGAAAAATTGCAGAATTGAGAAGTATCATCAATTAGGAGAACAAAAAAGTAAGTCCATCAAAGTACCAACATTCTGTAGACTCTAATGTTATAAAAAGAACACCATGATAATTAATCAGCGATTAAACTCCAAAACTGGTGTTTCAACTATATATAGCACGCAAGTGAAACAGATATAGCATAACAGAAGTCAAAACGGAGGATTGACACATCACCACAAAACAAACGAAATGATAGTGAAAACCCAGGATGCTAGCCATAATACATTTAGAGAAATGATGAATAAAAAAAAAAAAAACAAAAAACAAACTTACAGATAGCCGAGACGAACGCAGAGTCGCAGACGAATCGCAGGCCTCGCGGGTGCCGCTACTCGCGGAGACGGGAGACGGTGGCCTGCTCGCTGCGACGGTGGCCTGCTCGCGGCGACGACTCGGCTCGACGAACGCAGAGTCGCAGACGAATCGCTGCCTCGCGGGTGCCGCTGCTCGCGGAGACGGGAGACGGTGGCCTGCTCGCTGCGACGGTGGCCTGCTCGCGGCGACGACTCGGCTCGACGGACTGCTCGCGGCGGCGGCGGCGACTCTGCTCGAAGGGCTGCTCGAAGGGCTGCTCGCAGAGAAGCGCCGAATGTTTCGCTCCCGTGAAAGCAACAGCGGGCGGGATTAGGGCAAATAGAAAATGAACCGGTTTTAAATTTTTAATTCTTATGTTTTTTTATTTTTTTTTTATTTAAAATATGAAATAGCCGGACACGCGTGTCCGACACGCGTGTCCGGCGTAAGTTTTTTTTTTTTAAATGGACACACTCAAAACGTGTCGGACACGTGTCCCCGCCGTGTCGGGCGCGTGTCCGTGTCCGACACGTGTCCGACACTGCACTGCCTCTTAAAACGGAGTGTCGGTGCATCATAGCCCTTACCTAATTTCAACCCTTCTACAACAGTCTTTTATTAATTTCAGCAAACCTACATCAATTCTGATCTATTACTGGGGAAATTATTCTGTGCGGAGACCGAACGCAGAACATCGTCCGGAGACCAACAAGAATGCGCCACGTCAGTAGTACTGAGTAGTACCGAGCCGCGGTAACGAGCGATGGGTGACATGGCACATTGTGGTTGGTATCTGGTCGACGACCGGCGTCCGCACAAAATAATTAATCATATTATAGACACCTGAATTCAGCAATTCAGCCTTTACAACAGAAATTCAGCAGCTCTTATCTATGCCAAATATCTGAATTCAGCAAATAAATTTTTCTTACCTAAGCTTATAAGCAGCTGCAGCAGCCTCAGTCAGAGCTTGTTTTCACTCCCCTTCTTTTGGATCGTGACCTCCACTCGTCAGAAGACCTCTAATTCGAATTACCAGAGAATGTTGTGGATGGGAGGGGAAATAAATGAATGTAAAGGCTGTAGCTTTTGTGCTTAAGGTACTAATATAATAATAATACTAATCTTCACCTAAAGCTACACTAACCGCCCCTACTCTCTCCCAGCCGCAAGATCCCAATTCAACCGTTGCATGCAAGCTTAAGTGGGACAGCTATTCAGCTATACGATTAGTAATATGAAGAAATGAATTAACTATTACTTATTTTTAAATTAACAGTTACTTAAATATTAAACAACTATTAATTTAATTGCTATAAATATATACAACTAGATTAATATTTTGAATATACTTCTGTAAGTCAAAATGCTCGAAATTAAAAGTAAAATTTAATGAAAATAAGTTTAGAGTAAGTTTATGCTTATATTTATTTTGAATATTTTAGGTATTATAGGATGCTTATATGAATTTATATATTTATATACTCTCTGTAATGTCTTTATACATTCATACATAATGTACAGAAAGAGAGATGGCTTAAATTGATTTAAGTGGATGCTCTGCCACTGCGGGTGGAATTTGCTTTTGATTTATGAGTATCCAATTGGAAACTAACACAACATAATGTGCACCTACGTAATTGTTTGTGTGCTAAAATTGATTTAATTTTATGTTGTTTCCCAAACTGAGCCTTTAGATCTTGTATAGGACCACACCTGAATGGGTGTAAATCGATAACTTTGCATTTTAAAGACTAACTTGGATGGCTTTTAAATCATTGAACTTTTAACTAGGAATATCTTACATATGGATGCTCTACTCAATGCTTGAAAAAAGGATTCTAATAGGCTAGCTATGTAATTTATTTGATTCTACTACGTAACTGGGGGGATTTTCTTCCATTTTATTTTAGATCGTAAATATGTACCTATTTAATGCCTTTTAAATTGCATATAGGGACGAGGTGAGGTTGATGCTGCACTGAAGTCCGCAGAACAAACAACAGATATTGGGGACTTGGCAAGGTTATGCTGTTTTTATTATCTTGCTGTTCTATGTTTTCATTCTCCTGTTTATTCTCATTTCTTTTCTAATGTCTTTTCAGAGTTACGTGGACCCAAAGTTTGTGGAAATTATATTTCCTTGTTGAGCGCTGCTATAGATTGCGTGAACCAGTACTTTTAGTTGGTGATACTGGGGGAGGGAAAACCACAGTATGCCAGTTATTGAGCATTGTCCTGGGATCAAGAATGCACATTTTAAACTGTCACCAATACACAGAGACTTCAGATTTTGTTGGGGTGCGGTTGACTCTTTCTTCATTATTCCATTTTAGTATCTTTTTATCATGGATACAGGGCAGGCTGATTTTCATGGCATTGCTGATGTGATATCAACTTCTAATCTACGCTTTTTATAGGGTTTCCATCCCGTAAGAGAGCGACCAAGATTAGCTTTGGAATTCAGACAATGTATTGGAAGGATGAAAGAATCCAATTTTTTTCTTCACTTGTCTGAGAATCTTGTATGCCTCCCTTAATCTCTTATGAACTACTGTTGATTTATTTTATGATATTTATGGATATGTTGTTGATTTTATGTTCTTGCAGGAGTTATCATCTGACATATCTCAGGCCTCTTTGACTTTATGCTATTTGAACAAAATAGAAGCTACATATAATGAAGATCCTCCATTATATCCTGTCGTCACAAAAGTTGATTTTGAAATTTTTGAGAAGATCAAGTTGGAACTCCTGGAACTTCATCACAGATGGCAGACCATCTTTATTTGGCAGGACGGGCCACTTGTTCAAGCAATGAAGGCTGGTGATCTATTCCTTGTAGACGAGATCTCTTTGGCTGATGATAGTGTACTAGAACGCCTGAACAGTGTCTTGGAACCAGAAAGGAAGCTGGTGAATGTCTCTTATTGATCGATTTTTTTTTTTTACAACATGCATTAATTTGACTATGAAAACAAACATGTACATAATTAAGAATGAATATAGGAATTGTTTTAAGTTGTTTCTAATCTCTGATTGTTTATCATCGTTTTATCTTTACTAAATTACACGCGGGTACTTGTATAAATTGCATTTTACATTGGTACACATTTTCAAAAACGTTACATTTAGTTCCGAGGTTATGAATGACGTTATATTTGATACCCAATTTTGACTTATTTATTGATATTTTCTTTTTTGATCCTGAATATCCTTATGTTATTAGCCCATATTAGGGATCTTATTGATCCTACGAGGCTTCTAATAAGAAAATTTTGTTTCCCTCTGTCCTTGTGGTGATTCCCTCGAATTTCTCTAGATTTAGATCATATTCAAGAATCGATTGTGAAGAGGTGTTGCGAAACTTTATACTATGAGAACTCCAATCATTCTCTTCCGTATTTTACCATTTTTTTGGTTCGTACTTTTCAAGGTTTTTTTTGAGGGATATGATGTCTTCTTTTTCAAAATTTTTGATGGTGGTATGAGGCTTGTATTTCTAGGTTTTTGGCATATCAATTTCAGGTTTTTGCAATGTAGCTTTTTTAGGATTTTTGATGTACTGATTTTTTTAAAATATTTAGGGTCTTGCTTTGAATCTAGCAGTTTGAATTTTCTAGGCTCGCATTTGTCAAGGATTTCTTGGTTTGCATCCGCTGGGGTATTTCGTGCTTCATATCCTTTTTTTGAACATGATTTCAATATTTAATCAATTGAGATTTGCCTTTTTTTTCTTCTTTTTCATCAAAATTTTCATGCAGAACAGACTTCCAAATTTTAAGAAGTTGGGAAGGGTATTGCATTCAAATAAATGTAACATTCACTTATAAGTCAAATGAATGATCACTCACTCGGAATTATCAATATTTTTACTATTGTTATTATACTAAGCGTTCCCAGTTTAAGAAACTTAGGTCTATGGGGCGTTCTTGAAATTTCTTTCTACTTTTGGGGATCTACTGGTGAATGACCCTTGAACTTTTTTCTGGTAATTTGGCCTTTACTGCTGCTTTCTATTTTTCATATTGTATTTTTATCATACTTTATGAAGGCAAACTTGTATTTATCAACATGCTAAACGCGGAAAACCATTTTAAAGCACTGAAGCATCTTATAGGTGATACGCTGACATTTTGGAATTACATTTTGTTTTTTATTTTACTCTCTTTTGTTTGGTTTTATATTTGCCCCTTGATTTTTGGAGATATATTGATCATTCTCATTTATTTGCTCTTCATTTCAAAATAAAACATAATGTTTTTTATTTTTATCTTCATTTTCATTTTCATTTTTTATCCAGCTGCCATATCTTGCCTTGCTACTCTTATTTTTCATGAAGGATTTATCTATCTTGACTGTTATTTCATCTTTGTATGGAAATGCACAGTTATTAGCTGAAAAAGGGGGATCTATTCCAGAGGCAATAACAGCTCATCCTAATTTTTTCATTCTTGCAACGATGAATCCTGGTGGTGATTATGGGAAGAAAGAACTTTCTCCAGCACTCCGAAACCGATTCACTGAGATATGGGTTCCGCCAGTTAGTGATGTTGCTGAGCTTAAATGCATTGCCTTTGAAAGGTATAGCATCTCATTTTGTTAATTTAAAATAGTTGTTTTTATATGATATTTTCTCTATTTAAAATCTATTAATCTAGCAAGTGCATATTACTGATTATTGGAGTTCTTTTCTTCTGTTTTTTGTTCAGGTTGTATAAACCTGGTCTGAAATGCCTTGTAAATTGCATGCTGAATTTCTGGCAGGTATGTATGGACTCGCTCTTTTGCTCCTTGGATTTTGTTTCTATGGACATTTGTTTTTCTTGATGTTATATTCTTTATCATATGCTAATGAATCACATTTCATTAAAATAGTTATTATCATAAAGTTGATGTTCTCATTTGGTTAAGCCTTCTATTGGTGTTGAAATGCATATTCTTGGGCTGTGGTGGATGCAGAAAATTATTCCATTCTATCTTTAAAATTGAAATCATGTCCTCCATATTATCATAATTTTATCAACTGGTATATGGACATACACAACTTGAGCTACTGGAGAGTTATTTTTTTTTTTTTTGCTTTTTATATTTTTTTTGTGCGTTCAGTTTGATTTTTTTTTTTTGTTTTCATTTTTGGATTCTCTTTCCTTTTAGAGCCGTTAATTTTTCTAGATTTCCCTTTTAGCTGCGTGTTGTCTCCTCTATCTTTTTATTTATTCAAATTCTCTGCTTTTATGAATTCTATTTTGTTTTTGTTTGGGAGTGATGATTTTTCTAGATTTGCCTATTTGTTGTGTGCTGCATTTGGTTGAATACTTCTTTCTGATCTACTGTGCGTATGATACGAAAATCTAAAAGACTGTACGTAGAGGATCACCCTGCAGCCAACTACAAGGTTCAGATACCTATGGCGTGTACTAGATTTTGAAATTTGAAAGTCTAAAATGTGTATTTGTCTTGTGTCCAATTGCAAGGCATTCAGGCCTAATGACTATATTATGCCTCATTTTGGTAGACTAATATTTTAATTTGACGACATCTTTTGGAATCTCAGTCAGTTTTATTTGGCCTGTTTTGAGAGTTTAAAATCATGCCATCTTTGGGTCTTTTTAATGCACTAAAATTTCAGTAAAAATATATTTTAAATAACTTGAGATCTGCAGCAGAAGGTCTTCTTTCTGCCACAAAGGTGTTTATTTTCTTAAAAGAGCTACGAACAAGCATCTGGTCATGCATCATACCTGAGTTACCTGAAGGCTTTCTACCTTGTGTCTGTTGCTCTTCCTAAACAATGAATTTTCTCGAAAGCCAAATTTGAGAAATTTGAACTGGCCGTGCTTTTGTACCAAAAGATGTGCTGCATAAGCAAATAATGCTGACCATGGTCAAAAATTATTTTAAGTTTAAAATCATATAAGTGGTGGTGGTTCTTGCTCAAAGCCTAAATTACCAATTTTGTTTTTCTTAGTGTTTCGGGATTTAATTTTCAAGGACAACTTCTATTTTAATAATGTCGTATAGTTGGGTACTTGTAGAGTTTGAAAAGGAATTATCATCACATTTGTTTCTGGAGATTATTTTATACTGTTTTATGAAAAAGTCAAACTGTTTTTTGTACCTCCTTTTTTACATCCATTTTTCTCAAGGATTATGGTTGAATTATTTTCTACTTTTTTGTCTATCTCGGAATGCTTCTTTATTTTTATTGTTGATTAAATTTTATGAGATTTTATTTTGTATAAAAATCACTATCATACAGAGGTTTAAAGAGTTTTTCTTAATGGATTTGAATAGGTTGTTTACTTTGCATCATATTCAGTTTATTTTTAACTTTTTTTATGCAATATTATTCATTTATCGTTTTTCACCATGTTATTCATCTAGTCTTTTTTTACAATCTTCTTGTTTGCTTGCAACAGTGGTTCAACATGCTGAAAACTGGAAGGATGCTTACGGTGAGAGATCTTTTGTCCTGGATTTCGTTTATAAATATGACTGAAGGAAGCCTCGGCTCAGAACATGCATTCTTACATGGTGCCTTCCTAGTTTTGCTTGATGGTCTTAGTGTGGGTAATTATTTTACTGATCTTTTACTCTTTATTTCATTTTGTATTAGAAAAAGATCAAAATAGTCCCTTAACTCTTTATGGACTAAATGGTCTCCAACTATATTAAATGATAATTTTGGTATCTCAAGTCCTTAAAAATGAATCAAAATAGTCCTATTGTGAAATTATTTTGGTTCCTCTTTAACGAGTTGGGGGACTAAAGTGGTCCTTTATTTGATAACTATTTTGATCTTTTATAAAAAGTTGAGGAATCATTTTGATCCTTCTCAATTTTGTACACTCATTTTTTGTTAGTAAACTTTGCGATATAAACTTTTGCTTGTGTGGAGTGAATACACTTCCACTGATAGAAATGCTCAATTTTGTATGCATAGCTATTATTTGAACTATCTAAACTATTCTATAATTTGTTTGGTTGATGCTATTTTATAAGGGCATAAGATCCTCATACGGTTTGGGTAGATGATGTTGGATTGTATCACTTTGGAGGGTGTGAGAAATGGTTGTAGACCTTCCTTTAATATGAGAATTGATGGGAGAAGAGCGAGAGGAATATCCTAGAAATTTTTTCTTGGTGGCATGAGATGTCAAAATGGGTTTAAAGATTTTAGGCTATTGATTTCTCATGTTCATAAATCCCAATGACTAATTAAATCTCAAGAGCTATATTTGAGAGCACTTTCAATTACAATTATTTTTTCTTGATCCTAATTTAGCATAATGGGGCTCTATGCAACCTTAGAGTCTAAGGTTTTCGTTTGAGTAGATCTAAAACTAAACACACGAAGTGTAATTTTAATATTAATGGATCTAGTGTTGATTGTGACATTGGATGATCAAGTTATTAAAAAGAGTGCGCATTTTAGATATCTCAGGTGTATTGTTTAAGTGATGGTGAAATAGATAGGGATATTATTAGTAGAATTCAATTTGAATGGTTGAAGTGGATGAATGCATTATGTCTGTTGTGTAATAGAAATGTTCCTTTCAAACTTAAGGGAAATTTTATAAGATGGCTATAAGACTTGACTTGCAATGCTTTATAGTGCAAAATATTGGTCTGTAAAGGAAAAGTATAAAATTAAGTTAAATATTGCTGAGATGAGAATGCTCAGGTGGATGAGTGGCTTGGCATTTTGATATATATTGCAAAATGAGTATATATGTGAAAAAGTTAGAGTAGCTCCAATGGTAGATAAGATTAGAATGATCTGGTCATATAAAACATTGATTTTTCGATGAAACTATTAAGGGATTATTAGATGTGTTAGATACGGTCTATGTTAAGAAAGGTAGATGTATATCTAAATAGACTTTTTTAGAAAGTATTGAAAATAACTTTTTTATTAGATTTAATTGAGATTTTGACTCTTAATATGACACAATGAAGAAAAAAAGGATCAATGTTGCTCACCCCACATAATAGGATAAAGGCTTGTTATTTTTTTTGGAGCTCTATGCAACAATGATGTGGAAATCGGACCATGGAGAGTCTACCGTAGGAGAGACCGACGATCTAAGGCCGTGATTGAGTCATTATATTTCTAGTTTTTTGTTGTTTGTATGAGATTTATTTATGTTATTAGTTTGTTTCTTGTTTTGCCCTCTACTTATGTGATGTGTCATGGGCATTGTTGTCTTTTGGTTATTCCCTTGTTTGGGCCTATATATATATATATATATATATATATATATATATATATATATATATATATATATATATATATATATATATATATATATATATATATATATATATATATATATATATATATATATATATATATATATATATATGGCTCCCCCTCATGTAATGTTATAATATTTACACTACAGGAAAACCCGCTATTACCGGCGGATTCGTTGAAAAAAATCCGCCGGAAAATCCGCCGGAAATTTGTGACGAATTTACTTCCGCCGGAAATTCTGTCGGAAATGAGCTGTTTTCCTGTAGTGTTATGTTATAAAATTCTGATTTTGCGTGATCTTGTTCTCTTGGAGAATTGAGAGTGTGAGCGTGAGAAGTCCTTGGAGAAGGCAAAGCATCACCCAACAGCCTTTGGGCTCTTGATTTTTATCTAGCCGAACGCCCAACCCCCATCTCTTGCACCAACCGAGCGTCTCCTACCTCCACTGGCAGCCCCTACAGTTCACAAAATTCTGCCTCACCACCAACAACAAATGCCCTTTCATCTTCTCTTGTGACCCTTAATATTCCAACATTAAATGCACTTGAACCGTTGGTATTCCCAAGCATAATTAGTGTGGAAATCAATTCGGATTTTCATTTAATTTGTGGGATTTCCAAACCACCTTTCCATCTTCCCAAGCAACCCTCATTAAGTTTCAACTTTTTCTGATGGGGACATCAGCAGCGATTTCGACACATGTACCTCCAGGAGATGCCGGAGATCAACGGCCACGATCATGATCTGTATTTTCATCATTTTATGTAGTAATTTATTTTTATTTCATGTTTTTCGTTTTTGCGCTTATGGGTATTTGGTAGTTATTGTAGCCCAAGGGGCATTTTAGTACTTTACTTTCTTTGTCATTTTGAGGCCTATTTATATGGCTCTTTTCTCATGTAATAGTTTTAGTTTTTGATGAATGAAAATTTTGACATTTCATGTTTTCTTTGTGAGTGCAAAACCTCCACGATCTCTTAGTGAGTTCGTAGGAGAAGCTAGATCTCTTTGTGAGTTCTAGGTTCTAGTGTTCTTCCATTTTTCTTCTTTGAATTTTCTTGATCTCGTCGTCATCACGGTGGTTCGGGTGAAAGCATTTGTGGAAGATTGGAATTCACTCTTTGGATCCCTAGATTTTCCCTACTTCTTCCCCTCCTTTGCTCTTTGCCGCCGCCCCCTCCCTGGATTGCCCAGGCCGCCGGCTTGCAGCCCCAAACCGCCGGCCAGCAGCCACCGGCAAGCCCAATCCACCGGGCATCAGCCGCCGACCAGCCCGCCGGCCACCTTTCCCCCTTCCTTCCGCCGCCTCCTTCCCCTCCCATGAACTTCAAAATTGAAATTCAAATGGTTATGAGCCATTAATTGTTTCCTAAAATTGCTCCCTAACTTACGCCATCAACTTAATTGATTTTCAATTTCAAATTTGAAATTCAAATTGATTCCCCTCATAATTGGAAGCTTCCTCTCCTTAAGAAAACTGATTTTCATTTCAGATTTTTAATAAAATCTGAAATTCAATTAGTGGTCCCCACCTCATCAAACCAAAACCCCCTCTCCCTTCTAGCTTGGCCGGCCACTCCTCCCTCTCTCTCTCCCCTATTAATTTTCTTAATTGCACCTTTCTAATTTCCTGTACGTTACTCCTCACAAAATGAATTGAATTCCTGATTGGAATTCCAGAATTGAGTGCTTCCCAGTGGCTGTAGACTCCTTGTCAATTGCTGTTCAACCTGTCTCCCTCAATTCTCTTCTCAGGCAGATCTCATTCCCTTGGTTTCCACATCCCAATTGCTCCTTCTAGCCTGTCCTCTCACATCCCAATCCTGGAATGTCCGTTCAATGGCTGCCATTAGCTATTCTCACTATTGGACAGTTTGTTGATTTCCAACACAGAATTCTCACATCCAGATTTTCAGATTTTGTGAGCTGAGATAAATCCATATTTATTTCAGTTTTTGCAAGGAACAATTTCAGATTTTGGAGAGGAGATCCTCTCTGTAACGAAGCCGGCGTCCCCGTTCTACTTCTGTTCGGCCATCATCCTCCACCACTCCGGCCACCTATCCAAGAACGGCGATCTTAGGCTCCTTCTTCGGAGTGACCTCGGTTCTAATGTGGAGACTCTTCTTTCGCTAAAGCCTAGACTAGTTGAGCGTATGGGCTCCAAAGGTGACAGCTCTCATTGTTAAATCATGGATTCTTGTTTATTGTCGTAGCGTACAATTATTCTTTGCATTTTCTCGAATTGTTTGGTTAATCGATTTCACTCCCCTGTGCCTAAGTAAGTTAAAAACTGAGAACTCCACGGATCAATCGTTGTTATAAGAAATAAATTTATTGTGGGAATACTTTCTAATTCGCTCTCTTTAATTTCTTAAAGTAACTCCATGATCGACACTGTTTCACATCATTTTCCCTTCCAAAGCCAAACATTAATTCCCCACTTACCCATGCACAATTAATTACAATTCAAAGTTTGTAATTAATTGGTGAAACTTCCCTTAATTACTTTTCCCTAATCCCTAGCCTACCCACTCCTCTTCTCATGTGCTGCCATTAGTTCCCAAGCAATTCTCTAAGCTCCACTTAATGTCACCTTGACTACCTTCCCCTTTCCCAAGCTGGCCGACCCCTCCCCCTTCCCTGTTCCACTTCATTTCTTCTCCAAGTGACTACTTTTCTCTCCCATATCAGTCACACTCAAAGGAGAAAACAATGAGCATTCACATTTAAATTCAACCAACATCTAAAAGGAATCCCATAGAAATCTGAGAGCATTTTGCAAGAGAAGCAAGTATATGAAGATAGCCATCAAGGAGCCCAACTATATTATTATTGAGCTAAGTATATAAATCATTCTCTTCTTAGCCAGATACTTGGTTTGCCTTCCTTCTTGGTAACATCGTTGCAAGTTTGTTATTTTATCCACTCTTAGTTCTACTTAAATTTGAGAGAAAGGACCTCATTTGCATTCTCCTTTGTTGAATATTGTGCTTGTGCCGATTTACATGAGTTATGTCTCAATTATCTTATCCTTTGCAATGTCAAGCCATTAGATGCAAGTGTTCAAGTAACTTCACATGTTTCTAATTCAAATAGCCTACCGTTCTTACTGTTTTGCAAAGTTTATGTTGATGCGTTTTAATTAATATCAAGAAATCTCTCTTTGTAGGACTTGATCATTCAGTCCTGCATCAACAATCTTAGTAAAAAAAGATAGCTTACATAATATTTACCAGAACCGCATAATACGGTAAAGAGGTGGGATAGTTAGACGAATTGAATGTGGCCGTGTGGAAATGTAGGGCTTCTTGCAACCTGAGAAAAGGGGACTAAACAATTAAGGTGAACTACTTGAATTCATCTTTCAGCTATAAAGGAATTGACCAATAAAATTACATTTCAATAGGTTGCAACAAGGAAAATGCCTTAATTGGAGGAAAGGACCTAGTAATATATGAACACGGAACACCCTCCTATTTTATTAATTGTGGGCAACGGGTATTGTGAAGGTAGATGACAAGATTAATATTCTTTGGATAGGTGATGTCTTTTAACTCCATCTAAGTGAATTTCAAAGTCATGATTAAAAAAATTGTTTGAGGCACACACCTCAAGGCACGCCTCGAATAGAGGCACATAATTAGTCTCTTGAGGCTAAAGCCTCATTAGCACTAGAGAGGCTTATGCCTTTTTTAACTGAGGCCTATGTCTTGAGGCTTAATGCCTCGAGGTATTTTGAGGCGATGCCTCATTCTAGTTAAATTGTATAAAATTTGTTATTATATTTTATTATTAATAATATATATTTTATTCTATTATATAAAGTAAAACAACTAACTCTTCATAGGACGAATGAACAAAGTAGAAGGTTGTGTTATGTTTGATAAAAAATTGAATGATAATTGATAAACACTTCAAATTATAGAGAAATAAGTGGTATTGATGGAATAAATCCATTGGTTGTTATTGATATATTATCTGATCATGAATGAATAATAGCAAAAAATAGTGAAATATTTGATGTTAAAAATGGAGGAAAGCCTTTGACTATGAGGAGCATCAATATATCAATATTAATATTAAAATTATTACTGAATTGGTAATGGTTTTTTCTTCACAATCATTTTAAAGAAAGTAGTAATAAAGTCTCGAAATATTAACTTATGATATTTGCAGATAATAAAGTCTTGAGATCGTTTTATGGAGGTGCTTGTTGGATGGCTTGTTGATTTTGGCCTAAGATTGTTTCGAGCCAAAATCGATCCAATTTTTTAGTTGTTCTTTAGTGAGTCATTGCCACAACACTACTCTGGATGAAAAGCTCATATCGTTTGGATGCTTCAATAATGAAGCAAGATTAGTTGGAAGGAAGCTGACGGAGTGTAAGTTAGTTCCTTGTTTTTGGTTGCTCTATGTGGACAACAATTAAATTATTTGTTTTCTCACTCATTTTTTGCAGGAGAATGATGGCCTGCACTTTTTTGGGATTATTTAATTAAATCTATCCTAAATTATAACCTATGGCCTCCCGTTTATAGCAGTAGTCAGAGAATCATGATCATTTTAACCTTATATGTAGCACTACAATAATGAGAAGTAAGCGTAACATAATTAAATGATCATATTACCCTTGAGATGACAATCCCAAGGGCAAACTACGTTAAATAACTGATTAAACATGGTTATACTGGCAGAATGAAACTTAACACTCATCTAGAAGTAGGCTCCTCACACCGCATAGGGTTATGATGTGATTTAAGAATTTTAGAAAATGAAAGTTAAAATTTTCTAGAAGCCAATGAAACCAATTGTGTTTTATATATTTGAGTGTTTGGCTACCTAAATTGGTAACACTTTGTGGTGAAGTTAGAGCACTAGCATCAAAATATCAGTTTGATGGATGGTTATTGTAATTAACAGGTTCTGCAAATAGCAATTATGGATATTGTAGAAAATGTTTTTGATGTGAGTGGGATCGGACAAGAAATTTCGTTATGAAGATGGATGGGTAGAGTTAAGTATAAGTTATTTAATAAAAAAAGAGAGCATATTTGACTTGCTAGTTATTTTGAAAATGGCCAAGAAAAGTTTAAACAACACTTGTAGCATTCATCAGAAGTGAAGGAGGTTGAAAGATTAAAAAAAGCGAACCCAAATTACCCAAGATATGGTTGATTTCGATGATGTTGTAGTTAGAACTTTTGTAAGTGTCTAATTGTAGCTTGTTATCCAGATACCCAATATTATTGATCCATATTTTTTTCCACAAAAGTTAAGCATGCTGGAAGGTATTTTAGCATTACACAATATACTAGTCAATTTGCTCGAGTACATTTCAAGGGCGCATCAAAGAGCAGATTGACAATAGGAAGTTGGCGTCTAATATTCACGCTTGCTATGGAGATGCTTGGAGGAATTTGCTGCCGGGTTTTTGTTACTTATAAAGATACGCATTGAACTGTGATATCAAAACCAATGGAGAACAAACTCTCAAAGTGTAGTGGTTTGCTTCTCGTTTTTTGTGTTTAGATGGATTTTTTGGATTCATGTAGCCGACCCCACATAGTGGGATAAAGGCTTGATGTTGTTGTTGTTGGTGGATGGATTTCTAAAGTTAGGGGAGAGAGGGTTGATAATAGATTGGCTTAGGAGCAATTTGAATTGTGATAATTAAGCATATCTTTTTTCAGGAATTGAAAATGGTAAATTGTGAGGCCTTAAGTGGGGATGTAGCGTATCCTTGTTTTCTTTCTAGCTAATTCTTTTAGGTTTGAAGGCAAATAGAATTGTTGTAAGCATCATTTTAAGATTATGCGTTTTTTTTTTTCTTTTTTTTTTGTTGATGTTCTTTTTCTGCTATCTGCTTGGACCGAGGGAGCTAGATGTCTTGATAAGTTGTCTTTTATTTTTTTTTACGTCTTGTGATCTGAATATTGCTAAATAGTAGACTTCATGCAGTCATACTGCAGTTCCAGTTGGATGTTATCATGACATGATTCTTCCTTTAAATAATTGCAAGTTACTTACTTTTGGCTTGGCTTCTTTCTATTTATGCTGATTTTTATTTGATACCCCCTTTTTTATGCTGTAGGTTTAACTAAGAGATAACAGCTATTAATTGAAGTTGATTTATGTTTCTATAGTATATCTTATTCTTGCATGTAACATGCTCTATTGAATATTTTCAGGCACTGGAATGCTAAAAAGTGAGGCTTTAATGTTGAGAGAATCTTCATTGCATCTTCTTATTGAGGAATTGAAGGTTTGTTGGTCTATGATTTGCAATCGTATATTGATCATCTTTTCCATTCTTTGTGAAAAATCACTGAATTATGTCTTGTAAGGAGTAAATGACAAACACTTGGATGGTACTGTCACTGTGGAACATAACCATGCTATAAGCCTTGATTATTTGATCTTGTTGGATAGCTTAGAAGCTCCTTAAAATATAATAATTCAAGTGTTTGTGTATCACATCAAAGTCTTCACGCATAAGATGTAGCTAAGCCTTGTGGTTTTCTCTTTGTTGGGATAAAACCAATTCTGATGAAGTACAATTGGTTGATTATTCAGTGAAATTAGAAATCGAATGCCCACTTTTTATGGGCCATTTACAAGTGAAAAATCAAACTACAACAGAGCAAAATTATCTTCAATTTATAAGTGCTAACATTGGCTATTTTCTTAACACGTCTATTCGAAGTGTTTAAGTATATGTAGTTGTTTCCAGCTTTTAATTACAATAAGTATTTTGTTTCAGAAAGATCACCTTGCCTTAAGTCATGGAGAGTTTCCTCGAGTTCAAAGGCTTAAAAATATATATATAAATTTTTTTTTGTTGAAGTGGGTTTCTTTTATTGCATCTTATATTGCCACGTAGTTTAATTGTACATAGAGTTTTCTTTCATGTATTTTGTCTTGAAATTGATTAGCCACGACATTACCATGTTGTTTTCCAAATTCTAGATGTTGAGCAGTGTTTGATAATTCGAGGTGCAGTAGTCTTTATGAGTTATTCTTTCTTACCTTTGCCGCATATGTACTTCAAGATGCATTGCGACCACTAGATGGATTTGTGGCTATTGAGTTTGTGGCATGTGACTTGAATGATGGGAATTTCTTTTCTATCTAAGTTGTTGGTAAAACTGACGCTTGGGTTGTCATTAACTTCTGCATTGGGCTATCCTTTATGTTATTCATGTTGTTCTTCGCCATTGAAGGATTCAGGTGGAGTTTTCTGTCTTTGATACCATATTGAAAAATCATAGAAGAGGGGATAAATGTATAATTTTGTAGCTTTGGAAATTCTAATAGACAGAGACCTTATTTAACATGGTAGGACATTCCCCCCTCTTCACCAACTTACCATCAACATATCTTATTTGATCCCCCTAGTTAGGAAATAGAAGAGTTGGACATATTCAACATACAATAACCTTCCTAACTACCACCACATGGTAATACAAATATGGAGATAACCTTTACAAGACTGGTTGTCCACTGCTAGCAACAAAACAAATCCCATTAATGCCTTATTACTACATACAAGAATTAGGAGATTCTAGCAACAATGATCCTTCCATTAACAGCAGCAAGCGCAACATGGATCCTAATATGAAGTGGATGCAATTTCCTCAAAATCACAAACGAAAATAAAAAAGAATAGGAAAAAAAATACACCAAGACTCTTTTTATTGCAAGATATATGAAAGAAAACAACAATATACAGTTGGGTCTTCAATTGGAGAGGAAGATCTTGCTATCCCAAATCCCTAGCTCCCGTCTAGAGCCCCCTTAAAAAAAGACTACAACAAAAACAAATCACCTGATCCTGAAATCACCCAATTGTTAGCCTTAATACAACAACAACAACATCAAGCCTTTGTCCCACTACATGGGGTCGGCTACATGAATCCTTTTCTCCATTGTGTCATGTTAAAAGTCAAATTCTCGTTTAAATCTAATAAAGAAAATTCATTTCTAATATTTTCTAACCAAGTCTTTTTAGGTCTACCTCTACCTTTCTTAACATAAGTCAAATCTAATACCTCTACTTTCCTAACCAGGTCATCGGAAGGCCACCATTTTATGTGACCAAATCATCTAAGGTGACTCTCTCTAATCTTATCTTCCACTCGCGCTACTCCAAACTTTTCAAGTATATGCTCATTTCGTATCCTATCTAAGGGTAAAGCCACTCATCCACCAAAGCAGCTCTCTTTCCCTAATAGTTCCCCCTCAAATTTGAATTCAAATTCTATCTCTTTCCCTAATTAATTTCCTTCCAATTGTAATTATAACTTTAATGAATAATCTACATTGATTCCTCCTTTCATATTGAATTAAAGCTTTATTGGATTTGGGCCCCAGAAGGAGGGCCGAACCCCCCTTCCTATTCTCAGCTTAGTTTGGTTCTACTTAACTTGCAGAAAGCTCCCGCCCTCTCGTGGCCTGCGCGTAACAATGCTTTCCCCTCCAAGCACAGGATGGTTGCCGTCAGTCTCTCCTTCTTCGTCAACCTATTGACGACAAAGTACCTTTTCATTCTGTAGATTCATCCGTGTGCATCATCTCCCTCAAAAACAGTCATCTTTAGCTTCCGCACCCTTGAATCTCCTCCGTTGATTTTTTTTCTCCATAGCCTCCCATTCCCCAAGTGGGTGGCCCCCCCAACCCAAATGTCCCGATCATCTCTTCTACCCAAACCCTTTGTCAAAATCCCCCACCTTTTCAAATCAACACCCCTCCTGTCATAATCAATCATTCTTCTTTCAGATTCAGCACCCTTTCGTTCATACCCAACCCCCTCACACCTCTTCCAGTACCTTCTACCTGTCTCCTCCCTAGGAATAGGCTCTAGAGGAGGTTTTCTCTCTTATCCCTCTAAGATCTCCACCTCTTGTTCTCCGCCTCTCCTTATCAGATTAGGGTTTCCCCCACTCCCTTGGCTGCGATGGCTTTCCTCGCCTTCGACGACGCCATTTTCGTTTGGCTTTCGAGAAACTTCTTCATCATCTTGATGTAGAACGAAAACGCCGGCTTTGCTAGGGAGAGGATCTTCTCTCCAAAATCTGAAATAAGTTTCTTGTACAACCTTGGAGGGAAGAGAGCCCGTAACCCAAAACCTGAAGTGATTCTTCAGATTTTCCAAACATCAGTTGAAGGTCTTCCAAGGGTGGAGGAAGTAAAGCAACGGCTGAAATTTTCTAATTGCTGCCTTGGGAGGAAGAGGGATCCAGGTTGTCAAGAGTTTGAATAGGGTTTAGTGGAGGAAATGCCACGTGAGGGTCTTGGGAGGTTTTCGGCGAGCAGAGAACTAAAGGGAAGATTTAATTCCCAAAGTAAAAGAGTGAGTTTTTGAATTAATAGCTCTCACTTAGGATTGATTGGATTAAATCACTCTCAATTTGAATTTGAATTAACTAAAATTCAGGGAGTGATTAAGGAATCATTAATGGCAAAGATTCCAAAGAATAATGGGGAGGAGAGAGGTGTTTGATTTCAAATAAGTGGGCCCCAATTTACTTAAGTAAATTAATCCTTAAATCTGAAATTAAATTTCATATTTAAAGCTATGATTAATTCCTTAATTAAAGGGAGGAAATTGAGGGGGCATTTAACTCCTAACTCAAATTTGAATTTTGAATTGGAGAGTTAAAACCTTCCAAATGTGGATCAAACCCAATTTGGAAAAATTTCAAATTTGAAATTTGAAATCCAAAATTTGTCATGGGTTTATGATTTCAATTGAGCCCTTTCCAAAAATAGGTGAGTTATATTAGGAAAGAAATTTGAATTTCAAATTTTGAACAATTTGAATTTCAAACTAATTCCTAATATCATGCACTCATAATTAGGAAATCCAAGGAGAGAGGGGAAAGGATGAGGCCGGCGGTTTGTGGTGCATCTTGGGGTGAGGTGGCCGGCGGCTTTTGGTGGAAATGGGGACGACGATGGTGGACAGAGGTAGAGGATGACGCAACAAGAAGGAACCAAAGAAAAACAAAGATAGAAACGAAAGATAGAAAAATTAAAACCGCGAGCCTCGGACTTTTCCGACGGTTGACGGGTGATCCGTTGCCCTTCTCCAAGGGACTTCAAATCACGAGCCCGGACCCATCCTGCGGCTGGTGACAACTCCGATTCCTCTCCATAGGAATCCCACTAACGCTCTCTCACAAGAAGAATACAAATGTGGAAAAACCAAAACTTTTTATATCAAATTCACCATCCTATTACAATAGCTAAAGGCCCTATATATAGGTCACAAGATGAGAAAATGAAAAAAATACAAAATTGCCCCTTGGGCCACAGCACTCAAATAAATTAACCTAGGGGTAAAATAGGAAATAACATAAAATAAAAACTAAAATGCAGAAAATAATTCATAAATGACAACTTAAATTAGAGCCGTCGATTTACGACACCTCCTGTGATAGATGCGCCAGATTTTCGTGCCGATGTCCGCATCATTCTCCCCATGTGGGAGAATACTCGACTCCGTCAAGTTAGCATCACAATTGTTCCCATACAACTCTGGACTATTATTTGCAAAGATTTTCAAACAACCCCGGTTGCTCACAAGGTCAACTTGATTGCTGCACTTTAGCTCGCCTGCAGGAACTTGTTCACTCTCATAGATGGCTTCTCTAGTAATAGGAGCAATTTTGAATTCTATGGATGTCACTTCCAGATCTTCATCCACAGTCTCCGTTATAGGAGTTTTAACTGGGTCAGGAGAAACCTTTGCTTCTGTAGGAGTTGCAATTGAATCGACCAAATCTCTCTCTTCATTATTTGCAGTCACGCATTCCTCCTTGTCAACCAATTCATCTTCTTCTTCATGTTCTTCCTTGATCAGCTTAGGTTTCTCTTTGATTTGCATAGTGAGTGGGAAATGGAAGGCTTCATTGGTCTCCATCCATTTGTCCACTCTCTCTACTCTCTCTTTGTCTCTTAATGCCTTTTTTCTCTCTTTTGATGAAGGGGTTTTTGCATAGAACGGTGGGTCCGTCCTACCTCGCTCTAGGTCATCGAACCGTTTGATTGTCTGACGGTGGTAGTCTGCTAAGTCTGCTTGAGTCTCCTTGAGATGTTGACTAATGGCGCCCAGTTGACTTGCCACCCAATCTAGAGTCCTTCCAAGTCGATCCGAATCCATGCTCTGATACCAAACTGATGTAGAACGAAAACGCCGGCTTTGCTAGGGAGAGGATCTTCTCTCCAAAATCTGAAATAAGTTTCTTGTACAACCTTGGAGGGAAGAGAGCCCGTAACCCAAAACCTGAAGTGATTCTTCAGATTTTCCAAACAGCAGTTGAAGGTCTTCCCAGGGTGGAGGAAGTAAAGCAACGGCTGAAATTTTCTAATTGCTGCCTTGGGAGGAAGAGGGATCCAGGTTGTCAAGAGTTTGAATAGGGTTTAGTGGAGGAAATGCCACGTGAGGGTCTTGGGAGGTTTTCGGCGAGCAGAGAACTAAAGGGAAGATTTAATTTCCAAAGTAAAAGAGTGAGTTTTTGAATTAATAGCTCTCACTTAGGATTGATTGGATTAAATCACTCTTAATTTGAATTTGAATTAATTAAAATTCAGGGAGTGATTAAGGAGTCATTAATGGCAAAGAATAATGGGGAGGAGAGAGGGGTTTGATTTCAAATAAGTGGGCCCCCATTTACTTAAGTAAATTAATCCTTAAATCTGAAATTAAATTTCATATTTAAAGCTATGATTAATTCCTTAATTAAAGGGAGGAAATTGAGGGGGCATTTAACTCCTAACTCAAATTTGAATTTTGAATTGAAGAGTTAAAACCTTCTAAATGTGGATCAAACCCAATTTGGAAAAATTTCAAATTTGAAATCCAAAATTTGTCATGGTGATGTAGAACAAAAAAAGACGGCTCTTCCAGATCAGCAATTTCACGTTCCAAACCTTCTTAGCACGAGGTGTCAAGTGCTTGATATGTGGAACAGCAACTAGGAGAAGTCTGGACAGCAACAGATTGAATTTTGGGGCTGGCCAGTTAGTGTGGAGCTGCAGAAAAACTGCTGGACAGCAGTTTAGCAGCTTTCAGAATTCTGGATAGCAACTCTACAGGGAGTAAACAGCTGCTAGAGTCCCGTCTGGATAGTATTATTGCTGAGCTATTGCTGAGTTTGGGAGTCCGGGTAGCTTTCTTTCAATCCAGAATTTTGGGACAGCATTTAGGAAGATCCAGTGAAGGGGGAACACAACGGGATGTGGGGAGGAATTGGGGAATTATTGCCTTATTCCAACTCTCAGCCTAGGGAAGTAATTAATGGCTGGAGCTTTGATGTCACGGCTGGTAGGAAGGAGGAAAGAAGTAATTTAATGCCTTGGGGAATTAATTCCTAATTCCTTATGTAGGAGCCGGCTGCTTGCATGAAATAGGGAATTAAATGGATCTTAAATTTTCCAAAATCAGTGAATTGATTTGGGGATTAGAATAGGAATTAAAACTGAGGTGGGAGTAATGAGGTAATTTAATGCTCTTAGATTTGAATTTAAAATTCAATTGAATTTAGAATTCAAATTAATTTAAATTAAGAAGGAATTCATGGCATTTAATTCATAATGCAAATTTGAATTTTGAATTTGAAATTCAAATAGCATGCAATCAAATCCCTTAATGAAGCATTAAAGTAGAGGGGACCACCAAGGGGCCGGCGGCATGTAGAGAGAAGGAAGGAGTGTGGAAGCCATTGAGGAGTTTCCAAATTAGCCCATAGGATTTAGGAAAGCTTATGATGAAATCCATTTGAATTTAAATTTCATCATGAAGCGGATTTAAGTACTTTCCTAATTAGGAACTTCCAAAATTGGGAAGTTCTGAAATTCAAAATTTGAATTTCAAATTGATTCAAGGGAAATAATTAAATCCTACTCAATTTAAAATTAAATTGAATGAGATTCAAAACTTTCCAAATATGGCGGGGGCAAATTAGGAAAGATTTTGAAATTCAAAATTTGAATTTCAAAATTTGGGGCTTCTCTTTCCTAACTCAAGGGGGTTATTTTGGGAGGATGTCATGATGCCATTATTCCTCATTAATGATGGGAAGAAAAAAAAAACAAAAAAAGGGAAGGCCGGCGATATGGTGGGGAGGGGAAGAAAGACGAGGGGAAAAGATAACGACCACGAGCCACGGACTCTTCCAATGACTGGTGGGTATTATGTTGCCCTTCTCCAAGGGACTTCACGTCACGAGCCCGGACCCATCCTACGGCTGGTGACAACTTCGATTCCTCTCATAGGAATCTCACTCTCATTCTCTCCCAAGAAGAACACAAGTGTGGAAAAGAATTTTTCATATCAATTAACCATCCTATTACAATAGCTAATGACCATTTATATAGGCCACAACATGAGAGAATAAAAAAAATTACAAAATTGTCCCTCGGGCTACAACACTCAAATAAATTAACCTAGGGGTAAAACAGGAAATGACATAAAATAGAAACTAAAATGCAGAAAATAATTCATAAATGACAACTTAAATCAGAGCCGTCGATTTACGACGCCTCCTGTGATAGATGCTCCAAATTTTCGTGCCGATGTCCGCATCATTCTCCTCAGGTGGGAGAATACTCGACTCCGTCGAGTTATCTTCACAATTGCTCCCGTACAAATCTAGACTATTATTTGCAAAGATTTTCAAACAACCCCGGTTGCCCACAAGGTCAACTTGATTGCTGCCCTTTAGCTCGCCTGCAGGAACTTGTTCACTCTCATAGATGGCTTCTCTAGCAATAGGAGCAATTTTGAATTCTATGGATGTCACTTCCAGATCTTCATCCACAGTCTCCGTTATAGGAGTTTTAACTGGGTCAGGAGAAACCTTTGTTTCTGTAGGAGTTGCAATTGAATCGATTAAATCTCTCTCTTCATTATTTGCAGTCACGCATTCCTCCTTGTCAACCAATTCATCTTCTTCTTCATGTTCTTCCTTGACCACCTTAGGTTTCTCTTTGATTTGCATAGTGAGTGGGAAATGGAAGGCTTCATTGGTCTCCATCCATTTGTCCACTCTCTACCCCTCTCTTTGTCTCTTAATGCCATCTTTCTCTCTTTTGATGAAGGGGTATTTGCATAGAACGGTGGGTCTGTCCTACCTCGCTCTAGGTCATCGAACCGTTTGATTGTCTGACGGTGGTAGTCGGCTAAGTCTGCTTGAGTCTCCTTGAGATGTTGACTAATGGCGCCCAGTTGACTTGCCACCCAGTCTAGAGTCCTTCCAAGTCGATCCGAATCCGTGCTCTGATACCAAACTGATGTAGAACAAAAAATGACGGCTCTTCCAGATCAGCAATTTCACGTTCCAAACCTTCTTAGCACGATGTGTCAAGTGCTTGATCTGTGGAACAGCAACTAGGAGAAGTCTGGACAGCAACGGATTGAATTTTGGGGCTGGCCAGTTAGTGTGGAGCTGCAGAAAAACTGCTGGACAGCAGTTTAGCAGCTTTCAGAATTCTAGATAGCAACTCTATAGAGCGTAAACAGCTGCTAGAGTCCCGTCTGGATAGTATTATTGCTGAGCTATTGCTGAGTTTGGGAGTCCGGGTAGCTTTCTTTCAATCCAGAATTTCGGGACAGCATTTAGGAAGATCCAGTGAAGGGGGAACACAACGGGATGTGGGGAGGAATTGGGGAATTATTGCCTTATTCCAACTCTCAGCCTAGGGAAGTAATTAATGGCTGGAGCTTTGATGTCACGGCTGGTAGGAAGGAGGAAAGAAGTAATTTAATGCCTTGGGGAATTAATTCCTAATTCCTTATGTAGGAGCCGGCTGCTTGCATGAAATAGGGAATTAAATGGATCTTAAATTTTCCAAAACAGTGAATTGATTTGGGGATTAGAATAGGAATTAAAACTGAGGTGGGAGTAATGAGGTAATTTAATGCTCTTAGATTTGAATTTAAAATTCAATTGAATTTAGAATTCAAATGAATTTAAATTAAGAAGGAATTCATGGCATTTAATTCATAATGCAAATTTGAATTTTGAATTTGAAATTCAAATAGCATGCAATCAAATTCCTTAATGAAGCATTAAAGTAGAGGGGACCACCAAGGGGCCGGCGGCATGTAGAGAGAAGGAAGGAGTGTGGAAGCCATTGAGGAGTTTCCAAATTAGCCCATAGGATTTAGGAAAGCTTATGATGAAATCCATTTGAATTTAAATTTCATCATGAAGCGGATTTAAGTACTTTCCTAATTAGGAACTTCTAAAATTGGGAAGTTCTGAAATTCAAAATTTGAATTTCAAATTGATTCAAGGGAAATAATTAAATCCTACTCAATTTAAAATTAAATTGAATGAGATTCAAAACTTTCCAAATATGGCGGGGGCAAATTAGGAAAGATTTTGAAATTCAAAATTTGAATTTCAAAATTTGGGGCTTCTCTTTCCTAACTCAAGGGGGTTATTTTGGGAGGATGTCATGATGTCATTATTCCTCATTAATGGTGGGATGAAAAAAAAAAAACAAAAAAAGGGAAGGCCGGCGGTATGGTGGGGAGGGAAAGAAAGACGAGGGGAAAAGATAACGACCACGAGCCATAGACTCTTCCAAGGACTGGTGGGTATTGCGTTGCCCTTTTCCAAGGGACTTCACGTCACGAGCCCGGACCCATCCTACGGCTGGTGACAACTTCGATTCCTCTCATAGGAATCTCACTCTCATTCTCTCCCAAAAAGAACACAAGTGTGGAAAATAATTTTTCATATCAATTAACCATCATATTACAATAGCTAAACGCCATATATATAGGCCACAACATGAGAGAATAAAAAAAAATTACAAAATTGTCCTTCGGGCTACAACACTCAAATAAATTAACCTAGGGGTAAAACAGGAAATGACATAAAATAGAAACTAAAATGTAGAAAATAATTCATAAATGACAACTTAAATCAGAGCCGTCGATTTACGACGCCTCCTGTGATAGATGCGCCAGATTTTCGTGCCGATGTCCGCATCACATGGGTTTATGATTTCAATTGAGCCCTTTCCAAAAATAGGTGAGTTATATAAGGAAAGAAATTTGAATTTCAAATTTTGAACAATTTGAATTTCAAATTTTGAACAATTTGAATTTCAAATTAATTCCTAATATCATGCACTCATAATTAGGAAATCCAAGGAGAGAGGGGAAAGGATGAGGCCGGCGGTTTGCGGTGGATCTTGGGGTGAGGTGGCCGTCGGCTTTTGGTGGAAATGGGGACGACGATGGTGGACGGAGGTAGAGGATGACGCAACAAGAAGGAACCAAAGAAAAACAAAGATAGAAACGAAAGATAGAAAAATTAAAACCGCGAGCCTCGGACTTTTCCGACGACTGACGGGTGATTCGTTGCCCTTCTCCAAGGGACTTCAAATCACGAGCCCGAACCCATCCTGCGGCTGGTGACAACTCCGATTCCTCTCCATAGGAATCCCACTAACGCTCTCTCACAAGAAAAATACAAATGTGGAAAAAGTGAAAAACCAAAATTTTTCATATCAAATTCACCATCCTATTACAATAGCTAAAGGCCCTATATATAGGCCACAACATGAGAAAATAAAAAAATTATAAAATTGCCCCTTGGGCCACAGCACTCAAATAAATTAACCTAGGGGTAAAATAGGAAATAACATAAAATAGAAACTAAAATGCAGAAAATAATTCATAAATGACAACTTAAATTAGAGCCGTCGATTTACGACGCCTCCTGTGATAGATGCGCCAGATTTTCGTGCCGATGTCCGCATCACATCTCTTCCATGATGAGAAATTTCTCATCGATCTTCTCGTGGACGGCTGAAATTTGAGTTGGAAATTTGAAATTTTAGATTTCAATTGTTCGATCTCCCCTTCCAACACTTATACCTTTTTTCCTGCATAGGTACTCGGATCTAGGCTCCAAAAAAAAATGATACGAATCTAAACAGTAGAAATCATTAAGAACAGAGAAAAATGCAGCAGAATTCAGCAATGGAGACTTTTATTTTATCCAAGGAAATTGCTCTGATACCAATTTGATATGAAGTGGATGCATTTTCCTCAAAATCAATGATTGAAAAAAAAATTAAGAAGAAGAACACACCAACACTCTTTTCATTGCAAGATATATGAAAGAAAAAAGCAAGATATAGTTGGATCTTCAATTGAAGAGGAAGATCCGGCTCTCCCAAATCTCTAGCCGCCGGCTAGAGCCCCCTAAAAAAAAGACTACAACAAACAAAAATCATCTGATCCTGAAATCACCCCATTATTAGCCTTAAATAGACTCTCTTAATTCCCTCCCAAATCAGTCCTCTTTCACTAAATAGTTTCCCCTCATATTTGAATTCAAATTAGATATCTTTTCCCTAATTAATTCCCTCCCATTGTAATTAAAACTTTCCTGAACAATCTCCTTTGATTCCTCCACCTTTCATACTAAATCCATTGGCGTGTAGAAATTTTACTTAGGTTATTTGGGCTTATCCAATGAAATGGAAGATGCACGATTATGATGGTTTGACTGAATTGATTTAAGATTCATAGGTAGATAGTGGGAAGGTGAAGGGTAACCTGGCTGGAAGAGCTGAATAAAAGCTCACATAATCCAAAGTTAACACCACTAGCACCATTCAACAATAATGAATGGAGAACATGTTCATAAAATCTATATCTCAAATGGTTAGGGTATTTAATGATGTGATGATTCTGATCTTAGCTTGAAATTTTTTTCCTTGATTTTATAATTCTATCTTTGAAATCTTCATCTTGATCCATATGTTTGGAAGCTTATTTTACCATTTATGTGTGTGAGCAGGTATCCGGTTTGGGTTTTAGCAACTCTCGTTTTTATGAAATGGATAACTATGGTTGGGGTGATTTTATGAAGCGTACAGACGCATCATTAGCAAACAATGCTCCTTCTGAAAACATTTTCGGAATCGATCCTTTCTTCATAGATAAAGGTAACTAAGTATCCAATGAAGTATTCTGTCGACCTTACCTTCAATCACTTCACATTATGTAGTAAAATTTACCGTTGCTAGTACAAGTGACTTCGTTGTTTTTGTATTAGTAATTTAGTATTTTAGTATTTGGAATAATTTTGCATCAAGTTCTCTTTTTCTGTTTTATGTGTGCATATTTATTATTTTGGAAGGAATTTGAATGTCTGCTGATCTGCAACATTTGTGCAACACAATATAAGTCACTATTCTTACTAACCATTATAATTTTATTATTCTTACTAAACAGTCATTGTCTATTCCTTCTTCCTTATTTACCCCATAAACTTTTGTATACATTTTTTGTTGTATATTTGTCTGTGTCTGTTCGAGAAACTTAAAATATCTTTTGTAATTCATATTTTCCTTGAACCTGTTTATTTAACTACATAATCCGCTTTTCTTGAAGCTCTAGGCATATATTGATGATTTGATGGTTTCTAGGTAGCATCATTCTTTGAATGGTCTGCAGTAGGTGAAGATGCTTTTGAGGGACTTGAATTGCATTTTAATATAATATTTAAATAGATCTACGACAATATTTGATATTGGTACTTCCGTTTTTTTGGTTTAATTTTATTTTTTTCTAGTTTGTTTGTTCTTATGCTGTTTTGCTTTTGTTTTGTTTTAATTTTCTAAGAAAACACATCACATTTTAGTTTAAGTAAATGTTTTTTTTTTTTGGGTTTTCTTTTGCTAGTGAATTGGCATTTGTGTCCTTTGTTTTATGCATCAAGTGTTATTTTGATACTAGATGTCTTAGATAGGGTTATCTGCTACAAGCTTTTTTCATTAGTTTTGACCAGTGTTTTTTTGGTCATATATGTTGATATACTTGTTAAAGCAGTACATGGTATGATGGAACTCCTTGAGGGAATTGCTATTAACTTACTTTGAACCTTTTCTGGTGATCCTTATCTTATCAATCTTGTTCTTGTTTTCAATTTTATTAGGTCAAGATAATTGTAAGGATGAAGGTTTTGAATTCAGGGCACCTACCACTCATAGAAATATTTTGCGAGTTTTGCGTGCTATGCAACTTCCTAGGCCTGGTACATATTTGGATGAGTTGATTTACTTAACAATTTACTTCTCTTGAAGAATGCTTATAAAGAGATATTTTTATTTTTTTTCGTTAGTTCTATTGGAAGGAAGTCCTGGTGTTGGTAAAACGAGTCTAGTTATTGCACTGGCACAACATTCAGGGCACACTGTGGTGCGGATTAACCTCTCTGAACAGGTTCTGGATCTTTGACTTTATCTATTCGTCGTCGAGTTTATAATCCCATGGAAGTGACTTGTAGTTAAATGTAATCATTTTCCAGACGGATATGATGGATCTCTTGGGCTCGGACTTGCCAGTTGAGACTGAGAATCGAATGGAATTTTGCTGGGTTGATGGCATCCTTCTCCAGGTTTACTATTTTAAGAAGTAATTTCATATATAATTTTTTGCATGTGCTGCTGATATGCATTCTTATTCCACTTATTTGGCAGGCATTAAAGAATGGATATTGGGTACTACTAGATGAATTAAATCTTGCTCCACAATCTGTATTAGAGGTATTTTTAATTTAATTATTATTTTTGCTCATTGTTTTTTAAACTTATATATTGATTTGCAAACTATCACAACTCGAATTTCAGGGTCTGAATGCTATTTTAGATCACCGTGCTGAAGTTTATATTCCAGAATTGGGCATAACATTTAAATGTGCAGCATCATTTAGGATTTTCGCTTGTCAAAATCCCTCATCTCAGGGCGGTGGGAGGAAAGGCCTTCCTAAGTCTTTTTTGAATCGCTTTACTAAGGTAGGCAAAGTTTTAGAAGAAATATGAAATACAGTATGAATATAAAAAAGAAAGGAATAATAAATACAGTGGTTCTTTATTAATGCTTTCCTGTGATACAATTATAGGTTCATGTGGATGAGTTGGCAGCTGAGGATTATCTTTTCATCTGTCAATCAAGATATCCATCAATCCCATCATTACTTCTTTCTAAATTAATTACCTTTAATTCTCGACTTTATGAGGATACCATGGTACATTGTAAGTATGGTCAAGACGGTTCTCCTTGGGAATTCAATCTGCGGGATGTCATTCGGTCATGTGAGATTATACAAGGTAAAATTGTATTCCTTTTTTGTAAATCATTTCTGATTATAAGTTTTCCCAATATCTGCATGATTTGGTGTAAACATCTAAGGTTGATTATTTTCGACATGAAGGTTCTCCCAGTAATGCCATGTTTGAGAGCTTTTTAAACATTGTATATCTTCAGAGGATGCGCTCTGCAGAAGATCGAAGAGAAGTTTTGAAGGTTTATGAGGAGGTCTTTGGTCTGAAACCTTCTATATCTCAATTTCCAGAAGTATGCATCAATCCACAATATTTGGTTTTTGGTAGTGCTCGTGTTGAAAGAAATCATTGTCAACCAACAAAGGCTTTCAAGAGTCAGCTCAATCTCTTGCCAGGGTTTTCCCAATGTTTGGAAGCAATCACTCATTGTGTACAGAGGCAGTGGTTGTGCATTTTAGTTGGTCCATCTTCTTCGGGGAAGACTTCGGTGATACGGTTGCTAGCTCAACTGACAGGAAATGTCTTGAATGATCTGAATCTTTCTTCAGGGACAGATGTTTCTGAATTGCTTGGTTGTTTTGAGCAATACAATTCCTTCCGAAATTATAAAGCTTTAATGTCCCAAATTGAACGATATGTTGATGAATATTTTAGTATAGGGCTGGAGACAAACTGGAAAGATTTTATACATGAAAGGAAGAGTCTGTTTGCAAAGTGGTTTTCTTTCTTTTCATCCCATAATCCTTCCAAGTCTACTTCTTCATTTGCCTCTTCATGGATGGGTGAATCCCCCAGGTCCATTGACCCATTAGTTGATATAATTAAACAACTGCAACATGATCTTAACATGTTCTCTTTGCCCGTTTCTTTTTCATGCACGGATCTAGATAAATCTCTAAAAGTTATTCAAGTTTTACATAAAAACCGGCTTTTGCAACCTTCAGCCAAGTTTGAATGGGTAACTGGAAATTTAGTCAAGGCCATTGAACTTGGTGAATGGGTTGTATTGGATAATGCAAATCTCTGCAACCCCACAGTATGTTGACCACCCTCAGTGCTTCTGTTATACTTGATTAATTCAGATACTAATGTTTATATAATGATTCAAGTTCTTTGCATTCTTAATGGTGATTAGTATAATTTCTTTTATATAATTTGCACTAATCGATGTCATTTGTTTTAGGTCCTCGATAGAATCAACTCTCTGGTAGAACCAAATGGATCTATTACAATTAATGAATGCGGTCTTGTCGATGGGAAGCCTTTAGTACTTGATGCTCACTCTAGATTTCGGATGTTTATCACTATAGATCCTAAATATGGTGAAGTCTCCAGAGCAATGCGGAATAGAGGGATTGAAATATTTATGCTCCAACCAGAGTGGTTACCAGTCGAATTAAACACCACATTTGAGGACATGGAAGTACATAGTGTGAAGAGGTTCTTAACTCTATCCGGCATTCCCATGCACAAAATGGTATTGGCAATGAGTGAGGCACATTTGTCTGCAAGAACTGCAGGGTTAAATCTTGGTGTCCGCATCACACTTCTTGAACTTGCTCGCTGGGTTCAGTTGTTCCAGCAGCTTATCATGAATGGGAATGATCCCATGTGGAGCCTTCAATTAAGTTGGGAGCATACTTATCTAGCAGCATTGGGTGAGCTGGGAGGGATAGAGGTGGTTACGCAGGGGAAGATTTCATACTTGTCTGATACTGAATTGTACAGAATAGATCCACTTTCAGGTTGCTCTTTATCATTAGCTGGTGGATGGCCATTGCCCTATACACTTAGGAATTTTGTGCACTACTCAAGGGAATCCTGTGTACAACAAAATTTCTTGTATTTGGAGTTCCTAAGTTCTCAATGTGCTTCTTATTGCGTAAGTAATATTGCTAATTTGTCTTCAGGGAGCGAGAGACTCTTCCCGGCCATTTTACCAGTAGAGATGCTGAATCAACATTTATTCCCAAAAGTTCAGCATGGTCATATGCAGGCGATATTTGATTTGGTACAAGCTAATCAGATGTTATTCTTTGCTGCTAACTGGACAATTGAACATGCAACGGAAAGTGATCTTGATTTGTATATTGGGTGGTTTAGATGGTACCATAAGAAACTGCAGCCATATTGTTGTTTCTTTGAGTCATTCTGTATGATTCTTGAGCAGGAAAGGGATCATCCCATTTGGAAGTGCATTCGAAAGTGCCGGATGGAGTTGCTTGCTCATAATGGAATTAACATTGATATGCATCCCATTCCACTGCTTTCACTGAAGTTAGTGGATTTTTCTATTTCAGACTCACTCCTTTTGAATAGCCAACATTGTCTTATTAATGCAGTTCATTGTGTAAGCTTGTTGAGGCGTACTTATCAACAGTGGAATACTGAAATAGCATTTTCATCAAGTGAAGATACATTCAAGTGTGCAATGCAACGAATATTGCTCTCTCTGAGGCAACTAGAAAGTGAGGTGCTGAACCATATTACAAACTTTAATGACCTGTTCCATGAATACTTGTTCTTTCTAGAATTGCATACTCTGTTCTGGGAAAATGTTCAATCATCTCATTTTGAACACCTGCCTACAATTTGGAGTTGGCTAAAGAAGAAAGCAATAAAATTTCAGCCAAGATTTCCTGAAGCTGTAGGTGCATTTTTGGTAAGTTTGGTTCTCATGTTTGTACTGATTTTTTTGGCAAAGAAAAATTTTGACCTGTTTTTATTACAGGTTGAAGGTCTAAATCTTAAATTTGCACCTGGATGGAAATTTGACTACACATCACCCACATTATGGGTGCATGGGGGACATCCTTTTATTCCATCCTCTTCAGATATATTTTACAAACTGAAACAAATAACTGGAATTTGTGAGGCAATTTGGCAAACACGAAGTCTGTCTGAGGAAATTCACGAAGGTATAGATTCTTTTGAATTATTGTAGTTGATTTTTCTAGTTCAAGTAGATTTTACTCGTTTTATGCATGCGCTTTCAGATGAAAATTCAAAGCTTGATGCTATCATTTCAACCAATACTGATCTTAGGCGCCTGGCAACAGAAGGTGATTGTTATGTTATACATCTTCACATGTGCACAAGCTTTTTCAAAGTTTCTAAGATTTTTAAATATGTTTTGTTTTGACATTTTTGGCATATTATATAATGATGATACCATTTTGGAATATATATATATATATATATATATATATATATATATATATTCCAAAATATATATATATATATATATATATATATATATATATATATATATATAAGAGAGAGAGAGAGAGAGAGAGAGAGAGAGAGAGAGAGAGAGAGAGAGAGAGAGAGAGAGAGAGAGAGAGAGAGAAATAGTGGCTGAATTTAGGAGTTCTTGAGGTTTGCTTGGTCTGTATTTGTCGGCTAGAGAAATGGGAGAGTCGGATCTTCCTCTCGAATTGAAGATCCATTGTATCTTCTTTGTTTTCTTCTACTTTTCTTCTATTATTAAGTTTTCCTATTGATTTGCCAAGGATTTTATGCAAATTCCTAATTTTTTCTTGCTGAAATCCCAAATTTCAGCCACTATTTTGGTGATTTTTGCACTTGTTTCCTATCACTACACCAATTTGTTAACAACCTTACAAGCATTACCTTTGAATGAGATGTTGAGTTATCAAATGATTAGTTATGAACTTATGATGTTTGTGGAACTTCATATAGTGCTTATAAATAGATTCTATAGTTTCACAAATAAGGAAATTATTGCATATTTCCAAGAGGGTTGACATTGTCATTAAAACCATTATAATAAGGTGAAATGTAAACATGCATTTTTATCAACGTCGTGGAGCTCATTGTTGAGAAATTTTGATGATAAAATGATTTCTTATCTCGGCATGGCTATAATTAACATCTGTTGAGACTTATTGGATTGTGTTAAAAAATTTGAAGTTTGCCGAAGCCTAAAGGCTCTAGCAACAACAATAATAAGTTTTTTTTTCTAGAAAAGAAAATAAAGTTAAAACAAACAACCCCAAAAAAGAATGAGGTGTACCAAAGTTTAAAAATGTGAAATTAGGAACAAAGGCATATTGTCTTAATGAGGTAAGGCTTAACCCTCAAACAAATTTTTTTTAAAAATAACTCAAAGTTAAATAATTCACAAATATGCTATTATAAATTATCAGCATATTAACTTCGCTCATTATCATAACACCATGGACCTCATTGTGGAGAAATTTTGATGATGAAATGATTTCTTATCTCTGCATACTATAATTAACACCTTTCGAGAACTATTATATTGCATTAAAAAATTTGAAGATTGCCCAAGTAAAGGCTCTAGCAACATCAACAATAATTATTTTTTTCTTGAAAAGAGAAGAAAGTTAAAACATACAACTCAAAAAAGAATGCAGTGAACCAATGCTTAAAAATGTGAAATTAGGAATCAAGGCATGTTTCCTTAATGAGGTACGGCGTAAGCCTCTAATAAAAAAAATTAAAAATATCTCAAAGTTAAAAAAATAAATTACAAATATGTTATAAATTATCAGCATATTAATTTCGTTCATCATCACAAACTACAAAGTCCCTCAACAACAACAACAACAATATCAAGCCTTTATCCCACTACGTGGGGTCGGCTACATTAATCCTTTTTCTCCATTGTGTCCTATTAAAAGTCAAATTCTCGTTTAAATTTAATAAAGAAAGGTCATTCCTAATATTTTCTAACCAAGTCTTTTTAGGTCTACCCCTACCTTTCTTAACACATGTCAAATCTAATACCTCTACTCTCCTAACCGGGTCATTGGAAGGCCGCATTTTTATGTGTCCAAACCATTTAAGGCGACTCTATCTAATCTTATCTTTTACTGGAGCTACTCCAACCTTTTCACGTATATGCTCATTTCGTATCCTATCTCTAAGGGTAAAGCCACTCATCCACCTGAGCATCCTCATCTAACACTTAACTTAGTATTATGCTTCTCTTTTAATGGCCAACATTCGGCACCATAAAGCATTGCAGGCCTCACTACCATCTTATAGAATTTTCCCTTAAGTTTGAGGGGTACATTTCTATCACATAACAAGCCTGATGCATTCCTCTACTTCAACCATCCAACTTGAATTCTGTTAATAATATCCCCATCTATTTCACCATCACTCTGAACAATAGATCCAAGATATCTAAAAAGTGTACTCTTATTAATGATTTGATCGCCCAAAGTCACAATCCCCTCACTAGGTCTATTACTACTAAAATTACACTCAATATATTTCGTTTTAGATCTACTCAAGCGAAAACCTTTAGACTCTAAGGTTGACCTCCATAATTCAAGTTTACCTTTAACTCCCTCTCTAGTCTTATCAACAAGAAGAATATCATCAGCAAAAAGCATACACCAAGGTACATCCTCTTGCAAATGTCTAGTGAGAACATCCATGACTAAAGCAAAAAGATATGGGCTTAAGGATGATCATTGATGTAACTCAACCGAAATAGGGAAATACTTGGTCAAACCACCTTGTGTTTGAACACAAGTAATAGCTCCTGCATACATATCTTTAATGATTTGAATATAAGCATTATTGACTCCTTTCTTTTTTATAAGAAAAAAAAAAGCAGATCTTGATTGAAATGTAAATCTAAAGTGAAGAAAGGTACAAGATAAGCACTCATATAAAGTTTAAATATATATATATATATATATATATATATATATATATATATATATATATATATATATATATATATATATATATATATATATATATATATATATATATATATATATATATATATATATATATATATATATATATATATTGAAATTAGAAAAATGAATATAAACCAGTTAGAAAATTTTAAATAATAGGTAAAAATAATGAAATAAAAGTATTTTACCCAAAAAAATCATACCAAGAATTCACCAAAGTCTAAAAGTAAAATATTAGTAATTCAAAAACATTTATAAATATTTAAAACTTTTAATAATATTTAAAGGAAGATTAACATTAAATTAAAAAAGTTTAAATAAAACCTATAAAAGAAAAATAATAAATAGCTACAAGGAAATAAAAAATACTTAAAAGAAATTAATTTGCTTTTTCTGAAAGAAAAGAAATCTTACCTGCAAACCCTCGCATGGTTAGTCCTCTCCTCTCTCTCAAATATACGTAAAACAATTGTAGAAGTACTGCCTCGACTTGCAGTCGTAAACTTCTGATCCCCACTCGCAGCTGTAGAACTCTCCGCCCCCCCCCCCCCCCCCCCCCCCCGCCCCCCTCGCTAATAGCAGCTGGCATTTTTGCTCTAGACATCCATTTCTAGATGTGAACCATGATCTATAATTGCTTGACTTAAATTGTAATTTTAACATAAAGATATAACTTAGTAAAGGGATTTAATTATTATTATGTAAAAAATTGAGGCATTTTATCCAAATGCATATCCTCACATGAAAAAGGTGCAAGCTTCATCCAAAGCATGAAATCATGAGCCTCGAAGAAATTGTTGGGTGCCTTATGGTGAGGCACTCCTCAAGACGTACACTTTGAATCATAAGATGAGCACATTTTTGCTGACCGAAAGGAAAAAGGATAGTAATTATCCCTCCTAAGCTAATGAAGCCAGGAGAGGAAGTCTGAAAGGCCCACATCCATCCAGAGAACATAAACAAGCAATGCTCATTGAAAAAAAGTGCTTCACAGAGATCTTTTTACATACACTCAAAATTTATCTGTAATTGCCATAACCTTGTGGCCTTGCACTAGCTGATATGGTTGACTAGCCAAATCAATACTCATATCATTGAATCATCAACTATTCGATTGAGGATTACTTTATTTTTAAGGATTAGGTAGAGAAAAAGCGTATCACGTCCAAAGCGCCCGCCTTGACGCGTAAAAGGGCCAAATTGTGCCGCGGTCTTGTTGTGCAATTTTAAACCATGAGTAGGTTCATGTATAATTTTGTTATATGGAAAATTTATAATAATGGCAGGGAAGGATAGTGTTATAGATCCGTTTCTGGCAATAATGATAATGGTTCCATCTGCTAATTCTATGTTATGGTTCCTTGGCAAGATATGTAGGAAGAGAATTTGGTTGAAGAGTTGGTAATATAGTATGTTCCTCTTGAGCCTATTATTGAAATTTCATTTGGACTAGTTTCAGAAGCACAAGAGTGGTATGAAGAGGAATACTCACTTGATTGAGCCATTATGCACATACCCATTGGTTTATCAAATGCTTTCTAGATTGTGCAACGTTTTTCTATTTCTACTTGCTTTAGTCTATGTCTATGACAGGTTCTTCTTCTATGGAAGTTGTATTTGCTTGATGATGTCTTGAATAGTTTTGGTATTTAAACTCTTTTTTATCATATGGAGGCTTCTCCAGAAATCTCCAACGTATTCGTTTGTATATCTTGCCTATTTAGAAAAACTTTTAAACATATTTTCTTGTTTGGATTGTGGTGGGCCCATTTTAGGCTTGTGTGGCTTAGTTTTGCATGCATTTTACATATGGAAAACAATTAAGGCAATGTTTTCATAGGCAGGTGGTTTTCTAACATAATGGCACATCTCCCTTCTTTACTTGTAATAGTAGTTAAAGTCTTTATTTAGGTTGGAAATTGAGTCTTTTCTAAGAATTTGGAGGCGTATTCGGACATATTTAGCATTTATTCATGATATAAATTTATAAATTCTTTCCCCTCATATAAAAATTTGTAGATGTGTTGCATCTTTACTACATAATATTTTGACGCACAGATAGTAATTGAGTTATAGCTGTAAAATTTTAATTGTATCATATTAATTGATAACCAAAAGAGTACCTTGTTTGATGGTGGGAATTTTTATCTCAATTTCATATACTAAGAAGGCATCACACGCTCCTAGGAAATGTTTGCTTCGTTGCTTCTTAGATATTCTTGTCTATTGTTGGGAACATGTAGCTTCGTGTATCATTGACTTTAATTGCCAGAGCATAATTTTGGAATCTTCTGTGATAACCCCCAAGGATCTAATTTGGAAGAATTATTCTTTTAATTATTTATAAAATCAACTACTAGAGTTATCTATGATCATTCATCAGTAATAAACAATACAACAAAGTCTATAATTTAAAACATCAATATAAACATTTCTATTCAATACCCAAAAGTCATTTACAATACTCAGGATCTTCAACAATGTTCACATATCAATACAGTTATGAGTACAAAAGATAACTATAACAAAAGGAACAAAAACTTGAAGATTCCTTATTAATCTCATACTCCTGCTCCCTTGCCCTGACCTGAAATCATTAAACACGTATAATGAGCTTAAAAAGCCCAGCAGATCCTCAAATACCTACAACTGAAATCAAAGTACAGTATAAAAATAATATGCATGTCAATCAATCAAATCATAACAGTCACTTTCACATGATCATTAAGTCAATGCAAATTCAGAAATAATGCAGAAATAGTAATCAATATGTAAACAGTACAGTTTACAATCGACAGTAATAGAATCAATAAACAATACACGAAAATCATCATTTTTGTAACATCAGTTAAATCACTAGAGAAATCATTGTATCTATCATAGCAATCAATAAATAGTAGAAAAGTCCCTAAATCCATAATCTGGTACATACATCAAATCTCTATTCGAACCATCATGTCTATGACCTCAATCAAATTACTAGAGAAAGCATCGTGTCAGTAATAGCAATCAAATCAGTCAATAAATCATCGTGTTAATAATATCAGTCGGTAAAAACATCAAATCAATGCTATCGTACGTGACTGTTGAAATCAAACAAATGTAGTAAAGTCGTATCAAAACGTACACTTGCAAATCCAGTTATTCAATATCACGTGCTCAGTGTATCACATGAAATCCAGTAATCTATATCACGTGTTCAGTGAATCACATGTCACTTGCTCAGTATATCACATGCATAATGTCAGTACAGTAAATCAGTAGTATCAGTGCCTGTATCAGTAATAATCCAGTGACATGAGCAATAATGCTATAACCGTGAAAGCATGCAGTAACGGTAAATCCGTACAATATCAATAAATCCATACATCATTAATAAATTCGTACAATAATGAAAATAATGATGAAATTCATGCTTTTTAGTAATCACTCTCAACAAGTAAAAGCCCTGGCTATTTCGATGTTTTTCAGTCTTATATCAGTATCAGTATCTTATATAATTATCCATTGGCTCAGTAATTAGAGTTGTCACTCTTTGCATGTCGGCACAGTAATCATCTCCTTATAACTTTCAATCAGTATCACGTGAATCAGTAGAGGATAACACCAAATCATATTTAAATGAAAGCCCGTCGGCCCACCATCCTGTACAGGTCAATGAGTCTCCAACCAACGGTTCAACCAGTCTTTTCTTATCTTTCACACACACAGTAATATCACAGTAATGTAACAGTAATTTCAATCATATATCCATATTCGTTTACATCTCATCAATGCATTGCATCAAACAGACAAAATTTAGCTTAATTTAGAAAACCCTTAAAATATCGTACAATAGATAGATGTCGTCATTGTAAAATGCACAGTTTCAGAAAATTACTAAATTACCAGAGATATTGTAAAACATCGTTTCAAAGCTTTTATTGAACTGAATCAATATTTTTTAACATCCAGATAATTTTCTATTCGATAAAAACCCCACATAATTCAGAATATTCGGTGAAATTTTTTCAAAAAATACTCAAAACGTACAAAATCATAATCTCTATGACATACCAAAAGTTACACGGTAAAAGTTTCGTCAATACAAAGATATGCACGTTTTTCGGTAACGTAAATACAAATCTGAGCAGAAAAATATCAAAACACGAAATATTCGAAATAAAAAATATGATATGGATTCCTTACTGCGAGACGAACAATTCTTCCAACTACGTCGACGGACGAAAATCGCTCAGCGGCCTCCGAAATCAAGCTTTTCCTTTCTCTCTCCTCTTTTCTCTCTCTTCAAAACGTGTCAAACAGTCCATAAATAGAGAAAAGATATTTACGTTCGTACAAATGATGTTTTTCATTCGTCCCGTAAATAGAGAAAAGATATTTACGTTCGTACAAACGATGTTTTTCATTCGTCCCGGGACGAACTCCTCTGTACACAAATCGTACAAACGATAATTGATTTTCGTCCATGGACGAAGGGTTCTGTCAAAAATTTGTGTTCAGTTCGTTCAGACGAATTTCGGTTTGTACAGACGAACCTCCAATTTGTTCTGTTCGTTTTGACGGTTTGTACAGACTAACCTGCATTTGTTCAATTCGTATAGACAGTTCGTATAGACTAACTGCACAAAAAAATTTGAAATCCAGGGGTTCTCACATCTTCTTCATCCCAAATGAAAAGCCGAGATCATCCTCACTTGGTATGAGACCTATTTGGTCGTCTGAATTTTTTTAGGAAGGTTTCCACAATTTGGGACCAAATACAATACTTTCTTCCATTCAATTTGGATGAAAATTGAAATCTTTGATACTCACCTATTAAAGCTTCATTGTAGCCATTTGATCGGTCAATAGCTTTTGATATGGAAAGCATTTTCTTAATGAGAAAAAAGATCTTAGTCTCTCTTTTTTTGTGGAAGTCGTGGCCTTTTCTATGAAATATTTTTTTAAGCATTTGATGAATAACATGACATTGCTCAATTTTGTAAGGCTTTAATTTCAATATCAATCACATCAAAAAGCATTCTAAGGTATCTAATCACTTCTTTAATACCTCAACCCCGAAGGGTATATGATGAGGACATCGTCAGCGATTTCGACACGTGTGCCATCGGAGACATCGGAGATCGACGGCTACGATCAGGAGTTTTATTTTTATTGTCATGTTATGTAGTAATTTATTTTATTTTTCAGTTTTTTCGTTTTTACCCTTATGAGTATTTGGTCGCTATTGTAGCCCAAGGGGCATTTTAGTCTTTTATTTCCTTTGTCATTTTGAGGCCTACATATATGATCATTTCTTATGTAATGGGTTAATGAATATTTGAAAGAAGATTTATGTTTTGTTTCTACTTTTCTAGCATGAGTGCTTGAGAGGGAAGAGAGCTCAAGGGGAGCAAATCGCAAGGCCCACCAGTCGTTGGAAGAGTCCGCGGCTCGTGGTTAAGTTCGTTTCCATTCTATCAGTGCTTCTTTCATCCTCATCCAACACCAAATTCCCCTCCCGTCTATTCCCAATTCGAACCCCAATTTCATCCCGCCGACAACCTAAGGGAATCAACCGCCGGCCTCTCCCTTAGCCGCCGGCCACACCTCTCTCACCACCCAACCGTCAGCCACCACCTTGCCCCAAACCATGATGAAGATGTCAATCATCATAATTGCTCCTTGATTGAGGTCCCGCATTAAAAGCATGAGTTATTGAATTTTGAAATTCAAAGTTCAAATTCAAAAACTTTCCTTATTTGCAAACTTCCAAATAAGGAAGTTTTTTTCGAATTCAAAATTCAAACGAAATCTAATTGGATGACTCATTATTTTCTTCCCATAAGTTTCAAACTCATTTGGAAAGAAATTCCTCTCCCTAATCACTCCTCTCCCTCTCACAATGCCGCCGGCCCTATGAGGGTGAAATTCCCTTTAATGCTCCATTAATGCATTCAAGGCTCTTGATTCAAAATTTTCAAATTCAAATTCCCCTCCCTCTAATTTACTTAATTCTGAAATTAATTTCAGATTTGTGAATTAATCCCCTCCTCTCCTCTCTCCTGGCCGCCGACCTTGCTTGGGACCAATTCCCATTAAATGCCACTTTATGGCATTGATCACATGAGGTTTGAAATTCAAATTCTAATTAACTTCCCTTCAAATTTACTTAAAATCTGAAATTAATTTTAGATTTGAGTAAATCCCTTCTTCCCCTCATCTATCCTAACATCCCTCTCCCAATCCATCCGCCCCCTCTCTCCCAACCTTGGCCGACCCTCCCCTTTTCCTCTCGAGGTGAAGTTCGGATGCTCATAACACTTGGGGCCGAGAGAAGAGAAGACGACGTTTGCCCCCTTTCTCTTCAACTATGCATGGTCGATCCTGAGATCGACCACGGCTTCCTCTTCGACGAACAAGGACGGACGAACATCCTCGCATCCCCGTTCTTTGACGTGCAACTTGGACACGACGAGACCGTGGAAGGCTATATCAACCGAATTCAATATCAAATTGCATTGTCGATCGAGGAGCATCTTCCACCAAGCCGTTGGATTATCATCGGACATCCACCACCCTCACTAACTCCGACTACTTTCCCGTGGTTAAAGGCTTCCGACATCTTCTTCCTAGTGGTGATCTCAATTCTAGTGTGCAAAATCTTCTCTCGCCAAGCCGAGTATAGTCGAGTGAATAATCCCCGAGGTGAAAACTCTCATTATTAAGTTGTGGATTGTTGTTTAATAGCTCTTAGCTTTGCTACTATTTTTGTTTATCTACAAGGATTAGTTAATCTACATGTACTCCTTCCCCTAAGCAAGTTGAAAATCAAGAATCTTTATTGAATTGCTTTGTTATCACAATATGCTATTAATTGAGATTACAATGTCAATTGTTCTTAAATTTCTTATCAAGCTCCTTTTGCATGCATGTGGTTTCACATCATCTTGGTATCAGAGCATGGCTAGCATGCTTGACTTGTGCTAGATGCATCCTAGGGTCTAGCTTCTCATTGTAGTTTGAAATTTGCATGCATATCAATGCGTAGATAGGACATTTTCACTGTTTTCACTGCTGTAGTCGTAATTCCTGCATGCATTTATTAAGGTTTAAGACATTTTAGGTAGTGTAAGAGTGCTGCCATTAAACCTACCTTGTTTCTAATTGATTAGAGAAACTACACCTTTAAGTTTAACCGCTGTCCTCACTGTTCCAGCAGTTTTAGCCTTCGTTAGAGTACTTTTCGTCGTAGTTTGGGTGCTGTCCACTCACTCGGAACCTTTCTAACACCTAGACAACTTAAACAAACTGCTGTAGTTTGCTGTCCACCTCACTCCTGCACTGTTTAATGACATTTAGGTGACTTTAAACTTGTGATAACTTGCTGTCCGCACCCTAGAGTCCATCTAAATTGCTTAGATAACTTCGTCCCTCATTTTAGTTTGCTGTCCAAACAAAATTTGCACCTTATAGTGTCATTTTAGAAGAGTTTAACTTAGTGTTTAGGTGCTGCCCAAGCCTTAGCAACCTCCCTAAACACCGGGTGACTTAAACCCTTCTTGAAGCTTGCTGTCCAGTATTTTTCCTGCACCTTATAGCAAGTCGAAATGGTGTTTTCCCTTTGTAGAGTGTGGTATCTTGCACCCAATCTTCACTAGGTTTCACTTGAAACTTTTCAATGGACCCGATAAGACTCCAAAAGAGTTTAGATGACATCGTTAACCTAGTGGGAAATATGACTAGAATTATGATGGAGAAACCCGTTGACTATCCCCACTCTAATTATATGCCCCACTCAGCTTATCACCCGAAACCTGAGTCTAAGCCTCCACGACCTCACTTAGAGTCACATTACCGTTTACCTACTTTTGATGGCTCCTCAGACCCTTACTACTTTAGGGAATGGGCTAGACAACTAGATGACTATTTTGAATCATGTCATACCCCTGAATCCCACCAGATTAGCATCGCTAAATCTCACCTCAAAGGTCAGGCTCTTCAATTTTGGATGAAATTGGAAGATCATAGAGAGTCTCACGGTGAGTACCTTACTTGGAGAGACATGAGACGAGAACTTAAGTTGAAATACCGACCTTCTACTAGTGACCGTCATCTAGAGCATCACCATACCTCGTTTGTTGGGATGACCCGTGGACCTTACTGTGGTCCAGACCACCCACCCATTAGTAACATCCGGGTTGCTTCCCCACCCTTTAGGTCCTCACGTAACCTAGATGGTCGACCCTCTACTGGGTCTTCTGTTGGACAAATCTTTTATGACTCCCCACGTGGACTAACTTCTGGCCAGTTCAGTCGACCTTTAGCCTCCCCAGCCTTTGACCATACACGTGTCATCTTAGTAAAGAATTGCGGTAAAAAGAAGAAATATACTGAACCCGAGACTGAATACACCCATTTCGTGGATACTATTGATAACGAAGAATTCTTTGAGGATGAAACTAAAGAGATTGAATCAGACTCCCTAAATGACTTAAACCTTGAGCTAGGAAAGCAAGAACCTTTAAATATCGACACCTTAACCCACCCGATCCTAGTCTCCTCGAGGATAAGCCTTTGGACAAAGTATGCCTGGATGATAGTAATGTGATCTCGAAAGGAGCCAATCGGACTTCGAACACTTTGAATTTAAATTTGGAAGATCCTGATTTAGTTGTAACACCTACTGAGATGACTCCGGATAATTCTGATTTAATTTTGGATAGTTCTGATTTAGTTTTGGATAATTCTCGATAATGAAGTATTCTTTAGATAATCTCCGCCATGTAGGACTTTGTCCCATATAGGGTTCAAGAGGTGGCTCTTATGACATAACACTTTTTCATGTGTGACACTCCATCTTCCGGTTGGTGTATTTCTCTGATACCATTTTGTAACAGCCTAAACTTTTAACTATGGAGGTATTGTTTGCTTTGGCCTAATGGTCTCGCGGTTTTGTTCGTCGAACCCACTATTGCTCCAGCACAAGAATGCTTAACTTTGGAGTTTCTTTATGAAATTTTAACCATTACACCAAAAAGCGTCTCTATTTTTATGAGTTTAACTTCTTTTTACTTAAGATGTTTTAGAAATTTGGCCTAATATCTTGGTTATTTGACTTGATATTATTTAATGTTTTATTTGCCTATTATATTTTCCTTCCCTTAATCCTGACTCAGTTATTTTTGCCCTCTTGTTGCTTTAGGAGTTAGTATGTCAATATATATCGCAACCAAGTGCAACCAATATGATGATCAGTGCTTGTGCCGGTTGAATGAGATATATCTGGTTTGTTATTTTCACTTTCCTATTGTGTATTGTTTGTCAAATATCTTTTCCTTGTCTCATCCGTCTTTTAATATACTTTTTTCAATCATTGACTGTCATTTGCAGAGCATTTTGAGTAGATTTGAAAATGAAAGAAGATTTTTGGAATCAAATTTCAGGTCTGCACAAAATGGGCAGGCTCCTTCTGCGCGATGTTTACAAAGAACGTGCTGTGTTTTCGCTTCAGAGATTTTATGCAGGAAATCATGTTTTGATAGTTGGCTGGTCATTCTTCTCTTGCTTAATAGAAGGAGCCTGTCCTTCGATATCAACTTGCTCTTGAAGTTATCAAATACTGCCTTGGTTGATGCTGGGCAGGTTTACTTTAAATCTCAACTTTTTAAAGATATGGTTAAATGATATAAAATATGCGAGGATGTCTCCTTCAATTATATATATATATACACACACACACATGCACTCACGCAGGGGTGTGGGCTTCTGTGTGTGATATGTGATGTAGAACGAACATGCGAAGGAGCTTCTTAAGAGAATTAAAAGTGAATGACAACGTAATTTCAATTAATATCTTATTGAGATAGCAAGAAAATCATTCAAACTTTCGTAGTTGTCAACTAGCTTAGGCGAAGAAGCATGTAGATTAGCCAAAACCTTCGGACAACCAACAATAGTAGCAACACTAAAAGCTAGTACAACAATCCGTCATTTAATAACGAGAAGTTCACCTTGGGGAAATACTCACTCAACTAGACTAGGCTTTGCGGGAGAAGAATTTCAGCACACCAAACGATGCCACGAGGAAGGTTGTGGTGCCAAGAGTCTTGAGCCACGGAGGAGTCGACGATGATGAGAAGGGCGTGAATGCCGGACTTCCAAGACTCCAAGTGTGCTTCAAAAATTGTCGGTCGTAGATGCTTGCAAGGATCGGGACGACTCTCTCCAAGTATTCTTCCACGGTGGTTTCGTCTTCAAATCCTACGTCGAAGCACGGCGATCGTAGGATGTTAATGCTTCCGTCGGCGTTGAAGACTAATCCCCACTCAAACTCCGGGTCCGCCATACATGCTTGACGTGGAGGGCTTGTCAAGGCGAGAAGGAAGAGCCGGCGGAATCTCCAAGGGGGGGAAGAGGGGTTTCGGCCAAGAGGTGAGAGAGGGGGCGGGTGTAGTGAGGGAGAGATGCTAGGTTAGAAGAGATAGCATGGATATTACCCAAAATCTGAAGTTGATCTCAGATTTTAGTAATATTGGAGGGAATAATTTGAAAGTAATTTCAAATTTCCAAAGGAATTAAGCAAGCATTGAATGAGCCATTATGACGGGCTCATATGGTGATGGCCGGCGGCATGCATAGGTGGAGGGATGGGTTGAAAACTAAAACTGAAATTTAACTTCAGCTTAAGTAAATTAGGAGGGAAAATTGAATTCAATTTGAAATTCCGAAACGGTCAAGCCATTAATTAAGCAATTAATGGGGGATTGCTCTATGGAGGGGGCGGCGGGTTCTAGAGAGAGGGGGTGAGGGGTTTCAAATCCTGAAATTAAATCTCAGGTTTTGAATGAAAATATGGGGGGAATTAATTTGAAAACGATTTCAAATTAGTGGGGAATCAATGCCTTAATTAGTGCATTGAATGGGGCTTCACCTAGGGTGAGGCCGGCGGCTTCATGGAGGGGAAGAATTGATGTGGGAGCACTTGAATAATTCCAAATCAACACAAGAGGATTCAAAAGTTTTAGGGAGAAATCCGTTTGAATTTGAGCTCCATCATGAAAACGGATTAAACTTTCCTAATTTGGAAATTCCAAAATTGGAAAGTTTTTGAAATCCGAATTTTGAAATTTCAAAATTGGGAGTTGGGGAAGTGGGAATGAGACCGATGGTGGAAGCTTACCGGCGGGTGGTGGACGGTGGGGTGGCCGGCGGCTAAAAGAGCTTGGGGCCGGCGGTTTTGGGGAAAAGGGAAGAAGAACGGGGTGAAGGGGATAAACCACGAGTCACGGACTCTTCCAATGACTGGTGGGTAATGCTTTTGCCCTCACTTGGGCTTTCTCTCTCACTTCTCTCTAGCTCTCATGCAAGATGAGTAAGAAGAAACACCAAATCAAATTTCATTTCATCAATCATCATCTATTACAAGAGAAAAGACCCATATATATAGGTCTCAAGCATACATGAATAAATAAAGACTAAATTGCCCTCAGGGCCCCAACATAACTCAACTCAACATAAGGGTATAATAGGAAAATATTAAAAATAAACAAATGCATAAACAATTAAGCTCTGAATCGTGACCATCGATCGGTGATGCACATGTTTGGGATCGATGTCCTCATCATTCTCCCCAGGTGGGAGAAAACTCGACCCCGTCGAGTGGGAATCTCTGGAGCTCTCGTACATCTCTAGAAGATCTGAATCCAGTCGCTGCAACTCCTCTCGATCGATCCACGTATCCTCTGTCACCGGTTTCCCTCTCCAATGAACCAAGTACCTATGGCGCCCACCTTCCTTCATGGAAATGATTTCATCGTCAAGTATAGCATCAATCTTCTCCGCATTGGGTAAATGGGGTAAATTGGGGAGTGGGGTAGGCTGGGGATCTCACTGGTTGGGTTCTCACAAGGCTCAATTTGAAGTGGATTTTCAGGGTTCAGCTCAGGTCCCTCAAAGGCTACTAAATCTTCTATATTAAAGGTTGGATTGATGTTAAAACCTTTGGGAAGGTCCAGCACATAAGCATTGCTATTTATCTTTGAAATTATCCTAAAGGGTTCGGCGCTGCTAGCATGTAACTTCTTCACGGAGCCCGGCGGAAAACACTCCGGACGGGTCCGTACCATCACAAAGTCTCCAACTGCGAATTCTTTAAATCTTTTCTTGTGGTCTACAATAAGTTTATAATTGGAATTGCTTTGTTCAATTCTTCTTTTAAGTTCTTTATGAAGCTCCTGGAGATGAGATGCAAATGCAGATGCAAAAGAACCAGTATGCATGACAAATGACACGAATCAAGGCTTACACAAAAGTTTTAAACAGAAATAACTTGGAAGACAACATACTACAAACACACACACAACATACTAACTCACACGAACACATAGCTAGAAAAGAGGATGAGTCACACAAAAGGGGTCTAAAGTGTTCAGTCTAAGGGGACTGGTGTAGGGGGAGCAATGAAAACGTTCTTAGCTACTAAGGCACCTCCATATAAAGTTTCAGCTAGGGTCGAGGTTAGTCTCCTAGGGGTAGAAGTGTAATCTATCAAATTCATCCAACTAGGATAGAAGTGGTACTGATAAGGATAGGATGAGGCTATAACGGGCAAAATGTAGGAATCAGGAATAAAATAAGATGATTGGTCCTGACTTACATCCATAAGGGGGTGGTCCAAAGATCCGTCAGCCGGTATGGGACTTATGAGATGGGGAAAAGTTCCTAGGACATCTGTGGGTACAACAGTACAGGAGAAATCCAGAATGACACACTTGATCAAATATAACTCCAAAGGAGCAGCCTCAAAGTTAGACTCTAATGAGACAAAAGAGGGCTCATTATTCAAATTTGGCCCAAAGATTTTTAGACTCAAGGTACTGTCTTCCGAAGTAGAATCAGGTTTAATTTTAACCCTAAGATCCGTAGGTTCTGTTTCACTTGAATCAGTTGACAAATTCGATTGACTTACATCCATCACTAGTTTAGCTAAGTCACCATCAGAATTAATCAGAATTAAATTAGAATTATCCGAATTCGTCACAGTAATTAAATTAGAATCTTCCGATTTTAATTTCATTGTGTTCAATGTCAGATCAGTTTCGTTCGGGATTAAATTAGTATCGTCCAGACAGGCCTTATCCACAGGAATATCGTTAATGAGATTAGACTCAAGAGGGTCTAAGGTCTCAAGGTTAAAAGGTTCTAGACCTCCTAAATCAGGGTTTAAGTCAGGCAGGGGGTCTAACTCAATCACTTCAATCTCATCCTCAAAGAATTCTTCGTCATTAGTGATATCACTAGCATCCACAAAATGGATGCACTCAGTCTCAAGTTCAGGAGACCTCATTGTCTTAATGTCTTCCTTTATTATAATCAAACTTGCAGGGTCAAGGACTAGGGAGGCTGAAGATTGACTGGGATGGCTAGAAGTAGGTCTAAGAGGAGAGTCATAAGAGATTGGTCTAACAGAAGGCCCAGTAGAGGGTCGGCCATCAAGGTTAGGTGAAGACCTATAGGGTGGGGTAGCGACCCGGATGTTACTAATGGGTGGGTGGTCTCGACCACAGTAAGGTCCATGATTTGTTTTGTAAGGGTGGTACTCTAAATGATGGCCACTAGGGGTAGGGGTATTGAGAGTGTAATATCCAATGGTTTGATGGGCAGGGGGGAGCCTAAACTTAGAGTCAGCAGGTTGTCCATAGGTAGAGGGCCTATATTTTAAGTTTAGTTCTCTCCTCATGTCCTTCCAAGTAAGGTACTCACCGCTCGACTCTCGACGATCTTCCAATCTTACCCAAAATTGAAGAGCTTGACCTTTGAGGTGATATTTAGCTATGTTAAGCTGGTGGGATTCAAGGATATGACATGATTCAAAGTAATCCTCTAGTTGTCTTACCCAATCCCTAAAAGGGTAACCATCCAAAGATCCATCAAAGGTAGGCAGACGATCAGGTGATTCTAAGTGAGGTCGAGGAGGCCAAGGATTAGGTCTCGGGTGATAAGCTGAGTGGGGCATGTAGTTAGAGTGGGTATAGTCAACGGGTTTATCCTTAGTGGTTTTAGTTAGAGAGCCTACAAGACTAACTAGGTCGTCTAACCTCTTCTGAAAACCTATCGAGTCCATTTTAAAAGTGTTAAGTGACGCTTAATGAGGAATGGGTGTAAGGGACAGCATTTAGACACTAGGTTAGGCTCACTTAGATTCACTACAGGGTGAAGAAAGAGTTTGGCCAGCAAGCTAAGCTAGTGGGTTAAGTAGCCTAGGCACTTAGGGAGGTTACTAGGTTGAGGGCAGCACCTAAACGCTTAAGAAACTAGCCTACAGTTTACTAGATGGGTGCAGAAATGAAGTGGACAGCAACTTAACACTACCTAGAATTCACTCTAAAGGCCATACGAAGTGCAGAAAATTAGTGGACAGCAAGTTAAGTAATGGGCCAAGTTGTCTAAGTGTTTAGGAAGGGTTCTAAGGTGTAGACAGCACCCAAACATTAACTTAAAGTTCACTATAGGATGTCTAAAAACTGCTGGAACTGTAAGGACAGCAGCAAAACCTCAAGGTGGAGTTGTCCTATGCACATAGAAATGCTACAAGGTCAATGGCAGCAAAAAGACACTAGCTAGGGTGACTTAAATGCTCATGAAAGCGTGCAGAAAATGCATGGACAGCAGCTAAAACAGCAAGTAAATTGAAACTATGCAATGATATGCATGCAAATTTAAAGCTATAATGAACGTTTAAACCCTAGGATGTTTTTCTAACATGTCATGCATGCCTACCATGCTCTGATACCAAGATGATGTAGAACGAACATGCGAAGGAGCTTCTTAAGAGAATTAAAAGTGAATGACAACGTAATTTCAATTAATATCTTATTGAGATAGCAAGAAAATCATTCAAACTTTCGTAGTTGTCAACTAGCTTAGGCGAAGAAGCATGTAGATTAGCCAAAACCTTCGGACAACCAACAATAGTAGCAACACTAAAAGCTAGTACAACAATCCGTCATTTAATAACGAGAAGTTCACCTTGGGGAAATACTCACTCAACTAGACTAGGCTTTGCGGGAGAAGAATTTCAGCACACCAAACGATGCCACGAGGAAGGTTGTGGTGCCAAGAGTCTTGAGCCACGGAGGAGTCGACGATGACGAGAAGGGCGTGAATGCCGGACTTCCAAGACTCCAAGTGTGCTTCAAAAATTGTCGGTCGTAGATGCTTGCAAGGATCGGGACGACTCTCTCCAAGTATTCTTCCACGGTGGTTTCGTCTTCAAATCCTACGTCGAAGCACGGCGATCGTAGGATGTTAATGCTTCCGTCGGCGTTGAAGACTAATCCCCACTCAAACTCCGGGTCCGCCATACATGCTTGACGTGGAGGGCTTGTCAAGGCGAGAAGGAAGAGCCGGCGGAATCTCCAAGGGGGGGAAGAGGGGTTTCGGCCAAGAGGTGAGAGAGGGGGCGGGTGTAGTGAGGGAGAGATGCTAGGTTAGAAGAGATAGCATGGATATTACCCAAAATCTGAAGTTGATCTCAGATTTTAGTAATATTGGAGGGAATAATTTGAAAGTAATTTCAAATTTCCAAAGGAATTAAGCAAGCATTGAATGAGCCATTATGACGGGCTCATATGGTGATGGCCGGCGGCATGCATAGGTGGAGGGATGGGTTGAAAACTAAAACTGAAATTTAACTTCAGCTTAAGTAAATTAGGAGGGAAAATTGAATTCAATTTGAAATTCCGAAACAGTCAAGCCATTAATTAAGCAATTAATGGGGGATTGCTCTATGGAGGGGGCGGCGGGTTCTAGAGAGAGGGGGTGAGGGGTTTCAAATCCTGAAATTAAATCTCAGGTTTTGAATGAAAATATGGGGGGAATTAATTTGAAAACGATTTCAAATTAGTGGGGAATCAATGCCTTAATTAGTGCATTGAATGGGGCTTCACCTAGGGTGAGGCCGGCGGCTTCATGGAGGGGAAGAATTGATGTGGGAGCACTTGAATAATTCCAAATCAACACAAGAGGATTCAAAAGTTTTAGGGAGAAATCCGTTTGAATTTGAGCTCCATCATGAAAACGGATTAAACTTTCCTAATTTGGAAATTCCAAAATTGGAAAGTTTTTGAAATCCGAATTTTGAAATTTCAAAATTGGGAGTTGGGGAAGTGGGAATGAGACCGATGGTGGAAGCTTACCGGCGGGTGGTGGACGGTGGGGTGGCCGGCGGCTAAAAGAGCTTGGGGCCGGCGGTTTTGGGGAAAAGGGAAGAAGAACGGGGTGAAGGGGATAAACCACGAGTCACGGACTCTTCCAATGACTGGTGGGTAATGCTTTTGCCCTCACTTGGGCTTTCTCTCTCACTTCTCTCTAGCTCTCATGCAAGATGAGTAAGAAGAAACACCAAATCAAATTTCATTTCATCAATCATCATCTATTACAAGAGAAAAGACCCATATATATAGGTCTCAAGCATACATGAATAAATAAAGACTAAATTGCCCTCAGGGCCCCAACATAACTCAACTCAACATAAGGGTATAATAGGAAAATATTAAAAATAAACAAATGCATAAACAATTAAGCTCTGAATCGTGACCATCGATCGGTGATGCACATGTTTGGGATCGATGTCCTCATCAATATGAGCTCTTGGAAAAATAATATTTAACTTCCATTCTCTCTTTCTTTATGAAATGCTTATTGGGATTTTTTTTTCCAGTCTTTCTTATTTGTTTGAATTTTAATCTAGGCTCTTCCCTGTTTTTCTGATCTTCTTCAACATGCTCTGGACTATTCTTTGGATAACTCATCAAGGTCACCTGCTGACTTTTCTCCACACCAGACATTTTTGTGGATTTTTGATGCTGGAGGTTCAATAGATTCAGGTCATTTCGAGAATGGATTTTTTGTTTTTCTTTTTTATTGATGTGTTGCAAAATTTGCTAACCTGCCTATCCAATAAACACTTCAGTGCATCCAAAAATTTCCAGTTTAATTCTTGAAATGTGGTTTAGATGGCATTCTTCTTTGTGGAATTGCTTCTCTGAACGAGCCAAGGTATATCTGCATTTATTGAAGTTTGCTTCTAGCTTTTTTGTTAAGGTTATCTAACTAAAAACAATGGAATTTGTGTTCCTGCAGAGTTATCCCATGTTAAAGGGATTAGTTTATGAATTGTTTCCAACTAGATTACAAATTTTAGGCTTCATCCTGTAAGATCTTTTATTTTACCTCAATTTTTTTCATGTGATTATAATATGAAATTTACTCCAATGATATTTATGGCTGTGGTAAATATATCTTTGCAACAGCCAAGGTGGTTTTCCAATTAAAGACTTTGATGTTAACTGCTTGAAACTTAGAGCCTTGTCCAGAGCTCTTTGGCAAGATTCTCCTCTACAGGATAGCTTGATTAATGTTCTCTTATCTTCAGCTAATTGCCTATTTAAACAGGTACATATGTTACGGTCTAATGATTTTTTTTTTGGGTGCTAGATTTTGTGCTTGTGTAACGTTGTTCATCTCTTCTTGAAATGGTCATAGATCCTTTTTGTACATGAAAAACATTTTGATAAAGATGAATTTGCGAAGATCAAATCAATTCTATTCGAATTGACGAACCGTGATGCAAGGGTAAGCATTCCTTCACCAAGTTGCTTTTTAAGGCTAAATAATATGATGCAGTGATTTATTGTTGTAACTTGATAGAATACTTGTGCATAGTTATCCTTGTAGAATCTTCACCTTTTTTTTTGGGTTGCTTTTTGTTTTATCTCAGTTCTATAATATGATTTCAAGCTACAATATTTATTCTTTCTTCCAGCTTGGATGTGCTTCTCTTTTAACCTTTTAGAAATTTAACTCATTAATACGTATTACGTAAGCTAAATTTCTTATTGTAATTTCTTTTATTTTTTTATTTTTGAAGTTTAATGATTTGTTGTTTACAGTTGATACCCCCATCCCCCTTGTTTTTACTTCCAAGAATTTTTTTCTACATTTTTAAAATTTCCTAGAGTGAAGTGCATGTCCTGCATGACTTGAAGGTTAATATTTGTGTATAAAGCCTTGAAATACTTTGATAAGTTCTTGGCTCTATTAATTTCTGATGAATCCTCCATCATGAATATTGTGCTAACTACAGGATGAAGAGCTACAATCTTTGAGATCATTGATTTTGTCTTCAAACCATGCCCTGCTCTCTTCACTTATGGAGTCTGTTATACAACCTTTGCTTGAAGGATTATATATGGGACGCTCATCAAATGGTATGCAAGTATTTATTTATGATGCTTTCTATGTCACTGAGTTATTCTTGACCTAGTGCAAATTTCCATTAGCCTTCTCTTGACAAAAAGAATCTCGATGATGAAATAAAATAATGCTTATCAGGTAGTTTTGTAGACTTCTGTAGCCTTGGCCAAGCATGGGTGCACATTGGGATACTACGTTTCCATCTATTATTAAACCCAGATGGTCATGATCCGGTTGCAAAGAATGCTTTGAAGCATTCATGGATACTACGGAGGATGTCCCTTCTTGAACTTGAAAAAAAGGTTATTTTCAGCTGTCCTCGACCATCCATATCCCTTCTTTCAGTTTTCTAGTTTATGAAACATGCTTCAATTTTTTTAATTCCTTGATATTATCGTGGTGACCTCTGTTGAGAATGAAAAGAAACATACAATTCATTGTTCAATTTGCTGGTTTTCTTCTCGGAAACAGTTTTTATGATTAAAGTCCCTAGAGGTTTATACTCTGTGTATTTTCAGATTGTATGCATAGAGCTGGTATATGGCTGACAGATAGCTTCCTTCGCCCATTTTTTACCATCAGGTTCGAAGAGAATGTGAGCTTCTATCTCAAAAAAGCAGTGACAGAGTTGATGAGAGAATTAGAGAATCTCAAGATAAGTTGGAGATGGAAGAGAAACGAGCGCGCGCGAAGGTAATATTTTACTTTCAATATTCCTCACACTAGTGCTGTTTAGGGTGTACGATTGATTGGTTGTCAATGACAAAATTCTATATTGGAAAATTAGACTTTTATTCTATGACTACTTCTGTTTGCATAATTTTCATTTTGTTCTGTCACTAACACCTTTTGCGGCTAGCTTTCTAATAAACTATGACCATGCTGATGGGTTACCTTTCCTCACTTAAACCTCCTTATGACCATTTTCTGACGGTTTTCATGTTATTCTACTAGTTAGATCTTTCTCATTGAATTTTTTTCAAGTATTGTTATTTTTGACTAGTTGTTCGATTCCAGGTTGTTTTTCGCCCAGAACCTTCAAAATATAAAAAGCTGAAATTAGAATGCACTAATTTTCTTGAGCTTCTTGTATCTTGTTCGTTGCTGCTAAAAACTATCAGATGCAATATAGATATTGACACTATGATTGAGATGGAAAAGAACTGGCAGGTGAAACATACTTTTAAGAAGCTTCTTTGAAATTTTTTTTGCTCGCTCATGCATTATTCTTATTCGTTGGATTTACGAATTGACAGGTCACCGCCAAATCCTTTATTAATAGATTGTCTGAAGATTTTGCTGAATACATTGACTTGGTCCAACCAATTCAGGTTGCTGTGTATGAAATCAAGCTTGGCATGTCATTGGTCATATCTGGTGTTCTGGAAAGAGAATATTTGAAGAAGATTGGAATAAATAAATTAGATACTATTTTGGTGAGTTTTTTTTCTTGTTTACGTATAGTTATGCTTATCTGAATAAGAAGAACCAATCACTTGTTTTGCCCATAGGTTGGTTTCTAAATCCTCTTCCATTTTTTCTTTGTTGAAAGCTGCATTTGGTTAGGCTTCTCAATTTCAGACTGCAATTGTACCAACATGTTTAGTTTGAATTTTCAAATAAGTACTTTTAGTCTATCTATGGATGAAATTCTAAGCAAATTATCAACATACATTTTCATTTCTTCTTATTCATCGTCATCATTTTTATGCCAATTTGCCCACCTTTGGTTTACAGTAAAAGCATAATCATTATAACTGAGGCACTATGAAATATTTATTTACTGTGTTTATGTTTCTTTTTTCATTTCATTTCTGTATTTCTCTTTGATTTCAATATCCCTTAAAGAATTTGTAAATTTCCTTCATGAGATGGTTCCTAAATTGCTGTAAACTAGCATACTTGTTCTTAGGAGATAAGGATCAAAATGATACCCATGATTCTTTACCAAGGATCAACTTGGCCCTTGATTATTTAAAAGTCTCATTTTAGCACCTTGATTTTTTAATTGGGATTTAAATGATTCCACGTAAAGACAAATTTGGTCCCTATTTAAAGAGTTATGGGACAAAATTGCTACTTTATAGTCGGGAATTATTTTGGTTCTTTTGAAAAGATAGGAGATCAACTCAGTCCTTTTCTCTTGTTTTTAGTATTATAATGATAACGTAGAATTACTATATAGGTCCAACCTATTCCATATGTTTATTTTTACAATGATGGTAATGTAGAATTACTATATAGGTCTAACCTATTCCATAAGTTTATTTTTACATATTGTTTTTGTTGGACACCACTTATATACTTAATAGACACATTATGCTTTCTCCATACACACTTAGAAATTATGCAAATGTGTCATTTTATGGCTAGAATACTACTTAGCTGGTGTCTCATAGTTTGCAGACCTTATTACCTTGTTGAATAATGAAAAGTGAAAAAAAAATCGAAGAGTTCCATCTCTTCTGATGCCTTCTATGGCCCCACCTCGTCAAAAGACGCAATTTTTTGCTTCAATAACCGCTTATGGTGTGATGCAGTCAATAAAGCACAGAAAATTGAAGGAAAAAAATGTACACTCATTTTGTTCACTCACCTTGCTTCGTCAATCCCCTTCGATACCTTTACGTGAATCAATCGCATGGCTCACACACAGAGAAACAATCGTCTTAATTATTCTCTGCCGAAGCCCTAGCCGACTTAAGCTCTAACCTGCTTGAAATCTCCACGCATGGACCAATCACTCATGTGATCCACCAAAGGCTTCAACCTCGTTGTCTCCGCCTTCTTTCACACTACCGACCGAACACCTACAGTCGGCCCCGCTCCAACCTACCTATACCCGCACCGTTTTCTCTCTTGCCTGAGTCGAGACCTGCTTTTGCATGCTTCGGCCCATCCGTCTTCACCTTTTGTGCGATTAAATCCCCGCACTAGAGCAACTCTTCTAAATGTGCTAAGCTTACCACATAGTCTGTCCCCATAACCCGTCCTCATGCATGAACTCCTCTATTCCAACCAAATTTTTACTGTGAGTAATGGCTTGGGAAACGATAGAATTACCAGGTTTATTTCTCTAATTTAAAAACAGTTAAATAATTTGTCTATAATAACTATAGTAACTAGCCCAAATTAATGATTGCAATTAGTAGTCAAAACTAATAAAAAAAAAATTATTGCTAAAGCAAACCGATATTCTAACTTCAAGATATCGCGTCATCGACCTTAGGTCTGACTGAGATGATTTTAATATTTGAAGTCTCACGCCGTCGATCTTTGATCCTGTTGGAATGATTTAAAATTTTAAAATCTGCGCCATTGATCTCTGATCTAGGAGGATGGTTTTTGAATTAAAAGGTCATGCCTCATCGACCTTAGGTCCATGTGGAAAGAAACAATGGTAAGTGTCATCCCAACCTTCCCGTGAGGACAGGGGACGCGAGGGGAGGGGACGTCGGGAGGCTGCCAAAATTCCCCGGAAGGCTGCCCAAATCGCCTCAGTTATCTAAAGAGCAATTCAATTTGAACATTAATTTAATTAAAATGTTAAAATTGATTTTTAAATATTAATTAACTAATTTAGTTAGTTAATATTTGATAGAACTTAATTGATTGAAATTAATCAAAATAATTGATTAATTGGATTTTTATCATTTGAGTTTTTTACGTTGTCTGATGCATGAAAATTGAGAAGTTACAAACACTTATCTTCTAGGTCCTCTAATGATCTTTGCAATTAAGTTTATTTGAATTATTACTGAAAGCCTACTACCAAAACTTCCATAAGCTAGAGGGGAGAGCATGTTCTCCCCTCATCATTCTCCCAAATTCCATTTAGCGTGAGTACGAATTTGTTGGACATCATTTTAGTCCAAAGACTATCTTGAAGTGCCTCAGATGTATCTAAATGAGACATTTGTTTAATAGTTTCTAACATAGGTGTATTATTGAGTGGAAGACTTTGAAATGTTGTGGCATTTCAAATGTTATTCTCTTTAATATATTAGAGGTCTCTGATTGTCGAAGCATCACATCTCTTCCTCTAGCTAATTTTTTTTGATCTACTATCTCTTCCTCTAGCTAATGACATAGCAAGACTTGCAACAAATCATCTTATTAATTGATTAGTCAAAATTTATTAATTGGCTAATTTAAAATGTGAGAGCATTTTAAATTTGTGAGTGATTTAATAAATTAGAGAGCAATAAAATTTATATTTAATTGGTTGATTAAAATAATTGTTTTAATTAATTAAATTAATTAATTAATCAATTAATGTGGAGAGAGCCACTTTGATGAATTTTCTTTTGAAAAGCAAGAAAATAAAATATTGTTTTTTCATTAACCAGCTCTCAAACTCTCCAAGCTATATTGACATCAAAACAACTCTTAAACAACTCAACAAATTCAACTAAAGACAACTCAAACTCACTAATCAACACAACTCTCAAACTCTTTAAACAACATCTCAGATTTTCAATCAACACAACTCTCAACTCTCACTGTAACCTACAAACACTGCTCTCTAAAGCCCTGTGCAAACAACTCTCAGCTCTACTCGCCCTCTCCAAACAACACATAAAGTCAACTCACCACTCACAAAACAAAACTCTCAACAATCAAACTCAACAGACACAAACTCCTACAGACTCTGTACTCTCCTGGACAAAGCTCTAAAGTAGCACGATCTTCTGCAAACAAGAAAATAAAATTTATTAGCATCGAAATCAAAATGCTAAAGCAAGAAAAAGAGCAGGCTACTGAATATAGAACATGCTACTAGTAAAAGTAACTACTAGTACAATCTATAACACTGAAAAGAAAAAGAAACAACTGTAACAAAAAACATTAGTGTCACACAACGATAACTACTGGCTAGTAAGTGTCAAATTAGTAAACAAACTGCTAGTAAACAATTGAAAATCATAGTCTGGTGTCAAGCTAACAAACAACTAATGTCCATTCAAACAAACAAACAATTAAATCCCTTGGGCATCCTAGTCTATAGACTAGTTTATAAAACCTGTTATTGGGCTACTTTTAAGTAAAGTAATAATACTCACTTTAAGGCATCTTCTAAAAGAAGTTGTAAGATTTGTTACTTGAGAGAAACTACTCTCAAATTAAATCTGAACATCAAGCAATTGAGCATATAGGGCTAAATTATGAGACTCACCAATATGCTTCTTTAATAGGGAAGTAATAAGACCCGTGCTACCCAAATAACTATGTAACTTTTAATAGGAGTCGTAAAGCCTATTATTTGAGAAATTTTTAAATATCAAACCCTCAAACAATCAAATTCAAATTACCGGGCATCTTAGTCTAAAGGATTAGATTGTAAGACTCACTTTTAGACAACTTCCAAAGGGAAGCTATAAGACATACCCAAATAATTAAATCCTTCGGGCAGCCTTGCTGTAGAGCTAGATTGTAAGACCCATCTCTGGGCAACTCATAAGTAGATTCTTAAGTCCCTTTCCAAATGAAAGCTGTAAGTCCCGACCTAAATTCAAACACCTGGGCTACTTCCAAGAGAAGCCGTAAGACCCACTTCAATTCAAATTTCTGGGTAACTTCTAAGCGAAGTTATAAATCCCAAACCAAATTAACTTTTGGGTATTCTAATAGATGTAAACTCCAAAACTCAAATAAAATTAAAACTTAAATCTAACGACCTCAGTCTACTCGGGATCCTTGAGTGGAGGTAACCCTTGACTACTAATCAGATTCTCTGAATTCTACAATAAATGATTGTTAGTGTTGGTAGACTAAAACCTACAGTATACCCAGGATGACGGAACCATGGGATCTTAATCGGGTTTACGTTCATTTCCCCCACAATTGAGACTAAAACACCTGCAAATTATTCATCCTTAATTGAGAGTTCTCTCTTACTTGTTGAGAGGGGTAATTAATAATGAGTGCTTGCGCTCATGGGAAGTAGGAACTCAAGATCTAATTAAACCCTGATACCACCCTCAGGGAAAATTTTGTTAATTACAATCTGACTTAAGGGAAATGGAATCCTACAATTGCAAAACGGGATTCATGCATTTGTGCCGTTTTTCTTGAGCAAACATACCTATAAGCTCTTCAAAAAATAAGTTTTAACATAGATGTAAATATAGTTTAATCCATTATTTTTATAGCTTATTAGCGCTCGTTTTACTTCTGTATCTTCATGGGAAAATGAAAAAGCAAGCTTCTTTCTTTTTTACTTCAACATACTTGGTATAGACGTTGCCTGATAGATAGCAGTTATTGTAATCTTCTATATAATTTGTTTTGTGATAACCTGGAGTATTTTCTATTATTTTTTATTCTGTATAAGTGATAATTGTTCTAACTTCAGTAATGATTTCTCGTGCATTACATGAGGCAATTTGCTAGTTCAATTCAAGTATGCTCCATGTATATGAGGCGTCTTTATGTCCAAAGTATATTTGCATCATGGATTAATAGCACTACTATCCTAACTTCTAACATTTTTCCGGTGCAGCCTCCATTGTGTTCTCTTATGCAGTTTCCTAAAGTGTTGCCAGTCAGGCGTAATCTTATAACTCTTACGAACTTATCTAGACCGAAACTGAAAGCCTGTGAAAATACTGGCTGTGAAAGACTGCAAATTCTTGACATAAACCTACTGAACTCTTTGATTGTTATTTCCAATGAAGTAAGTAGACGTCCATTTTATATGTATGTGTGTATATATATATATATATATATATATATATATATATATATATATATATATATATATATATATATATATATATATATATATATATATATATATATATATTGTTGCTTGAATTAGTTGAATTAGCAGTTAGTGTTGCCTGATTTACATATTTCACATTTGCAGCAACAATCTATAATTTGCCACATTGCTTTCCTTCATATCGCTCTCACTATAAGCAGTTCTCTAGTTATGGACAAGGGTTCTTTCTTGGTAAGTGCAGTTTTTAAGTGCTATTGTGGAATGATGAAATAAAACATGTTTGCGTCATGCTAATCTTTCTCTCTATGGGTGTGGGTGTTTATGTGTGGTATGTGTTTGTTTAGCTTTTGAATGAGATATTTCGACGCTTTTCAAGCTTTTGGATGGGGATGAAATCTAATGCAAAAGCATCAAAAGAAGAGGAAGCTCAATATTATAAGTTTAGGCCCCGTTCTATCACATTGGATGATGTTGTGAATGGAGATATTTCTTCATTTGGTATGTTGGAATCAGGTGGGGATCTTTCATCTGAGTGGCAAGAATTGTTAATGGAGCAAGAATTCTCTAAAGTGGTATGTAGTGCCTCTACAACTTAATAGGAATTTTCATGGCGGCTCCTCATGTTTCTTATAGAAGCTATTAATTTTATTAGAAGGAATCTCCAAAGGAAGTTGGAAATGTTGAAGAAGACTGGTCCTTGATTCCTGATTCGATTTTGAGGAGTTTGGTGAAAGTTCATGATCAGTTATTTGGGTCAGGAAATCTTCTTAAATGTGTAAGTTATATTTCACATTAGATTATGCCATTATTGGTTTACTTTTGTTTTGAGTTTGTTCTTTGTGCAGAAGCATTTTTGCATCGATGCCATGTGCCAAAGAATATGGTTTGTTTTTGATAAACTTTTATCGAATAGCTTTTTTCTAGAATGGATCAAGAGATAGACCAGCTAAGATTCTATAAACAAATTTTACTCAGCAAGAACATGTGTGAAAGGGTAGTGATATTACATATTTTCTCATTTGTCAACACGTCAAATAATTTGTAGTGCAGTAAGTCTTCCTTGATATATCTCTTGATCCCTCATAGCGGGATAAAAACTTGTTGTTTTCATCACTGATATATTCCTTGACCTCACGTTGTGGGATTAAGACTTATTGTTGTTATTGCTGATTTTATAAGTCATCATTGACCATATATTATTATATTGCTTATTGTTAGTGAACTTGAGCTGAAGTCATTAGTTCATAATTTGCTATGCATCATTTGAAAAAAAAGGTCAACTTCAGATTAAATTGTTCAGTCCGAATTATTGTTTTCTATTTGACGTTTCATTTTTCCATATATTTGTTGTTTTCAATTGACACATTGAGTGCGCGCTATCTATATGTTTGTTAGTCCATCTTTCAATTTATCTTTCATTTGATTGCACCTCTTTAGGCCACCACTTTTTTTCACTTCGATGTTGCCCTAAATTCTACAAAGTCTATCTCCTATTCCTTAGACTTTTGAATCCTCTATGGTCCTCTCGAATGATCTAATTGACTTTGTGGTTATGTAGTTCTATGTTATAGGAGTTTGTTCACTGTCACATGGTTTTGTTTTTGGTAGTGCTTATGAGAACGAATAGGGTGTTTCGATTTACTTTCTGAACATTTAACAGTTAAATTTAAAACTAAATTAATGGTCATGCATAATACAGCCTGGTGTTTGCCTAATCACCGATGAGGAAAGACTGCTTTTATTTATGGACTCCTACAGGCTAGGAACAACAATCTTAGAAGGTGATTATTCTGTTTCATGCCGTAATCTTAAAATGTTTTCTCTATACTATTCCACAATACCTAATCTAGTTCCCCCTTCTTATCAGGTTTTCAATCACTAACCTCCTCGATCATGGATGACAGCCTACTTCCAGAACATCTTCTACGTGTGTGTCTAGAGTATCAATGGTCGTCTGGCAGTAAATCTGCTCATTCTTATAATGTATACAAGGTAATAAGTAAGTGCAGCTTTGTGAATATTGATCCTGTATGTGAATTAAAATTTCTTATGCTACCTTTACCTCATGTATAGGATTCAAATGCTGATGTCATGTTCAAAATGGTAGAACCACTTACTGCCATCCAAAATAAGGTTAAATCATTCCTAGTAGAGTGGCCAGACCATCCTGGTCTTATGAAAATAATGGAGATCACTGAAACACTTTTGGATGTTCCACCATGCACTCCTTTATCAAAAGTAACTTATTAGAACCTTAATGTTTACTTCAATTCATTGATCATACTCTTGATGTGCATTGCCATCTTATATTGATTGCAAATTGTGAAGGCTCTGCCTGGATTGCAACTTCTTGCTGGTAAAATTCAATTCCTTCAAGAAAATGATTCCAGTTTTTTTTTTAAAGGTATGGTCTTGACTTCATTTGGATTAGTTTTTGCATCTTTATATATGTTCTCAAACAATTTTCAATTTTTTCTGCAGATGAGATGCAACTATTGTATACAATAATATCGTCATGGCAAAAGCTTGAGGTAGACTCATGGCCTACATTACTTGATGGAGTTAGTGAGCAACATGAGGTGAATGCTACAAAGGTAAGATCCAAGTAATTGATTATTGATATTTCATTAATATGGTGTTCCAGGTCACCTATAACTTTGTCTTATTGATGAAATGCAGCTATGGTTTCCTCTGTATGGTGTTCTTCATCGTAATGTTTCTGGTGATGCCAAAGTTGATGATTTGCTAACAATACAAAGGCATGCACTACTGTGCCGTTACTTCTCATTAATTGTATTTTATACCTTGAGATGATTCTGCTGATTATAATGTTGGTGCAGTGTCGAGGAGTTTATTTGTACATCTACTGTAGGGGAATTCAAGAAGCGTCTTTTTCTTCTTCTTGCTTTCCATGGACAACTTAAAGATGGTATTCACTTGCAAGTTTATTCTAGGTAAATAATGAAATTTTGTGCTTGAATCGTCATCCTCATTCTAGTTATTTGAGACCTAATTTATGAATCTACCTTCATTTTTGTTGAATTGAACAAAGTAGTTAAACTTCTTGCAAATTTTTTTTTTCACAATTTCTAGCCATGTTAACGTTGGTCATCTCTCTTTTCTTTTATAATTCTTCTACAATTATTTTTCTCTTTTATGGTGCATCATTTTCCTTTTTGGTCCTTAATCTGCTTTTCCACCGGCTCCTTGATGATCATGAATCACTTTATCATTCGTAGTCTTACAACATATCTGTATAAACGTTCATTTTTGTTACACTCAAGTTGTTAACTAAAACTTCTTTATTTCCAAACACTTATATCTATATTAAATTGTCAGTCTAATTCCAATAATTTTCTGTCATATTACCTTAATATTTTACTTATTGCATAGAGCAATTAGATATTTTGACCGCCCAGTTTTAACTGTGAAGGCATGCCCTTCCTCAAACTTATGTAATACTTGAGCTTTTAACAATTTTGACTGTTTACTATCAATTTCATAATTGCTAAAACTATACTGTAAGCTCATTGTTCTGTTAACTCAGTAACTCGTCTTCTAAAAGGTTTTTCCATTGTTTTTAATTTTTATTGCAAAAGATATGTCACATTTCAATACCATGTCATGTGTAAATCTCTTATATCATGGTAACTGATTTTGAATGTTTTTAATTAGTATTTTCTTAAAAAATGCAAAAATATATTTGCATGATGCTGATCATTGTTGTAATCTAATTGAATAAGTTAACATTTTGATCATTTTATAACGACTACTAACAACCGTCATCCCCAAATCTTTTACTTGTTTGGTAACTTCGATATACCTTCAGTACTTTATTTCTCGTAAATTCCTATCAAATAAACTACTTTGATATTCAACTATATATTTTTTCAATATCTTTACAAGGTTATATGAAGTTCATTTAATTGCATTTTATACTTTTCCATAAACCTCTTTAACAAAAAATGATCTTTATAGTAGATCTCATTGGCATAAAATTTAAGTTTGATTTTTAGATATCGATACTAAATTTCTATGAAATGCATGCCTTTCCACTGATAAACTTAACCCTAAATTTTCAAGACTCCTAATTGAATCCATTGGTAAGGAGAAATGGTAGAGTATATGGAGATTGGAATTATTATATGATAAGTTTAAGTGGATGATCAGTTTTCACTGTTTCATGTAGTGTCAATTTCTTTATTTTCGTTACATTTTGAAAGGGTATTTGATAGTCTCCTTAATGGTGTATATTTTGCAATGGATACAAATCAATTGTTAGTTGCTGTTAGATTTATAATTTTTCAATGCTATATTTACTGATCCGGACCATCCATTCACTTTAGGCGGATGGAATTTAATGCACTAAAATCGGAGCAATTTTGAGTCAAGGTAGTTGGATTCTGGCCTAGCTAGACTAATTGCATAAATAAATGGTTGGGATTGAGTTAATAGCTTGGTGCAGTTACTGCGGTAATAAGAAAGGTTTTGTATGCAGATGGAATTTTTTTATGAATATATTTTTTGAATAGTCAGACTAAGAAATGAAATATTTTCGGATTTTAATTGTTTGTTCTTTTAAATATGGTAGATAAATTTGCTTCTCTTGTATAGATTCTTGCATCAGTGCTAAAGTGCTTGGATTTGTTTTCCTTGTTTGAATTTGCTCGAGGGATTGATATAGTGTTGTGATAGAACAATTAAGTGGTCACATAGATAGCCCGGCTAATCATGGATGAGCTGTGACTTCGGACCCAAACGATATCCACCAAGAATCATGTGGCTATCATATTTGTAGTAAACATCGGGTGATATTGTGCTAACTTTGGTATGCTTCTATGGCAGTCCTCATGCGGAAGAAAACCTGAAAATTCTATATAATACTTTTGGATATTATGTGCAATTCCTTCCAAGGTAAGTTTCCCTAAAAGTGATCATAGTTTTGTTGGCAAAAAATTTTGATTGAGTTTTTAGGTCTTATGGTTTACCTTTAACTTTTTGCTAGAGTATTGGAACACATTGAAGCTGGTAAAGGAAGTGTAGAAAAAGACTTGAAGGAGTACCTGAAGCTTTTCAGTTGGGAACATCCTTGTGCTCGCGCATCTATAGAGAATTTCAGGAGGACTCGACAAAAAATATGGAAACTCATTCAAAAGTTCAATGTAACCATCTATCACTCTAAATTTCAGATATAATTTGCTTATTTATGTGGTTCAGTAGTTCTTAAGTAATTATTTTAGTGCATGGAAATTTGAAGAAACCATCTTTTGCTCTTATTGAACATTATAAAATACTTAACTAAGCTGACAAATGGATATCTTTGTCTTGTGATGTTCTTCCCTTGCTAGCAAACATGATTGACTCAAGCATTTCAAGGTTATTCATTATCAAAATTTCCATCCAATAAACTTAATCAAATTGTTACCATAACATTTTCTAAATGATTGCTTTACAACATAAAATAACTTCCGTATTTTATTGGTTCGTAAATTATGATATGCCTTCCAATTGAGACAGTTCAGATGGCATGCTTGAAACAAGTTATATTGCATACAATTAGTCTAGCGTTGAAAAAGATCATTTGATGTATAAGTTTGTCTTGGTGCTCTAACTGTATTTTGTAATCCAAGTTATTCTTTGGGTGGTGTCTGCTAAATCTCATAGGTTGTCTTGCAAGAACCAGTAATGGTTGTTCTTAATGAAGAGGCAAAATTGAAAAGACAGGAACCCGTTTGGCTTGAGCAGAACTTATCTGGCAAAGGCAAACTAGATGTAATGGAGCTGCAGTTTCCGATTGATCTTGTAAAGCTCAGGAGTACAGAAAGGTTTTCTTCATTCTTCATTCATGCGACCTTTTCCTTTTTTTCATTTTCTGATTATTGATTTTTTAGGTTCCTATGGTTTGGTGACTGGAAAAACAAAACAAATTCAACCTTTGAAAATTTCTATGATGGAAGTAAGTACTTCTCTGTCTATCCTTATTGTAATTAATCGTATAAGATGTCCTCATGATCTTATCTTTTGAACAATAAATCTTAATCCTTTTGATTGTTTTTATTTGGATTTCAGAAAGCAATAGATTGTGCATTTCTTCTGAATACATATGCAAGAATCTTAAGGTGGTATGGGATGAGGGATGGAATGCGCTTGAAAGAATTTGCCAACATGCGGCTGGATTTTCTCATGTTTGGAAGCAGGAAACAAGAAATCTTAGGAAAAGGAGAGCATTAAGCGATTTTCTACAAGTTTTGGAAAAATGTGGGCTATCAAGGCACAAATTGGTTGATTTACAGGTATTCTTCTATTTTTGTTTTATTTTGTTCGGTGGGACAATGTCTTGCTAAATATTTGCTTCCAGGGAATTGCAATATTAAGAATTTTCTTTTTTGAATAAATCTGGAAACTCTTAAGTTGCTCTCGATTCATTTTACATGCACTTAGAACTAAATATATTCTATATGCTACCTTGATTAACAGGAACATAAATCAGGGAAGCCTAGTAGCTCATTTCTTCAGCCATCATATGACATGCAACATCTTCTAGTGCAAGCGTGCCCTTCATCAACTGATGCCAGTACCTGTCTTCCCAACAAGGCTGAAAAACACATTGATGTTAGATGCGCTCATATATGGGAAGTTGCAAACAGATTCTATTTTAAAAGCTTAAGTATGATTCAACAGCTGTATGAACTTCAAACCTGTTTCAGTAAGGACCTTACTTTAGAACTGGTGAGTTTCTGTTCTTGTTAAATAATATATTTTAGACAACATGATAGCTGGCAACTTACCTCCTTTTTTGTATCTATAGGTGAATCACCTAGTATCTTATATAGAACACTTGGTTGTAATTCAAAGGGACCAACGATCTGTTGTTTATTATGTCTCTGAGCAGCTTAAAAAACTATGGCAACAGTGCTACTCATTAGGCAGCATTGGTACTTACTATCAAATATTATGCTATCATCTATATTTCTATTTTATATGCTTAACCAAACTTTATTTTATAGGAACAGGTAGTCATTGTTCCTTGTCCGCACATCAATACCTTATATGGAAACACATGTGGCAACAGAAGGTTCGGTGTTTCCTCTCATTTTCATGAAAATAAGCACGTTGAATTATATGAAGTTATATTGGCATATTGACGTATGGTTGTATTATGTTCAATTGTCGCAGGATCTTTTTGATAGCTTTCTTTCCTTTTCGAAAGATATGAAAGTTTTCCTATTCACTGTCAAGAAGTGTCATATGGATGCTTGCAATAAAATCAGTGCTGAAGCTGACGTCATATCTGCTATTTTTGATAAGTTCGTTCCTTTGTTTATGCAGTCAAAGGTAGGTCATAAAGACATACTCTGTGGGGAAAGCTTCATCCCTTCTTTCTGATTAATGACTTCTATGCAGGATGAGTTGGATTGTTACCTTCTTGGTAGCAGTGGAGTTGTTAAAACTTCAAATACATACACACCTTCTATTGTTTCCATGCAAATGGAAGAATTTGTTAGGCACAACTACCATATTATTAACACATTGGAAGAAGCTTTTCATGGCATACAAAAGGGTTATCCTGAATCTATTAAAGATTCTTTGTTAAATCGTCTCAAAGAGATCATCAATCAGGTATGTTTTTTTTTGCATGCTAACCTTATAATTGAATATGTTCATATATTCTTTAATTAAAAATGGTATGTTTTGAGTTTTTTTTTTAATAAATTGATTTTTTAAAAAACAATATTAATATTAGTTTAGGGTTTAGAAGAGTAGATTTAGTAGATCCGGACTATGTTAAAAATGGTAGAGGTAGATCTAAAAAAACTTTGTTAGAAAGCATTAGAAATGGCCTTTTTTTTACTAGCTTTAATTGAGAACTTGACTCTTAATAATACAGAAGGAAGAAAAATGATTCATATAGCCAACACCACTTAGTGGGATAATGACTTGATGTTGTTGTAAAAAATAATATTAGTTAAAAACACATCAAAACATGTTTTTAAAAACTAAAAACAAAATTGATGCTGTACAAACCTTTATTTTTTGTTATCATATACAAGGGTAAATATACATTAGTTTTACTACTAGGATATTAGGATTCTATAAAATTTTAGAAAGAGTTATTACTACAAATATTTATGATAATATGAAAACATTCATGAGGTATTCATTATCATTTATCCTTAGATATATTACAGCCTGTCGTTCATACCTGCCATTTACCACCTTCCTAAATGTAGTAATTCGTGTGCTATTACTTTCCATGTTCTCTTGACGCCACTTGGTGTGTTAGCCATCATATTTATTGCTGCAGTAATTCACCAGTCATCTCTTTTCAAATTAGTTGTTGCTCGCTTTGATTAATCTTGTTATTGTGTTCGCCAATCCTAGAATTTGCTAGCTTCCTTCCTTTTGAGTTTGCTAGTGCTGCTTTTGTTAATTATTGCTGTCAATCTTGAAATCCACCAACCTTCTGTATTTCTTATTTCACTACATATAACCACCCATATTTCTTACTTCTCCATGTACTGTTTCTTCACTTGAGACCACCGATTGTAATGGGATTTCTCCTTAGTAATGTACAACAACTTATGGTTAATCTTTTACCAACAGGTGATTTTGCCTAATAAATATCAATATAGCCTTCCAACTTTAGAAATTCATGTCCTTTATGAAGAATCCTTTTTCAAAGATAATTTTAAATACATGAGAACTTTATAAATAACTTAGAGGTGAGATTCCTTTGGTCTATAAATTAGATGCTTTTTTTTTTCACCAATCTTTGATATTGTTCTTTATTAATTTACATTCCTTCATCTTTGTTCAGCTTTTCTCTTGGTTCTATTGGAGTTTTATATGACGTGTAGTTTGTGATATTTTCTTATCTCAATAAATCCAAAGCACATTTATCCTTTTTCTCTGATTGAAATGCTTCTATGCCTAGAAAGTCTTTAAGCTTGTCAAGTTCTTTGATATCAAATTATGTATTGAGTTTTTTTTTTTTTTAAATTGGTTCCATTTCTTTATTATCATCACCAATTAAAATTATATCGTCAACATATGCATTAAGAATTACAATTGCTATTTCAGTCAAATTCAGTATTAAGATTGCCTGATATTGTTAGCATTGGCTATGTCCCAATCTAAGCTTTGCTTCTGTGAATCTTTTAAATCATGCTCATGATGGTTATTTCAACCCATATAATGCTTTTTATAGCTTGCAAATTTGGTTTTTCTTAAAAAATTATTGGAACTTGGTGGAGAATTCATATAACTTCCACATTACTATATATAAAGGCATTTTCTTACATCCACTATTACGGGCCAAATAGACTAGGATTTAAATGATATTAATTTTTGCAAATGGAGCAAAAGTTTTCATTAGATTTTTTTCTTATTTTATTTAACATATTATATAGGATTATATCCTTTTTCTACTAATTTGGTTTTATAGCCTTTTAAGCTATCGAAAATTTTATGTTTAATATAAAAGCTCATTTATGACATGCTTGCTTTTTTCTTTTAAGAGAAAATGACCAAAATGATCCCCAACTATACTAAAGGATCATTTTAGTCCCTCAAATCTTTAAAATGAATCAAAATAGTCCCATGGTGTGACATCTTCTTTTCTCTTTAAGGAATTAAGGGATCAAAATAGTCCTTTAGTATAGTTGAGATTGTTTTGATCTTTCATAAAGAGTCAAGGGATTCTTTTTTTATCTTTTTCTCTTTTCTTTAAGATAACTCAACTATTTTTCAAGAAGGTTACTTTCTAGATCATTTATCTCTTCTTTATTGGTCTCCTTTCAATTTTTGTTTCCTAATGCCTCAAATAAGATTTTTGGAATTTTAGCTGTTACATTTGAATTTTGGGATAGAAGGGATGTTTAATACATTTTCTAACACATTTCTAAATAGCATTAGTTTGATCAAGATCATTTTTAGAGGAGGTTGGAGGTTACCTGATAAGGTTTTTAAGCCTTGAATTTCCGAGAGAGTTTGGGTGGGCTTTGACTTCTTTTATAGACTCGAAGTTGTCGAGTAGTAGAAGAGTCAATTTTAATGGGATTAGGTTATCATTTCTTGGTAGTAGTAGCTAGAATATTTGGATTTCAAGAGAGAAGATATGAAGTTATTTGGTTAGCTATTAGCTAAACTCAAACGAAGTTGAAGCATGCATAGTTTTAAATAAACTGAACTTGAATAGTACTACAAATACTTGAATCGAGCTCAAACACGATTTTAGCAAATGCGTTCAAGCTCAAGCAAGCTATTGCTCAACCCATTCGCATTTGATATTTATTTTTGATCTACTGATATTACGGATATGTATTTTATGTAGTGAACCTGTTTCCCTCTATGTATTGTTTAAATTTTGTTTTAACCTAATAGAGTAGGTGCGCTACTTGGTGCACCTACAAGAGTATTTTTGGGCATGAAGCTTGGATTGAATATGAAATGTAAGAGATTATTTTAAAAGAAAAATCACCGAGTCTTCTTGAACAGGCATAGTACTGATAAATGATCCAATTTATCGAGCGGAACCTATCTAATATGGGAAATTGACCATTTTTTAGTTTGGGCCAATTTTTTAATCATTTGTCCTAATATTGGTTTTATTAGGTCTATCTTGTTAAAATTTTATTTCTGTAAAATAGTATGTAAAGTTGTAAAGATAGATTTGGAGGCTATTGTGGCTTTCCATTAGAACTAAAAGAACATCTTTGATTTTTGGCAGGGAAACAAAGAAATGACAGCTTTCAACGCTGAAGTGGAGGCAAATAAACAAAAAAGGCCTGATGATCACTCATTTAATATGCTGAGTACTTCATTCTTTGATGCTTTTGAGCGCACACACAAAGCAATTATTGAAGCATTTGGAAAAATAGACCCTACTCTTGCTGATCAAGCTAGTAGTGTAGTTTTTTCCATGGAAGAAATAACCTCATGGAAGAACATTTTTAAATCGTACATGGCAAATTTACATCTGGACCAAATTCATGATGGTTTACTTGAAACAATCACTGCAGCGGTATGTTACTTACGTCGTGGTTTATGTTCTACTATGTGTACAAATTGCTTTTGTGTTGATCAACAGTTGAGGTGAATGAGTTTTGCAGAATCACCTGGTGGAGTGTGCTGGTATTCAGAATCCTGAACTGTGCTCTCAAATAGGACTATGGTTAAAGCGTCTTCATCTATTGCTCAAACTCTTACTTGAATTCTGTGAGGGAATCCTATTTGAGTTTTTAGATGCGCATAGAACAGTAAGCAAGATTCCTCCATAAATTTTTGTTGCTTTATGGTTTTTTTATTTGAAAGGTCTTACTGATTTTGCTTTTTCTCATGCAGATTGCTGAAATGACAAATGTTCTTGCTAATATATTTACCTTGCTATTATGTAAAGGCTTTGGTGCCATCGAAGATCAAACTGAAAATACTGTCCAAGGATCACGGGATTGTAGTGGTACTGGTATGGGAGAAGGTGAAGGCGTAAATGACGTTAGTGATCAAATAGAAGATGAAGCTCAATTAACTGGAACTTCTGAAAAGGTTTTATAATATAAAATTTATTTTCTTTATTCTTTTTTACCTCTGTAAATGCTTAAGTTTAAGGCTTCAAAGTTACATTTTTTTCATTTAAGCAGGATGTACCTGATGGTTCTGAAAAAGTACCAACTGGTAGGGATAGAGGCATTGAAATGGATGAAGATTTTGCTGCTGATGCCTTCAGTGTTAGTGAGGACTCGGAGAGTTATGATGATGGGGATGATGGGGAGGATTTGAACATAGAATCAAAAGTGGGCGAAACTGGGGATACAGACAAAATTGTTGATGAGAAGCTTTGGGACAAGGAAAGTGACGCAGAACCTGAAAACTCTTTTGAAAAGTATCAGTCAGGCCCATCTGTTGAAGAGATGGATACTAGAGATAGGGAACTCAGAGCTAAACAGGAGGATACCCCTGCAGTTGAAGAGTCTGATCAGTGTGACAAGCATGGATCTGATGGACTAAATGAGGAGCAAAAAGATTCTCCTGTTGGTGAAAATAATGTTGATGATATGATACTGGATGAAAATGCTGCAGTTGAAGACCAAACTGGAATACAGTCTACGAAACAAGAAAATTTTCAAGAAGACAATGATATGGAGGAGACTCAAGGTTCAGGTAATATGGATGAGGGAGATGCTATTCCTGATGAATCTGATAAGGAAATTGGGGATGATGATTTATCAAATCACACTGATCATATGGATGAAGAAAATGCTGCTCTTGCTGAAGAAGGACATGATACTAATGATAATCCAGAGAATAAAGATAACAAAAATGTAGAGCTGGAGACAAGTACAAAGGTTCCTGAACCAGATAAGTTCGACTCAATTGAGTATCCTCAGAATACAGTAGATATGGTCAACCAACTGCAGGCCCCTTTCAGTGTAAATTCAAGCTTAGAACCAGTGATGTGTTGGTCTGATAATAATTGTAGTGATATGAACAATTGCATTGCACCTTCTAGTATTTCAAAGGATGAAGACGCAAATCTACAGGTTTTGATGCCCAACTCAAGTGATTCTTCTAAGTTAGCTCCTGATAAACCACAACCCCAGAGTACCCAAGGTGAGGCTAAATCCAGACACTTGAAAGAGACCAACCCGTTTAGGAGCATAGGGCAAGCCTTGGAAAACTGGAAAGAAAAAGTTGCAGTACTAGATGATCTCCTGGAAGAACAATTTTCTAATCCTGATTATATGAATGAGGGTGAAAGTGCTACCGAGTTTAGATATGTATCTGAAGGAGAAAAAAGTACATCTCAAGCTCTTGGGCCTGCAACAGCTGATCAAATTAAAAATAATGTGGATGGAAACAAAAGCCATGAGATTCAAATTGATAACATGAAGGAGCATCATGATGAAATGAAAGAAGAACATCCTGAAACAAAATCCCTTAGGACTGCGAATGCTGCAATCTCTAATGAGAAGCATATTGAAGAATTGCCGGAAACAGCAGCTGGAAGTGAAGCCCCTTTTGAAGGATTGCAGCATGGTTACACTGGAAACATTTTTTCTGGAGATGTTGTCTCATTCAGAAGCTCATACATTAATGAGAAAATTTTGCCTCTTGTTAGTGGTGTTATTGGTATGGATCTATCAAGATCTGTAGATAATGAACAGATTACTGGCAATATGAACCAGAAAGCTATTGCGGATTGGAGAAGATATGAACTGGCCACCACCAGGTTGTCCCAAGAGTTGGCTGAACAACTTCGTGTTGTTTTGGAACCTACTCTTGCCAGCAGACTTCAAGGTGATTATAAGACTGGGAAGCGAATAAACATGAAAAAGGTATGATTTTGCAACAAAATAGTTTATGTGCATAACTCTCGATTTGGCTATAAATTTTTCTGTTGACTGACAGCGTTTCCTTTGTCAGGTTATTCCATACATTGCTAGCCATTTCCGGAGGGATAAGATTTGGTTGAGGCGAACCAAACTCAACAAACGTGATTACCAGGTGGTGATTGCAATTGATGATTCACGTAGTATGTCTGAAGGCAATTGCAGTAATTTCGCCATTGAAGCTTTGGTGACAGTATGTCGTGCAATGTCACAAGTTGAAGTAGGACAATTTGCAGTTGCAAGCTTTGGTGAAAAGGGTAACATTACACTTCTTCACGACTTTAATCAGCCTTTCAGTGGGGAAGCTGGAGTCAATGTGAGTACAGGAGCATCTCTTTACTCTTAAAAAAACATTTCTTGATATGCTTATTCGTCTATTTGCTACAGATGATCTCTAGCTTGTCATTCCAACAAGACAATACCATAACTGATGAACCAGTGGTTGATCTGTTGAAGTACTTGACCAACATGCTTGATGCTGCAGTTATAAAAGCACGTTCACCTTCAGGGCAAAATCCTATTCACCAACTTATTTTGATCATAGCTGATGGCAAATTCCATGAAAAGGTATCCTTTAAAAACTCCTCCCGGAAAAATAAAAAAGATCAAACAAAAAAGTGATTACCCTTGTTCTTGGGCTTAGAATAGTTCTTTAAAATGCAGGAAAACTTGAGGCGCTGTGTTCGTAATGTCTTGAACAGAAAGCGAATGATCGCATTTATACTTCTAGATAGTCCGCAAGAATCTATAACGGACTTAATGGTATTGTATAAATTTGCTTTTGCACCTGAATTCTAGTTAAATGTTTACTTTTACCGACAAGGCATGCTAAGTTTCAGTTGAGTTGCTATTGCTTTTCAGGAAGCATGCTTTGAAGGCCAAACTCTTACTTTTAAGAAGTACTTGAATGCTTTTCCTTTTCCTTACTATATTGTCTTGAAGAACATTGAAGCGCTACCACGTACTCTAGCTGATCTACTTAGACAGGTGAGATTATTTATCGTTGTAAACTTCTTTGATACTCTATTTGAATTGCATTAGTAGAATCAATATATCAAAATTGAGTCTCCCGATTTTGTTAGTGCCTCTAATATAATTTTCAATTTTGAAAAAGTTGTGCATCTTATTTGAATTTAACATGTGGAACTTTTACTTATTTTACAGTGGTTTGAGCTTATGCAAAGCATGGGTGAGTGAACTCTGTCGCCAAATGTCTTTTTCAACCTACAACGAAGCTACAGCAGTTCTTGTTGAAGGAAGCTGTTTGAACCCTGCCATTATTTTTGCTCAGATGACATTTTTTTTTCTGTCAACTGCCATGTCGAAGTTAATGCATGCTTTTAAAAATGAAACGGGATGGGACCTGTTTCATAATAACATTCTTGTACTTGCAAACAAAGTAACAGTAAATGTATACTTACCTTAAACTGTCATATTTATATAATGCCATTATTTTTCACCAAATGTTGGGAACTAAACTTTAGTATTTTCAATGAAAAGTGTTTATAATGATTACTTGTTGCATTTTAAGTTGTTTCAAAATTGGTTCAGTGGTATGTTTACATGACCGTCCACTTCAGAGGCATTTGCATCATCTTAATGTCATAGTTGTTATGAATTTGTCTCAGGAAGATATTATTTTTTTAGCCACATATGGTGGGTTTCCTTTTATCCCCTTGACTGTCGATCGACTATAATTAGTTTTCGTTTGCCTTGTTGAGCTTTGTTACAAGTGTCATATTCCACTTGGATTTTATTGCACAGACAGAAGCTGAGTGTATTATACTAGAAAGAAAATATTCAAATCGTCTAATGTCTGTTCTACTAAACCAGCTGTATCAGTTTTGTTATTTAACGTCGCGAGGGAGACAAAGAAGTTTCAGCTTTTAAATCATTAAAGCAGATGAGGAAGAAGGAAATGGGGAGAGAGTGTTTGAGAAAATTTTCATCCTCAATGGATTGTATATTTTGTTATCAAGTACGGCATAAAAAATAATATATTGTCCCAAAAGTCAAAAATATCATTTTACTATGGACTCAATAATATAATTTATAATTTTAACAGAGATTCTCCCATTCAATAGTTGGTTGAGTGGGGTTTATTTTATTTTGGAGTACGAATGCCTCATTTGGTTAATTACATCTTAAGCATTTGATACTTAAGAAAATTTTTGATTAAACTAGTTGTTTCATTTTCTTTTTTGAAAATAATCAAAATATTGACTGAAGTTTTCATTTTAAAAATCATGAAATTCTTGTTTAAAGTTATTTGGTCTTTAGGAATTTCAAAGGAAGAGGGAGATCAACTTTGAAATTTTTAGAATGAGAGCTAAGGGAGGAAAAGTAGGAGTACTTGATTCCGAGGAGAAACTCATAGGTACTCAAGACTATCTAATATTGGGTTTTATATTTTAGAATCAAATTTTGTTCAAGTTGATTATTTTAATTTAGAATGTTGGGGCTAATATTTCAATAGCACGTATTCGAGGAAATGCCAGAAGCTGAGGGCTTATAAAGTGATTGAAATTAACATCTGCCTCGAACCCTAGAACTAAGGTGAGGACTACTAAGGGATAGTGCATTGAACCTAAGTTTAAAGGAGTGTAAGAGACTTACAAACTACACCTCACATGAGGCGTAGCCGGCCCGACCTCTGAATTTATTATCCTGCCCAAGGTTTAAAATTGTGTAAATAAGCTTCGAGGCGGTTTTTGTCCGTGAGGCGAGGCGTAAGCCTCGAGGCAGTTTGAGGCGTAAGCCTCACGTACACAGAATTGCGTAAATTAAAAATTAAGGGTTTTAGCAGGAAAATAATAGCAATATTCTATCTTACAATAAAAACATCTAAAAAATATATAAAAATAGTGGAAAGTATGAAAGTAGATGCAATAAAATCATGCCCCAAAGTACAAAATCACAAAATATGAAAATATTAGTTTAACAAAACTCACAAAGTACAAAGAACAAATAAAATGCAATCATATCCCATCACTAAGTGGGTCTTCAAGGGAATATTGATGAGGACATCGAAGATCAACGGCTACGATCTTGAGTTATTTATATGTACTAGTTTATTTCATATTATTGTTTTTCCCTTTATACCCTTACGGGTGGTCATGTAGTATTGTAGCCCGAAGGGCATTTTAGTCTTTTATTTCTTTTCTTTTCATGAGGCCTATTTATAGGCTAGTTGTTTTGTATTTTGGGATGATGAATATTTGAATGAAAATTGTTTTGTTTCTACTTCTTCTTCTTGCATGAGAGCTTGAGAAGGGAGAGAGCTCAAGGGGAGCAAATCGCAAGGCCCACCAGTCGTTGGAAGAGTCCGCGGCTCGTGGTTAAGTTATTCTATCTTCTCGTTCGTATTTCACTCCATCTTCTTCTCCTCCACCACAAGAAATCCCTCCACAACCCTAATTGCCGCCGCCCCTTGGAAGCCCGCCGCCGGCCACTTCCACGGCCTCGGCCGGCCACCTTGCCGGCGACTTCCCCCCACCCGTCCAACCCCTCCTTCCGCTTGTTTCAAATTTGAAATTTGAATTTCAAATTTCAAATTTGAATTTCAAATTTCAAATTCTTTCCTAATTTGGAAATCCACTTTAGGAAAGTTTTAATGATGGAATTCAATTTCAATTTGATTTAGATTGGAGTTATGAAACCTATCGCCACGTCATCATCCTAAATTGGAAGCCTATTCCCTTGAATTCCCCTCTCTCCCCCTTAGCATGCCGCCGACCTCATCTTTGGTGGAGCCCCATTAATGCCATCATTAAGGCATTGATGACGCTTGAATTTAAAATCAATTTCAAATAACTTTTCCCTCCTAATTCCCTCAAAACCTGAAATTAATTTCAGGTTTTAACATTACTCCATCCCTCCCTCTCTCTCTTGAAACCGCCGGCCCCATTAATGGGTATTACCCATTAAATGCCAATGAAACCTAAGCCTTAATTGGATTTGAATTCAAATTTTCAAATTCAATTCCCTCCAAATTCACTTAAATCTGAATTAATTTCAGATTTATTAACTTTCCCTCCTCTCCTTTTCATCTAACCTAATCCCCTCTCAATCAAGCACTTGTTGTCTTGCACTTTTGGAGATTACAATTTGCTGTCTAGAAGATTTCCAGCACCCTACAGCTGCTGTCCATGGAGTGTCTGCAAAGATCAGGGGCTGTCCTGTTGTCCGGATACTCCTGTTTGCTGTCCTGAAAGTTCATGGCTGCTGTCCTGAAAATTTCGGCTAGACGAGCTGCTGTCCTGCTCTCCTAGAACCTCCGGTTCGCTGTCCTGAAGCCCCACAGCTGCTGCCCAAAGGTTCCAGCAGGTTCCTAATGTTGTGTCGCCATCCGGAAGGCCTCTATTTGCTGTCCAGATTTTCTGGAAACTGCGGGGTGGCTGTCTAGAATTTTCCAACGTGCCAAGATTGTTGTCCAGAGGATCCTGAACCTCTCTGATGCTGTCTTTCCAACCGAACTGCTGTCCCCTTTCATTTCAACCTTCCAACGACTTACCCGGAGCTCGCATCTCTCTTGTCTTTGGGTAAACTCTTCACCCGACTCTTTTATCTTCGATGTTGCTTCTCAACTGTGGTCTTAATAGATTCATGACGATCACATTAATGCTTCCCCGCTAAAGCCTAGTAATTAGAAGAGTTGAGTGAGGGATCTCTTGTAGTGACTAATCTTATTGTTAGCATAGGGATTTATTGTTGAAACCATCCATGTATGCAACGTTAGATTAAATTAACTGTTTTCTGATTTTAACTTTTATGCACGTGATTCGTCCTAAGCTCGTCTTATCGCTCTTAGTGTTTTATTGCGTCGTTAAATCCAACATCAAGATATAATTATTTGTTCTACGAATATTAAGTGTGCAAATTCCTTTAAGTAATTCATCTTTGCATGTATGTTTCACATCAAATATTCTTCTCCAATTGTATCTATGAATGTCATTTCATCATCATTTTCAATATGACTCACTTTTCTCTTCCCTGTTCAATAAGAGAAAAGATCATTATCATGTTAATTGCTCACTTGACATAAATAATTAAATATAATGCTACAGCATATAAGAAGTTATGGAATACCTTTACTTGATTGTTGTGCTGCAGAGCTAGTGGATGTGTGTGGTGTGGTTTTAGTGGATGTGCCAACTTGATCTGCTTTGCCCCTCAAGACATCCACACTTAGATCTTCTAGCTGTAAGTCTGATAATGACAAATCTGTCTCATCATCTATGAACCACTCATTATCAGATGACACATCATCACACACCAACGGGTCCTCATCATTCTTCAACCCCTTATTCCTCAACCTCCTCTCTCTTAACCTATTGTTGTGCATAATATATACGAGGGAGTTCATTCTGAGTGTTGATAGTCGATTTCTTCTTTGTTTGCACTTGACTATATGTACTCCAATTTCACTCACAGATATTCAAACAAAAAATAAGTTGCAATTTTTTACCTTTTATAAAACTCTCCAACTAAAAACTCCCTAATGAACTAGCCCAGTTTATTGACAAAAAATCATCTGGATTATTTGCTATTCTTTGAATCAACCGAGGGGTTTTGAAGTTATTAAGTTGAAAAAATAAATTTGAACATAAATACATGATAAACGTTCTTAACATAGTCTCCGGGGGGTTTGCTTGTTCAACTCCATCATGTCATTCATTATTTTCGTTGATGTAACTGAAGTATGTGCTAAGGAATGTCAGGATATTTCTTCTCCTTTATTTGACAGACCGGTAAGAAGGGCCACTTCATCAGCAGTGAAAGGAATGGGTTGACCTTTTATAACAAAGCATTGTTTTGAAATGTCCCACCTTGAGATCAGCTCATAAATAAGAAAAACATTTTGCTCAAACCCAGAAAATTCCAAAAACTGTATCATCTTTAAATGTTTCAATGTGTCCTCGACTTCAGGAGTAATCTGCTGAGCAAAGTTATCACAGATTGTTCGAAACGAAGAAACATAGCATCTATAGGTAATTGGACGAACATATTTCTGAAAATTGTAAAAAATGAAAAATTGAAAATAAGTAAATGAGATACGCACAAAAAACTCACAATATACGCAGAATATAAGCAACGGTCACGCACAGTGTACGCATAACATACGCATATATTACGCACATCACACGCACAAGAACACAGTGTAGGAAACATGGCAGCAAATTATACGCACGCATAAAGTACGCACAATATAAGCACGGAGAACGCAACGTATACGCATAGAATACGCACAAAAGACGCATTGCGTACGCACAGCCTACGCATATTTACTCGATGTTTAAAATTTAGTTAGGTTTTATGTTTCAAATTTTAACATAAATTTATCATAAACCATGAATACAGAGAAAACACGATGACATCATAATATCAAACATTTAAAAAGTTTCGAGAAGCAATGCATACGCTTAGAATAAGCATAAAATAAGAAGATCTTCAGAACCTTGAACACCAACGCATAACATAACTATAAAATACGCATTACGAAACAGAAAACATAGCATTAAGTTACCTTTTTCTTTGGGGGTGACGACATCTTAGAAGAAACTGAGTGAAGAATGCTTGAAATTGCTCCGGAGTGAATGCTTGAAAGTTCGAAAGTTTACTGTAACTTGAAAATCGAAACGTCGACTCCGCCAATCAACCTTTACAAGGGTTTAAATGTTGATGCCACGTCGACATTTCATTAGGTGCGCCACGTCGGCAACTGGGGTTCGAACTGAAAAAAAAAATTAGGTTAATTTTTAAAAAGGCGACGCCTTAAATATATGAGGCGAGGCACGTCTTATGGCGCGCCTCAGTAAACTTGAGGCGTAAGCCTCATAAACTAAACTTATTGTGTAGGCTTTGAGGTTTAAATAGACGAAATTGCGCTGAGGCGCGCCTTTTATTGCGCAATTTTAAACGTTGATCCTGCCTGGAAAGGGCCACCAGCTAAACTCATCTATTCTCTTTTAAAACCATGTTGCCCTGTCTCAATGCATATAAATAGTAAAGATACTATTTTGTTTAGAAAGTAGGGTGGTTTACAACTTGCCTTTGAGGCTAAGATGTCTGATCATGAAGGGTATGCACAATGCTTACTCAAAAAAATATTTTTATTATATAATTCTTATGTCAGGGCTTTCTATATATGACTCATTGAGCTATGCATGATCAATTTAAATTTTAGAAATTTTGGCTCCTTGAAGAGAGCCATATAAATTTTCTAATATTTGAAAATCATGAAACCTAAAATTGATTTTAGATTGCTTTTATTTTTAATGGGTAGAAAAATTAGTTTTATCCTAAGAGCCTACTGCATTAACATATTTAGTCCACCCACAAGCAAAAGTAAAGAAGAAATCTAAGAAAAATATGCATTTTCTATTGCGCAATCAGGTAAACAAATCAACACATGCTTGTATGTATAAATCAAACATAAGAAATGTAAATTATAGTCCAAATTATTACATTCAAATTTTGTAGCTGAATTGCCTGCAATTATACAACACAGTTAAATATTTATTTACAGACTTTACTTATGGGGGTCTTCAAGCTTTTGGCTTCTAATTAAAATTTGGATTTTACCTTCAGCGGGTACATCTTCTTGATCCACCTCTTTTAACTGAACCCCACAAGTTTAACATACAACTTAAATCTAATCAAATACACTTGAAAATGAAAGGACTCAAACCTACAAAACAGAAGATTAGAAAGAAGTTCATATAATAGAAAAGTCGCATCCAGAATTTGCTTAGCACTTGAAGTGCTAAGCCCCTATTTCTATCATATTGGTCATGCCTATTGAGGGGTTTAAGCAGCGTCTGCAAGCAAACAACATTAGGATAATCATGACTTATTTTACCCTGTCTTGGATACGACCACCTGCAAAAAAAACATGTATCTCTACTCTATCCACTTAAGGGCAAATGCCCACAACGCAGACAATGACAATATTCATCACACCACATCATCCAACATATTCACAGAAAAAATCCTAATCCTAGTATGCCTAGGGGCTGTGCACCTAAGTGTGTGAGACTTTTGTGGTCTGTCACTATGATGTAAAACGTAAATGTTATTTACTTTCCTTGGTGGCAAGATTAATTAAATCCCAAATCAATTTGGGGGAGAATGAAAATCTGAAATTAAATTTCAGATTTAGTGGAATTGGCGGGATGAATTTGAATTTAAATTCAAATTTAATGAGGAGAATTAAATTGGATGAGAGGGAATTGTGGGAGGTAATTAGGGAGACTTAATGAGGGGGGCTATTAATGAGATAGGAGAGAGATTATGCCCAATGAGGGGCCCGACCACCTATGATGCACCGACACTTCTCCTCAAAGAGGCGTGCAGTGTCCGACACGACACTCGTCCGACACTCCTCCGACACGTGTCGGACACGCCGACAACGTGTCCGATTAAAAAAATATTAAAAACAAATTGGACACGCGTGTTCGACACACGTATCTTAAATATTTTATAATTTTTTTTAAAATATAATTTCTTATATTTGTCGAGATTTAAACTAAATTTCTTATTTCATATCCACAACACCAAAGTAACGTCTGCATTTAGTACCCATTCATCAAATATTCTCATTTTCATTTCTCTTTGGCAGTGAAGTTATTTTCATCTCCTCTCCTTTTGCACAATTACAAATATTTCTCTTGTTGAACCAGAGTTGAAAGTAGTGATATTCAATGATGATGATATTGAAGGCCAAAAACAAACCTCTAAAGCTAATCTTAGTAGTTGAAGCTTAAATGCTTGATGTTGTAGTAAGTGATTATTTGCTTATAGTTTTGTGGTTGTACTAGATATTTTGTACTAAATATTTTATATTATAAGCTAGACAAGTTATCATATCATTCATTTATTATTGTTTGCCATTTTTAATATGATATTACATTAATATATATACACTATATAAAAAAATGTATTGCCGTGTTTGTGCCGTACCCGTGTCCTATATTTTAAAAAATAGCCGTGTCCCGTGTCCGTGTCTTTGTCGTGTCCGTGTCGCCGTGTCCGTGTCCGTGCATCATAGCCGGCCACATAGAGAGAGGGAGAAGATTATTTGTCATAAGTAGAGTGGGGACCACATTACTAATCAAAGATTTAATAAAATATGAATTAAAAATAAGATTTTGAAAGAAAGGAAAGTTTCCAATTATGGGGCAATCAATTAGAATTAATTTGAATTTCAAATTCAAATTGACATCCAATTAATATGAAAGCCTTAAATCAAGGAACTATTTTTGGAAAGTCTTCAATGCCTCTTGGAAACAAATTTGAATTTCAAATTTGAAATTCCCAAGAGGGAGGCCGGTGACGGGATTGGCCTGGGGTGGCCGACGATGGACTTAGGGGGGCCGGTGGAGGGGATTTGGGAGGAAGAGAGTTTGGTTAGGTAGAGAAGAAATAAATTGGGTTTAGGAAAAAGAAAATCCGGAGCTACACACCTCGAGCAACACCTTCAATAGAACTCTCAAAGAGATCTACAAGTGCCACTTCCTCAAGAACTCACAAAGAGATCTTGGGAATCTCGGAACTCACAAAGAGATCATTCCGCTTCTTCAAGAACTCACAAAGAGATCTTGGGAATCTCGTAACTCACAAAGAGATCCTTCTCTTCTCATGAACTCACTAAGAGATCAAACAAGTAGCATGAAATTTCATTAACAATTCATCATCCCATTACACAAGAAAGGGTCTCTATATATAGGCTTAAGAAACTAAAACAAGACACATATGCTCTTAAGACTTACATAGGACGACCCTCTTAAGTGAGGGTAAAAACGGAAAATTTATAATAAAAATTTAAAAATTACAAATAAAATATAAGATAACGTGGGACGATGACAACCGTTGATCTTCAGCTCCTCGGATAGCCATGGACGGTTGGATGTCCGCATCACACTACCAGAGGTGTTTGATTTTATTTTAGAATGAAAACGTTTAATCTTTATTCATGGGTGATTTTTCTTTAAGTTGTTTGTGACTTACATGTTTTATTTGACTTTTAAGTGTTCATATTTAGGAGGATTAGAAGAACCCATAAAGTAACCACTGCTTGCTTTTAGGCAAACCTGTTACTTATGAGTCCTATGATACAATGATGCAGCTATTCCACCTTTTAAGATGGAATGATTATTCGTTGTATCAAAGGGACTTAGGTGATTTTTTAAGGATTTTAGAGTTCTCTTAATGTTAGGATAAGAGAGAAATGTCTACTTAATAGGATAAGGTAGATATGCCTAATGGTTATACTCAGGTTTTGGTGAAATTCATCCAATAGAGTAGGATGAATTTCAACAAATAGAAAATTCCTGAGGGACATCTAAAGGTTATGTTTTAAATGTAATAGGAGAGATCAATTGTTAAATGAAAAAATATTTAGAGTTTGGGTCTAAGAATGAGATGTCCAATATGTAGCTTTTAGGCTAGATGTTGGAGGATTCTCCTTTTAGCTTTTGAAGCTATGGAGAAGAAAAATTCCTACAACTTAGAGGTTGGAGGAAATGAGATGAGACCTATAGCTTTTGAGGTTATGGAAATGGGTGTTTCCTTTAGCTTTGGGCTAAAGGAAAAGAGAGAGGATACCCAACATATGGCTTTTGTGCCAAATGTTTGTGATTTCTCGTTAGCTTTGAAGCTAAGAAGAGGGAAAAATCTCCTACAACGTCGGGGTTGGAGGAGAAGGAGAGGAAACCCATAGCTTTTGAGCTAGGGCAAGGAATCTTTTAAGGCTTTTGGAGCCTATAAAGTGAGGAAAGATTTATAACTTCGGAGCTATAAATCAAAAGAAATTCTTTGGATTTTTGAGGTGTTCAAAGAAAGGTATTCATTTGCCTAATTTGAGGCTAGGCAAATGAGAGATTTTCTACAATTTTGGTTTTGTAGAAAATAGAAGGAAAGAATGTAGCTTATGGGCTATCAATTCATGAATGTTTTTTGAACATTTGGTGTCCAAAGAGATATATTCATTTGCTCAATTTGAAGCTAGGCAAATGAAGTAATATTGGATGCTTTCCTACTATTTTGAGTTGTAGGAGATGAAGAAGAAAATATAACTCATGGGTTGCAAATTGGAGGATGAATCTTTGAATTTTGCCTCCAATAAGATGTCGTTGTCTACCTAGTTTGGTTAGGTAAATATGAGAAACAACATTCAATTTAGATGTTGCAGATTGGAGAAAAGTCTTTGAACCTTTTATTGTTTAAAGAGGTGAATTCTTCCATCCAACTTGGGTTGGGGAGGTGGAAGAGAGGAAGTGCAACTTGGGAGTTGCAAAATATGGAAGATCTTCTTGAACTTTTAGTTATTCAAGGAAAGAGTTGCTTATTCACCTAACTTGGGTTGGGTGAAAGAGAAGCATTTCCTACATCTTTTGGGCTGTAGGAGGGGGAAAACAACTGGTAACTTATGAGTTGCAGGTTGGAGGATGATTCATTGGATTTTGTGTCCAATGAGATGTGATTATCTACGTAACTTTTGTTGGGAAAATAATAGAAAGTGACATGTAGATCCAAACTACAAGCTATAAAAAATCTCTTTGAACTTTTGAGTGTTCAAAGGCAGGAATCCACCCTTCCAATTTGGGTCGGGAAGGATGAGAGGAATGTAGGATTTTGATTTCTATGACTTACTAATATTATCTTAAACTTACTAAATGTTGTTCACTACGGGAAAACACGTGATTACCGTCGGAATTTCCGTCGGATTTTTTTACGCCGGCATTGTCGGCGCAGGTTCCGGCGGAATGATGCGACGTAAAGTTTACGGCGTTTTTTCCGGCGGATCCGACGTCGGAAATTTACCGGCATCCATTGCGCCGGAAATACCGCCGGTGAAAAGGGCTCTGGATTATTTCCGGCGCAGATTACGGCGGAAACGTTCTTTTAAACTCAACGAAACCGTTCCGGCGGATTAATGCGCCGGCTTATTTAATCTCAACGAACACGTTCCAGCGTATTGTCCGACGGTAACATTACCGGCGGACGGTCCGCCGGAAAGGCCGCCGCTAAAAGCCCTAAAATGCGAATCGGAGCCCTCTGGGCCGTCATTCTTTTTGCTACTCTCTCTCACCTCGCCTGCTTCGCCCGTCGCCCTCCGTCGCCGTTCGTCGCTGACCGAAGATTGACGTCGCCGACGGTCACCGAACTTCGCCGCCGACGGTCACCGGACTTCGCCGAGCATCTCCCTCTCTCCTGGTCGCGCGCCGCCGAGCATCTCCCTCTCTCTCAATCGGTATTGCATTTTTTTTTTGCTATCTTTTTGTTTTAGTCATGGATGTTTTCACTAAACATTTGCTAGAGGATATACCTTGGTGCATGCTTTTTGTTGATGATATTCTTCTTGTTGATAAGACTAGAGAGGGAGTTGAAGGTAAATTTGAAATATCTTTTTGCTTTAGTCATGGATGTTATCACTAGACATTTGCTATAGGATATATACCTTGGTGCATGCTTTTTGTTGATGATATTCTTCTTGTTGATAAGACTAGAGAGGGAGTTGAAGGTAAGCTTAAGTCTCCATATCTTTTTGCTTTAGTCATGGATGTTATCACTAGACATTTGCTAGAGGATATACCTTGGTGCATGCTTTTGGTTAATGATATTCTTCTTTTTGATAAGACTAGAGAGGGAGTTGAAGGTAAATTTGAAAAATCTTTTTGCTTTAGTCGTGGATGTTATCACTAGACATTTGCTATAGGATATATACCTTGGTGCATGCTTTCCTCCAAACGTTTGGAAACTTTTATATAAGTTCAGGAAAGCTTCAAGCAAGAAGATGGGAGCATTTCTTATGGCTTTTAAGTTAAGGAAAGTTAGAAAATTTCCCACAATTTTGGTTTGTAGGAAAGGGAAGAGAAAATGCAACTTGTGCATTGCAAATTCATTAATGTCTCTTGAATATTTGTTGTTCAAAGGAAGACATACATTGTCCTAATTTTTGCTTAAGAAAATGAGATGATTCGTACAACCTTTGAGTTATAGAAAGAGGGAATTAATATGCAATTTATGGATTGCAAGTTGGTGGATATTCCTTGAACATTTGATGTTCAAAGAGAGATTATTACTTAGTTTAGACTAAGCAAATGTTGAAATTTCTTTGAGCATTTGGTATTCAAATAAAGATAAGTACTTGCTTAATTTGAGCTCAAAAAATTAGGAAGACTAGGATTTGAATCCTATCTATAGAAGATTACTCATTGGTTTTGTGTTGTAATGAATAGGAACGGAGAACTCATAATTTGGTTCTAAGTTCAAGAAAAAACTTCTTGCCATAGAATATTTGGAACTTTGGGGAGACTCCAAAAGTCATGCATGGAAGAGAGATAGATGAATGTTTGTTGATTTTGTGCTTCAACAAACAAAAGGGGTGAAGTGGTTGATCATGCAATAATGTGTTTGGAGCATTGAGATGCTCCAAATTATTCATGCACAAGAGGGATGGATGTATGTTTGTTGATTTTGTGCATCAACAAATAAAATATAGATGAAATGAACTTAGGATTTTGATCATGAGATTTGCTAGTGCTTTCTTTGGGTTCTTTAGAGGTTGTTTCGAGAACCTCCATGTGAATTTGGAAAGCAAAAAAGCAAGGATATCATTTGTTAGTTTTGTGTCCCAACAAATGGAATAAAAGGACTTAGAATTTTGCTCTAAGTTCGGGAGCTTGTCATATGATATGCTGAATATTTTTTCGAAAATCCACAACACCATACACAAGGAGATCAATGATTCATGCAATGAAGTATTTGAAACCTTGAGGAGGCTCCAAACATCATGCATAAGCGGGAAGATTGATTTCTTAATGCTTTAGAGCGATTTCTAAATCAGTTTTGGCATGATTTACAAGATTTAGAGGCTTATGGAAATGCAGCACTACAACTTTTAAGATGTTTGAAATCATTCAGACATGATCTATAAGATTTAGAAGTGCATGCATGTATAGGTGGCTTTCAAATTTTCATAATTTTGGCAATTGAGGACAATTAGGTTTTGCAAAGGGTTGTATATAAACTTAACCAACAATGCTCTTTATGAGGCTTGCAACATAGAACCTAAAAGGTCGATGAGAAGCCTTGTGACAATTTAATGCTCTTTCAAGTTGATTAAATTTATCCTCAAGCATTTACAAACCTTCATGCAAGCTTATAAACTTCAACATATGCTTATTCTTATGCTTGAAGATCATTTTTGTCATGATCCATACATGAAAGGAGAGCATATAATCGAACAATGTTGCAACTTCAAGAGCTCATATACTTAAATTGCTTGTCATTTGGTCGATTCAAGATTGCCACTCCACACTACAAGTTTCATATGGTGCAAGATATGAACTTAATTGATTTTTTTATATTGTGAGATTTACTACATAGACCTTTGAAGGTCTATGCCTCATAATGACTAGACAGCCCAAATCAATTAAATTTAATACATGCATTAAACAAAACTCTAGAGATTATCAACTTCAATGCATGCAAACTCCTCCCCTAATATTGGTGCGTCAATTTTATCTTGACATGAATTGGATAGGAATGAGTACATCTTGCAATGTTTGGGAAGATCTACACCTCAACATTTGACTTTGAATGAAATGTAATCACCTATCCTATGGTTGAATTGTAGGTGACGATGAGGCAACATGAATGCTAAAACATACATTTGGGGGTTGTCAGACACAAACTTGGCCACCCTACACATATCGGCATGCCTCTTTGACTCTCTCAAGAGTGCAAACAAGTGGAAATCTCCGGATTTCCATTGTTTTGCGGAGAGGACAGCAAACACAAGGTTCTGGAGAGCACAAATTAAGCTACTACAAGGCTCTATGATTTTAGTAGCGTCAAGCACACAACTATGACTTAGAGGCCTTGGTTTTGCCTAAATTTTGATGATTTTTAACTCGCTGGGTTGTCATGACGCGCACCACAATGCATGTAGCAGCCCAAATTCTTAACTATCGAGATATTGTTTGCTTTGGCCTAAGAGCCTCACAGTTTTGCCATGTTGGTGTAACTTCTCAGTAGGTCACCCATCCCAGAGCTGCTATGGAATGAGCATGCTTAACTGTGGAGTTTCTTACAAAAATTTCAACTATTACACCAAAAGGAGGGCTAGGCATTGAGAGCAACCAAGGTTACATCTCATTGAACTATAAGAAGAAAGATCTCATTATTAAAGTGTTATTGTGAGGGATAGGTTGATAAGATAGACAACCTAACCTAAAGATCTGAGGGGATGACCCTTGTCAATATCATATGATTTTCATTATTTCAGATCATCAGGGTCCTTAATCTACTTACTCGAGAATGGTAGTCGATCAAACCCGACAATGGAGATCTTTGTTTGCAACCATGCTACCATGTACAAGACGACTTTGTTGACTTGGGAAGTATGCACAAAGGGGGAATTAGCCTACTTAGATGGAAAAATGATCAGAGGGAAGGACTAACATAAATGATATGATGAACTAACCTAAAAGATAATAAAGTTAACCTAAAGGATATGAAGTAGCCTCAGTCAAGATCCCATGGGATTTATGAAGACAGTTATGAATTTCATGTAATATTTGTCTAAGTAGACCAAGAGCTATGATGAGTCCTGCAAAATATCCAACTCAATCCTATATTTTATGCATATAGAGAATGACATGGGATCTTCTACATTATTCTCCATCTGGAACACTGCTTGGGTCTTCATCATTAGGATTATCTCATGTCTACAAAATTTTTACAAACTAAAATATGTATAAGGTAAATATAAATATGAAAGGGGTATTAGGTTTTACACATATTTTTGATGAATTTATTTGGCCTAGCTCAACATAGTGCTAAGCACAATTGAGTGTCTCTTAGGGTACTCTGTTGACGTACAAATTTGTTCAACAAATCAATACAAGCTCAACCCTATTGAATGTGATGATAATGATAAAAGATATATATAGTGTTACATAGGATCGTTTCAAAGCATCTCGCAAACATTAAAAAGCTATCAACTTTCGCCTATTGCATAACATGGATCATGTCAATGCATCCGAGATGTCCAATTTATCCGGGAAAGGCCCCCATGCTACTCAGTTTGCTTCAGAAGAAAAAGACAAAAATATAAATACAAGAACTAAAATTTTGGGCAGAATTGTCCTATTTCTCATCGAAATTGTACTTGTGGTGATTGCTGTTGATGAACACAAAGCACGTTTTAAAGCAACTGTGGTACTTTTTATGTTGAAGCTTTGGTGAATATCATGCAATTTTACAAGTTGAAGTAGAGCAATTTGCAGTTGCAAGTTTTGGTGGAAAGGTAAACATTTCGCTTCTCCACGACTTTCAGCAGCCTTTCAGTGGAGTAGCTGGAGTCAAGGTGAGTAGTGGGAGAATCTCTTCACTCTTAAAAAAAAACCATCTCATGATATGCTTATTCGTTTGTTTGCTGCAAATGATATCTAATTGCCATTCAAGCAAGACAGACCCATCGCCCATCGCTGATTAACCAGTGGTTGATCCGTTGAAGTACTTGACCAACATGCTTGATGCAGGAGTTGTAAATCACGCTTACCTCCAGGGAGAAATCCTGTGCATCAACTTATTTTGATCATAGCTAATTGCAGATTCTATGAAAAGGTATATTTCAAAAATCTACCCAGAGAAAAAAATAAAAAGGTTAAAGAAGTGATTATGCTTCTTCATGGGCTTTTATATAAAATGCAGGAAAACTTTTGGTGCTGTTTTCATAATGTTTGGAACAGAGACGGATGATTGCATTTATACTTCTACATAGTCCTCAAGAACCTATTATGCACTTAATGGTATTGTATATATTTTCCTTTGCTCCTGGATTCTGATTAAATGTTTGTACTTTTTCCTGCAAGGCATTTCAAGTTTCAGTTGTGTTGCTGGTGCTTTCGGAAAGCATGTTTTGAAGGCCAAACTCTTACTTTTAAGTAGTTAATACTTTCCATTTCTCTTGCTGTATTGTCTTGAAGAACATTTCGGCGCTTCCATGTACTCTAGCTAATCTACTTTGACAGCTGAGATTATTCAATATTGTGAACTTCTTTGGTACTCTAATTGAATTGCATTAGCAGAGTCAAAGTATCAATATTGAGTCTCTCAATTTGGGTAGTGCACCTAAAATAATTGTTAAATTTGAAAGAAGTTGTGCATCTTATTTGATGAACTTTACAATTGTAATTTTACTTAATTTACAGTGGTTTGAGCTTATGCAAAGCATGGCCTAGTGAGCTTTGTGGTTAAATGTTATTTTCTAACACGAATGCATACAGAACTCATTTGGCACCCAAAATAATTGCATGCATTTTCTGATTTCTACTAGTTCCCTACTTTTTTCTCCTTGTATTATGTGATAACTCACTCGTTTCATATCTGCTTCATGCATTTTTAAAGCTTATTTTTCATCAATGGAAGTCCTCTACAACTTTGCTTTAAAGCACTTTCAAATTCCCGACACAATAATTATAAAATTGCAAAAATTTAAGCGTTGTCACAGAACATGCACTTGAAATTCTAATGTTTACTTTTCTTCATTGACGATCCATTGTGGCCATCACAACCTTGGTCAAGCGCAAAACCTTAAACTTGAGGATACCTTCTTTCTTTTATAAAAACAACTAGAGGATATTCACCTCTTCCTTCAAAACCTATCAAGAATTCCAAGCAAAGTTTGCTACTTTTGTCATATAGCTGTTAGAACCTATTAACCTGAGTCCCTCTCGACTCAAGAAGTTCCATCTTAGGATGTATGTTGAGGTGGATGAGGCATCATACCATCAACCTCGATGTTTGGGGAGACTTTTAGGAAGATATGATAGCTTTGTGTTAGGTATTGACTCAATATCATCGTTGAATTGCATGATAAGATTTAAGCTTTTTAGAATCCAACCGTTCATGGTGGAAAGGATCCAACGGCCACAGAGAGCAATCCGTGGGAAGCTCTCATGAATCACGTTAAAACACCTTCCATAGATGGGCAGCTGATTTAGGAAGAGTTATATTTCATTATTATGTAGTTATATGTTTCCTTATTAAATATCTTGTATAGATCTATATATAGGGATGAATTTATGCAATAAAGTAATGCTTTTCTTCTCAAATTCCTAGTTTTAACATGGTATCAGAGCCAACGGCCTTTATTGCCGTGGAAGAAAGATCCTAGATCGCCGAAGGAGGACAACAGGAAGAAGAAGCCACCGGAAGACGAAGCCGGAAGCCGAAGGAGAAAAAGAAAGAGGAAGAAGGGATCGGAAGAGAAGCCAAACCGTGCGAAGCCTGTTGCAACTGCCTCATCCACTGTCGACACGAAGAAGTCGACCGGAAATCGAAGCCGAAGGACCACACAAGACTCTCGCCACGTCTAGTCTGCTTCTGATCCGAGCCGTACGACCCGCGTCCTAGCCGCACTGACGCCGAAGCCGCCGCCAATGGAACACCCGCCACCCGTTCGTGGCTCCCACTTGCAGCTGGAGAGGCATAACCGTGTGCTTTTGCGATCGAAGAGGCGCAATGTGCGTGCCCTAGGTACCCAAACCGAGTCCTTTAAAGACTCGGCTTGGCCCGGTTCAATTAACATGGAAAATTTTGTTTTCTTTTTCCCAAAAAAAAAATCGACCTTTATTGTTGAATAGAAAAATCTTGGAAGCCTTCATTGCTACCAAAAGACATACAGATAGTCTTAATTACTATCATAATGTCAGAAATCAATTCCTCCCAGAACATTGACCAAACTGAGGAGTCGATGGTGCACCAAGGACGAGGTGATCTCCAAAGCATGCAACCTTCCTATCGTCTAAATGGGAAAAACTACCTAAAGTGGTCTCAATTTGTGAAGACTTACTTGAAAGGGAAAGGGAAAGTACACCACCTCCTTGGAGGAGGACCAAAAGAAGGAGATCCTAAATTTGGAGTGTGGGATGAAGCAGACTCCGTGATTATGTCATGGTTGTGGAATTTCATGACTCCAGTAATTAGCGATACATTTATTTTCCTTTCCACTGCAAACGACATATGGGATGCTGCTAGTCAGACCTTCTCCAAAGCTCGAGATGTAGCTCAAACCTTTGAAATTAAAGTCAAAGTTGAAAGCACAAAGCAGGAGAGTAAGACCGTGATGGAGTATGCCACCCTTCTACAAAATATGTGGCAAGAACTTGATTACTATAGATGCATAGAAACCAGATGTTCGGAAGATGCTGCAATCCTAAAGAACTTTATTGAAAAAGATAAAGTTTATGATTTTCTTGCAGGACTAAATGTTGAATTTGACCAAGTTTGAGTCCAGATCCTTGGCAAAGAGGAGACGCCGTCACTCAATGAAATCATTTCTCTCATCCGCGCATAAGAAAGCCGACAAGGAGTGATGTTAGAACCAAAGGTCGTTGAAAGTTCAGCAATGGTGATGAGCAAAGAAACATGGAAGGAGAAAGGTAAAGATTTCTCAAAATTCAAAGACAATGACTCACTTTGGTGTAGTTATTGCAAGAAATCAAGACACACAAATGAAAATTGCTGGAAGATACATGGAAAACCCCTAGTAAGGAGTGGAATCAAAGAACTGAAACAAGTCAGCCCAACCTAGAAGCACAGTCTAGTCTTGGAGAATTCAATAAAGAAGATATTGATAAACTGAGTCGACTCCTGGTATCTCTTGAAAAATCAAATGCATCCTCTTCGCTTGCAGCCACAGGACTAGAAATCGGGGAAGACGATTGGACGTGTTAAGGAGAGAGCTGGACTGTACCACCTAGAAGAACTGTATTAAGTTCCCACTATCAGCCTTTATTGTTGATATAATCAAATCATCCTTTATTACTGATACAAGCAAATCATCCTTTATTGCTAATCAAATCAGCCTTTATTATTGATACAAGCAAATCAGCCTTTATTGCTGATCAAATCAACCTTTATTGCTGATACAAGCAAATCAGCCTTTATTGCTGACATAATCAAATCAGCCTTTATTGCTGATCAAATCAGCTCTTCATTACTAGAAACCCGAGGAATACAAAATTCCCACCACCAGCCTTCATTGTCGGAATTTTGAGGATAGGTTCCCATCACCGCCTTCATTGTAAGCTTTCTCTTGTGGTTGTTATCCTATCTATAATCAATGCAGTCTTCATTGCTGCCCTGCTTGATATAGCCTTCATCGCTTTCATTTGCCATTGTCACAATATCTGAAGCTAATAGAGGGCTATATGGTGTACCAAGGAACTTGATAACTCTACTTTGTGTGATTAATTACCAAGCTGGGAATGACATACCTTATTAAATATCTTGTATAGATCTATATATAGGGATGAATTTATGCAATGAAGTAATGCTTTTCTTCTCAAATTCCTAGTTTTAACAATCATGAAAGTTGAGATCAAGAAGTAAGAAAGTCTAGCTAGAAATGATTTAGGTTGGTTGGAGATATGTTAACCTGTCCAGGAGGTTGGGTCGAAGGGATTTCTTTTAAATAAGATTTGTAGTGTGATTCTAAAAGATATAAAAAGGAAGTATATAGAGATTGATTGATATGATATATGATAGGAAATACTTGAATATTTCAAGTAAACCCTAACAAGATTGAGATTGATAAAAATAGTGAAAAAATCTCAATATCTCCAATGAAAACAATCCAAAAACAGTAGATTGTATTATAGAATCAAACCAAAAGCAAGAGCAAGCAAAGATACAATTGATCATCAATTCGAGAGGAGGATCGTTCTCTCCCAATCTCTAAACGATGACTCTAGAGCCCAAGAAACCAAAAAGAACCCTCACAAAAACACAATGTCATAACATGGCCCTAACCCTAATCTCCCTCCCATACTTAAGGCATATAATTAAAACAATAAGACAAAAGACCAAAAGGCCCTTGCATCCCCCCTTTGGCTCCAAATTTGAATTTTAAATCACGTGGACCCCACCCCATCTCTCTCTCTCTCTCTCTCTCTCTCTCTCTCTCTCTCTCTCTCTCTCTCTCTCTCTCTCTCTCTCTCTCTCTCTCTCCATATTTTTGTTGCCCCTCCTGCTGTAGACATGAACCGGCCCCTTAGAAGGGGCCAGCTGGACCGGTCCACTAGGGGTCGATCTAACACTCCCACCCTCCCAAAGAATCACCCTCTTATATGTCTCCCATGTGGCGTCGTAGTCTGGGAGGTTCTTCCACTTGATCAATACTTCCTTAGCTCAATCTTCTCTCTGGCAAGCCCCATCAACTCCAAGGGTTTCAACATCACCTCTAATTCATCAGTTAGTGTCATTGGTAACTCATAGCTTCCTGCAGAATCTCCAATTGCCCTTCTTAACTGAGATACATGGGACACAACTGGTGTATCGTCATCATTGGAGGTAGCTTCAGCCGATAAGCCAAAACTCCAATCCTCTCCACTATCTCATATTGCCCAAAGTATCTTGGGGCAAGCTTCTCATTTCTCTTGTTGACCACTGACATTTGCCTGTAAGGTCGAAGCTTTAACAACACCCTTTTTCTTCATAATCTGTTGAGCTCTCAGCAGATGCCTCTTCAACTCTTCCAATATCCTACCCCTCTCCTCCATAACTTGGGTGTCTCTAACACAAAGCATTTTAAGTAAGTTTCCAAACTCCTATTGACCACTTTTATTTGGCCTTTCATCTGTGGGCGGTAGGCGGTGCTCGTCTTCAATACTGTCTCCTGTAGTCTGAACAACTCTCTCCAAAATTGGCCGAGGAACACCTTATTCTTGTCAGATATTATAGCCTTTGGTACTCCATGCAATCTGACCACCTTTCATGAAGGTTGATGCCACTGTCACTGCAGTGTATGGATGTCGTAGGGAAATAAAATGAGCATATTTACTCAACCTGTCAACCACCACTAGGATCACTGTGAAGCCCTCTGATCTAGGCAGCTCATCTATGAAATCCATGAACACCTCCTCCCATACCTGATCTGGTAAAGCAAGTGGTTGTAATAATCATCTTGGAGGCATTGTCATGTACTTGTTCTTCTGACAAACCTCACACATGGCGACCATCTCCTCCACATCCTTATGCATCCTCTTTCAGTACAACTCTGAAGCTAGTCTCTTGTAGGTCTTCTACACCCCTGAACATCCCCCAACAGCACTCCCATGGAACTCCTGGAGTAAGTGTGGAATGTGGACCGATGTCTGAGACATCACAAACCTCCCCTGGTACAGAAGTCCCTTCCCCACCAAAGTATACCCCAGATGGCTACTCCCTTCCCTTAGTAAATCTGTCTTGATCTTCCCCAACTCCTCATCCAGAGCACTCTTCTCCTTGATGGCCTCCCAATCAAACATCAATGGAATTAACCCTGTTGTCGGCTGCAACTCCCCCATATATTTGGACAAGGCATTTGTCGTCTTGTTCTCCACTCCTGGCCTATATTGGATCTCAAAATTATAACCCAACAACTTAGAAAGCCATCTATAATGCCCCTTGTCACCATCCGCTACTCCAACAAGTACTTCAAGCTCCGCTGGTCCATCCTGGCAACAAAATGCCTACCTAATAAGTATGGCCGCCATTTCTGGATAGCTAGTACAATGACCATCAATTCCCACTCATAAACTGATTTCAGCCTGGCCCTAGCTATCAACACCTGGCTGAAATAGTCAATGGGTCGATGATTTTGCATAGCATTGCCCCCAATCCATATCCTGAAATATATGTCTCTATTATGAACACCTAAGTGAAGTTTGGTAGTGTTAAGACTGGTATAGTCGTCATAGCCTTCTTCAAACTCTCAAAAGCTATTGTGGCTGCCTCCCACCATAGGAATTCGTCCTTCTTCAATTGTTCTTTTAGTGGTCATGCTATGGTGTTGTACCCTTTCATGAATCTCCTGTAGTATCTGGTCAGTCCTAAGAATCCTCTCAGCTCCTTCAGATTCTTAGGTAATAGTCATCTCATCATAGCCTCAATTTTTTATTGATCTACTGCCACCCTCTCTTTAGACACTATATGGCCCAAATACTCCACACTAGTCTGAGCAAAATAACACTTGTTGTGAAACATACATGTGAAGATGAGTTGCTTACAGAAATTTGCACGCTTAATATTTCGAGAACAATATTAAATAAAACTTAAGCCGATTTAAACGCTTAAGATAAAACAATAAGGCGATGAAACAAGCTTAGGCTAAATTACATGCATAATAGTTAAGATCGTAAAGTAGCTAATTTAATCTAACATTGCATACATGAATGATTTTCAACTATAAATCTCAATGCTAACAATAAGATTAGACACGATGCAAGAATCCCTCACTCAACTCTCTAGTTCTCTAAGCTTTAGCGGTGAAGAGCTTGACATGAGCTTGTGAATCAAAGTATAACCACAATTGAAAGGTGAATTAAGAAGATATAGAGTAGGAACAAAAGTTTACCAAGGGAAGACAGATACGGATCTCCGGCGTGGTTGTTTGGATGCTTTAGAAATGAATGGACACCAGTACAATCCTCCTAGCTATTTGGGGACAGCATTTTGGCAATCTGTAGGCCTTGGACAGTAGCCGGAGACCTTTCCAATTGGCGGGGCAGCAACAAAAAGGTGCAGAATCCTTTGGGCAGCACCTCTGACATCAGGGACAGCAGTTTGGGCTTGTGTGAGAAGTTGGACAGCAGTTTCACAAGCCTCAAAATTCTGAACAGCATCCGTTATAACTTAGAAAAGCTGCACCGCAGCCCTAGGAGTTCTTTGGACAACAACAAGAAGGTTTGTAGCAGCAAAATTGTGGACTTCCTTTGCTAATTGATTTCTTAATTAAGGTGAGAAATAAAAGGAAAGGGGAGAGGAGGAAGGCTGGCGGTTTGGGAGATGGGTAAGCCGGCGGTATGCGGAAGAAAAGGAGCGATGATGAGGACATCGACAGACGCTACTGACATGTTTATCACCGGCGAAACCGCAGATCGACGGCCACGATTCAGCGCCTCTACTTTTGATTCAGATGTCATGATGTATTTTCGTTTTATTTTATTTCAGTTGCAGTCTTTTCATTTTTACCCCTGGGGGGAGTTACTTTATTATTGTAACCCAGAGGGCAATTTCGTACTTTCTCTTTTTATGAGTTGAGACCTATATATAGTGGTCTCATGTGTTGTATTGAGGTTAATGAATATTTTGAATGAAATTTGTTTTGGTTATCTTTTTCTTCTTCTTCTTCTTGTGGAGAGTTAGAGAGGAGAACGAGAGCCCAAGGTGTGGGCGAAAAGCAATACCCACCAGTCATTGAAAGAGTCTGTGACTCGTGGTCTATCCCCATCATCCGATCCTCGCCTTTTCCCAACCCGCCAACCCTAACCCCTCTTGGCCGCCAACCACCCCACCTCCTCCACCGCCGGCCTTCTTCCCCACTCCCCACTTGTTCGAATTTTGCAAATTCAAAATTATTTGAGTTGAAATTTTCCATATTTGTCAAAGCCAAATATGGAAAGTTTTCAAATTCAAATCAATTCGAAATTTGAATCGAAGTGGATTTCATAATCAAACCTCTTCATGCAAACAAGCAAATTTGGAAGGTTTGTAAATTGCTCCCACACCTTTCCCTCTCCTCCTTGAACCCGTCGGCCATGCTTGGCTTCCCCCCTCATTAATTGCTACATAACTCCTTCTCCCCCTTTTGAAATCAAATTGATTTCAATTAATTCTCCCTCCCAAATTTTCAAATCCTGAAATTTATTTCAGGATTTGTTTTAAAACTCCCTCCCCTCCTCCCTTGAAACCGCCGACCTCCCCCTCCTTAAACTCCCCATTAATTCCCCAATCAATGCTTTAATTCCATTTGATTTGAAATTCAAAATTCAAGTCAATTCCCTCCTAATTTAATCAAAACTGAAATTAAATTTCAATTTTTGATTAATCCCTTCTATAATTCCCTAACACTTTTCTCCAACCCTAGCCTTTTCCCCTTGCACCCGCCGGCCTCCCTTCTTCCTCTTGCTCCTGCCAACCCATCTTGCTTCTCTTGTGATTTGAGAAGCCAAGGAAATGAGACAACGACGCCTCCCCTCTCCATTTCAATGTCGAATGGCGGATCCCGAATTTGAGTGGGGACTCGTGTTCGATGGCAACAGAAATCTCGACATTTTACGATCCCCGTACTTCGACGTAGGATTTGAAGACGATGCCACCATTGGAGACTATTTTGATCGAGTTGTCCCAGATATCGTGCGCATCCTCACCCGTCGACGTCCCGACTACAATTGGAGCATCGTCGGCCACCTACCACCTCCATCTCCACCGGTTACCTCTACACCAACGAAGTTCTTCGGCGCCGTTTCTCTAGTGGTAATATCTTTCATCGTATGAGTCTTCTTTCTCCGCTAAAAGCCTACTAATAATTGAGTGAGACGGCCCTAGAGGTGAACCTCTTATTGTTAAGCATTGGATTTTTGTTAATTGTACTTTGCATTTAAATTCCCTTGAATTTTGAAAGAACTATCTCAGTGTGGGCTCCAAAAATTCGGCCCCGGCCTCCGCTCGCGCTTCTTATTCGGCGAGGGAGTTTTAACGAACTAAGTTCCGAGGTAAATTTTCGAAGGCAGATGGGTTTGTAGATAAGACACTACCCAGAGATTTCGCCCTCATTTTGTGAGGACTGTATGATCTGAGTTCTGGTTTCCTATAGGCGCAAGCCCCTATAGTTAATTACCCCTCTTGATTACGAGAGAGAACTTTCGATTAAGGCTAGTCGTCAATCAGATACGTAGAGTATACGTGTTATCTGGCATATAGTAGCAGCAATGGATTTTGATATTGGTAGAAATTGGATTTGGATTTGGGTATTTGGCAAGGTTTGAAAAGTTTTGAAGATTTGATATTTAAAATAGAAATTTCACCATCGTGCACTTAAAGCGGATGGTGGGGGAATGGATGATGGACCCGATCAAGATCCCATGGTTCCGTCGTCCCGGGCCATCGTGGTCCCTGGTCTACTTAGTCAGAGGAGGTAGTCGACCCAACCTGACAGAAGGATCCTTGTCGGCAGCCATAGGTTGCTTCGTCCAAGGGGACCTTGTAGACCGGGGTTGAATGTTTGTCTAAGGGGACAAATTTGAATCCACCTTAGCTTACAGAGGGCTTTGTGCCCTATCGATCATATCCTATTGATTCATATCTCAAGGATTTAATGCCATTAAGGAGCGTATTGGCTCTGGCCATAACCGCTATCTGTGGTGCCATTTGACGGCAAAACCACTCGGTTCAGAGGGCCCCGGGTCATAACCGTTTACCTGCAGTGCCATTTGGCGGCGAAACTGCCGGTTAGAGGACACGTACCACGTCCTTACTGCCAAGAGATTGTTTGAGAATGGATCCTAGTGATATTTTCGACTAGGCATTTCGCTCTTTGTGAGCTGAAGTTGATTTTGATTTGTCCACCTCGACAAACTGTTGCGGAGGGCGGATGGATTTTGCTTTAACTGCGTTGATGGATTTATTTCAATTTTAAATATTTTTTGGATTTTGGAATTTTGTGATTTTTTGGAGTTTTCTGGGATTTTTTTGAGTTTTCTCGGATTTTAGGATATTTGGAACGGCATTGGAAACTATTTGGGAACCCCTCCGGTTGAGATGTTCATTCAACACGGCCATCATCGGGGTGTTTGGGGTCATTCCTCTTTATGGATTGAACCCTGTCAACTCTGTCGGGCTGTCGACAGAGGATCGGGTTTCGTAGGCTTTATGCCCTTGATAGTGAATTCTCTTTGTTATAGGCCTTAAAGGCCTAAGATGAATGTATTAAGACAAATATACCGGTCGTAGCAACCGTATATTTGTTTGAGAGTTCGAACGTTGTCGACTACTATTGATCCATATAGGAGGATCGGGTTCGAACTAGAATTCACTTGTCAACCCGCGCAGCATCCCTAGACGTCACGTGTGTACCAATAGCACGCTCGTCGGGGCCCATGCGGGTTTGGGGGCATTTTATAATTAAACCCTATCGTCTCCTTTTATTTGCTAAGGAGGATCGGAATTCACTTGTCAACCCGCGCAGCATCCCTAGACGTCACGTGTGTACCAATAACACGCTCGCTGGGGTCCATGCGGGTTTTATAATTGTTTTTACCCCTTTTAGTGTACCTATGTGTATACAATTTATAGTGCACGTGCAGGGGTACTTTGAAAGTATTCGTAGTCGCCTTCTGTCCGCTTGCGTAGAAGTTGCAGATCCGGTGGCGTAGTGTTGTAGATTGTGGACGCCTTCTGTCTGCTTGTATCAGTGTTGCAGATCCGGTGGCGTGGCGTAGCAGCTTCTGAATTAAGTTGTTCGCTGCTTCGTATAGGTAGACTGTCGTGCACTATTTGTTGATTTTTGTAGGCGGGTCATAGTGCACTAACTAATCTCCTGCCTTAGATCGTAGCAGATTGCGTTTGTCGTATTCTTCATGTATTTTGTTGTGGTATTTGGTCTTTACAATACATCCATCACTGCTTGCAGAGTTCAACATTTATCCCTCTATTAACATAGAAGATTTAGTAACCTATGAGGGTTCAAAGTTTAGCCCACCACCTCCACTTCAAATTGAGCCTTGCATCTTCCCGCCCGACAAGAATATATGGCGGATCCGGAATTTGAATGGGGGTTGTGTTCGACGCCCACGGCAATATCAACGCCCTACGATCAACATTCTTCGACGCGGGATTTGACCACGACAACGACACTATTGAAGATTACATCGACTGTATCCATTACACATTAGTTGATGTGATCGACGAGCAAAAGATCAAAGGGACGTTGGATCATCCTCGGACGACCGTCATCCTCCACCACTCCGGCCACCTATTCAAGAATGACGATCTTAGGCTCCTTCTTCCTCGGAGTGACCTCGGTTCTAATGTGGAGATTCTTCTTCCGCTAAAGCCTAGACTAGTTGAGCGTATGGGCTCCAAAGGTGAAAGCTCTTATTATTAAATTGTGGATTCTTGTTTATCATCGTAGTTTTACAATTGATCTTTGCATTTTCTTAAATTATTTGGTTAACCGACTTCGATCTTCGTTGCCTAAGCAAGTTGAAAACTAAGAATTCTAAGGATCAAACCTTTGTTATAAGCAATAAATTTATTTCGGATTATTTTGTTAAAATTGCTCTCTTTAATTTCTTAGAGTAACTCCATCGCATGTACGTTTCACATCATTAGTATTTCTCTACTTTTATAACTAAATATATGACATATGGTACAGAATATGCTCTTTCTGTTTTTACTGCATATAAAATGATCAGATACCCTGGAAGATATATATAGTAGCTGTAATCAAAGAGAAAGGGCAACTTTCTGAATATTTTTACTATAAAACACCAGTTAGTATTCTCTTGCTCTGTTCTTTAGTTCTCTGTTTTTCTTGCTGCATTGCTTCCACAGCACAAACATGGTTGGAAGTTTTGTCAAATTCATGCTTGAAACCATGGCTGACCAGTGTCTTGATAAAGAGTAGATCATCTTCATAAAGGGTTTTCGAATTATGCTCCATGTGCTGTGCTAAAAGGGTTTTTGAATCCATGACCTGACTTGACTTCCCACAAGTTCAATAATCAAAGATAAGCTCTCACGAGGAGATTCAATCAACTGCTTAAATTAGTAAGTAAATTTAAGGATATTAGGATAGAGCGATCAATGGTGCCATTACAGAAAGTTATCTACTTCGATGCAAAACTTCTGGAAAACTGCTGTTTTCCTCATCATAAAGTTTGGTATATTGATAAGCTCAAAGAGCATCAGCTTCTACTTTCCGTAAGCACTTAGAATTTATCTTTTTAATTTGGTGTCCAAATCTGTTAGTGATGGTCACAATCTAGCCCCACTTGAGATTAACGCAAACAAATTCTACTGGAAGTTGGCTTAATGGTATAGTTTATCAGTCATATTTAGCCTTCATTTATTTTGTTCAATATGCTGGAATACCATCCTTGCCATTTAAGCCTGCTATGGTAGTTTGGGTAGATGTCCTGGTGTCAATATGCTGGAATACCATCCTTGCCATTTATGCCTGCTATGGTAGTTTGGTTAGATGTCTTGGTGGCCTACAAGTGATAAGGATGTGCTTGATTGATGCCTTGATGTGGACATCCTGCTGGCTTAGTTGCTGTAAGCTTTGATTTTTGTGGGCTGCCCTTAAATGTTCTTGCATCAGAATCTTGGAATAAATTCCTGACTGGGGACGGGCCACTTGTGCTTCTGAATTCCTAATGCTGCTACAGCCTTATATATCAATATATTATTTACTTCCGTAAAAGACCTGGGCCATTTTTTTGCTAGAACTTCCATTTCACAAGGTAATTATTGAAATTGCTAACACAATTACTATGTCAGATCCCTTTTTTTTTTTTCTGCTGTCCAGTGAATCAGAAATTGAAATTACTTTAAGAATCTTCAGGACAATCATGCAAAAGTTTTATAGCTAACAGATTATGGAGATGAATTAAAGGTGAAAGTGGCCTTTGGATTATTTGCTTAGAGTCAATTTAGTCTCAAGTGTCTAAATTTGTTTAATTTAGTCATTTAACTCCACAAATTTAGTCATTCTATGATCATTTTGACCATCTTCTCATCCTGTGGAACTTCAAGTGGCACTGTATTTTTTTTATTTATTTTTAATCTTTTTGGAGTCTTTGTTTCTAAGTTTCCATTGAGAATGATCTGTGAGTAATTTTGTCGATTAGGCAGCTTTTAGTACAAGTTAGCTAGATTACGTGAACATAAGCAACTACATTTTTGCCTGTTTGACATCAATGCTGGCCTTTTTAGTTGTTCATGAATTTCTATAAGGTTGCTTTAATTGAGCTTATCTTTTTCATTAAGCGGCCTTAGGATAGTTTTTTTTATAAAGGAACTTGAAGGCTCCGCTTGACATAGTTTTCTTAACTCTGATTACTTGAACAACATAAGCATATTTGTAGTGTTTGGAGAGAAGCATGAGAAAGTCATGTTGTTTAAAAGCTGAAAAACATATTTTCAGAACTTTAATCTATGTAGTTTCTCATTAAAATATAATTTTATAGATTTTAATTTTCTTATCTAATTTTCTATTAGTTACATATTAAGTAAAATGAATAAATAATTAAAGTAATTAGATGGATGGATGAGATGGATGGATGGATGGATAAAATTATTGTTGGAGGATTAAAAAAGAGAGAGTATGGTCTGTATATAGTTGGGATAACGATGTGCAAAGAATAAGTTTAACATCACTGATAGAGCACCATGAGTATAAATGGAGAATGATAAATAATAAAGTCAATAGCTAATCAAGATAGTTCAGATAAGACTACTGATGATGGTGAAAATGATTTTTATATTAACTAAGATTTGTTATGATATTTTATTGTGATTGCTCAAAATTTTGTAATGATATTCATTTGTCATGCAATCAACTTTCATCTTTGCACAATTATATTTTATCAAACAATCACAATTCTTAGAGCAATTTAGATCCCAATCTGAATATAATTTTATCCAAATAAAAAAATTTGCTTATTCAACACAGAAAACAACAAGCAAAACATTGTCAAAAGGTGCATAAAAACTTCATTATGAAACTAATTCTTTCAAAAGACAGCTCAAATTTTTTTACCCAATTAAGGTTGCACAATGTAAAAGCTGCTGCAAATTAAAGTAGATGCATCTCATTTTGGTAAATAAAGCCTGAGCGATTTTTATAATGAAACTGCCTCATAAAGCAACTTTCTGGCATTACCTTATTTATATAAATGGGTGGCTCAACCAAATAAGCCCTTTCAGATTGAAGGATCCGAATCTACATTGGCAAAGCTTTTTTTTTTTTTTTTTTTTCTTTTTGGTCACAAGAAATAGTGTTAGTTTTTCTCTTTGGATACTACAACGTACGCCTGTGCACCCCTATGGAAAATTTATGTCCCTGATTTGTTGAAATGATTATGCCATTGAGACCCATTTTCCATATATACAAACAAGCTTTATAGCTCAAATACAGCCAGACTATGGACCCTATCACGCCATGAGCATATTTGTTCTACAACATCATAGAAGTGTGCGTTTGTCTCACCTAAGAACATACGGTGACAAAGAAACACAGTAGTAGCTTGCTCTTCTCCATCCACCCAAGTACGTCCATGCATTTAATGTTCTTCCATCTAATCCTTTTCCATTCCACCTCCACCTTCATTACTATAACTCTTTTGTGGTTATATATATTGAATGATTTAGGTCATATATCTTATAATGTTGAATATATATATGAATATGTGTGCAGTGCAGTATGGACCACACTAGTAAAGCTATGGATTCTCTTTTCCTCTTCCAGTGAAAGCTTGTGACAGAGCTGCAGGTAAAATATAAATATAAATAAATATATATATGTACATGTATAGCTTTTTCTGTCCGTATCCTTTTATAGATTGTCTTTCAGTGGCAGTATGGGAGTCCCCCCACCTCAGCTGGATGGACACGTGTTTACTGACATTTTTATGGGTTTTTATCAGCTCATCCTTTGGCAGGTTCACCTGCTTCACAATAGCACCACTATTATAGAAGTTGACAAGCCTCCTACTGATGGGATTGCTGTTGTGGATGAGATTGAGGGAGAAGATGAAGAGAGAGAAATAGAGATTTTAGATGGAGATAGAGATAGAAATGGTCATTTCATGTGGCACAGTTGTGTTTTTGATGCTGCCATTGGTGCAGCAGAGGCCAGGAGAGGCTGACCTCTCAGGCGTGCTGTAAAAAGGGGTGCAACGAACAAGTGGTCTTTACTGTGGCATGTTTGGATTGTGTGGTGTGTGTTCCCTATCTTCCAACTGCTGCCTCTTCTCACTACCATATATCCTTTTTCACCATCCAGGATTAAGTGAAAACTATTATTATTCACTGCACGTGCCCTCCCTTTCCCCACCTGCTTACCAGGGTAGAAATTAATAAGAGTAAAATTTTGTGGAAGGATTCATGTTCTTGTTGTACTAGAATTGAAGTATCAAGCTTCGTTTAGGACGGTTTTCTTACTGCTTCTTAAAATAACTTTTTTAAGTAATTTTTGTACTAAAAAGTTTATTTTAGTAGTAAGAAAGCAGTCCCAAACGAAACCTCAGTAGCATTTTTAGTAGATTTGGTTGCAAAATATTACATGGTTGCCATTGTGAAAACATGTGAAGAAAACGTTGGGTTCCCACTTGTGCTAATAAAATATATAAATAGATGTACCACATATAAACTGGTTTCTTATCTTTATCTTTACTCTTTTTTACTTGCTTCCTGATTCGGAACAGCCCAATTGTTCTTTGGAAAGAGTTGGGATAAAATTAAAAGAAAAGACGAAAAATTATGTCAGAATATATTAATTATAAAATGTTGATATGAATATAATATATGTTTTAATTAATTATTTATATATTATATTAAATTTTATTTTGACCAATTTTTTATGTAGGTATTTTGATTTTTTTTTTCTTTAAAAAAAAAAACTTACAAAATGGTGATGAAGATAATAAGCATTAGCTATAAATTTATTCTTAAGAAAAAGATTATAATCTTTTTCTTCGGCAGTGGAGCTTTATTAAGGCATGGAGAGGTTAGAGAAACAATAAAGTTTATTCCATTTTTGGAGAACCATTCATCAAAGATAATTAGAAGAGGCAAAGTGGGAGAGGTCAATTCAAAAAAAGAAAGTTGAAAATTGTGGCAGTCTTGTTGCGTGTTAGAAAATACGCGACGGTAGAGTTTGTAGATTCACGTCCGAGCGTTGCACGTAAATTTAACACACAAGCAGAAAAGAAAATGTAAACACCAGAGTTTTTACGTGGAAAACCCAAAAAGGGAAAAAACCACGGGGCCTCGCCCGGTTGTAAAGTTTCACTAGTGTTTTTGTAGATTACAAATGGCGGATTCGTCCCACAAGTTGGGATAATCCGAATACAATTTGTTTCTCCCAAGAAGTTTACAAAATTCTACAAATTCCCTGCGTTTCCCGAAAATCCGGCAGAGTTCCGGCGTCTTCAGGCAGCAGGAAGAGCTCCGGCGGTGGTCGAGGAGGTGAGGAATCTTCTTTTCCCCTTTCTCCTCTTCTTCTTCTCTCTCTTCACTTGAGCCCCCTTTGTGTAGAATGAGGGCTTTATTTATAGTTTTTCTGGAGTTGCATGGCTTGTAAATAGGTGTGAGATCAAGGGCGAATTGGGAGTGGTTTGAATGGACGGCCGATATTGAATCTTTTGATCATGCACCGTTCGTTGGACATTTGAGGCCTTAATGATGTCAGAATTCGATGATCTTGGGCTCGTTGGATTCGTCTCGTCGAGTCGTTCGATTCGAGTATAAGCTCGTCAAAATCGGAGACCGTTTGGTAACTCAAACTGCGGTTTGAACCTTCCAACAGGGCTTTGGGCCCTTGATTCGGACTCATTTGGGCTCGGATTGGGTTGATCTTGGTGTCGTTGGGTTCGTATTTCCGAGACGCTCGGTTTGACTGTAAGATTGCTGAAATCATAGTTCGGGTGCTTCCAAAATTTAATCTTTGAAGTTTCCAATCAGATTTTGCCTCGAGATTCGTGCCCGATCAAGATCATTTTGTAATGCCGTATCAAGTCTCAAGTAGGAAGAAACAAGATTGTTGAAGAATATGGCTCCTTTCATATATTTTTGTATTTATGCTTTCCTATATTAACTAAAAGTATGTTTATAAATACTTTAGCTTCTCGTATCTTTATCAAATTACAAAGAGGATAAATGTAAAAAAATAAAATAAAATAAAATATGAAAGATATTTTTATATCAATAAAAACCACAAATTAAGGATCTATTTATGATAGTTTTTGAGATGCTTTATTACTATCAAATTATTTTTAAAAAAAAATTGTAATAAAAAGTTTTTCTCTTAACAATTTAGGCTTTTTATTTTTTATTTTTTTTATTTATATATATATATATATATATATATATATATATATATATATATTTTTTTTTTTTTTGATAGCTTGCTTCCTATTTTTTAAAAGTAAATTTTTAGTATAAAAAATTGTTATATTAAAAATCTTTTTAAAAAATTAATAATAAAATTTATATCAAATGAAACTTTATAACAATCAATTTTATAAAAATTGCTGTCATCCCAAAGAAACCCTAATAGAGTAACTTTTGATGAGATAATGGAAACCGAAAGATGGAATTAGACCAACCAATCACGAAACAATATTCGGCGTTGAAATTAACATCCAATCATAGCGTGAAGCTCAAAATTCTCCACTCACAGATAATCTTGGGGTATACCATAAAAGCATGTCTTCTTCACCACTCTCTCTATAAAAAGAAAATAATTAATTAATTAATTTTAAGGGGAAAAAAAAAATACAATGGCCTACCCAACCAATAAGCAAAATTATGTACGAATGCTCTTATGTTGTTGGTATACATCATCGCTAGGGTTTTTTTCCTGGAGCTCCGCTTGCGTTTCCCTTGTCCTGCTGGGGCTTCCCCCTTGATAATGCCGACGATCTTGGTGATTTCCAGGGAAGTTCTCTCTTCCTTTGCTGGTGTTTCTCTTTGGTTTTTGGCTTTGTTTTCATTTTCCTTCTCCGGCATGTGCCGAAATGGCGTCGAATCGCCTGTGCGAGCTAGATTTTTAAGAGGGTTTGATTAAAACGCATTCGTTTTTGGAAGCTCTTGCGGGATCTTCTTCTGTTGCTAACATTTCGAATCTTAAGACATCCTCCTTTTGCGGCTTGCCTTCCCTGTGGATTTTGGAGCAGGAAATCCAATCTTTGTCTGTTCCGTTTCATTTTTTCCTTGGTTTCTTTCCCTCGAAAAGCCCCTCTCTTTATTCCATTCGAATATATATTCGTCTTCAATCTTAAGCTCAATAGAGAGGTTTCGTTCACTCTACTTGATCCATCGCATATCTTGATCAAGTTGATTAATGAATTTGATTACTGCAGGATTTTTGTCATAGATCCTACCTTGTGTATAATTGTTACATCAAACTTACCAAGTGGTCTCTTCTTTTTGCTATTGGTGTTGAATCGTCGGTGATCCCGATTTGGATTTCTTTTCTGCAGCTGTGTCCTCATCTCTACTCTCCCTGTATTCTTCACGATTTGAGTTCTATTTTTTGGCAAACCGTTGAAAATTGATTATGCCACTTCTGTTAGCTATGGGCCTGATGTGGCTCACGTGTTGGTGGAGCTTGATATCACTAAAACTTTCCCGGACAAGGTTTGGTTAGGTCTTGAGAAGATGGGCTATGTGCAGCAAGTGGTTATAGAAGAATTCCCACCCTTTTATGCTTCATATAAATGTATCGGTCATGTGGTTGGGAATTGTCGTCCTCATCCTTCGACTGGTCTGTCTAATAATAACCCTATTAATTCTAAACCTATTTTGAATCATTCTCCCCCCCCCCCCCCCCCCTGCAACAAGTGGTTATAGAAGAATTCCCACCCTTTTATGCTTCATATAAATGTATCAGTCATGTGGTTGGGAATTATCGTCCTCATCCTTTGACTGGTCTGTTTAATAATAACCCTATTAATTCTAAACCTATTTTGAATCCTCCCTCCCCCCCCCCCCCCCCCCCCCCCCCCCCCCCCCCCCCCCCCCCCCCCCCCCCCCCTTCTTTGTCCCATGTTGTGCATATTCTCAATGGGGGGAGTGCGATTGTTGGGTTGATATCCCTATGGAGTTGGGAACTGCAGAGAATGTGGCGGGGAGTGCAGATGATTATTTGGGGCATAATACTGTTCTTCTTAATTTTAATTTCATTTATGTTGATTCTATTGTGGTTTAGGAGGACCTTGTTTCCTCGGTTCCTCGATTTTGTGCTTGTCACTACAGGAAATTCAGGTTTTATCGGTGGTTTATCTAAGATTTTTTATGGTTTAGTAAATTATCAGTAGTTTTTTGGCGGTCCAAAAATCGTCATAATAAATCAAGTAGGAAGCTAATTCCGGTGGTCTATTTTTGACTATTTTAATCATCAGTGGCTTTCCGGCGGCAGGGACGGCCGGTAATTTCCAGCAATCATAACGCTGGTGACCGCCGGTTAATCACCGGCGGCTTATCGGCCGTCAAACTGTCGGAACACTGCGGTGGACTGCAGGCGATCGCCGGTTAATCACCAGTGGCTTACCGCCGTCAGAACCGCATGTATTACCGGCGGCTGTAGTGAACTTATGGCGGCAGTTTATTAAACTCTGCTGGTTAATACCGGTGGACCGCCTGTAATCACTACAGAAAAATTGTCAATTACCGGCGGATTTTTCAGGTGGCTTGCCGGCGGCCTGAATTTCAGAAAAAAATTCTAACGGTTTTCCGTCGATTTTGTTTCCGGCGGCTCTTCCGTCGATTTACCAGCGGCTTTTCTGGTGGCTTTCCAGCTTTACCGGCGGCTTTTAATAATTAATTTAATTAATTAATAATTTTTGTTTATTTTAGTTAAATTTTAATTTAATTTAATTATTTATTAATTTATTTTAATTAATTATTAATCCAATAACTTAGTCTAATTAAGTATTAATAAAATAACATATTTAATTAATGATTAACTTTAATATTTTATTTTTTATTAATTTTTAATCATAATTTTAGTGTTATATAGTTTAAATAAATTATAGTATACAATTTATCACATTTTCAAACTCAGCACAATGGTTGAGACTTAGCAAAACCAAGGGACACGGTTCGAATCCCGGGCAGTGCGCGGGCATGACGGGCAGCGCGCGGGCAGGTGTTCAGGCGGGCAGCGGCGGTAGCTCGGGCGGGCACGGCGGGGGCATGGCAGGAGCTCGGGCGGGAGTTCGGGGGGAGCAGGCGGGCAGGGCGGGAGTTCGGGCGGTCAAGGCAGGAGAACGACTGGGTAGCTCGGGCAGCATTTTTTTTAAATTAAATTTTAGATATTTACCGGCGATTTTTTGGCTGCCGGAATTATTTTTCCGACGCGTGTTTTACCGGCGGCACATATTCCGTCGGAAAGCCGCCAAAAATTTATAAAACCGCCGGAAAAAGACCATTTTTCGCAGGATAATGCCGTCGGAAATGACTGAATTTCCTGTAGTGAATAGCCGCCAGTAATACCTAAATTTCTTGTAGTGTGTGAGGTAGGAGAATTGATCGAAAATAATTGTGGTGTTAACCTTAAAGGTAGTTTTGTCTTGTGCGAATGCTATGGCTATGCCGAGAGATTTGTCTTTGGATGTAAATTATGGGGATGTTGTGCCTTATGGCCTCCCTATTTTTTCAATCCGTGTTTTGGTTGGTTGTGGTGGATTCTCTCCTTTGGATTATGTGGAACAAGATGTTGTTTCTTCGTCTGTTAATTTAGCTTTGAATTTACCTGTTAATGTTCAATCTGGTTTATCTCCTAATGCTGCCTCGGAGGGCAATACCACTTTTGTTAATATTCCTATTACAGTTATGTCTAACTATGAGTTGAAGGCTCATGTGACTTAGTCCATTTGGGATTCTTATCCTGCTTTGTATATTTTTTTTCGGATTTTGTAGTCTTGCCTTGTATCTTGCTATTTTGTCGATTGAGCTGTTGTTCGATTGGTGTTGTACTCCCTTACTTTTTGAATAAAATTGTGTTTTTTGGTTTTTTTAAAAAATGTATGAATGCTCTTAACACTACATATAAATTATTAAAAAAAATAATTTATAATGCACCTATTTTATTTCTCATTAAATGAAATTATTAGTATAATACTATAATAAATTTAAATGAAATAAAATAGTTATAATTTCTAATTTGAATTTAATTTTAAAAATAGTAATCACATGCATGCATGATTGGAAAGTTTTAAATGTATTTGAAATTTTTTTACTCAAAAGTTAAAAATTAAAGTTTTAGGTCGAGCTAACCCATTCAACAAATCAAATAAAAATTTAAAAAGAATCCATATATTTCTAAAACATAAATGTCAAATGTATAATCAAAATTTGAGATCCTATGTGATAAAAATATTATTCATGGTCGAAAATTGTTTAAACTCTAATAAATAAAATTAGCCTAATTCAAACAAAAAAAAAAGTTATCAATGTTCGCACACGTAATTTGAATAATATTCAAAACTATTAATCTCATATCTATTTTCCTTGTGGGTAATTGTCAATGAGTTGTGGAGCTGAAGCCCAAAGGAACTTGACTTCTTGTGGAAACTCCATTATTGATTATCATCAAAGTGTATGATTTCTCAATCTCGAAGGGAACTTTTATTTGGTCAGGTCACAGGATGTAGCTCTATTTTCGGCCGCCAGTAGAATCCCACCACGCATTCTCACTATTTACCGCGCGTCCCGACAACCCGACCCGGAACGGACCCAGGATTTCTCGGTATTTCTCGATTTTACTAGGTATTGCTCGATATTGCTAGGTATTGGTCGATTTTGCTCGGCAATAACCAATACCAAGCAATACCTAGCAAATACCGAGCAATACCGAGTTGTACCGAGTTGTACCGAGTTTTTCTAGAAAAACTCGGTACAACTCGGTATTACTCTATATTACTCGGTATTGGTCTTCACAAAGCGGTATTTCTCGTTTTTGCCAAACAATACCTAGTAATACCGAGCAAATACCGAGTTGTACCTAGTTTTTACCTAGCAATACGCGAACATAGTATTCCCGGGTTCCGGTCCGGGTCAAGTAGTCGGGCCGCACGGTAAAAAGTAATAGCACGTGGCGACATATTATTGGCGGTCAAACGTAGCTCTACATCCAGTCAGAGAACGTAATAATTGTTCTCTCGAAGGAGCCTAAATTTGAGGAAATTGCACCAAAGAGTGGTCCTTTTGGAGCAAAATTTTCTAAATTAATCAGTAGGAGCTCTAATCTCCTATAAAAATTATGCAATAATTACTAAAGTTTTCTCTAAAGTTTTCTCTACAATAATTTTCTTACTATTTTCTTCAGAAATTTTCTAGCACTAAAGATTCCTAAAAATAATGAAAAATATGGATTAATTTATATTTTTCACAAACTTTAAAAAAAAGAAAAGAAAAAAAATATCAATGGTCGACTTATTAAAACCAACCGTCCGAGTTATCTTCAAACTAAAGTTAGATTAAAACAAAGCTATCCTCTGCTACCCCAATCAATTGCATGCACCCCCACCCCACAGTGACCCCACTATTGAAAACTCCACCGACTCTCCCATCATCCGACACGTGTCAATAATTAAAAAATTAATAAAAAATATCCACTCACTCCCACTATAAATACGCGCCACAATTCCACCCTTTCTTCCCATCAGCCAACATTCAAATCAAAAATTACACAATCAAACCACCAACCTCTCTTCTAAACTCCCCCATTCTCAAAAATTCACATAAAAATCTCCATTGTTACTCCCGCAAAATCCAACCTTTAACCCTCTTCCTCCTCCTCCTCCTCTCGTCTCCATATCTACATATGTTAAATCCCGCTCCTCCTCTCCAGGACGACCATGACGACCTCCACCGCCCTCCTTCCTCCTCGGAGGTACTTCGAATTATTTCCCACTGTATATAAAAATCCCACCTTTTTTTTATAATTATGTTCACAGTCACTAATATTAGTTATATTCCACGTACGTACATTTACATATCATTTCATGCATGTCTTTTACTTATGTAAATATTTTATATATACTGCAGATATTTTCAGAAATGGGCGCCATAGGCAAAATCTGCTTCCCCACCGCCGTCACCGGTTTGGTTCTCTACTCCCGAGCAATGATCTCCATGCTCTTCCTCGGCTACCTCGGGGAACTTCAACTCGCCGGCGGATCTCTCTCCATCGGCTTCACAAACATCACCGGCTACTCTGTCCTCTCCGGGCTAGCCATGGGCATGGAACCCATTTGCGGCCAAGCCTTTGGCGCACGCCGCCGCCATCTTCTAAGCCTCACTCTCCACCGTACGATTCTCCTCCTCCTCGTCGCCTCCCTCCCCATCTCCTTCCTCTGGCTCAATATCCGCCGAATCCTGCTTTGGCTGAACCAAGACGACTCCATCTCCACCGTCGCCGCCACCTTTGCCACCGCCGCTATTCCCGACCTCCTCTTCCTTTCCTTCCTACACCCTCTCCGCATCTACCTCCGTTCTCAGAACCTCACTCTCCCCGTCGCCGCCTGCTCTGCCGCCTCCGTCGCCGTCCACATCCCTCTCAACTACTTCCTCGTCATCCGCCTCCGTATGGGAGTCGCCGGGGTCGCTTTTGCGATGGCATGGACAAATCTTAACACCGTCATCTGCCTTCTCTTCTTCGTGTTTTTTGTCCCGGGCCCGCATCGAGCCGTTTGGGCCCGGCCCGGCCCAGACGCATTCCGTGGTTGGGCCGGGCTTCTCCGTCTTTCTCTCCCGAGCTGCGCTTCCGTCTGCTTAGAATGGTGGTGGTATGAGCTGATGATTCTTCTATGCGGGCTATTATCCCGCCCACAGGCCGCCGTGGCTTCCATGGGAATTCTGATCCAAACTACTTCTCTCGTTTACGTCTTCCCGTCGTCTCTCAGCCTCGCGGTATCGACACGCGTCGGAAACGAGTTGGGCGCCGGCCGGCCGAGGAATGCCCGCATAGCGGCTTCAGTGGCCATTTCATCCGCATTCGTTCTTGGGATTGCCGCCATGGCCTTCACATCCTCTGTGCGGAATCGCTGGGGGAAAATGTTCACGAGAGATAGAGAGATTTTGGAGCTGACGGCGGCGGCTTTGCCAATTGCCGGATTATGTGAATTGGGGAACTGTCCGCAGACGACGGGGTGCGGAGTGCTGAGGGGAAGTGCGAGGCCGACGACGGGAGCCAATATTAATTTCGGGTCGTTTTATTTGGTGGGGACGCCGGTGGCGGTCTTAATGGGTTTTGTTGTCGGTTTTGGGTTTATCGGGCTGTGGGTTGGGTTGTTAGCGGCGCAAGCCACCTGTGCGGTGTGGATGGGCTGGGTATTGGTGAGGATGGACTGGGTTGCGGAGGTGGCGAAGGCGGGTGAATTGACGGAATTACCCACCCCGTCGGTTCAAAAGACTCAGGAGAAGAATAAAGGGGACGGTGATGATGAAATGATGGAGAATATTGAGGGAGCGGTGGTGCGAAGAGAGAAGCAGCTTTGTTGATTTCCGATATGGATCCTTTGATTATTCCTCAGGCTGGAAACTGCAGGCAGCTGCTGCAAGTATAAATTCTTTCCCTTTTTTTTTCTTCTTTTTTTGGGGGTTTTGTCTTCTTTTATTTTTGGTTAGTGTGGAATGATGCTTTGGGTTGATCTCATTTAGAGTTTCACCAACTTGTTCGTCAGTTGGGCTTCGTTCGGTACCATTTTTTTATTGCTTCTTAAAAAGGAGTTTTAGTAAAAGATAAAAAATTTGTTCTAAAACTCTATTTTAAGAAGCAATAAAAAAACTGTCACAAACAAAGTCTTGGTTTTATTTCTCTGCCTTCTTTATGTATGAATGAAGGTTATTCAGAGTATATATGCATATGATTTTAATTTAACAGCTCTAATCTTTTATGGATGTGCGCAATTGATTTCTCAAAAGTTGCAAAAACAAAAAAACAGCAACCAAATAAAATTATAGTTATTGCCTAAAAAATAAAACAATGAGAAAACTGGTCCAAGTCGACTTTCAGGCATAAGAACTATTTGGACATCAACGGGAAGAGGAGGGGTAGGGTACCACAGCATATTATTATTAATAAAAGATTCGCTTTCAGGCATGAGCTTGTTTATTTGGAGAATTGCTTCTCCCCAATGGAAAAGTAGATGCCCCATACATAAAACTTTATGTTATGACATTCCTTTAACTATTTCTACTTATTTTTCTAAGTTTTAATTTCTTCTCAAGTAATCAATCATTGCTAGCTCCAGCTTCTATAATTAATAATTTTACTTTGTCTTAAGAAAAAGAAATTAATTTTGTTATTGGTGATTAATTGTCAGTCTCCTAATTTTTATAATAATTTATAAGATTTTTAATTATCATTTAAATTAACTAATGGCTATATATCTAGTATATATATATAATATTGATCTTTTTTTACACTTTTGAAATAAAAGCTAAGAATAATTAATATTTATTTAAATAATTTTGAAGAAAGAAAGGAATATTAAGGAGATGAGGAAAGCAATAGGGAACTCTCATGGCATGCACTGAAAGCCAAATAAGTTATAAAAATACAGTCAGAGGTGATGGCATCAGCTTTGCCTGCTTCTTTTCATGCATGCTTGCTACACTCTTAGGCGACAGTGACCACATTCAGCCAGAAATTTTCTTAAAAGTGACTTTTGTTATTTTCTTTTTACCACAAGAGTATAATAATATTAGCTAGCTAGACTATGTTAATTTATTTAATTAAATGGCTTTCTTTCGATCAATCAAGAAGGAGTTTAAGAAAAATAATAGTGAATATTATTGTTTCTCACATCCAGTCCTCTCTCCAGCCCATGACCACTGAAGCCAGAGCTGCAGATCAGGTATTTTTTGTCCTCTCCTATTTTAAATTCAAATATGATCATATATATAGTATATTATAATATCAGATATATATATATATATATATATATATATATATATATATATATATATATATATATATATATATATATATATATATATATATATATATATATATATATATCTCCTCGCATACATACTACAATTAGCTCTAAAACTTGCTCTCTGGTTATTACTTATTGGAACATCAGATGAACGCTAGCTAGCTCTGTTTTATTTTTTTTTGGCAGTGAGAGGATTCGAGTGGATGAGTGGCTTGACTCTTAGAGATAGGATACGAAATGAACATATACGTGAAAAGGTTGGAGTAGCTCCAATGGAAGATAAGATTAGAGAGAGTCGCCTTAGATGGTTTCGTCACATTAAATGGAGGCCTTCCGATGACCCGGTTAGAAAAGTTGAGGTATTAGATTTGACTTATGTTAAGAAAGGTAGAGATAGACCTAAAAAGACTTGGTTAGAAAATATTAGAAATGATATTTCTTTATTAGATATAAATGAGAATTTGACTTTTAACTGGACACAATTAATGAAGAAAAAGGATTCATGTAGCCGACCCCACGTAGTGAGACAAAGGCTCGATGTTGTTGTTGTTGCAATTAGGGGATTCGAGCCAAGGTGAGGATGGGAGGAATTTCTCCATCAACCACTCGGTTGCATACCCAATCTCTGTTACTATTACTACTGTATACGACTGATTGCAAAATTGTTTTATCCTACACATCGAATGCACACAAATCGCGATGTGTCACTACTGAATGAATCTTGCTGGTTATTTGAGCCCACACAGCAGACTCATAAAAACTGTATATATACAAAGGAAGAAAGGGGAGGTTTGCACAGTAAAATGATAAAAAGTGTGGCCCTTTCATGGCAGGGAGCAGGAAATGGCCTTGGCTTTGCAGGGTTAAGGGTGGGGGCTGTAAGGGGGGGGGTCCGGGTCCCCTTCTATAAGCTGAAGGAACAATATTTTGCCATTATTGCTCCTGTCTGCTTGTAAATGACAAAAGCCTCTGCAGTGACTAGCTCACTTGTGCACCCAAGTTAAAAAAATAATAAAAATAAAAATGAAAAGGTATTTATATTTATAGTGGCATGCAACATTTTGCCCCACTTCATTATTTCTCCTTATTTGATTTAAATTAAAAATAAAAAACCATAGAAAAGAGCATATAAAAAAAAAATCAACCATCACAATATCAAACCTTTTTCAGTGGATTATGATTAATTTTAATAGAAATTTTAGAACAATTATAATTTATTTATGATAGGCATAAAAAAGTTAATTCAAAGCAATTAAAGCAATGAATTGTACCCTTTGACATGGACTAATCATATGAACTACGTACAAGTCGCCATCGTTAATTTATCAGAAGTACGACCTTTCATAGAACAAAGCTCGCATGAAATAATCATCTTTCAATCAAAACTATGAGAGGAACCAATCATTAACGAGCGATGAGTTTTTTATGTGCAGCACAGCAATTTTGTACTAATCTTTACCCTCCCCAAAAAACAAAATTGTACTAATCTTAATCACTCTTACCAAGATCCAACGGCTGTAGAGCAATCCTACAAATTCCATCCGAAATTCACTTTTTAGTTCATGATAAAAAGCAAAATAATAAGGATAATAATATAATTAATTAAATTAAAGAAAATAAAAGTATCATCATTTGTCTATGCTGATATACTGTGGATCAACGCTTTATTGAAATTATTCTATGCAGAGATCGGACATAGAATGTCGTCCGGAGATCAATCATAATTCGTCATGTCAGCAGTACCGAGACGCGGTACCGAGCACAGGGGTGATGTGGCACATTCAAGTTAATCTCCGGATGACGTTCCGTATCCGCACAAAATAATTTTTCGTTTATTGGAGGTCTTTTTTATTATTTTTTAATGAGAATTTTACTATTAATATGACACAATGAAGAAAAAAATTTCATATAGTTAATCCGATATAGCGGGATAAAGACTTGATTTTATTGATGTCTTGATTTTTTTTTTCTTTGTTCTCGACAATTTAAAACTAAATCTTACCTAATTCTCAACAATTTATGTATAAATTTTTGTAATTAAATTATTGTGTTTCTGCTCTCATCATTCCCAACAAGAAAATAATTCAGCAGACAAAAAAGCATAACTCACGGATGCATTTCCCTTACTCTTTAGTCTACATAATTATCGGTCACACTGAAATCGTAGTACAGCAATAAGAAGAGCCCAGCAACTTTCCAACAATATAGGTCATGGAGTACAGATATATAAATGCTGGCCGGGGCTCTTTTGGTTTCTTCTAGTTAGAAAATAAATGTAGAATAATGTTAAAAACACATTTTTTTTTTCGTATAATAATCTTACAAATAATATTTCAGACAGCTAAAGATAGTCTATTGACACAGGTCAGTAAAAATTCATGGTAGAATGAGGCTCTCAAAGGTGACGGTATTTAGCTCGAACTCTTCTTTTGTGCACATATAGCTAAAAACGAATGAATATATTCAGAGGAATGGCTCATGTTGAGGAAAAATTATTCTATCCGGACAACGTACCGAGGGTATCGTGGTCGGTATCGCGCGCCCAGTGATGTGATGCTTTTTTATTGGTCTCTCGACACGTTCGATATTCGGACACAATAATCACTCCCTGTAGAGAGCATTATTCATGATGCCTATCACTCTATTTGACATTATTGTCTTCTTTTTTATGATGTGCATGCAATATTATATAATGCTGCAATGCAAAAAAAATATTTTGTTGATAAAACACTAAATGAAAATCGGCCATTAGTGGTGGATTTGCGGCAAAAAATTTAGCAGTTTCTGGTGGATTTTAAAATTTTCCGGTGAATAACCGGCAGAAATTTTTCTAAAGGTAAAATTTGCCGAAAAAAACAATCAGCCGAAAAAAGTAGCCGGAACTGTTAAAAATAGACCATGGAAGCTGCATGCCCAACCGCCAACCTGCTACCCGCCCGCTTACCCATGCAATTCGTTGCAGCGGAGGAAAATATGTTTAAAAATTACTCTTTTATATTTAAATAATTAAAAGCAATATTAAAATCCGTCGGAAAATCCGCCTGAAAACTTCACTAAAAATTTGCCATAAATATTTCATAGAAATCCGACGGAAATCCGCTGAAAATCTACCTGTAAGGGACAATTTTTCTGTAGTGAAATAACTAAAATATATATAACTTAAATTCATATGATTATCATAAAATATCATAGAATCTGGAAGCTGTTAATTCTTAATTTTCATGCAAATAAGCAATTGTCACAAAGCTGTCAAACCAAACACTTTATACCTACTGCTGCTAAAAAGAAGCAAGATATACAGGAAGCAACACACTCATCTAGAATCTCCTCCTCCGCTCTGCTAGGGTTTCGATTTTGGGGGTTTTTTTGCCTCCGTCGTCTCCCCGGCCTCGGGGAGGGGAATCTTACGCCAGAGATCGTCTTTGTTCAGGAAAGTTTTTTATTTCCTGCTGTTTTTCTTCTTACTGGGGCTTTTGCGTGTATTTTTTCGTTGGTTTTGCCGATCTTTCCGGTATGTCTTCTTCTAAACTAAAGGACCCTGATTTTTTGGGCGGGCTTCCTCATACTCGGTCGTTTCGAGAGGCTCTTGATGGCTCCAAACCGGTTTTTCCTGATCTTAGGCGTTTGACTCACCGTGGATTACCTTCTTTGTGGGTTTCGGATCTTGAGATTTCTGAGCTTGCTATCCCTTTCCAGTTTTCTTTAGTAGGTTTTTTTCCTTCTTAGAGACCTTCTTTGGAAGCTATAAGAAAATTTTTTTTCAACCTATATAAAGCTTAAGGGTGAGGTTTCTGTGACTGTTTTAGATCAAACCCATATCATGATTAAGTTAGCAAACGATCTTGATTACTGTAGGGTGTTTTGTCACCGGTCTTATATTGTGTTCAACTATTATATGAAGCTAACTAAGTGGTCTCCGACTCTGGATATTGGGGTGGAATCACCGATTATTCCAATTTGGATTTCTTTTCCACGCCTTCGTCCCCATTTCTTTGCACCTCGCATTCTGTTTGGTTTAGCTGAAATCTTTGGTAAACCTTTAAAAATTGATGAAGAGACTTCGGTGGGTTCTCGGTCTTCTAATGCTCGTGTTTTAGTTGAGCTTGATATCACGAAATCCTACCCTAAACAAGTTTAGCTTGGTTCTGATTCATTGGGCTATGTTCAGGATGTCATTCTTGATTATTTTCCTAATTTTTGTTTTGTGTGCAAATGTATCGGGCACGCTAAAGGGTCGTGCAGAACGGTTTTGGATGTTCCTACTCCTGCTGGGGGGGAAATGGTTTCTGATGCTCCGGTTTTAGCTGAGTCGGTTGGGGTGGAGTTAAATGTTATTAATAATGGTGGTGTTCTGTCTGAACCTGTGATTACTGATCTTAACGCTTCTTCTTTGCTTTGGGAGGGTGCGAAGGTTGATTGCGTTGATGTTATTGATGGACAGATTCCTGTTATTATGCCTTTAAATTTAGATACTGCTAAGTTGGCTGATTCCGCTCCAGTTGATGTAGTTCCAAACGTCTTAATTGACCCTGTTTCTGTTTTGGTAGATAATAGGTTAATTAATGTTGGGGGAATTTTGCCTGAGGTTGTTGGGGGTGTTCTTTCTCCCAATGCTACCCCTTTTGTTCCTAATGTTTCTACTGCTGCCTTGGCAGTTATTACTTCAGAGAAATTTAATACTTTAGCGGAGGGTGCTGTTGTTAACTCTGATATTGTTTTGGAACCGGAGATAGGTGAGGCGGTGCCTCTTCTGCCTAACGTCAGTGAGAATGGTGTTCCGGCTTTGGATAGGATTGTTGATGTCCCGGTTAAGCTGATTAATTCGCAAGCTAAGGCTAACTGTTTAGGGGATTGCTCTGGTTTGGAAATTAGGAACCAAACAAACTGGTTGGCTGGTGATTCCGACTCGGAATCTACTGATGATGAAGTGTATTCGGATCCGGACAACGACTTTTCTGTGGTTAATACTAAAATTGAGCAAAACCGGGGGAAATTTTGGGGAAGAAGCCGTCGCCGACATTGATTTTCCATGCTATTCGTTCTTTTCATCGTTCGCCGAGGATTTGTGGTTTTATGGGCTATAGCAATGATGTGGTCGGGACTCGCGGCCTGGTCGTCTTGCTTGTGGCAACCTTTTAGTGGACGGTCCGTGCGTGGCAACGGGGTCGCTGGGAGCCTCGGCCGTCTTCTGAGCTTTCTTTTTTCGCCTATAATTCCTTTTGTTTCTTTTAATTTGTTTCCCTTTGTAGGTGTTGTAACCTTTGTTGATTGAGTAATGAATTTATGTTTAGAGTCAAAAATATATATATATATATATATATATATATACAGGAAGCAAGAATCCGAATGTGAGGTAGAATTGATCCAAACCATTGAATGCACTTAATTAAATTGATTAACAAAGCTAATTAACATGCTAACAATGGGATATAATTAGTAAATTAGTTAGTAATCAGTACATGATTAATTTAGTCGCCCTGAATTATTGTTTAAGGAAATCTAAGAATTCATGTTTAACTAGCTAGATCCCTTATTGTTAAAGGCAAGATAGGTGGGCCCTTTTCAACTAATTATTATTATCTATGAGAGGATAAGAAGGCTATATATATATATAATTAAACATGGCAACTCTCTTAGGTATCTAAGAAGATGAGATAATTAAGTTAAGATAATTAACGAATAAGAGCAAGACATTTGTCAATCGACCAACTTTGGCCATTAAAGAGCCCATCCATTAATAAAATATAGCCCTCTTTTGGCAACTTTTATGATTAAATTAATGCATGCATTATGTTCGAATAGTAACTAAGTTGTCTTATTGCTGGTGATGCTTAGTTTAAAGTTTGACCAAAAAAATGAAATGGTAGCTTGGGATAAAAAAAATGATATTATCTATCTCTTTTGAAGCCCGTTTGGTTAAATTATTTTGATTAGTGTGATGGTTACAAATTTATTGCATGTGATTAGAAATTTTGATGTTAAGGCACATGAAATTTTAGGTTAATTAATACCTCATCTTCTAAGTAAAAAAGATATTAATATAGAAATATTAGTAACCATCATACAAATTTATACTTTGATCCCTCTTTGATCCACTTCTAATTAGTTAAAAAACCTCACAGAAAATTCTATTAAAATCATAGAAAAGAAGATCCAATCATAATGACTATTTTTATATTTTTAAGAGTATTTTTCTTAATCTGGGGGAAACTTAAGAGAGTTTGATTAAAATTCTCTCCTACTCAAAACATTGAAATTTATTTGAAAAAAAAAATTCCTTATTTAGCATATTGTAGTAAATTCATAGAGACTAATCTACTTGATTCGCTTCCTTCTTTTATTTCATTTTTTATTTTCAATCCAATCAACACTCTCAATAATTACACTTCTTCTTGTCATTCATGAAAATATTCAAAAATACTATGCCTAGCATTATATATATATATATATATATATATATATATATATATATATATATATATATATATATATATATTTTTTTTTTTTTTTTTTTTTTTTTTTTTTGTGACGATGAAGCACTGTCTTTATGCCAGTGAAAACCCCGGTCAACTTAGCATGCAACCTACACCAATTTACACGTGCCAACACTTAAGGCTTTCACTGCTTGCCAAGGGATTCAAACCAGGGATCTAAGCTTTGCCTAGCCGGCTCTTCACCACCCGAACAAACAACGGTGGGTACTTTATGATACCTTTCACCGCCTCTCTAAAAACAAATAAAAAGTACTACCAAGACACCAAATGAGCCTAAAATCTAGGTCATTATCTTATGCTCCTCTTTGGCCTCACCTAAAAGTGGCAAAGTATCAAGCTAGTAATACTTTACTCCCTCCTCTCCAACCCATCAAAGTCATGTCAAAGCCAAAGTCCTAGCCCTAGCTAGAGAACAGTGCTCCCAATATTGTTCATGAAGAGGACAATGAAACTAAGAAAAGACCCTAAAAACAAGGGATAAGTTGGCCACAAACAAGCCAAACTCTCCTATGAGTAGTGAAACTTGTGTCAGCCCTCCCCTTTCCTGTTAGCCACTTAAGCTCTTTTTTCTGATCCATCATGGCAGTGGGACACTCAGCTCTAATTGACTAAAGGGGCCACAACATATAGTATCTACTAAACTCAAACTCATGTCTTCTTCTTCAATTCTATCCTGCCTTGCATCTATGTGTCCTAATTTTAAAATGTGGCGTACATGTGAGGGACCACATTCAAACCTACATGGCTAGGCCATTGGTTAGTGGCTTGAGAGTATAAATGAATCGAATATGAATATGCAAAAATCTATTAATTAATATGCACAACATAAATACTCAAAATTTATTAATGAAATAAATATTTTATGTGCTCAACTCATTTATTATCAAGCTAGTCTATTGGCTGTGAGTTTTGACTAGCTATCAACTAAAAAGTTTTGGGTTCGAGTCTTACGTATTTGACGTGTGTCTGTCTTAATTAACTTTAATTAGGAGTGTCAATTTCAAGTCACGGGTCGAGTTCAGGTAGAACCCGAAACTGACCCGGCACTATTCGGGTTAACCCAAACCCAACTCATTTTTGCAAAAGAGTCGATTTTTCACATCTGAACCTGGTCCGTTCGGGTCTGGTTCAATCCAACAAAACTCGAATGACCCGGTGCCAACAAAAAACTGTTAGTTTTCGGATCCTAAAACGGTTCAATCTCAGCTTTTCAGGTCAAAATGGATCAATCTCGAGTTTTCGGGTCAAAAATGAGTTTTCGGTTCAATTTCGGGTCAAATGGTCAACCCAAACCCGACCTGATTTTCAAAACAGGTCGAAATGTTGAACTCGAATCCAACCCGTTTTGGGTTCTGGTTGACCCTAATCCGAAATTTTTTAGTCAGGTTCAAGTCGGATTTTCGGATCGATCGTGTCAAATATTGACACCCCTAACTTTAATGTCCTCACAAACATCTCAATTATAAAATATTAATAATTTTTTTAGCATTAATTTTGATTTTACAAAATATAAAATAATTTTTTCTACGCAATGCCCTTCAGAACTTTATATATATATATATATATAATTTGCATGTACTTTATTGAGCCAAACATGTTCAAGCGTTGTCTTCTTCAAACTCAACTTATTGCTTAACGAACAAGCCAAAAAAAGGTTAATTAAGAGAGCATCAGTGCAAATTTCAGAGACATTTTTACACTGCTATTAGTGATAGAATCCATTCCCACCACCATAACTTTTAAGATAAACCATCTTATAAGTTATAACCATCTATAACATGAAAATTTTTTCTATTAATTTTTCTACAGCAAGCTATATAAAATTTTGAAAAGAAAATTATGTGAGTCATTATAATTTGATCAACCCCAAATTTAAAATTTGCACTAGTATTAAAGCAGATATAACAATTTAAAATTTCATTTGATTAAAAAATTGTATCAGAATATCATAATTCAACTTTTCTCCTAAAAATTTTCATTATCTTAAATTTTGAATATATGATTTTGGCTTCATATGAGGAGAGATTATTCTATGCGGACTCTACGCAACTCTACGTTCAGAAGCGAATCAAATGCAGCCACGTCAGCAGTACCGAGTAGTGCCAATCCTCGGTACCGAGCTGCGGTGTCGAGCGAAGGGATGACGTGCCGCATTCTGGTTGGTCTCACAAAATAATTTTTCTCATATGGGACGGTTTTTTTACTGCTTCTTAAAGCAACTTTTTAGCACTAAAAATTTACTTTAAGAAGTAGCAAGAATGTCATCCCAAACATAACCTTTGGTCCTCTTTCACTTTTTATGATTTTGCCAATAAAGAGGAACTTAATTCAACGACATGGTTAAATGAGAATGAAGTGCAATGGTCTTAACAAGCACTATTTTTTTGGTGAAATGACCGGCAATGCCGACCCACTGAGCCTGCACCCACATGGCCACACGCATGCTAAAGACTAAAGAGGTTACTAAGAGCCATTAAACTTCTACCAGGAATAGGCCACATGCCATTCAGTAATAAATAAATAGATAAATAAATAAAGTAAGGCTCTCAAAGAAGGAAGTTGGACCACTGCAATGGTGGTAGGAATCCAACTCAAAAGCTTATAAAGATAAGAAGATGGATCACTATTAATTAGCTTGTGTTGGAGCTCAATAAGGATAGAGATATCACAACTATGAGGTTACTCTTAAACATTTTCAATTATACTGTAAAAATAAGAGAGATTATAGGAATGAAGAACGAGTATAATAAATTTGAGTAATAAAGAGTCATTGTACAGCAAATTCTATGGTGAGAAGTAGTAGCTAGGATTTTTCTATTTGTTCTCTACTAGAGAGATCAAATCCCTCGAATAACAACATCAACCCTTCGTCCCACTATGTAGGGTCGGCTACATAAATCTTTTTTCACTATTGTATCATCTTAAAAGTCAAATTCTAATTTCAATCTAATAAAGAAAGATCATTTCTAATATTTTCTAACCAAATACTCTTTTTAGGTCTATCTCTACGTCCTTTTTAACATAAGTCAAATCTAATACCTCTAATTTCCTAACTTGGTCATTGGATAGCCGCCGTTTTATGTGACGAAATCATTTAGGCGGCTCGATCTCTCTAATCTTATCTTCCACTGGAGCTACTCCAACCTCTTCACGTATATGCTCATTTCGTATCATATATCTAAGGGTAAAGCCACTCATCCACCTGAGCATCCTCATCTCTGCAAAACTTAACTTAGTATTATACTTCTCTTTATTGACCAACATTCGGCACCATAAAGCATTATAGGTCTCAACACCATCTTATAGAATTCTCCTTTAAGTTTGAGGGGACATTTCTATCACACAATAAGCCCGATGCATTCTTCCACTTCAATCATCCAACTTGAATTCTGCTAATAATATCTCAATCTATTTTACCATCACTCTGAACAATAGAACCAAGATATCTAAATGTGTACTCTTATTAATAACTTGATCGCCGAAAGTCACAATCCCCTCACTAGTCTAGTATTGTTTTCTAGAGAGAGAGAGAGAGAGAGAGAGAGAGAGAGAGAGAGAGAGAGAGAGAAGGATGCTTTACATTATTATTATTATTTTGATGGGCTAATGGAGGCAATGGCCTTTAGCCCCATTGTGTTAATGATTTTGCTCCTTTGGTTTGTATATTTTATTTATGACCAGCAAAACCAAATTAAAGACAGCACCATCCTTTTTCTATGTCTTCCATTACCATTTCAATTATATCTTTTGTTGACAAACTAAATTATTTCTTTGAACAAAGGACCCTAAAACCAGATAGGCAGAAGATTGATTGAAGGCACTGAGATCCAAGTGGCGTTGAGGCAAAGAAATCTCTTGCGTGGGCTGCTCATGAAAGCTGTAGCGTAAATAATCTGGGTGGAATTCCACGTGTCACTTTGACCGGAGACAAAGTGGGCACTTGATGGGTTGATTAATTTCGTTGGGCATGCAGTTTCTTCTCGTTTGTTTGAACTTTAAGCAATGGGTTAGACAACTAAATCTAAAGCAACGTGGAATAAGCTGAATGCAAAGCATTCAAAGAACGAGTGTGCTTCCTGAGTGTCAGCACAACGTTCTATAAAGTCAACGCAAATAGTTCAAGAAAGTCAAAAAAAGAAAACGTGCGGCTGAAAGGAATTTGCAAGCCATTAACATGCAAAATAGTGGAGGAAGAAGAATGAAAGTACTGAAATGAGTGGAGGTTTAAAAAAAAAATACAGAAGAAACAGAAGAAAGCTATTCCCAACTTCTTTGCTTTTTTATAAAGTAATTTTTTAGCAAAAAAAAATTTAATTAAAAATTTTTATATTAAAAAATTAATTTATAAAATATTGAAAAAATTATCTCAAATGAAATCTTAAATGTAAAAAAGATATCTTTCAGTGCATTGAATTTGCTTTTAAAAGATTATCATACATTGCAAATTAATCAATTCTTATATTACAACGAATATTTCGAATTATCTAATCCAAATTATGGGTAAACAAAATACAAAATATTTCTAACGATGCTTTTTATGCTTTTAGGCTTCGTTTGGAACGGCTTTCTTATTTCTTCTTAAAGCAGCTTTTTAATTAAAAAAACCGTCTCAAATGAAGCCTTAAGTCTAAAGTGTGAACACAAAATGGAATACTAAGTTACGCTAGCTATTATGTCTGATATGAAGCAACGATACACTAAGCAAAAAAAATTAACATGAAAAAGCAAATCATAGTAAATACTTTACATTTTCTTTTTCTCCAACCAAACAATCCCTAAACTTGGTGAAGCTTAATAGCTAATTTAAATACTCGGGCCTTGAGGCATTGTAAATGGTGTGGGAGGTTCAAGAGTGGCTTTGGTGGAGTTAGAGAGGGAGCTACAAGGTTTTGTAAGAGAACAATCTACCAGAAAAGTCTCTTACATGATTTTGTTGGAATTATATGGGTATCCACATGAGGATGTGGGCTACTAATTAAGAAGTATAAATCATTCAATTGATCTTTCATATTTGTATAGAGGCTGGCTTAGTCATGTTTAAGAAATAGAAAAATCATTATTGTCTTCATTCATATTTATCATAGTGATTCACACATAGTAATAAAATAAACGGGAAGGCATTGTGCTGCTAATCAATCAAATTAATATGAAAACATTCAAATTAGGCCTTACTAACCTAACCATTTCAAATGAATTTTCCATTATTTGAGTTTTGATGTTAATATGTTGATGTACTTTCAAATCTTACAAAGTTTATCTTTGATACCAAATTATGACTTAAGAATGGTGGGTTTGATAGATTATACACAAAATAATGAAGATGGAGTTATAGTTAAGTAGTTGACCGAGTAGGGATTTATGTGTTTGGTAGATAGTTATAAAGAGGGAGTGATTATTGTGTCTGGACACCGAACGTGTCCAGAGACTAATAAAAAAGCAACACATCATTGGGTTCACGGTACTGCGCTCGGTACCGACCGCAGTACCACTCGGTACCGTGTCCGGACAGAATAATTTTTCATAAAGAGGAGAGCGCAAACATATATTGATATGTTGGAGATCGAAATCTCAAAATTAAATAATTTTAGTATAATTTTATAATTAAAAAAAGTGTTTGTGAATAATGCGACACCAACTGTCCACAGCAGCAAAAATAAAGCTGCGAATGTTGATTGGGTGGATAGCTCGCAGAATTACAAACGCCTTATCTGGTTCAATTGGAGATGTCATTATTAACATTGCAAATGGGATTTGGAGACAACTCTCCATTGTGTTCATAGGCTTGATCTTTATCTTTTTTCAATTAAGACTTCGTTTTGGACATCTTTTTTGTTGCATTATAGAACATTTTTCTAGTAGAAAATTTTTTTGAATTATAAAATTTTATACTAGAAAGTCGTTTTTGGAAGCAGTAAGAAAACTATCCCAAACGAAGCCTAAATTTCATGCATGTCAATCTTGTATACTTGCCATTACCATGTTTTTACTTGAGATTTGATCATTATGATCTATCATTGATCAAATCAAGGATTCATGAATGAATGCGAGAAGTAAATAATAAATTAGATTTTATTTATAATCATTTAAAACTATAGTTATATTATAAACAAAAAAATTATCTAAATAAAGAAAAAAGCCCAAAATAATTTCCCCAACTATTCAAATGTAGTCCATTTATTCCCAGAGTATTAAACTTCTCCAATTTAATCCCTCAACTACACAAAATTGATCTCACAAACTTCTTCAATCTAGTCTCTCAACTACACAAAATTAAATTTGTCTCAAAAAATTCCCTCAAATAGAAATAGATGAAAATTTGAAAACAAAATTATCCCCGGTTCAACCAATTAAATTTATAAAATTGATCCCAATTTATTCTTTGAAAACCCGTTTGAGATCAATTTTACATAACTACAGTACAAATTTGGAGATACATGATACTCTTGGACTAAATTTGATACATGAGATAGATTAGGAGGTTTTTTATTATTATTAATTAATATTTTTTGGTAATATATTTAATTCAGTTTGCATATTTATAATTGCATTTTTTTTTTTTTGAAATATTTTAATTTATATTTCAATTAATGATAAAATTATGATTTGAACGAACGTGTTTAACATAGCAATAATGTTTAAAATTTGATGGATTTTTAGAAGTGTAATTCTCTTATTTGAGCTAATTTTAAGATGTCTAGTTAGAAGTCGTAATTGTTAAAATGATTGTTATATTAGCTTACTTTATTCTTTTATTTTATAGAAAATCATTATTTTTCCTTGAATTTTTTAAAATACCTTATATAATTCAGCACAAATAACATGCATGTATGTAGATGATCGCATCGTTATTGGACAATTAATGACGAAAATAAGAAGGTAACAAAGGTGACAAACTCACTAAAAGATGGCAAAACGAGCTGTGGAGAGTACCAATTGATCCAGTGATGTCATCATTATATGTATGTAGTTTGGCTGCGAATGGAACACTTTGAGCATATCGAGCAGTGCAGTAGTTAAGGCCAATAAAATCATATAGACATATGTTGTAAACTATCTGACTAAAGCATCAACGAAACAACCCTTGTTCATATGCAACTCAACTGAAAATTTCTTGTAATAGAAGCAGAAAATGGTGAAATTTGATCTCCACAACCTTGTCACATATTGTTGAAACTTCTGTAAGAATTCTCTAGCGGGCTTATTTGGTTGCTAATATTGTTGGATATTTGTTCCTAGATTTAGGATTGCTTTTAATTTAGGTTTTTTGTTTGGCATGTATGGCCAATAGTGTAACTATTTGTATAGCTTTAGGAGTATATATAGGAGCTCTTTAGGTTGTAATAGGTGGTCAAGAAGAAATAAAGTTTCTGTGCATTTGGCTCTCTCTCTCTCTCTCTCCCTTCTTCCTCTCCTCCTCCTCCTCAAGAAGCTCATGTAGGAAGTGCTTCTTCCTCTCTAGAGAGCAAGGATTCTTACAAATATTGATTTCAAAATTCCTCAAAAACTTTCTTTAAAACAAGATAGAATAATAATTTCACAATCAAATTAGGTGAAAATAAAATGCTTATCATTTCCTAAAAAATATTTTTTTTTTTATCAACAAGGAAGCAAATGACACCTAACATCACTTTCTAACACCAAGCATTTCAAATAATTGTACATTGGAATTAGTAACTATTGTGGCTTTTACTCTATAACCACAGTTTATTTAGTTAATTCAAGAAATTTGTGAGTAATTGTTGCTTTTACTAGTTGTATAATAGTTTATCATGCACTAAAACTGTCATATAAGAAACAAAGGTAAAGCAAAAAAGTTCGAGTATATTGACCACAAAACTACAATATTCTAGCCGCCAAGTGTATCACAGTTATGTTCAGAAAATTTTCTTGTGTAGTAATGGAGCATTTGTGCAAACACCTTGTGAGCACTGACCTGGGTGACTGGTGTCATTGAAGGCTGAATCAATGGGACTTCCACACCTACTTAGATCTTCATAGAGCTCATTCATAACCATTTGCACCTGTATTCCATTAGCATCAACACAAATGAAATATGGCCAATTGTCAACACACGAGACAATGCCAATCTTTGCACAAACCTATGTGAAGTGGGAAGCCCGCTCGGAACGATGCACTGGCTCGACAATTGGTTCCTGTCTGGCATGAAGAGAACGCAAAACTTCCATCTAATCAGCCCTGGAAAGACCGTTCGGCACATGAATATTGATCTACGCATGTTCAGCAGCCTCCAGTTCACAATGTGAGTAGCAGGCGCAGGTTCGAACTTGCCTTTCAAAACTTCATGTAGAAGCTGGACTGAGATCCCATCTATATCGTTCGAGTCAACCATCGCAGCAATTGCTTCATCAGTTGCAAGTTTGAGATCTGCTAGCTGGTCGCATTCCTCCACCTCAAGAGAGTTTAAAGCCTATTTGTCGTAGCCTTCAGTTTAGCGGGATTGTCGTGAGGTAGGGCGAGCTTGTGGAAGGGGGAGAAGGAAGTGGGCCTAGGGAGATAGAGGTGAGATCAGGGCTAGGGCGAGTTCGAGTGCAGGGAGAAAGAGGCGGGCATGGGAGACGAAGGCGGGAGTAAGACGAGCGGGAGCGGGAGGGGGAGCGACGTGAGTTAGGTAATGTCTCAGACATTTAGGGGCTGTTTGGTAACATCTTGCATTTGATTTAAGTAGGATTTCGTAAATCCTCTAAATCCGGATTTCGAAAATCCTGAGAGACTTAAATCCTAAAAACTGTTTGATAACATTCATGATAAACCCTCTTAAATCTCATGTAACTATTTGGCTATAGAGCAGGATTTACTGAGGGATTCTTTCTCTAGCACCATGGATTTCGTAAATCCAGCAAAATACAGAATTTCGGAAATTTGGGATTTAGAATGAATCGGTGGAATTTTCCGTCCACGGAGGATTTCGTTTGCCGTGAGATTTGGATTTGCATTTTAGGCCGTTTGGCTGGATTTCGCCCAAATCCAGCCTTAAATCCACCAAAATCCGCATACCAAACAGCCCCTTAGGCTAATTAAGGTAGACTCACACACATCGAATACACAAGACTCAAATCTGAAGCCAAAAGTGAGTTGTGTCTCATGAGAAAATAAAATAATTGATGCGGTTTTAATCCCTATTAATTGACGCGGTTAAAATCACTGTAATTGATAATATATAGCAATGATTTTAAATAATGTTATATTTCTCCTCATTTTAATAATGTATTAATACCGCCACACGGCTTAATATTAGATACACAATTTAAAAAATGAATATATTTATTGTATGACTCTGAATGTTAATATTGTACATAAGAAATGTACATTAATATTTTCAAAGTTGTAGATTCAATCCAAAGCCCAAAAAATATAACAATGCAAGCTATTGATCTCATGCAACATTGTTAGTTCTAAGTTATGTAAAATGCTCTGTTTGCAAGTCACACAATAAAAAAAATAAGATGAACAAGTGATATGGAGAGAGAGAAACTCCCACTGAAGGAATCAATATAAAGAGGCACAGAAATTGGACTCCGGTAGTATAGATGAATGTCATCATGAGAAAATATCCCAATCAAGGATTTTAATTGTCAAGAAAATCATATTAAGTTTATCTTACAGAGAACAACCTAACACATTGTTATAACGACTACATTATGTAAACTTGAATATGATTATCTTAATCATGTAGCATTTTTAAAGATTGAGATGAATGCAGCAAATCGGCAAGAAAATATTACAGATTGTTGAATTCAAGTTTATCGGTCAATTAGATCAAAATTTTACTTACAGATCAAACTAAAAAGAGAACAAAGAATGATAAAAAGAAAAAAGATTCACTGAATGGGCTCAAATACAAAAAAAAAAAAAAATGTCTCTCATGAGCTCTGCTTATGACCACCAAATTTATAGGTTTGTGTTGATCATTACGCACTACAAGATTGGCTACACATATAGTTATATAAATAAGATATATTATAAGAGCTAATCTTATATGACCGTCAATTAAGACTTCAGTGAAATATTTGTTTAGTCACCATCCAAATAAAAGTTAATTTTTTCTCTAAAATAAGTCATCGATCTCAAAGAAGACAACAATCTTATTGAGAGAGCTTATCTCATGAGAGAAAATCCAGTTTGGACGAGATAAAGAGTGGAGAATTGGAAATGAATAAAGATTATAAAGGAGGGGGACATGAACGAAGATATAACATATTGTCATGATTGTATCCCCAAAAACTGATGAGGGGTATTCATATGAAACAATAATGTTCTTGCCCCACATGGTGACATTTTGCATTCAGAAATATCATTCTCTTGAGATATATGAGGAAAATAACTTTGAAGAAAAATATTATTAGCAGAGCTAAAAGTGCAAAAAATGAGACTACATAAATTCTAAAGCATTGTCGATGCATAAAGTTTAGATTAAGGAGGAAAAATAAATTTTTTCATAAAATGGCTGAAATTTATTCAAGACGTCTGACCAACATTTGAAAAAGTAACTCAAATGACCTTTAAATAATCATCAATGAATGTATCCTAAGTAAGGGCGGAAAAAGAAGCCCAAATATCAGAGTGGACTAACACAAAAGAAAGAATTCAATGACTAGTAGTAGAAGGAAAGGAAACAGGATGATGTTTTCTTAACTAGCAACAAGAATAGCCAAACAAAGAGACAGTGAAAAACAAAATCCCAATGCTTGTCAACAAGAAGATGCACAAACCAATAATGTGATAGGTACCACTTGAATATTCCAAGCGATTCCTATCGGATCTTCGCTAATTCACCAATATTTCACTGTTTTCAATAGAAAACAGCCACCAATAATGGAAAAGCTGAGATAAAAGAGAGAAAACCTTGGAAAACAATAGCAAACAATTGTATTCCCTTAGTAGATGATCAAAACCCAAGCAAGATACAATGTTCTTCAATTCGAGAGGAAGAACAACTCTCCAACAATCTCCGGCAACGCCAAGAGCCCAAGCAAGAAAACCTAGAACATAAAACTCTTTTCAAAAACAAGATCAAAACCTAATCCTCTCATAACTCCCTATTAATACAATCTAATACAAAATAAAAGCAAAAGGACTTCTCTACCCTTCCTTCTCCCTCCAAAAATACTTAAACCATGTTTGAATTGCAAGCAGACCCCACCCCAGCCCCCTTTCCTCCTTCCGCCTGGTCTCTGGGCCGTCTCCGCCTGGAGAAAACCCGGACCGGCTGGGCCGGTCCAGGTTGAGCCGGTCCAGGCTGGACCGGCATAACATTACCCCCCTCCCAAAGTATCACCTTGTCCTCAAGGTGGAAGGAAGGAAACTGCACTGCAATCCTCTCCAATGGCTCCCATGTGGCCTCATAATCTGGGAGGCCGCTCCACCTAATCTTCACTTCCTTTTCCCCCTTTTCATTGATGCGCACTCCTTCGACCGCTAGAGGCTCCAGTGTCACTTCCATGTCTTCCCTCAATGTGCTGGGCAGCCCTGGGCTTACTGCATGCTCCCCCACCACTTTCCTCAACTGTGATACATGAAAAACGGGGTGTATTCTGGCTGTTGGCGGAAGCCTCAATCTGTATGCCACCTCCCCGATTTTCTCCTCCACTTCGAAAGGGCCAAAATATCTTGCTGCTAGCTTCTCATTTCTCCTCTGGGCTATAGTCCTCTGCCTGTATGGTCGGAGCTTCAAGTAGACCTTGTCTCCAACTCCAAATTGTATATCCCTCCTTTTACTGTCCGCCTGTTTCTTCATAATCTGTTGGGCTCTGAGAAGATGCCTCTTGAGGTCGTCCAACACTTGATCTCTTTCCTTCAGCTGCTGATCCACTGCAGATACTGGAGTACTCCTATGGCCGTAGTGTACCAGGTGTGGGGGGTCTCTTCCATATAACACCTTAAAAGGTGTCATCTTGGTAGCCGAGTGAGAGGAGGTGTTGTACCAGTATTCTGTCCAGGCCAGCCATTTGGCCCACTGCTTCGGTGTCTCAGACACAAAGCATCTCAAGTATGTCTCCAAGCTTCTATTCACCACCTCTGTCTGCCCATCAGTCTGTGAGTGATATGTTGTGCTCCTCTTCAATACTGTGTCCTGCATCCTAAATAACTCCCTCTAAAAATGGCTCAGGAACACCTTGTCCCTATCAGAAATAATAGACTCTGGTACCCCATGCAGGCGGACTATCTCCCTCACAAATGCTGCTGCTACAGACACCGCTGTGTACGGGTGTCTTAAGGGAATGAAATGAGCATATTTGCTCAGCCTGTCGACCACTACGAGTATAACTGTGTAGTCTTCTGATTTTGGGAGCCCATCAATGAAATCCATAGTAATTTCCTCCCAAACCTTCTCTGGTAGGGCCAGGGGCTGTAGTAATCCCCCTGGTGCCATCGTCATGTACTTGTTCCGCTGGCAGGTATCACACTTAGCCACCATCTCCTCTATGTCTTTTCTCATCCCCTTCCAGTACAATTCAGCAGCTAACCGGCTATAAGTTTTCTGCACTCCTGAATGCCCTCCTATGGCACTCCCATGAAACTCCTGTAGCAGTTGGGGAATATGAATGGAAGATCTAGGGATCACACTCCTTCCCTGATAGTACAGTCTTTCTCCCACCACTGAGTAGCCTGGGTGGCTATTTTCATCTGATAGCACCTCTTCTTTGATTTTCCTTAGCTCCTCATTCTGGATGCTCTCTTCTTTGATGGCTCCCCAATCTATCAGAACAGGTACTGATACTGCTATTCCCTGGAGCTCCTCCATACAGCGTGATAAGGCATCCGCCGCCTTATTCTCTAGTCCTGGCCGATAGTGGATCTCAAAATCATATCCCAGCAGCTTGGATAACCACCTCTTATGCTCCTCTGTGACCATCCTCTGCTCCAACAAGTACTTCAGGTTTCTCTGATCAGTTCTGACAATAAAGTGTCTGCCCAATAAATAACGTCTCCACTTTTGGATGGCCAGTACAATAGCCATCAGCTCTCTCTCATATACCGACTTCAGCCTAGCCCGGGACGACATTATCTGACTGAAGTAAGCTATGGCTCTATTGTTCTGCATCAACACTGCTCCCAATCCATAGCCTGAAGCATCTGTTTCCAACACAAACACCTGATTGAAGTCTGGCAGAGCAAGCACTGGCACCGTCGTCATGGCCTTCTTCAGCTTCTCAAAAGCCTCAGAAGCTGCTTCCCCCCATAAAAAATTATCTTTCTTCAGCAGCTCTGTCAGTGGTCCTGCTATGGTGCTGTATCCTCTCACGAACCTCCTGTAGTAGCCGGTCAGTCCCAAAAATCGTCTGAGCCCCTTCAAGGTCTTGGGTTGAGGCCAGGCCAGCATTGCCTCTATCTTGGACTGATCCGCAGCCACTCCCTCCTGGGATATCACGAGCCCCAGGTACTCCACTTGTGCCTGAGCGAAGTCGCACTTCTTGAAATTGGCCTTCAGCTGATGTTCCCTTAGCACCCCCAATACTACTCTCAGGTGTTCTAGGTGTTCCTCCTCAGTCCTGCTATAGATGAGAATGTCATCAAAAAATACCAACACAAACCTGCGAAGGTGTGGCTTGAAGATCTGGTTCATCAATGCCTGGAATGTCGCTGGTGCATTGGTGAGGCCAAAAGGTGTGGCTTGAAGATCTGGTTCATCAATGCCTGGAATGTCGCTGGTGCATTGGTGAGGCCAAAAGGCATCACCAGAAACTCGTAGTGGCCCTCATGAGTCCTGAAGGCTGTCTTCTGCACATCTTCCTTCCTCATCCTGATCTGATGATAGCCTGACTTCAGATCAATTTTGGTGAACAAAGCAGCTCCATGCAACTCATCCATCAACTCGTCAATCACAGGGATGGGAAACTTATCAGGCACTGTCTCTTTGTTGAGAGCTCTGTAGTCAACACAGAACCTCCAACTCCCATCCTTCTTTTTCACCAGCAGAACTGGGCTAGAGAAAGGGCTCACACTGGGCTGAATGATCCCCCCTTCTAGCATTTCCCCCACCAATTTCTCAATCTCATCTTTTTGCACCTGAGGGTATCTGTAAGGTCTCACACTGATAGGGGAGACTCCCTCTTTCAGGATGATCTGATGCTCCCGCTCTCTGTCCGGTGGGAGTCCCACCGGAGGTTAGAACACATCCTCGAACTCCTGTAGAAAGGGCTGAACCAACGCAGGAATGGTTTTTTCTTCCCCCTCCTATTGATCCTCCAAGCTCTGCAACTCTACCAGGAAACCTCCTCCTTCCTCATGGATAATTTTCACCATCGACTTGAGTGACACTCCAGCTCTGGACAAACCTGGTTCCCCCCTCAGCTTCACCCTCTTGCCTTCTACCATCAGTTCCATCACCATGATTCCCCAGTTCACCTTGGTTTCATCCAAGGTCTGTAGCCATTTCATGCCCAAAATGACATCGATGCTACCCAACCTCAGGGGTAGGAAATCCTCCACCACCCTGATCTCCTGTAGGCTCATCTCCACCCCCTTGCAGATCCCCGTGCTAGACTCAATCTTTCCTGTCCCCATCATCACCCCATAACTGCCTGTCTCAGTAGGCTCCATCCCCAGCTCCTCCGCCACCTGGGTGGATATGAAATTGTGGGTTGCCCCACTATCGATCAGTACTACTACCTCCCTCCCATGGATCTTCCCCTTCACCTTCATGGTATGACTAGGAGTAAATCCCATCACATAATTGAGGGATACCTCGGCCACCTCCAACTGGGGGTCACTCTGCTCCTCATCCGAGTCATCACCCTCCTCAGGCGCCTCGTCTATATAGACGATGAGAGCCTGAAGAGCGCGATCCTTGCATCTGTGCCCTGGAACAAACTTCTCCTCACATCTGAAACAAAGGCCCTTGGCCCTCTTCTCCTGCATCTCCTCCTCAGTCAATTTCTTGAAGCTTCCTGCAGTTCTAGTCACCCCGCTCTTCTCCCTTCCACTCTCTCTAGGGACACTAGGGCTTGGCCCTTTTGGAGCCAAGTAAGTGGTAGTTGTCCTGGTGGGACCTCCGGGTGGTGGTTCCGCCAACTTCGAGCGTTGGTCTTCTGGTTCTCCACCAGCTGAGCCAACTCCATTGCCTCCCTCAGGTCTCTCGGTCTCATGACCTTCACAGCATCCCTAATTTCTGGCTTGAGCCCCTTCATAAAGTTTCCCCCCAACGTGCTGTTCGATAAGCCCTCCATGTCGCCCACCAGACTCTCGAATTTCTTTCTGTATTCCTCCACTGTCCCCTCCTGAGTGAGGGCATAAAACTGCTCGGAGATCTCCCATGGGCTGCCCCCCCTGAACCTCTCTCTGATGGCCTCCTTGAAATCCCTCCACGTTCTCACCGGATCCCACTTATCCATGTACTTGAACCAGGCAAAAGCCGCCCCTTCCAAGCACATGCTAGCAGCCATCAATCTCTCCTCCTCCATAAGGCCATTCACTGCAAAGTACCTTCCACCTTGTGGATCCACTCATCCACATTTCCCTCTTCGAAGACAGGCATTTTCAGCTTCCTGACCCTCGTGTCCATCCCGTATGCTCTGTTCCCCCATGGCCTCCTCTGTCCCAGGCAATGGGGTCTTCCCAAGTTCCTCTTTCTCCATATCGGGGCTCATCCTCCCTCCTCGGCCGTCGATAGCCATCTTCCCCTCGCGCTCCGCCATGGTGGTTATGGATCCCCCATGGCCGGTCTACTGGGTCGGGCCTCTGACGACGCCAATCATCCTCTCTTTCTTCCCTGAAGTCTCTCCTTCTTTCCTGCTCTTCCCTCCTGATGGACTCCCGATGTAACATTCTTCCGTTGCTACCAAGCAGTTCCACCTCCTCTTCTCCTTCCGGATTGGCCTTCTCCTTACCCTTGCTCCCACTACCTTCTCCTCTTTTCTCCGCTGGCACAGCTCTTGCTTGCCCTTCCAACAACTTTTTCATCATCTCCTCCAATGCCATGAATTTCCCTTCCATATTCTCACTCAACGTCGCCATCTTCTCCTCCAGGTCCGCCTTAAATTGACCCACTTCGGTCTCCAAGACTTCTATACGTTTAGATGCCATGGGAACCAAAAAATGGTCTCCGGATCCCTTCCGAAAAGCAAAAATCTGCAGCGAAACAGTGGAAAACAGCCCCCCACCGTCCGGATCTTCGCTCTGATACCAATTTGATAGGTACCACTTGAATATTCCAAGCGATTCCTATCGGATCTTCGCTAATTCACCAATATTTCACTGTTTTCAATAGAAAACAGCCACCAATAATGGAAAAGCTGAGATAAAAGAGAGAAAACCTTGGAAAACAATAGCAAACAATTGTATTCCCTTAGTAGATGATCAAAACCCAAGCAAGATACAATGTTCTTCAATTCGAGAGGAAGAACAACTCTCCAACAATCTCCGACAACGCCAAGAGCCCAAGCAAGAAAACCTAGAACATAAAACTCTTTTCAAAATCAAGATCAAAACCTAATCCTCTCATAACTCCCTATTAATACAATCTAATACAAAATAAAAGCAAAAGGACTTCTCTACCCTTCCTTCTCCCTCCAAAAATACTTAAACCATGTTTGAATTGCAAGCGGACCCCACCCCAGCCCCCTTTCCTCCTTCCGCCTGGTCTCTGGGCCGTCTCCGCCTGGAGAAAACCCGGACCGGCTGGGCCGGTCCAGGTTGAGCCGGTCCAGGCTAGATCGGCATAACATAATGATATTAATATGAAGCAATAATGGAGGAAAGAGCTGAAGGAATATCAATCGTCAAAGTTATAGATTACATCAATCTTTCTTGAGTTAAGATCCTAAAATTAAGGAAACACAATGATGTTTGCTTAATTCGCAAGAACGACCAAAGTAGGATAGAGATGAGGTGACAAACAAGCTTTCAATGTCTACTGCGAGGAGGATGACTCAACCGACAATGCCATTGATATAAAGTAATAATGGAAGAGAAGGCTGAAGAAATATTAAATATAATGCTATAGATTTGATAGCTTCATCACCAACAATCTATCTTCAATTGAGATCCTAAAAGATAATGAGAGAGAAAGTTACAAAATAATTATGAGTATGTAAAATAATGAATAGAAAATAAACTGACAAGAAATTATAAAATATTAAAACATCAAAAAAAGAAAGATATTTGGAAAGATGTGCAATGCCCTTTTCTAGAGACAAGAGGGGGAGCAACAAGTAACCATGATAGGTGGTTGACATGTTAACATGAGGAGTTGAGAGAGATGCTTGAAATTGTTGAAGTAGCCGGTCATAGTCTTACTAAGAGATGATGACATTTTGAGGAGGAAGCACCGTAAGGAGTTCATATGCATGTGAGGGAAAGCTGAAATTGGCTCAGCAACTAAAGGATGGTTAATACAATCAAAGACATGGGAAGGAGAAAAATAACTCAATCACTACGATCACCATATGCCCCATAGAAAAGGTAGACTAACCAAGCATTGCCAGATAGGAGTCAAAAGCTCATTGAAGGGAACAACCTATGAGAAAGTAGTTGCAATGTTGAGGATTATAAAATATATGATCAACGGATCTGTATATAGTAAAGTGACAAATGAAGCTTGGAAAAAAAAAAGTAGCAATCAAGATATCCTCATTTTAGTTATGACAGGTCATCAAATCAATATGGAGGTCAACCTAGAGTCTAAAGGTTTTCGCTTGAGTGGATCAAAAACTGAATATATGGAATGTAATTTTAGTAGTAATAGACCTAGTGGGGGGATTGTGACTTTGAGTGATCAAGTCATTAATAAGAGTACACATTTTAGATATCTTGGATCTATTGTTCAGAGTGATAGTGAAATAGATGGGGATATTATCAGTAGAATTCAAGTTGGATGGTTGAAGTGGAGGAATGCATCGGGCTTATTGTGTGATAGAAAAATCCCTTTCAAACTTAAGGGGAAATTCTATAAGATGGTGGTGAAACCTGTAATGCTTTATGGTGCAGAATGTTGGCCATTAAAAGAGAAGCATAACACTAAGTTAAGTGTTGCAGAGATGACAATGCTCAGGTGGATGAGTGGATTTATCCTTAGAGATATGATACGAAATGAGCATACACGTGAAAAGTTTGGAGTAGCTCCAGTGGAAGATAAGATTAGAGAGAGTCGCCTTAGATGGTTTGGTCACATAAAACGATAGCCTTCTGATGACCCAGTTAGGAAAGTAGAGGTATTAGATTTGACTTATATTAAGAAAGGTAGAGGTACCTAAAAAGGCTTGGTTAGAAAATATTAGAAATGATCTTTTTTTATTAGATTTAAATGAGAATTTGACTTTTAATAGGACATAATGGAGAAAAAAGATTCATGTAGCCGACCCCACATAGTGGGATAAAAGCTTGATGATGTTGTTGTTGTTGTTGTTGTAGGTCATCAAATCAATAGAAAAAAATTGTAGTTCACCATACTTACCCTACAGAGTACTTTAATATTCCTGGATAGGATAATCATTTTGTTGGATAGAAAACATGTCAAAGTAAATATTATATATCTTAGGCATGTTGTTTTTTTAGAAGTAGGTGGTGTAAAGAAAATCCCATATTGCCTAATCATCTCTATAAGCATGACATTAGAGGCAATAGAGAGCTCGTGACTATTGAGTATCCAAGAGAAAGCAGTATAAAAAGTCATTAATGAACTCTATTGAGAGAAAGGTAAAGAGAAGGGAAAGATTTAAGCAATCATGGATTTAAGAGAAGGTAAGGGAGCGATAGTTTACAAATTGAGGTCGCAAACAGATGAGATTGGGTGGGATCATGTGCTAGTGCTAGATTGAGAGTGATTTAGTGTCAAAGTTTATATCAAAAAGTGCACAAACAAGAAAGCTTGAGTGTGAGATTGCACGTTATGGAACACAGTGTACCCATATGGGCGAACAATAGGGTGATAGAAAGTAAGCAAATTAAGTGGGAGAGAGCATTTGTGGGGGTTGTGTGAGGGGGAAAAATAGTGGAAGCATGGTAGAGGATGCAAGCACATACATCCTCTGGGGTGGTTGTAAATATAGGATTTAGTATATGTAATCTTTTTTATTTAGAGAAAATCTTATAAAATGTTGGCCGATTGTGGGTCTAATTTGTTGAAGTGTTGAGAATAAATGTAAATGAAAATCGAACACCCAAAGAAATTTGCACAAATAGAACAAATGATCTTGGTCTTAATAAATAAATAATGTTTGAACAAGGATTTAAATTTTAAGTATTTGTGAGAGCATTCTATTAATGAGATATGCAGCAATTACGACAACTTCGCCCTATAAATACTTAGGAATATTTTGATAGGAAACACTTGTAGATCTCAAGTATTTCCTATCAATCTTCAGAAAACAACGAGCTTTCTCCACCAAAATCCACACAAAATCACAAAAACGGTAGATAATTTGTATTATTTGACGAAATAGAAACGGAAAATAGAAAGATACAGTTGATCCTCAATTCGAGAGGAGGATCAATCTCTCCCAAATCTCTAGATGCCGCTAGAGCCCAAAAGGAAAACCTAAATCTAAGAGATCTGAAAATTTTATTCAAATTCAAAATGCCCTAACCCTAGGGAAACAAAGTATTTAATGCATACAAATCAAAAGGAAATCCCTAAACAGTCCCTACATTCAAATTTCCCTCCCAAAATCCCAACAAAAATCCTTCCTAAAAAGCTTTGTGGGCTTTGCAGCTCGTGTGGTTGTAGCAGGAAGTGGAGAATGTCCGCCTCGTTCGTGACTGGGCCGGTCCCGCGTGGTCCGGCTAGACCGGTCCAATGGACCGTTCTAACATATTTCTAAAAAATATTAGTGATCTGGCCACCTCTAAGCGATGTTTACTTTTTCTTTCAACAACACCATTTTATTAGAAGAGGTCAACATAGGAGCTGTGGTGGTTAATCGTTGTATGCATGAGATAATTTTCTACTATCAATTTTATGTATTCTTTAACATTGTTAGTTTTTAGGACTTAATTTTGGATTAAAATTAGGTGTGGATCATGGTACTAAAATGTTTAAAATTTTATCATGCTTCAATTTTTATTTAATTAACTAAATTAAACAGATATGATTGCCTGTGAAGGAAATACACTATTTGACTCCAAAGAAATTTTTACGCTCGATGGTCCTTACACTCCAAAGTGGACTAAAGTAAAATGGTAAAAGCTTTGTACGCTTCATTGGGATAGGAACTAGGATTGTGTTTAGCCAAATGACAAATTTCACATTTAAAAGGACCAAACTGTCTCCAAATCTATTTGTGTTTAAAGTCACATCAACCAATTCGACGAGATGAATTCAACAAGCCTAAGACCATTCGATTCTAACACCATTAAGGCACTCAAATGCTAGATGAATAATCTTTAATCAATGTGATCAATATGATTTGTTCAATATAGTGTTTCGCATTTGGCCAAATTTAACAAAATGAACTTCCCAAAAAGCTAGACATATGGCCTCACTTTCTATGTTAAGGGAGGAAAAGAGATGAGAAAGTTAAAGAACTCTATTATATTTTTCAACAATATCCACCGACAACCACCATAAACAATCACTGCCATAATCGCTTGGTTTTCTTCATCAAACTATCATCTCCTTACTATTAATATTTAATTGTGTTACTGGACTTCAATTATCAACTTTTGACACCCGATTTTTACAATCCCTACAACGGGAGTCAGATATTATTCTAAAATGTATAATCTTTTTTTCTTTTTCAATTGTGAAGAAGAGCAGATTCTTATATCTATAATTATATAATAGACTATTGTAATTGGGTCAGGTCCCGTTATTTTTTCTTCTAATTTTTCCATGTAAAAAAATATGATATCTAATAAATTATATCTGTGTGCAAATTTTTTAAATAAAGCTATAATACTAAACTCAAACTCTACTGTAACAAACTTTCTAGCACACAAAAAAAGAATTTTACCCTTCAGACCGAATCTAATCTCCTTCTAGGGTTTTATTTACTATTTTCTAACCCAACATCATCGAATTGGTGGTGGGTGCCTGAATGTCTACAGGATGAGGGCATACTTTCAAAATTAGGGAAATAAAGGACTAGCAGTTGTCCCTCCCTGGTCTCCTCTTGTGGTAATTTTTGCTATCACAATGCAAAGGGACATACAGGCATTTATCATCGATCTCCACTATAATAAAAAGGATTCGTAACAAATCAGTATTGGCCTGGTGCCCTAATTTGTCATGAGATGTACCAACTTGCGTATATAAAAAAAGTGGTGAATATATCCCGTTGGAAACTTGCTGGCCGCTTGACGCCCTAACCTCCAACCATCATTCTCGATAAATACTGAACTATGTTGTATAGCACTTGCTAAGAAGAAGAGGCAATCTAAATAATTAATCAATAATTGTTAATCGAACTAAATGACAGTAGATCATAGCTCATTAAATTAAACCGCCCAACCAAACAGTTGAGCTCCCCGATAGCTCGCCCAAAAAGGATTTGCTTCACATGCCTTCCTATTGATGAAGATGAGGATGATGACTTACGCAACGGGTTAGCTTAACACAGCTTTGTATCAAGCATGTCGAGGTCGACGGTCGAAGAAGAGGCAGTTGAAGAATGCGGAGCTTCCTAAAGGGCAAAGCGCCAAGCTGATAATGTTCTCCCCTAAGAGGCCCAAGGAGGGGTCTCGGTCTAGTTCTGCCTTCAGTCCCGACTTCCCTCGTCTTTCTCGATGACCCTAAGCCATCTCCAACCTAAAATAAATACCTATTTTTCGCATCTAAAACTTCACAATCCAGTCATTCTTCTGTAATTGAATGTAATTTCTTCCTCTTTTTTCAGGTATGCTCAGTGAATTTTTTTGACATAGTCATACGATACACCTAACATCAAACGATGTGATTTGGAGTTCAAATGAAGCAAATGGCGAGCGGCATACTGTGGTATGGACTATGGAGTTCGATTGAAGATGTTTTAAACTTGTCTACGATGAGTGGCAAAATTTAGGAGAATGCAGGTGCTTCACTAAAATAAATTATTTGAGTTTGCGACAAAAAATTTATACTTTTTCATATCAAATTTTGATCTTTTGTTTTCATATTTGATAATTACAATAATAATTATTCATATATACTATTAAATATGTTTTTTTTTTCAATTTCAAGAGAGAGAGGCTCTTCACGTACTTCAATTAAAATTGATAGTGGACACTTCAAAATTTTATTCATTAATTTTAAATATCATTTCAAATGCATGACTAATTACTAAATAATTTATCTTAAAAAATTTTGATGTTTTCAAATAACTTAATACTAATAATCCAATTTAACATTTCAAGCAATTCTCAACTAATGATTTTTTTTTTTAACTCAATATCAATAATATAATTTAGCTTTCAAATGATCATGCTTTAGCTCTTTTCTCTCATGTTAGTTCTTAAATAGGAGGTGAACACATAAATCCCACACCTTCGAGCAACGATGAAGCCCCTTGCCTAAATAAAAGATCAAAACTTCTAGCTTGCAAGCCCAATTGATTCCTTATAGTTGGGCATGCCCTTATGAGTAGTTTGTTAATTAGGATGGAAAGCGATCAACAAGCTAAATTAGACCTAAAAAACAAAATGTTTAAACAAAGATATTAGAGGATAGTTTTTTATGTTTCAACTTTTTATAGATTTTCATGGAGTGCTAAAAGAAGAAACACATTTAAGATTTATTTGGGACGGCTTTCTTACTGATTATTCTAATTTTTACTTCAAAATTTTTAATTTTTGAACTAGAAAGTTGTTTGAAGAAGCAGTAAAAAAGCGGTCCTAAACGAAGCCTTAACCTTAAAATTTTAAGGAGTCATAATATTATCATGCTATATCTAGTAGCATACTGACTGCATTCAAATTTACAGTATATTACTCTTAATAAGGACAATTGCTACCATTTTCTCTCTACTTAAGTTTCTTGGATTTGATAGCATAGTCTTTTTTTTTTTTTTTCATTTGTGAGTGATTTATAAGATGCCCATTTTGTATTTGATTTTCATTATTGGTTAATGATATTGATGAAGATGTTTTATATAGTATTTTTGGTATTATATAAATGCAATACCCATTTGTACATTAATTAGAATGCATGTTGACTAGAATAGGAGTTGATAAGAATTTAGATTTGATTGGCCTCATAAATATTTAGAAGATTGAAAAAATAAAGGCTTAAGAATTGATTTAGGAAAAAAAAATCAACAAGGCCAAATATGCCCTTGATGGCTCTACGGTGCTGGTGTAGAGAGTGTTGCATGCGGCACCAAACTCTTCGTTCAATTGAAGAAAATTAAGACTCTTGGGAGCATTGTGTCGCTACATTCTCTATTTAGTTGATAGTGATTGGAAGCATTGCAATGCTAATGTCACGCCCCAAGATCTAAATTAAAATAATTATCTATTTTATTTTTTTATTTATACTATTAGAGCTTTTATAAAATCCTCAATATAGATTTCATAATCCAACAGGAGCAATTCTATACATCATATATGTTAAAATCTTTCCCCCTATTAATTTCTCAAAATTCATTTATAAGAGCGAGTAGATTATTATAATCAATAAACTATCTTTTAGTTCATAACTACAAAAGAATTAAAAAAATACATAATTGATATGTCATCAAAAAATTATCTTGATCGGGCACGAATCTCGAGGAAAAATCAAGTTAGAAATCTCAAAAATTAAATATGGGATCATCTGAACTCCGATTTCAGCAAACTTATAGTCGAACTGAGCGTCTCGAAAATACAAACTCATTGACACCAAATTCAACTCGATCTGAGCCCAAATGGGTCCAAATCAAAGACTCGAAGCACATTTGGAAGGTTCAAATCATAAATTGGATTACCAAACGGTTTCGAAATGTCGCATGCTTATATTCGAATCGAGCGACTCGACGAGTTGAATCCAACGAGCCCAATATTGCCAATTTTTGATATCATTAAGACCTTCAAATATCTGACAAACGGTCCACAATCAAGGGATTCAATATCGACCGTCCATCCAAACCACTCCTCATTTGCCCTTGATCCTCCTTCTATTTACGGGTCGTGCCATCCTCAATAAACTATAAATAGCCCCTAATTTCTCTTAAGAGGGGACCCAAGCAAGAAGAAGAAGAGAAGAGTAGAAAGGAAGAAACTTCTCCTCGACTACCGCTGGGATTCTGCCAGACTTCCACGGGATGCCGAAATTCTGCTCGACTTCCACGGGACGCCATAATTCTGTCTGAATTTCATGGGACGCCTGAATTCTGCTCGACTTCCACGGGATGCTAGAATTCTACCCAACTTCCACGGGACGCCGAAATTCTACCCGACTTCTACGGGATGTCGGAATTCTACCCGGCTTCCACGGGACATCGGAGTTCTGCCCAACTTTCAAGTGGTGCTGAAACTCTGCCCGATCTCTAAGTAACGCTGGAATTCTGCCTGAATTCCATGCGACGCCAGAATTATGTCCGATCTCCAAGTGATTCTGGAGTTTTGCCTGAATACCATCTAATGTAGGAGTTCTCCCCAGCCGCCGATTGACGTCAAACGTTTACTCGATGACGGACTTCCGCACGTTACCAGATTTCTACCTGACGTCGAACTTTTGTCCTTCATCAATTTTTTGTCGGACGTCTATCTGATGCTGAATTTCTGTTCATTGCTAGACTTCTACCTGACACAATCCTTCTGACCTCTGTCGCCATACAATTATCTTTATGACCTCCGTCGCCCGCCGACTACAGTTCTTCCGACCAAACAAATACATCAACATATATGCTTTGTATTCACATTATGTAATGTACTCTATAAGATGTACATCAAGCTAAGGCCTTCCCCCAATAAAGGGCCTCATTTGTAATCAACTGCAATATTAGTTGATTCATTCAAATTAGGCTAGGCGCTGTGGTTTTTCTCCCTTTTTAGGGGTTTCCAAGTAAAAATATTCGTGTCTCATAAATGCTACACCCTCTCTCTTATCTGATTGCATGTCATATTTTCATTCAAAGTTAAGACATTAAATATTATATTTCTCTGTTGCCGTAAATACTCCATGACACATTTGTTTGGCACCGTCTGTGGGAACGTGGTTCCCAACTAGGGGAAAATTTTGCTCCAACCTCAGAAGATCATTCATGTCAACTTCTGGATATCAGTCATTATTGCATTAATTTCATAAGAATAAGATGTGGACTGGGGGGTAACTTTGACTTCAACTGTGGTAAAAAAGATCCTCCAATATTTTCAATATCAAGATAATATTTCAGGAAGATCTCAGTGATAGCAATGATACTTCCAATCAATTACAAGTTTTATATAGTCCATTATTGGACTTCTACTCCTTGGGTTAGGTCTTAATGTAGACCTCAAAAAGATAGTAACAATCTAAAGATAAAATATTATTCACCTTTGATTCTGGATACACGTGGCGTTCGTCCCCTCCCAATCAAGGCAAAATCGGTCACAGGGGATTCGATTCAACCTCTTCCACACATGTTAACATCATCGAGCAAAGTGATCTAATATACAACATCGGATATGTCATACATCCGATGTCGGTTTTTGTTGATATCTTCCATACAAGTTAACGTCATCGAGCAAAATGCTCTGATATATAACCTCAAATATGTCATACATTTTTTGTGGATTCTCTCGGCCTCTTCTATATAGGTTAATGTCATCAAGCAAAGTGCTCTGACATACAACTTCAAATAAGTCATACATTCTTGACGGATTCTCTAGACCTCTTCCATACATGTTAATGTCATCGAGTAAAGTGATCTGACATATAACATTAGATAGGTCATATATCCTTGGCGTATTCTTTCGACCTTTTCCATATATATTAACGTCATCGAGCAGGGCTTTGACATACAACCTCGGATAGGTCTTATATTCTTGGTGGATTCTCGCGACCTCTTCTATAGAGATCAATATCATCGAGTAATGCACTGAGTAAGTAATATTCTTTCTATAAAGATTCAATGAAAGCAAGTGATTGATAAAATCATCACTCATATGATGATTCTTAGCAAGCTAAAAAGCCTCAAAAAAGCACATTATGCAATATATCAAAGTAAGACTCAAAGATGCATAAACAATTCAATTTCCTTTGAGGGATAAGATTTCAACTTCATATACAGTATCATTGGAGTTACATTACAAAAAGTATATATCAAGTTCATTTTTGCAAAAATCTAAAAGTAAAAAGTACACTAGTATCTCATACAACTTATTTTTCAAATAAAGATTACAATTTGATATTCATCAAGACTCAACTTAATTGACACTATTAGTGTATCTCTAGAATGCTGATAGTGTACACCACTTCATAAGGGATATCTGATATCTTTATTTTTTAATATAGATGCATATTGCCATAGCAAAATGCCATTGGACACCTGCCATCATCAGCCCTTCGTTTGATATCGGTCGGCGGTCATTTACTTCATATAAGCCATCATCGGATTATCGCTCGGCTGCTACTTACAACGAACCTCAAACTTTCTCGTTCAACTCTACACTCGGCATTTAACTGCCTACGGGCTTCAACTCAATTATTCATTGCCAACAGACTTCCACTTAAATGGTGTTGAAATTTTCCCCGTTTACTCATCACTTCTGGTTCTCCTCCCGGATAATATTTCTGCCAAATCATATCAAATCACCCTCGCATACAAGAAATAATTAATATTCTTCTGTCAAGAGTTATATATTCAGAAGATGGCCTATCATCGTGACTTCTTCTACACAATAGAGGGGCACTGAAGCTTAATAGGAGAATATCGTCTATCTCCGACAGTGGAATGCCTTCAATGTAAGAAGAGAAACACAAGTGAAGAACAAGGAGAAAAAATATTTCTTTCTACATAAGAGAGGGACACTGAATCTTTAATAGAAGAATATTGCATATCATCGATGTGGACCTCCGAAAGAGCACAGCGCAAACGGGCCAAGTGGAAGCGACATATTGGACCATACATGTGATTAACCATGGAGGATAGTGGCTCTCACATACGCACCTCGATGGGTAATAATATATATGGCCTAATCATAATCACGGATTTCCCCCACCCGATACAACAGCTCGAGTAGGGTTTATTAAATGTGGATCAAGTTTCTCATGGGCGCAAGCCCCCGTGGTTAATTATATCTTAAGCCGGAGCCCGAGAAGACTCTCGATTAAGGATCATATATTATCCATTCCCAAAGTGGGTGTGGGCTCCGAAAAATTCCAATTTTGGGTATGTGTGATCCCGGGGGAATTTTCAGAAGGCAGATTGGGTTTGTAGATAAGACACTACCCAGAGATTTCGCCCTCATTTGGTGAGGACTTTTTGATCTGAGTTCTGGTTTCCTATAGGCGCAAGCCCCTATAGTTAATTACGCCTCCTGATAACAAGAGAGAACTTTCGATTAAGGCTAGTCATAAAAGAGATCAAATAGGTTATAAACCTATCGTATAATAGCAATAGTTTAGGGTTTTAACTCTTGAATTTGGATTTGAATTTTGAAATTGGAAATTTGGAATTTAGAGTTTATCACCATAAATTTAAAACTGGTGGTGGGGGAAATGAAGACGAGCCTGATCAAGATCCCATGGTTCCGTTGTCCCGGGCTGTCATGATCCTTGGTCTACTTAGTCAGAGGAGGTAGTCGACCCAACCTGACAGAAGGCATCTTGTTAGCAGCCATGGGTTGCTTCGTCCAAGAATACCTTATAGACCTGGGTTGATATTTGTCTAAGGGGATATATATGAATCCACCTTAGCTGACAGAGGGCTTTATGCCTATCGAATATACCCTATGATCCATCGCTCAAGGGTTTGACACCTTTAGGGAACATACGGGCTTTGGCCGTGATCGTAATATAATGGTGCCATTTTGCGGCAAAATCACCCGATCAGAGGGCACGTGCCACGTCCCTGTTGGCAAGAGACTATTTGAGGATGAATCGTAGTGATACACCCGACACAACATTTACTCTTTGTGAGCTGAGGTTAATTTCAGATTTATCACCCCCGACAAATGGTTGCGGAAGGTGGATGATTTTTAGTTTTGAGTTTTTAGATGATTGATTTTATTTCAGAGATTTGATTGGATTTGATATTTGAGATTTGAGATTTGAAATTTGACATTTGAGATTTGAGATTTGAAATTTGACATTTGAAATTTGACCCCTCCGGTTGAGATTTTCGATCAACACGCCATCATCGGGGTGACATTGAGGCCACTTTTATTTTTGTAGGATTTTGGAATGCATTTTGTTATTCAAGTCGTGTCAACTCCAGTCCTTTACAGGAGGAGGATGAAACTTGAATATTTGGCCCGCGCAGCATTCTCGAATCGTTGAATTTGGGACTTAGATATTAGAATCAGAGCACATGCGGGTTGTAACATTTGACCCTGCGCAGCATTCTCGACGATTTGAGTTTGTAACTTTAATAGTTCTGTCGGAGCACATGCAGGGATGTATTTTTTTAGTATCAGGGATCATATTTAACACATAAGGGGGGTATTTTAAAATATTTAAATATGATCCATTGTGCAAGTAATTTCGTTTAGAAAATGGCCCGAGATTTCATTTAAGGACCCACGAACGCCTTCTGTCCGCTTGTACACATGTTGCGGATCCGGTGGCGTTATTCTAAATTAGATTTCATTTATAGCACATAGAAGATATCCCTTTGCTGTTAATATCCCACTCAACATAGCTTACAGAAAATGCTTGTTCAATGGATAGTAGGAGACCATGTTAGTATTCGTAGGAGAATTATCTTGCTCGCTAGAAGCTCTCATATTATCTCCCATAAGTAGACTAATTTATTTGATACAAGCTCTTTGTCCTTGCTTGCAAACTAGTTGTTGTGAGCACTACGAATTCTCTATTCCTTCTTATAGGTGAATTGTAGTATACTTTAGTGTCATGTTGGAGCTTAAAACATATTTGATGGCCAATAGAATGACTCATGTATATTTCACATATTCTTTGACCCATCTCTATATGTAGATGCCATATAGTTAGATGTGAATGTAAGTTTTGGAGAACTAGTCTTTGACTTGATTATTTTCAACTTCTAGAATTTATTAATCGAACACAACTTCATTAAGAAGAAGATTGAGGTGACAATGACAACAGTCTTTAACCTTCCTCAAAATAGTTTTCTCTTACATTTTCATCTTTGCAATATGAGTATACCCTTTAACTCATGGTTTCAAGTTTCATTTAAATATCACCTTCAAATTCTTCATCCCAATCGCATAAGAGGCTCTCAAATCTTTTTAAGAAAATTCTCCTATCAAGTCAAATTGTCAGTAGAACAAGACATAGTTGTTTCTGCATTTTTTTTTTAATCAATTTGTAGTTGTAGTTGGAGCCAAAGTCAATGCCCATTATCACTCATCGATATGAAGTTAAAATACTCACAATCTTTTTAGAATTATTTGTGTAATTAATATCATTTATGATTTAATAAGGACTCAAGTAATCTTACCATTTCTTTGAGTACAAAAACATTGAAAATTTCTATTTGAATGTCTCACATATCAAGTTAATTTCAAATCAAATTAGATTTGAGTTCATTTCAAGTGTAGGTAAAACATTATTTGATCAAAGTTTATTAAAATTGATTTTTATGTTTGAATTATGCTCAAATCAATTTTAGATTTTTGTAGTCCAAGTCCTCTGTAATTCACTGAAAATTTCGGCAGCCTCCCGGCGTCTCCTCCCCACCGAGGGAGAAATCGGGACGGCACTGCCGTAGTTTCTTCCTACCCGGACCTAAGGTCAACGGCGTAGGGGCTTCGAATTTAAACCATCTCACCAGGATCTAAGATCGACTGCGTGAGGTCTTCAATTTGGAACCATCCCGGCCGGATCTAAGATGCGACGGCCGGGGTCTTCAAATTTTAAAACCATCCCGGTCGGACCTAAGGTACGACGGCCGGGGTCTTAGACACCTGTTAAAAATCTTTACATTTTTCTCTCTTTTATTTTAATTTATTATATATATATTATAATATTTTATATAATATACACATAATATATAATATATATCATATATAATATAATACTATATATACATATATTATATGATATATCATATAATATATGATATATACATTATTATATTATATACATATTATATTATATATATTATATATAATATATATAAAATATAAACAGAGAGAGAGGTAGAAGGATCGGGCTAGGGCAGAGCCCGATCGGAGACAGGGAGGCGGGATCGGAGGCACGCACGGCGGAAGCGGAGACGGAGGCTGGTCTGGCCGGAGGCAGGCGGGTCCGGCGGCGAGTCCTTCGTCGACGGCAGGCGGCGGTGGGTTCTATGGCGTCGACAGGCAGCGGTTGATTTGGCGTCGTCGGCTCAGACGGAAGGACGGCGGGATGACGAGCTGGAGTCGACGTCGGCAGTCGGTCGGCGGCTGCAGTCGATCGATTTGCTTGACGGAGATAGAGAGCACAAGTATGCTTCCTAAATCCTTCCTCTTCTCTGTCTTTCTGAGAGCGTGAGTGTGCGTGAATATTTCTAACCGAATGAGAAGAAGTGTTTTATTTCGTGAGTATGTCGGTGAATGAGCCGATGCGTCGTTCCGTTTGGGTATGTCGGTGAAACGAGCGATTGAGTCGTGCACTGATGTGGATTCAGTCGGGTATGTCGGTGGGGAGCGGCTATTACAGTCAACACATGCCCCCCAACAAATATGATATGCGCTCTATAGCAGATCATGTTTGTTGTAAACTGGTTGACCCTATAGATCTCTAAAACTAAATTTTAGATGTCATATAGATGGTCTTCTAGAAATCCATGATTTATCTTTTTGATTTGTCAGGATTAATATTTCTTCTGCCTTAGCTTTGTGCTTTCATGGGCTTGATGAAGAATCTATATTGGTGATCTAAATCCTTTAGAATGATATTAGGTCGGTGGCAAATAGTCATCTGTCCAAAGCTTTTTTGCATGGCGGACTTTGATGATGACAATATTCTCTTTGTTCGGCCTATGGCTTTATAAGAACTGCGGGATAATTTTCTTCGGTCTTGAGCTTTGTGTTTTATCGGACATGTTGAAGAAGTGAAGCTCCTTCGATCTTAACTTTGTACTTGATAGATTTATTGAAGGATAATGCTTCCAAATTTAATAGGAGTTTTTATTGTGGCTTGGTGCCTTCGAGTTGATTGAGATTTTTCTGAATTTTGTCTCAATCCATTTGTTAGTTGAGGAAATCTTCTGAATTCAAACTGCTTTGATTTGTTAAATTTGACAAATATTAAATTTGATAGTATTTGTCGTCGGGCTAATAAAACAGGTGCTTTCCTACTACGGCCTCTTATCACGGCTTGTTGAGTAGGTAAAGCTATTAGTGACTCGGCCGCATATAGGCTTGTTGAGACTGATATTGTATCTGTTTGAGCACTGGACTTGTACTATAACAGTTAATACTTATCAAATTTGATTTGTTAAAGTTGTCATATCAAAATATCTTCTCAATCTGAATTTCAAAATCTTGACAAATTTGAAAAAGAATCTTCAATTTTTTTGCAATGATCGTGTATTTACTTGCTTGAAGGCACTAGCTTCTGCCCTATATTTATGCAATGGTAGTTTCATGAATAATTTTAAATATTTATTTGGGGTTCGATGACAACCCAAATAAATATTTAAAATGCCCCCTGCCTTGAAGGAAAAAATTCATCCATCATCAGATTTTTGGCACCTATCGTGTGGGTGAATTTGTTAAGATATCTTAGAAATATTCTTTCCCTTTACAAGGGAATGATCTTCAGCTTGCTTTTCTAAGAGTAATACTCCTTCAAGTATCTCCCATTGATCGGGGGCATAGGTCTTCGATCTTCCAAATCGATGAGTTGATAGGCTCCTCCCTGGTATATCTTCTCGATGACAAAAGGGCCTTCTCAATTTGGTTCAAATTTCAAATTTACCACCAATTCTTTGGTGTGAAATAATTATCTTCTCAGCACCAAGGATGTCATTCAGGATGTTTCTTTTCATGGTTTTAACTTGAATATTGAGATTTTGGTTCTTCTGCCCTGTGCTTTGTGCTACGGACATTTGATGAAGAATTATCTGATTTGTCTTTACTGACTTGTCAGGAGATTTATACCTTCTGCCCTTTGCTTCTAGCTTTTGCGGGCTTGATGAAGGAGTAAATGCCGGAGACCTAAACCCTTTAGGTTTGTATTAGGTCGGTGGCGAGAAGTCATCGGTCAAGAGCTTTGTGCATAACAGACTTGTTGATGACAGAATCCACTTAGTTCAGCCTTGGACTTTATGCAAACTTTGAGATAATTTTCTTCGGTCCTTTGCTTTGTGCTTTTACGGACTTGTTGAAGAAAAATTCATTCGATCAAAGCTTTGTGCTTTACGGATTGTTGAAGGATTTGCAGGTTCTAGATTCAGTTGATAGTACCGAACGTAAATAGTATCTTGATCCTTAACCACTTGAGAAGACTTTAATCTAAATCACTTGAGTTCATCAGATCAGAAGAGCTAGAATTTGATAGCTCTTTGTCCTCTTGTTGCTAGGATGGGGGTTCCTCTACTACGGCCTATTTTATGGCTTGTTGAGTAGACGGAGCTGTCAGCGATCCGGGCATATTTGAGCTTGTTGGATCCGATATTTTACACCCATTCAGGTTTCAAACTTAAGAAATGCGCTTCCCAATGCTAACTTCACTGAAGTTGGTAGATTTGAAGTTCTCCTTTGTGGTTGAAGATTTGGAGCCTACACACATTTGGTAGTTTGCTCGATATTCTTTCTTTCCACTAGAACTTTGATTCTCCAGTCATTTGGGAGAATTTCGTAGACTACGATCACTTGAACTTGTCGAGTCAAATTTGCCTTCATTCTTCATGCAGTCCTTACTAACGGATTGACGAAATGGGGATTCCGCTACTACGGCCTTACTTATGGCTTGTTGAGTAGAAGAAGCTGCCAGCGATCCAGCCATATTTGGGCGTATTTGATCCGGCCTTTTACACCCATTCAAACCTTAAGCTTCAGACTGTTGAAAGACTTCAAGCTTCTTCAGCTCAATTTTATAAGAGTGTGTAGCCACAAAAGTCTTTTTCTTAACTTTTGAGTCTTGGTTTGTTGTAGAATGTGTTGTATCTATCTTTTAAAAGATCACATGCATATACTTTGAAAAACACATATTTGTATTCTTTAGCATAAAAGAATATTTGAATTGATAATTTTAAATATTTATTCTGGGATCTCGGCATACGGCGCGATGTCGACCTGAATAAATATTTAAAATGCCCCCTGTCTTGCATGGACATTTCAGAATAGAATAAATTTGGAATTTCGAGATTTTAAATATTCATTTAGGGATCCCGGCATACAGCGCGATGTCGACCCAAATGAATATTTAAAATGCCCCCAGTATTTAGGAATATTTGTAGATGTCATTCAGGATGCTTCTTTTCGTAGCTTTAGCTTGACTCCTGAGATTTTGATTCTTTCTACCTAGTGTTCTGGGTAGCGAACTTGATGAAGGGTTATCTGATTTGTCTGTACTGACTTGTCAGAAAATTTGCATGCCTTCTGCCCTCTGCTTCTAGCTTTGGCGGGCTTGATGATAGACGCCGGTGACCTAAACTCTTAAGTTTATATAAGGTCGGTGGCAAGATGTCATCCATTGTGGTCGCAGATTTGAATTCTACGAGCATTTGTAATTTCTCGCGACTCATTCTTTCCACTGGAATTTTGATTCTCCTGTCAATTAAGAGTCTTTTGGACTACGACTACTAGAACTTGTCTAGTCAAATTGGCCTTCGTTCTTCCTACAGTCCTTACTGATGGGTTGACGAAGTGGGAATTCCGCTACTACGGCCTTTCTTATGGCTTGTTGAGTAGACGGAGCTGCCAGCGATCCGACCATATTTGGGCGTGTTGGATCCGACCTTTTATACCCATCCGAACCTTAAGCTTCAGGCTGTTGGAAGACTTCAAGCTTCTTCAGCTCAATTTGTTGAAATGCATAATCACAAAAGTCTCTTTCTTGACTTTTAAAAGCTTGGTATACTCGAAGGAATGAAGTCACGAACTTTTAAAAAAAATCACCCACATACACTTTGAAAAAAAAATATTATATTCTTTAGCATGAAAGAATAACTGTATTGATAATTTTAAATATTTATTCGGGGATCTCGGCATACGGTGCGATGTCGACCCGAATAAATATTTAAATGCCCCATGTCTCATAAAGAGATTTTGGATAGGCTTTGTATTTTAAAATTTTAAATATATATTCGAGGATCTCGGCATGCGGCGCGATGTCGACCCGAATAAATATTTAAAATGCCCCTAATTTGATGGGGGATTTTGAAATGCATTCTTGCTATACAAGAGAATTTCAAAATATGAATGTATCGCACATAAATGTGTATGAAATACATAGCATTTTTTTTTTTGGGCAATTTTATGCGTAGTATTTTTTTTTAGATATCGACCGTTGATCGACGATCATAGGTCTCTGACCCTCCAGGTCGAATAACTTATAAGCTCATCTTTGAAATACCTCCTCGATAATAAAGGGGGCTCTCTCAATTGGATACGAATTTGTCACCAATTTTTTTTGTGAGATGATTGATCTTCTCAACACCAAGACCAATTCTCCTTCTTGAAATGTCGAAGGACGCACCATCTGATCGAATGATTTTTTCATTCTTTCTCGATAGATTTCTAGATTTTTTTTTTTTTTGAGCTTCTAACCTGAGTTCATCAAGTGCGTCAAACTCTTCCATTCTTAAATGAGCATTCTTGGTTTCGGCAATCATCTGTTCTTCTATCTCCAATCTCATTCTCCTTGAAGCTTGCTTGACAGGTATGACATCTAGTTTGATGACTAATCTATGAATCGACACATCAGGGGATAAGCTAGACATCTTCGTATATGCCCAGGCAAAGTAATCCCTGAATTCACAGAGAATCTCTTTCATTTTCTCCGCTTGCTCTTTGAGAAGAACGTCACTAATGCAAGTCGGGCGATGATCTTCTTTAGTCTAAGAGGATATAGTTGTAGAGTGATGGGATTTATTTAAGGATTTCTTAAGGCGTAGACCATCAAGAATATTTTTTTTTATAGGGACCATCTTTAAGATCAACTTTTGATGAATTTCTTTAATGGTGGATCTCTAGGAGTACACACTAGATGTCACACCATTCTTTGAAAAACATTTCTAGAGATGTGGGTCTCTATATTTATTTTCACTTATGTCGGGACCTTTCAGCGGTGGATTCTTAAATATATATCCAAGTGTCACACCCTGATGCTCACCATACATATCTTGATTCTTTCTTTACTCTACCATCATAATAAATGGTAGCTTTTAGCTCCATCGGGACCTTTCAGTGATGAATCTTTGGACATAAGAACCAAATGTCGCATCCTAATGTTCACCGTATAGAGCTCATTATTATTTTTGTTGCTACAATAACATTTAAATGACTAGCCAAAGATGGAAAGAGAAACCAATCCCCAGCGGAGTCGCCAGAAATCTGTGGGCTCCGAAAAATTCCAATTTTGGGTATGTGTGATCCCGGGGGAATTTTCAGAAGGCAGATTGGGTTTGTAGATAAGACACTACCCAGAGATTTCGCCCTCATTTGGTGAGGACTTTTTGATCTGAGTTCTGGTTTCCTATAGGCGCAAGCCCCTATAGTTAATTACGCCTCCTGATAACAAGAGAGAACTTTCGATTAAGGCTAGTCATAAAAGAGATCAAATAGGTTATAAACCTATCGTATAATAGCAATAGTTTAGGGTTTTAACTCTTGAATTTGGATTTGAATTTTGAAATTGGAAATTTGGAATTTAGAGTTTATCACCATAAATTTAAAACTGGTGGTGGGGGAAATGAAGACGAGCCCGATCAAGATCCCATGGTTCCGTCGTCCCGGGCTGTCATGATCCCTGGTCTACTTAGTCAGAGGAGGTAGTCGACCCAACCTGACAGAAGGCATCTTGTTAGCAGCCATGGGTTGCTTCGTCCAAGAATACCTTATAGACCTGGGTTGATATTTGTCTAAGGGGATATATATGAATCCACCTTAGCTGACAGAGAGCTTTATGCCTATCGAATATACCCTATGATCCATCGCTCAAGGGTTTGACACCTTTAGGGAACATACGGGCTTTGGCCGTGATCGTAATATAATGGTGCCATTTTGCGGTAAAACCACCCGATCAGAGGGCACGTGCCACGTCCCTGTTGGCAAGAGACTATTTGAGGATGAATCGTAGTGATACACCCGACACAACATTTACTCTTTGTGAGCTGAGGTTAATTTCAGATTTATCACCCCCGACAAATGGTTGCGGAAGGTGGATGATTTTTAGTTTTGAGTTTTTAGATGATTGATTTTATTTCAGAGATTTGATTGGATTTGATATTTGAGATTTGAGATTTGAAATTTGACATTTGAGATTTGAGATTTGAAATTTGACATTTGAAATTTGACCCCTCCGGTTGAGATTTTCGATCAACACGGCCATCATCGGGGTGACATTGAGGCCACTTTTATTTTTGTAGGATTTTGGGATGCATTTTGTTATTCAAGTCGTGTCAACTCCAGTCCTTTACAGGAGGAGGATGAAACTTGAATATTTGGCCCGCGCAGCATTCTCGAATCGTTGAATTTGGGACTTAGATATTAGAATCAGAGCACATGCGGGTTGTAACATTTGACCCTGCGCAGCATTCTCGACGATTTGAGTTTGTAACTTTAATAGTTCTGTCGGAGCACATGCAGGGATGTATTTTTTTAGTATCAGGGATCATATTTAACACATAAGGGGGGTATTTTAAAATATTTAAATATGATCCATTGTGCAAGTAATTTCGTTTAGAAAATGGCCCGAGATTTCATTTAAGGACCCACGAACGCCTTCTGTCCGCTTGTACACATGTTGCGGATCCGGTGGCGTTATTCTAAATTAGATTTCATTTATAGCACATAGAAGATATCCCTTTGCTGTTAATATCCCACTCAACATAGCTTACAGAAAATGTTTGTTCAATGGATAGTAGGAGACCATGTTAGTATTCGTAGGAGAATTATCTTGCTCGCTAGAAGCTCTCATATTATCTCCCATAAGTAGACTAATTTATTTGATACAAGCTCTTTGTCCTTGCTTGCAAACTAGTTGTTGTGAGCACTACGAATTCCCTATTCCTTTTTATAGGTGAATTGTAGTATACTTTAGTGTCATGTTGGAGCTTAAAACATATTTGATGGCCAATAGAATGACTCATGTATATTTCACATATTCTTTGACCCATCTCTATATGTATATGACATATAGTTAGATGTGAATGTAAGTTTTGGAGAACTAGTCTTTGACTTGATTATTTTCAACTTCTAGAATTTATTAATCGAACACAACTTCATTAAGAAGAAGATTGAGGTGACAATGACAGCAGTCTTTAACCTTCCTCAAAATAGTTTTCTCTTACATTTTCATCTTTGCAATATGAGTATACCCTTTAACTCATGGTTTCAAGTTTCATTTAAATATCACCTTCAAATTCTTCATCCCAATCGCATAAGAGGCTCTCAAATCTTTTTAAGAAAATTCTCCTATCAAGTCAAATTGTCAGTAGAACAAGACATAGTTGTTTCTGCATTTTTTTTTTAATCAATTTGTAGTTGTAGTTGGAGCCAAAGTCAATGCCCATTATCACTCATCGATATGAAGTTAAAATACTCACAATCTTTTTAGAATTGTTTGTGTAATTAATATCATTTATGATTTAATAAGGACTCAAGTAATCTTACCATTTCTTTGAGTACAAAAACATTGAAAATTTCTATTTGAATGTCTCACATATCAAGTCAATTTCAAATCAAATTAGATTTGAGTTCATTTCAAGTGTAGGTAAAACATTATTTGATCAAAGTTTATTAAAATTGATTTTTATGTTTGAATTATGCTCAAATCAATTTTAGATTTTTGTAGTCCAAGTCCTCCCGGCGTCTCCTCCCCACCGAGGGAGAAATCGGGACGGCACTGCCGTAGTTTCTTCCTACCCGGACCTAAGGTCAACGGCGTAGGGGCTTCGAATTTAAACCATCTCACTAGGATCTAAGATCGACTGCGTGAGGTCTTCAATTTGGAACCATCCCGGCCGGATCTAAGATGCGACGGCCGGGGTCTTCAAATTTTAAAACCATCCCGGTCGGACCTAAGGTACGACGGCCGGGGTCTTCGACACCTGTTAAAAATCTTTACATTTTTCTCTCTTTTATTTTAATTTATTATATATATATTATAATATTTTATATAATATACACATAATATATAATATATATCATATATAATATAATACTATATATACATATATTATATGATATATCATATAATATATGATATATACATTATTATATTATATATATATATAATATATATAAAATATAAATAGAGAGAGAGGTAGAAGGATCGGGCTAGGGCAGAGCCCGATCGGAGACAGGGAGGCGGGATCGGAGGCACGCACGGCGGAAGCGGAGACGGAGGCTGGTCTGGCCGGAGGCAGGCGGGTCCGGCGGCGAGTCCTTCGTCGACGGCAGGCGGCGGTGGGTTCTATGGCGTCGACAGGCAGCGGTTGATTTGGCGTCGTCGGCTCAGACGGAAGGACGGCGGGATGACGAGCTGGAGTCGACGTCGGCAGTCGGTCGGCGGCTGCAGTCGATCGATTTGCTTGACGGAGATAGAGAGCATAAGTATGCTTCATAAATCCTTCCTCTTCTCTGTCTTTCTGAGAGCGTGAGTGTGCGTGAATATTTCTAACCGAATGAGAAGAAGTGTTTTATTTCGTGAGTATGTCGGTGAATGAGCCGATGCGTCGTTCCGTTTGGGTATGTCGGTGAAACGAGCGATTGAGTCGTGCACTGACGTGGATTCAGTCGGGTATGTCGGTGGGGAGCGGCTATTACAGTCAACAGTGGGATTGACACAAGGGTATAGACTGAGGAGTCCTGCTCTAAAGGAAGAAAGGTCCAAAGGGCTTAATCAGCATACGGGGTTCAAACCAGCATTCGGAGGATCTAGAGTACTAAGGAGAAACTGGATAAAAAAAATCAAGCACTAAACACATGAATGAGAGAAGGATGGATGTGGCGTCATCCATGTGATGTAGATGAATAAAATTTATAGTCCCTGAAGAGGAGGGACCTACATACTATTTTAGGCATACTATAAGACCGAATGTAGCAGCCTTGAATCCTAAATCTAGATTGGGGTTAGTTTTTTACGCACACTAACACTCGTGTCATAGCTAATGCAATGCAAAATCTGGACTTACCCCGACCTGGATTGGGGAGCCAACTAACCACATAATCGCTTTAAAACCATATTATCAAGTCAATTATGAGAGATGGGTAGGTGGTACAATTTTTGAAAGTATGACCGACATCTAGAGAGTTTCCTAATTGGTCATATACTTATGTTTGGTAAATGCCCCTAACTAATGCAATTAAATTTTAATTTAATTGATTTTTAATACAATGCATGCTAGTTAAAAAGTCAAATCATGAATGTTTTAAATCTTAAAAATAGGTTTAATATAAAATAATTTTTTGGAAGGAGACTAGACTTCCCCAAGTCCGACACCTCATCCTCATAGGCCAGATTATTCGGATTCTACCCACAGGCGGGGAAGTGTCTTATAAGAAGGAGAGGAAGGATGCATTGATATGCATGCGATCCCAGACGGCTCCGACAATTCCCTAGATTCGTTAAGTTTCCAAATTATTTAAACTTTAAATATGATGTTGAGTCCAGTAATTAGGTTGTTAAGCCTAAGTAAATGTCCCACGGCTACCAAGAGGGGGGTGAATTGGTAGTTTTAAAAATTATAAACCCTCTTAATAATAAAGTTGAACCGAAATAAAATTTTCTTTTAAAGTTTGTAGAAAAATGTTTTTCAACCACAGAGTTGTTAAAACTGAAATTTAAAGTGCGGAAACGTAAAAGCAATAAAGTAAACGACACCAGATTTATAGTGGTTCAGTCTATAACCAGACCTACATCCACTCTTCAGAGGCACCCTCTGAGTATTGCACTAATACCACAAAGTGATTCTCCTTTAGCATCCACAGCAAGGCGGAGAAGCCTTTACAACACACTCTTTTCACCACTACCCGGTGCGGCAGAGAACCGTCGTCCTTTTACACAATCCACAGTGCTGGCAGAGAACCGTCGTCCTTTTACACTCTCCTAGTGTGGGCAGAGAACCCTACGGCTGTTCACACTCTCCAAGTGTAGGCAGAGAACCTTCGTCCTTTTACATTCTCCTAGTGTGGGCAGAGAACCCTTCGTCCTTTTACACTCTCCTAGTGTGGGCAGAGAACCCTTCGGCTATTCACACTCTCCAAGTGTCGGCAGAGAACCGGATCTCCTTGACTGATCTTCTCACAAGAATCTAGAAGGAAGAAAGAAAAGAGTGAAGAAATCCAATTTCACAAGTAGAGACTCTTATCTTAGTAATCCAAGTGAAGCCTTCTCGCTCCAATGGTAGGAATCCTCCTTTGAATGCTCTCTTCCACTCTCTCCTTGGCTATTCTCTCAAGAGGCACGAAGATCAAATGACAAAAAGATTGGGTGGCAGTCTAATTTGGACTATTTATACAAAAGATATGAAAAACCGCCCAAAAACTGCATATTTTCAATTCTGTACGTAGTGGATCGTCCTGTACGATCCTGTATCGTCCTGGACTATTTTACTTAAACGATCTGAAACGACCCAATTTGTATATGTGTACGAAATGACTTCGTACAGCGGATCGTCCTGTACGAACTAGGTTCGTCCAGTACGAACGGTTATTTTAAGGTCGGTTCTAGAAACTGCTGAAAACTGTTCTAAGTCCGTTAGTCGTTTGGACGAAAAAATGTTCGTCTGGACGAAAATTTTCCAGAGAGCCGATCGTCCTGGACGATTATTTATTTTGTCTGGACGAAAATTTTCCAGAGGACCAATCGCCGCGGACGATAATTTGTTTTCGTCTGAACGAAAATTTTCCAGAGAGCTGATCGTCCGGTACGATATTTATTTTCGTCTGGACGAAAATTTTCCAGAGGACTGGTCGCCTCGTACGATGATAAAATTCGTCTGGACGAAAATTTTACAGAGAACCCATCGTCCGGGACGATAATAAAATTCGTCCTGGACGAATATGACTTAGAAAAAAAAATTTTCGAGCAAGTTCTTATTCGTTCCAATTGCTCTATAGGAGATAACTGACAGATCGTCCAGTACGATAAATATCATCCTGTACGATCAGTATAGAATTTTAAAATCTCCTTATTTGTGTGTGTGAGATTTTATTCACTCAATTACAATCACTCCCTTTCAAAATTAATTCAAAGAAAAGGCAAACTTCAAATAAACAAAATATCTCATGTTGAATTTGATTTGAAGTTTTCGTAGTCTGGAGTCTGATTTTCCTGAAATGTTAGTACACACAAGAGCAAGTGCAAATCTTCTGAAATTATTAGAAGATAACTATACATTTGAACAATAATGTTTGGAATCATCAAAACTATATAAGTTGCACAAATATAAATCATTCAAATAGCAACTATTCAAACAATCTCCCCCTTTTTGATGATGGCAAAACAATTATTATTTATAAGGTTTCAAGTTTAAATAATTCTCCTATCTCCTAAACTCCCCCTGAATTGATGAGTACATTAAAATAAGGAGGCATTAAGAACAAAATTTTTGTTTTTTAGATTTTTTAAAATTTTAACATAAACAACTACAAAGTAAACACAAACAACTACAAAGTAAAAAAAACTTGCAAACAGAACAATCAAAACCGAAAAATCAAAACAGAAAATACAATAATTTCTCCCCCTTTTTAACAGCAACAAAAAGTGAAGAAGAAATAGACAAGAAATGTAAGTAATTATATGAAATTCATTTTTAAAATTTAATCTAAATTGTGATTGACATAGGGTATGCAATTTTAAACTAAAGATATTAGGTCAATCATAGAAATTCATAAAATTTAAGAAGTGATATAACATTGTAAGTAAGAAGAATTTATCAAAAACATGATTCAATTTAGACATTTGACTATAGAAAATCATTACAAGAGAGATGTATAAAAATTCTATATTTCAAAGTTCAATAGAATATAAATGAACATAAGATCAATTTGAATTAAGAGATTGAACGAATTTGGAAAGAAGAGAATTACCTCATGTAGCGCTTTGCGCATCTTTTTCAAAATTTTGGGGCACATTTTTGTGCATTTTTTCTTGGTTGGGCTTATTTTGTGCCTCTTTTTCACTTTGCAAATTTTGCGAATTCCTTTTGATTTTTGTACATTTGTACAATGTTCAAGAGTAATTGGATCAATTCTTTCCAAAATCTATAATCTAAAATTTCAAATATTTCTAGGTACATAAATATCTCTTGAGCATAGAAATACAAAATAAGAAAACATCTAAATTGCAATAGTAATATTAACTTTTATGTAGTCTAAATGAATAGACATGAATTTAAAAGTTCTAATTACAACAAGTTATATACAACTTATAAATTAAGAAAGTCTAGATTTTCTAATATAGATAATCTCAAATTACAATCGAATTTAAGCACTATGTAGATTAAATAATACTAATGAAATTCATAAACATTAACCACATTTCAAAACAAATCTAATAAAAAACAAACTTTCATTGATATTAAAGAAACGGATTACAAAAAAAAATACATTGAACTTAAAAACATAAAAATTAACACTTAACAATAAAACAGACAAGATAAAAACAAAAAAAAAATACAACAGACACACATAAAAACATTTCTACTGTTCTGGAGGAGGAGGAGGAGGTATGCCGCCAAAGAGGTTGAAGTAGGAGGCCATCAACATTACATTGGTATTAATTTCATGAACTTCATCTTTAATGTTACCAATGTCATGTTGCTGATGCGTAAGTTGAGCATCAAATTGATCAAACTTTTGATCAATGTGAGTCTCTAGTCTATCAAATCTCTCAATCAGATTCTGGTAATCTGATTGAGAAGCAGAAGCTTGCACTCCTTCTTCTTCTTCTTCTTCTGAAGCACTGCATGTGCTTTTTCTTTTTCTTTTTCCTCCTTGAAGAGCAATCTGAATGATGTATCGTTATAGTAAACTGGCTCTTCATATTCTTCATCAGGATGCACTATATTGTATTTCTTTTCCAAGATATAAGTGATTAAGTGTCCTAATGAAATGTTCTTCTTCCTCTTCTGATTTGCATGTCCTATTTCTGAAAGCCCATAGATATGGTCTATGATGAGTTGGGCTTCGTCAATAGGATGTCTTTGCATGATTAAAAAGGTTAGAACAGAAAGGAGAGGAGTAATGTTAATCCTATCACCAGCTTTAGGAATAATTGAGGATCTAAGGATATGCTGGATGATTCGGGCATCTTGGGTCATACCGGAGACTCTAGCAACATGATAGGTTATGCCTATTTCTCTAATCACCCTATTGATTTCAAACCATTTGAAGGAACTTTCTGACATTAGGGTGTGGGCTCTATATCCCTCAGTTCTTAAGTTTAAAAAAGCACCAAGGTCATGCTTGGTGATCTCAACTTTTTGCTTAAAAACATAAGAACTAATGGTGGAGTGGTCAGAATTGAAACTCATGTTAGCTAGAAAGTAATGGTAGGTTTGCTTACTGTAGAAGTGGGCGAGAGAAAGAATGATCTGAAATTGGGTTGAGGCGAAGAGGTGCAATACCCGAAATTTCAACTCTGTTTGGATAAGAATGCGAGACGGAGTGATTTTTGTGGATGCAAAACGAGGAAAAGATTCCTCATTTGCCTTGGAAAGAAAGTTGTCTGGGGCATTCCTATTTGGTTTCTTCACCAAAACCTTTTGTCTTTTGCTAGAGGAGGCCATTGTTGATTTGATGTAGAAAGGGATTGAAAAAGAAGTTTGGAAGTGTGATTGTTAAGTTTGAAAGCCTTCATATTTAAAGAAAAACGATACGTTCGTCCTGGACGAAAATATTCGTCCTGGACGAAAAATTATCGTTCGTCTAATATAGATAATCTCAAATTACAATCGAATTTAAGCACTATGTAGATTAAATAATACTAATGAAATTCATAAACATTAACCACATTTCAAAACAAATCTAATAAAAAACAAACTTTCATTGATATTAAAGAAACGGATTACAAAAAAAAATACATTGAACTTAAAAACATAAAAATAAACACTTAACAATAAAACAGACAAGATAAAAACAAAAAAAAAATATACAACAGACACACATAAAAACATTTCTACTGTTCTGGAGGAGGAGGAGGAGGTATGCCGCCAAAGAGGTTGAAGTAGGAGGCCATCAACATTACATTGATATTAATTTCATGAACTTCATCTTTAATGTTACCAATGTCATGTTGCTTATGCGTAAGTTGAGCATCAAATTGATCAAACCTTTGATCAATGTGAGTCTCTAGTCTATCAAATCTCTCAATCAGATTCTGGTAATCTGATTGAGAAGCAGAAGCTTGCACTCCTTCTTCTTCTTCTTCTTCTGAAGCACTGGCATGTGCTTTTTCTTTTTCTTTTTCCTCCTTGAAGAGCAATCTGAATGATGCATCGTTATAGTAAACTGGCTCTTCATATTCTTCATCAGGATGCACTATATTGTATTTCTTTTCCAAGATATAAGTGATTAAGTGTCCTAATGAAATGTTCTTCTTCCTCTTCTGATTTGCATGTCCTATTTCTGAAAGCCCATAGATATGGTCTATGATGAGTTGGGCTTCGTCAATAGGATGTCTTTGCATGATTAAAAAGGTTAGAACAGAAAGGAGAGGAGTAATGTTAATCCTATCACCAGCTTTAGGAATAATTGAGGATCTAAGGATATGCTGGATGATTCGGGCATCTTGGGTCATACCGGAGACTCTAGCAACATGATAGGTTATGCCTATTTCTCTAATCACCCTATTGATTTCAAACCATTTGAAGGAACTTTCTGACATTAGGGTGTGGGCTCTATATCCCTCAGTTCTTAAGTTAAAAAGCACCAAGGTCATGCTTGGTGATCTCAACTTTTTGCTTAAAAACATAAGAACTAATGGTGGAGTGGTCAGAATTGAAACTCATGTTAGCTAGAAAGTAATGGTAGGTTTGCTTATTGTAGAAGTGGGCGAGAGAAAGAATGATCTGAAATTGGGTTGAGGCGAAGAGGTGCAATACCCGAAATTTCAACTCTGTTTGGATAAGAATGCGAGACGGAGTGATTTTTGTGGATGCAAAACGAGGAAAAGATTCCTCATTTGCCTTGGAAAGAAAGTTGTCTGGGGCATTCCTATTTGGTTTCTTCACCAAAACCTTTTGTCTTTTGCTAGAGGAGGCCATTGTTGATTTGATGTAGAAAGGGATTGAAAAAGAAGTTTGGAAGTGTGATTGTTAATTTTGAAAGCCTTCATATTTAAAGAAAAACGATACGTTCGTCCTGGACGAAAATATTCATCCTGGACGAAAATTATCGTTCGTCTAATATAGATAATCTCAAATTACAATCGAATTTAAGCACTATGTAGATTAAATAATACTAATGAAATTCATAAACATTAAACCACATTTCAAAAAAATCTAATAAAAAACAAACTTTCATTGATATTAAAGAAACGGATTACAAAAAAAATACATTGAACTTAAAAACATAAAAATAAACACTTAACAATAAAACAGACAAGATAAAAACAAAAAAAAAAATACAACAGACACACATAAAAACATTTCTACTGTTCTGGAGGAGGAGGAGGAGGTATGCCGCCAAAGAGGTTGAAGTAGGAGGCCATCAACATTACATTGGTATTAATTTCATGAACTTCATCTTTAATGTTACCAATGTCATGTTGCTGATGCGTAAGTTGAGCATCAAATTGATCAAACCTTTGATCAATGTGAGTCTCTAGTCTATCAAATCTCTCAATCAGATTCTGGTAATCTGATTGAGAAGCAGAAGCTTGCACTCCTTCTTCTTCTTCTTCTTCTGAAGCACTGGCATGTGCTTTTTCTTTTTCTTTTTCCTCCTTGAAGAGCAATCTGAATGATGCATCGTTATAGTAAACTGGCTCTTCATATTCTTCATCAGGATGCACTATATTGTATTTCTTTTCCAAGATATAAGTGATTAAGTGTCCTAATGAAATGTTCTTCTTCCTCTTCTGATTTGCATGTCCTATTCCTGAAAGCCCATAGATATGGTCTATGATGAGTTGGGCTTCGTCAATAGGATGTCTTTGCATGATTAAAAAGGTTAGAACAGAAAGGAGAGGAGTAATGTTAATCCTATCATCAGCTTTAGGAATAATTGAGGATCTAAGGATATGCTGGATGATTCGGGCATCTTGGGTCATACCGGAGACTCTAGCAACATGATAGGTTATGCCTATTTCTCTAATCACCCTATTGATTTCAAACCATTTGAAGGAACTTTCTGACATTAGGGTGTGGGCTCTATATCCCTCAGTTCTTAAGTTTAAAAAAGCACCAAGGTCATGCTTGGTGATCTCAACTTTTTGCTTAAAAACATAAGAACTAATGGTGGAGTGGTCAGAATTGAAACTCATGTTAGCTAGAAAGTAATGGTAGGTTTGCTTATTGTAGAAGTGAGCGAGAGAAAGAATGATCTGAAATTGGGTTGAGGCGAAGAGGTGCAATACCCGAAATTTCAACTCTGTTTGGATAAGAATGCGAGACGGAGTGATTTTTGCGGATGCAAAACGAGGAAAAGATTCCTCATTTGCCTTGGAAAGAAAGTTGTCTGGGGCATTCCTATTTGGTTTCTTCACCAAAACTTTTTGTCTTTTGCTAGAGGAGGCCATTGTTGATTTGATGTAGAAAGGGATTGAAAAAGAAGTTTGGAAGTGTGATTGTTAAGTTTGAAAGCCTTCATATTTAAAGAAAAACGATACGTTCGTCCTGGACGAAAATATTCGTCCTGGACGAAAAATTATCGTTCGTCTGGACGAAGAAATTTGTACAGATGATCCAATTCGTCCAAAATGTAACGACTTTTCGTATTCAACACAACTTACGATGCGTCCCTTCGTACAGGCTTTTTGACTTGACCGATCGTACAGACGAAAAATTTTCTTACAGACGATCAAAAAGTAAATCGTTTTAATGACTCTTGAAAACCGTCCCCTACATCGAACCGACACATGTTCGTCTGGACGAACTAAAATTTCGTACAGACGAAGTTCATATTAAAAACTGTCTTATCCACTCAACCGTTGCATTCAATCGTCCCGACGTTTGAGAGAAAAAAAAATTCGTCCTGGACGATCACAGATCGTACAGACGATCTAATTAAAAACTGCTCTCAAAACGGTTTAAATTCGCGCAAACTGTTCCTTCACACATCGTCCCGTACGAAGCCAATTTCGTCCTGGACGATTTCCTCAAAAAAAAAATTTAAAATTTTGAATTTTTTAAATTAAGAAAATCAAACAAAACATTCAAAAAACACATAAAACATAAAATAAAACCAAAAATACAAAAACAATTCATTCAAAACACACAAAATTCATAAAATAAAAACAAAACAAAACACAATAAATATCAATGTTGCAAAGACATTTTGGTTAAGCATTCAAATCAATAACACCAAGCCTTGTTCTTAAAATACTGAAGGTATCAAAGGCTAAAGGTTTTGTAAAAATATCTGCAAGGCAATTTTCAGTTGAAACATGTATGAGTTCAATTTCTCCTTTGGATACATGATCCCTTATGAAATGATGCCTTATATCAATGTGTTTGGTTCTAGAATGTTGAATAGGATTTTTGGAAATGCAAATAGCACTAGTATTGTCACAATAAATTGGAATAGTGCCTATAGTTAATCCTAAATCAATCAACTGTTGTTTTAACCAAAGTACTTGTGCCACACAACTTCCTAATGCAATGTATTCTGCTTCTGCAGTAGATAGTGTCACTGAATTTTGTTTTCTACTAGACCATGAAACTAATGAATTGACATGTTCCAGAAGTGCTTTTCCTATCCACTCTACAACCTGCAAAATCAGAATCTGAGTAACCAATAATTTCAAATGAAGAGCTAAACTTAGGATACCAAATGTTGGCTCAAGAAAAATGGCACGAGTGCGCGAATCCCGCTTTGTAACCATAGGATTCCATTTCCCTTAAGTCAGATTGTAATTAACCAGATTTTCCCTGAGGATAGTGTCAGGATTTATAGATCTGGGGTTCTTACTTCCTATGAGCGCAAGCGCCCATAGTTAATTACCCCTCTTACAACGTAAGAGAGAACTCTCGATTAAGGATGAAATAAATTTTAGTTAATTTTAGTCTCAATAGTTGGGGAAATAGAGGTAAACCCAATCAAGATTCCATGGTTCCGTCGTCCCGGGTATACCATAGATTTCAGTCTACCAACACTAACAATCATTGACTGCAGTGTCCAGGGAATCTGATTAGCAGCCATGGGTTGCCTCCTCTCAGGGATCCCGAGTAGACTGAAGTGGAGATGTGTGAATTTTAGTTTAGTTTAATTTGGGTTGGGGCTTTTTATGAGTTGCCCAAAATTTTGATTTAGAAGGGGGCTTACTACTCCAATTAGGAGTTGCCCATGGATTTAGGTTTGGTTTGGGACTTATGGCTTTCTTAGAAAGTAGCCCAGAGATTTATTTAGTTTGGGGCTTACGGCTCCAATTAGGAGTTGCCCGGAGAATTTCAATTGGATAGGTCTTATGGCTTCCTTAGAAGTTGTCCAACGGCGGTCTTACGACCTAGCCCTGTAAGCTAAGCGGCCCGAATTGTGGATCTTACAACCTAGTCTTTTAGACTAGGATGCCCAAAGGTTTAAATTTGATTGTTTAGGGTTTAGGATCATTACTATTTATTTAGAAAATTTCCTAAAATGTGGGGCTTACGACTTCAGTAAGAAGTTGCCCGAAAGCGGGTCTTACAACCTAATCCTATAGACTAGGATGCCCAGGTGTATTGAGTTTAATTATTTGTATGTTGGGTTATTTGAGTTTGTGATTTTGATACTTCAGAGTTTTTGACACTGCATTAGTGTTTTTTGGTCGTTCTGTACTTGTAGCCTTTTTCTTACTACAGCAGTTCAGCACTCTTCCTATTTTCTAGCAGTATTACACTACTAGCTTTTTCGTACTTAACTTTTACTGCTTTCAGTACTTTGTTTTACTTGCAGTAGTTAGATTTATTATTTTCTGTATTGATTCAATTTATTTGCATTGCGGTGATCTTTATTTGTTTGTTTGCAGGGGCTCGTACATGAGAACTTCGTAGAGCTCGAAGATTAGTTTGTTTTGTTCGAGAGTTTCAGTTATGGTTATAGGGAATTTTGTATATGAATTTGTGGAGTTTTGTTTGAGTTGCTATTGGGATTTGAGTCAAGTAGTTTTTCTGAGTTGAATTATTTTGTTTGAAGATTTGTTTATATTGTTGAGTTGTTGTGTGTTGATCAGTGTGAACATAAGTTGAATGATGGAAACACTAATTTTCTTGCAATATGCCTGCAATACTATAGATTGATTGTACTCGAAGTAGAAACACCTTCTTCTTTTTTTTTTCTTATTGAAATATTGAGTTGATTTAATCACCACAGTGCGCACAGGTATGTTAACTCCACGTGCGAGAATATTTGTGGTGCAAAGAACATGAAGATCATTTTTTTTTTTTTGGAAAAAGACCTTCAACAAGATTCTGATCCTTCAGATAAAGCCCACCATTGTGATTGCCAACACCACATAATGCATGATTGTATTTGTTTATCACCACAAGATACAAAAGCTTCCTTTAACTTTTTTTTTTCTTTTTGCTCTTTTGATCTTTTGAATGGATTTGAATGTCCAAGGCTTGATACAATATAAGAGATGTGTTGTGCCACTTCTTGTGTTTCTTTTTGAATTGAACAAAAATATAATTGTAATTTATATATATTTTTTATTATTGCATAAGGATAATAATAATAAAAAAATAAAATAAAGTTTTGGAGACATTTTTTTTTTATATAAGAAGTCATTCTTAGCCAGAGCAATGTTTTCTCACTCCCGATTGGAAACGATATGTTCATATTTACATTGGGAAGAAATCATTGAGAAAAGCATTGATTTTATAATGGATTAAAGTACCCAAAACTAAGCATGGAACAAAATGAGAAAGCAACTTCAATACAGATCTCATAGTACATGAGTCCATAGATGCTCTCATCTTTCCAAAAAAAATCCCTTTCTTTCTTCTCTTTTTTTTTTTATAACGGATGTCTTCAAATGTGATTTTTTTTTTTTGTAAAAAAAATCAAATTGACATTGCTCATTCATATATAAAAATCTGATTTATATAAAATTTTTATATGAATAAAACTATCCCAATTTGTCTAAAAAAGATATGTATATATATATAAATCTGATTATGTAAAAATTCGATTTATATATATATATATATATAAAAAAAAAATCCGAGCACATGCAATTTATTTGATTCAATCCGTAGATTAAATGCTCTTTAAATTTTTTTTTTTTAAAAAAAAAAAATTAGAGATCCGTGATTTTTTTTTTCTTCAAAATTCATTAAGTTTGGAATTTTCAAGAAAAATTTCGGCAGCCTCCCGGCGTCATCTCCCACCGAGGGAGAAATCGGGACGGCATTTGCCGAAATTTTTCTTCCCGGTCGGACCTAAGGTCGACGACACGGGGCCTTGAATTTAAAACCATCTCGGTCGGACCTAAGGTCGACGACACGAGGTCTTCGACACCTGTTAAAAATCTTTACATTTTTCTCTCTTTTATTTTAATTTATTATATATATATTATAATATTTTATATAATATACACATAATATATAATATATATCATATATAATATAATACTATATATACATATATTATATGATATATCATATAATATATGATATATACATTATTATATTATATACATATTATATTATATATATTATATATAATATATATAAAATATAAACAGAGAGAGAGGTAGAAGGATCGGGCTAGGGCAGAGCCCGATCGGAGACAGGGAGGCGGGATCGGAGGCACGCACGGCGGAAGCGGAGACGGAGGCTGGTCTGGCCGGAGGCAGGCGGGTCCGGCGGCGAGTCCTTCGTCGACGGCAGGCGGCGGTGGGTTCTATGGCGTCGACAGGCAGCGGTTGATTTGGCGTCGTCGGCTCAGACGGAAGGACGGCGGGATGACGAGCTGGAGTCGACGTCGGCAGTCGGTCGGCGGCTGCAGTCGATCGATTTGCTTGACGGAGATAGAGAGCACAAGTATGCTTCCTAAATCCTTCCTCTTCTCTGTCTTTCTGAGAGCGTGAGTGTGCGTGAATATTTCTAACCGAATGAGAAGAAGTGTTTTATTTCGTGAGTATGTCGGTGAATGAGCCGATGCGTCGTTCCGTTTGGGTATGTCGGTGAAACGAGCGATTGAGTCGTGCACTGACGTGGATTCAGTCGGGTATGTCGGTGGGGAGCGGCTATTACAGTCAACACCAAATTCCTAAATTTTGAGTTCCTAGAAGATATCTTAAAATCCTTTTCACTGCTGTCAAATGTGATTCTTTTGGATTTGATTGAAATCTAGCACATAAGCAAACACTGAACATAATATCTGGTCGGCTAGCAGTCAAGTAAAGTAAAGATCCAATTATCCCTCTAAATTTCTTTTGATCAACAGATTTTCCCTTAAGGTCTTTATCCAACTGAACTGAAGAACTCATTGGTGTACTAACAGGTTTAGCATTGTCCATTTCATATTTTTTGAGGATGTCCTTAATATATTTGGTTTGACTAAGAAAAGTACCTTCCTCAAGTTGTTTAATGCTAAATCCTAGAAAGTAATTTAAATCTCCCATCAGACTCATTTCAAATTCACTACTCATTGTTTTAGAAAACTCATCACAAAGATGTTTATTTGAAGATCCAAAGATGATGTCATCCACATAAATTTGAACAATAAGTATATCCTTTCCAATTTTCCTAAAAAAAAGAGTTGTATCCACACTTTCTTTTTCAAAAGATCTTTCAAGTAGGAAGGTGCTTAACCTCTCATACCAAGCCCTAGGTGCCTGTTTCAATCCATATAATGTCTTTTTTAATTTGAAAACATGATTTGGAAATTTAGAATTTTCAAAATCTGGAGGTTGTTCTACAAAAACATCTTCCTCAATTACCCCATTTAAAAAGGCACTTTTGACATCCATTTGAAACAATTTAAAATAGGCAAAGGCTAGTAAAACCCTAATTGCTTCAAGTCTAGCTACAGGGGTAAAAGTTTCCTCAAAATCAATTCCTTCAATTTGATTATACCCCTTAGCTACTAATCTAGCCTTATTTCTAATGACTACTCCTGAGTCATTCATTTTATTTTTGAACACCCACTTGGTTCCAACAACACTTTGATCTTTTGGCCTTGTAGTTAGTTCCCAAACTCTATTTCTTACAAATTGATTTAACTCTTCTTGCATGGCCAATATCCAAAATTCATCTGAAAGTGCTTGATCAATGTTAGTGGGTTCAATAGTTGAAATAAAGGCTGAATGATTGACTTCCTTGTTTAATCCACGCCTAGTTCTAACACCCTCACTTGGTTCACCTATAATCAATTCCTTTGGGTGGTTTTTAGAAAATCTCAAATCTCTAGGCAAAGGGTCTTCTCTTTCTAAATTTTCTTCCACATTTTCTTTCAAATTTAATCTATCAATCTTTTGGGAGTTTTCTTCAATTCTTCTTCAACAACATTTGGCTCTTCCATGTTTCCATTTTCATCAAAAACAACATGTGTGGTTTCTTCAATGACTAAAGTTCTTTTGTTGAATACTCTATAAGATTTTCCAACACTTGAATATCCAACAAAAATTCCTTCATCTGATTTTGGATCAAATTTTTCTAAGGCAGATTTTCCATTATTATGTATGAATACCTTGCAACCAAATACATGCAAATGAGACAAATTTGGTGTTCTACCTTTTAGCAACTCATAGGGTGTTTTATTCAAATTTGATCTCACATTCACCCTATTCAGAACATAGCATGCAGTGCTAACCGCCTCAGCCCAAAAATATCTAGGAAGTGAGTATTATGCTAACATTGCTCGGGCGGCTTCTATTAATGTTCTGTTCTTTCTTTCAACTACTTCATTTTGTTGAGGAGTTTTAGGTGTAGAAAAATTGTTATCAATCCCCTTTTCTTTACAGAAATCTTCAAATCTTTCATTTTCAAATTCTCCTCCATGATCACTTTGTATAGAGATTATTTCACATCCTAGTTTTCTTTGTATCCAAGTTGAAAAATTTCTGAATTTCTCAAATAATTCACTCTTATGAAAAAGAAATTTAACCCAGGTGAATCTTGAAAAATCATCTACTATAACAAATCCATATACCTTTCCTCCTAGACTAACAGTGATTACAGGTCCAAAAAGATCCATGTGTAGAATTTCTAAAGGTTTACTGGTCCTAAGATCTTTATTGGACTTAAAAGAGGACTTCACTTGTTTTCCTAATTGACATGCATCACATAGATGGTCCTTAGTAAAGTCTAGTTTAGGTATTCCTCTCACCAAATTCTTTTGGGTAATTCTTCTAAGATTTTTCATACTAGAATGACAAAGTCTCCTATGCCAAAGCCATGATTCATCAGAAACAGTTTTCAAACAAAAAGCAGTAGGAGATTGAATACAATTTAAATCTAGCATGTAGACATTGTTTATCCTTTTTCCATTTAAAACAATTTTTCCATTTAGGCTAATTATGCAGCTAGTAGGTAAAAATTTTACATTATAGCCCTTATCACATAGCTGACTTATGCTAAGCAAATTATGTTTTAAGCCTTCAACTAATAAAACATTGTCTATGAAAAAGTTTTTTAAATTTCCAATCATACCTGATCCAACCACTTTCTTTGTGGTATTATCTCCAAGTGTAACCTTGCCTCCACTCCTGGCTTCCAGCGTTATGAATTGAGCAATATCTCCAGTCATGTGTTTTGAACATTCGCTGTCCAGGTACCATATACTCTCACGAGGTCTTGTGTGAGAGTATTCCTGCAAAATTCTCAAATGTTAGACCTGGGAACTCAAACTAGTTTGGGTTCACCTTTATGAAATTTATAATCAGATGCATGTATGATATATCTAGGTTTATGCATCTTAGTTCTCCACACCAAATTAGGTTTCATCTTTAAAGTGCAGGTGTGAGATATATGTCCCAAAAATCCCCAATTGTTACATTTAACATTAGGAAAAATATTTCTATGTTTTCTTTCATATGATTGCCTTCTAAGGAATTTCATGAATTTAGGATAATATTTAGGATTTATAAAATCTTCAAGTTTAGGGGGGTTCCTATTATCCTCGAGAGCTCTTATAGTGAGTTTGTAAAATGAATTCATATCCTCCAAGATTCGATTGGTATAATTGATTCTATATGTCTTGCTCTCAGATTCATCCTTAAATTTCTTAAATTCTTTTTCAAGTTCAGCATAGGATGATTTTAAATTCTCAAAATTTTTATTCAAGTCATCATATTCATCAAGTAGTTTCATGTGGTTGCTATCAATTAAAGCATGATCTTTCCTAAGGATTTCGTGTTCCTTATTAAGCTCTTCCAATTCTAAAACTACACTAGCATGCATCTTTTTCATTTTTCTATATGCATTATGCATGTGTTCAGAAACTTCAAACAATTCATTATAGGTTAAATCACATACCTCTTCTTGATCTGATTGTTCAGTTTTATCTGCTATCAAGCAAAGGTTGGTGACTTCTTCTTCTTTTTCAGTCTCAGATGAGTCTGAAGCTGAGTCCGCCCAAAAAGCCTTTTGAACCTTCTTCTTGCCCTTCTTTACCATTGGTTTCTTCTCTACCTTCTCCTTGCTAGGAGTGGCTTTGAGTTTTGGACAATCAGTCTTTATATGACCTGGTTTCCTACATTCATAACAAATCACTTCATTAGAAGCCTTGTCATTTCTGTTATACTTACCTCTATTTCATTGCTGGCGTCTCTTCTGCTTCCTCTTTAAAAAGCTTCTGAATTGTCTAGTCATCAGTGCAATATCGTCTTCATCCTCAGGTTGTGAGTGTTCACTTTCTGACTCTTCCACATTTAGTGCAATATTCTTGTCCTTTCTTGGTTCACCTGCATCAATCTTTCTTTGACTTACTCCTTGCTCGTAAGCAATGAGTGAACCAAGAAGATTGTCAATGGAATAAATGTTCAGATCTTTAGACTCTGTAATTGCAGTAATTTTAGCATCATATGCAGTAGGTAAACAACGAAGAATCTTATTGACCATTTCAGCATTAGTTAATTCCCTACCAAGTGCATGCAAAGAGGTGACAATTTGAGTGAATCTTGTGTACATGTCAGATATAGATTCATTAGGTTTCATGCGAAATAATTCGTAGTCATGTAACAAGATATTGAGTCTTGATTGCTTAACCTCATTTGTCCCTTCATAAGTAATACAAAGTTTATCCCATATATTTTTTCCGCTTTTACAAGTGAAAACTCGAATGTAGTCTTCAGATTTTAAAGCACAAAAGAAACTATTTAAATATTTCGCATTTAATTGTGCTAAGTCACGTTCTTCTATAGTCCAATCTGCATAGGGTGTATCTACCCTAATTCCATCAACTAATCTAGTTGGTTTTGAGTAACCTTCCTGGACTAGCATCCACATGCGATAATCAAGTGACTGTAAGAAAGTAGACATGCGTGTTTTCCAAAAATCAAAAGGAATATTATCAAACAGTGGAGGTCTAGTGATAGAGTAACCCTCAGGTGTGTTTCGGTTTCCAAATATAACCATATACGTTAATCAAAAAGTAGTTCAAACTTATGATTTTGAAATTATGCTCTGATACCACTTGTTGAGTCCAGTAATTAGGTTGTTAAGCCTAAGTAAATGTCCCACGGCTACCAAGAGGGGGGTGAATTGGTAGTTTTAAAAATTTTAAACCCTCTTAATGATAAAGTTGAACCGAAATAAAATTTTCTTTTAAAGTTTGTAGAAAAATATTTTTCAATCACAGAGTTGTTAAAACTAAAATTTAAAGTACGGAAACGTAAAAGCAATAAAGTAAATGACACCAGATTTATAGTGGTTCGGTCTATAACCAGACCTACATCCACTCCTCAGAGGCACCCTCTAAGTATTGCACTAATACCACAAAGTGACTCTCCTTTAGCACCCACAGCAAGGCGGAGAAGCCTTTACAACACACTCTTTTCAACACTACCCGGTGCGGCAGAGAACCGTCGTCCTTTTACACAATCCATAGTGCTGGCAGAGAACCGTTGTCCTTTTACACTCTCCTAGTGTGGGCAGAGAACTCTACGGTTGTTCACACTCTCCAAGTGTAGGCAGAGAACCTTCGTCCTTTTACACTCTCCTAGTGTGGGCAGAGAACCCTTCGTCCTTTTACACTCTCCTAGTGTGGGCAGAGAACCCTTCGGCTGTTCACACTCTCCAAGTGTCGGCAGAGAACCGAATCTCCTTGACTGATCTTCTCACAAGAATCTAGAAGGAAGAAAGAAAAGAGTGAAGAAATCTAATTTCACAAGTAGAGACTCTTACCTTAGTAATCCAAGTGAAGCCTTCTCGCTCCAATGGTAGGAATCCTCCTTTGAATGCTCTCTTCCACTCTCTCCTTGGCTATTCTCTTAAGAGGCACGAAGATCAAATGACAAAAAGATTGGGTGGCAGTCTAATTTGGACTATTTATACAAAAGACATGAAAAACCGCCCAAAAACTGCATATTTTCAATTTTGTACGCAGTGGATCGTCCTGTACGATCCTAGATAGTCCTGGACGATTTTACTTAAACGATCTGAAACGACCCAATTTATATATGTGTACGAAATGACTTCGTACAGCGGATCGTCCTGTACGAACTAGGTTCGTCCAGTACGAACGGTTATTACAAGGTCGGTTCTAGAAACTGCTGAAAACTGTTCTAAGTCGGTTAATCGTTTGGACGAAAATATGTTCGTCTGGACGAAAATTTTCCAGAGAGCCGATCGTCCTGGACGATTATTTATTTCGTCTGGACGAAAATTTTCCAGAGGACCAATCGCCGCGGATGATAATTTGTTTTCGTCTGGATGAAAATTTTCCAGAGAGCTGATCGTCTGGTACGATATTTATTTTCGTCTGGACGAAAATTTTCCAGAGGACTAGTCGCCTCGTATGATGATAAAATTCGTCTGGATGAAAATTTTACAGAGAACCCATCGTCCGGGACGATAATAAAATTCGTCCTGGACGAATAGGGCTTAGAAAAAAAATTTTCGAGCAAGTTCCTATTCGTTCCAATTGCTCTATAGGAGATAACTGACAGATCGTCCAGTACGATAAATATCGTCCTGTACGATCAGTATAGAATTTTAAAATCTTCTTATTTGTGTGTGTGAGATTTTATTCACTCAATTACAATCACTCCCTTTCAAAATTAATTCAAAGAAAAGGCAAACTTCAAATAAACAAAATATCTCATGTTGAATTTGATTTGAAGTTTTCGTAGTCTGGAGTCTGATTTTCCTGAAATGTTAGTACACACAAGAGCAAGTGCAAATCTTCTGAAATTGTTAGGAGATAACTATACATTTGAACAATAATGTTTGGAATCATCAAAACTACATAAGTTGCACAAATATAAATCATTCAAATAGAAACTATTCAAACATATGAAACTTTTGTTATGAGTAGAAAAGATTTTATAGTCCTTAAAGAGCCTAATTGATATCTAGGCTAAAACAAAACACGACATATAACTCGCCAATAAACTATGAAAAGCAGGTAATCCTAGAGGCACACATCATAAATAGCACACATCAATATAAATAAATCAATCAACTAAATGTCCATAGGTCAACTGTCATTTAATAACAAACGAGGGTCTACAAAAAAGTAAAGTAGCCGGGCACCACTACCAACAACCCGTATTTCTAAGTCTATGACTGACTCAATTGACTTTGAGTGGGATATTCGATCTTTAACTCTTCAGTCTTCTAGGCTTCTTTTCTTTGGACTTCTTGGATCTCTCCTCATTGGACTCCTTGGATTCGTCGTGGCTTGAATATCCAAACGAAGAGATAATCCCTCCTATAAAGGGTATTATCTTTTCTCTTTGGATATCTAAAGCCATCCAAACTCAATCTTTCAAACAGAAGAAGACTGAAGATGTCTTCTTCTTTTGGAATTCGAGTTGGATAAGAATATTCACACTCAAAGACATCTTCATAATTCTTTACAAATTATTACAAATATTTACATTAATGAAAAGTAATAAATCTAAAATCACCTGTAAGGTTATCCTAATAAAAATTCCACGCAGTTTTATATAGAAATGAAAATAAACATCACAGTCATGCTTGGTCATGCTCTTAATTATTGAGGGCTAATGCAGCTTCTGGAGCACCTGTAGCAGTTATGATAATTATTTTAGTCCTCATTTATTTAGGAGGGCTAAGCAATCATTGCGGTAATCGAAACCACGGGATGCAGTTTCTTTAATCATGTCAACGCGGATCAGAGCCGTTTATTCCGCGCGGCTCGGATCAACAGCTTTGATTGAGCCACATGGACGGCGAAACGGCAGGATGGAACTGCGCTGTCACACTATACCATAGAGCGGCGAGATCTGAGTCGTTGATCAAGAAACCGACGACCTAGATTTCGCATAGTAATTCCCTGTGGAGACAGAACCCTAGAAGGCGTTTTTCACAAATATCTCTCGATTGGCTCAACCAAATTAGATGAAATTTGAAACATGCGATACAATAATGAAGGGCATCATTGGGGATATAAAAACTCAATCTAAAACACGCTTAATAGAACGCTAACTAACCATATGTGTTCTAGACTATGGTTGAGGATTTTATAATGGTTTTTGGACGATTTGACCCATATGTAGGCTTGTTGCACTTGTTGACTGTCCACGCTCCTTTTTGTAGTAGAAACCACAAGTTTTTGATGTCTAGATCGCACGGAAAATATCTTGGAAACTCCAAGCTCTCGAGTCACCAGAATCTCGCCGCCGACAAAGGTTTGGCGACAGAATTTGGTCGAGGAAGAGGGTGGAAGGTGAGGAGAGCTCTCTACTCTAAAATCTCAGGATGAGGAGACTTGGGGAGAGAGCAAGAGGCAAAAAAGTCCCTCCAAACCCTAATTTCTCTCTATTTATGACCTATCTTTAACGATTTAGATCCAATCATAAGTGAATTAGGAAGGAAATATGAGGGTTTGGCCATGGTTTTGAATTTGAAATCAAGGAGCCTTGATTAGAGCATTGAATGAGCTCTTAAATAAGTTTAAATAGGTTAATTTAACCTATTAAGGTCTTAGTTTGACTTGGTCAAATCAGTCAAATGGGTCAAAGGAGTGAGGGGTTTGAGCCTATCATAGGTTTGAATGCACACAAAGTTGATTTAGGCTCAAAGGGGCCTTAATGGGTCAATTTGACCCATCAAGAGCTAGGGTTGACCAAGTTAATGTTTGACTTGGTCAAACTAGTCAACTAGACCCAAGGAAAGAGAAGATTGAGTTTAGGGGGGGATTGAATGCATTAGATCTTGATTTGAACTCAAAGGGGCTTAATGGGTCAATCTGTGTCAACCCAGGTTGACCTGGTTAACCAAAATGACCTAGAGCCTGAACCTGGGCTCAACAGACTCAGTTTGACCCAAGGAGTTGATTGGGAGAGGTCTTGAGACCCGGCTTGATCAATTTGACCAAGTCAACTCTCTAGACCCATATTTGACAAAATCAATGTCAACAACCGATAGTGAAATGCCTCTAATGTAAGAAGAAGAATAGATAAGAAGAAAATGAATGACTGCAAAAACTATAACTTTTATACACGTATATGGAACATAAATTTTAGTAAGGGATGTCGCCTACAACAAATATGGGAACGCCTCAACTATAAGAAAGTTAGAGTGAAGGAGAAGAAAGAAAAGAAACGACTGCAAAAAATCTAACTTCTATATAAGAGGAGGGACGTCGATTTTAGTAGGGAAAGTCACCTATGAAAAATAACAAAATGCATCAACTATATGGACCTCCAAAAGGACACTGCTATGGCTGCAGGATTGCGGAGGGGTATACGACCGCACCTACCCTGAAGATAGAGACAATCACAGGCCTCCGCACTCCTCACGAATGGGCTGATGGAAGGACAAATTAGACCCTACATATGATTAATCATGGAGGATAGCGGCTCTTGCCTACACACCTCAATAGGTAATAATATGGATGGCCTGATCACAGTCATGAGTTTCCCCCACCCTATACATCAGCTCAAAGTAGGGTTTATTAGATGGTGGAATTCAGTTTTCTACGGGCACATGCCCCCGTGGTTAATTACATCTCAAGTCGAAGCCCAAGAAGACTCTCGATTAATGATCATACATTATCTTTTTCAAAAATAGGATTGGTACATAGGGCTAAGACTAGGAAGTCCTACTCAAAAGGAAAGAAATGGTTTAAAGGGGATGTGAGTTTGAGCCTAAGAAAGATTGGAATTGATTTAAAATTGATTTAGACTCAAAAAAAATCAAATGGGTCAGGTCAACCCAGATTGACCCAGGGTATAAGCCTGGGCCCAATGGGTTGGATCTGACCCATTGAGTCCAATGGGTCTCAGGGCTTAGCCTGGTCAATTTGATCAGGTCAATCCCCTTGACCAAAGGTTTGACAAAATTAAAGTCAATAAACAGATCCCCACAGGAGCGACGAACAACTAGTGAACTGCTCGTGTTGGCATTGACCGACTGTTCCAAAGGAAGTAGAGTGAAGACCATAAGTGAAAAAGTGACAAAACGGTGGAAGAATGTGAGGAGGATCTTTTCCTGGCCTTACCCTATAGCAACGGCAGAGCCTAGGAGAGAGAAGAGCAGCAGTGCACAAGTAAGACGTCACCAAATGGTGAACAAGTAGTGGGATCTTCTCCTGGCCTTATCCTACAATAAGGGCAGAGCTAAGAAAAGAACCGTGATAGAGATCACCACCAAGGTGAAAAAGTAAATGAGTTTCTCCCTAGCCTAACCCTATAGTAGGGGCAGAACCAAGTGAAGAATAAAAGAGTAAATGTCACCATAAGGGTGAAAAAGTTGGGATGATTTCTCTGCTTATTTTATCCTATAGTGAGGGCAGAGCCAAAAAGAGAACTAAGAGTAAAGTAGTAAAAGTAAACCGACTATCTACTTGATCATATCGAAATAGTATAATAGAAGGTGAAGGGGATTCCGTCTCCTCTTGATCCTTTTGAAATAGTGGATGGGTTGGGGTGACTCAGCATTTGCCTGACCATATTGAAACAACAAATAAAGGAGTCACGAAATTTGATGCCTGCCTGATCACAATGTGACACTCAGAGTAAAAAGTGATGAAAAATGCCTTTGAGTTGCTCTATCAGGCTCTCTCGACTAGGTATATAAAACCAACAACCTGCCTGACCATATCGAAACAGCAAGATAAAAGGTAAAAAGACCCCATCTCCTCCTGATCCTTTTAGAACAGTGGATTGGGATGACTCAATACTTCTGTCTGACCTCAACAAAAGTAGAGAAGCCACAAAATTGAAAGTATGCCTAATCTTTAATAGTACATCCAGAGTAAAGGGATGGTGAGGAATGTCTCCCAAGGATTCAGTCGGGCTCTCTCAACTGGGTAAGTAAAACTAACTATCTGCCTGACCATATCAAAACGACAGAATAGAAGATGAAAAAGATCTCGTCTCCTCCTGATCCTTTTGGAATAGTGGATTGGGGTGACCCAATACTTCTACCTGACCTCAGCAAAAATAAATATGTCACAAAATTGAAAGCCTTCCTAGTCTTTAACAAGACATCCAGAGTAAAAGGGTGGTGAGGAATGCCTCATAGGGACTATGTCGGGCTCTTTCAATCGAGTAAATAAAACTAACTACCAGTCTGACTGTATCTAGACAACAGGGTAGCAGGTAGAAAGGATCTCGTCTCCTCCTGATACTTTCAAAATAGTGGATTGGGGTGACTCAATACTTCTGTCTGACCTCAGCAAAAAGTAAATGAGTCATGAAATTGGAAGCATGCATAGTCTTTAACAGGACATCCAAAATAAAAGGGTGGTGAGGAATGTCTCCCAGGGACTCTGTCAGGCTCTCTCAACCGGGTAAGTAAAATCAACTACCAGTCTGACTGTATCTGGATAGCGGGGTAGCAGGTGGAAAGGATCTCATCTCTTCCTGATCCTTTCGGAACAGTGGATTGAGGTGACTCAATACTTCTACTTGACCTTAGCGAGAAGTACATAAGCCACGAAATTGGAAGCCTGTCTAGTCTTTAACATGGCATCCAGGGTAAAAAGAGGCGATGAGGAATGTCTTCCAGGTGCTCTGTTAGGCTCTCTCAACTAGGTAAACTTTAATATCTACTCAACCAGCTCAGCCTTGTAAATGAAGAAGGGCCCAATACTCACTTGCTTCTATCATGAGTAGTGGGTAAAGAGTCGGGCTTTGATGCTTACCTAATCACAACAGGACACTCAGAAATAAAAATGGTGGTGAGGAATGCATTCTAAGGACTATTAGGCTCTCTCGACCATGTAAGTAAAATCAACTATCTGTCTGTTGGTATCAAAATAATAGGGTAGAAGGTGAAATTCATCTCAAAATCAATCTGATATAAATCTATGTAGGGATGTGAGGGAAAAAGAAAGGTAAATGGAAGAATTTTAATGGTAGAGTTATCTAAGGAATCCCAAGCTAGCATTTTGGTAACCACATGGCAAAGGACAAATCGTCGTTGTCATGAGTATCCAGATGTCGTCGAGATCTCTTAGTGAAATCTAACCCTATACAAAAGGAGAGGAAAGCATCAGGACGATGCCTCACAAGACAACAGGGAAAGGTGCACCCTCAACAGAGTGTGCAGGGGGCAGTCTCATCCCGAGTAAGTAGGAACTGAAGTAGTGAGGGGGCACCTCCGCTATGAAAAATAGGCCTAAGCCTAGTACGAACAATCATCAAAGAAGCTATAGTGGTAAGCCCATACTAACGGATGGGGACGCTATAAGAATTAGAAGCAAAATCAACGCATCAAAAGGACCTCTCCGGCAGCTAGGAGTTAGGTCTCAATGGGAAAATAAGTGGTAGAAGGAACTAAAGAGTTGACTTTCTACTAAAAAGCTAAAGCTCAAGGAAAAGGTGATGTGGCACCTAAGGCATTATGCTCCATATCACCAAGTGATGGTAGAAGAACCAAAGTAGCAAATGAACACACTCACCACTAAGGACAGTAACTCTGAACAGGAAAAATCTCACAGTGGTAATATTCACACAAAGTAGTGGGACTTTGTGGAAAGTGAAAGTGATCTCAATACATTCATAATGCTACTCTAGTGATTGAAAGTAGCTTATGAATGATAATATAGGTCACAAAAAGGAGTATGAGAAATGATCTTCCACTAGAAGATCAAAGTTCTCAAAACAGTGATATTAATATCCATGACAAGATATACTATATCACAACCATAAAAATATCTCTAGGTGGTAAGGGGATACACTCACCACCTAGGGATAGTAATTATGAATATGATTGATATATATCAAAGGGTCACTAAGGTAACACCTAAATAAATTGATGGGACCCTATGAGGAGTAAAAGCAACACTATCACATTCATATGACTACTCGAGCAGCTAAGAGTAGGGTACGAATGGTGAAGTGGGTCAATAAAGAAACTAAGGAGCTAATCTTCAGTTAGAAAATAAAAGCTCCTAAGAATATGATGCTAACATTTGAGGTAAGATATACTACATTACAACTACGAAAATAATTCGAGGTGACAAGGGAACACATCTGCCATCGAGTATAGTAATCATGAGTAAGGTCAATGATCACCAAAAAAAGGTCACAGCGGTAACACCTATCCTAATCAGGTAGGACCTTGTGAGGAGTGAAAGTCACCCTAGTGTATCCATAGGAGTACTCTGGCAGCTTAGAGTAATGTATGGATGGAGGAGTGGGTTACCACAAGAGGGCAAAAGGGTATTGATCTTTCCTTAGAAAAGTCCAAGCCCACAAGTGAAGAAGTGATACTAGCATCTGAGACAAGATACACTACATCACAACCAAAGATAATTAAAATTATAAAGGTTCATAACTAAATAGGTGTAGACTCATCCTTGAAGCAATCACCAAGGTGCTTTAAAGGAGAGGAAAGAAGAATTTTGGGGAACTTGTGCTCTTAAAAAGTATTATCGGGTTCCTCCTGTGATAAGGGCAATCGATTTTGTTCTACTAAGAGCTTCCCTTTTTTTTATCATGTGTATCTTTTTTTGTTTTTATGTGTTCATAATCATAGATTTAGATTATCCTATACTGTCAAATATAACCTATAATAGAGAGGAAGTTTATCATATCCAGGAGTCACTTCTAGTATGAGGACATCCTCTAATGATTGGAATATACAGGGAGGGAATTATGAATGGTTTTGATATCCCAGATCATATTCGTCACATGAATAAAATTGGGGAGCACAATCATAGCAAAATTAATATATGTTAGAAAATCAAAATTAAGATAGAGGATCAATATTATCACTCTTGATTAACATAGGATGATATGGACCCAGTATCTCATCTCCAAAGGGTCTAAACTAAGGATTTTAACATCTCTGATCACATTTAATTCACATGAATAGACTAAGGGCTACAACTTTCAGAGCAGGACTGATAGGAGAAAAGAATTCATATATGAATAGTGGATCACCGTAATCACACCTAACTAACATAGGTGAGTGTGGATCCAATATCACATCTCAAAAATAAACTTGAAGCATTAATTTTGATGTCCTAGATCACACTTGAGGTTTCAAGTGAAACTGGGGGAGTTAAAACCTATAACAGATATTTTGATTATATGGACTCAGTCAAAAATGACAAATGGGAATATTTCCCAAAAGAATTTTAGTATATTAACTCTATTCAATCCTCATAAAGATAAATAATTTACAATTACTAGCTCAGTTCGAGCTTCATACTAGCTAGATCATACTATCTCTCTTATATGAGTATTCTTTTTTCTTGAATTAAAATTTAATTCAAAAAGATATTAGAAAAATAAAATAAATTTTCTCAATTTTCTTGTATGAAAATATATTTTCGTATCTGATAGGATATATTTGCATTATTATAAATCTAAAGTCATAATTTTCAAATTCAAGTATAAAAAATATCAAATAATTTATGAACTTTCTGAGATTTAGAGATTTATTAAAAAGGGAAGTCATTTACTTATTAGTTTTGGGCTCACTTTGAGCCACATTCCAACTTTAGTGCACTTTGCATAATTTTCAATTATTTGATACACTGTGCATCTTTCATTTTTGGTGCATTTTGTGCATCTTTTTATTTTTTTAATTGGCTTATTTTCTAAACCTTTAAAAGAGAATTTTTCTTAGTTATAATATCATCTTTCAAATATAAAAGAAGAAAACTCAGTTCTCTTATGCAAGGAAGAAGGATCTACAAAAAGAAATCCTATCCTATAATAAAAATGAATAGCTTGATTGAGAAAATTATGAAGTATATTCATCAACACGTTAAAGTTATCTATGAGATAGATAATTACAAGATAATGAAAAAAAAAAAATTGACTTATAAATCTAATTTTAATTTGAAATAGACTTTAGTTCAAAGAGAGAAATCACTACATATAAGGGATGAGATAGGGAGATCATTGAGCAAATATAACTCAAAACCATCCTCTTTTTTTTTTCTTATTGCTTAATCATCAATCAAAGGGAGAACAAAGTCCTTCATCGTAAGAACTGTAAGAGGTCTATCTTCCCTTCTAAGGTTACAACAATCTCTTTTTCATATTTTTTTTGGTATAAATAAAAGCAAAAAAATAAATGTTCTCATATAGCACTACAACATAAGAAGGAAAAGAAAAAATGGGTGCTAGTAGAGAAACTGGAGTAGTAACTTTTGACTTGGCTTAGGGAGACATACTCTCAATTGCCTTTGAACTCTGTGCATCTTACTTAATCATCTGTTAGGTCTTCTTCGAGATAGTGCTAGCTGTTACTCTCCCTCAGAACTGCGGGGTGACCTACTACCATTGCCTTGACTGTTACTGTGGCTAGAGTCTGAAATCATCTACACTGTATGAGTAGCCTTGTCCAGAGGCTGTACTACTAGCTCATCTCTAGACATAGTAGGAGTACCTACGCCTGTCATCTGGGGAGTAGCCCCCAAAAATGTCAATTAGGCAGTCATCACTATCATAGCCTTGGCCATCTCGGCCATCTAAGTCTGTAAGTGCAAGACTGTGGAATTCATAGCTACTGATCTCGGAGATCCTCCCACCTCGGGGTCTCCCTGCTCATCCTCATCCTCGAGCTCTCTCTGCTCGTCCGAGTAACCTCGACATATAATTACACAGACCCGATGTACTGGTATGTCTTTGTCTGACTCTTCTTCGAGTGTGTCATCCTCTGAGAAGGCCCGGTGGAGTGCCTCTATATAGGGACTCATAAGGGAAGTAATCTTATAGGGGTTGGGAGTTAAAGCTGTCTCAACTTGGTCTGGTGATCCATCGATAGGAGCTATTGTATTCACATCACAAGTCCTCGGGACTATCTTGAACATGGAATGAACCATTACATCCATCTGATCTATTGTATCTGTTGGCTGAACTGCCTCTACTGACTATACTGCTTCAATTGGTCGTACTATTTAAATAGACTGTATTGCCTTAATTGATCATACTATCTCCACTAATTGTATTGCCTCAACTAGTTGTACTTTCTCCACTGATTGTATTGGCTTGACAGGGATGTTTACCTGTCAACGTCTCCAAACCTACCTACTGTGGCGGTGCTCCGTATGGGTAACCGGCTGCTGAGGGGCTACGTACCACAATTGAACTAATCTGGGGCCGAGCAGGCTCCCGCTGCTATCTCTATCCACGACGATATGGGCATCATCCAACAGCAGGAGTAATTGCCAGCGGTTTAGTAATCGGAGCTGTATCAATTGACTTCCGAGGTGGCTATCCTCTCTGCCACCTATACCTCTATCTCGTGGTCTATTTCTATAACCAAAGAGTAGCCTGAGGAGTAACCTCTCTTGACTGACATGCCCTCTAACATGCGCTAGGCAGACGATGCTCTGAATCCTCTAAGAGAGGGCTCAGACAGCACCATCCCTAGGGACCCTAGCCCAGGGTAGAGTAGTGATGACAGGAGGGGCCACTGTAATATAGGTAACATCCTCCTCATCCCCACTGTGTGTTAGTGAAAAGAAGCATCCTCCCTGGATCGCATCTATCTCAAGAGCAACTACTACATCTAAGGTGGGTGTAACTGTAGCTGATCGTGGTCTCTGCTGCATGGGAGCCACTCTCCTCTAAATGAGCTCCTGGTGAGCTATCGCCTCTGCCATTTACTGCCTATATGTCTTATATACAGTTAAACGGAGTCTTGTATTCCTATTCCTCCTGGCCCTTCTTCCAAGGCCAGAGGTAGAGAAGAAAGGAACATCTGAATCTACTACCTGGGTGGCATGGGGAATAGGAATAACATGAAGAGTTGGGGTCTGCCTGATGGTCTCAGAGTGAGAGAGTCAAGCAAAAAAATAAACCTGACGAGAAAAAGACAAAAGGAACCTCAGTATGTGCACCCCTCTTCCTAGTAAAAGTGGGAGGGGAACCCAAACTCGAGGTACCTCTGCCCAAAGCATAGGGGTAACAACAGCAGGCTATCGGCGCTGAGGGGCCGGAGCAACATGTGTAACTAGTGCGATAGGCACTGGCCGCCTAACCACAGGATGAACGGGGGGAACATGAAGTGGCTTAGATACTAGTCGCCTAACCATAGGGTGTATTAGCTGTGCAGGAATGTGAATGGGACAAGCAGGTGCCCGGGCTGTCCGTTGAGCAATTGGACGTCTGAAGGGATGCATGGATGCACGTCCTCTCCTTTGAGGAGGAGAGAATACAACAGCCTCAGAAGGGATGGGTCTGCCAAGGGTGACGAACACCGAGTCAGTGAAGAAATCAAAAGTGATTCCTCCAACTGAGGGATTAGCAAGCAAGGACTTATGAAGATTCACCCATGCGTTCGAGCCGAAGCTAAAAGTAACTGAAGGTGCGAAAGAAGATATGACACTGCTGCTAAGAATTTTTTTTTGAAAAGTTAGTTAGAATGGAAATCATGAAAGAAGGAATGAGAATGGATAAGGAACAGAATAGCCCGCAAGGTTGGAAAGAAGTAGAGTAGGGACAAACCCTAGCTAAGAGGAAGGAATTCTAACTAAGGAAAGACCTTAACTAAGAGTGAGAAGGACATAATCTAAAGAGTACAAATCCCGAAGTACACATAAGAAATGATAATATATGATCTATAAATAGAAAGAAACTAGTCCCACCGTGGTCGCTAGAAACTTGTGGACCTCCAAAAGGACACCACTATGGTTGCAGGATTGCAGAGGGATATACGACAACCTACTTTAAGGGATAGATATGATCACAAGCCTCCATATTCCTTACGAACAGGCCAATGGAAGGGCATATTAGACCCTACATACGATTAACCATGGAGGATAGCACCTCTTGCTTATGCACCTCGATGGGTAATAATATGGATAGCCTGATCACAGTCACGGGTTTCTCCCACCCGATACATCAGCTCGAAATGGGGTTTATTAGATGGTGGAATTCAGTTTCCCACAGGCGTAAGCCCCCATGGTTAATTACATCTCAAGCCGAAGCCCAAGAAGACTCTAGATTAAGGATCATATATTATAATTTCCAAAAATGGGATTGGCACATAGGGCTAAGACTATGAAGTCCTACTCAAAAGGAAAGAAAGGGTTCAAAGGGGATATGGGTTTGAGCCTAAGGAAGATTGGAATTGATTTAAAATTAATTTTGACTCAAGAAAGGTCAAATGGGTCAACCTGGGTTAACCTGGTCAACCAGGTTGACCCAGGGCATAAGCCTGGGCCCAATAGGTTGGGTCTGACCCATTGAGTCTAATGGAGGAGCAAAATTGAGCCAAGAAGCTCTAAAATTGATTTGAAATCAAGTAGAAGTGATTTGGGTCAATCTGGATCAACCCTGGTTGACCTAGTCAACCAGGTCAACCCAAGACCTAGGTCTAGGCTCAGCAAACTTAGGTTGACCCACTGAACTAATTGGGATGGATCTCAGGGCCTAGCCTAGTCAATTTGACCAGGTCAACCCTCTTAAACAAAGGTTTGATAAAATCAAGGTCAACAGACTATAAGAAGATTCACAGAGAAGAATATAGTGGAAGGAGAAAAAATTTTTCTTCTACACTGAAGAGGAGCACTGAATTTAAGTAGGAAAACTCACCTAAAAAAAATAGTGGAATACCTTAAGAGCAAGAAGAAAATTATGAGAGAGAGAAGAGAAAATTCTAACATCTGTACAAGATGAGGGATGTCGATTTAAGTAGGGAAAGTCACCTACAAAAAATAGCGGAATGCCTCCATTGTAAGAAAGCCAGAAGGAGAAAAGAAGAAAGTGCAAGTTTTTCCCTTGCACTAGGGGATATTTAAAATATTTTTCGAGAAGAAAAGAATATTATGGAATTTTTTGGAATTTTATAGAATTTTATGATTTTTTTTTATTTTTTCAGAATTTTCTAAAATTTTCTAGATTTTTTTGGGATTTTTTTAAAAAAAATTTATTAAAAAAAATATGTGGGCCCCGCCTAAAAAATTTAAAATCAAACCGCCCACCTCAAGGGACACTTCACGCACCCCTTCAGCCCGCGCGTCAGTGCGGGCATGCCGGCCAGCCGGCCGATTCGGCTGCTTACGCTTGTTCGGGATCTATTTTTGGGTTGGACCGTCCAAATCGGACATTTTTTTGGTCCCCGGACACATTTTTTATGTTTCAAATTCAATTTAAACATTTTTAGAGTTCAACGGAGCCTCTATGATCAAGATTGAGCAAGCTTTTAATTTTTTTAACCCAATTTTTTGTGCAATTCGGCCAATGTGAAATATCAAAACAAGTATTTTCAGACTTTTGGAACTTTGACATATGATAATAGGGGGGAAACTGATATGTCATCAAAAAATTATCTTGATCGGGCATGAATTTCGAGGAAAAATCAAGTTAGAAACTTCAAAAAATTAAATATGGGATCATCTGAACTCCGATTTCAGCAAACTTATAGTTTAACTGAGCGTCTCGAAAATACAAACCCACCGACACCAAATTCAACTCGATCCGAGCCCAAATGGGTCCTAATCAAAGACTCGAAGCACATTTGGAAGGTTCAAATCATAAATTGGATTACCAAATGGTTTCCAAATGTGGCATGCTTATAGTCGAATTGAGTGGCTCGATGAGATGAATCCAACGAGCCTAAGATCGTCAAATTCTGATATCATTAATACCTTCAAATGTATGAAAAAATGGTCCACAATTAAGGGATTCAATATCAACCGTCCATCCAAACTACTCCCAATTTGCCCTTGATCCTCCTATTTACGGTTCATGCCATCCTCAATAAATTATAAATAGCCCCTAATTTTTCTTAGGAGGGGACCCAAGAAAGAAGAAGAAGAAAAGAGTAGGAGGGAAGAAACTCCTCCTCGACCACCGCTAGGATTCTGCCTGACTTCCATGGCACGCTAGAATTCTGCCCGACTTTCATGGGACACTGAAATTCTGCCCGACTTCCACAAGATGCCAGAATTCTGCCCGACTTCCACGGGACATCAAAATTCTGCCCGACTTTCGCTGGACGCCGAAATTCTGCCCGACTTCTATGGGACTTTGGAATTATGTCCGACTTCCACGGGATGCTAGAGTTCTGTCCAACTTTCAAGTGGCACCGAAACTCTGCCTGATTTTCAAGTGACGCAACTCGTTTAGTTTTGTTAGTCAATGCTTAAATTGTTACTCTAGAGTTCTCTTTATTAAAAGATATAAAATATGCTTCAAATTTCTTTAGAGTAAATGTTAAGCTCTACATTAAAATTTATATGCATATTTTCTTAGAGAAAGATAGCACAATTAGAATGTCCAAATGACGAATTGTGTTTATTTTTATGTTTGGTAAATTTATGAGATCATGCAAGTCGTGAATTTTTTTTCAACAATTGTAAATAACATATATTGGTAAATTTGTGAGATCAACAAGTCATAATGTTTGTCTGGATCTTGAACATAGAAGCCTCCTTATTTTTCTTGTCTGAAATTTATGGATTTAGTTCCTTATGAGTACTTTAACTTATTTAGATTTTTTGCACCTACTAAACATACTTTCTATGATTTTATTCATGCTTATTCTAGATGCAAAACGTGTAAGTGGAGTAGCGATTTTCAATAAGGTTGTAGTATTCATGCTCTCAAAAGATGAATCCTGATAATTATTATTTTTGACATAGTTTTTAAAGCAAAATTAGGCTTTAGTTAGAATTCAATTTTTTTTTTTTTATCTCAATGTTTATTAGGTTAATAAAAAAAATCTCATCCAAGATAATCACTTAAGAATATATATATATATATATATATATATATATATATATATATATATATATATATATATATATATATATATATATATATATATATATATATATATATATATATATATATATATATGTGAACATCATAAAATTCAGTTGAATTCATAATTTATTTTTAATTCATCGTCTATTTTCTTTTAAATTAATATTTCATGTGAACTTCATAAAATTATAATGATTGTATTTATTTTAGTTGATCACATGAAAATGGAAGCATATGAAACTCAAAGTGAAACTTTCAATTATAGTGTACGTGACAAAGTGGACATTGCGTGGAATCATTTCATTGTATCTCTTTCAATGCCTTAAGTTTACTATATGAACAAAAAGTTGTGGATGTTATAATTGTTATAGGTTATGGTTACAAACTTCCCTCTTACCACAACATGAGGGTTAACCTACTTAAGGAGTGTTGGTTACTCATTGATAGATATAGAAATATTTGGAAGGACACATGTTATACTCTTATGACAGATGGATGAATTGATGATAGGAGTAGAATATTAATAAATTTTATGATTTATTATACACATAGTGTATCTTTTTTTAAATCAATGATGCTTCAGATATCACTAAGGATGCTACAAACTTATGTTCCTTATTTATTAAGATTTTTGAATGGGTAGGACTACAAAATATTATTCAGTTTATTATTGATAATGCTGCTAATTATACAAAATAAGGGAGTTTTTACATGAAAGATTCAACAATATTTATTGATCATCTTGTTATGCTTATTGTTTGAATTTAATTTTAAAAATATTTGAGCAGCATGCCTCTTATAGAGGACTTAACAAGAAAAGCATCTAAGGTGATGCTTTTTGCTTACAATCATATTTATGTCATTACAATGCTTAAAAAAAGGCCAGATTTGAATAAAATTGTATGACTAATAGCTACACGATTTCCAATAACTTTCATAACGTTGATGAGTGTTTATGAACATAAACATGACCTCCAAGAATTAATTACTAACAAGTTTTTTGTAGATTCAAAGATATCCAGAATATGTAAGGGAAAAGAAGTATGTGCAATAATCTTAGATTTAAAGTTTTAGAATGATTTTCTAATAATTTTAAAGATAATATGTTTTTTGATCAAGTTGTTGTGCATTGTTGACTCATATTAGAAACCATCACTTAGATATTGATATAATAAAATATATAGGGCACGAAAGGCAATCAAAACCATGTTTATAAATATTAAAAGATTATATATGTCATTCACCAGTATAGTTAGAAAAAGATGGGATGCTCAATCGAGACATGACATCCATGCAACCAAATACTTTCTAAATCCTCAATTTCAGTACGAAAAAAAAGTTACTATAACAAGCCATAAGTTATGCCTTGTTGAACTACTTAAATAAGGACATTTGTTTCAAGCCCACACTTGCAATAAATGATGTCAGATTATTTTGTAATGGCTTAAAATGTTTTGAAAAAAAAACTGCTCTAACGATGCAAAGGAAATGCAATACAGTGATTATCTTTTCAATGTTAATGCTTAAGCATTTTTTAATATGCTTTCTAATATCACATTATGTAGATGAGTGGTGGAAGATGTTTGAATCAAGTGCTCTCAACTTGTAAAAAGTAGCTATAAAAAATTTAAGTCAAACATCATCATCATCAAGTTGTGAAAGAAATTAATATTTTTTTAACAAATTCACTCAAAAAGATGCAATCATTTGGAGCATCAATGATTGAACGATCTATTATATGTTCAGTATAATCTAAATTTAAAAAATAAATATAATTTTATCATAATATAAGATTATATGTGTCAATATATTATACTATATGTATCTACAAATATCATTAAAATTATTGATTCATTCTTTAGGTTTCAATTTTTAAAAAAGAAGCTATGATCATTTGAACTACACTTGTGTTGAAATGTTAGATTTATGCATGTTTGATGATGAATCACCGGCAGATCTTAACTTAGAGGTACTAAAAATTAAAATATACTAAGAGGATGAAATGCCAGTTGTTGAAGAAGCAAACATATAATCCACTCTGCATACACCTCGTAAGTTAGGTGAAATATGAATATATCATTTAAATAAATAAAATAAAAAATCTTATTTAATATTTTTAATTTATTGTTAAAGTTAAACTAGATGATGAAGGAGATGGAGATGACATAGTTGACTTCAATGATTTAGGAGCATTTATGGCTCCAGATTTTGTTAAAACGGGACATGAAAACTCAATTTATAAGGATAGCTTTAACGATGCAAATTAGGAAATATTTGATTTTCTTTTTTATGAAATTATTAAAACTATTGAACTAAGAAAGGGAAATATTATTAACTTCATATATGTATTATGAATGCATTGTTTTTTTTCTTATCAGTTAGTAATTAGTATAAAGTGTCACAATCTTGTTATAATATTTTGCTTATTTACTTCATATTATGTGCACAATTATGATGAGTATGTTATGTTTATTTTATTTTCAAAGCTTCACTAATTAAAAATAGAAACTATACAATCTCAAGAATTTATTTTATTCATTTCATTTTTTAATAGTTTCACATGATATAGAAATAAAACTAAAAATGGTTTGCATTCCTTAACACCTAAAGTATAACAGAGCTCGACAAAAAATGTATGTATTTCTCCCCCAATGCAATATTATTTGGTCATCCTATGCGAGAACCGGGAGCCGCGAGATGGCCAGACCAACTCGTGTGGGAACCTGGAGTCACAAGGTGTGTCGTTTAATGAGTTATTTACTTATTTATAAAATATTTATTTATATTTTATAGACTTATTTGATGTCATATTTATATTACACTATAAGAAAAACACTAATTTCTGACATAAATAAACTCGTTAGAAATTATGCTGATTTTTTCAGCGGATTTCCGATAGAATACTACTAGCGGATTTCCGACGAATATTTTGCTAGATTTTTTTTACGGAATTTCTGACGATGTTTCCGACAAAATTTTTAATTATCTAAAAAATGATTATTAGAAATATTTAAAATTATTCATTTTGATAAACTAAAATGATTAAACAATTTTTATATGTTAATTTAAATTAACAAATTTAATAATTTATTATAAAATTAAATTAAATTTATTAATCATTTTGATCTTTCAAAAAATTAGTATTAATTTTAAAATAATCAGATAAATAAGTATTAATTTTAATATAAATAAAAAAAACACATCAATTAATTCACATTTGCTCAAGTGGCGTGATGGAAGGAACAATTATTACGTCCTCTGACCTGACGTAGAGCTACGTTCGGCCGCCAATAACATGTCGCCACGTGCTCTTACTCTAAACCGCGCGGCCCGACGACTTGACCCGGAGCGGAACCCGAAAATACTATGTTCGCTATTTTTTCGGTATCTCGGTATTTGCTAGGTATTCCTGAGCAAATACTGAGTTTTTTCTAGCAATACCGAGTTGTACTGAGTTTTTTCTAGCAATACCGAGTTGTACTGAGTTTTTTCTAGCAAATCCTGAGCAATACCGAGTTGTACTGAGTTTTTTCTAGCAATACCGAGCAAATACCTAGCAATACCGAGCAAATCCTGAGCAAATACTGAGTTTTTTCTAGCAATACCGAGTTGTACTGAGTTTTTTCTAGCAATACCGAGTTGTACCGAGTTGTACTGAGTTTTTTCTAGCAAATCCTGAGCAAATACCGAGCAAATCCTGAGCAATACCGAGTTGTACTGAGTTTTTTCTAACAATACCGAGCAAATACCTAGCAATACCGAGCAAATCCTGAGCAATACCGAGTTGTACTGAGTTTTTTCTAACAATACTGAGCAAATACCTAGCAATACCGAGCAAATCCTGAGCAATACCGAGTTGTACTGAGTTTTTTCTAACAATACCGAGCAAATACCTAGCAATACCGAGCAAATCCTAAGCAATACCGAGTTGTACTGAGTTTTTTCTAACAATACCGAGCAAATACCTAGCAATACCGAGCAAATTCTAAGCAAATACTGAGTTGTACCGAGTTGTACTGAGTTTTTTCTAGCAATACCGAGCAAATCCCTAGCAATACCGAGCAAATCCAGAGCAAATATTGAGTTTTTTAGCAATACCGAGTTGTACTGAGTTTTTTCTAGCAATACCGAGTTGTACCGAGTTGTACTGAGTTTTTTCTAGCAAATCCTGAGCAAATACCGAGCAAATCCTGAGCAATACCGAGTTGTACTGAGTTTTTTCTAACAATACCGAGCAAATACCTAGCAATACCGAGCAAATCCTGAGCAATACCGAGTTGTACTGAGTTTTTTCTAACAATACCGAGCAAATACCGAGCAATACCGAGCAAATCCTGAGCAAATACTGAGTTGTACGGAGTTGTACTGAGTTTTTTCTAGCAATACCGAGCAAGCAAAAACGGAAATTCCCTTCTTCAGGATGGAAAGTTACTCCATTTTGATCGCAAGCAAAAACGGGAGCTCGCTGTATCTCTCTTATACGCGGTTCTTCGGCCAAATCCTTTGGGAGAGAGTTAAAAAAATGCATGTGCGAGAACCCAAAAAACAGCGGGTCGGGTCGGCGTCTTTTTTTCCTGCTACGTGGCGCTAATACATTGGTGGCCGAACGTAGAGGAAGGTACGTTCACCGGACCAAATAAAAGTTCTGATGGAAGGGCTTCTCACATTATATGAAGAAGGTGGGGTTTAAACTCCACCAAAGCATAGGCACGCAAGTGTGCTGGGCGGGCAGGTCATGCCGGTCGGCATAGCTTGGCGGGCGGGTGGCGTTGGTCAGCAAGGTGTGGTGGGTAGGCTTGGGGTAGGTTGCGAGGGCAGGCTAGTGCAAATGGGCCGGGATTGAGTTGCTGAGCGGGCTTGCAGTCGGGTCGCCCGGGTTGGCTGGTATGGGTGGACTTGCGAGTGGGTCATCTGGCTTGCGACGGGGTTAGGTGATTCGGTTGGGCTTGGGACAAGTTTAATGTTTTTTTTTTTATGATTTTGCCGGAAAATTGATTCGGAAATCTTCTAGCAGATTATTTTACGATGGTAATATTTTCCGACGCATGTTTTACCATCTAATAAACAAAATTTGGACATTTTTCGGAGGATTTTTGCCTCAAGTAACACGTTTTTCTTGTAGTGTTATGTGTTATTTGTTTATGTTTTATAAACTTAATTGATGTCATATTTATGTTCTTTGATTAGTTTGATATTAAAATGGAATATAGAATAAATATATTAGAAGGAAATTTCTAATTTATTTTATAAAAAATAATAATATTATTATTTATTATGTCATTCTGTTTTATTTGTCGAACAGTAAATCTCTCTTTTTTATGGTTCATTCTTCGGTCCAATTTTCAAAACATTGCCAATTATATTAATATTTAATTACTAATTATTTAATTAAGTTAAACTATATAACTTATTTATGCACTAATTATACTATTAATTATTAATATTTTAAATTATATTGATTAAGTTAATCAATAATCAATAATAACTTAGAGGCGTCTAGGGTTTGGCTTCAATTTTCTATTTTCTATTTTCGTCGCGCTGTTCGTTGCTTTGAAGGAGGTGTAGAGATTGCACGAGTCGCTTCTTCGGCTCCTTCGTTGCTGTTCGATTTCGCTGCTTCGACGATTTTCCTTTCGTGTCGGCTCGGAAGTTACGACATTTTGATCGGAAGCAACGACGGGAGGAGGGAAACGGAGGATTTATTCCGCCGTCAGATTTACGGGGCGCTCAAATAGCGTTTGGCAGGATTTAGCATAAATCCTGGTCAAATCCTGCATAAATCCTGTTGCCAAACAGCCCCTAGAGGCGACTCAGGCTTGGCGCGCGGACTGAAGGACCGATGGGTCGGAAGAAGACGGTGACGATCGACGACGACGAGTACTCTTTGCCGGGAGACGAACAGCAAGCGCAGGCGTCCGAGAAAGAGAACCACGCTTCAAGTAGACAGGCTGGGCTTGATGATTCTTCTACGAAAAAGCAGCAAACAAAGAAGAATAAGAAAGGAGGGAGGACCGCCCTTGAGGAGGAAGACTTGGATAAAATTCCTGCTGAGCTTGAGGAAGATGAGCCAGTGCTCGTGGCTTTTTCGGGGAAGAAGAAGCCTTCTAAATCCAAAAAAGAGAAAATTTCTCAAGCTTCCAGTTCGTTTGATGCCCTTAGTGATGTGAAAGACAATCAGGTAGATGAGTATGAGGAGACGCCAATTGTTATTGCATTCTCAGGTAAGAAGAAGCCTTCTAAATCCAAAGCAGAAAAAATTTCTGCGGCTTCCAGTGCCTTCAGCGCTCTTGGTGAAGAGGAAGATAATCAGATAGATCACGAAGAAACTGAGCAGCTTCCTGTGACGTTCACTGGTAAGAAGAAGCCTTCTAAAACCAATAAAAACAAAATTTATGGTTCTTCTACTGCCATTGATGCATTTTTTGGAGAGGAAGAAAGAGAAGGTAGGTCCGAGCAGCAACTTCAATTATTAAATGAGGCTGATAACCATGGGGAGGACGAACTGAAATCAAGCAGACAGGCTGGGCTTGATGATTCTTCAACGAAAAAGCAGCAAACAAACAAGAAGAAGAAAGGAGGCAGGACTGCCCTTGAGGAGGAAGACTTGGATAAAATTTTTGCTGAGCTTGGGAAAGTGTCACAGCCTCCAAGCTCAGTTGTCCCTCCTACGGCTCCAGAGGTAAATCCTGAAGAGAGTGAGCTAAAGGAAGCTGATGTGGATTCCAGCAGACAAGATGGTGCTTTTGAAGATAATGCATCCAAAAATAAGCAGCAGAAAAAGAAGAAGAAGAAAAGTGGGAGAACTTTCCAGGAGGAGGAGGACTTGGAAAAGATCCTTGCTGAACTTGGAGATGGTCCACAACCTGCTCCAACTTCTTCTGCTCCATCTTTGCATTTGGTCGAAGAATCAGCAAAACTTGAGTCCATACTAGCTAATACTTCTACCGATGTTGTTGTTGATGAGAAGGAAGAAGCAGAGGAGGTGGAGTCAGCGGCTGCTAAGAAGAAAAAGAAGAAGAAGGAGAAGGAGAAGGAAAAGAAGGCAGCAGCTGCTGCAGCTTCTACTGTCATTGTTGAGGAGGAGACTAAGGAAGAGAAGAAGGATATGTCAAAGGGAAAAGCTGCGGACAAGAAAATGCCTAAGCATGTTAGAGAGATGCAGGAGGCATTGGCACGGAGGAAGGAGGCTGAAGAGAGAAAAAAAAGAGAGGAAGAGGAAAGGTTGCGAAAGGAGGAAGAAGAGAGAAAGAGGTTGGAAGAGCAAGAGAGGCTTGCTGAGGAGGCAAAGAGAAGGAAAAAGGAAAGGGAGAAGGAGAAGCTTCTGAAGAAGAAACAGGAGGGAAAACTCTTGACAGCCAAGCAAAAGGAAGAACAAAAGAGGTTAGAAGCAATGAGGAGACAGTTTCTAAGTCAGAATGATAATATATCTGCTGACGTAACTCGAGAGACCAAAAAAAGACCAATATACCAAAAGAAAGCAAAGGCTGCTCAGGCAAAGGCTGGAGATTCGGAAAAGGCATCAGAATCCCAAAATGAGGTAGTTGAACTTGATGCTGTTCAACCTGATGAAGATGATATGGTCGAGGAGACCATACCTCAACATACAGAAGTTCAGGACCAACCTGAAGAATCTGAAATTATGGAAGAGGATGTAGAAGATGAGGAGTGGGATGCTAAAAGCTGGGATGATGTCGATGTAAAATTGCCTGGCACAAATCCTTTTGCTGAGGAAGATAAGGAAGAGTTGAATGCCGATACTGTTGTTGCACCGGAAAGTGCAGCATCCGGTGCAACAGCTAAAAAAATAGTTGTCCCTCAAGCATCTTCAAAGAAGGGAGGTGAAGTGAATGGTCGTGAAATATCCCACAGTGTTGCAAAGACTAGAAATAATGTTGAAGTTAAGCAGGAATCAAACCATTTACATGATACGACCAAAAAGGCCGGTGAACTTCGTTCGCCCATTTGTTGTATTCTTGGTCATGTTGATACTGGTAAGACCAAGTTGCTTGATTGCATCCGTCGGACAAATGTGCAGGAGGGAGAAGCTGGAGGTATTACCCAACAGATTGGAGCAACTTATTTTCCTACTGAAAATATAAGGGAGAGAACCAAGGAGCTTAAAGCTGATTCAACATTGAGAGTTCCAGGATTGCTTGTTATAGATACTCCTGGACATGAGTCATTTTCTAATTTGCGTTCTAGAGGTTCAAGTTTGTGTGACATTGCTATTCTTGTTGTGGACATTATGCATGGACTTGAGCCACAAACCATTGAATCTCTCAACCTACTCAAAAGTCGGAATACAGAGTTCATTGTTGCATTGAACAAGGTAAGTTGTGTTTAATTGCTTGGAAAATTTCTCCTTTCAGTTAATGGAGATAATAATTTGTTTGGTGAGCTAAGTTTTTCCTCCTCCTTAAGGTTGATCGATTATATGGTTGGAAGAAATGTCCTGATGCACCCATAAGGAAGGCTATGAACCAACAGTCTAATGATGTAAAGAATGAATTCAACATGAGACTTACGCAGGTTAGTCTGTGGAGAAGTTATTTGTTTCTTGCTCTGATTTGAGTTCCTATCTGAAGTTATAACTTGAAGATTAAAAATTAACCGCTGCTTTCTGGTAGATTATAACCCAGCTTAAGGAACAAGGTCTGAATACGGCTTTGTACTATAAAAATAGAGATTTGGGAGAGACATTTAATATTGTGCCAACCAGTGCAGTGAGGTATATGCTATGCTATGTACTCTTAACTGATGAAATTTGTGAATTTCAAGGCTTCGATACCTGTGGACCCATATTTGCTAATATGATGCCTTGTTTTATTAGTGGCGAAGGTATACCAGATCTGCTTTTGCTCTTGGTGCAATGGGCACAGAAAACAATGGAAGATAAGCTTACTTATGTTGATGAAGTTCAGGTTTGCACAAACCCTTACTTTCTAGTATTCCTACAATTATATCTTGTATATCTGGGTGATACAATATTATAATTGAAATGAAAGACACTGTATCAAAGGCTTTATTGTTTTTGTGCCTTTTTATTAATTTTCAATTCTTTGCAAATTCACTTACTTTTGTACCTGTTATGTGCTATTGTCCTATATTGCTAATATACTTTTTTTTTTGTTATGCATTTTATTTTTATAGTGTACTGTCTTGGAAGTCAAAGTGATTGAAGGGTTAGGAACCACGATAGATGTGGTGCTTGTTAATGGCACTCTTCATGAAGGGGATCAAATAATCGTTTGTGGTATGCAGGTAGCTTACTATTCCATGTAATGTTTGTGCTTACAAAGTCATCCTTTCCTGTTCATTTACATATACTTTTTTGTGTACATTCAGGGGCCTATTATGACCAATATTAGAGCTTTAATGACTCCTCATCCTATGAAGGAGCTCCGAGTTAAGGTATGTAGTTTGTCAGCAATCCAGCATGTTTTCTTATTTGATTATGATGTGATATCCTGGTGGGCATGTCTTAGATCTTGAATTTTTGCAACGGAAATTGCCTTTTCTTGGGAGAGGATATTTTGCCTGATTTATGTCATTTAAAGCACTGATTGCATCCCATTATTGGATTTCCGTTTTTGTCAAAAAAGGTAAGCTAAGTGCTTTAAGCCTACTTTTTTTTTTGGAGGACTCTTTCTTGCTTCTGCAAACAGAAAACAAGTTGATATCAGGATACATTTTTATTTTAAATAAAAAAAATCAAAGTAAATTCAAAACAAATAAAAAAAAAAAAGACAAAACAAACATGCCCTTAATCCCTGGACTAAATTTTAGAGGAGAATTACATATAATCTTTCATTCATCCGCCAACAATAATTTATAGTATGAATATGCTTCACTTTGATTAATGTCATGCTTGTTTAACGTTGGGAAATGAATTTTTATTTGCTTTTAAACTAGTACTTGCTTTATGGTCAGCTTTTATTCGCTACTTCAATTGGTCTTCTTGTAATTTCAATTTTTCTCTAATTTTGATTTTTTCTATTCTATCTAATTGATGTAACTTGATGGTGAACCTAAGATGACCAATCTTATGCCTTGAAGGGCATAAAAAATTAATTGTAAATATATTTTTAAAATGGCAATTATTACTATATTTTCTTGCCTTTGGTCACCTTAGAAACTTGTGGAAGATATTTATGTGCAGGGTTTAGTGTATTTGATACATTTTGTAGAATAATGGTGATATACATGATGATATAACTTCTACATTTAATGCTAAATAGTGAAAAATGGAGTGCCTTGAGTGTTTTGCATGATAGGAGAGTCTTATGAAGTCTTATTTATAAAGTCATAATCATATCAATGATGTTGTAAGAATTTGAATGCTTGTGTTAGACTGGTCCTGTTGGGACCGGCTCAAGCAGAACATAGGCGGACTCTTCCGCCTCTCCTGTACGCCGATCAAACCGCATGAGCCACCGAGCAGTTTAGGAAGGTTTTTTGAAGGAGTTAGGAGGGAAATTTGAATGTAGGGATTCTTTAGAGATTTCGTTTTAGATTGTATGCATTAAATTGTTTGTTTTCCTAAGGTTAGGGCATCTTGAATTTGGCTGAATTTGAGATCTCTTAGTTTTTTTTTGCTCTAGCGGTGTCTAGAGATTTGGGAGAGATAAATTCTCCTCTCAAATTGTGGATCGACTGTATCTCGGTATTTTCCTTCCGCATCTTTGATTATTACAATAAAAATTACTGTTTTTCTGGATTTCATTGGAGTTTGAAAGAGTTTTTTTGTTGTTTTGTCCGAAAGGATTTACTTGAAATCTTCAAATGTTTCCTAACAAATTGGTATCAGAGCAATTTCTTAGGCTGAAATAGAAGTCTTCATCGCTGAATTTTGCCGTGTTCTGTATTCGATCGTGTTGTTTTTATGTTGATTGGAGGCCAAATGATGTGAAACGTATTAACATGGATGATTAAATTAAGGAAGTTTGCACGCTTAAATTTTAGAGCACAATAATTATAAGCTTTCTCTTGATGATAAACGACAAAATAAAAATGATAAGGTGATAAAATAGCTTTGGTCTAAACACATGCGAGAGGTTGAGATCATTAAATAGTCAACTAAATCTTACTTTGCATACATGAGTGGTTTCAACGAGAAATTCCAAAACTAACAATAAGATTAGGCTATGAAAGATCCCTCACACAACTCTTCTAATTACTAGGTTTTAGCGGAGAAGAATTAATGTGATCGTCATGAATCTACTACCACAATTGAGAAGCACTTCGAAGATAAAAGAGCCGGGGGAAGAGTTTACCCAAAGACGAGAGCTTACGAAGCTTCCCGTTTGATCACCAAGGTACTGGATGAAGAACAACTAACAATGTCAAAGCTGGGAGACATTCAGGAAGGTGATCCTTGACTTCTTGGATAGCAGGGCAGCAAGAAGATAGCCACTAAATCGACTGGACAACAACTGGAGATGCGTAGGCAGCAACAATTGTTGGTGGAAACCCCCTTTTGGTCTTCCAAATACTCCCAACAGCAGTTTGACAGCAAATTAACACAATGGGATAGCAGTTTGCCCTGTCAAGTGGGCTTATGCAGCCATCCGGGCTTACTGGAGAAGGCAGAACATTACTCTTAGGCTGCTGTAATTCACGGCCACATCCAGGAATTATATTGACATAAAATCAGATTTCTGGAATTGAAGGGAGGAGTTGGGTGGAGATCTCAAGCCAATTCCAGGGAAGTGCTCGGGTAGGAGAAAGGACTTGAGAAAAATTTCAGTTTTTCTGAAACTGAATTTTAGTGAGGAGACGTGAGGGGAAATAATTTGAAAATCAAATTGATTTCCAAAGGAGGGGGGCCAGCGGGTAATGAGGGGTTATGGGAATTAATGGGATGCCATTAATGTAATTGGAGAGAGAAACAAAACAAGGGGAGAGGGAGTTTAAAACTGAATTTATTTTCAGTTTTAGTGTAATTGGAGGGAAAACTTATTTGGACTTAATTAGGATTTCAAATAAGATGAAGAGTTAATTGCCTAATTAATGGGGAGTCCAAATAGGGTGGCCGACGGCATGGCTAGAGGGAGAGGGGGCTATGGAGAGAGGGAGGGGGTTTCCAAACAAGGATGATGACTAGGAAAATTTTAAATAAATCCAAATTAATTTAATTTCTAATTCGAATTCATTCGAAAAATTTTCATAAATGGAATTTCCAAATTTGGAAAGAATTTGAATTTTGAAATTCAAATTCCAAGGAATGCTATGGGAGGGAGGCGTGGGGGAAAAATGGCGGTGAGGGGAGAGGCCGGTGGCAAGGTGGCCGGCGGGTGGAGCTAGGGTGGCCGGCGGGTGGAGCTAGGGTGGAGATGCTAGTGGAGGTTTCGGCTTCTTCCACTTTTGACTTGGCTCGCGGTAGTCAATGGAGGAGAAGAAGAAGGTGCATGAAGAGGGGAGAAAGGAGATAACCAAAATATACGAGAAAGATAGAGATAACTAACGAACTCACACAGAGATCGTAAGAACCGCGAACCTCGGACTCTTCCAAAGATTGACGGGTATTGCGAATTACCCTCATCGGGCTTCTCCTCTCATGAACTCACTAAGAGATCACGTGAACTCACTAAGAGATCAACAAGAACATAAAATTTTTCATTATCAATAATCATCATCCCTCAATACAAGAAAGCTAGCCTATAAATAGGCCTCATGAAAAGAAAAATAACAAAGACTAAAATGCCATTCGGGCTACAACACTACATGACCACCCATAAGGGTATAAAGGGAAAAACAACAATATAAAATAAACTAGTACAAAAACATATAAATAAATAACTAAAAAAAATCGTAGCCGTTGATCTCCGTTGTCCTCATCACCAAAATTCATGTCAAACTTGTGGATCTTGCTATTGGAGCCTAAATCAAAGTTTCTATGGCAGGAAGAAAGGTAGAAGTATTGGAAGGGGAGATCAGACAATTGAAAATTGAAATTTCATATCTCCACTCTCAACTTTCATATGTCAAAAGTCAAGTTTCAACCATCTACTACGAGAAGATGGATTGGAATTTTTTTAGCCTGGGGGAGAGATGTTGATTTGCTTGAGGGCCAATCTAAAACGGCTTCGTCCGAGGCGAGGGAAGCCTCCGAAAACTTAGGAAGCGGGGAAAACTCAAATCCAGTAAGGCAAAGAGAAGATTAGGAGATGGAGACTCAAAAGGGAAAAGAGAGAATGCCTTCCCTGGAGCCTGTTCCTATAGGGGAGCTGGGTAAGGAGTATGGGGAGAAGCGTGAGGAGGTGGAGTATGAACAAAGGGGTGTTAAATTGTAGAGGAGGGGCGGAATTTGAAAGAGAAAGGGGTAATTATGATTGAAAAGGGGTTGGAATTGAAAGGATGAGGATTTATTATGATCTAAGGGGTGCTTAATTTGAAAGGAGATTGTGGGAATTTGATGAAAGGTTTGGGTATGAGCGTAGAAGGGATAATTGGGACACTTGGTTGGGGAACCACCCCCTTGGGGAATGGGAAATTATGGAGGGAATAGGGAATAGAGGCAATTCGAGGGTGAGGAAACTATAGATGCCAATCTTTGAGGGGGAGGATGATGCGAACGGGTGGATCTACAAGGTAGAAAGATATTTCGCCGTTAATGGGTTGACAGAGGAGGAGAGACTGACAGTAGCTGGCCTATGTTTGGAAGTTAAGGTTTTGTCTTGGTACCAGTGGAGGGACATGCAACAACCCATACAGAGTTGGAGAGAGTTCAAGGATTGTTTGGTATAACGTTTCTGAACTGGCATGAGAAGAGACTTCACGAGCAGTTTTTCGCCTTGACACAGGATGGTTCAATGATGGAGTACCGTGAGAGATTTGAGTATCTTACTAGCTGATTGGACCGATTTCCTGAGACAGTGCTAGAGGGAAATTTCATGAAGGGACTAACACCAGAGCTCCAGACAGCAGTTAGAGTAATGATGCCTCATGACTTGGGAGAGACTATGGAGCTAGCTCAATTGGTGGTGGATCAAGGGCACCTAAAGCGAGATTGGAGATAATAGCTCAAGAGGTTCAAATAGGAGGACAACTACCTTTTTGGCACCCAAGGAGCCGACACCGGGTACTTTTTCAGGAGACTTCGAAGGAGAAGACTAGAGGAGTAAGACATGGGAACAACTTCAAGAAGCTCACATAAACAAAATTACAAAAGAAAAGGGCGAATGAGCTCTATTTCAGATGTGACGAGAGGTAACGCCGGGGCACAGGTGTAATGACTGGACTCTTCAGGTTCTTACTGTTTGTGATGAAGAGGGAATGGAGGAGGGTGTCGTCTTTCCACCTTGCGGACAGGGTGGGTCTTTGGGAGGGGAGTATTGTCAGACCGGTCCAGCTGGTCCACTTGGGACTGGCTCAGGCGGAACAGAGGAGGACTCTTCTGCCTCTCCTATACACCGATCAAACCGCAGGAGCCACCGAGCAATTTTGGAAGGTTTTTCTATACATTAAATAGTTTGTTTTCCTAGGGTTAGGGCATCTTGAATTTGACTGAATTTGATATCTCTTAGTTTTTTTTTTGCTCTAGCGGCATCTAGAGATTTGGGAGTGATAGATCCTCCTCTCAAATTGAGGATTGACTGTATCTTGATATTTTCCTTCCGCGTCTTTGATTATTGCAATAAAAACTAATGTTTTTCTTATTTTTCATTGGAGTTTGGAAGTGTTTTCTCGCTATTTTGTCCGGAATTGATAGGATTTACTTGAAATTTTCAAGTATTTCCTGTGAGCTTGATTGTAAATAAATCATTATTATCTAAGTGGATTGTGTCATAAATGAGAATTTTGATATCGAGGTGTGAATGAATGATAATATTAGAACAAATGTTGAAGTGATATCTATAAGATAAATGATAGGAAGTACTTTAGTTCACAAGTAATCCTATCGGATCTAATTGAGTTCGCAAGCAACCCTAGTGCGAAATTGGTAAAAACAGCGAGAATACCCAAGATCGGAGATGAAACAACCAAGAAAATAATAGAACTTGATTAAATACTCAAAGCAAAATAAGCTAGAAGAAAAGATACAATTGATCCTCTATTCGAGAGGAGGATCGTCTCTCCCAAATCTCTAAACAAGAGTCTATAGCCCAAAACGTCAAAGAGACTACAAGAAGACAATAAACCAAAGCATGCCTAGCTCTAACCCCTTCATGCCCTTTAAATAGCCCTCTCCACCTCCTAAAAAACTTCCTAATATAAGATAATATTTAATTAATCTTTTTAATTAATTAAATCAACTTTCATAATATAAGATATTATTATTTAATACAAAAGATATCAAATCTTTTTTAATTAATTAAATCCAAATAAATTGGGCGTGGGCCCCTCCCTTAGGTGATGTAGGAAGGAGGCGGTTTGACCCGCCTCCTGTATACAAGTGTCGGCCCCACCTAGGCCGGCTGAGGTTGAGTCGGTTCCCCCGACATATCAATAAACTGATTGAAAATAGATTGGTTTGGAAATGTACATTGGAAGGTAGAAAATGCACTTGTTAGACGAGCATATTAAATAATAATATAGGATTGGTAAGGAAAATATGAAGACCCAATGTTAAGTGGATAGAAATTGCTCGGATTGATTGGCAAAGAATATGTTTGATTTCTCAGACAACACTAAGTAGGAATGAATGAAAAGGAAGATTTATAATGTCAACCGCAAATAAGTGGGATAAGGTTGTAATTGCCATAAAGAATGCCTTATTAATAGTTATAAAAATAAGCATTTAAAAGAGATGCAATTTTTATGGACTATTATTTTCTGTTGGTTTCGCTTACATGTATAAGGTTGTCTGCATTCTCTGATATGCCTAGATGTTGCTCAATGGCATACATTGTTGTCTTTGCTTTTAGTATTGGTTTCTATTCCTTTATTTGCTTTTAGTAAGAATAATGCTACTCTCCTCATATAATTATACTCTTAAAATATGGCTACATCAATTGCCATGAAATGTCTATTTGAGTGAGAATTGGCAAAAGAATTAAAGAACACTTGCAATGAAAATAAAAGTTTCAAGAACCTTGGATTGTGTTGGCTCCTGCTAAATGGAAGGCTGCAGGTACCTTGAAATGGCTGGTTGATCCCTCCAACTTTGATTCCTTGATGGCTGGAAATTGCCACCTAGACAACTGTTGTCTGCCCTCTGAGTTAGCCCAGGAAGCTCTATCAGGACTCTATGCACAACCGCCTGTGCCTAGCCTAAGGCTCCCAATAATTCTTGCACCTGAATGTGGGAGTCAAGAGCCCTGGAAGTATGATCTTGTTGGAATTCCATCTTTTGCTGTTAGTTCAAAATTTCATAGACCTGCCCGTAGCTTTAACAAGCATGCAAGAAGAAGGCTGCTGCTGTGGATTACAATTTGCAGGAGGAAGTCGGAGGATGAAAACTCTTGTTGTACCGCTCTTCTCACTCTTGCTTGGGTTGAGCCAGAAGGCATCCTGTCCTCAAGTTTGGGCTGTAAGAACCCAAGGAAAATGGTCTCGGTTGTTGATCCTCCTTTTTCCATCCACCTGGGCATGAGCCTCCCTGCCGCTAGGCCCGCTACCACTCCTTTTATAGCCATTGGAGAACCTCCTGAGTGGTATTGGTAGATTTTAGTGGAGTCTAAGACTCCACCGCTTGAAAAAGCAGAAAAAATAGTCCTTACAACAACAACAACATTATCAAGCCTTTATCTCACTACGTGGGGTCGGCTATATGAATCTTTTTTTTCCATTCCGTTTAAGAGTCAAATTCTCATTTAAATCTAATAAAGAAAAATCATTTTTATATTTTATAATAAAATCTTTTTAGGTCTACCTCTACCTTTCTTAGCATAAACAAATCTAATACATCTATTCTTCTAATCGGGTCATCGGAAGGCCGACATTTTACATGACCAAACCATCTAAAGATGACTCTCACAAATTTTGTTTATCACTGGAACTACTCTAACCTTTTCCCAAATATGCTCGTTTTATATCCATCTCTAAGAGTAAGTCCACTCATCCACCTGAGTATCCTCATCTCAACTACACTTAACTTAATATTATGCTTCTCTTTTAATAGCCAAAATTTTACACCATAAAGCATTGCAGGTCTCACCACCATCTTATAAAATTGTCCCTTAAGATTGAATGGTACTTTTCTATCACACAATAAACCCCCGAAGCATTCCTCCACTTCAACCATCCAATCAACCATCCAACTTGAACTCTACTAATAATGTCCCCATCTATTTCGCCATCACTCTGAATAATAGAACTAAGATATCTAAAACGAGTATACTTGTTAATGACTTGATCGCTCAAAGTCACAAACCCCCACTAGATCTATTACTACTAAAATTACACTCCATTTATTCAGTTTTAAATTTACTCAAATGAAAACCTTTAGACTCTAAGGTTGACCTCCATAATTCGAGTTTGCCTTCAACTCTCTCTAGTCTTATCAACAAGAAGAATATTATTAGCAAAAAACATACAACAAGATTCATCCTCATTTTCTATTGACTATGATATTTAAAATTCATTATATATATAAATATGAGATATGTGGAGTTTAAGCATAGCGATAAGATAATGATCCATTTTTATCTCAAAGATCAATAGGAGGGATTCTTGAGAAATTAATTGTTAGATACAAGATCACACAAAATCATACAACTAACTGGGGTGAATTTTTTTTTTTTTTTTTGAAAATTCTAAAAAAGATTTTGTATGCGATATTTTTATTTATCTGATTTGATTTATATGATGAACCATCAACCACTGCTTTCAATTCTTTTCCTTTTTTCACCTCTTTTGGGTTTAACATATAAAGCATTATTTGTACAATTTTTTCTTATGACTATTAAGCTTTTGTCATAACTTATGTATGATGAAACTATGTCTAACATTGATGATGGATATCAAAGGTATTTTGTGTGCTTGCGAGGTTGACTTGCATGCAACAACTCATCAATATCTCTGTTAGAAGGGCTACAATTATGCTCAAATATGCCTGATGAATGCCACGTAACGGTTTTTGAAGTCGATTTTGAAGATGTGCATAATTGATTTGATTGGAAAAAATGAACATTTATTTGGTTTTGTATATTTTTTTTCATTTTTTAGCATTATGAGATTGATTTTACTTACAATGTTAGCATATTGTAAAAGTCTATTGGTTATTTTTACGTAGTAATCTTCTTTTGGAGTTATATTAGCCTTCAGCTATCCCTCCATCAGGTTCATTATGGTGTTAAGTTCTTTAACTTTTTCTTGTTTTGCTAGTCTGGAATTCTTCATATATTTCTGATTTGTTGTATGTTTTGCAAATCTATCTGAGGCTATCTTGGTATTGCGACTCTATTTGAGATTACAGTTTAAAGGAATAGATATGTTACTTTGTTATTTTTCTGCCGTTGGTGGAAGGGATTTTCAATTGTTTGTGTAATTCTAAATAAGTGTGCAGTATTTACGTGACTCATCAGGTGTTCAAGAAGTTTTTCAATTGGATGTGCAGTCTCTATTGCTTTTGGGATTCAGTTCCTTAATCTACTAAAGACATGAAGAATTTTGGGATAAGCTATTTCCTCTATTAAGTGGTGTGCTTGTTTTTTTTTGGGTGAATTCATTGTTGTCATTTTTAATCTCCTGTCTCTTCTTCCTACTAAGTTTTTTGTTTTTGTTTTTGTTTTGGACATAAGATCTATTTAAATTTGCCATAATCTTGGTTTCCATTGACTGCACAGATTTCAGTCATTTGCACACCTTTTCTTTTTCTTATTTTAATCGTTAATTTTTAATGGAATTCCGTTGAATTGATTTTCATCTTTTCTTCAATTTTCACTAATGTAGGTGTTATTTGTTTTGGATTACTGTTTGTCTTTTAAGAATTTCAGTTTATTGTGCCATGTAACTTTTTTTTTTCATTGTATTGTAAATCCTGAACTCTGGGATCTCCTATATTTGCTTACTTTGTTATTATGTCTTGGATGCGAAATTGGAAACTTATACCATCATTATTCAGTTTTTGTCAAGTGGAATCAATTATGCGTTATAATCTCATATAAGATGAGAACTCATCGTTCCAAAATTTTGTGCGCAGTGTTATATAGGTCATTGGTGATAATTTATAGAAATGCATATGTTAAGGTTAACGCAATTTGTGGTAATACTTGGTTTATTAAACATTTAAACATAAGATTTTGAATTGCTCTCAATGTTTGATAACATGCTTGATGGTTCATGCTATTTCTCCATAGTTTTTCATTAATGGTACCTGTTTTCTGATACCAGGGCTCATACATTCATCATAAACAGCTTAAAGCGGCACAAGGTGTGAAAATTTCTGCGCAGGTACCGTTAATCTTTCAACCATGATTCAAGCCTTTCGTAATGTTAACATTGTAAGTTTATTGAGAGTTATATTCTATATTTGTTTTTACTTTCAGGGCCTTGAACATGCTATTGCAGGCACTGCTTTATATGCTGTAAAGCCTGGTGACGATATTGAAGCCATAAAGGAAGCTGTAATGCATGATATGAATAAAGTCATGAGCCGGATTGACAAGAGTGGGGAGGGTGTTTATGTGCAAGCCTCAACCTTAGGTTCTCTAGAAGCACTAACAGAGTTCCTAAAGAGCCCAGCTGTTAATATTCCCTTCAGTGACTTCAGTATAGGTCCAGTACACAAGAAAGATGTTATGAAGGCTAGTGTTATGCTTGAAAGGAAAAAGGAATATGCAACTATCTTAGCTTTTGATGTGAAAGTAATGCCGGAGGCTCGTGAGCTTGCAGAAGAGTCAGGTGTAAGGATATTTGTGGCAGATATAATCTATCACCTATTTGATCAGTTTAAGGCTTACATAGACAACTTAAGGGAAGAGAAGAAGAAGCAAAGTGCTGAGGAGGCAGTCTTCCCATGTGTTCTTAAGATAATGCCAAACTGCGTTTTCAACAAAAAGGATCCTATTGTTTTGGGGGTAAATGTTCTTGAAGGTATTGCCAAGGTACTATTCCTAATCTCTCTTGATCGCTATTCAAATTTGATGGGTTATTTACGCTTATAACATCAAAATCTTCTTTATTAAAACAAGTACCTGAAGCTTTTTTTTTTTTTTTGAGCCACTGACCAATGTATTTGCATATGCCAAGATCAAACCATTTGTAATTTGACAAATGTGAGAAGTGCTGATTTGAGTTTTGTGCGAATTTTTGTATTTGAGTGATTAGTTGAAAAATGGAGATAGTAGAATGTTAGTTTTGCAAATAATCAAGATTTATATATTATATATGAATTTGCTCCAAATTTATTTTGTTCGAAGTGTTACAAAATTTGTTTTTGTTTTAGTTATGCTTTTTTGTTGCATAATTTGGAACTTTTCAATAGATTTTTTTATTATTGGAAGTGTTATGCTAACTGTTGCATGATTGAGAAAATTATTTTGGTCTTAAATTGGTATCCATAAAATGTTGATAAATACTTTATTAACTGCATATTTGAACTTAATCATGAATCCAGATTGGAACCCCTATTTGCATTCCTTCGAGAGACTTCATTGATATAGGAAGAATTGCATCTATTGAGATTAACCACAAACAGGTTGATGTAGCTACAAAAGATCAGAAAGTAGCCATAAAGGTAGGCACAATAAATTACACATTACTTGATCTGTGGCTCTCTATTTATTGTCCTGGCAGCAACTCTTATATTTTTACCTTCACAGATAGTAAGCAACAGCGCTGAAGAACAGCAGAAGATGTATGGAAGGCACTTTGAAATAGAAGATGAGCTTGTTAGTCACATCTCTAGAAGATCAATAGATGTTCTAAAGGCAAATTACAGGGTAATCATTATTTAAAATTTGAACTTGTTAAATGGTTTCTTTTGCAGTAGATATTTTTTGTTACAGCTTTTTTGTGGAAATTGATGGCATAAGTAGATGGGGGATAAATGGTAACATTTTAGTAATTCCTTGTATAATTGAAAGTAGGTAGAAAAGAAATATATGGGACTGTAAAATTCTACCTTGGCCCTCTGCAGAATTATATAATGGAAAATTTTTTGGGTCAACAATGTCCTTACAGATAGAATGTGAAATGAGTATATATGTGAGAATGTTGGAGTAGTTGTAGTGACAGATAATATTAGATAGAGTCGCCTTAGAGGGTTTGGTCACATAAAACATTGGTCTTTTGATGACCCTATTTGGAGAGTAGATGTATTAGATCCAGTTTATATTAAGAAATGTAGAGGTATATCTAAAAAGTCTTGGTTAGAAAATATTAAAAATGACATTTTTATTAAATTTAAATGAGAATTTAACTCCCAATAGAACACCAAGGAGAAAAAAGGATTCATGCAACCAACCCTACATGATAGGATAAAAGCTTGTTATTGTTGGTATAATGTTCTCATCAAATTTTGATTATAATGAATCCAAAATTTTTATATTTATTTTGAGATGAGTGCATCATAATATGAATCAATTAAAATTTATATTATATTAATCTCAAAGTGAATTCAATGATTTTGAAATCTATCATAATAAAAAATTTGATCTAAATATCTGAGCTTTTTTTTCATATATAATAATATTATGTAGAATATTGTAATTGAAGATATATTATATTATATCATATATTATACTTTATGCTATGTTATTATACATATTCTACTTTATAGCTTACTCTTGTTATGGTAGAATTGCATATTATAGTTTTATACAAAGCATGAGGATATGATTGAATATTTTCTCTGTTTGATTTCTTCCAGGATGATTTGTCCAATGAAGAATGGAGGCTAGTAGTCAAGTTAAAGAATGTCTTCAAGATACCTTGATTCAAGGAAAGATGTGAACCCACTAGGTGCTGAACTTATCCTCGGGTCAGTTCGGGTCGGGTCGGGTTGAGCTTGAATAACTTATGTCTTTTGACTGCAAAGGTTAACTCTAATGAATCAACCGGAGCTTAATGCCATTAAGCACACGTCAAAATATTCGGCTGCATAAAAAAAGTCACGTTCTTCCTCATCTGTTACTTTTGTCCATTGTCATTTCTCCCCCCGTTTAGAAAAAAAAATGGAAGTATTGGATTTTGTTTTTCAGTTTTCTTTTTTTCCTTCGGGTTGATGGGAATGGGAAAATACCTGATTGGGGATTCAGATGTTCAATTTTCGCATGATTTATTATTTTTATGAAATTGAGGGCAAAATACTGTTGTCAAGTTTCTAGTAAGTTGGTTTTGTAGTTTACATAATAGATTTCTGATCTATGATGGAGCTTAAACCCAGCAAAACGATTTCCTTGTGTCTTTTTAGTTGCAATAATTATGGAAAGATGAATTAAATTAGCAATTTCTATATGCAGGTGAAGGAATATTTTTGTTCAGAACGTTCTAATTGAAATTTGTTTTGAATTTAACAGTTTACTTCTAAAGTTTTATGTTGAATTTACTACAAAATAAACTTTAGAAAATAAGGCAGTGGTTGTTACTTGTGTATGCTTGAATTTCAGTTGGATTAAATCAAGGTTCAGCAGCTATCTTTTTGCTCTAGTCAAGGATGTTCTTACTAGATATTTGCAAGAGGATGTACCATAGTGTATGCTTCTTGTTGATGATATATTGTTATTGATAAGATTAGAGAGGGAGTTGAAGGTAAACATGAATTATGGAGGTTAATCTTAGCATGTGAAGGTTTTGGTTTGAGTAGATCTAAAATTGATTATATGATTTGTAACTTTATTAGCAATAGAATTGGTGGAATTCAAGTGTGATTTTGGACGATCTACGATCAAGTCATTAATAAGAGTACATGTTTTAGATATATGGGGTATATTGTTCAAAGTGATGGTGAAATAGATGGAAATATTATTAGTAGAATTTAAATTGAATGGTTGAAGTAGAGAAATGCTTTAAGGTTTGTTGTGTGATAGAAAAGTTCCTCTCAAATTTAAGGAAAAATTTTATTAGATGATGGTGAGACCTGCTGTATGGCACAGAATGTTGGTCATTAAAAGAGAAGTATAAAATTAAGTGTTGCAAAGATGACGATGCTCAAATGGATGAGTGGTATCACTCTTTGAGACAAAAATGTGAAATGAGTATATATGTGAAATTGTTGGAATAGCTCCGGTGCATATATGATTAGACAATCCACCTTAGATGGTGGTCATATGAAACGTCGGCTTTTCAATAACCGGTTATGAGAGTAGGTGTATTAGATTTGATTTATGTTGAGAAAGATAGAGGTAGACTTAAAAAGACTTGGTTAGAAAATATTATAAATTATCTTTTTTTTTTATTAGATTTAAATGAGAATTTGACTCTTAGCACTGAGAGATTATTCTGTACAGAGATCAGACACATCTTACTGTCTAGAGACAAATCAGGTGCATTCACGTTATCCAGAACCAAGCAGTAGCGAGCTGTGGTACCGATTAGGGGGTGATGTGGGATATTTTATTATAATGTAATGAATAAATTTATTTAAAATGTAATGAAGTATGGCCTTTCCCCAAACTTCTATCCTCTTTCATGGTTAATTATTATGTGTGAATGCCAAACGTTGTCCGAGAATTAACCAGAACACATTATGTTACCCCTTGCTCGATATTGTGGCTCGGTACTACTGACATTATTCGTTCTGATTGGTCACTAGATGACGGTCTGAGTCTGATCTCTGCGCTGAATAATTTTCCCTTTCAGAGCCCTAGCGAGTTAGATCTACTTACGGGAATTTACATACAGTTCTACATACCATAAAAGTCTGGCTGTTTGGCTGATTTTACAGTCATTGTAAAAATAATAATTTTTTAATTGTAAAGTTATCTAAAGAAAATATTCTCTTAAAAATATTGCATTGAGTACCAACCAAAGAATAAAAAATATTTAGAAGCAACTAATCTTCTATTCCCTCAAAAAATACAAAGTAAATAATCGAATTAAACTGCATATTTGAGTTGTTGCTTGTGATTATAATCAAAGTAAATAAAATTCTAATTAATTATTAATTATTAAATCATTAAGCTAATTTAAGACAATACTTTTTATGTGGTCATTAAATAATAAACAATATAATTTTTAGTTATTATATTTGTATCTAATTTATTTGATTGAGCATTGATAACATTAATGAATGTTTTTTTTTTTTTTTTGAAACTCTATTAAATAATAATTAATATAAGATAATATTCTAATAAATAAATTACATATATTGAATATAATTAAGTTAATATAATATTATGAAATAAATATTTATTAAAATTATTAATTTGTACCACAACCCACCCCTTAACTTTTGCATACCTCCACCATTCTCTCCTACCGAAACTATTGAAGCCCATAAGGGCATCTCCAACCGAAAATCTCAATTTTCACTTAAAAATACAGTAACTTGTTTCTAATCTAACCCCATTTTGTAATATCAAAGAAAGAATATTTTATGTATATTCTATCTCATTCTTTATTTTATATTTTTAATCATATATTTATATTTATCAATTTTTTGAATTAAACCTATCATAATTTTAAAATATTCTTAGTTATGTCCTAAATAAACAAATATTCTTGCATTTGTCATGAAGAATACAAGGAATAAAATAAAATCTTGTTTCAAAACTTAAATTTCATACAAAATCCTGATGTTTGTGCATTTGTCCAAGCTGAACGAGCGTGAATTTTGGAAAAGAGGTTTGGACAACAACAAGATCAATAACAACCTCATTCTGCAAACTCATTTGGATAATATCTTAGTTATCTTGGAGGAGCCGATATCATTCTTTCATATTATTAGATTGTCATTACTAGTTATTTTAATTTTTTTGCTCTCAGAACTTGTTCTTAATTTTGTTTTTTGCTTTTTATTTTTAGTTTGGTAATATATTACTCGATATCCTTCAAATATGTATGAGGATTTTATCTTAATTTCTATATTAATGTTGTATCTTAAATAAATTAATTAGGTAAAAATATTTTAAATTCTAAAAAATAATGTGCTTATAAATTATTATTTCTGAATTAATAACAATAAAATTCTACACTTAAAAAACTAAAATTAATAACCTAATTTATGGATTTTAGAAAGAATTAGCGGGTGAACCTGTTCACCCTCACTTGAATAGCATTTTTTTGGCGATCGAATGGAGCAAATCAACTACGCCAATTGAGTGTTAGGTGTTCGAGTGGAGAGGCTCTAAAGACAAAGTGAGTAGTTGCAAGGGAAGTTAAACACTTAAACCATCTTCTTTCTTCTCCCTTTCATTCTTATTCGAGGCAATTTTTGAAAAATATAGAAAAGGTTGTCGGCGAAGGCGATTCTGGCTTGTCTCTCCCTTTTAAAAAAAAAAAATTATTTTTTTTTTATTTTAGTTTTTTTATTTTTAAATTTTTTTTAATTTTTTTTTCCTTATATGAACTTATGTTTGTTCAAACTATATAAATTCATTAAATTATACTATTGACCTACTTCTATATTTAAGTCAAAATGGAAGAAAAATAGGATTTAAATATCTATAAGACTTACTTTGACACTTTTACTTGTTTGGTAGAATTTAAGATAAACCTAGTGTAAATCATGTTACCAAATAGCCTATGCGAAAGTAATATCTAAAATTTAATTTTTTTCTTATATGGTATTTTAATTTAAATTTTAAATAAATTAATATTAATGGTATTTTTAATATAATTTAAAATTTAAGATTTTATAAAATTAAATATAAAATTTAATTAATAGAGATATAAAAAATTTATGATATAAGAATGTTCCTGATAGTGTGTTTTTTTTTTTGAAAGAAAAGTTGTAGGACTTCTAGACACTACAGGAAAAACAGTGAAAACCGGCGGTTTGAACCGGCGGTTTAGAGGCCGTCGGTAGTACCGACGGCTACGCCGGCGGTTACGCCGTCGGACGCCAACGACGGCTTAATCGACGGCTTAGCTACGATACACCGTCGGTAATACCGACGGTGTCTAAACCGCCGGTAAACCACCGGATTTCAACATTAACCGGCGCTTATCCGGCGGTCTAAACCGCCGGTGATAAGTGAGTTTTGCCGGCGGTCTAAACCGCCGGAAAACCGCCGGATATAGACATGAACCGGCGGTTTTCCGGCGGTCTTAATCGACGGTTGTTGACCCCTACAATAAAACCCAGAAATCTTAAACTTGATAAAGAAATTTCAATTTAAATGTGTATTGCATTGGATTTTACTATGCACTAGTTGATGAAGCGATCAAATTGGAGAAAATTAAGCTTCCATTAATGGAGTTAATTTGTACAAAAAATTTTCTCTTCTATCTATAGTGAACCAGGTGGTATAATAAAGAGAACTCCCTTGCAACATGTTTGTGAAGATGGAATGATGAAGGAATTCGATCTCAAAATGTGAGTGTGTTGCCAACGACTTTGATGTGAAGAAAAGTCATTACAGATATGTTGGAATCTCTTAAGAAGGAGAAATCTCTTTTGGAGATGCTTAAGGCACTTCAAAATAAGTCTTTGGGGTTGAGATCATGTCCAAAAATTCTTACTTATGCTGGATGACATTTGGGAGGATGATGAGAAGCAGGATAAAATAAATGGGAGAAGATGCTCGTCCCTTTGGATTATGTGAGTTTTGGTAATAGAATTTTGGTGACAATTCGAATGGGCTCAGCTGCAATAATGATAGCAACGGTCGTTAAAAAGAAGACGGAAATATTTAGATTAGAGCGCTTGGAGAAAGCGGTCATCGATGATGTCGTGAATTCCTAGGCAATTCAAAAATGATATAAAGGTCTGCGCTACGATGAAAACTAGCCCTCGAAAATGCTCAGACGACATCCGATCGACGGACGGAGAACGCCATTGTGTCCGGAACATCGTTGACATTCAGGATATACATTTTATTTAATAAATTTGGATGATCCGAGAGGGTGATGAATTTCTAGGCGATGCAAATATAATATAAAGGTCTGCGCTACGACAGAAATGAGGCCTCGAAGATGCCCAGATGACGTCCGATTGATAAACGGACAGTGTCATTGCGTCCGGAACATCCCCGACATTCAGAATATATATTTTATTTAATAAATTTGGATCATCTGAAGTGTTAAAAAATTTCAAAGGCAGCTCAAATATGATGCGAAGGCATGCGCTACGAGGGAAATGAGGCCTCGACGATGATCAAACGACGTCCGATCGACAAACGGACAGCGTTATTATATCCAGAACGTCGTCGACATTAAGAATCTACATTTTATTTGATCAAATTGGATCATTTGAGGTGGTGTTGTATTTTTTAAAGACGATCCAAATATAATGCGAAAACGCGCATGTCAAGGAATTTTGTCTATTCGGAGACGACATGACGTCCGATTGCCAAACGGAAAGCGACATTGCGTCCGGAACGTCGTCGGGATTAAGAGTATATATTTTATTTTATCAAATTGGATCATTTAAAGTAGCGTCGTAAATTTCAAAGGTGATTCAAATATGAGGCTAAGGTGCGCGCTATGAAGAAAAATTAGCCTCGTCGGTGGCGAAATGATGTCCGATCGCGAAACGGATGGCGTCGTTGCGTCCGAAATGTCGTCAACATTAAGAGTCTACATTTTATTTGATCAAATTTGATCGTTTGAGATGACGTCGTAAATTTCAAAGGTGGTCTAAATATGATGCGAAGGCACGCGTATCACGGAAATTTGCCTCTACGGAGACGACATGACGTTCGATTGCCAAACGGAAAGCGACATTGCGTCCAGAACATCATCGGAATTAAGAGTCTACATTTTATTTGATCAAATTGGATCGTTTAAGGCAGGTCGCAAATTTCAAAGGCGAATCAAATATGTTGCGAAGGGATGCGCTACGAAGGAAACGATGCTTCGTCGCCACCCAAACGATGTCCGATCGACGAACGAATAATACCATTGCATCCGGAACGCTATCGACACTTGGAATATACATTTTATTTGATCAAATTCGATGGTTTGAGGTGGTGTCGTAAATTTCAAAGGGGCGATTTTGATATGTCGCTAAGGCATGTGCTACGAAGGAAATGAGCCCTCGACGATGATCAAATGACCTCCGATTGACGAACGGACTACGCCGTTGCGACCGGGACATCAGCAACACCCTAAATTCACTATAAATTTGTCTAATTCAGATGTTTGACGAATTTGGCACGTTTAACGAGGCAAAAAAAAATACAAGCCAAACAAGGAAATTGCACTCAAATCAAAATGATTTAGAGATTTTTGTCCTTCGGAATTAATGCTCGATGACTATAGACCAATATAGCTATTAAATTAGATACCTTCTAGCAGGATCTAATGCCAAAAAAAGAAGATAAATCAAATCTGCATTAAGTAAGAAAAAAAAAATGTTCAGTGTTCAATTGAATCAGTTACCTTACTTTGCACAAGTTTTTATTGTCGTACTTCCAATATCAAGAAGCTGATATGTTCCCTTTTTGGTGTTAAGGCAAAGTCACACTGCAACTCTCATTTTAGATATACACCCTCATTCACTCTCCCCGGTGAAGAAAAAAAAAAAAGCTTTCAGGAAATCCACTTCTTCTTTTAACTTCCTGCTTGCAAGTCCTCCTTCAACCATTTTTCTTTCAACTCCACAACTTTCTGCTCGTGAACCGCACAACAACTCCAAGTCCTCAATAGCAGTCCCCCTCCACAACTTCAGTATGCCTCAGCACATAGGATCGGGCATCCACAACCACAGACCCCATTCGAGCATCGTATGCTATTGTTTCTGTTTGCTTCTCATCAAACCATGAACTAAAACTGCACCCCTCTCCCTACCTTAATCCACTTCGTTCAGCCACAAGGAACTCGTCGTTTCTTCAAAACGACCTCTTCTTTTACCTTCAGCCCAAATCTTCCTTGCCCGACACCTCTATTCCGTCTAACTTCACTGCACCCTTCTCCTGTCTCTACACGACCACGGTAGCTTCTCCTCACAACGATCTTTTCTCATTTACTTTCATCGAATAGCAGCTTTTATATGCAATATCTTCCCTCTCCACACGTTTTTCATGTGAGACTGAAACAGAATCTAAAAATTTTTTATCTTGTCTTCTTCTTATTAAAGTGGAGCATCTTAATGGTAGCAGCTTTTCATCATTTCAAATTTCAGAGTATGATATCATGTCTTGGAAAATTACTATGTAGTAAAAAAAAAAGGTAGGTCTTTGATGCCACGTGAAGAAAAAAAGGGATAGGAGAGATTCTGACATGATATTTTTTTTTTTATTACATCGAATATTTCCTGTGCTTTACTCATCCCTGTGCTTGCTGGAGGTGAATACAGGACGGTCTAATAAAAAGATAAATAGTTCTGTAGCAATTTGATAGGTTGGCAGTGAACTGTTAAAGCTTATTTGGTTTGGATTTTAGTAAGGTCAAATGAGACAAAACCACTAATGCAAAAGCCGGCTTAAGTTTACTTTTTTTTTTTTAAAATATGAGAATGTTGCTGTAGTGATATACCACTAAACTAGTCCTTGCATTTCAGCCCACTCAAAGGCCCATTCATTAAGAATTAACTCATCCCGTATATAAAAAGAAATCCACTTCCATTGAAGTGGCTACTTTCAAATGCCAAAACATATAATTTCTTTTTTTTACTTCTAAGCTTTAAGTTATTTGTTAATATTTACTTCTATCATTTTACATTGTTTCATCCTATCCACTTTGTCTTAGTTTGTTAACATCAACTATTATTATAAGTGCTAATAATGAATTGTAATGTTACTGAATGTTATTATCATTATTGATAACGTATATATTTGGTATATATATATATACTTTGCAAAAAAAAAAAAGAAAGAGAATGAGAAACAAAAAAAAAAGAGGGGATTGCATAAAAAAAAAGGAAAGCAGAAAAACAAAAAAAAAAAAAAAGAGAAAAGAAAAGAGAGAAAGAAAAAAAAAAAAAAAAAGAGAGAAAAAAAAAAAGGAGAAAGCTTGCCAAAAAAAAAAAGAGAAGAAGATTTTTTGAACCGTTTCTCTCTCCCCTACCTCGGCATGCGTGTCGAGTCGGTGGTCTGCCTATACACGCTTTTCTCTAGCGTGGTGGGAGGGGCAACCGGCGCGACACCCACGACAAGGTAGGCGAGAGTCCTTCGGTTCCAAATCCTACTCTCGTCATTCGTGGCGCACCGGAAAACCGCCTATACACGCTTTTCTCTAGCGTGGTGGGATGGGAACCCAGTGCGACGCCTACGACGAGACTGGGATATTCATAAGTACCCGCTTTCGGGGAAACAACTGCTTTTCTGTCATAAGTACCCGCTCGCGGGGAAACAACTGCTTCTGTTTGCAACAGGTACCGAAGACCCATACACGCCTTTCTCTGGCGTGGTGGGGACAAAGACTTTACACGGCCGCGGTGTCCTCGTAAGAGGGCACCTACCGTACACGCTTTTCTCTAGCGTGGCGGGAGGCCCAGTTTTCCGTAGTTTTCCCCTAAACGGGGGAGACGCCGGGAGGCTGCCGAAATTTCGGGTGAATATGCCACTATACTCGGACATGATTTGGACTTAAAAGAACAAAGAACATTGACTCAAATAAGAATGAACAATAGACTTGAAGGCTCATGCTTGAACAAAAACTTAAATGATTAATAAAAGGCCAAATCCAAATGAAATGAGATTAAATTGGAATTCGATTGAATAATTTAAGTGAACTCAAGCTCAAGAAAATCATAATTTAGATATGAAATTGCACTTGCAAGGACAGCAGGAGAACACATGACTTGTACCTACATTTGAACTTCAACCATGACTCATTTTGAACTTGGACCGGACTAAGCACTCGAACTGCAAGGAAACTTGAATCATAACATCAAGCTCTTAAAGGTTAAAGAATTGTCATTCTAATAGAAATACAAGTGCTAATCAAAGGGGGTGATCAATTTGAATCTCACCCAAGCAAGCAAAGAAAGATATATAAAGTGATTACTAAGCTTTAATATAAAGCTTATGTCAACAATTATCTCAATTGGAATAAGAAATAATATTGAGAATTATAACATCACGCTCATCTTACATGTTGTAAATCATTATTGAAGATAAAGAAATTGCAAGTAGAGTCTATTTACAAGAAAGCAATGACTCATGATGCAATGATTCATCTACAAACAAATCATGTTGGAGGACCCTCCTGAATGCAGTCTATCCACAACAGAAGATTAATTGGAAAGTGCAATGACATGATTGCAATCAAAGCATAAATTTTTAATGAAATATCAATGGATCATCACACTGATCTGCATGCAAACAATGATATAAAGATCTGCAACACATACGAATTCTCTACGAATACAAATGTATGTGCCACAACATCCACCCTGTGTAGATACATAAAGACTACAGTAAATGCAGTATCCTGTAGTCAACTTCAGTCTAAAGATGAATACATCTACCTCCGGCAATAGTGGACGTATTATAAAGATCAAAATCACAGCAGAATGCATCAAGAATACAAGTTCATAAGAGCTTCTACGAACCAAGGCAGGAGATTAGTTAGTGCACTATGACCCGCCTACAAAAATCAACAAATAGTGCACGACAGTCTACCTGTACGAAGCAGCAAACAACTCAATTCAAAAGCTGCTACGCCACGCCACCGGATCTGCAACTTCCGTACAAGCAGACATAAGGCGTCTATTCCAAGAATACCCCCGCACGTGCACAATAGTTTGTATACACATAGGTACACTAATGGGGTATATAATCTTAACCCGCATGGGCCCCGGCGAGCGTGTTATTGGTACATACGTGACGTCTAGGGATGCTGCGCGGGTTATTAAATTTAAACCCGATCCTCCTTAGCAGGTAAAAGGAATCGACAGGGTTTAATTATAAAATACCCCCAAACACCCGCATGGGCCCCAACGAGCGTGTTATTGGTACACACGTGACGTCTAGGGATGCTGCGCGGGTTGACAAGTGAATTCAGATTCGAAACCGATCCTTCTATATGGGTCAATAGAAGTCGACAGGGTTCGAACCATTAAGCAAATATAAAGTCATGACGACCGGTATGTTTGCTTTAAAATGTTCATATTAGGCCTTCAAAACCTACAACAATATGAATTCACTAGTAAAGGCACGAAGCCTATGAAACCCGATCCTCAGTCAATAGCTTGGCTGAGTTGACAAGGTTCAAGCTACAAATAGAAATGACCCAAAATACCCCGATGATGGCCGTGTTGAATGCAGATCTCAACCGGAGGGGTTCCCAAATAATTTCCAATGCCGTTCCAAATATCCAAAAATCCCATAATACTCCAAAGCTCCACCCAAAAGAAAAAACCCGAAACTCCACAAAAATTCCAAAAATCTCAAAATCCCAAAAATATTTAAATTTGAAATAAATTCATCAAAAACTTAAAGCAAAATCCATCCGCCCTCCGCAACAGTTTGCCAAGGCGGACAAATTCAAATTAACTCTAGCTCACAAAGAGCCAAATGCCTAGTCGAAAATATCACTAGGATCCATTCTCAAATAATCTCTTGCCAGTAAGGACGTGGTACGTGTCCTCTAACCGACAGTTTCGCCGCCAAATGGCACTGCAGGTAAACGGTTATGACCCGGGGCCCTCTGAACCGAGTGGTTTTGCCGCCAAATGGCACCACAGATAGCGGTTATGGCCAGAGCCAATACGCTCCTTAATGGCGTTAAATCCTTAAGATATGAATCAATAGGATATGATCGATAGGGCACAAAGCCCTCTGTTAGCTAAGGTGGATTCAAATTTGTCCCCTTAGACAAACATTCAACCCCGGTCTACAAGGTCCCCTTGGACGAAGCAACCCATGGCTGCCGACAAGGATCCTTCTGTCAGGTTGGGTCGACTACCTCCTCTGACTAAGTAGACCAGGGACCACGATGGCCCGGGACGACAGAACCATGGGATCTTGATCGGGTCTATCATCCATTCCCCCACCATCCGCTTTAAGTATAAGATGGTAAAATTTCTATTTTAAATATGAAATTCCCAAATTCTCCAACTATTTTCAAACCAATTCTCAAATTTCCATATCCAAACTCATTGCTGCTACTATATGCCAGATAACACGTATTTTCTACATATCTGATTGACGACTAGCCTTAATCAAAAGTTCTCTCTCGTGATCGAGAGAGGTAATTAACTATAGGGGCTTGCGCCTATAGGAAACCAGAACTCAGATCATAAAGTCCTCACAAAATGAGGGCGAAATCTCTGGGTAGTGTCTTATCTACAAACCCATCTGCCTTCCAAAATTTACCCCGGAACTTAGTTCGATAAAACTCCCTCGCCGAATAAGAAAAGCGAGCGGAGGCCGGGGCCGAATTTTCGGAGCCCACAGATTTCTGGCGACTCCGCTGGGGAATGATTTATCTTTCCATCTTTGGCTAGTCGTATCAATGCTATAGTAGCAGCCATGTCAATCCGTATTTAAAAATTTTGAATATTTTGAATTGATCATTCAGATGGTCAAAATTTTAAAACCTTCTTGTGAGATCATTCATACATTCATTGAGATAGCTTAGTCAGCAATGCTTTTAATTTATGTTAATTTTTATTGCTTTCTAATAGTTATCTGCTTTTATCTTTTGTTCTGTGCAAGTCTCTGCATTTTGAAAGTGTGGGGTGATGTATCAGATTCTGATTACTAACCCTTACCTTTCATTCGTGCAGATGGATCTACAGAATACTCCTTTTACTGTTCAACTAGGCGGTGGAGCCAGCATTCAGTTGGCGAATGCTCTGATCAACACTGGAAATGCTGTGGCTACCATCAAATTTGGTAGTGTTGACTTCCCGGCAATCGCTGCAAGGAGTTCTGCCATTCCTGCGAGTGGCTTAAATGTTGAAAAGTCTGCCAGAAGACTTAATACTACTGAAGCTCCTACCGATCGTGTGAATCTGCCAGCACAACGACCTTCTGCTACAAATCCTCATAGGAGGATTTCTGTGTTTGAATGAATGTCACAATCAGAAGCCCCGACCACCAAGAGAGTTGTTGCTGGAGGAAGGATTTCTGTGGTGACTGCAAACACTACTGCTCTGCCAAACGGGTTACCTGCACCCGAGAAGAATAATGCTGAAGCTTCCTCATCTGGAGGAAAGCTAACAAGGAGGCAGAGGAGAAAGCTGAATGTTGAGATCCGAGCTCAGCAACAACTGGTGCCTGTGCACCCATCAAACCTGCCGGCCCAAGAACTTGAGGCCAATGTCCCCATTGAGAATAAGTTTACCAATCTCAAATGGGTGAAAAGAAATAGCTCTTCTGGTGAGCTCAAACAGTCATTCTGGGAGCATCGACCGCAAGCACCAACCCCTCAGAAGACTAGAGAACCTGAACGTCTATCAGCTCGAGTACATCGAGTGCTGAAAACAGTCAAGGAGAGGGGTCTAATGAAGAAGCAGTTTCAGAGGCCACTAGTTATTGAGGCTAGAAGAACTCCTCAAAGGGAAAGGCTATCATCTGCCGCGATAGCTGAACAAAGAAGATATCAACGACGAGCTCCGCGCGGTGAACATTGGGGTGTGACACCTGAACCTCATATTCAGGGATCCATTGCAGAAAGGTCCCGGTGGAAGGGAAAGGAAATCTGGAGACTAAAACCTTACAGAGAAGATGAAAGAAGAAAAGAAATAAATTTGGGCGTGACATCCGGTATGGCTTCCCGGAGATCCGCCCCATCGTACAAGCAACGTCAAAAATGGGTCCAAAAGAAGACCCACGATGACATCCCTCCTGACGGTCGACACCTTGGAGAACCCTCCAGGGGATCCCGTCGCCCTCCATCTCCTCCGAAAGAAGATACTAACTTCGATCGTAGCCCACTGATTGAAGAAATTTCCTTGCCTAATCAAGAACCGGAGATCCAGTGGCGTCGCCGTTCCGAGATCCGAGTATTGGAAGGAGAGAAAGAAGGAGAAGAAGATATAAAAGAAGGGGAGGAATATGTCGAGGGAGCAGAAAATATAGAAGAAAATCTTGATGAAAATATTGATGAATTTATGGAAGAAAACCTGGAAGAAGAAATGGAAGATATTATGAACCTCGAAGTCGTCTATATGGTAAGACATACACGTGCTATCGAGGATGTCTACCACGATGATGATAAGGATGATGGAGATTGGCAGCCACAACCCAGGCAAGTACGCCAACAAGAGACTGGTTCCGTTGCTGGCGGAGGTGATCGCTCCCCTAGAGAGCAAGAAATAGAAGACGTTGAGGAGAATCCCTTTGAGGATCAAGGCACCACGCTCGCTGACATAAGAAGACAGATGAGGCGACAGATGAGGGCCAAGGATAGGGAGATCTCTCAACTAAATGAAAAGATGACTGAGATGATGACCCAAATGGCAGTAATGATGCAGATGATGCAAAGAACTGCTGCTGGTGGCGCCATGCCTAATCCTCCAGCTGATCCTCTGAACCACCGAATGCCTCAAGTCTCGGGAGTACGGGGCACTCCTGAGCACATTCATGAGGCTCAAAATATAACTCGTCAGCCTACTCCTCAAAATATTGCCAGCACCTCTGAGCCTGTAACGGCTGCACAGCTTGAAGGGATAATTACAGAAAGGATCAAGGCTATTATAGCCATTGATCAAGCAGAAAAATTGGTTGGCAAGGGTCGTCCATATCCCGCTGAATATGACCAAGTGCCATATCCGAAAGGATATTCGGTTCCAAAATTTCACACATTCAATGGCACTAACAATCCCCGACAGCACCTAGCACAGTTCAAGGCCACCTGTGGGAATACAGGGGGAAATGATGCTCTGCTCTTCCGGCAATTCGTTAACAGTTTAACAGCAACTGCATTCGAATGGTATGCCGAGTTACCAAATGACTCTATAAAAACTTTTGCAGAATTAGAGGCCATATTTGTGAAGAGATTCGCTAGTGCAACCGAGAAGATCATGATCGCCGATCTCGCTTTAGATAAGCGGAAGAAAGAAGAGCCAGTATCGAAATACATAACCCGCTGGCGTAATCTAAGCATGAAATGTGAGCAGCAACTTGAAGAAGAACACGCCGTGCAATTACTAATGGGAAATATCGATGATAAGATGCAGCCTTTTCTATGCATGGCTACAATCACCACTTTTCAAGACCTGTTGGATAGAGTTGCTAAATTTGAAAAGCTAAACTTGTCAAGATCAGATGGCAACTCTGATAAGCCTAAGAAGCCCAAAACCTCGGAGACTAGAAGAAGTGAAACTTACTCTGCATCCTCTCTTAAGCCGAATAGGGGGAAACAAGTGGTTTATAATGTAGATAAAGGCAAGCAACCAATGCAGTATGAAGAAAAGCCAAAACAAGTCTACAACCCTAACCCCCAACCAAAGCTGATACTCGGGGGAAATGATAGACCACGAACTTTTCAAAGCGGAGGGGAACGTCCGAGGCAAGCAATGGGAACCGGTGATAGAACGTTCCCATCTCTCAAAGATAAAATGAATAAAGAATATCCATTTAAAAGAGAGAGTGTCGCAAAGTTATTTCGACAAGCATTAAAAGCAGGCCTAGAACTGCCAGAGTGCAAGAGGCCAGAGGAGTCGAAAGAAACTAGTGACCCGAACTACTGCCCGTATCACCGAGTGCTAGGCCATCCCATCGAAGATTGCTATATCTTCAAAGATTGGGTTGAAAGGAAATACCAGAAGGGAGAGCTCACTTTGTCAGATAATGTGTTAGTTAATCCCAGAAAAGAATCAACCCGGGTAGTTACGACTTCCTCCATACCCCCGGTTGAAGAAAAAAGAAAAGAAAAGAAGTTAATTCAAGAAGAACGGTGGGAGACTGTAGTCTCCAAGAAAACAGTGAAGATGCTGAAGCAGCTTGAGGGTGTTTCGGGTGTAAAGTGGAAGTCTCCCACAGAGCCGGTGATAAATCTCAAAGCATTACCTGTAATGCGAGCATCTAATTCTAAGCAACTCCTTAACCAAGCTGGCACTTCGAAGTCTGGGAAGGTGAAATCCTCGAAGAAGAAGATCAAGTTGAAGAAGCCTATGGAGAAAAAGACAGCAACCCAAAGGGTTATTGATAGTTTAGATGAATACTATCAGACTGTCAGACGCTCCGTTAAGCTTGCTGATTTTATGGTAGAACTCAAAATCGAAGAAGAAAAAGAAGATGATGAAGATACACTTCCCGTGAAAACTTGTCGAGTTATATCGACAACACTGGTAATTTGGGCTAAAAAGGAAAAAGAATCACCCTCTGAGTCCTGTATGATGATATCACCAATGGATTACAGTGTACAAGAGGATTTATATTTTCCAGAAGATGATGAATCAGAGCCTGATATCACTTCGCAGATGGAACAGGTGAATTTGGGCAGCAGCTCTGAATCAACAGACGAATCTCTAAATGAGGCAATGATTGATTCTGAAGATAATGCACCGTTAAATGGGTCAGAGCAGGAGGAGATCGCTCAGGTGCAGTTAAGAAGTGGTAAAGCACTATCGTCTCCACCAAAGAAAGGGATTTCTGATAAAGATAAAGGGAAAGAGATTATCGTCAATGAAGATATTATTCCTAAGGACTCCAAGAAAAAGGAGACTCCAGCTAAAGGGGTAGATTACAATATCCTATCCCATTTGAGAAAAATCCCAGCACAACTTAGCATATACGACGCTCTGGTGATATCCAAAGATCTTCGGGAGACCCTAATTCAGGCTCTTAGGGACCCCGAAAGATATGAGGCTTATTTTGCTGAGCGTAACTTGACTGAAGTCTTGCAAGCTCGGAATGAGCCAATCATTACTTTTGCTGAGGATGATATGATGCTTGGAACAGCAGACCACAATCGACCTTTATATGTCACTGCAGAAAGTGACGGGATGATAATCAGTCGAATTTTGATTGATCCAGGATCCTCTATCAATCTTATGAGCTTGAAAGCTCTGAGATCACTTTGTCTCGATGTGCAGCACCTTGGGCAAGACAAATTGATGGTGCATGGCTTCAATGAAAAGGGACAAAAGACCCTCGGATCATTCATGCTCCCCCTAGTATTTGGGGAACTCCATACTGAGGCAAAATTCCATGTGATTGATGCAGATACCTCATTTAAGGCGCTTCTGGGTCGCCCATGGTTGCACGATTATGGTATTATCCCATCAACACTACATCAGTGTATGAAGTATATCAGAGATGGAGAGGAGTTCAGAATCTCTGGTGATATTCAGCCCTTTGCAGTTCATGAGGTGAAAATTTATGAAGATGCTAGATACTTCATCCCCAAGGAATCAAAGCCATCAAGTTCTCTCGAGACTAAGGCATCAAACCCGAAGGCTGCAAGGCGGCCCAAACAAGAAGATGAGAAGAAGCATGTAGGAAGAAAGAAGGCAACGCCAACTCTTCCCAAAGCAACAATCACTCCTAAGTCAAGAAAATATGTGCCTCATCTAGGGAGTGACACAGATGAAGATGATGTCATCCCTGCTAAACCTCAGGAAATATGCCAATCAACAGTTAAGGGAAGAAAGAAGGCAAGATATTCAGATGATGACTATGACTACGAGTCTATCTACATGAATAATGTGCAACATGTGCTTTCAAAGAGGATAGATAATTTGTCAATCTCAGATAATGAATGTGTGGTCACGCATCTTCCCACACAGCATTTCAAGGAAATCGCTCCTCGAGAGGTACACAACATTGAGGAACTTGTAATATTTTATGTGCCTCCTCGAAGAAATAAGGGTGGATCGGGAACCCTATTTTATAAATCTGGTGAGCGCGGAGATGAAGAGAATCGAGATTGGTTCTATAGGCCCACTGAACATAGGGAGTTAGTGCCTACAAGAATGCCCAGGTTTATTACAAAAAATATACGGAGGATGTTGCAAAAATAAGTTGGAATTCGCACCCCTGTGCATCAACTTCATCTTTGCTTGAAACTCTGGTATCGAAGAAATCCCCATACATTGCAAAGAAAGGATATTCTTGCTAGAAGAGGCCTCGGATTTTTCGTGAGAAGGCATTCCCAAGGGGAGACGTGTCAAGCCATTACATGCAGGGAAATTGAATCTGATGATGATGGTGCTGAAGAGATTTATGAAGCTAACGATTATGATGACCAACCAGTAGAAGCTGAGCCTGCACCTGAAGAACTTGAAGACGGTGGACAAGCAGCCACTATGGATGAGTTAAGGGAGATAAATTTGGGGACTGAGGAGGACCCTCGCCCAACCTTCATTAGCTCCCTACTACCAGAAGACCAAGTGGAAGAAATGAAAGACCTACTTTGTGAATTCAGGGATTGCTTTGCCTGGACATATGCTGAAATGCCAGGCTTATCCCCTGATGTGACAGTTCACAGGTTGGCCATCAAGCATGAGGCGATACCTATTAAACAAGCTCCAAGAAGAATGAGATTGGAGATAGAAGACCAGGTGATTGCTGAAACCAAGAAACTCATAGAGGCGGGCTTCATTCGAGAAGAAAAATATGCTGACTGGATTGCCAATATCGTCCCGGTAAAGAAGAAGAATGGTCAGATTCGCATCTGTATCGATTTTCGGGACCTCAATAAGGCGTGCCCAAAAGATGACTTTCCGCTTCCTGTGTCTGAACTTTTGGTGGACAGTACATCAAATTTTGATATGTTCTCATTTATGGATGGATCGTCGGGTTACAACCAGATCAAGATGGCACCTGAAGATGAGAAGCATACGGCATTTAGAACACCCATCGGTATTTTCTGCTACACAGTCATGCCCTTTGGCCTGAAAAATGCTGGGGCCACCTACCAACGGGCGATGACTCACATATTTGATGATTTGATACATCAAAAGGTCGAGTGCTATGTAGATGACCTTGTTGTTAAAAGCCTTGGCCGAAAAGATCACTTAAAAGATCTCAGAATTGTATTTGAGAGAATCAGAAAGTTTGATCTGAAGATGAATCCTCTCAAATGTGCTTTTGGGGTCTCCTCCGGCAAATTCTTGGGGTATGTTGTTCGTCATCGAGGTATAGAGATTGACCCCAACAAAATTAAAGCAATTACGGAGATGCCACCACCAAGGAACCTTCGACAGCTTCGCTCACTACAAGGGCAGCTGGCTTTCATTCGGCGGTTCATTTCGAACATATCGGGTAGGTGCCAGCCATTTTCAAAATTGATGAAGAAAGATGTTCGTTTCAAATGGGATTCAGAGTGTCAGGAAGCATTCGACAGTATCAAAAGATATCTGTTGAATCCGCCCATTCTCGCAGCACCAATCCCGGGGAAGCCTCTTATACTGTATACATCAGCACTAGAAGAGTCTCTTGGAGCATTATTGGCCCAACATAATGAAGAAGGAAAAGAAAATGCACTTTACTACATCAGTCGAAGGTTGATCGGAGCAGAGATCCGCTATTCTCCAATTGAGAAGCATTGCCTAGCATTGATTTTTGCAGTTCAGAAGCTTCGCCACTACATGTTGTCTCACAAAATCACACTGATATCAAAGATCGATCCGCTGAAGTTCTTGATGACAAGACCAGCGTTGACAGGTCGCCTGGCCAGGTGGGCAGTATTATTATTGCAATTTGATATCACGTACCTACCACAAAAGGCTGTGAAAGGACAAGCCTTGGCAGATTTTCTCGCTGCACATCCTATCCCGGCAGACTCCCCACTTAATGATGATCTGCCAGATGAACAAATCATGCAAGTTGAGGAAAATGAGAAAGTAGTATTTTGGGAGATGTATTTTGACGGGGCATCATCAATTAAAGCTGCCCGACCTCCAAATCTTGCTAGGGCCCAAGCTGGCGTCGGCCTAGTTTTCATCGCACCAGAAGGAGGTATAATGAGATTTTCATTCAGTCTAACTGAACCCCGGACCAACAATGAAGCCGAGTATGAAGCTTTGATTGTGGGACTTGAGATCGCAATTGATGTCAGGATTCAAAATCTTCGAATTTTTGGCGATTCTCAACTTGTAATAAATCAAGTCTTAGGGGTTTATAAGATTTGCAAGCTTGAGTTGGCTCATTACCATCGACGAACCCTTGAGCTCCTAAAACAGTTACCAAATGTTGAATTATCTCGAGTTCCTCGAGGGCAGAATGGCAAAGCAGATTATTTGGCCAAATTGGCCAAGGAGATGGCAAATACCAATGAAGAGAAGCCTATATTCATCGGAGTTTACAACCGTCGGATCTTAGAGCCCGCTCTATTACAATATCCGATGGCGGAAGGAATTACAGATTCGAGTCAGCAGGATGAAACCCCAGTTGACCCTCAACCTCTCCATCAGATCATTATGGAAAATTATCCGGAAGAATATCATACGGCCAAGAGGCCTAAAGCTAGTCAAGCTTCAGAATCGTGGTGGCATTGTTTAGATATTGAAGTCGAAAATGATTGGAGGCAGCCATTCATTGACTACTTCAAGAAAAACAAGCTCCCAACAGAAAAATCTATGGCCGCACAAATTCGGAAAAGGGCACTGCGATATGCATTTGTCAACGACACGTTGTATCGACGGGCTTTTGATCAGATGTGGCTAAGGTGCCTAGGGACCAAGGAAGCTGATAAAGTAGTGACAGAAATCCACGAAGGACTTTGTGGTGCACATCAGTCGGGTCCTAAAATGGCCGCTAAAATCAAGAGGATGGGTTATTATTGGCCAACAATGGTGACAAATTGCATTGATCACGCTAAGAGGTGCCATGAGTGTCAAATTCACGGTGATGTTATTCATCAGCCACCAAATCCACTACACCCGACAATAGCATCCTGGCCATTTGAATGCTGGGGCACAGATATAATTGGTCCAATAGATCCACCATCATCGGCTAGACATCGTTTCATCCTAGCAGCCACAGACTATTTTTCTAAGTGGGCAGAAGCAGCTCCATTCAAAGAAGTCACGTCCGAGCATGTGATTAACTTCTTCACACATAACATTGTCTACAGATTTGATGTACCGCGCCGTGTGATCTCAGACAATGGCACAGCATTCAAGAGTACTAAAATATACAAATTTGTCGAGCGTCACAAGATCGATTGGCGATATTCATCAATATATAATCCAAGGGCCAATGGCTTGGCGGAGGCCTTTAACAAGACACTGATAAAACTGTTAAAGAAGATACTCACCAAGAATAAAAGAGAGTGGCACACTAAAATGGTAGAGGCACTATGGGCATATCGTACTACTTACAAGACGCCGACTAAAGCCACTCCCTACTCACTGGTGTTTGGGGTTGAAGCTGTATTGCCAATAGAAATTGAGCTACCGTCACTTCGTGTAGCTGTCCAGTACGATCTAATTCAGGAGCAAAATGCTCGATTAAGAACTGAAGAACTCGATGCTCTCGATGAAGTCAGACTACAAGCTCAACAGAGCTTAGAGATCTATCGGGCAAAGATGACGAAATCATTTGATCGAATGGTACGACATCGAGCATTTCAAGAAGGGGAGTTGGTCCTGGTGCTGAGAAGACCAATCATCCCACACCGAAAAACTGGTGGAAAATTTGTATCCAACTGGGAGGGCCCATTTGTCATTGAGAAGGTGTACCTGGGAGGAGCTTATCAATTGATTGACCTGGAGGGTCAAAGGCCTATGCCCCCAATTAACGGCCGATACCTGAAGAAGTATCATGCATAGTAATCGATATGTATTTAAAATTCTGTTGTGTATCTAACAAATGCCCACTAGCATGTATATTTCGAGATTCTCTTGTGACACAAGAATGCATTTCGAAAAAAAAAAAAAAAAACTGGGGGCATTTTAAATATTTATTCGGGTCGACATTGCGCTGCATGCCGAGATCCCCGAATAAATATTTAAAACTCTATAATGTCAATTTTGCAAAAAAAAAAAAAAAAAAAAAAAAAAAACTGGGGGCATTTTAAATATTTATTTCGGTCGACATCGCGCTGCGTGCCGAGATCCCCGAATAAATATTTAAAACTCTAGAATGTCAATTTTGCACAAAAAAAAAACTGGGGGCATTTTAAATATTTATTCGGGTCGACATCGCGCTGCGTGTCGAGATCCCCGAATAAATATTTAAAACTCTAGAATATCAATTTTGCAAAAAAAAAAAAAAAAAAAAAAAGGAAATACTTTTATGTATTAATTCGGGTCGACATCGCGCTGAGTGCCGAGATCCCCGAATAAATATTTAGAATCATTGACTACGAACATCCCTTTAATTCAGGATGTGATAACTTTTATTATCAGTGTATATGTGGGTTATTTTCCCTGAATTTTGGGATATCTCTCCTTCAGTGTACTAAAATTTCAAAAAAAAAAAATAAAAAAGAGATTTTTGTGAATATACGCTCCAACAAATTGAGCCAGCAAAGCTTGAAGACTTCCAACAGCCCGAAGCTTCATGTTCAAATGGGTGTAAAGGTCGGATCCAATAAGCCCAAATATGGCCGGATCGCTGGCAGTTTTGTCTACTCAACACGCCATAAGAAAGGTCGTAGTAGCAGAACCCCCACTTCGTCAACCTATCAGTAAGAACTGTAGGAAGAGCGAATGCTGATTTGACTCAACGAGTTCTAGGAGTTATAGTCTACAAGACTCTCCTAATTGACCGGAGAATCGGAATTCCAGTGAATAAGAGTAGTCTCGAACATCTACCAAATATCCGTAGATTCCAAGTCTTCAACCACAAAGGCTGACTTCAAATCTACCAACTTCAGAAGATTCAGTATCAGGGAGCACATTTTCCATAGCTCGAGTCTGAAGCCTGAATGGGTGTAAAAGGCCGGATCCAACATGCCCAAATATGACCGGATCGCTGGCAGTTCTGTCTACTCAATACGCTATAAGAAAAGCCGCAGTAGAGAGACCCCGTTTCAATAACTACAGGACAAAGAGCTATTAAATTATTGCTCTTCTAATCTGATGGAATTAAGTGACTTAGATTAAAAGTCTCATCGAGTGGTTAAGGATTAAGACACTACCTACATTTGGTACTATCAATTAAATCCAAAAACCTACAAATCTTTTATCGAGTACATCGCACAAAGCATAGGACATAATGTGCCAAATTTTTTAGAATTTGAGCTAAATCTAACGGCTTCTGATTTCAACTAATGGCTGAAGCAATATTGCTCACAATTATTCTCAAAGGCTAGAGGCATTTTAAATATTTATTTGGGTCGACATCGCACCACGTGCCGAGATCTCCAAATAAATATTTAAAACCCCCAGTGATATCAACAACGTAAGCCTAAAACTCAACTCAGAGTACAAAAAAAAAAAAAAAATGAAAAAGAAAAGTCCTCCATATATATTATAATCATCATGAAGTACAAGTACACTGAGACTCGAAACACTAAAGGAGTACAGACACCACAAGATACAATTCTCAGGAAAAACAAAAGACAAGCACAAGTCAGGAGATGCGAGCCTGTAAACTCTCTATCTTTTCAGTAACCTCAGCCAAAGTCTGGAACTCTAACTGAGCAGTCTGAAGCTCCTCCACAGCCCGTGTCAGTGAAGAGTCAGCTGCCACCATCTCCTGGTGCAAAGCCTGGTGGCGCTGCTCCTCCCTCCTAGTGAGGCGGTCGCGCCGGTTGCGCCCCTCCCTTAAGTGAAGCCTCTGTGACATCACTTGTTTAGCATCTCTCCAAATGTTTTGCAAGCGAGTCGTCAGTCTGTCAAACTCCTGGGTCATGCTGAAAGAGCTTTGACGATGCCTCCTCAAGGCCACAGCACTACTATCAAACCTATCGTGTATGTCATCAGCCAGCCTCCGTCTTATAGTAACTCTCCCCTCCAGCTCTGGAAGTGTAGCTCTGGTCCGCAAGACAGAAAGGGACCTCAATCTCCAGATGTAAGACTCCGCCTCACAGCACATCGACTCCCAGAAAAGTAACTCGGTATGACTCACCCCAAAACTGGCAAGTAACCCAAGAAGACGATCAGCAGAAGGAACAAACTCGATCCAAGACTCCGGAGATTTTGGATCAATACTGTAAATCAGATCTCTCAAAAGCTCTATGGTGTTGTTGCACCTAACAACACTCCTTGAATCCGGGGGTAGAGGGACATAACAAGGAATCTCTGAGGTATAGTCAGCCCCCTCAGGCACTACATAAAGAATTACAAGCAATCAATATAGTAATAGATAATATTATAATATGGCAAAAAGAATTAATTTAAGACAAACCCGTACCTGTTGAGGGGCTCGCAGAGTCAGCAGAGTAGCCAGCAGGAACAGAAGAAGGGCCCGCAGCGTCAGTCTGGGAGCACTCAGGAAAGAAAGAAAACTCCGCAGGTGCCAAGTCTAAGGCCACTGGTGTGTACGACGGTGCCTCAGAAAACTCAGGAAAGAAGCCTGCACCGTCCCCTGAAGACTCCCCAGGACAAAAAGACCCGTAAGGGTACACCGGAAAAGAGAAGTCGTCTGGAGGATCTATCGTACTGTAGCCAGTAAAGTCTGATCTCCTCAGTCTCTGTGAACTCTCGTCGGGGTCCCCAAGTAAAGTGTGAACATCCACAGACATCCTAGAAGAGAAAGTACGCTGGGAGCCAGAACGTCTGCGCGAAGGCCTGATAGTCTCAGCACGAGGTAGCTCAGGTGCCACATCTGGAGCTCTCACCGGAGAGGGAACTAAGACCCTAGGAGTAGTATGGGCCTCAGTATCTGTCCCTGTAACAAGAGAAAATTAAGTAATTAATATACAATCACATTAATAATTGACAAAAAGGGGCGGGTGAAAAACTACCTCTCTCAAAAGTAGCATCTGAAAAACCCCTACGGGACCTATGTCCCCTCGATGACCCAAGCTCACGTACTCGACGCTCGTACCTCCTAGCGCCGTGCTCCAAAGCAGGTCCGAAAGACAGCCGTACCCACGATAATCTGGTGTAACTGACTCCTGTCTGGGCAGATTGCTGAGCTAGAAGAAAACTAGAACCAGTACCAAGTCTGAGCAAGTGCAGCCAGGTCACTGCTGCTGTAAAGAAACGGGTCTCTTGTGGTACGCTCTCCATGTGTAAAACATCTGTAACTCCAGGAACAACTGGCCGACCGTCAAAAGCCGTAGCCTGAGAGTACCCGAACTGTCTGGCTACCCTGTTGGGCTGATAACCCTCCAATGTCACTGTAGCACCTGCTCTATAACACAACCATCCAGGACGTATGCTGAGGAAGTACTCAGTAACTGCTAAACTCTGTCCACGAAGCAGTAGTGTGCGTCTGCCTCTGTGGTCAAGCCCATCCAATATAATTGTACCCCTCTGGTGTGGTGGCAAAGTAACAATGTCTGGCTGGTGTACTAAAGCGAATCTGTCTGTAACCAACTGTGGGCCAAAGAAGAAAAGACGGATCCTCTCTAACTCAAAGGTAGAGGACGCCTGAGACAATTGAAGAACTGTAGGGTATCCCCTCTGAAGAAAATAGTCAGGAGTCTCTAAACAGGAAAAAGCACCCTGAACGTGCAAGTGGACCCATGCGTACAAGTACTGCCACGGCAAAACTGGGTCACGTACCTCAAGGGAACTCACCTCAGAAAGGGTGCGTAGAACTCTGTAAACTCTGGCCAGTACAACTGGAGCAAGTGAGAGCCTCTGCCCCTGTGCTAACTGGCTGGTCACTAAGAGAACGCTGCATCGCAAAGAGCCTATCCGGACCGGGAGTACAAAGGTGCAAAGCCAAGTGGCCAAAAAACCAACCAAAAGCAAGTCCTCTCTAACACCTGGCAACCCTGGGGAAGCACGGTCAGAAGTAGAGGTGGGCTCAGCGGTCTCCTCTGACAATGGTGTACCAAACTGCAAAGCAAGTCCAAAAGGGTCGTGCAGTGAAACCCCAACGGTAGACAGGTGTCTCTCCTGAAGAAAACTGCGGACCCAAACGTCCACAGGCATGGAAGCTCTGGCACGCTGTGACAAGCCTGACGCCCTGTACGTCTGCCTGTAGTGTTGTAGAGCAATCGGGTAAACATCTGGCAGTACTAACCTCCCTCTCCTGTCACCGTCAACTGAAAGAACCCGCTGAAATAGCTGCTCATCTGGAGGGATGCACTCCTCAAAATGGTGACCAAAAATGGGTAGCCCAGATACTGCCTGAAGGTCTGAAAGAGTGATCGTGAGCTCCTCTGCTCCGATCCAGCAAGTACCTCTGCCTGAGTCCCAAAACTCCACTAAACCTCGAACCCAAGAGGAAGGAAGGCGCCCGTAGTCAAACAGCGATGCGTAAACTGCCTCGTAAATCCCCGCTGTCTGCAGTATACCTCTGTGCGCCTGAAGAATGTAACGTGCCCAACAAACATAACCCCTGACTGGACTCTGTACCTGCCCAACTGTAGAGTCTCTCGGCCACTCCAAGGGTGCTGACTGTAACTGTCGATGACCAAGGAGTCTCGACTGTCCAACAGGTTCTGCTACATCGGCTGCTGGCTCCAAAATGTCGCAAGTCCCCCAGCTCAGTGGTGCAATGGAACTCTCCAGCGGGTGGTACTCCCCGCACTGTAGTCTGAGACTAGTGACCCAGCTGTCCGGGTTCTCAAAAACAACAGAATCCCTAGAAAGCTCTGGAAGTAAAGGGGAGCGGGCAAAGAAACTGTGGAAAACATCTCGCCCCCGTAGCATGTCCTGATGCTGCTCTAGTCTATCTCGAACGTCAGCACTGCCATAAGGATCCTGCCTATCGATCACATCCCAGATGGCAGCCTCGTTAGGCTCGCCTGGAGGCAGGTCATCGGGTCTCTGCCAACGGAACATCTCCTGCATAAGGAGAAAATACAAATGTTTCAAAAAAAAAAAAAAAAAAAAACCAAGCAGTAATGATGACAAAAAAAAAGAAGAAGGAAATGCTAAAAAAAAGTGGAGCTACTAAAGTCCGTCAACTGACATACAACAAACGTGATTCGCTCTGGGCGCGTACCACATTTGTTGGGGGGCATTTGTTGGCCCCTACAATAAAACCCAGAAATCTTAAACTTGATAAAGAAATTTCAATTTAAATGTGTATTGCATTGGATTTTACTATGCACTAGTTGATGAAGCGATCAAATTGGAGAAAATTAAGCTTCCATTAATGGAGTTAATTTGTACAAAAAATTTTCTCTTCTATCTATAGTGAACCAGGTGGTATAATAAAGAGAACTCCCTTGCAACATGTTTGTGAAGATGGAATGATGAAGGAATTCGATCTCAAAATGTGAGTGTGTTGCCAACGACTTTGATGTGAAGAAAAGTCATTACAGATATGTTGGAATCTCTTAAGAAGGAGAGATCTCTTTTGGAGATGCTTAAGGCACTTCAAAATAAGTCTTTGGGGTTGAGATCATGTCCAAAAATTCTTACTTATGCTGGATGACATTTGGGAGGATGATGAGAAGCAGGATAAAATAAATGGGAGAAGATGCTCGTCCCTTTGGATTATGTGAGTTTTGATAATAGAATTTTGGTGACAATTCGAATGGGCTCAGCTGCAATAATGATAGCAACGGTCGTTAAAAAGAAGACGGAAATATTTAGATTAGAGCGCTTGGAGAAAGCGGTCATCGATGATGTCGTGAATTCCTAGGCAATTCAAAAATGATATAAAGGTCTGTGCTACGATGAAAACTAGCCCTCGAAAATGCTCAGACGACATCCGATCGACGGACGGAGAACGCCATTGTGTCCGGAACATCGTTGACATTCAGGATATACATTTTATTTAATAAATTTGGATGATCCGAGAGGGTGATGAATTTCTAGGCGATGCAAATATAATATAAAGGTCTGCGCTACGACAGAAATGAGACCTCGAAGATGCCCAGATGACGTCCGATTGATAAACGGACAGTGTCATTGCGTCCGGAACATCCCCGACATTCAGAATATATATTTTATTTAATAAATTTGGATCATCTGAAGTGTTAAAAAATTTCAAAGGCAGCTCAAATATGATGCGAAGGCATGCGCTACGAGGGAAATGAGGCCTCGACGATGATCAAACGACGTCCGATCGACAAACGGACAGCGTTATTATATCCAGAACGTCGTCGACATTAAGAATCTACATTTTATTTGATCAAATTGGATCATTTGAGGTGGTGTTGTATTTTTTAAAGACGATCCAAATATAATGCGAAAACGCGCATGTCAAGGAATTTTGTCTATTCGGAGACGACATGACGTCCGATTGCCAAACGGAAAGCGACATTGCGTCCGGAACGTCGTCGGGATTAAGAGTATATATTTTATTTTATCAAATTGGATCATTTAAAGTAGCGTCATAAATTTCAAAGGTGATTCAAATATGAGGCTAAGGTGCGCGCTATGAAGAAAAATTAGCCTCGTCGGTGGCGAAATGATGTCCGATCGCGAAACGGATGGCGTCGTTGCGTCCGAAATGTCGTCAACATTAAGAGTCTACATTTTATTTGATCAAATTTGATCGTTTGAGATGACGTCGTAAATTTCAAAGGTGGTCTAAATATGATGCGAAGGCACGCGTATCACGGAAATTTGCCTCTACGGAGACGACATGACATTCGATTGCCAAACGGAAAGCGACATTGCATCCAGAACATCGTCGGAATTAAGAGTCTACATTTTATTTGATCAAATTGGATCGTTTAAGGCAGGTCGTAAATTTCAAAGGCGAATCAAATATGTTGCGAAGGGATGCGCTACGAAGGAAACGATGCTTCGTCGCCACCCAAACGATGTCCGATCGACGAACGAATAATACCATTGCATCCGGAACGCTGTCGACACTTGGAATATACATTTTATTTGATCAAATTCGATGGTTTGAGGTGGTGTCGTAAATTTCAAAGGGGCGATTTTGATATGTCGCTAAGGCATGTGCTACGAAGGAAATGAGCCCTCGACGATGATCAAATGACCTCCGATTGACGAACGGACTACGCCGTTGCGACCGGGACATCAGCAACACCCTAAATTCACTATAAATTTGTCTAATTCAGATGTTTGACGAATTTGGCACGTTTAACGAGGCAAAAAAAAATACAAGCCAAACAAGGAAATTGCACTCAAATCAAAATGATTTAGAGATTTTTGTCCTTCGGAATTAATGCTCGATGACTATAGACCAATATAGCTATTAAATTAGATACCTTCTAGCAGGATCTAATGCCAAAAAAAGAAGATAAATCAAATCTGCATTAAGTAAGAAAAAAAAATTGTTCAGTGTTCAATTGAATCAGTTACCTTACTTTGCACAAGTTTTTATTGTCGTACTTCCAATATCAAGAAGCTGATATGTTCCCTTTTTGGTGTTAAGGCAAAGTCAAACTGCAACTCTCATTTTAGATATACACCCTCATTCACTCTCCCCGATGAAGACAAAAAAAAAAGCTTTCAGGAAATCCACTTCTTCTTTTAACTTCCTGCTTGCAAGTCCTCCTTCAACCATTTTTCTTTCAACTCCACAACTTTCTGCTCGTGAACCGCACAACAACTCCAAGTCCTCAATAGCAGTCCCCCTCCACAACTTCAGTCTGCCTCAGCACATAGGATCGGGCATCCACAACCACAGACCCCATTCGAGCATCGTATGCTATTGTTTCTGTTTGCTTCTCATCAAACCATGAACTAAAACTGCACCCCTCTCCCTACCTTAATCCACTTCGTTCAGCCACAAGGAACTCGTCGTTTCTTCAAAACGACCTCTTCTTTTACCTTCAGCCCAAATCTTCCTTGCCCGACACCTCTATTCCGTCTAACTTCACTGCACCCTTCTCCTGTCTCTACACGACCACGGTAGCTTCTCCTCACAACGATCTTTTCTCATTTACTTTCATCGAATAGCAGCTTTTATATGCAATATCTTCCCTCTCCACACGTTTTTCATGTGAGACTGAAACAGAATCTAAAAATTTTTTATCTTGTCTTCTTCTTATTAAAGTGGAGCATCTTAATGGTAGCAGCTTTTCATCATTTCAAATTTCAGAGTATGATATCATGTCTTGGAAAATTACTATGTAGTAAAAAAAAAAGGTAGGTCTTTGATGCCACGTGAAGAAAAAAAGGGATAGGAGAGATTCTGACATGATTTTTTTTTTTTTTATTACATCGAATATTTCCTGTGCTTTACTCATCCCTGTGCTTGCTGGAGGTGAATACAGGACGGTCTAATAAAAAGATAAATAGTTCTGTAGCAATTTGATAGGTTGACAGTGAACTGTTAAAGCTTATTTGGTTTGGATTTTAGTAAGGTCAAATGAGACAAAACCACTAATGCAAAAGCCGGCTTAAGTTTACTTTTTTTTTTTAAATATGAGAATGTTGATGTAGTGATATACCACTAAACTAGTCCTTGCATTTCAGCCCACTCAAAGGCCCATTCACTAAGAATTAACTCATCCCGTATATAAAAAGAAATCCACTTCCATTGAAGTGGCTACTTTCAAATGCCAAAACATACACAGTAATTTCTTTTTTTTTACTTCTAAGCTTTAAGTTATTTGTTACTATTTACTTCTATCATTTTACATTGTTTCATCCTATCCACTTTGTCTTAGTTTGTTAACATCAACTATTATTATAAGTACTAATAATGAATTGTAATGTTACTGAATGTTATTATCATTATTGATAACGTATATATTTGGTATATATATATATATATATATATATATATATATATATATATATATATATATATATATATATATACTTTGCAAAAAAAAAAAAAAAAGAGAATGAGAAACAAAAAAAAAAAAGAGGGGATTGCATAAAAAAAAAAGGAAAGCAGAAAAACAAAAAAAAAAAAGAGAAAAGAAAAGAGAAAGAAAAAAAAAAAAAAAAAGAGAAAAAAAAAGGAGAAAGCTTGCCAAAAAAAAAAGAGAAGAAGATTTTTTGAACCGTTTCTCTCTCCCCTACCTCGGCATGCGTGTCGAGTCGGTGGTCTGCCTATACACGCTTTTCTCTAGCGTGGTGGGAGGGGCAACCGGTGCGACACCCACGACAAGGTAGGCGAGAGTCCTTCGGTTCCAAATCCTACTCTCGTCATTCGTGGCGCACCGGAAAACCGCCTATACACGCTTTTCTCTAGCGTGGTGGAATGGGAACCCAGTGCGACGCCTACGACGAGACTGGGATATTCATAAGTACCCGCTCGCGGGGAAACAACTGCTTTTCTGTCATAAGTACCCGCTCGCGGGGAAACAACTGCTTTTGTTTGCAACAGGTACCGAAGACCCATACACGCCTTTCTCTGGCGTGGTGGGGACAAAGACTTTACACGGCCGCGGTGTCCTCGTAAGAGGGCACCTACCGTACACGCTTTTCTCTAGCGTGGCGGGAGGCCCAGTTTTCCGTAGTTTTCCCCTAAACGGGGGAGACGCCGGGAGGCTGCCGAAATTTCGGGTGAATATGCCACTATACTCGGACATGATTTGGACTTAAAAGAACAAAGAACATTGACTCAAATAAGAATGAACAATAGACTTGAAGGCTCATGCTTGAACAAAAACTTAAATGATTAATAAAAGGCCAAATCCAAATGAAATGAGATTAAATTGGAATTCGATTGAATAATTTAAGTGAACTCAAACTCAAGAAAATCATAATTTAGATATGAAATTGCACTTGCAAGGACAGCAGGAGAACACATGACTTGTACCTACATTTGAACTTCAACCATGACTCATTTTGAACTTGGACCGGACTAAGCACTCGAACTGCAAGGAAATTTGAATCATAACATCAAGCTCTTAAAGGTTAAAGAATTGTCATTCTAATAGAAATACAAGTGCTAATCAAAGGGGGTGATCAATTTGAATCTCACCCAAGCAAGCAAAGAAAGATATATAAAGTGATTACTAAGCTTTAATATAAAGCTTATGTCAACAATTATCTCAATTGGAATAAGAAATAATATTGAGAACTATAGCATCACGCTCATCTTACATGCTGTAAATCATTATTGAAGATAAAGAAATTGCAAGTAGAGTCTATTTACAAGAAAGCAATGACTCATGATGCAATGATTCATCTACAAACAAATCATGTTGGAGGACCCTCCTGAATGCAGTCTATCCACAACAGAAGATTAATTGGAAAGTGCAATGACATGATTGCAATCAAAGCATAAATTTTTAATGAAATATCAATGGATCATCACACTGATCTGCATGCAAACAATGATTTAAAGATCTGCAACACATACGATTTCTCTACGAATACAAATGTATGTGCCACAACATCCACCCTGTGTAGATACATAAAGACTACAGTAAATGCAGTATCCTGTAGTCAACTTCAGTCTAAAGATGAATACATCTACCTCCGGCAATAGTGGACGTATTATAAAGATCAAAATCACAGCAGAATGCATCAAGAATACAAGTTCATAAGAGCTTCTACGAACCAAGGCAGGAGATTAGTTAGTGCACTATGACCCGCCTACAAAAATCAACAAATAGTGCACGACAGTCTACCTGTACGAAGCAGCAAACAACTCAATTCAAAAGCTGCTACGCCACGCCACCGGATCTGCAACTTCCGTACAAGCAGACAGAAGGCGTCTATTCCAAGAATACCCCCGCACGTGCACAATAGTTTGTATACACATAGGTACACTAATGAGGTATATAATCTTAACCCGCATGGGCCCCGGCGAGCGTGTTATTGGTACATACGTGACGTCTAGGGATGCTGCACGGGTTATTAAATTTAAACCCGATCCTCCTTAGCAGGTAAAAGGAATCGACAGGGTTTAATTATAAAATACCCCCAAACACCCGCATGGGCCCCAACGAGCGTGTTATTGGTACACACGTGACGTCTAGGGATGCTGCGCGGGTTGACAAGTGAATTCAGATTCGAAACCGATCCTTCTATATGGGTCAATAGAAGTCGACAGGGTTCGAACCATTAAGCAAATATAAAGTCATGACGACCGGTATGTTTGCTTTAAAATGTTCATATTAGGCCTTCAAAACCTACAACAATATGAATTCACTAGTAAAGGCACGAAGCCTATGAAACCCGATCCTCAGTCAATAGCTTGGCTGAGTTGACAAGGTTCAAGCTACAAATAGAAATGAACCAAAATACCCCGATGATGGCCGTGTTGAATGCAGATCTCAACCGGAGGGGTTCCCAAATAATTTCCAATGCCGTTCCAAATATCCAAAAATCCCATAATACTCCAAAGCTCCACCCAAAAGAAAAAACCCGAAACTCCACAAAAATTCCAAAAATCTCAAAATCCCAAAAATATTTAAATTTGAAATAAATCCATCAAAAACTTAAAGCAAAATCCATCCGCCCTCCGCAACAGTTTGCCAAGGCGGACAAATTCAAATTAACTCTAGCTCACAAAGAGCCAAATGCCTAGTCGAAAATATCACTATGATCCATTCTCAAATAATCTCTTGCCAGTAAGGACGTGGTACGTGTCCTCTAACCGGCAGTTTCGCCGCCAAATGGCACTGCAGGTAAACGGTTATGACCCGGGGCCCTCTGAACCGAGTGGTTTTGCCGCCAAATGGCACCACAGATAGCGGTTATGGCCAGAGCCAATACGCTCCTTAATGGCGTTAAATCCTTGAGATATGAATCAATAGGATATGATCGATAGGGCACAAAGCCCTCTGTTAGCTAAGGTGGATTCAAATTTGTCCCCTTAGACAAACATTCAACCCCGGTCTACAAGGTCCCCTTGGACGAAGCAACCCATGGCTACCGACAAGGATCCTTCTGTCAGGTTGGGTCGACTACCTCCTCTGACTAAGTAGACCAGGGACCACGATGGCCCGGGACGACGGAACCATGGGATCTTGATCGGGTCTATCATCCATTCCCCCACCATCCGCTTTAAGTATAAGATGGTAAAATTTCTATTTTAAATATGAAATTCCCAAATTCTCCAACTATTTTCAAACCAATTCTCAAATTTCCATATCCAAACTCATTGCTGCTACTATATGCCAGATAACACGTATTTTCTACATATCTGATTGACGACTAGCCTTAATCGAAAGTTCTCTCTCGTGATCGAGAGAGGTAATTAACTATAGGGGCTTGCGCCTATAGGAAACCAGAACTCAGATCATAAAGTCCTCACAAAATGAGGGCGAAATCTCTGGGTAGTGTCTTATCTACAAACCCATCTGCCTTCCAAAATTTACCCCGGAACTTAGTTCGTTAAAACTCCCTCGCCGAATAAAAAAAGCGAGCGGAGGCCGGGGCCGAATTTTCGGAGCCCACAACGGTGATAAGTGATTTTTTACCGGCGGTCTAAACCGCCGGTAAAAGCCCTAATACGAGCCCCCTCGCTCCGCTCATTTCATTTTCCCTGTTTCCTTCTCTCTCTCGGCCGCTCGCTCATATCGCTCCTCCGCTCGTCCGATCAGCCCCCGACGAAGGAACTCCGGCCTCCGACCCCATTCCGACCCCCCGCCGACCCCTATCCGACCGCCGCCGTCCCCAGTCCGACCGCCGCCGACCCCTTTACTCCGACGCCCGACCGCCGACCGTTTCCGACCCCAAACAAACCGATTTCTCTTTTAAGGTTAATTTTAATGGTTTTTCTTTGATTATTTGTTGATATTATCTTGTTAGTTAATGTTTTATACTTTAAAAATGTGGGAGAGAGTTATGGTGCATATATAGGTTTAGGTTTGCTTGGATTAATGCTTATATTGTTTGTCAAAATCAATTTGGATTAATGCTTGAGTTATTAAGCTCCAAATCTAGACAGTTGGGTTTAACTTTTAACTATGCTTGAGTGATTTTAGATGAAGAATCCCAACGAAGGTAATTATGTTCTTACCAATTCTTTAATTCAAGTTGCTCTTGATGTTGGGCTTGATTCAACTATTCAGCATATTCTAGGACCTGAATGTAATACTGTGAATAATGCCAAAGGTCCTCATCAAACTTATATTTCTTTAAATGTTTTTTAAAATGGTTCCTTATGTTAAGATTCTAGTTTTTGTGTTATCTTATGCTGAATCTCTTGAGATGGTTGGAGATAATAAAGGAAATGAGGTTTTTACTGAGCAATCTAGTGAGGAATCATAAGGTATTTGTCCTTCTCCTCGCAATTGAGAGGAGGGCGAGATAAATTCTGCCAATGAGGATTATTACCACAAGTTTGTTGATAAATTTAAGGACATAAGTTTAGTTAATGTTACTAAAGATGATTTCTGAAAAAGTTATAAGAAAAACTAAAAAAAAAGTAATTACTTGGATCTTCTGCTGATTCTAGAATCACAAGATACAACACTTCTTTCAAAAAATGATCTTAATGATTAGTTATATGGTTGCGAATATTACATGTGTTGGTTATCGTGAAACTTGTATGCGTATCCACAATTTATACTGAAATCTTAATATTTCTTTTTTAGTCCTTTTAGAGCCCATGGTTGATTCTTCCTAAAGTTTGATTTTTTCCTTCGCTAATTGTTCCAGTAAAATTTGGGTTTTTTGTAAAAGTGATATTAATTTAACTAGTATTGATGATTTTGATCAAATTATTCATTGCAACTTCTCTATTTTTAATATTTATAATATTGGTATATAGTTTATTTAGTTGCACAAGACTTGGTAGATTGCCTCTTTGGCAATGGCTTGTTGACCTTGAGAATTCTTATAAGGAACATTGGTTTATTAGAGGTGACTTTTAAAGCATAAAAATCTATTTCGATGTATAACAGATTGTTTATGCCTCCAACATGTAGGGTACGTTTACTTCAACGTGCAAATGACTATCCAAGAAGAGAGATATTGGATGTATAATAGATTGTTGCCGGGTCGAAAAGGATTGACAGTTGAATTTATACAGGGAGTTGAAACTTTCATTCAAGTTGCATCTCAACTGCCTTCCTTTCAACTTGATAAAATGTTTAGATGTCCGTGTTCGAAGCATAAAAATCTAGCATTCCTAAAGCCCGATGATGTGAAGCTTGATTTATATCGTAGAGGATTTCTTCCAAACTATTGTATTTGGACATCACATGGCGAGTACGAGCCACATAGAGATGCTCATGCTGGTTCATCTACAGCTTATGAAACATTTCATGAAAATCAAATGAGTAGACCCTATGAAGACCTTATTTTTGATGTAGCAGGTCATAATTTAAGGTCTAATGTGGAAGAGCCATCAAATGCAGAGACACAAAAATTCTTTGAGTTATTACATTCAGCCCAAAAGCCAATTTGGGAAGGTTGCAGTACGCAGTTCATGTAACTTGCAGGATGATTTCTTACGAGTTAGAGAAAGCAGGCAGTCCACTGGCGAGGGATCATCTTCTGGATCGGCCCATACTTCTGAGTATCACACATGGTCAGAAGTTGTTGGTGGAAGACAGAGGGGGAGGGTATATGGCATGGGTTCACAAGCTTTTGCTATTGAGGGCAGTTCATACACCTCTGCATTCCATGATCCAAGTGGAGCTGAAGAATCTGTAAGTGAGAGGGTTGCAGCACTTACTAGAGAGATTGAAGAGATGAAAAGGGTTCAAGCTAGAGAGATTGAAGAAATGAGGAAGGCTCAGAATGAAATGCAAGCAGAGTTGCAATCCTACAGAGCTGGAAAACAAAGGAAGAAGGACCAACAGGAGCAGCCATCTGCAGACAGTGAGGATACCGATGATGATTAGATGTTTATTATGTTTGATGAATGTATTAATTAGAACTTGTGAACTTCTGAACTAGTGATTGTAGCATTATCATGAACTATTTTGTGAACTTGTGATTGTAATGTTGTGATGAATTTTGTATTTTCTGGTTGTGATGAATATAGCGGCGTGTTGCCCAACATATATATGCTTTTTCTGCAGGTTTAGACTTTAGGGTGAACCTCCCTCAAATAGAGGGGATGCTGTCAATTTTTTTTTTCAGGTGCTACAGGTTTCCGGCGGCTAACCGGCGGTTTGGCCGCCGGAAACTACGATACCGGACGGGCAAGATAAAGCCGCCGGTGTTATTATTAAACCGCCGGTGAATACCGGCGGCTTACCGACGATCACCGGTGGTGCTACGATGGACGCACGACGGTTTAAACCGTCGGTAATACCGACGGCTATAACCGCCGTCAACCGCCGGTAAGATACCGGCGGTCTAACGGCGCCGTCCGGCGGTCTAATGAACCAGACGACGCCAGGTTTAACCGCCGGAACACCGCCGGTACTATGACCGGCGGTTTTCCGGCGGTTACATTAGACCGCCGGTACTATGACCGGCGGCCAAACCGCCGAAAGACCGACGGTTGAAATTCCGGTGATCACCGGCGGTATGGGCCGCCGGAAAACCGCTGCAAAAATAAACCGCCGGTAAAAGGCCGTCGGAATTTGTTTCCTACGCCGTTTGTACCAGCGGTCACTGAACCGCCGTTAGACCGCCGGTAATTTGACAAACCGCCGGTAATTTTACACTAACCGTCGGTTTTCACTGTTTTTCCTGTAGTGAGAGCGGTGAGCCCTCGACCCCGCCGTCCCAGCTTTCCGTTTCCAATAAGTAGGAGGTCGGGCTATTAAATTATCTACCTTGTACAAAATAAATAAATAACATAGCTCTTCTTGGCCTATTAGTTGAGAGCTTAGGCTTTCAACTAAGAGGTCTAGGGTTCGAGTCTATGTGTATGCGTTGTGTGTGTGATTTTGCCTTAAATGAGCTAAGTGTCCCAAAAAATAAATAAATAAATAAATAAATAAAGCATAGGAACTTGTAATCTACTATATAAGACAAATTAAAGGTCGAACTGTCATGATTATCGTCTGACTGCAAGCATACAAGCAAATCCAGCCGTACATCTTTAAGGCGTGGCGAGCTGCGCTGCTATGCAGTGAAAATTAGAATGTTACACACAGCTCTCTTGGCCTATTAGTTGAGAGCTTAGGCTTTCAACTAAGAGGTCTAGTATTCGAGTTTATGTGTAAGCGTTGTGTGTGTGATTATGTCTTAAATGACCTAAATGTCCAAAAAAAAAAGGAATGTTTGTAGAAGATTTAGAATTTCTCTCATCCAAAACAGCGAAGCGAAGAAGACAAAACGAGTTCATCTTTCTCTTTTTCATAGCCTTCGCTTCATGACTGAGAGGTTCCTCTTTGCTATGTTATTGGGGTGCTCTGCTAGGGTTTTGGTGTTTCTTGCGCCTATCCCTCTTCCCGCGCTGCCTGTTTGGCGAGGGGCTTCCCCCTCCCCCTCACCCCCATTGCTATGGCTCACTCCTCCTCTTACCTCTCCGACTTTCCCTCTCTTCTTGGATCTATTGCTTCGACTCTCGTCTCCCCTACTAACCTAAACTTCATCTCCAACCTAACCAAACAAAGATCCTGTGGCTAACGAGTTCTACCTCTCGTTTATCCTCCCCCCCCAAAGGTTATTCTCTGCTGCTGAATTGGAGCTCAGTGTTCCTGATTGGAATTTGTCACTGGTAGGATATTCGGTAGGCCCGAGACCTACTTACCTTAGCCTTCAGAATATCATAAAAAAGGCTCGGATGCCATCTTTCTCTCAATGATAGTTTTTTTCTATTTAAGTTTACCTCTTTGGAGGACTTCGATGCTGGATGGTCGGGCATGGTTTTTCTTTGGTAGACCCTTCATCTTGCAGAAATGGACCCCCAAGTTCAAACCTAAAAGGAATGAATTCACTTCCATTCCTATCTGGATTAAGATCATGGATCTCCCCTTGGCTGTTTAGAATCTATTGGGAATATAAAAAATTGCTAGTTTTGTTGGTCACCCGCTTGCTGTTGATGCCCTCACTGCAAGAAAAACTCGTCTTACTTATGCGTGGGTTTGTTTCATGGTTACAAACTCCTCCCTCCCTGACAAAATCCCCGCTCCTCCACTGAAGTTGAATATAGGGCTCTAACTGCTGGTGCATGTGATGTTATGTGGCTAAGACACATACTTAATGATTTTCATATTCAGGTCACTCAACCCACCCCTCTGTTTTGTGACAACGTATCTACACTTGCCATAGCTAATAACCCTGTATTTCATGCTCGCACAAAGAATATCGAGGTTGACTATTATCACGACCCGGCCCGAATGCTCAGTCTAACGAGGCGGGTACGAAAAGTCAGACAATAAAATTCATTAAACATTTTACTACTTCTTCATTTATACTGAATAGCCACTAAAACACAAAAATGTATATTTACTTATTGTCATTTGCAATCCGCCTTCTGTAGACAAATTCTTCTCTTTCACTCATTTCTTTTCTTAGGAACTTACCTAAAACATTTAAACTCGTGGGTTGAGTTTACTAAGTAAACTTAGTGGATAACTATTTAAAACAATCACTATAAATATTATTTAATATGTATTATATCATTTCTTAACTTTATTTAATTCATTTCAATAATTTATACGTATCCAATCATTTTTCTTTAAAACATTTTAAAACTTTTTAAAATATTAATATTTCATTTTTCCATTTAATTCGTACAGGAGCACCGTCTCAATGTACCCAAAGGTACAACCTTTTTCATTTATCCTTTTTCATTTTCATTACCTTTTCCTTTTCCTTTTCCTTTTAGGTGCACGAGTACGACGTCCCTAGTCAATACCATAAGAGGGTGAACTCCTGTAATTTTAATACATATCATTTTTCTTTCTTTTTCATTTGTCTTGAACATTTTTATTCAGTTTCATACATCATTTCTTTGTTTGCATATTTCCTTAATACATATATATACTATATAACATTCTTTTTCATTTATATTCATAATTGTATTCATGTTAGACATTTAATCTTTTAGCATTTCACATAAAATAATATTTTAAAAATTAAACTTTGAAAGTATTACTATACTACACAATATTATATCGTATTTGAAAGAATAATATCAATATTGAATTTCATAATTATAATTATCCACTTTGAACTTTTCAGGACTTTGAAGCTTGATATAACCTTGAATCAATTTCCCTCATTGTTGAATCCTTGATTGATCAACTCATATAACCTTGATCTCTCTCTCTCTCTCTCCAAATTTTCTAAAATTATACAATATAACTTTCATGAAAGAAATATGATTAATTAACAAAATTTAATTAAAGCTATAATATGGAGAATTCACTCACAAAAAAGAATTTTCTCAAAATCCCTATATTCTTCTTTCTCCCTCAAAATGCTTTCTCTTTACTTAAAATCTCTTCCTTTACCTTCAAGAAACATATTGTTCATTTTAAACGAAGTAAAAGAAAAAAATTTATACAAAAATTCGAAAGAAAATCCAACAAACATTTTTCTTTCTTTTTCCTCGATCGTTTCTCTCATTCTTGAAATCTCTCCTAAATTAACACTCTGTTAACTATAAGAATGAAAAGGAATCATTATTTCTTATCCTTGAAGACAATCGTTTGCTAAAATTAGAAAAAAAAAAAAAAAAATTTACCTCGCTTTCTCGCACGAAGTCGCCGTCCGCCCCTCTCTCTGTTTCGCGCGAAATGTCCCATAACGACCCTCTGTTGGGTTGCGGACATTAATAGAAGGCTGGCCGGTTTGATTGAACCGGCCAAGCCTAACCCGGTTATTACAACTATCACTTCATCTGGGACTATATTAAGTCCCACAACATCTCAGTTCATCATATCTCTTCTCACGATTAACTTGCTGATATTTTCACCAAGCCTCTCCCCTCTACCCGCTTTCTTCAACTCAAGAACAAGTTAATATTTCAAGAGCTCATTATTAACTTTAGGAGTGGTGATAAGTGATAAGTGTTGAATGATAAGTTTTACATGATATAAAGTGCTCTCCCCCACTCATGCCATAGGCTCTACCTTTTACAGAAATATATAGCTTCATCTCTCTCTATCATGATTTCATCATAGCCATTGATTTGTAACAAACTAATTAGTACTCTTGTATTTAATTATCTATAGTAAGATGTATTATGCATATGAGAAGAATAATCAACAGTGCTTCTTCATGAGTTAGTTTATTCTTATTTTCTATGCTACAGTTTACTCACCTATACAGGTGCTGAAGATCGTCTTCATGTATAATCCTATTTTGATCCCGCTTTGGATACTCCTAAGCAAAGAGATTACATGAGAGAATCACAGAAAGTAAAATAAGATATTTAAGTGATTTGATTTTGTAATATACGTCTAATGAAGAGAATGGTAGGAGTTTTGATCATGATTTTCGACAAGAAGAGGCATATTTATAGAATAAGTAGGAAAAATATGAGGCTCTCGAGCTTTCTTTGCATTTATATTTTTATAGAGTCTTAAGTAGGCGTTACAATGTTTTTCCATTTGTTGTCTTCTAAATCATTGCTCCCTTTAATGAGTTGACATTTCTGTTCAACATTGAATAGATTCCTTGAACGATGGGTACTCTCTTCTTTTGAAAAAAATGTCTTGAACTAGGGCTTTTGAGCACTTTCACACATCTTCAATAACATTAACGACTAATTCACTTTTGTAGCCATCCTCTACTCCAACCACTGAGGAATTAGATAGCGAAAATTAACTATACTTATAAGGTTCGTTTGGGATGATTTTTTTATTGCTTCTTAAAACAATTTTGTTGTACAAAATTTTAAATTTTTGTACTAAAAAGTTGCTTGAAGAAGCAGTAAAAAGACCGTCCCAAACTAAGCCTTGGTAAAAAAAAAATCAATTTCATTTACCACCGAGCATGTCAAAATTAACTATGCTTCCTACCTAGATAGAAGAGATTACTGAGATTCCCCCTGCTCTCTATTCAAAGAGTAGAAGTATTGTATGTCGATTCTTGTTTTACTTATTAAAATGTTAACGGCATGAAATCCACTCATCACATGGAGAGATTATTACGTTCGGAGTTCAGACGCGTCCAGAGGTCAATCCGGACGCGCCACGTCACCCAATGCACTATATTTTGAGTAACGTGGCGCGTCTGAATTGACATCTGGACGTACAATTCAGACAACTCACGTAATAATTTTTTCCATCACAGGAGGGCTGAATGTTATATTGTATTATGTGGCAAAGCATTTATAAAAATCTACTTATTTTATTATTTTCTTGCTGTTTGATAGACTTGCTTTTCTAATCAACCCACTGCATGAACATATTCTTTATTAATGAAATTCTGTGCATCTACTTTGTCGTAATTCTTTGCTTACGTTTGTAAAAATACTATGCATAATATGAATCATAATATTGGGATCTGTTTTCTATATTCTGCTTTAGTCTGCGTGCAGTGCTGCTGCAGTCCACTGCAAAGAGAAGGGGAAAAACGTTTCGAAGATAGCTCTTCAGTATAGTCTAAAGAATAAAGATATTTCAGCTGTGCTTGTTGGCATGAATTCTGCTGGTCAGGTTTGTGTACCTTTCTCAACGTAAATTATTTAATACTGCATGTTTATTGGCTTAATGGATATTTTCTTAAGGCCATCTGCCTCCAACCACTGGGCATGTCTATATCATATTTGTTATTCACTTGCTGTCGGCAATAGTTTATGGAATTAAAAAAGGGCTGGCCCTCCAGTTAATAAAAAAACCGCACATGTTAGCTTAGGCTAGTTTGTTTTATTGGATATATTCACAATTGATAGATTTTTTTTCTTAGAAGTCAGTTCAAATATTTATTTGATTAAAATTTTTGGGAATTGGCTCTTTTTTTGTTTATCTTTAAAATATGGCGTGAGTTTTAAGAGGGGCGGAATCAGCCATAATTTTCAGAGGGGGGGGGCAAATTTATAAGTAACTGTTCGCATATATGTCGGGGGTCCAAGGGGCATGCAGCGCCCCCGGAACAAATTTTGATTTACTATTTCTCTTTGTATTTTTTTCATCATTCCCTAACAAGAAGCAAAGAAAGCAAGAAACTGTCCAAGTAACCCAGAGCATCATACTGGAAAGAATCCCACACCAACTAGAAGGCTTGATTGCTTCATGATTAAGTGAAAAAATCTATTTATTTGTGCTTGTAACTATCCCAAATGTCTTTCGCTTGAGCTTATTTGAAGAGACAAAACCCTAAGTGTTGCAGGTAGAGGATAATGTTGGTTCTGCTCTTGAGCTCTCAAATGTGGGAATTGACGAGGAAACTCTGCAAGATGTGGAGGCTATTTTAGAACCTGTGAAGAACCAGACTTGGCCGAGCGGAATTCAGCGCAACGACTAGTTGAGTATATTCTCAATAATAAAGATTTATTCTAATAATGAAGAAAAAAATTAGTAGTTGAGCATATCCTCAATAATGAGAAAAATTATTATGTGTGGATGTCGAACGTCATCGGAGACCAACCAGAATGAGCCATGTCGGTACCGTGGCTCGGTACCGCTCGGTATCACACTTGATATTGCTAACGTGGCTCATTCTAATTGGTCTCCAGACTGCATTTGACATCTGCATAGAATAATTTCTACAGTAACGAAGATGTATTGTAATAATACATACTATATATTTTTAATAAAAATTAATCATGTATGCATAATAAAAATATGGTAACATAATAATTCTAATAACTCTTGCATCATTTTCTATGATATATATACTTTTGTTAAATTAATAAAAAATTCTGTTATCAAATAACATTTTTAAATTTCTTGACTAAATTTAAACTATATATATATATATATATATATATATATATATATCGCCCTGCTATCTCTTTCGATAGCTATCACTCTCGCTCTCGAGCGCGCGCTTTATTTATCTCTGATCGCCTCAGGTGATCTCCCACCCAAACCTAAACTGAAAATCCTATACCTAACCAATGCTGGACCGAAGGGATCGCGGCTTCATGTCCTCGTCTCTCCTTATGAAGCCCTCGCTGCCATCGGTCGGCCAACTTCCCCAGCATCAACTTCTTCGATAACCTTCCGTCCGTCCCCCTTCACTCTTAAGAATTTTCCATTCCTCACTCTCCATCTTTCTCTGTTCTTGATCAGCTACTATGGCACAACTCTCTTCGAAACCCTCGGTAACTAGCTTCAAAACCGTGGCGTCCCTCGCGACCGAATAATCATCTCACATATGCGGCCGCTACGATGACGGATTCGATTTCTGAGCGGATAGCTTCACACGTTGCATCGACGAGGTGCGTCATCAGACTCCGGCTCCATTTCTTTGATATTCTCCATTGTCAGGACATCGAGTTTGGTTTGTTCGATCAGATCGTCAGCGAAACCATTCCGGCGATGCGGAAAAGAAGAGCGGAGAGGAAGACGCGATTTATCGGAATCTCAGGTTTGCCTTTGGGGATTTTCAAGTATGTTCTGAATCGTTTACCAATTGGTTCGGTGGCTGTGATGCTTTCATATTGTCATTACGGTGTTAATGATTCTACTGTGCTGGATTTAATTCCTTGTTTGAAGAACAAAGGGGTTGAGTTGGCTAACTCTTTCCCGCTTGCAACGGGGCTTTTGACGGAGAATGGGCCTCCGGATTGGCACCCTGCATCGCCAGAACTGCAGGTATCTCATCTCACACTCTCCTTTCAAGGTAATTACGCGGCTCATCTTGGTTTGTTTGGGAGCTTTCTTATCAATCAAGAGGTCGTGAGATTGATAAATCTTATAGTATGTGATATGTGCGAGTTTCTTTTAATTAGCTTAAATGCCTTAAAATAATAATAATAATAATAATAAACGGATTAAATTAGCATATAATTAAGATCTTTATTATTTTAGTGTTGAAATAATTAATTACTAGAATAACTGAAATTGCATGAAAATTAATTTGAGTTTTTAACTAGGATCATTATTATTTATATAAATTTTAGTTTGATGACTAATTTAAGGATACTATATTAATTGATTAATTAGTTGGCTTGCAATTAAATGTTTTCACTGATTTAAATTGATTTGAGTTTTATTAATATTATTGTTGCGTGTCAAAAAAATCATAATATTGAATAAAAAGAAGATCCAATTCATACATAAATAAAAGAAGAGTTATAAATGACACTGACTATTTTGTGTGGAAATTTTATATAATTGAAATAATTCTACAAAACAAGGTTGCTTACAGTTTAACTAAGTTTTAATTTGACTTTGTGTTTGCTAAAATTAGAACCCCGATGATTCTAGCTCTAAATTTGATTCGGAAGTTTGGAAAGCATGCATTGCATGGACATTCATGTCCAATTAGCCAAATTTGTTACGATGCATCCGCCATCAGTTATATACGCACTAAATTATGAAAATAACATAAAATAATTAATTAATTACTCATAGTAATTTATCATCAATGAATCGTTTAAACTACCTATCTAAAATTATAAATTCAGTATTTTTTTGTTAATAATTAAGAAATACCTAATTGACAAAAAAATTAATAATTAACAATCTATTAATTAGAATTCTTATTAAGATTATAAAAACTTTATTTTTATTAAAATATGGTAATTAGCCATTTTATAATTTATTAATCCTTATATTAGCAATGAAATATATCGTGGATGATTTTATTAATAATAAGGCACAAAAATCAACCACAGTCAGTGTGAAACTTAAATTAGGCCATGTATGATTCAGTTGATTTTCAGTTTTGAGACCTATTATTAAAATCAAGGAGCGTACTTCCTGAACTAAAGCTAGTTAGTATAATTAATTAAATTTATAATTGTTGATAGTCGTTAATTATTTATGATTAATTGATATTTTGTTTGAAATAATTATTTTAATTAAGTATAATTAAAATCTTAATTAACCAAAATAGTTACTTTTATTTCCTATTTTAATTGTAACTTAATTAGAAATTAAACATAAGTAATTATAATATTTGCATTTATTAATTATATTTTCTATTTTTTTTATCGTCGAAATATTCGTGTTTTGACAACTGTGAAAATAAGTGATAATCTTAGCAGTTCTTTATTTAAGTAAACATTTAAATAAATAAAATAACAATAAAATTAAGTAATATTGATGCAAATATATCGAAATATTTCGACAATCTATATTTAAATATCTTTTGTTTATTGATTTGATATGCTTGTCAAAGTAATAAATTGCTTTTTTTTTTTAAACAATTAATTTTTATATAATTTCTTATAGTTATAACTTATTTTTTCTTCAATGTCTAATAGTTTAATATTAAAATATTAATTTTGCCCCCGAAATATATCGAGAAAGGTAGTTTTGATATTTTCTCAAATAAAATCATATATTTGATATATTATTTGTTTATCTTAAACGTATTAAATTAATTTCTCACACAACTTAAATATTTAGATTTTTATGTTGTCTTTATTCGATAAAATGTAAGAGAGTTATTATAATATCACACTAATTAAAGTAGTATGAAAAATATAACATAAAGAATTTAGAAAAAAAGTATGAGTAAACAATTCAATCAGATTGTTGAATCCCCGTTGTTATTGTCTTGATCTTGAGAGGCGTGCAGCCTTCATTGAGATGATGCTGCAGTGTCTGCCAAATGATTATGAGTCACAAGAGATCAATAATCTCACAATTGCCTACTTCATCTCTAGCCTTGTAATTCAGAAAATTAGGCGCTCTTTCTGTTTTGCCTTCGTACTTCTTCACTATTACTTACAAAAATATAGCATTCTATTTCTTTTCATTTCCCTTTCTTTCAAGAGAAAATTAAGTAAATGGATATGACAAGGGCATCAAGACTAAACCACCGAAATTTGTAGTAACAATACAAAAAGAGAGATGGGGGCAAAAGAGTATTCGATATAGGAGACATTATTCGATCTAGACATTGCAACTCTACATCCGAATACGAATCAGAATGAGTCATATCAGCTATACCAAGCCATAAAACCGAGTGATACCGAGCTGCGGACTTAAGCATTCGGACAGAATTCTACTTCTGCACAGAATAATTTTTCACGATATAGTGTATAAAGATAAGGCAAGAGATGAAGAGGTAAGTTATTATGATGCGATTGATCATGTGTAACTCATAATCTTATGACAGAAGATCGAGCAATTATATCTAGAAAAGGCCACATGCCTGTCTTAATTAAAAGTGGCTGGGTCCCAAAGGTTTTCAAAACAACACAATTATAGCACGGATAAGTAACATGTCAAGAAAAAACAGAACTAAGGTTTTCAACAAGGGTGAAACAGATGGTACTTCCTTAAAATTAAATGTATTAATATACACAGACGACAGCGCTCTTCATTTGATTTGAGAGCTTGTTAAATTATACAATTTTTTTTCCATAAAATTTACGTTTAAAAAAACTGCTGTGACGAAAGCGGTTTAAAATTATGATTGAGAAAATGATTTTGACAATAAACAGAAAAGGCATAAGCAACAAAAAGCTACAACAATTAACTTATTTTGAAATCTTTCTTCTCTTTTTTTCCATAATATGTTCAGATATTGAATAGAAAAATAACTCACCCCTGAAAGGCTGAAGCAAGCATTAAGGCTATAAGTTTCATCTCACAGCCTGGTGAAGCGATGGCCAAGCTATTTCATCATCATTGCTGTATCCGTGGATGAGGAAATCAGTGCAATTCTTTTTACAGCCAAGATTATAAGGATTTCGAAAACGCCCGTCTGGGCCTCGAAGATAGGAGTACCGAGCAGAATTTGCCATTTCATTAGTAGTTATGTTTCGTGCTATCTGCGCATAAAACCATGCAATTGATTAATCGAACCATATTTAAGTAAATGACCCAAAAAATTTTGAGATCAGATCCATTACTTACCAAGTCCAATATGGCCAGTTCATGAACATAAAACAGATTTTGAAGTCTTATATAAATTACAGAAAATGAATGTTTTTGAATATATTTGTATTTATCCTTACAAACATACATATGTATAAATATGAGGGTACACAGCCTATAAATCTATACATATGTGCAAGATATATAAATTATTGAGGCACTATCGAGCCAATCACAATCAAACAAATTGACGCATGAACTTACAAACACAGAGGTGACGCAATTTCTTTTTGATTATTAACAGTAAAACTGAACAGCCGAAGTTTAACAAGATCTTGACTAATATTTGTTTCACTTGTTGAAATCATTATGTTCACAAATCTTTAAATAACGTCAGTTTTTCTATCATAGGTTTTGAGCTGACTAAAAGAAGTCTCCAAGTAACCACTCATTTTCACTTGGCATCATATTTGCCGCTAATGTAAGGCAGCTAGAACTCTGAATCAGTGAGAGCCAAGCTAGCTGGTAAAGATTTTGGAAATTGTTGTCAATATGTTTGAATTGCACCCAAAAATAAATATACAAAATAAAATAAAATAAAACTCTCTCCCTGTTCATTTTTCCATTGAATTTAACATTCCTTTCTCTGCAAAGGGTTTTAATAGATCGCTATGTCTCAATTTTTCTTCCTTTCTCGGCATGACCTCGCCGAGCCATCTGGGAATTTTCTCTCCTCTCGCAGACTCTAGGCATGACCACTAGTTAAGCCTAACAATGCTTTCTTGGTTGATATTGTTGAAGAGCAACCTATTATAAAATTCAAGATGCCCATTTCTATTCTTCTTAAGGGTTGGTCAAATTAGACCTAACCGATAATGTTGCTCACTTTGAATCCATTGCCTCCTTATGATAAATCTAGTGCAATGTCCCCGACATTGTGTTCTTGCGTGCCCCGACGCTATGTTCCCGAGCGCCTCAATGTTGAACGACAGAGAGTGGAGCGCCGCAGCGGTATAGATACGGTACTACAACAGTACAATACATAGGCTTGAGCGCCGCAACGCTGCGATATGAACTGGATGATTTTCTTTCTCGTATTTTTGAAGGGTTGCGTCACTTGGGTTATTTTACTTGGCTTTCTCTTGTATTTTGAGTAAGTAGACATTGAAAACGATGTATGTGAGTAGAGAAGCAATGAGAGAGCGAGATAGAAGAGAGATATGTACTTCTTTACTCCAATTTTCATAGTGAACTTCTTGTTGTTGTGTGGTGTACTGGTGTGGCTTTGTGATTTTTTCTCTATTTTGGGCTTTTTCCACATTAAATTCATGTGTCCTTTACTTTTTCAATAATTTTACTTTCTTGTTTGTTTCGTCATTGTGGTGTTTAGCCCTCATCATCCCCAACAAATCGTTAGTTTGGTTACTTGAGATTCAACACCAACATGAAAGATGCAATCTAGTGATCTCAACTCTGACGCATATAACAAGAAGCACAACAACTACCTCCATAAGTTGGCAAAGAAGTCACATATTGGTCAAGAAAAACAACCATAGAAAATTGAAAGGGAATGCATCATGTGCCGCATTCGTAGAGTGTATGAAGAAAATTTACGCTGATATAGCGTATTCTATAGTCAAAGATGTCGTTGTAACTCTCTAAAAAGAGTATTTCAATGTTGATCCCTATACATCAAATCAAGCAAAAAGAGATGGAAATTGGCAAATTAAGCAACGCGCGCATCGATGTTACGTGTCACTTGAAGGGTCAAATGACCTCCGATTGTCAAACGGACTACGTCGTTGCAATCAGGACGTCGAGTTCGTCTAAGAGAGAACCCCTTGCTGTCAAATCGGATGAGATAAGTCAAAAAGAACGGCTGACACCCAAAATTGATGAGCGACGTCGCCCAAACGACTTCTGATTGCAAAACGAATTTTGTCGTTGCGTTCGGAATGTCATCAACACCCAAAAACCACTAGCAACTTGTTCAATTGGGATCGTCAAACAAATCAGCACGAATTCTGAGGTGCTGGCGCGCAAACCGAGAAAATTGACACACGTCGTTGCTCAAAGGATGTGTGATCGCAAAATGGACTTCCTCGTTGCGTCCAGAACGTTATCAATACTCATAAATCATTACCAATTTGATCAATTAAAGTTGCGCGAGGAGATCCTCATGCATTTCAAGACAAAGGCGTGAAAATTGACGTGCGGCGTTGCCCAAACGCTTTTTTATCACAAAACGGACTTCATTGTTACATTCGGAACATCAACAATACCTAAAATGGATTGTAATTTATCTAATGAAAGTTGCCCACACAAATAAACACGAGTTCCAAGACGATCGCACGCCACTATAAAATTGAAAATTATTTCCCTTCCAAAAGACTATAAAATTCATTTTTAAATACAAAGCTCACCACAATCTCTCTTCATATAATATCATGTAGATTTTGAAGATTATTGGAAAGGAGCTTTCCAATTTGGAAAGTTAAGGATCTAAAAACTATCTAATGATAAAGTCTAGGGAATAATAATTTCAATGATGAATGATTAGATCAAAAATTGATAAACTTAATGATGATACATGGAATTTGATTTATGCAACATTTCCTATATTCCTAAAATTTAAGAATTTTTGGTCTACAATTTCTGAAGACATAGGTAATGTAGTTTTCCCTAAGTGGCATTGTTTGTCATGTCCAATTTGAATCTTGTGCTATTACCCCTAAATTTTTTGAAGACATATACCGGGTAGTATCATGTAATTGTGCAACTTTAAAATGAGGGAGCTCCTATGTTGTTTGAAATTACGCTATCATCATTATAAGGGACGCTAATAGAGCTATTGATGCCATGAACATTCAATAAAGAAGTATTTCTCCATGTTTTGTGGCATTTATTAAGATCAGGCTAAAATTTAGTTCTTGTATTTTGAACTTAACACAATCGTGAAATAGAAATGATTTTTTTCCAATAATTAATTCCACAATCATTAAATCCCTAGCTCTACAACTATATATAAATTAGGGAAGCTTCAACTGGGTTTTCAACACCTTATTATGCATATAAAAGCTTCTAGACAAGAAGATGTTTTAAATCATGATACAAGAATAAATCATGATTTCTTTGAAGGGAAAACCATAGATAATTAATGATGTTTACTTGGGATTATGATGACATATAGGTCAATGAAATAGTGAATCGTAACCATCTGGTTACTTAATGATTCGATTCATTATATCAAGTAATCTTAGTATTGTGGATACGCCACCGGATCTGCAACATTACTATGAGCAGACAGAAGACAATACTCTTATAATAACTCCAAACTATATACTAAAACACACCCGCATATGCTCCGATCATCAAATATGATTCTTAAATCGAACGATCAAAGAATGCCGCGCGAGTCAAAAATTCAAGTTTCATACTCCTCCCGTAACTGTTTGAAATTAACCCCAGCTCACAAAGAGCGAATATCGTATCGGGTGTATCACTAAGATTCATCCTCAAATAGTCTTTTTTCCAACAGGGACGTGGCACGTGCCCTCTGATCGGACAATTTTGCCGCACAATGACACCGTTATAAAGCCCGTATGTTCCCTAATGACGTCAAACCCTTAAGTAATGAATCATAGGATATATTTGATAGACTTAAAGGCCTTTGTTAGCTTAGGTGGATTCATATCTATCTCCTTAGATAAACATCACCCTAGGTCTATAAGGTATTCTTAGACGAAACAACTCATGACTTCCAATAAGGTGCCTTCTATCAGGTTGGGTTGACTTGTCATATCCGAAAAATTTCCAAGTAAATACCTTATTGTGATTTTTTTAGAAGTATTTAAAATACTAGTAAATGGATATTAGTTAGAGATATATTAAATTAAATTAGATAAGTTTATTTTATGAATGATTAGGTGCTTTCAAAGGATGTGAAGGCAGTTGCTTGTGGGCCCTCCTAATCATTTAGAATTCAGTTTTTTCTGCTAGAGTGTGAACCCTCCCATTCTTCCTGCAGTTGGAATTCACGCCACAAGCCAAAAGCGGTTAAGGAAGAGGGAGGTTACGGGATTAGTGCAGTAGCAAGGAAGGAATATTTCATTCCTGTAGAAGCCATTCGACAGTCTTGTAGAGAGCCGAACCTTCTGTTAGAATTTTGGATGGGGCTTGTAGAGAATTCAGCCAGGAATTCTGAAGCAGTGATTGAAGAATTTGGCTATGCTGAGAAGAAGATGAAAAAAATATTTTAGAAGGAATTCATCAATGCAGAAATTACATGTATGATAGTGATGAGGACATTGGAAGATAAACGGCAACGATCTGGAGTTTATACATCTTATGTACTAGTTTATTTTTATTTTCTGTTTTCTCATTTTACCCCTAGGGGTGGTCATGTGGTGTTGTAGCCCGAAGGGCATTTTAGTCTTTGTTTTTTTTTTTTTTTTCATGAGGCCTATTTATAGGCTAGCTCTCTTGTAATTTGGATGATGACTATTGAAATGAAAATTTCAACTTTTGCTCATGATCTCTTTGTGAGTTCGAGAGGAGAGGAGTAGCCTAGGAGAGGTTCACACAAACTACCCAACAAACTCCTTCGTGGGAGCTCTTGGTTCTTATTTTTCTTTTCTTTCTTCCCCTTCTCTCTTTTCTTCTAGCCATCCCCACCCCCCATGCCTTCCCCTCCCCTTAGCCAGCCGGATCCCCTTTCCCCCTCACCCGTCCCACTAAATCCCCCACCTCCCTTCCACCAGAACCAACGCCCAAGCCGCCCGCCCCATTGATCCCCACCCGCCGGCCACCCCTCCATACTCCCCTAAATTTGAATTTCAAATTTCAAATTACCTATAATTACTTTCTTAAAATACCTCCATGCTATTTAGGAAAGATTCATTATTGGGATTCAATCTATTTTGAATAACGCCTTCCTATGAAAATAACCCCTCATTAGAAAGTTACCTTAATTTAAATCAAATCTGATTTAATTTAAATCACATTAACTCCATTGGGGATCACATACATTGAACTTGGACACCTTTCTCTCCCCCCTCTCATGGCCGGCCCCCTCCAATCTCTTTCCTATCTAATTAAAGCTCCCAATCAAGCCTCCAATCAACCCATTAATGCTCACTTAATCAGCCAGCCCCTCCCCCAAATCAGCCACCCCTTTATTCTCCTTAATTACTTGGGGTTTGAAATTTGAACTCCCTCCTAATTCCTAATTCACCAAATCTGAAATACATTTCAGATTTTCCCTCCTTGGCTTCCTAACTATAGAGCCCAAATCTGGCCCAAAGCCTTGCTCCCCCTCCCTGCTCTAGCCGGTCATCCCATTCCCCTCCTCCCTCCACTTGTTAGCCCTTCCAAATCTTCCTCGTGATTGCTCAAAACAAAGTTCCTTCTGGAGTGATCCTGCTGTCCAGAAGTTCGAGATGTCTTCATCATTGAATCTAGCCCAATACCTTTGCAAAACGGCTGCTCCATGAAGGCCAAATTGCTGTCCACGGATTTATGCGGGCATATCTACACATTATCCCTCAACCAAAAGATTTCAGTTGCCATCCAAAATTCCATAGCTATTCCAGGCTGCTGTCCAGACTATTGAAGCTAAGGGGATTGCTGATTTGAAGCCCCATATTTGCATATTACTTGATATTGGTGAACTCTTTCCCTAGTCGCTTATTTTCTTAGTTACCCTACTTCGTGGCTTAATGAATTCTTATGGAGCTTGTTAATTGATCTCCGTTAAAACCTAGTAATCTTAAAGAGTTGAGTGAGTGGAATTTCTCATAGTGACTTGTCTTATTGTTAATCTAGGGATATCTTGTTGAGAATCATCCATGCATGCAATGTAGATTAAGTTGACTATTTTACGATCTTAACTCCTATGCATGTGGTTTAGCCTAAGCTTGTCTTACCGCTCTTTATGTTTTCTTTTGTCGTTTAAAACCAATATAAAGATATGATTGTTGTGGATTCTAAAATTAAGCGTGCAAATTCATTAAGTAACTCATCTTTGCATGTACGTTTTAAATTAGATAGTAAGAATTAAGGGAAAGTATTTGGTTTCTGTTATCAAATTTTAAATGTAATTAATATAGTGATTGCAAGTGTACAAACTAATTGAGGAATAAGTGAAGTGAAGGGAGGTTAAGAGGGAATCAGGGAAGTTAGGTAAGTATTTTTTTATATTCTTAATTCAGTGGTCAATTTCTTTAAAGACAATAATGAATTATGAAACAAGTATACCAATTGCTACAAATTGTATGTAGGAATTATCTGAATATACATGCAAAGAGAATGTTTCGTAGTGACTTACAATCGTAGAAAAGTTCATAGTGGAGGATTGGGGGAGAATCCTCAACAAGGAGGTAAGAAATGCAAAATTAATGTTTAAAGAAACTTATGTGTTATGAATCATTTAAATTGCTTTAGATGGTTTTTCTCCAAGCTTTTGAATATGACCTACTGCTTATTCTTTTGCTATTATATAAGTTCAAGATAAAGTTTTGTAAGATCATTTAAAAGTTTTTTTATTTAAGAATGTTTTAGAAAGATGTAGATGTTTCTTGAAAAATTTATGCATATTAATCTCACACAAGATATATATATCATGAATAATGATGAAGGCAGATATGATATGTGATTATGAAAGAATGTTGAATACTAAATTAATGTAAAATTTGGCTATATATGATGTATGTTCTAACAATGTAGTTGAGACAAAAGAGTTCTCATACAAGAACTGCATGGTAAGTGGGGTAAAAGGGACCCCAGGAATTATGATACCTGCTTGGCAGGTGGGGCAAAAGGTATCCCAAAGAGGAAAAAGGGCCCTCTATGAATTTCAATGACGATGATGTCAGGTTTACCTGGGCTCCATTCAATAAAGTTAAGAAAGTATTGTCAAATCTTTTACAGAAAATTTATATTCAACAAAAATCCAAAAACATTGAAGCATAATGTTAAGTATGACTTTTAATGTTTCCAGTAATGAGTTCAATGTTGTAATCATTCATGTTATGTTATTTTAATTGTTAATTAATTCTGCTTAACTTGATAAGCCTCATAGCTTACTAGTACTTTCCTTACTGACTATTTTTACAAGAAAAGGGAAGGAAAAAGTGGAGAAAGTTTGATATGCAAGTATTTAAGTTTTATGTTAATGTTTATTTTAAATTTGGAAGTCTACTCTTGAGGTTAGTAAACACTTTTAAATAGTGTTACTTTGTATTTGTTTGGATTTCCTTAGTGACTCTGTACTAAGTCTTTGATGAAACTTTGGAACTATTAGATGCTTCATTTGTTGTATTAAATGATGTTTATATGATCTTTTATATAGATCTGGAATAAAATGAACTGAATGAAAGGTTAGATGATGGAAATATTTTGATTATTCTTGTTATACTCGACATTACTGTTATGGAGTACTGTGGGGTGTTACATGACTACCTCCTCTGACTAAGTAGAACCATGAAGGCTCGGGACGACGGAAGTATGGGATCTTGATCGGGCTCGTCTTTATTTCCCCCCATCATTAGTTTTAAGTTTATGGTGATACATTTTAAGTCTCAAACTCCAAAATTCATATCCGAAATTTAAACCCTATGTTGCTATTATACACTGGATTTGTGACCTATGAACCTCTTTAACGACTAGCCTTAATAAAAAATTCTCTCATTATCTGGAGGAGGAATAAACTATAGAGGCTTGCGCCTATAGGAAACCAAAACTCAGATTATAAAGTCCTCGCAAAATGAGGGTGAAATCTTTGGGTAGTGTCTTATTCATAAACCCAATCTGCCTTCTGAAAATTCAACCATAAACCTAAATATGTTAAAACTCTCCTAGCCATACACAAATAAACGAAAAAAAAAAATAGCCAGCGTGGAGAGGCCGGGGCACGAAATTTTCAGAGCCCACACCAACTATCCCAAGAACACTGAATGTAAAAAATGTATGCTACATCTCAAGCAATGGAACCAATAAATCACAAGTAAATCATTCTATGTAGTCCTGCCAGCCTTAGGTTGATTGAGTTGTAGCAAACTGCAGGCTAAATTCCAACTTAGCCATAACAAATTAAAATGTATAGTAAACAATTAAATTATTCCTTTACCTGAGATGCCTGTGCTATTGTTAAAGCCGATGCACCTGCTAGTAAGATGGTATCCATCAAGAGAAAAGAAACTGCTCCAGGATGTTCTGTCACCATATGATGCATCCACCTTCCAGAAGATGGTTTGACTGGTGATCCCGTCCACATCCCTGCATTTGACATCAAAAGTTGTAATTCTTGTATGCCCAATAACAAAGAAAGGGAAATTTTGGGCACTTTCAGGTACATACTATGAACTGCAATGACAGCGCCAAGTAGAGAAGTCAGGCATCCCAAGCAAAGAAAAACAAAGAAGTCCCATTTATTTTTCTGCAAGAGATTAAGAAAATGTTGGAAAGCATGTAGCCAAATCACTAAAGAAGGTTATACCATAAATCACAATTAGATGAGCATATAAAACCATATTTAAGCAGGACGAGATACTACAAAAATAGCATAGCCAAAAGAATGCACACAAACATGTAAATCAACTTCTCACCTTACCAACGCAATTGGATATCCATGGACAATGATGATCAAATTGATCCACACAACGCTTACAAGTGGGACAGTGTTTGGATCGCAGAGGCCTGATTATCTGACAAGCAGATTAAGAATAGTAAGAAAACTTCTTCGAAAAAAGCACCTTCAAAGGAAAAATATGAAAACACAGCTCGACAAATGTGATTTTCTAAACAGAGCCCAACAAAACATGCTGGCATTTTTTTATTATAATAAATTATTTCAGACAATGAGGGCAAGAACCTTGCAAGTAGGACAAAGCTGAGACCAGTTTCCTGTCCATATAGGTGAGTTATAGGGATCAATGCTCAATAGAGCGTCCTGAAAGATAAGGAACGGATAATTAAGTTCTAGCTAAATAAAAATTCAAAAGCATAGTCATATATTTTGAACAGCACGGAGCACAATAGTAAGCAACAGTTCTAGTAAAAATGCTAAAACAACCTTTCATTAGAAACTGTATGTTAAGGAGTTCCAAATCAAATGAGAGAGTTAAGTAAACAGTTGCACAGAATTAATGATGTACAAATACCAACATGAAAAAAAAATCACGCTGATCTATCTAGACCAGGATAGTTAAGGACCAAGTCAAATTGGGTGATAAATCCTAGTGGCTCCAACTATTTGAAGCTATGATGCACTGACGCTTCTTCTCAATGAGTTATACAATGTTCGACATGTATATGACACAACATGCGTCCGACATGTATCAGCCGTGTCTGATTAAAAAAATATTAAAGTAAATTGGACAAGCGTGTCCAACATGCGTCTTAAATATTTCATGAAATTTTTTTAAATATAATTTCTTAGACTTTAAATTTTTATTTATAAAAAAAATATTTTTTTTTTCTTTTCTCTTCATAACCTTAAATCAATCACTCATACTCAATCTCATTCCCCAAACATTCTCATTTTAATTTCTCTCTAATGAATTATGAGTAGGGTTTCACAACAACGCTCGATGTCATCTCTCCAATGTCATCACAACAATGTTTTAAATCTTAACATTGATGTCTAATGTTGTCCTGACATTGCGCTCGATGCCAATAAATTCTACACTCACATCTCATTTTTGTCCAACATCATCTCAACGCCGACGACTGACATCATTTTGACATCGAGAGTCGATGTTGTCTTGACATCGATGCCCGATGCCCATTGCACAACACAGATATGACTAACTCTCGACAACATTATCCCTACCCTCTCGATGCCTCACACGATATCTATGTCTGACTCTCGAGTCTCGACATTCTAATATTAATCATTTTAAGCACAAATCATAGTTAAATGACTTAATTTTTCTCAATTATTCTTAATATTTTGCTTATTCAATTTCTATACACTACTTTTAAGATATAAAAATTATAATATCGTGTCAAACTCTTGTCCTATATTATTCAATAATTGGCGTGTCTTGTGTTTATATTGTGTCTATGTCCGTATATATACATCATAGATTTTAAGTGACATAAACTTTACCTAAAAGTAATAATTTCATTTCTAAACTCATAAGCAATGACTCATAATATTTTCTTTTCATTTAATGAAACGAGTTCATAAGCAATGAAAACGGCCAAGTTGATGGTAGAACATCAAAGGCCATTTGTACAATCTCCACAGTTTTTAATGACACAAAAATAGATTGTGAGAAAAAAATAAGACAAGCAAAGCCATGCATCTCATGTGCCAAAATATGCACAAGCATCCATGCTTGACCTTCTAATGATCTCCGTGGGCATGCATGCATGGACAAAAACATCCATATGCAAGGTTAAATCTTCTTGTTCTTGCAATTAGCATTTTACATTATAAGGCAATTGCATTTTACATCTTTGGATAGCATTAGTTATATAAATTTTAATCGCGATTAGATAACAGATTGAGCTCTCGACTACATTTTCCAAAAGCATTCATACATCACCTTTCAACTATTACTGTGGGAATGCATGCACCATCAATAGCAAATTGAACTATTTGCACTATACATGTATTACATTTGAGGGAATTGAAAACCATTAGATAACTGATTGAACTGCTGACTAAAGGTTCCCAAAGCATTCACACATAACCTTTCAACAATCTCTGGTAGAATGCATGCATCGACAACAACTAATTGAGAATTCTTTACAACAAAGCGGTACTGCTTTTTATTTGAAACATTGAAGATTAGAAAAATTGGCATTGCATTTTATAGTATTGAAAAGCGCTAGAAAACTAATTGAATTCCTAGCAGCATGTCTAAATGCCTTCATACATGACCTTTTAACTATCTCTATAGGAAAGGATGCATCAAAAATAACTGAACTCTTCACATCTAGGTATTGGGTTTTAGAGAATTGAAGAGCTTTAGATAAATTTTACCATCTGTCCATTGGTGAGAATGCATGCATCTATATGTGGATTTGATAGGAAACACTTGGATTTCCAAGTGTTTCTCACCAAGATCAAGTAGATCCAAGGGAAAATTGCTGTCCACAGCAGAAAAACAGCCAAAATACAAGAAAAATCTGAGAGGAAAACGTAGGAAAACGATGCAAACACTTTTATTTCGATAACGGATGAAAAGCACTTGCAAGATACAACTTTCCTTCAATTCGAGAGGAAGGAAAAACTCTCCAAATCTCTAGCCGTAGCCTAGAGCCCAAGAACACAAACCCTAGATCTCAAAAATGATTCAAATTCAAGATGAACCTCTCTTCCCCCTCTTCCTCCCAATTAAACATGAAAGGAGGATTACAATTTACCTAATTACCCTTCTCATTCAAATATTCCCTCCCAAAATTGAATTTACATCAAGTGGGCCCCCCTTGATGTTTCCGCCCCCCCCCCCCCGGCCTGCTTTCTTCCGCCGGCTATAAGCCAAGACCGATCCAGGGTGGACCGGTCCAGCCGGCCCAGGATGGGCCGGCGTAACATTACCGCCCTCCCAAAGAATCACCTTGTCCTCAAGGTGAAAATCAGGAAACTGCTGTTTCGCCATCTCGTATGGCTCCCACGTGGCCTCGTAGTCAGGAAGGTTCTTCCACTGGATCAACACTTCCTTAGTTTCATCCTCTTTCTGGCGAACACCCCTCAGCTCTAAGGGTTCCATGATCACCTCTAACTCTTCCGTAAGTGTCGGCGGTAGCTCAGGAATGGCAATGTGGTCACCAATGACCCTTCTCAGCTGGGAGACATGAAAAACTGGATGTATAGTCGCTGATGGGGGTAATTTCAGTCGGTATGCTACTGCCCCAATCTTTTCCATCACTTCATAAGGCCCAAAGTACCTTGGAGCTAACTTTTCATTCCTCCTGTTGGCGACTGTCTTCTGCCTGTATGGACGTAGCTTCAAGAACACCCTATCCACTGCCTCAAATTGGATATCCTTTCTATGCCCATCAGCCTGCTTCTTCATGATTTGTTGCGCCCTCAGCAAGTGCCTCTTTAATTCTTCTAATACTCGGTCCCTTTCCTCCAAGTACTCCTCTACTGACGAAACAGGAGTACTACTGCTCCCAAAGTGTACCAAGTGTGGGGGATCCCGTCCGTACAACACTTTGAATGGGGTCATTTGTGAAGCCGAGTGAAAGGACGTGTTGTACCAGTACTCAGCCCAGGATAGCCACTTCGCCCATAGTTTTGGTGTCTTTGAAACAAAACATCTGAGATATGTCTCTAAGCTCCTGTTGACTACTTCCGTCTGGCCATCCGTCTGTGGGTGGTAGGCTGTACTTCTCTTGAGCACTGTTCCCTGCAATCTGAATAGCTCCTTCCAGAAATGACTGAGGAAAACCTTGTCCCTATCTGATACGATCGCCTCTGGCACCCCATGTAATCTGATCACTTCTCTGATAAAAGCTGATGCTACTGTTGCTGCGGTGTAGGGATGTCGTAGGGGAATGAAGTGGGCATACTTGCTCAGCCTGTCCACCACTACTAAGATCACTGTGAACCCTTCTGAGCGGGGTAACCCATCTATGAAATCCATGGAAATCTCCTCCCATACTCTACCAGACAGAGCTAATGGCTGTAGTAATCCTCCTGGTGACATCGCTAGGTACTTACTCCTTTGACAGACCTCACATCTGGCTACCATCTCCTCCACATCTTTATGCATCCCCTTCCAGTACAACTCCCCAGCGAGCCTTCTGTATGTCTTCTGTACGCCTGAATGGCCCCCTATCGCACTCCCGTGAAACTCATGGAGTATGTTTGGGATGTGGATCGACGTTCGGGGCATAACAAATCTTCCCTGATACAACAGCTTGTCTCCCTCCAAGGAGTATCCCGGGTGGCTACCCGGTTCCTTCAGTACTTCAGTCCTGATCTTTCCCAAACTCTCATCTTTGGCACTCTCTTCTCTGATGGCCTCCCAATCCAGCATCCAAGGCACGGATAGAGCGACTATCTGTAATTCCTCCATACATCTGGATAAGGCATCTGCCGCCTTGTTCTCCACTCCTGGCCTATACTGAATCTCAAAGTCGTACCCAAGTAACTTGGATAACCATCTCTGATGCTCTTCAGTCACCATTCGTTGTTCTAAAAGAAATTTCAGGCTCCGCTGATCAGTCCTGACAACGAAGTGTCTTCCCAGTAGGTAAGGCCGCCATTTCTGGATGGCCAACACGATGGCCATCAATTCCCTCTCATATACTGATTTCATCCTTGCCCGAGCAGTCAACACCTGGCTGAAATAAGCGATGGGCCTCCTATTCTGCATAAGTACTGCACCCAGTCCGTACCCCGATGCATCTGTCTCCACAATGAATGTCTGAGTAAAATCTGGCAAAGCTAGTACTGGCACTGTAGTCATTGCCTTCTTCAGGCTCTTGAAAGCAGAGGTGGCTGCTTCTCCCCATAGGAAACCATCCTTCTTCAACTGTTCTGTAAGTGGCCAGGCTATGGTGCTATACCCCTTCACAAATCTTCTGTAATAACCTGTCAATCCCAGAAATCCCCTCAGCGCCTTCAGACTTTTCGGTAGTGGCCACCTTAGCATAGCCTCAATTTTGGATTGATCAGCCGCCACTCCTTCTTTTGATACCACATGGCCCAAGTACTCTACACTGGCTTGAGCGAAGCAGCATTTCTTCAAATTTGCCTTCAACTGATGCTCCTGTAGAACCGCTAACACCGTTCTTAAATGTTCCCAATGTTCGACCTCTGTCCTGCTGTATATCAGGATGTCGTCAAAGAATACTAACACAAACCGTCTGAGATAAGGCTTGAAAACTTTGTTCATCAGGGCCTGGAAAGTAGCAGGTGCTTTGGTGAGGCCAAAGGGCATCACCAAGAACTCATAATGGCCTTCATGAGTTCTAAAAGCTGTTTTGGGAACATCTTCCTTCCTCATTCGAATCTGGTGGTAGCCCGATTTCAAGTCTATCTTGCTGAAGATCACGGTCCCACTTAATTCATCCAAGAGCTCATCGATAACGGGGATAGGAAATTTATCAGGCACGGTCTCCTTATTGAGTGCTCTGTAATCTACACAAAAACGCCAGTTGCCATCCTTTTTTACCAACAGAACGGGACTAGAGAAAGGGCTGATGCTGGGTCTGATGATCTTTGCCTCCAGCATCTCTCTAATCAACCGTTCAATTTCATCCTTCTGGAACTGCGGGTAGCGGTAAGGGCGTACACTGACGGGTGATACTCCTTCCCTCAACACTATAGCATGCTCTCGCTCCCTCTGCGGGGGTAATCCCTGAGGTGGCTGAAAAACCTCTTGGAATTGCTGAATCAATGGCTGAACGGAGAGGGGTATATCTCCTCCCTCTTCCACTCCCCCCTCCAAACTATGCAATTCCACCAAGTAGCCTCCTCCCTCCTGCTGAATGGTCCGGAATAGGGATTTGAGAGAAACCCCTGCTTTGGTCAACCCCGCATCCCCCTGAATCGTCCTCCTCTCCCCTATCACGAGTTCCATCCTCAATGTCCCCCAGTTGATCTTCGTCTCTCCCAAAGTACGCAGCCACTTCATCCCTAGGATGACATCCGTGCTCCCCAGTTCTAGGGGAAGGAAGTCTTCCTTTACCTGAATCCCCTGAATCTTCAGCACCACCTCTCTACAGATTCCTCTACCCATTTCCACATTTCCCGTGCCCATCATCACCCCATAGCCACCTGTGTCCACTAGCTCCATCCCTAGCGACTCCACTATCTGGGTGGAGATGAAATTATGGGTTGCCCCACTATCGATCAACACCACCACCTCCCGGTCAGCTATCTCTCCTCTCACCTTCATAGTGTGACTCGGAGTGAATCCCACTACAGAGTTCAGAGAGACTTCTGCTACATCCAGATGCAGTTTCTCATCCTCCTCCACCTCGGGGTCATTTCCACCTCTCTCTTCGTCTTCCTGATCTTCACAAACGAGGAGAACCTGAAGAGATCGATCCTTACACTTGTGCCTCGGCATGTACTTCTCATCACATCTGAAGCACAACCCTTTTGCTCTTTTGTCCTGCATCTCTTTGTCGGTCAATCTTTTGAACTGTCCCCCATTTCCTCCTCCCCCGGATTTCTCCTTGGGCACCTCCCTCAGGTTCCCTGGGGCTACCCCTTTTGAGGGTAATACAGTAGTAGTCATTTTGTATGATCCTCCTAAGTAGTTGCCTCTAGCACCTCTTTCTGATCTCTTCTGATCTTCCACCAGTTGTGCAAGCTCCATGGCTTTGCCCAAGTTCCTTGGCTCCAGCACTCTGACAGCTGTTCTTATCTCCGGTTTGAGCCCCTTCATGAAATTCCCTTCCAGGGCCGATTCAGAGATGTGATCCAGACGGCTAGCCAAGCACTCAAATCTGTCCCGGTAGTCGGCTACGGTCCCCTCCTGAGTCAGAGCAAAGAACTGTTCATAGAAGTCTCCTCCCCCATCGGCTCGGAAACGTTCTAATAAACAATTCTTGAACTCTCTCCAGTTCCTGATAGGCTCTCTCCTGTCTCGCCATTGATACCATGCTAACGCCTTCCCTTCCAGACACAATCCTGCCGCCGTCAGCTTCTCATCATCTGTCAACCCGTTGACAGCAAAGTAACGCTCCACCTTGTAGATCCAGCCATGACCATCTTCCCCCTCAAAGATGGGCATCTTCAACTTCCTCACCTTCAGATCCCTTCCATTACCCCGGTACTCTCCATAACCTCCCATTCCTCGAAAAGGAGGTGCTCCCCAAGTGTCCCGGTCCTCCCTCCGACGTTGGTACTCGAATCCTTCGTCATAATCCCCTCTTCCCCTTTCAAAATCAGCACCTCAACGCTGATGTTCTTCTCTCCTTTCTCCAAAATCTGCACTACCTTCATATTCCCCCCGCCTGCCTCCAAAATCAACACCTCGACACTGAAAATCAGCACCTCGACGCTGAAAATCAGCACCTCGACGTTGAAAATCAGCACCTCGGCGATCATTCCCCATGCTCATCTCCTGTCTAGAGAGTGGCTCTAGAGGTGGCATGTCGTCATCACCTTTAAGAATCTCCACTTCCGGATTCCTCCTCCCCCGGATTGGGTTCGGAGTTCCTCCTACGCCATGGCCGTCAGTGGTCTCTCTCACTTCCGATGTGTCCGGATGGGTCTTCATCTCCAATAATTTCTTCATCATTTCTTCCATCGCCGCGAACCTCCCTTCCAACCTCTCATTGTTGGTAGAGATCTCCATGAATTTCCCCTCCAGATCTGTCTTCAGTTGACCAAACTCGCCTTCTAAAACTTCTACCTTCTTCCCAGCCATCTTTCTTTTAACGGATCCACAAAAATATTTTTTCGGAGACGACGATCTTGCTGAAATTTCAGAATTTCAGCCGCCGGTGGTCCCGAATCGGTGCTCTGATACCAATTTGATAGGAAACACTTGGATTTCCAAGTGTTTCTCACCAAGATCAAGTAGATCCAAGGGAAAATTGCTGTCCACAGCAGAAAAACAGCCAAAATACAAGAAAAATCTGAGAGGAAAACGTAGGAAAACTATGCAAACACTTTTATTTCGATAACGGATGAAAAGCACTTGCAAGATACAACTTTCCTTCAATTCGAGAGGAAGGAAAAACTCTCCAAATCTCTAGCCGTAGCCTAGAGCCCAAGAACACAAACCCTAGATCTCAAAAATGATTCAAATTCAAGATGAACCTCTCTTCCCCCTCTTCCTCCCAATTAAACATGAAAGGAGGATTACAATTTACCTAATTACCCTTCTCATTCAAATATTCCCTCCCAAAATTGAATTTACATCAAGTGGGCCCCCCTTGATGTTTCCGCCCCCCCCGGCCTGCTTTCTTCCGCCGGCTATAAGCCAAGACCGGTCCAGGGTGGACCGGTCTAGCCGGCCCAGGATGGGCCGGCGTAACAGGATTTTATCTATCTATCTACTGGAATGCAAGCATCAACAGTAACTAATTGAAATTTACTATCAATTTATCTATCGATCTATGGGAATGCATGCATTAATAATAACTAATTGAACTCTTTACATCATATAGGTATGGCATATAAAACATTGAAGAGCGTTAGACAAAATGCATACAGCGAAAATAACTTATTGAACTCTTTACATCAGACATATATTGCATTTTAAAACATTGAAGAGCCAGATAAATTTGTGTGAATGCATGAATATATCTGTGGTATATATATATATATATATATATATATATATACTCTTTACATCATAAAGGCATTGCATTTTAGAACATCTATCTATAGGAATACATGCCTCTATCTAAACAATTTATTTGAGGGAATGCATGCATCTATATATCTATCTATTCATCTATCAATCAATGTGCACAAATGATGCAATCAAAAAAGATCGCAAAATTACATAAACTAGGTATTTCTTTCAAAATAAGAAAATACATAAATTAAGACACAAACACACTTAAATTTTAAAACATGACATGACACAACTAAAAACAACGCCTAAAACTACTTTTCTTTCATCGAGAAGAAAGATACATATGGGGTAGTCACTTGCAGAGAGAAGGAGATAATAAGCTCGAGACGAATTCGTAGAGAGAAGAAGAGAAATGGGACAATCTCGCAAGCTTTTCCAAGAAGAAACCCGCTGGTTTTTATCTCCAAAAATCCTCACATAATCTTTTTTTTTTTTTTACTCCACAAAACTATCCATATATATATATAGGTGAAAAGAGGCAGCCAAACAGCCCCAAACATCACCAGCCGAGCCAATCAGGAAAGGGGAAACAGAAGACCAGCAGTCGGCTCCAGTAGCAGCAGCCAAAGGGACCACACGGGGGAGAGGAAAGGCAGCCACGGGGAGAGGAAAAGCCAGCCACGGGACAGGAGCCAAGGGAGAAACCAAAAGGCCAACATAGGGGGAAGGGGGGAAGAACCAGGACACATAAATAATGAGCTAAAAAAGGCATTCCACTAACCATTAATGAGCTGGAGCATAGCATCTCCCAACAAAACAGCAAAAATCGAACAACCAAGCCCAAATCGAGAAGCCAACATCAACCCAAGAGCCAAGGCACCAAAGTAGCTAGCACACCCAAAGTATGCCAAGCCCAAAGCACATCAATAATTATCTATGGGAATGTGTGCATCAACAACAACCAAATTGAACTCTTTAGATCATCTAAGTGTTGCATTTTAGAACACCATTGAATGTTAGATACACAAAATGCATGGATCGACAATTACTAATTGAAGCCTTTACTTAATAGAGATGTTGCATTTCCATCCATCAATTCATAGATATATAGACATCATGACATAAAATTGCACAATACGTGGTGCACCTCAGTGCTTTCAAGCATTGTTATCATGACTCGGGTGAGGCTAATGCCTCACATCATGTGCAATACACCATGCCTCATTTTATGAAGCATGTGCCTTATATTTAAGGATTAGGTTAAGTTTTTAAAAAACAAATATAAATTAAATATATTAAGTTAAACCATCCTTTTATTAATTCATTCCTCTCCCTCATGCCTCACATCTCAGGCACCACCTCCAGCTCTCGCTCTCAATCACATGCATGGCGACAACTATTGGCCATCTTCAACATCAATTCATTATGAGAGTGATTTAATGAAGACTTACTAAATGATGGGAGCACTAGGGACTTTAAATTTAAATATTCTAATCTTAGTGCCTTGTACATTATTACTCTGATTTGGGAATGGGCGAGAGAGTTATTGTGTTGAACTTAGTTTAACTTGTAATATTTTTACTTTGATATCCTATCTTACTTAAATGGCACTTCTTATTTTGTCTCTCTCACTCTTATCTCTATATCCATTTATTCACATCTCTAAACCTCATTCTATCATATATTTATCCATATTATCTTCATCTCTCTTTCTATACATCTCTATCCCTCGTAGTCCCTCTCAATCGTTATCTATCTCTTAATCCATGCATATTTTCTAACTCCAAGTCTCCATCTATCTCCATCTCATCTCCCACTCATATTCTATATTTCTTATCACTCTCTCTCTCTCTCTCCCCTCTATATATATATATATATATATATATATATATATATATATATATATATATAGAGAGAGAGAGAGAGAGAGGGAGAAGAGAAAATATAAAAATGTATCATACCAAACACAAAAAAAATTTCATGCATCCAATTTGCCTCAAACTAAATAACTCCGGCATTTCTAAAATACATACATATCAGTTACCACATTTCTTAAATGCATATACTTAAAAACATCAAACCAAACAACCCTGTAATGAACAGTAAACTAATATCTAAGATCTAAGTCTACCAATGTTCAAAAGTATATTAGAATATCCTAAATAAAATTAGGTACCTAGAGCAAGAAATAAACCAAGAAATAATCCAAGTGAAATAAGACAAAGCAAGTCAGGTACAACAAGATATTGTAAAAAACATATAAGCAAACCTATGCTAAATTTTTTTTTAAAAAAAAAGCCTTGAATAGTACACTAAGAAAAGTTGTGTACCTAACAATTTAGTATCATATCCTAAAGCTTTTTGAATGACCGGATCCTAAAGCTTTTTGTACCTCTCTTTTCCCCACTCCTTCAAGCTTTCAACACTCCTCCACATCAGCATGAAATGTACCCATTTATAACAACATAAGTTTATGTTAGACCGATCCAACCGGTCCTGTCGGACCGGCTTACACGAACAGAGGCAGACTTTTCCGCCTCTTGTACGCACCGAACGCACGCCCGGTCGTACGTGAGCTATTTTGGAAGGATTTTTGAGGGATTTAGGAGGGAAATTTGAATGTAGGGACTGTTTAGAGATTTCCTTTTGAATTGTATGCATTAAATAGTTGATTTTCCTGAGGTTAGGGCATCTTGAATTTGGCTGAAATTTAAGATCTCTTAGATTTAGGTTTTCCTTTGGGCTGTAGCGGCGTCTAGAGATTTGGGAGAGAGATCCTCCTCTCGAATAGAGGATCAATTGTAACTTGATATTTTTCGTTTCCCTTTCATCAACTAATACAAATTATCTATTGTTTCGTGGTTTTGTGTGGATTTTTGTGGAGATTTCCTGCTGTTTTCCGAAGATTGATAGGAAATACTTGAGATCTACAAATGTTTCCTACCAGTTTCCAATGCTTTGACACATGTTAAAACTAGTGTAATATAACTGCCTATTCCGATTTACCAAACCCCTTGGGTCAGGCAAATTCATTAATGTAGATGTTATAAAATATTGATAACTCCCTTTAATTATTTAAATTCTAGTATGAGTGCGAGACATCCTCTTGTTTCTCCAATGGCTGCTCACCTAGATGACTCATACACACTAATTACCTAATTATGAACTCAAATTACGAGCTGTGGTTCTGCCTTATTTCCAAAAACAAGTTGTAAAATGTGATGTCCTTCACCTTCACACATAAATGCCAATTTAAATAAATAAATATGCAAATTTATCAAAAAAACATGCAGCAATCCTTGAATTTCAGATTTATCAATTAGATTAGTAAAATTAAAATTCACGCAGTTGTGTGACAGCATGAGTCATTATGTGCATGCACTAGTAAAATTCCAGCTTCAGGCAACTAAATGATAATTATGCTAGATGATCTCAATCATTGGATTCTGAAGCAAGATCCTGTAATTTCTTCAGTATATAAACATCCTAAACATTCTCACCAAACAAAATAAACTATTTCCAATGGAGTTTTCTGAAAGTAGCCTCCTATTTAACTTTTTATATGTTAATTGCAGTTATGCCCTCTGGGCCATATCTTCTTCAATTTCATTGATTTATACTCGATTAGCACGCTTACTTTGCAAATCTCAGGCTAAAAAAGGTACATAGTTTTAAAAATGCAGGCTTCATAGTTCCCGATTCTAAACCAAACCAATAGAATATCAGCATGTCACCAATGATCAATTTTAAAAATCATTTGGTTTTTAGAGTTACCCAAAAAGTGATGTTTGTGAGCATTTAAATGATTTTTTCTGGTAAAATATGCCTCTCCTCAAAAAAATAACATTATTAATAGCACCCTGAAACTATAAATGAGTTTTTTAAGTGATACTGATAACGAATTCCAAATGCAGAAAAAAGATTTATCGATTGTGCATTTCAGCTATTCAGCATTACTTTAGAGGTATCTTCCTATTTAGTCAGGAATTTCAACCGGCAAATCAAACTGAGAATATGAATTAAAATTAAGCAAACATGATGCCAAGTTAGACAGACAGAACTCAAATTTGATATTAATGGACAAAAAAAAAAGAATCCAGAAGACCGTTTTAAAAAAGAAATATAGAATAGATGATTTTAGAGTTAAGTAAAAAAATAATGCTTTTTGGATAGACATGAAACTAGTGCAACAAAAACACAGATGGCAAGAACCCAGCATAATATATTTCTTATTCATGATCTTCCATCATGTCATGATTATTCGACAAGTTTTACGCTAACTGTCAACTACCTAACGCAAACCTTCACTTTTCTCATCCAGGACTTGGGACCTGGCAATGGCAGTGTTTTTTTTTTTTTTTTGTTAGAAAATATTAGAAATGATCTTTCTTTATTAGATTTAAATGAGAATTTGACTTTTAACTGGACACAATGGCGAAAAAGGATTCATGTAGCCGACCCCACGTAGTGGAACAAAGACTTGATGTTGTTGTTGTTGTTGTATTCATGATCTTCATTATAATAGTCATCCCACAAATAGTTAGGTAAACGCTAGTGGTGATGATGATCTAAATTGATCTCCCTAATAGAAAGCATTTTGGCCAATTTGCACTCTAGTAAAGGCAGCAAAGAATGAAGAAAATTTTGACTTTTACTACAACTAAAATATGAACTTATTAAATTAACCAAAGTAAAAAACTAAATTAGTAAGATTCACATGATCAAGTGCAAGCTGTCCATACATCAACACCTTCATTGCTCAAGGAACTTTCGAATCTTGGTTTAATATAGCCAGGATCCTTGCTGCAAGAAATTGCAAAAAAAAAAAAAAAAAACCAATGATCACTTCTAGGCCTCACAATTAGAAAAAAAAATTCTCCACATAATAAGATATTCAAATTTCAAGCGCCAACTTGAGACCAGGGTGTTCTTTAAATATAAACAAAATGGAATGAAAACCAACGAAAGAATTTAATGAAAACAAGAACTGCCCTACAGCAAATTGAAAAGGGCAAGGATTAAGATACATGACTAACCAGCACCCAATAGATGGTATAAGACTAATGATGATGAGATGAGATACATGACTTGCCACTAACGGGAAAAAAGATTGCATCTAAACAAGTGTGAAAAAATGAATAGCTGGTAAGATTTGAAGGGTATTTAAGACAGACGGGTGCTCAGAAATAAGCAATAATGTAGCAAAGTCCGATGATCACTACATCAAAACCAATTACAGCCAGAAGCTTGTTAAGTAAAAAAGATTATTTTAACACAAAGTCCACTGTTTTATGCCCTTTATTTCAAGCTTGATAAATGCTGAGCTATTTGAATATATGCACTGGTGTTATTATCCCTACTTTTATTATAATAGAACTAAGAAAAAATAGGCCACTAACGTTTCAATTTTCTCAGAAGTTTCATAAATTTACAAGCAAAATCATAAAAGCAAGAAAGACGGCCTGCATTAAAGCAGATATAATACCCACGGCAAATCCTTGTCGACAAAACGATCACCCTAAAACTCTCAATAACTTACAAGCCGCACTTTTATCAACAGAAGCATCATATCTAAGAACATATAGACATTTATAGTGTAGAGTGAACTAAAATAGCTGAGATGTCCTCTTGTGTGGTTACCCCAAAATTTTGCAGGATTTGTGAGAACAGACCGCTTAAGATACATAATTCATAAAATTGTTAAGTTTTTATAAAACCAGCATCTACCGTTCTCACAAATCATATGTACAAGTTTATCGCAGCAACATTATTATTAAAAAAGCAAAGTTACCGAAGTAATTATACACAATGAATATTAACAAACTATAAACATTTGTTGTCATACAAATAAAACCTTTAGAGATCAAAGATTACCTGCTACATCTATAGAACATAAATAAGGAAACGACTGCAAGGGAAACACCAGTCCATCCCCAGAGTGCAACAACAGCCGTAATCTTTGTGAAATTTGACGCTGGAGAAAGTGCTAGCAAAGTTGGTTATCCAACTTAACGAAGTTCTTATCTGCCAATAATTATGATGATCAAAAGAAGTACTACGTACCATCAAGTACAGAGTTGATGAAGAGAACTACTAGAACAACAAGAAAAGCCAATAAAATCGGAGCATAGCCAATCTTTGCCAGCTTTCCATTGCAGAATCCATATCCACAGAAAATGCCACTCACCCTGGTTGCATTAGACTAGATGAAGCACAAAGTTAATAGTAGTGACAAGTTAATAGCATCAACATTTTCTTGTATGCTATCACATAATGCACCTACCATCATAAGGAATTCTGATAGAATCAATGGTATTAACATCTGAAAGCAATGTAAATGCAAAACATTTCTATGCACTCTCTACCATGTTTTTGAGTAGATAATAATCTAATCTTCCTTTAAAATTCAGGAAAAGAAGTTCAGATCTGACTGAAAATACAGATTAACCAACACAAAAAACAGCGTTGATAATTTTCACTAGGTAAATCTTGAAAATTAACTCAAAAAGGTAAAAAAGAAAATGGGAAGATCAACAAAGCTTGTGGAGAATATGAAAACATTATTAGGCTTATTTAATTCTAACTGCACCAAACATGAACGTGGATACAAAAAAGAGTGCTAAAAGAAATATAATAAAAGCACAATCTTTCAGCCATAATTTTCTTTGGTATTGTCAATGAGCTGGCTCATTAAAAAGCTAATGGCAAGTTCCCAATGCACAAATAAGTCAACATAATGACAAGTTCTTTTTATCTGACCGGTACCTAATAAAATTTGATGCCACTGTCACTATTGTGTAGGGGTGTCGTAGGGAAATGAAATGAGCATACTTGCTCAATCTATCCACGACCACCATCATTTTCGTTTTAGTACTTATACATAATTTATGTAATAATAAAAATTAAACTTTTCTTTTCTCAACTCTCGACAATTCATAGGGGATGTTTATTATATTTATAATTATTAATTTTAATTATTATTACCAAATAATTAATATAAATAATATAATTTAAATTTAAATTAATTTAAGTAATTAATTTTTTTTTATTTTAATTATTTTTTTTTTACTTTTATTTACCCCTGCTCCATTGTTCGTTGCTCTTCGAATTCGACTCCTTCGCATAAGAGGTAGAGTTTTGAACAACTAGCTAAATAAATTCTTTACCTCCTTCAACAATCTTCCTTCCTGCCGAATCCAAAATCACACTTCGTTGTTGATGTAGGACTTAAATGTTTAGGCAATGTTAAATAAGAAATTGCACGCTTTTATTTGAGAGCAATATTTAGTTTTTAAACTTGCAGTGATCTTAAACAATGAAAGAAAAAAAGAGAAGGGTGAAACTAGCTTAAGGCCAAATCACACAACGAGAAGTTAAGATCACAAAATAATTAATTACTCAAGCATAACATACGTGAAAGATTTTAAAAGAAAAATCTCTAAATTAACAATAAGATTAGTCACTACGAAAGAGATCCCTTACTCAACTCTTGAGAATACTAGGCTTAGCAGAGGGAGTTAACACAACCTTTATGAATCAATTATGACCACAAATGCGAGCAATTTGGAAGATATAAAATTTGGAGGAAGAGTTTACCTTCGTCAGGGTTTGGAAATAATATGCCACTGCACGGAGGAGAGTTGTTCGTCAATGGATTCAGCGAGGGTGAAAACGATCCTCTCTATGTATTCCTCCGCAGTTTAGTCAATCTCTAGGTTGAGGTTGAAGAATGGTGAGTTGAGGATATCGACGTGGCCTTGGTCGTCGTAAACGAACTCATGATTTTGTTCATGATCGGCCATACATTAGTGGACAGCAATCAGAGACCTCTCCAAGCGGCTGGACAGCAAGGAAGAGTGCAGGAATTTCTGGACAGCACCTGAGTTATTGTCGGACAACAAGTAGGAACTGATTTGGACAGCAAGAGTTGGTGAAGACTAAAGGGGCGGTAGCTAAGTAGAGGGGGAGGGAAGAATTAGAGGGGATAATATAAATTAATTCCTAATGGGGGGAGAGATTAATTGTATGGAATTATTGTGGGATATTTGAATTGGACAGAGAGGGAGGGGTCGTCCATGCAAGGGGCTTGAATGCGGGATTTGATTGGATGAATTAATTAAATAGGAGAGAGGGTAAGGGGGCAAGCCAAGAGAGGGGAGAGAGGTGACCACATTCATTGAATGTGGAGGGGCTATCAATGCTAATTGATTTCAGATTTTAATCAATCCAAGATTGAAGAGGGTTTCCTAAAATAGGCTAATTAATTTAAGAAAGGATTTGAATTTCAAATTTATTTGGATTTAAATTCAAAACTTTCCAAATTAATATCAACTAATTTAAGAAATAGGGAAATTAAGAAGGGAAAGGGACTAAGGGGCTGGCGGCTTGGGTTGGTGGTGGAATTAGGGTGATGGGGAATTAGGCTGGTGGTGGTGGGGCTTAGGGTCAGCAAGTGGAGGAGGAGGAAGGGGTGGTGGTGCTCGGCCTAGAGAGAGCGAGGGGAGAGGTGGTCGACCTAGGACTAGGGGAGATGGGGAGGGAGGAAGGGATTTGGCCAGTGGTTTAAGGGGAAGAGAGGGAGGATGGGGAGCGACAACGTTGACCACAAACTCGGGAGCTTCCTGCAGTTTGTGGGTATTACGATGCCCTCACCTAGGGACTTCAATCTCTTCAAGAACTCTCAAGTTCTCTCAAAACACATAAGTGCCAAAAATTCATAATATAATTCATCAGCCCTTCAAAAAAGAATGAGGCTTTAAATAGCCAATATAATGAAGAAAATACAAAAAACTAACTTGCCCCTAGAGCATACACATGACTAAGGCCTCAAGTGAGGGCATAAAAGGAATGGTACAATAAAACTCATAAACATAATAAACTAATACATCTTCAATAAATCTAATACAATGATAATCAAAAGTAAAGCGGTATAATCATGGCCGTAGATCGACGTCCACGCCTCTGGTAGACTCTCCAAGGTCGGATGTCATCATCAGTTGTTCATCTGTTCGATCAGAATTAACGACGACGATAGGAGCTTGCTCGTTGCGAAGGTAGCCATCTTCCTTCCGTTCGCGCGCTTCTTCTTTACTTGTTCCAAGAATACTCTCCTGCCCATCTTATCTTTTTCGTTTAAAATTGAGGGCATGACCAAAATAGTCCCATTTGGAGGAGTTGAGGAGCCATTTTTGTCATTTTTTCTAGTATAAATGATAAAGCAGCTGGCTATTTTCAATGAGTAATTTTACCAAAAGAATTTCTACAAATTTCTCATTTGAAAACTAGCAAAGATATTATGAATGTTCTCATATTTTGTTTTGAAAATTTTTCTAAGATAGGTGAGAAGAATGTTGAAAAAAAAAAGAATTCTTATGCAAAATATTATCAAACTAAATAATAAAAAACTTGCCAACAAAAGAAGGACAAAAGGAAAAAAAAAAAGAGAGAAAGTGAATGATGAATTACACAAAGGCCTAATGATCTTTGTAGATGAAAATAAAAAAGAGAGGGAAAAAAAGTCACTTGTTGCTACCTCCAAAACTCATTCAGACTCGTAGGAAGATTAGCTAGATGAATTTTCTTCAAGCGTGACTTGTTTTTCTTGAATGATAACCAGTTTCATGTTCATTGCTTGAAAAGGAAAATAAAAAACTCAAAAAAGATTGCAATGTCTTATCTACTTGCAATTTAACTTCACAAGATAAGATCATCTCTTTAGAAAATGATATAGTGTCTTGAAATTTAAAATGTGTAACTTAAGAATTATTAGTGTGTAAGTTAAATGCAATCATCATTTAAATTCTTTTCGTACAAACATTGACATGTTAGGGAAAAACAACCAGCCTAACCTCAAAAAAAATATGATTTAACATCTACACACACTTCCGCTCATGATTCTCTACGAGCAAAGATTGGTGTTAGAAAACAAATATGCAATTTCAAAAAAAGACATGTTATCTAGTTGTCAAAATGTTCATGATTTATATTTTAAAATTGCCAGTTAAAAAAGTGCATATATTGCCTTAAGAACTGGACTAAAAGATTAATATCATACTTCTACAGCTCTAGTTCATGTATGCATGGTACACAAAATTCAAACTCAAACTCTGATGTGAAACTACATGGAGTTACTTGAGAAATTAAAGCGTAATTGATTAAAACTTATTGATGAAAAACTTATTGCTTGGAAAAGAGAAGAATTAGGAATTTAAAGTGTATACTTGCTTAGGCATAGAAGTGCTTTTGATATGAACCGAACAATCCAATCAAAATTCAAGACAAATAACAAGTACTAAGTGCTCATAACATAATCCACCATTTAATAATGAGAGGTTCACCTAGAGTACCGTCTCACTCATGCACTCTTTTGGCTTTAGCGGAGAAATGCGAACCAAATGACGAAAGATATTACCATGAAGAAGACGGCGCCAAGGATCTTCGTTGATGGAAAGGTAGCCGGTGGTGGAGGAGGCGGTGGATGGCCAATGATGGTCCGACGACTTGGTGGAAGGTGCTCTTCAATCGACAATGTCAGTTGGTACAAGATGCGGTCGATGTACCCTTCAACAGTTTCGTCGTTGGGAGAGGATTAGGTTAGATGAGTGGAGGGGAGGGAAAGATAATAAATCTGAAATTAATTCAGATTTAAGTGATTTTGGAGGGAATTGAATTTGAAAATTTGAATTCAAATCCAACTAAGGCTTAGGTTTAATTGGCATTTAATGGGTAATACCCATTAATGGGGCTAGCGGCTTCATGAGGGGAGAGAGGGATTAGGGAGAGTTTTGGGAGTTTCTAAACAAGGTTTGTGAATTAGGAAAGATAGTAATAAATTTAATTTATTTGAATTTTAATTGAATTCATGACTAAATACTTTCCTAATTAAGATTGATAAATAAGGAAAGTATTTGAAATTTGAATTTCAAATTTCAAACAAGGGTGATTACTTTCCTTTTCCCATGGAGCTAATCTAAGAGTGGAATTATGACGATTGAAATCGTCATAATTGAGGTGGATCCAATGGGGAGACCGGCGGCAATGGGGGCTTGGGGGATGACGTCGGGGTGTGAGGGGGAGGTTTGAGCCGCCTGTTGGAGAGGGGAATTTGGTGCTTCTAGAAGGTAGGATTTGAATCGGGGTGGGTGCAATGGCGGAGCTCGGTAGGAGGGTGGTTGTTGGCCGGCGGGTATGGAGAGGAAGATGGGGAGGGAAGATGGAGACCACGAGTCACGGACTCTTCCAATGACTGGTGGGTATTGCACTTGCTCACCTTGAGCTCTCTCTCCCTTCTCTCTAGTGCACTCACAAGAAGAAGAAGAAGAAGACAAAATAAAATATCATATTATTCATCCAGAAGATTACAACATATTAGACCACTATATATAGGTCTCCAATCATGAAAAAAGAATATTATGAAATTGTCCTCTGGGCTACAATAACAAGACAATTCCCAAAGGGGTAAATGCGGAAAACAATAAATAACTAAATAAACATAACATGAAAAATGTATCAAAAATAGAGGCGCTAAATCATAGCCGTAGATCTGTGATTCCTTCGTCGATAAACATGTCGGTAGCGTCTGTCGATTTCCTCATCAAACTCATTGAAAAAAACAATATAAATCTAGAATGAAAATTCATTTATGCATGTTTTCCCAATGTTATTTGTTCTTATTGCAGCATGCATGTAATATGCACTTACAAGAATAATGGCAGCATGTTTTTGACCCCTATCTGAGGCAAGCTGAACTGGAGTGAATCCCGATTTATCCTTCACGGTCAATTCTTCTTTAGTACCCGCCTGGACAAGTACATTACATGCCTCTGTGTTACCTCTAATAGCAGCCCAGTGTAAAGGCGTGCAGCCTAATAAAAAGGTATCACAGATTGGGTGAGCGCATTATTAACCATGTAAGCTTGGACAGTAGATAAAAACTATCACAATTTGAAATGTGATTTATAGTAGGGTAGCTACAAAGCAGATCATGCAGAAATAAATATCTGTTCTCCTCACATGTTTTATAATAAGATTAAGGTTCCATTTGAGGCGACTACAATTTTTTGTTAAGGTGGTTGTAAACTCGTTGTGAGAAAAGTAACTTTTTTAAACATGTTGTGGGCATCATAAATATTTTATTTTTGAAAAAAGTTGGAGAATATCTTTCTTATAGTTACCACAAACTAACAAATCTTTTTTGTAAAAAATAGTTTCCTACCATAAAAATTTTTTGCAAATCAGTAACCAATTAGAAGTGTGGAAATAGTCTGAAAAGTAAAGCGATGAGATAACTTCTCCAAATAAATCCTAAATGACACAAAGTAAGTAAATGTATGGGACTATATATTATAGCCATACTGAGAACTAAACTACTACTGATTTCTTAACCAATTTTTAAAAAGAATAAGTCGATGGATACTTATGAAGTGCTTACTACATGATATCTTTAAGAATTAAAACTTGCTGAAAGCAAGATATATTTAGGCTTTGTTTGGCATTGGTGTCTTCTATTTTGTTGCAAAACATTGTGTTGTGCAATTAAGAAAAAGTAAATGATTATTTGCTAAAATGTTAAATTTGTTGTCTGCAGGTTGTACAAATTGTGCTTGTTTGCTAGAATATTGGTATAGCTCTAAAATAAGCAGATTGAATGATCAAAATTGACATTATTATGAATTTCAAATATATATAATACTCTAACATTAATAAGCGTATAATTAATTAAATAATTCACTTAAAAAATTTAAAAATCCATGAAACCATTTTTTTAGGAAAACTGCATAAAGTGCAATTCTAAAAATGTTATTATCATTTTTCATATTACCTAACTTTTTCTCATAGTTATTGGAAAAGCACCCTAAAATTGTTTCTAATATTCAACGAAGCAGAAGCATGAAGCAAAAAACCATATCAAACAAAGTCATAATCTAGCCATTTGCATACATAATCCAAAAACATAAAATAGCTTCTGCCAATTTGGCAATAAACCCCATGGATAAAATAGAAAATAAATGTTTCAGTAGTATCTTTCTCGGCTGGATTTATAATCTTGACAAATAAATCAAGTATGGAAAAGGAAATAGCAGAATAGTAGGGCCAACTAATGTGCAATTGTTATGTCATGACTATATTTATACATCTCGTTTGTTAATATTTGAAACTTTTCTTTCCTTTATTTCCATAAAGGTCTTAAATATTCCACTAAAAACACCTCAATAACTGTTACATTAGAACAAGTGGCAAATTGCAGCATAAAATATATATATTATAACCCAATGCGAAATGGAAAAGAGGCAATCAAAATCCATTCACAGGGTACCTTCTTTATCTTGCCTTCCTTGGCAAGCATTCCAAAACAGAAGTAACCTAACTGTATCAGCAAACCCCTTGTAAGCAGCCCTAAACATATCATTAAAAAAAAAAATAGTTCATATGAAAATCAATGGATCATAATTCAATTGATATTGGATGCCACAGAACAGAGCACACTAACAGAAAACTGTGGTTAGTGAAGCTACAAGAACTTTCTGGAAAGAAAACAAGGGAGTAAACTTTAACGACTATTGAAAAAAAAAAAAAAAACTGAATATTGCAAAATGACACATAAGAAAAATTCATGAAAAGACAATTTCAATGATCATAAATAAAATATTAGAATCGTTTCAAAATAACTAGAGTATCTTATGAGCTTCAAAGATTCAAAACTTCGTTTATCAATTTTCTGGAAAAATATATACCAATGAAGAGGGCTCCTCCCATCATTGTCAAGAGCATCAAAATCAGCACCATGCTTTGCAACAATGTGATTTAGGAAAGCTGTTTGACCATATTGAGCTGCAACATGAACTGCCTGATGCAAAGGGAGACATAGTTAGACTTTTTTTTTTCTTTCGTTCGCGAGTGCATGGCGCAAAATGTTAAGATAAAATAGGTAAGGAAGTGTAGAGTAATGAACTTCTTATTTATATACAATAGATTTATATCATTAAAAAAGGAATAGAAAAATCAAATGAAAAAGCCGTGGTGGCCTGGTAAATAAAGTTTTATACACTAAATTTTGTTGTTTTTAATTCATAGTACATAACAAGGATAAGGCAGCACAAACCTACGGCAGAGTTTCAGAGCTAAACGCAGTAATAAGAATTCAAATCTTAGACGACAACAAAAGAAAAATGATCTCAAGTCAGATGATAAATTAAACACATGCCTTCCTCCATCAAACCAATATGCTAGTAATGGTTAGCAACAAAAATATCAGTAAAAAGGATCACACTACTCTGCTGTGACAACTACCCTCAACTTCACTAATCATCCTAAAAAGGGTTACTAGTATTTCAAGAACATTACATAGCCAGACAATCTTCTTTCTTTTCGTGTGCGCACTGTTGTAATTGACAGAAAAAAAAAAAGTTAG